>JAECXO010000307.1:6250000-7500000 GCA_018152825.1 Scaptomyza hsui
ACTCCTCTCTGCCCCTTGCTTGATTGTGGCTCGGCGCCTGTTTGCTTGACTTTTTCAAGTTAACAAACAGAGAGAAAGGCAGTCGAGCAGCCATAAAGCCATCCATAATAATGATGGCCACAAATGCAGCAGCAGCAGCAGCTGCTGTTACTAAAGTTGCCACTACTGTTGGCAGCATGTGCACAGTAAGTTGCATGCCACACACACTCGAGTGTTGAAAAACAAGCGTGGCAAAGTATTTGGCAAACATGAAATAACAATTTGCTTAAGCCAAGAACAAAGCTGTTGACAACGCAGCCAAAAACAAAAAAGGAAAAGGAAAACGAAGAAAAGAAGAATAAAGGAAAACCGAGTAACCGCAAAATAAACAAAATAAATACCAAGTCGAGTAGATATTTGTCTAATGCATATGCTGCCAAAGCTAAAGCCAAATAATCCCTAGCAGAACGTAACGAAACGTAAACGCAAACGTAACGCATATCCTACCAAAAACAAAAAGTGAAAAAAAAATACAAAAATCCAATTGAAATTGTAACAAATGCATATAAAAATTGTGCATAAGGTGCAGACTGGTTGGTTGGTTCAAGGTGCGCCAAAGTCTTGCATAAAATACACAACTGTCAGGTAGATAACCACTCACACACACATGGTATAAGTGTATCTGTCGAAGTTGCTGTGCGAAGCAAATGTAGCCTGCAACAACAATGATAACGTGCAAAAACAAAACAACAACAAAAAATGTAAAAAGGGAAGCCAAGCAGCAAACAAGCAGAAGCTTGCCTGGTCGAAATAAATGTTGTAGAAAGCACACAGACACACACACATACATACGTATGAGCTAGAAAACGGCCAAGCTGCAAGACACAAAACTGGCAACGTGGCGTATGAACAATGCGAAAGCCACAATGCTTGTTGTTATTGTTCTTATTGCTGAGCAGAAAAGACATGGGCGCTTATCTTAACGCAAGATGTGACTGGCTTCACCGCCGCCACCCACAGCTACAACACAAACATCTATTACATACTGTTTCCCCTGACTGATGGACTGTGAAAGAGGACTGCATTGTCTGTCCTTATACACACACACACATAGAGACCTAAATATACATATATTATACAATAGTTAACATAATAAACTGTAAGTCGCTTCTAACTCAGTTTGCTTCTTGTCTCTCCCTCTTCCTCTCTCTGCGTATCTCTCATTTCATTGCAGGCATTATCAAAGGAGACGAAATAATGGTCATCAATGGTGCGATTGTATCTGATCTAGATATGATGTACTTGGAGAGTGTGCTGCAGGAGGAGCAATCGCTCAGCATGATGATGCGGTAAGTCCATTTACTCTCTCTTCCTCTCTCTCTCTCTCTCTCTCTCTATTTCTCTGTCTGTTTATATATTCAAACTGTCTGTCTGCCTGTCCATCTGCCTGTCAATTGTTTATCTATCTCCGCGCACGTTCCGCAAACATCTGTTGACTTGAATGCAGCAGCTAAGTGCGACCATTTACAGCAGCAACAACAGCAACGCTTTCAACTACCCCTCCTCCCCCGTGCGTCCGTCCGTTGCATTCATTGCATTACCATTTCTATATACAATATGGACAATACACATCTTTGGCCATTGTCGTATTTGCATTTGGAACAACAGCAGTAGGCATTGTTTAAACAGCTACACAGATTAATTAACTATTTTAGTCGCCAGCTTTCAATTGTTATAGTACCTGCGTGCAATGCGGCTTATCACCGATTTCGTGCCTCAGTTGATATATATAGTTACAATAGCAACTCTACAGCTACAGCTACAAATATTGCTACACTGGCCATTGTCCATCAATTAATTACTTCTTCTAAAGATGCAGCTTTGGTAAATCCGTTCGACTATTATCCGAATTCAACATAAAAAGACAATTATCTTTTAGAGTGAATTGAAGGAACTGCATTTAAGTTCAATAAAATAATCCCCTAACGCAGTTTCGTATCTTTACTTTGTATTGTTAAATATATCAATTGAACTTAGCACAAAATAAGACAAGTTCGCACTTTGAAAACATTAAATACCTGCGCCAACAAAAGTTTAATTTAATGCTGTCTAAATGGCGCTTAAGCACAATACATGTACATATATATAAGCGATAAATATAGTATACGCCCTGTCTCTCACTTTAACGCTCACAAAGCTTTTGATTTTCAAATTCCCCTTTCTGCGCTTTGTATATATAGTAAATATATATACATATATATATATGTGTATTCAAACGTTTTTCTGACAGCTCTGGCTACGTTTTAGCACTCGACAAAATAAATTAACTTTTCTATTAAGACTTTTTTGTGTGTTGAGTATTTTATAATGGCTTTCAAGCTCTCTCTCACTCAATAGTTACTGACCTATTTATGTATGTACGTACGTACATACATACATACATATACACTGTACAGATACCAACGAAGATACATATGTACAGCAAATTCTCGATTAATGCTTTTTGGCACCAAATTTTTGCAATTTAAAATGCCAAAAACTGAAAAAGCCACACCCACGTTTAATGTTAAATACCGCACACATCAAACTTTTAAAAATGATCCATAAAAAACATGCACACACACAAAATGTCAACATTCGACTAGCTTTTGCACTGAAATTTTTGATGAAGCTGGCCAATAGCAGTGGCAAAAAGTGCTGAAACTACAAAATAAATACACACACACACCAACATACACGGAATTACTAGCGAAATTTTGTTTCGCAACAAATCAAAAATGTGAAATTTAGCACGAAAAATTGGCAGCGACTAACAGTTTTCCAGGCTCTCAATATTTTTTTTTTGTGCATGCCAAAGTAACAAAAAAAAACAACAAAAAAACTGAAACCGCAGATGAACACAAACACGTTGACCAGTTACCATACAGCAATATAGGGTTAGCGGGGCTTAGGGTTAGGATAAAGGGGTAGGGAGTCTGAGGGTTTCGAGCACTTGTTCCGTTTGGTTGCTGCGACCCTTCTATGGGCGCTCAGCGCCAGGCATTTTGATAGCCTAATTAGCTGCTCTTTATGGCCACATTGGCTTTTGTGCTAAGCGTTTGCCAGCCACGCTAAGCCCCCACCCACCCAACACCACCACCCCCCCTGGAAAATCCCATTCAAATTATGCACATTGAAGAGCATTTTTCCGCATCTTTTGCCACTGACATAGAAAAAGGTCAGCCAGGTGTTTGCTTTAAAAAAAACACAAAAAAAAAAATCAAAACTCATAAAAATTTATGTTAATTTCTCTATACAACGAAAAGAAAAAGTTGCCTAGAACTTGCTAACCTTTTTTTTTTCTGCAGCTCCTCGCGTACCGAGCCACCAGATCTCGTAGGCATCATGCGTGTTACAGACGATATGATTGATTCCCTGGTGTGCCCGCCACCGCCCACAGATCCGCCAGTGATGAGCGAGGAGATGATAACTGGACTGATTGTGCCAGCGCCCGGTTGGAGTAAGTACAAAAAAAAAAAAAACCCAAAACCCAAATAAAAAATCTCTAAATACTTTTGGCTTAGCTACAAAACTAAAACCCAAAAGCTGTGCTAGTGGCATTTTTGGGAATTTTTATTTTTTTTTAACGTTTTAAAAACCGCATCACAACATTCATCAACGGCTACAACAAAAGCATACTAATCACAGCAGTTGTGCTTGTTTGTTGGTTGTTCATCTTGTTGTTGTTGTTGTGGTTAAGGTGCGGTCTTTCTATTGTATGTGTGTGTGTAAGTGTGGGTGTGGGTGTGTGTGTAGCAGCGGAAATGTGAAGCGCATTTCCGGGCGCGCATGCGAATTTGTAAAGTTCATTAAAGTAATTTATATTTTTCGTTTAATGCATGTTGCAAGTGCTTCGTACAACATGCAACAACAGCCACAACAATTACATCAATAAGTAGCGTGCTAACTGAGAGCGAAAGAGAAAGCAAAAGACAAAACAAGAGAGAGAGAGATAGAAAAACTGCTGTGTGGCACTGTGCCTCTGCCTCTGCTTGCCACACGTTGTCGTTTCGTTGTTGCAGCAACAACTACATAATTACAGGATTACAAACTGCGCTCACACACACACACACACAAACACACACACACCCAAACACACGCTGCACTGCACTCAAAAAGCCGAAGTGGCTAAGAACACAAAACAATTAAAAACCAACAAACGCAGAAAACAACAACAGCAACAACGATGCCAACAACAGATGTGTGTGTGCGTGTGTTTGTGTGTGTATTTTATACCACACAAAATGAAACATTTTTATGCGGCAAACAATTAAAAGGCACAGCAAACTAAAAAAGAATTAAAATAAAATATACCCACACACAAGCAAAAAAAAAAAAAAATATATAAACTAAAAAAAATGGGGTAAAAAAGGAGAGAATTGTAACAAAAATTAAACGACTCGCATGCAACTGGCACATGTATTGGTTGTGTTAGTGTGTGTGTGTGCTGTACTATATTCCCCATTTTGGCACACACACACACACACTCGTTTGTTGATGAACGGACATTTGTGGCATATGGGTTATGGATATGGCGGCATATGCAACATAAACCGTTTGCCATTCAACATGAATGAAAGATAGACCAGACCAAGAACTGAAGAGGGGGAAGAGACAGAGCGAGAAAGAAGCAGCAAGGGAGTAGAGCAGTTGGTACACACAGAGTATATATATATTGTACAACAACAAAAAACTGGATTACATTTCACTTTGGCAATTAAACAGAGAAAGGGAACGGGGCTGAAGCAACGAAGCGGCAGTAAGAGGCATGCAACTTGGATGCTGAAGCACTTTTAGCTTATTAAATGCACAATTTGATGAAGACTGCAATCAGAAAAGCCAACGATGAAGAGGAACAAGAAGCAAAAGAAAAACTCAACAGCAGACATGAGTTGGTCAAGAGGATAGACCAATTAAAAACATCAACCCAAATGCATTGTGGCATATAAACATATACTCGAAACCAATTTTAATTATCATATATGGCAACCCTATGCTGACTGCAATTAACAAATGGCAAGATAATGTTGACCAGAAAGTATGTACTTTGCAGTTTTTAAAGTACTTAGTTGTGAAGAGCAAACTGTATATAATTGAGTTGGTATGGCCACATACTTACTAAATGTAGCTTGGTGGTTGTTTGGTCTTGTGCCAAAGTAGTTAAAGTTGACTTTAATGTGTTAGAGTAAGAACTATTTGACCTTAGGTCGAACTCTTTGAGCTATCAATATCAAGTATAAAGTCTCATCTTCACCTGAGCCAAATTGCATTTGATACTTCTAACAGCCTCACGTTTTTTGGGGAACAGCTTTCCATAAACTTATGACCCTCCACTGCAGACCACGACCATCATCATAGTTTAAGTAAAGCCACTAAAACTCCAGAGTTTATGGCCAATGCACAAATTTGGCTTGGCACGTTCTCGACTGGCTCGTTTAAACAGCCAACAACCAAGAATAACAGCCACAACAACAACAACAACAAACCAGGCAAAACATAAAACGAACAACGTCTATAAGTTATTAGCCCAGTCAGTTGTCGTTGTTGTTGTTTTCTAGCTCTGGCAGACTACTACGTGCAATTTGTAAGAAGACCACAACTTGAAATTTATAAGGCGGCAATTTCAATATCTTACACACAAAACACACACACACACACACACACCAACACGCACACACACTTGTGTGTGGTGTCAAATTTGAACCAAAATGTTCATAAAATTTGTTGTAACCAATTTGCATGCGGCGTGATTGGAGTGCGAGCGAGGGAGTCAGAAAGAGTGGGACAGCAGCATTCAAGGACATGATTTTTAAACGCTTCCTGGTGCTGGCAAAAAACTACCACTACATAAACACACATACATGTGCCTCTGTGTATATATATAGTCATACACTGCTGCTTACATATGTATAAAAGCCATGTGTATGGGCCATAAATTTGTTTCTATTTTTTTCGTCTCCTTTTTTTTGGTTAAATCTTTGCCGCGCCTGCACATGTGTCTGAGCCCCCCTCTCTCTCTCACTCTCACCCTGGCCATCTCGCTCGCCTTTTCGCGCTGTGTGGACGTTGTGGCAAACACATAGCAGCAATAATCATTACAGCTTGTTGTTGTTGTCGTTTTTGCTTTTTTGGCTGCTGCTGGCTGTATTTTTGTTGTTATTACTTTCAGCTTTGTGCTGCTTGGCTGGGCTGTTGTTCTTGTTACTTTTTGTTGCTTTTTCTTTTTGTTGTGCTGCTGCTGCTGCTGCCATTTTCGCAAGTATTAAATTCCTGCTGCTTTTTATTGCGCAAACATGGAATTTAAAATTAACAAACAAGCTGCAACAACATAAATAAAATGCTTAATCGAACTTTAAAACAGCAACAATAGCTGCAGCCCCAACGGCTAGTTGGCAACTAATTATGAACCAGCCAAAAACTAATAATAATAATAAACATAAACTAGCGTGTTATCTTTTTAATTCCTTTCTTTTTTACCCTCTCTTCGTCTTTCTGTAGATGGCACTGGCAAGGATTTGTATTCACCGGAGGCAGAAAGCTCGCCGGCGCCCTCATTTGTGGAGCCAACAGTATCACAATTGGCAGTCAGCGCAGGAGGCGTAATGGCTGGACTGGGCGTGGCCAAACCAACATCGCGCACCAGCAGCTTTGAAATTGAGAATCTGCTCAAGACCGCGGAGCAAGTAAGTGTCCAGTTGCCTCAGCTATGCTTTTTTTTCTCCCGCCTCCCCAACAAAACACACGTACATATATAAAAATGTGTGTATGTATAATATAAACATGACCAAGAAGAAACAAAACGCAAACACGTTAAACCCGTCCGCCCTGAACCCAAATAAATGTATAACCCTTGCCTCGAGACCTGATGTCCAAAAAAAAACAAAAAAAAAACCAAAAACCAGAAAAAAAAAGCTAAAAAAATATAACCCGGAACTTGGCACTTGGCAGTGGGTAAAGTCAGTTCCAATTGCTTTGAACTCGCTGAGCGGAAACGGAAACTATTAAAACGAGCGCCAAACACGAGCAAGCAAACGCATAGGGGTTGGCATGGGGTTGGTGTTGGGGCTGGGGATTGTTGGGGTTTGAGTTTTGGTCTTGGGGCTTGTGCACTACTGATTGAAATGTGCACAAATTGAAATTTGCCCGAGCTATGAGTAAGGACTACTTCAAGTGGGTTAGCTTAGCAAAGTGGTTGCTACCTACACACAGAGAGAGGGCAGCAGAGAGAGATAGAGAGATGAGAGGGGGGCAACTGTCAGTTGTTGCCGCCGCTCAAGATGTCGGGTTCACAAATTTGGCCTATTGGGTCTTGTTGCTTGCAAGCCACCAAACAATAAACGTCACACAAGTAGAAATGTGAAGGCATAAAAATATCAAGGATAGGATATATATATATATATATATATATATAACAGCACAACAAATATGAAAGACAGACATGAAGAATGGGGAGGGGAGCGAGGAGGTTAGACAGGAGACAGTAGACAAGAGATAGAAACGCAAAGACGCCACAGAATGCACTTTGTTTCTGGATATGCTTTACCCAAGTGTGCTCGAAACTGGCAGAAACCCACTTCATTTAATGATACTTGAACACTGTGACACACAAACACACTGAGGCCGTGCACACACACACACGCACACACATGCAACTGCTAGGCGAGACAGCAGCTGGAGAGTCAGGGCGTTACATAAGAATCCTTTTAATTCAAGTTGACATTTCGCACAGTAGCAGCAGCAGCAAGAAAAGAAATTCAAGAAATTTTCAAATTTTTCATCTTTGGGGCATGACGCCAGCAGTAGCAACAACAACAATGTTGGCACTCAGCAGCTGGCCCATAAGCCGCCTCAGCCGCTCACCTGGCACTAAACCACCCCCACCCCCCTCCCCCCCCCAAACCACCACGCACCACCCAAACCCAGGCCCTTGCCCCTTTTGTCTCCTACTCTTTGTTTGTTTTGGGTCGCTGCTGCCTCTGCCACCATCACCGCTACCACCGCTGCCACTGCCGCTTATGCAAATCAGCGGCGCAGACCGTCAACGACGGCGATGACGACGACGACGTTGCAGCTGAAAGAAATGCAGAACAATAAAACAGTTAAAAGTAGACAAGAACAAGCTGCACAACAACCAGACAGAGAAAGAGAGAGAAAAATGAGAAGAAACGAAACAAACGAAATAATAATACACACAAAGTGCAACTGCATAAAAGTGAAATGTCTTCCACAATGCCAGCGAACAGCGGCAACAACAACGGCAACAACAACGACAAGTACAATTCAACTGAATGTTGCACGAACAATGACAACTGAAATTTCATGAGATTGTTCTTGTAAAGTCTTCAACCGTGTATAGGTATGTGTGTGTGTGTGTGTGTGTGTATGTGTAGGGATGAAAACGTGACAAAACTATCAGTCACGAAGAAAGCGCATCAAAGAATCAACACACATTTGAGAGAAAAATCTTTAGCAATATGTGTAACGACATTCTGGCTTAAATTAGCTGCACTTTGTCTTCTGGCAAAACGGCAAAAGAAAAAGATAATTTTGCAATACAAAGCACCATATATTATAGCTTCAGGGCTGTAAATGCAGCCATATATCAAAAGATTACTTCATTTGCATTTGTAATTTGCTGAACTTTGTTTGTCTGACGCCAGCTACATAAAAAAAACAACTCACACTTGTAGCTAATTTGTTGCCTCAGGCTGTTGATTTTCCCTTCTAAACAGCACTTGCAACATTATTTCATTTGATTAATGATGCCGCAAAACGGAAGGCATCAGCTTAAATAAAAAATTTGCAATTGAAATTTAATTTTCCTCTTGCAATTTGTATTAAACGTCAACTACTGAGCAAGAGATGGCGCCACCACAACCACTAAGAAAATGCATTGCAAGATTAAAGAGCTCAAATTATGTAAATTTTGAACAATTACATATATGTATTGCAAATTAGTAAATGGCTATACACATTACTTAGCTGGAATTTCAATTGAATTGTTAGACTTGACTAGGTATTTTAAAGACTTCGTCTTAGAAGAAGAAACAACACGCTGCCATCGCCAAGTAGAACGCACAGTGGTTGGGGGTTTTTGCGCCATCTCTCAATCTCAATCTCTGTCGCTGTCTCTATCTTTGTGTCTTTGCTGTTTACCGCTCTGTTGATTTAAACTCTGACCTTTTGCAAATTGCACAGCACTCAAATACACACACACACAGAGAGAGACAGGCACAAACCCAGTTTTGTAGGTGGGTCACATAAAAATATTTGTTTAGGCATTTACAATGCAAATTCGTTCAATATTTTGTCAGCTAAAGTTGGGCGTGGCCAAGTCAATTTATCTCAGTTCCGGTCAACGCGCCATTTAACACTTTTTGCCAGCAGCAACGACAGAAAAAAGAATGAATCCAGTTAAGAAAAATAACATGAAGTTAAAAAGACAAAAAACGTCCTAAGCAAAGAATGAGAGGATAGATAGGGAGAGAAAAAAACCTAAAACCACTGTGCAAGTGACATAAGAAGGCTGAAGATTTGCGCACCTCTACACTTTATGCAAAATGCGGTTGTGTGGTTTACTCTGTTTGGGTGTGTGTGCGTGTGCATACAACTACACCAAACAACACACACACACACACACACACACTTACAAACACACTCTATGTCAACCGTCAAGCGTCAACTGTCAGTGCCAAATGTGCTTGTAACCGCACACAAACAGCAACACCAACAACATCAACAACATTGGCGAGGACAAAACACAACAGCAACAACAACAAGAACACGAACACGACAAAACGACGCCCCCAACTTGGACTTACGACAAGGACGTGACAGTCATTTAGAACCGCAGCTGACGTCGTCGTAGTTGACGTCGTTGGGGCTACACGTTTATGTGTCTGTCTGTTTAAAGTGGCCGCCGCGAGTTCCACAATAAAACCCAACCACCCAGTTAGAAAACTCATCCACCCACCACTCAGCAGCAGAGCACGACCCATGCCAAACAGTTTGACCCAGTCCACGAGACCGCACCACTCCACACCACCCACCCCCTGCCTACGTTCTAACTATCGCTGTCTATCTATCTCTGTCATGCTAACTTCATTTTTGTTTATTGTCATTTATTTTTGGTGTCTCTTTTTTGTGTGGTCGCTCGTTTTCGTTTCGTTTGTTTCGTTTCACGATCCTCATCATGCAACAACAACTACAACAACTACAACAACAACAACAACAACAAACAACAAACACAACAACATAACACAATCAACCAACCAACCAACCAACCCAAACGAACCCTGACCTGTTAAGGTTACCGGATTTTGTCGTTCACCTCAGGAAACGCGCAAATCGAGCCCCACGGGTTCAGTCACATCATCGGTCTCGACCACAGCGCTGACGCCGTCACGCCAGCTGACCGATGCCGAGAAACTGCGAAAAGTCATCATGGAACTGGTGGACACCGAGCGCACCTACGTTAAGGTGAGTTCTCTAGTTAAAAACTATAAAATTATATCTATTCAATCAGTTTGACATCTTTTGTTTACCCTGGAAACAGGGTATTTTCTTTTCGTTCAAATCTGGGGCAATATTTAATAATATAGTTTAACCGAAAAGACTTCTTATCAGACAACTAAAAAGTATATGTATATCCAACAAGGGTATTTAACTATTCGCAATCAGAAGATTACTGTTCGGTCCAGTAGTTGTCTTTGCCTGGCAGCTATTACACATTCCATTCATTAGTCCTGGCTTGCAATTAAAAATGCAAATTTTAATCCTTTAACCATGCGGCTGTGCTGTTGTTATTGTTGTTGGCGGACTTTAAGCCACAGTCGCATCAGTCGAGCAGTCTCCCGAGTTGGCCAGGAAGCATACAAATAATTATTATAATTTAGAAATTATGTAAAGCGCCGCGACGCTGCGGCAACGTTGGCGAGTCTTATCTCTGCAGAGTAAGCCGCCGCTTGCCTCCGTTCCCTCGATAGCCCCTGCCCCACCTCTTTATCCGCTGCCCGGAAGTATTGTTCCAAATGAAAGCGCGCGCCTGCGGCTATGCTACAATTTTTTTTCTTCTGCTGCTGCCCATATTTTTATTTACTTTATTCTTCTTGCACGTTTTTTACGTTGTTGTTGTTCGGGCAAACTAAAAAGTTGTTCAGTTACCAGAAGCAGAACTGAAAACGAAGTATTGGGGAAAACTGGTCACCAGCTCAGCTCAACTGGGAGTTGGGTCGCTGTTCTGGGCAGTTTTTGTATTCTTATTTTTTTCGGACGTCTGCTGCTGATTTTTAATTTAATTTATGCATTTTTGTGTACTTTTTTTTCGACTTTCACTCATTTTTCATTTTTTATGTGTCAACAAATTTGAATTTATTAAACAACACCAACAATGTCTGAATTATTATTATTTTTGTATGCAGCACTTGAACAATCTGCTGGAGCATTATCTGGAGCCCATGAAACGCGAAACGTTTCTATCAAATGCGGAAATTAATGCGCTCTTTGGCAACATACATGAGATTGTTACATTCCAGCGCCAGTTCCTTCAAAATCTCGAAGAGGCGCTCGAACTTGAGCCGGAATTCAATAAGTTCGAGCACTGCGGCCAGTTTAGGGTAAGTTTTTTTGTCAGCTTCAGTTTCCTTAGCCAAGTGCGTGACTTGGCTACTCAAATTGAAATCTTTATTCATTTTATGTGTTTGATGACTATATCTTCTCTTTTGTTTTTTATCTTTGCAGAACGTCTTGTTTGCAATTGGCTCCGCTTTTCTCTATTATGTCAATCACTTCAAGCTCTACTCGTCATTCTGTGCTAGCCACAGCAAGGCCCAAAAGGTTCTTCATCCAAGTAAGTAAAAAAAAGAAATAATAATGTAGCACGACTTTAAGACTTAAGTCTTAGCTAGAGATTATAACAAACTGCTAGCCGTTAAGGAATTTCGGGATATAACAACTTGTAGTTTAGCAATTGCCGAGAATTTTAAATCTTACTGATTTTCATGTGACATGCAATTTTCGACATTGTTTGTTCCCAGTAATAAATCTGCTACACAATTTCATAAATATTAAAATTTATCAAACCCTTTGGACACATTTCCATTTGATTACTCATACGCCTTGTGGGGCTCAACAAAAAAATCACTGCATACTTTTTGGTCGCATTGGGAACAATTTGCATATGGGAAGAACTTAAATTTGTAGCTTTAACAAAAACAAATTTGTGCGACAAATCAAAAGAAAAGTGTTTTGCCATATGCATAAATACATATATTATGAGGCAAGCTGTATGTGTATGTGTGTATATGTATATGTGTGTAGGTTTGGTGTGAGCTCAACTATTGCAATCAGCGTGAAGCGTCAAAGTCTATTTGAGTTTGAAGTTTGATGGAGAGAATGAGTTTTTGGCGAAAGTTGTAAAAGTCAAACAAGCGACAAGTTACGAACAATTGCCAAACTATGCGCTTCAATTGTTGTCTGTGGTGGCGGCTTTTGCCTTACACTTCGCCTCCCCTGCTCACATGGAGCCGCCCTTAAATGATTTGCAAGTTAAATGAATAATTACAACCACAAATGCGTAAACGTGGCAAAGGATACGAAGAGGCAAGTAATTCCCAGGACGGTAAAAGAGGCGGAGTGAGGCGTGGCAGCAGCAACTGTCAAGTATCTTTTGTTAATTAAACTTGCAGAATTATGACACGCCTGCAAACAGGCAAATAGGAAAGCAAGCGCGCAGCCAAAAAAAAAAAAATAAAACGAGAAAAAAACTATGCCACACAGTTGCCACCGGCAGCGAATCGCATAAAAGGCAGTGCAAAAGTTGCCACTTTTGCGAGCAGCTGCGCCAGCTCAGGAACAGTAGCAAACTGGCGACTAGAGAGAGAGATTCCCAAGTTGAGAGTCGGCTGCTGGATTCAGGCTTAGGCGACAACATGTCATAATTAAATTAGACTTAGTGGCAGCTTAAAAACACTCGAGCAAACACAAGCGCCTCACACACACACACACACACACAAATGAAAAGTATACGCACACAGAAAGAGCAAACAAGCTGCAGAAGAAGTAATAACAATGCCGAATTTTAAATACCCTTTATAGTAAAGTGATCTAAATGAAACTTTGGCTTTAATTGCTGATAGCTTTAGAAAACTAAGAGAGTAATTCCTTAAATTAAAAATTATTTAAACTCATTTATATTGAGTTTGTTAGCTCAACAAGAAGTTAATCGTGATCAGCAAAGTATGCAGCATAAAATTTCAATTATGCCCAGTTGCATTAAAATACTTTGAAAGCTTGATAACCAAATTTTTAAATAGCATCAGACGAACTTACTCAAATATGTATACTAAATAGCAAAGCACATTGCTTGATAATATGTTAATACCCCATTGCAAGCTTTTACTGAAAAGAGAGACAAAGAGAGACAAAGAGGAGAGAGAGAGAGAGAGAGAGGGTGATGTTTGAGGCGTGGCAAGTGTTTAACAACTACATAACAAAGCAGCTGATTGATGGCAACAGCCTGTAAAACGTTGAGGTAAAAATTTGCAATATTTGCAATCAATGGCAGGCTAAACTGGCTGCCAGGAACAACCAGGAATAGAAGCAGCAGCAGCAAAAAACGAGAGGAACTTAAGTTACAGCTTTAGGAAGAGGCAGCCACTCAAACTGATGCTGATGCTGTTGCTGCTGCTGCTTGGTTGTTGCATGCAATTTTATGTAAAAAGTTGAAAGGATAATTAATTATAGCAAGAAGTGCACTTAAGTGCCTTCGTTACAAGCAGCAACAGCAGCAGACAGGCAAAAGCAGGAGTTGAAATAGCACTAGGATAAGAAACGATGGGGGCAGAGGAAGGGAGGAATAGCAATAAGGAGAGCTGGGGTTTGGCCATTAGACGCAAATCCGTGCAGCAGACAGGCTTTGACTATGCCTTTATCAAAGCTTCTCAGCTGACAATAAGAACAAGTTAATGACATTTTCTTGTCAACGTTGCCAACCTTCCTCACACACACACACACACGCACACACATACACAGAGCCTTGTAACTGCATATCCTTGTGACATCATATTTCTTGCCCTTGCCGATAACACCCTTTGTCTGTGTCCTGAGTTACGTTTTGCAATTAATGGGAATTGAAGCATGTACCTTGAAATCAATTCATTTGCCAAATGTCTTAATTTTGCAATTGTCTCATTTATTTTCCAGATGAGGGCAACCATGCTCTCCAGGAGTTCCTTGCCGCACGCAATCCCAAGCAACAGCATAGCAGCACCCTGGAATCGTATCTGATCAAGCCCATACAACGCATACTCAAATATCCGTTGCTCCTACAGCAAATGCGCAATCTAACAGATACGCGAGCCGACGAGCATGTACATTTGTGCGGTAAGTGTTGATACTGAATGTTCTTAAGGAGAGTGTTTAATTGGTTTCCTTCTATCGAACAGAGGCGCTCAAGGGCATGGAAAAGGTGGCGGAGCATATAAATGAGATGCAGCGCATTCATGAAGAATATGGTGCGATATTTGATCATCTATTCAGGCAGCATCAGAAGTCATGCAAGCAGCCAATCGATTTGAGTCCAGGTGGGTTACAAGCTGGTTCAAATGCCAATGCAAATGCTCCAAATGCTCCCCCTCCCCCGCAATGCTGCGCATTCCCAGGCGATCTGCTCTACTATGGCGGCGTCGAATGGCTCAACATTTCCGATTTTCTGGGCAAGATCAAGAAGGGCCTCGAACTACATGCCATGTGCTTTGTATTCAAATCGGCCGTTGTCTTTCTCTGCAAAGAGCGCTTACGTCAAAAGAAAAAGCTAATGGTAAGTCCTAGCAATCACAACAATCTTCATCTTTCATCTACAACATCTTTTCTGTAGGGCGTTTCGAGCAAGAATGCACCGAACGAGGTGGAAATTATACGGTATCAGGTATTGATACCAGTCACTGAGGTACAGGTGCGCGCCAGTTCGGCCAAGGACATGGATTCACATTTCCTCTGGGAGCTGATACATTTGCGTTCGCAGCTGCAACGCCGCTCCGAGAAGGTCTATGTGCTGTCCAACAGCACTGCCGATTTTCGCAATGCATTCCTCAAGACTATTAGGCAGATAATACGCGAGAGCGTGCGGAACATGTCAATTCCGATGAAAAACTTTGGTGGCAGCTCTGGCTCCGTATCGGGTCTATCCTCTCAACTGGGCGGCTATGCGGGCAACTCACAAACGCTCGAACGTCCCAAGCAGCAGGTAAACATGCCAACAACACTTATCACAGTCAGTTACTGAACAGTTGTTATTCTTTTGTTTAGATAACCATTGTTCATGGTTCGCATACGCTGGGCAAGCCAAAGAAAAAGTCGGGCTCGCAACGCCATTCGGCTGGCAATATTGACTACGATAATTTGTCGGGCAGTCAGGAGGGCGAGGAGCCGCCCAGCGTGGGCGTCGTCCACTATGCTTCACACACCCAGCAGCAGCAACAGCAGCAGCAGCAACAGCAGCCGGGTGCTTTTCGTGGTCGCAGCAAGACCCTGGGCGATGTAACAGGTAAGTGAAGTGAAGAAGCATCTAAACTTGTCCTAATTAAACCACATTTATCATTGCATCGCCTCATGCCATTAAGAAATCACTTACTTCCCCATAGATCCCCAGCAACAACAGCAGCCACAGCAGCAGCAGCAACAATCGGAGGCACCGCATCCACGTCCGCATCCACGTGAGCCACCACCGCCGCCGATTAGGCAGCCGCACTTGCATCATCACAGCAGTGACATTGAACGCATTGATCCGGGCACCAAATCGGAGGGCGAGGAGGACTCACAGCAGGGCACAATCAGGCCCAAGGCCACCCTGGGCCGCACGCCCAATCACCTGACGCTCAGGTAAGTCTTAAATCAAAGTCGATAGATGATAAAAATAAACTGGTTCGGATCAAAGTTATAGCTTCAGAAAGTTTTGAGTAGTGTTTTCTTTTCAACACTGAATGAAGGATAGATGTAATTTCACGATTTTAAAAGTTTCGACCGAGTTGATGGAAATTTGATAATTTTTAATAAAGATATGGCGATGGAAAGTTTTGACCTCTAAGGATTATTATTTCCCTTGATATTATTGATAACAGGGTATTTAATATACATTGCTAGTACCTCTCGCTTATTGCTTGATTTATTGCTCTTTCTATTCTCTTTCTATCCACTTTTTATTATGTAGCACCACTTCGACGCTTTCGGTGGGCAGCACTGGCAGCCAGGCGCGCTTGATACAATCATCGCATCCGCCAGCCAGCTACCAGCCGGTGCTGATGAAGGATCTAGGTAAGAGCAGCCTAGACGTAGTTGGCAGCGAGTCCGAGCTCGAATCGGAATCCGAGGCGCATGCCGCACACGTGGCAGCCACGTTTAATCTAAGTCTAGGCAGTAGTGGTAGCTTGTTTGCCAATAGCGATACAAATCCGACCCAGACCCAGACCCAGACCCAGAATCAGACCCTCAACCAGACACTGACCCAAACTTCGAGATACTTGTCCCCGCGACAATCGCCGCGTCAGTCGCCCAAGCAGGAGATCGAGGTCATAGAGATCTTCGAGAGTGAATCGGAACGTTTGGCAGCCCAGCAGCAGGTTGCGGTAGTGCATCAGCATTCGGTGCAACAGAAGAGACGCGAACGTGAACGCGACGCGAATGCAATGACTGCAACAGATGCCACAACTCGCTTCATGGACAAACATCTGTGTGAACTGGAGCAGGAAAATCTGGCAGAGGGCACCTGCGACATTGCCGCCTATATGGCCAGCCTGAGGGAGAAGGCCTTTGATCCCTCGGATGTGGGTGATGATGAGGCAGCCGATCAGCAGCAAAACGACTCGAGCTTATCTCCAGAGCCTCAAACGATTGTGGAGAACACACAACAGATGGTCACTGTAACTGTGGACATTGAGTCGCCCTCGTCGCGACCCACAACCGAATCCGACAGCACTGGGAATACAACGGGTCCCTCGGAACGTTCGGGTGATGAGACAGAAGATGAACCCACCAGCTCGCTGGCCTCTCACATTGTTGTGATCGACAAGAAGGTGGACAAGGTGTTCAAAACAAAGTCGCCAGAGCGGCCAACAACCGGTACCAAGCCGAAGAGTGGAACCAGAAGCCGTCAGAGCATTTACATTTCACCAGATCGCAGCAAATCCCAAGGTAGCTCACCAGTGCGCATTATCAAGATCAAGTCTCCAAGGCAGAGCATCAGCGATCAAGGCAAACGTTTGAGCATCTGCTCGAGTCGCGAAAACTCACAGGATCGCCTGTCGGGTGGCAGACGTACTCCAAGTCCACGTCGCAGTTCCGAGGGAGGTGGAATTCTTAAGCACACCACTCCAGCACAGGGCATCCTGAAACCACCGGCAAGTCCATCGAAATCTAAGAGTCCCGATCGCAGCTGCCTGAAGAAGGGCGGACCCTCGCATGTCTGTGAGACGAACCTATCGCCACGCATCTCGCCAAGAGGCAGCGTGGATCACTTGTCGCCAGATCGGGCCAGCATATGCCAGCGTCATTCGCCACGCAGCAGCTTCGATAGTCATGGTGGCTCCGATCACAATCTGGATGTGCCATATGGTGCTGGTGGTTCGAGGAAGCGCAGCATGTCTGCCCATGGCAGCTTTGAGACGGGCAACAAGGTGCATGCCCAGGAGACATATCAGTACTATCCGGTCTATGACAATCAGACCTGCAGCGATCATTATGTGGCCGCTGCACCAACCACCAATCGTTACTCTAACGCCGGCAATAATAATCGCAGCCGTCTGAGCAAATCCCTGGAGCGCTCCACCTCGCGGGATAGCACCACAACGAGCAGCTCCTATCGCGCCTATGGCGTCTCGCCGGAACGCCCAAGCTATGTGGTCTACAGCTCGGGACCGTTGCGCTCCCAATCCGCCGAGAACACTTTCTCGCAGCCCATTTACGATGCGTTGCCGCGGCAGGCGCCACAACAGTATATGCCCATGATGAGCTATATGCAGGAGATGGAAATGATGGGCTATGATACACCGATGCCACAACAATCACAACATCAGCAGCCCAGCTGTCCCCATGAACAGTCTTATCAGATGAGCTCCTCGGCACCGGAATATACCACATGCATTGATTGTTTGTATCAGAAGAGACCCTCCTAGCATAAGTCCCGCGTGCGGCAAAGTCGCACGCGGAAGAAGACGCCACGTGGCATGCCATCAAACATGGTCATCAGTACACAGCCCACAGCTGGTGGTTCCAGTATTGCTTACATGCAGGACAGCGATCAAATTGGCGGCTGTGTCGATTGCCATGATTACTTTGAGATACACGTCTAAATGGACAGACGTAAGAAGGGCGAAGAAGACAGAGAGAAATATAGAGACAAAAAAAAAAAAACAGGGATTTTTATGAGACAGTTGAACTAAAGTTTAAAAAAATATACGAGTAGTTAAAGCAACAACGCAACCAAAGATAACATAAAAGATAACAACAACAGTAACCCGAAATGCCTCAAGAACTAATTTTACAAAAACAAAAAATTAACAACAAAAAAACAAAAATATATACCACTCAGATCTACAACAAAATACTAAACATATACGTAAACTTCAAAACGCAAACTATATAAAGCAAACATTAATCAAAACTTCAACACAAGGGATTGAAAATAAATACTTATACACACACGCACGTCCACACACACAGCACAGTTTAAGTGTTAGATTAAGTCACTAAGCTCTTCGTGTAGTTCTTATGACCTGTCAACAAAAATCTTTTGAAGTTTGGTTTTCTGGGTTGCGCTCAAAAGTTGCAGCTGCAATTTGTGCACCCTATTTAAAAGTGTGTGTGTGTGTGTGTGTGTGTGTGCGTGTGCCACATTTCAGGTTAATTATTTTAGTTTTACACGGTGACAAAGTAAAAACGAGAGAGAGAGAGAAGGAAAAAGGAAGAGAGAAAGATTGTAGAACAAATTTTTGGTGCGTAGTTTTTAAGGCTATGATTTACACAAAATGGCGGAAGTTCTGCGTGCGGCATGCGGCATTACGTATACGCAGATGACGCATACGCCGCGTTGCACACAATGCTCAAGTGGCGTAATTACGACGAAAAACTAAAGTTGAAATTCATACTCGCACTCAAGTAAACTAAGAGACATACAATATACTAACAACCACACACACTCACATACACTCAGAAAAAATGGGTACTTATACATATATAGGGTAAAAGTTGTGGGTAATGTCAGACGTGCCAACTATTAGCTGCGCAAACTGTGTCACTGGCATTTCCGGAATCGTAAGAAAAAGTTTTTAATTACACGGCTTGCAAGAGATGAAAAATTATTGCAGCTGGCGCCGGGGGCAAACATTATATACTATATTCGGTGTGTGTGTATTTTTTTAGCTATAAGTCTAAGTGAAAATGCGGGTTGGCAACATTCTATAGGTTAACATTATACATACATACTACCTAAAAACAAATCAAATTCGATGAATATTTACATAGCTAGTTAGAATAAAAATGTCAAAAATATGTGTGGGTGTTGTGACAAATAATTTTACATATTTAATTTTTATTTATTATTTCATCACATATTATTATTGTTTTAAAATCATCAGCATAATCAACAAATGCAAATCATTTTAAATTAATTTAATTTTGTCATTTATGAATTTTTAAAAATTTAACAAATACAATAAAAATCAAATGCAAATAAATGTATTGAAGAATGATAATCGTAAGTCGTACCTCAATGTTCAGTATAAGATACATACAAACAACAAAATGCATATAGGCATATTATATTAAACGATTATACCTATATACATAAACATATATACTATACAAAAGAAAATATTATTGGGCAGGCAAGCGTAGACAAACCAAGCCTTCGACTTTCATTCCAATTTTCACAACATTCCTAGTTTCGCTTGCCTTGCTCTTACACACATAAACAGACAAACACACCAACACACACACATTACTAGGTTAAGTTTGGGTGTCTAGTAACTGCAGGCATACATTTAGTACACATAGAGACCCAAGACGGACTTAAAGATCAAATGTCAGGTTGTTCATGCTAAATGCAAAATAGTCAAAAGTAATTCTTAAGGTATCTACAAAATATATATATATATATATATATATAGATATATATGTATATGTATTAAAAACAAAAAATCAAACGTTTACAGTATACACTGGGCTTCACAGCAGTAAAATCAAAAATACACTCAAATTGCAAAGGATAAGAAATCAAAATATATACAACATACAATTACGTGTTAAAGGACAAAAACAAACTCCTGAAAATATACTAACTATATACAATACATAAATATATATACATCCAAAACAAATTAAAAATACAATTAAATAAAAATATTAAAATAAATACTAAACCAAAAACGAACACAACTCGTAAATGCGGATAAACTTTAATCGAAAAAAAATATACACTTCAAAAATGTCATTGTTGCGTATGCAAAATGCACTTAACGCTATACCACTAAATAAATAATCAAACCAAATAATCAACAGCGTAAAAATCAACAATATAAAGAAACAAAAATCAAACGCAGCAGGACAGCAAATAAAATGATAATTAAACTCGCAAAATTTAAATAACGTATATTGAAATGTAAACAAAGAGGAAAGCTAATTAAACAACAATTCACATTAATGTCAATGAGCTCTTTTAGACAGCGACAAAATGACAGTAATGGATGCAGAACCCAAACCCGTCGTCCCTAACCACTCCCCCTGACACACAGCACAAACTAGTAAGGACAGTTAGTGAACCCAGACTTTGTACTGTATCGTTGTATGTTTAGGCGCCCAACACAATTAGTTATGAATTTGACAAATTTTTGTTAATTTAGTCAGATATGATTAGCAGGTAAGTGCGTAATATGCCCTTTTTTTGTAAATTTGGTGCGTTTAGAATTAAATTAAAAATTGATATATTGAATTAGCGATTAAACAATTTAACGGGTGATATTTAATTTTGTTATTACATATTATCTTGAAGATAAATAAAAATAAATATACAGAACAAAATGCATACAAATACAATGCTACCGTATCAGAATTCCTTAATTACTAATTTATAAAATGCAAAGATATGTATGCCTATCTCCATAAGATTACATATAATATATTCCTTAGTTTTGTAGGCGATACATACAACAACATTCCTATAATAACTATAACCATTCGTACAGTGTGTTTTTGTTGTATCTATAACAAACACTTAATGGCTTAAAACAACCAACAACTACACTTAAGAATACTTAGTTGGCATCGCTTGATTAATTAATATTATTACAAAACAAAGTTCAAAGAAATAGTTTTTTGGTGCAAGTTTTCTCTTTCAATAATAATCCGTTTTGCATTTTTTTCATTAACTACCTACAAATAACAACAAACAATTAAAAGATACTGTGCCAAAACGTAAAGTAATGATTATTGTAATGATTAATTAGTGCCAATGATAAAAAAAGAACAATATATGCAAATATAATCGAAATATTTATAAAAATGTCTTATGGTTACACACACGTGCCCCCACAACCAACCAACCAACCAACAAAAAAAAAAAAAACAGAAACAACTCCATGTAAACATATTTCCACATTTTTCAATAAATTCGACATTTTGAAACTTCTCGAAAATATATTTAATTTCGTTCGCTTTTCGTACAACTCTTTTGCATTGCATTTTTGTGTACCTCATACTTGTATATCAAATAGCACAAAATTCTCATCGTTTTTAATCACGCTGAATATTTTTCCAAACAACAAAAACTTTACCTTTTTCCAAACTATCCAAACTATTTTTGTTAAAATTGATGTGGGACTGGCATATATTCATTAATCAATTAAGCGGGAATATTGGAGCTGCACTTTAAACATGTTGACTAACATTTATTTTGTTTTCCACTTCATTTGACCTGAACACGAAACTTACCAAAAAATGTTGGCATAAAATGCAAAACTGATTTATAAAATTCGAACATTTGTACAATATTTTATTACAATTAACAATGAAATGCAAAAAAAAATAAAAATAAAAAAATAAAGCAAATATTATGAAAAAACCAAGCGATGTCAACATTTTAGCCCAACAGTACCTAAACTTTATCCCATTCTGCTCTAATCCTTCAACAAATATCAGAAACTTAACTTTGTACAAATTCTTAATTAATTAGTTGTTTAGCCTAGCTATATTACCCCAATTCCAAACACAAACAAATCCTCTTCACCTTTCCACGTTCCTCTTCTTAAGTAGCAAATGAAGCTTAAAGTAGTGTTCATTTATTTGATTAAAAAAAAGATAACGTTGAAAGTATTTGAGTTATCTCAAGTATTTCGAACGGTTTGCATGTTTTAAACGTAATAAACTGATTTTTTAACACTACCATTGGCTATCACTACTAACTCTACACCCAATTATAAATTACCACAAAATGGAGAGCCACCTTCTTTTACTCTTTATATACTTGCTAAATCTACAAATTAAGTTTTGGATTCTTGTTTGACCGCAATGACGAAAAACAATAAGAAAAAATCGAGAATTCGAAAAACTTCATATTTTTTCATATATGGTTTCCATTGTATCTTTTCTTTTCTTTCATTTAATTGTAGGGTCCCCGGTGTGGAAACCACGAGACATGATAAATTTAGGCACAGATCCACAGTCAACAACCCGCAAAGACGATGTGAAAAATTAAATCAGAAAAAGCTAAACAATACTTTTAGTATGATGAAGCTAAGCAAACTTAAGAACTCTTAACTAATTTCCTTTGTTCAATTTTAAATAATCAAGTGTTGTAAGCAACGGCTACAGTTCAATTAAAGAACACAACACAGAAGCAATACGAACTAACACTTGTTCCCGAAACACTCCCCCCAAAAAAAAAAAACGTAAGCAACTCGCAAAAAAATAAATAAATAACACTCTATTTATTAGCTAATACTGAAACAAGTATGTCAAAATGTTAAAGTTGCTTTCGAAAAAGTGTATAGTTTCGAATTGTTTTTAAGCATAAAACAAAACAAAAAAAAAACATCGAATGAAGAGGAAAAAACAAACGTTTGTTGTTTTTTGTTTAAGTTTTTAATGAGAGTAAAAAAGCTGGTTACATGCACCACTTTTTTAAAACAAGACTTTGATTTATATTATCGATTGTATTTAATGTGCAAAACATATAATAAACGTATAATTAAAGCAAAGGATTTTGAACAAATTTAATAAGAATTAAACAAAACAAAAAAAATCAAAAATTATATGTGAACAAATTCAAATGCATTTGTCGCTGAAAAAGACTTGAAAGTAAATTTCGATTTAAATACATTTATTGAGGAGAAAACGTGAACAAATTGAAACATTGATTGTACTTAGGATTAGTGAATTTAAAATAAATAAAAAATGAATCGCAAATAAAAACCAAAACAAAAAATGCAACTTTAAACAAATGTTCTAACAAAAAACAAAAAATTAAAAATCTTTAGACAATTAAGGAACACGAACAGCAAATCAACACACATACACACTCCAATTAATATAAAGCTGCAATGCAATGCAAAGTGTTTAGTTTATAGGAAATACACTGAAAAAAAAGAAAAACTAATAAAAAAAATACCATACAGATACCACATAAAATACATTTAAAGAAAAAAAAACCACACACATTTAAAACCAAAAATAGCAAAAATTTAGTCAAAATGTTAAATGGTAAACTAACAAGTAATACTAACTAACAACAAGAGAATTCGATACACTAAAACAAAAACACATATTTATGAACACACTAAATATAAATGAGTTGGGGATTACAAATCCGAGCAAAACAACGGTTAATTGCAGAATTCAGCGCCAAATACAGCAAAACCTAACAAACATTTAAATAAACTTAACGAAAACAAAATATATAAATATATAAGCGTGACAAGAACACTACATAAACACAAACAACAAATGAAAACGAAAAACACTCTTCTAGCTAAATTACAATATAATAATAATAATTAAGATCTTCACTCGAACACTTACAAATGATGAGAAACAAAATAAGAAATACATGCATAGTTAAATTCCATAGATGACAAACCAGAAATATAAGAAACCAAATATTGAGCACAAATTTTCTTAATTTTTATAATTTTTTTGTGTTTTCATATGGGTTTACGAAATGGAAATGACAAGAAGTTTTTCACAAAAAATTCTACAAGAAGATTTAAAAAAATAATAATTATATTGGTTGTGAATGCAGCTTGGAGTTATTTGAATTAGGAAAAAGAACTCACCCAATTGCTGAATGAATTAATCAATGCATTAACCAGCTCATTAACCAGGCGTACACTGTAGTGGCAATTGTGAATGGGTTTTATTTTCCAGTGTACTTGACGGGTACTCTACTCGAATCATGCATTCATTTTTCATTACACACAGACACAAGTAGCAAAAATCGAAACATAATCAAAACATTTTTAGGTTTCCAATCAAATTGAATTAAATATACAATGTAAACTTTAATTAAAACTACAGACAGAGTAAAACCAACCAAAACGTAAGAATCGAGTCAACAGAAATTCTAAAAATTATACAACAATTGATAAATGGATGAATGTTAATCAAACACAAAAACTAAAAATAAAAAAATACCAAATAAAATGCAGTAAAAAAAAAAAGAAACCAAATCACAACATTTTAAAATCATTTTTACTGTTTATATAAGTTTGACAAGAAAGCAAAAACCAAAAAAAAAAAAAAGGAATACAAATCATAATAATATAAACCAAAAATCGAAAAGCAGTCAGCAGTAATTGTTGCCGGAAACTTTAGTCAATGAAATAGTTAAATTATGAAACTCATTTAAAGATGGTTAAGTATATGTGAATCATTCGAAATTGTATGAACTTTTTGTACACATTTGACTATTTTTAATGCATTTTTAAAAATAAAATATATATATATATATATAAAGACCTATTAATATATGTATAATTATTATACCATGTATAAATAAAAAATAAAGAAACAAGCATATACTTATTTAACTAGTTTAGTTCAGGCCGCATCCCTCTGCCTCAGAAAAAGGTGCGTGTATCATGTTTAACAAATTGTTAATGGGTATTTGATTTGTTTATACAGTTGTTAGTCTCTTTTTAGTTTTGTTTTGTATCGTGTTTCTTTGAAAAGAGAAAAAGAAGCAGTAATGAAAAGAGAAAGATGGTAAATGTATTACAGTTATAAGTCAACAACAAACACAACAAAAAAAAAAAAACACATGCGTAAGCAAATTTTTGAAATCGAAATAAAAATAATAATAATGAACCATTTGTAACACACATACACACAATAGCAAAAACAACAAACAAGTTTAACAGAAACAATTCTAGTTGTAACGAACAAAATGAACAAGCATTAAAGAATTCCATTTTTATTATGATAATTAACAGCTGCAAACAAACAACATGCAATCGATGTTAATAATTTTTGAAAAGATGAAAAAATATACAAGAAAATACACAATGAAAAAAACAAAAAGAAAACAACATTATTATACAATTGCAAATGCAAATTACCACTCAAAGTAAGGAAAGTGAAAAATATGTGAAAATGAATAAATTACAAAAATCCTTTTGAAGTGAACAAAAATAAAATGTGAAATTAAAAAAAAAAAAAAAAACCATACAAATCAGTTTTTGATTGGGTTGATTTTTCACTTACAGCATTTTCAACACAGTAAAACAAGGTAAAAAGTTCAATTTTTTTAAATTAGTTTATTAAATACTTTTTTTTTCATGTAAATATTATGTAATTATGGTACTAAAACGTACTACTTCTATTGATTTTATATGTTTTGTCCGTGCGTTCTGTCTTACAATAAAATAGCCGAGTGTAAGTATTACAGTATGAAAGCCAAGTGTCTTGTGGGAGCCCAGTTGGATTGGTCCGGAGATATGCTTAACAGTGTACTAACATGGATGCAATTCAACAATTTGCAATATTATTTATCAATTTAGTTTATTGTTTGGTATTTGAAAATATACATAATTCAGTAACCGATCAGTCTCCAGCACAAAACACTTGCAGCTATCTCTTATACAAACAATATGTGTATAAGTGTATTCAGTGTTTTGTGTATATTCTTTTCTTATCTTATCGAAAGAATTCACCTCCTAGGGCTTGTAGTACTATCAACATTAACATTGAACTAATTGGCGAGATAGTAGCCAATTCCTAACCGCACGGTTGAAAAAATGAATTCCTATCCTTAGGCAAAACATATTTAGTAGGGAAAGCTTAACTAAAACTTATATTAAAAACATGCTATACAGATTTGATGGATGTATCGACCATCACATTTAGTTTGGCAGCGATTCCGCTAGCGAGGATCTTAAGCTAACTGGAATCGTATCCGGGAATCTGATATCGAAGGCAACGATCAGATCGCCACGTCGCGACGGCTCCTTCGGGAATGGCAGTCCGCGCCCATTAAAACGCTTCACTGTGGTGGGTTTGATGACTTCGCCTTGTGTGTTAACTTGCATGCGTTCGCCTTGCAGCGTTGGCACTGTTATTGAGGTGCCCAACAGCGCCTGCTTGAGACTGATTTGGGCATTGTAGCGCAGGTCGCTGCCTTCGCGCTTGAACTGCGAGTGCGGCTTGTCGCGTATGATGAAGATGATGTCTGCCGGTAGCTTTTGTGGTGCCTGGTCGCCTTCATTGGGGAATGTGATTTTGGTGCCAGCTTTCCAGCCGGGCTTAACAGTGATGCTCAGCACCTTCTCCTCTTTGCGCGCTGTCCCCGTAGTCATGGACATGCGAGAGATTTTCATCTTCTTGGTGCAGCCTCTGTCGACCTCCTCCAGCGTCACATACAAATCGTGCTCGATTGGTGGATCCTGTTGCTGACGTTTGCGGCTGGGCGCCTGTGCATTGAATGATTGTGAGCGGAAGGCGCCCATGGGATTGCCGCCAAAGCCGCTGCTTTGGAACATCTCATCGCCGCCAATATTCATGAAGATTTGTTCGGTGCCATCACCGTTGCCGCCGCCACCACCAAAGAAGGCGCCAAACGGATCTGCTGCGCCAAAGATATTCTGCGAGCCAAAGAACTGGGCGAATGTTGCACGTGGGTCACCATGGAACTGATAGGTGTATGCACCGGGCTGTCCGCAGCCATCGGGTCCGGGTGGTCCACCCTTCAATCCATCCTCGCCATACTGATCGAATATGTCGCGCTTCTTTTTGTCGGAGAGCACCTCGTAGGCCTCGGCAATCTCCTTGAAGCGTTCCTCGGCCTGAGGGCTCTTGTTCTTATCCGGATGGTATTTGAGTGCCAACTTGCGATACGCTTTCTTGATGTCATCGTCTGTGGCCTTCTTGTCAATGCCCAGAATTTTGTAGAAGTCTTTGCCCATTTTGCTTTGCTTTGCTTTGCTTTAGCGCACTTAACTGCAAATAAACAAAAGAAAGCACAAGATTATTATACTGATAAACACACACACACACACAAATATACAATCGAAACGAAAAAGCAACAACTATTTCAGAGAAATGTGCCGATTGTTTTTCTTTTTTTTTTCTCGAACGCGCGTCGCTCAATGGAATTTACTAGAAGCTTTCGAGTTGTGCAACGACAACGAATTTTTGCTGGTGCTGATGTGTTGTCATTCTACATAAATACATACATATGTAAGTATGTATGTAAGAGTGACGTCGTCGCATCCGTGTTTGGGTTTAAAATTTCACATTCTACAATATTGTGCTGTTATTGTGTTCTTTTTTGGGGGTCACTACATTAAAACATGCTAATTTAAGCAACCATTATTCTTGTTTGCCCACTTACCTTATTGGTTTTGCAGCTATGCAGCAAATGTGTATTTATAGTTCACTTGCACTTGTGGTAGACGCACTTTCAATTTGTTGTTTAACTTGAATTTATATGTAATGTACTATAATCGCACAATTAAATTGAATAATTTTATGTTCTTTGTTTCCTTTAATCAATTATTTCGCTGTTTTTTCCTTTTTCCACTCGTTTGTGAAAACACCCTCTGAACGTTTCTCTTGATTTTTGCTAAATGAGTCGAAATGACAGCGCACGTCACCTTTATATAGACTCGGAGCAGTCTGCTCGTCGAAAATTCTCGATGCTTCTCGCACAATAGGGCTGCATCCGGAAAACTGCGTTTCAACCAAGAGAGGCGCTAAGTTTAAATTTATAAATACCCTAAGAAGAAATCAACCAAATGCATAATTCTTGATTAATGGACTGACATTAAATATTAAAAATTATGTTTTAGCATTCAAATTGTTTAGTTTAATATGTTTTGAATTAAACAAAATACGATACTACAGCAATCGAAATGCAGCTCTAGCATCGATACTTCCTTAAATTTTACCAATTAAACTATCGATACACCAGCGATAGTAGGAGGAACATATCTAGATTATCATCGATAAGACCGCAGCCAAACCGCAGTCGAACAACAAAAAACATTTGTTTCATTTATAAAAATGGTTGCTGTTCGGTACCAAAATCGGTCATCCTCCAATTAACCAGTTTAAATAGCATTAAATCAAGAGCCCTGTGTACGCCCAGACGTTGGGCCGGATTGTGCTTAAATCCTACACACAATATTGCAACATTTTCACAGTTTTGGTGAGTGAAATCATACATACATATGCATATGTATGTATCTGTATGCCCACATGCACACGTCTACATACATATGTATGTGTATGTTTTTTGTGAGCATATTTTGGAGCCGCAAGTTTTCCGACATTTGGCCAAGACGCTGAAGGACGCACAGCTTGAACTAGTTTTTTTTTTTCTCGCACACAAAATAGTCACATGTGTTACGTTCCAAAGCAAAACCTTGACCGATCGCCCGTCCGCCCTCCGAGTCGAAACCCCGGCGCCCCTTTCAACTATTAAGTGTTGCGCAAACGAAAATTCGCCAACATGAAAAGTTCCCCCGGTCACCCCCGTTAGCAACGATTGTCGATGCCGGCACACACTGTGAGCGCTTCTTAGTCACACAGCGCATAAAAATAGTCATTCATCGGGCAATTGGCGAGAGAGCATCTTGCAAATAATGAAAGAGGAAAAAAACAACATTATTAGCACTTTCGCCTGTGTAAATTTAAACAAACATTGCTTGCTCTCCGCATTCAAATAAACACTCGAATGGCTATTCATTAAATAATTGTACCCTTGCAATGGGTACTACAGTTTTGTGATCAAGTGTGTAATGCATCAAAGGAGACATACACCTTTCAGGTGGGATATCCAACTTAGCTCTGAACTCTCATCGAACTAATTTCTCATTGTTATTATCAACAGTTGTTGCGTGCATTTGTTCTTATTGTTATCAGTCAACGCTACGGAACAACTGCATCCAACGAGCAAGCATACTCGTAGCAACGTAGCGCACGCAACCGGGCGGCTATTCATTCGTAAGCGCCGATCGTGCACTCTTTTGGGGCGCCAGCGCCACTTCGTGTTATAGCCGCCGTAGCAGTGGTCAGTACTCGTATACGCGTGAAACGATGTCGTTGCGTTGACGGCGGTTTATTCAAAGCGCAAAGAACTCGGGGAGCAATCAGACGGTCTGTGTGCGCATATACATATAAAAAAAAAAAAGAAAGAAAGATATATGTATATATTTATAATCCCTTAATATGCATAGATATGTGTGTGTGTGTGTGTGTGTGTGCATTTGGTTCGCTTGAAATGAAGTTACTTGAATCGCGTATAACGTGCAAATCCCGCAGCAATTGATCTATAAATAAAGTCCATTTAAATAGATGGCTTTCGTAATATACGATAGAGTGTAGAGAAAACTGCATAACTCATGTGTGTGTGTGTGTGTTTGTGTGTAGAAAACTTGAAAATAACTCGAAATTCAGTCATTGCGCGTACTATATAACTAAGAAATCGGAACTATAGCTATTTGGCATGTGTCTCGCCCTCAAAAAAAACTGAAATGTTGTACCGAAATAGTTTTATAAATAGCACAAACTATATGCGAAAAATTAAATACACTCACTCATACACACACACACTTAACACACTCTCAAGTCTGGCAAAAACATTAAAAATTATTTGTGTTCTCTAGATTTTTGTAAAATTTCGAACCCGTCACGCTTTGTTTAGATCAGCATCAATGTAAATATTGATGAGCATTCTATGCGTTTCGTTTCGTTTTTTTCGAGAATGGGCGTGTGCAGTGTGTGTGTCCGTTGCGGTAACGGAAACCTTCGCATTTACAAAATAGCCAGATAGTATCTGACGGATACTTTTGCTCCCTGCTTTGAATATTTGCTTTTTCGTTGACGTTATTTTATTTTTTTTCCTTCAATTTCTGCGCTTTTTCGTCGCCGTCGTCTTTTTTATTTTTAGACGGACCAATTTTTTTTTCTCTCTTTATTTTGATTTCTGCTGGTCGTGTTTTAGCATTTTTGGATTCCGATCTTTCTGATGTTTGTGTACATATACACATATAAATATATCTTATAAATGGTTGCGTTCATCCAACATGTGTTTGAAATTGCAGCTCATTTGCGTTTATCTTCTGGCCAAAGCACTTGCCACAGACACATCTCTTGGCACATCTTGCCCTACCCCCTGCCCCTCGTCTTGTTTGCAAATGTTTGTGTCTATTTTTGTAAACTCAAGTTGGAAAAACATTGCGCATTTTCGTATTTTCTAATTGCTTTGGACATTGAATTAGACCGTGAACGCATTTGAGCCAGCAATATTTAGCAAATTTGCCGGTTAACATCGTCTTCAAGAATCGTTAGAATTTAATATCAGTCTTAACAAATCATGAGAGGCCATTGCATACCAATAATCTCAAGTGTGTTTCTTTGTTATTGTTTATGGTGAAACTCGTTATCAGAAATGGATATAGATTGATTGCAACAGCTGTGTTTCGTACTGGCACTTCAGTTGTTTATAGAACACTGATGCGTATTTCATTTCAGCTGACAGCCCTTATCCTCTGTCGAAATCTTTAAAGCCAGAACGCATTACAGTTTTTCCAAAAAAAAAAAACAACATTTTCTAATATTTCATATGCATTTATTAACATATAGCTGTGCACGCCCCCCAAAAACGGATGACCAATTTGTACATTTTGCGCATTGCGGCCAAATGCCAAATATATATTGACATATGTATATATAATATATGTGTTGTACCATTTCCGTTACAATGTCGGCATATAGCCCAACAAAGAAAGCAACAGCCATTGGACTTGGAGAATGACATTTGTAGGAGCAATTTATGCGGCATTTATGACGCTGGTGCTGAAAATTCAGACGCAACAGCAGCAGCAGCAGCAGCTGAAAATGGAATCAGAATCAGCTTCTAGAAGCAGCCGCCGGACGCAATTTGTTTATAAAATTCCGTACAGTCTGAGTCATGTTATGTCGATTTTTCGTGGGCCCCGCATACAAATAAGGCGCGAAAAGCGCGAAAACCAACGAAAAAAAACATTGCGATTTTGGTTTATTTTCGAATTGAGAGCGACGATGGGTGTTGCGGGGTGGGGTGCATGCGTGCGTAGGTGAACGGTTGGGAGCAATGAACAGCTCTTGTGAAATTTGGTTTCCTTGTTCACCTCTACAGCAGCTCCGTCTGTCGACTGGGCAACTTCTCATTAATATGTCAGTAGTTTTTATTCTCCATCTTTTTGAATTTCAATTAGTTAGCACTTCTCTTGCAAACGCTCAAAATTAAAAGTCAGATTATACCTTTTCCAGGCTTTTACACATTTGGTTAAGAACCCACACGCCCGGAGATGACTGAGCAGGAAACCAAGGACAGCGAGATCAGCACACAGTGCGCCGTCTTTGACCAGACGCCCGGCTCCCAGCAGAAGAAAATCAATCTGGTTGTGCGTTCGCATTTTACAGTGAAGCACGTCATTACACTGATTGGCACACAGTTTTCCTATGATAAATTCGAATTGCTGCTACAGCCGCACGGTGACAAGGATCTGGTGAGTAAAGAACAACAAGTCATGGCATTCTTTGACCTAGTTACTAAACAACTACACACTTGCTTTTAGGTTCATTTGAATGCACTGAGTGCACAGCTGCTGTTTGATGTGCCCGGCTTTGAGCGCCAGCTAAAAAACAATCTGGTGTTGCTGCCCGATGGCACCTGGGATGGCAATGTGGCCAAACGCTACGAGCTGGTCATGAAGAAGTCAGTCTCAACTACCAGCAAACAGTTGGAAAACACAGATGGCACAACAGCAACCTCATCGGCAACGACGCCTACAAAAACCGGCGAGAAAAAGAAACGCACGACAACAACAGGCGAGAAAAAGAAAAAGTCACCGAGCAAAACCAAAACTAGTGTCAGTCCCACAACAGAACCAACAACAACAAACAACAATAACAAATGCAACAACAGAAGAGCCTGTTACAACAAGTGCAATTACGACACAAATAACACCCACCAAGATCAGCACTAAAGTTAAAACCAAGGCCAGCGTAAACAACGAAGAGATTGTGAAGACGGACACAGACCAGGTGGACGATGCCGTGGAGTTACCAAGCTCGCCAATTGGCGTGCCCATGGATGAGCAAACCAAAGTTGAAATTAAAGAACAGCTGCAGCAACAGTTGTTGCCCCATGAGCTGTTTAACATAAGCCCCGTCTCAGATGCTGAACCGTTGTCGGATGATGATTTAGCATTGGGCGCCTCGGCCAGTCCCACAATAATGGATCCAATCGTTCAGTACGAATTTGTTAGCGCCGGCCCAACTGTGGGCGAACTGTTGGCTGCAACTGAAGCTGGCACCGATGCACTAGCTGCTGGTGCTGACAGCGATAAGGCCGAAGAGGACAACAGAAAGGATCTGGAGTATTCAAAATTCTTTGGCCGCAAGTACGACGAGGTGCCCGCCTGGCAGCTCTCTTATAACTCAGCCGCAGAATTTGTTTCGTCGGCCAGCACAGAAACAGAAACGCAACGCAATGGCGGCGGTCCACGTAGCTATGTGGGACTGGTCAATCAGGCGATGACCTGCTACTTAAACAGTCTGCTGCAGGCACTCTTTATGACGCCAGAGTTTCGCAATGCTTTATATCGCTGGGAGTTCGACAACGACAACGAAGCCAAGAACATACCCTACCAGTTGCAGAAGTTGTTCCTCAATCTCCAGACATCGCCCAAATCATCAGTGGAGACGACAGACTTGACGCGTAGTTTCGGCTGGGACTCGTCAGAGGCTTGGCAGCAGCACGACATTCAGGAGCTGTGCCGCGTTATGTTCGATGCCCTGGAGCACAAGTTCAAGAACACCAAGCAGGCAAATCTCATTTCAAATCTGTACGAGGGCAAAATGAACGATTATGTTAAGTGCTTGGAGTGCAATACGGAGAAGACGCGCGAGGATACCTTTCTCGATATACCATTACCGGTGCGTCCATTTGGCAGCAGTTCCGCCTACGGTAGCATCGAGGAGGCATTGCGCGCCTTCGTTCAGCCCGAAACGCTCGATGGCAACAATCAGTATCTGTGCGAGAAGTGTAAAAAGAAGTGTGATGCCCACAAGGGGCTGCACTTCAAGTCCTTTCCCTACATACTGACGCTGCATCTGAAGCGCTTCGACTTTGATTATCAGACCATGCACCGCATCAAGCTGAATGACAGGTACGTTTTTTTTATCCATTTAAGCGCATGTCCTATCATCATTCATGTCTTTCTTTTTTTCTTTTTATTTAGAGTAACTTTTCCGCAGAAGCTGAATCTGAACAGCTTTGTAAATCGCTGTGGACAGGGTGAACAGTACCAGATGACTGGCAACAGCAATGTGGACGATTGTAGCACCGCGGACAGTGGCTCGGCAATGGAAGAGGATAACTTAAGCAGTGGTGTGGTGACCACGGCCAGCTCCAGTCAGCACGAGAACGATATGAACGATGAGGACGAGGGCATCGACATGAGCAGCAGCACGGGCAAGAGCGCAAACGCGGAGGCGCGTCTCAAACAGGAATCGCTAGCGGGTCCATATAACTACGAGCTGTTTGCCATCATGATACACTCGGGCAGCGCATCGGGCGGTCACTACTATGCGTACATTAAGGACTTTGAGAGCCAGGACTGGTTCTGTTTCAACGATCAAAATGTGTCTTCGGTAAGTGGCTAGAGTATACAAGTCTGAGCAAAAGTTAACAACCTTTTTGTTTGCAGATCACACAAGAGGACATTCAGCGCTCCTTCGGTGGACCCAATGGCAGTTACTATTCAAGCGCCTATACGTCCAGCACGAATGCTTATATGCTTATGTATCGCCAGGTGGACGCCAAGCGCAACGAGCCAGCAGCCAAGTGTGGTGACTTCCCAGAGCACATAAAGTCGCTGCTGCCCAAGTTGCACGCAGAGGAGGAGACACGTGTGACGCGTCTGGGCAGGCATATTACAGTAACAGATCTGGCACTGCCGGAACTGTACAAGCCACGCGTCTACTTCTACAATCCGTCGCTCAGGAAACTAAAGATGACACGTGTATATGTATCACAGAGTTTTGATGTGAATCTTGTGTTGATGTCCGCCCACGAGATGCTCAATGTGGATCAGTTTGCGCCGTTGTCACGCTGTCGTTTGGTTGCATATGATTCTTCCATGGATGCAATTCTACAGTCGCTGGAGAATTGCACGGATCCGGCGCTGACTGAGCTGCGTGCCGCGCATAACTGTAATCTGGACTTTTTGCTGGAGTTTCGTGCCGAGGATCAGCAGTTTGAGAACTATGCCGGCGATGGCACAACTTGGTATGTGTTTAAAGTAGATCTCTCGACCATGGCGATGGACGGTCCCTTCCTGGTTTACTCAGCAGCGCGAGACGCCGCCTTACGTCACTCGATTGCAATACGCCTTCACATTAACGAGCAGCAGTTCCTGCTGGCGACCATTCGTGGCAAAGCATTTGTCGCCGATGATCCACAACCGACACCGGAGGCGCAACAGCATCTGCAGCAGCTGGCCAACTCACAATTCAAATATATCACATACTTTTACTTAAACGTGCCTAACACAGACGCCAGCAGTCTCGAGCAGCTGGGCGTGCCCAGCACCGAGACCATTGCCGCTCCCATTGAGGTAGGTTTGAGCCCATTCCCCCCAAAATTAAAAAATTCCAAATACGCTAAAATGTTGAATGCAAGTATTGAAGCAGTTTGTTCAATGTTCCAATAACTTTTTTTCCTTTGCAGCTCGCAAATGGCAGTGCCGGTGTTGATTGCGTCGATGCAGCCATGATGAACGGCATTAATGGCACAAGCGGCAAGGCAACGCCGGATGGTGGCAGCGCCGGCATCAATGACTGTGATTGGCGTCGCTCTAGGCGCGATGTTCTGGATTCGCTGGCGCCGCTTGCGACGCCCAGCCACGAGTCCAACTCGGAGGATAGCAGCCTGAGTGACGGTGATCGCACGCTGGTTGAGAATAGCCTGCAGCATCGTGGCGGCGGCGACAGCCAGGTCAGCTCCACCAGTCACTCGCCACAGCTGTCCAGTCCCGAGGATGAAGCTGCCTCCCATGACGCCATGATGCGAGTTCATGCCTACTGCAATGGCAATGGCAGCTATGACAGCGAAGCGGGCGACAACAGCCTCCTGCCTCCCAGCACAACAACCTACTTTTTCCATGCCATCAAAATAGACAGCGTGGACGTGGCCACCACCAGCAGCACAAGTGGGCATCAATCCGATGATGAGGCACAGCTGCGCAAGCCCACGCATGCCTATAAACTCCTCGCTGGCTCACATATGCGCATGGGCACCTTTAAGCGACACATCGAGCAGCTGATACGTGTGCCCAGCGCTTACTTTACGCTGCAGCGCAAGCATGAGAACAGCATATCCAACAGTCAGACCAATTCACTGATATTTCTCAATGAGGGTGAGACACTGACCGTGGAGCTGGGTAAGACACTGTCACCGGATGAGTACAAGGCCAAAATATACTTTTTGCGTCTGTCGGATCTGGACAATGAGACTGCCAAGCTGCCCTGCGTCTGTGAGTGGGTGTACAGTGCCACCACCACCGTGGAGCAGGCCAAACAAGATCTGGTCGCCAAGCTGCATCGTATTGATCCCAAGTATAAGTCCCTCACCGTCGACAATAGTCGCATCTGGCTGAAGGGCGGTCGTTGTCCCATTAAAATACTCGCCAATGATGAGTTACTTTACTGCGACATGCGCTCCACAATTGCCGCTGAGGTGAGCACTAACAAAATATATATTGAAATATATCTAAAACTAATGTACTGTAATATTATTTTCCAGTTTATTTTGCAAGAGTGCGATGAGGGCGTGGAACCACAACCCAAGGATGATTCGTTAACAATATTTGTCCGTCGCTGGTATCCAGACAAATGGGAGTTTGGCAAATTCCAAGAAATCACAATAGACAGTAAGTTGCACAACTAAAAGCCGCATGTTTTTGCATGAGCTTAACAATTTGTATCTTTATCTCTTGCAGAGGACAGCGAAATCAGACGTTGTTTATCAACAATATGCAATATCACAGTTGACCGTTTAAGTTATATGAAGGTAGGCGCTAATTCCAAACACGAAACCTGTACAACAATCTAGCTTACAATTATTTTTTATACAGATCAACAGCTTTTTTCCCTGCACAAGTATATCGGCAGTTAGCGTTAATGAGGCCTCAGCCTGGCTCTCTGTGCCGGTGACGCTAGACATGTATCCACTGAACAAAACACAATGCGGCAATATGTATTTGTACAGGTGAGTGGGACGAAAACGATCAAGCTTTTATGAATAAATTTTAAATTCTGTATTTTTGCAGAGATAAAAGCGTTTCGGTGCGGGAATTGTCGACAGATGAACGCCGCTCGTTGACCAACAAGGAGAAGGCGCGATTGGATCGATTGGGTTGCGTTTCAACAACGCGCTACTCGCAGCGTCGCGAACGAGCGCTTAAAATCTATTTGGACTCGCCGGAGAAGCCAAGCAATGTGACCGCTTCGGCGCCAATGGACGCACATGCCGATTACTAGAGCCCTAAAGCGGCACTATCATCATCGTTGTCGTCGTAACCCGTTCCCTAGCCAACTGTAGGCTTGCTTGTATAACCGGATTCACAAATACATACAACATGTATTTCAACTAAACAATCCGATAACGACGCCACACAGTCCGTTTTGCTTGCATTTTCATTCGCAAATCCCGCGAGCGCTTTTCCCGTTCTCATAATTCACATACGTTCAGTTTCGTAGCAATTTAATATGTAATTTGTTTTGTTGTTAAATTTTGTTGGCACTTTTCGTTTGGCGTGTCAAAACGAAGGTCTGGCGACTAGGTGGGCGGGTTGGGCAAAGTGAGGGGAAGCGGTGTCCTAATAACAGTAACGATAACAAATATTATTCTTGCTACTTTTGTAATACAAAAGAGTTCAGAGATGAGACTGTGTACAATTTTAATTACATGCAAGAAATTTAAAACAAACAAAAAAATTGTGAACATAACTTAAATACATAAATCATAAAAATAAAAGAAAAAATTATTTGTATTGGAAAAATTGATTGTAGTTATGTTCTTTTCGACAATCGAAAATGTACTTTCAAATTGTATTTAGCACTTTTAATTTTTAAAGCTGATTGAAAAAAAAAACCCGCTTCAAGTTAGTCAGTTTTCTCTTTTGTATAAAATGTTAATTTTATTTAATACCTACTGTATGCGAATTTTAACGTTTTTGTATCTTGAATTATTATAAGTATTTCAAAGATCATTCTTACTGTAAAAAGGTGACATCTCTTGCGATTTATCATTTCGTTGCGATTACGAGCACACCGATTTTTTATGCAATTTAAACAAAATATTCAGTTCGCTTTTTAAAAGGAGGAAAATAATTATAGAGTTGGCTGCACTTTCATCTTTATAGATTTATAACTTTAAGGCTTATAAGTGGTTTTTATTTAATCCTCTTTTTTTTTTCTTGTTAGAATGGAAAAGTTCTTGGAACGAAAACTAGTTGTTGTTGTTTTGTCAAATGGATTCTCTGGTTTACTACTCAACGAATTCTATAGTAAAAATGATGTAGCGGCAGCAGTAGGCAGCGCAATTGTTCACATTATTGTTGCTTTAAGGGGGCGTTGTTGTGTACGGTACCCAGGGCTCTATGCCTTGGTCTCAACGGCCGGCGCCAAATCCACTTTTGTCGCCGCTGTGGCGTTGCCGGCAGCCGCCTTCTTGCCTTTGCCCTTGCCCTTAACGGGTCCCAGTGGCTGTGCAACCAGTTCCTAATTTTCAATAAAAGAACACATTTTAAGAAATGTAGACTAGCTTAAGAAGAAGAAAACATTTACCTTGAGCTCAGCCTGTGCAATGCTGTGTTCGCTAACGTAGCTTTCCGCGTTGAAGGGTATGCCGGTCACCAAATTGATGCCGTTGGGCATGAGCAATACCGTATGCTTGAACTGTGCCACAATCTCAGCTGCAAGTGCAAGATACAAATATTAAAGGATACCATTCGATGGGCTGTCTTTAAATAGGTTTGTAGCAATGGCATGTTCAGACTGAGGCCATTGATAAAGGCAACTGCTGAAGACGCCAAAGCCTTTGGAGCTTTGTTCTAGCAAAATGTCTGGCCGTAGTTGGAAGCTCAAGAGTTATACCAAATCCGGAATTAAGTTTTGCAAAAGTTAAACCATTGGTGTCAACTTACTAGGCTTCTCGTACAGTACTTGGAAGGGCTCGATCATCTTGTGCGATACGCATTCGACGACTCCCATGCGCGCCTTAGTCTCCTCCTCGAAGCTGCGGATATTGAAGGGCATGTTGCCATACTTGGTTTTCACCTCAGCAAGCAGAGCCCTTGATGCTTTCAGCTTGAGCATGTAGTTTTCCTCGGATTTTTTATAGATGGAAACCTTTGTGTCCTTCTCACGCCCCTGCAACAAACACAAATGTTAGCAATGCTGTATGACCAACAAATCTACAAGTTTCGAGTGATTGTCGATGCGTTCTCAGATCTCATAATCTTGCTATCTTTGGGCCAGCGAAAGCGCAGCTCTGAAACTAAAATGTGCCAAGCTGTTAAAAACAGATTGCGAAGCGCACAAGGCGCCTACATGTTTAGTCCCATCGCCTTGCGATGCCAATCCTCATGCGCTTTTTTTTAATCATTGAACAATAGATTGGGTTTTTCAAATTGCATGCCATTTTGGGACACAATGCTTACCACGCCTTCTCCGCTGCTGACAATGACATCGATGGCGTAGACCTCATGCGTCTCAAAGGTGCACTTCTCGTGCTCCTTGCGCTGCGCCTCGCTCGGGTTCTGTATGATTGTCTTCTCGCCATCGATTTTAAATTGCTTCAGCTCGTGACTCAGCATGCCCTCAATGGGCTTGCACTTGTACGACTCGCTGACTTGTTGCACGGCATCGGTGATTGAGTAGTTCTGTAAACCAGAGGATCATAAAATTAATATTATATTATATGTTAAAACGAACACTTTATACATGACTATAATAAGTAGATTTGTGTGCAATTGTAAAGACCAAACATTTCTGTACATAAACTCGTTCAGTTCACGAAATTGTCACGATTGTTCTTTGCAGACGTTGAGCTGTGCTGTGCCAGATGTATGTTTTAAGCAGCAGACAATCCGTTGACTGCGACATAGCATATATAACGAGAGACTACTGTACACCTTATATGATTGTGATTATAGATTTGTGTGCAATTTTAAAGACCGAGCATTTCTGAATATAAACATGCTCAGTTCACGAAATTGTCACAATTGATATTTGCAGACGTTGAGATGTGCTGTGTCAGGTATTTGCTTACAGACAATCCGTTGACTGCAACATAAGGATAACTTAACCATGTAGAGATGTAAACAATCAGCAGAAGCATAGCCATTAAATTGATGACCATGCAATCGCCAATTGTCACCAGTGCTTTGTGCAAGTGTTGAGATGTACTGGCGTTGTGTAAAAGACGCTAGACAATCCGTTGCTTGCAGTAATATGTTGAACTTAGGAAGGATAGGCATTAACACTTACGTTGGAGCCGGATTTCAGCAGACGCAACGCCGCCTGGACAGCCCAGTATGCGGCAAGTATGACATCAGCCTGGCGTCCGCTTACTTTCTTATCGCTGCCATCACCAATCACAATTGTGTGCGCTGCCACGGCAATGAAGCCATCAATGTGGGCGCCAAGGTCACTGCAATGAAGGAGGAAACCAGTTCACTACGATGCTTTATAGTTGCAAGTGTGCTGTGGTTACTTACATTTTAACAACATCGCCCACTTTAAGAATGTAGTCGGCATCGTTTTTAGCTGGGGAGAAGTGGCAGACGCAATTGTTGACCGACAGGCATGTTGGAAATGCGATACCCTTCCTTAGCTCCTTCTCCTTTTTGTATACCTAGGTACAAGCAAAAGACAGTGTGTTAATTCATTTGTCAACATACAAAATGACATTTGGCTGATTGCCAAAGTGTCCTCAGATCTCATAATCTGTTGATCTTTGAGCCTTAAAGCATGCGCACGTAAACGCCACCGACCAGCGCCAAAACGCACGTGGGTGGAAATTTATCTCATGCACGCAGGAAGCACGCGGCTTTTGACGGCACACGCATGCTGCCGGTCCGCAACGCAACGGCGCACGCAAAGACCCTCAAATGTGTAAGTTTTAATCATTGGACTTGTTTTTTTTTTTGTAGTTTGGTGTTTAATAGTGGACTTGAAACTCACTTTGCCGGTTTCTTCAGTCAGCAGATTGTCGCCCTTGGTGCAAATTTCCCTCACAGAGGCATCTACCACACAGAGTCCGATAACCGTTTTCAGTGTTTCTAAAATTAAACGCATTCAAACAGAAATAGTCGAGTTATTTCTATGCGAAACGAGTTTCGGCCCGTCTCGCGTGGCACTGTGAGTCTCAAAGCGCTTTGAAATTGAGTTTTTCTTCATTGGGCTTTCTTTAAATTAAAAGTTCAACGCTAAATGGCCAAAATTTTATAGCTTTTGTAATTTTTTCGGCATTAAACAGAAGAGTTTAACACCTGAAAAGTTTGAGGTTATGCACGCTACACTCTAGCATATCCCGCGTACACCGCCGCGTGGCTACTTGCAAGCAACGTCGACGTCAGCGTCAACGCCGACGTATTCGCTAGCTCCATTGTTGTCGGCTACACGTATTGGCCGACAGCAAAAGCAGAAAATAGCAGCGCATTTGTTTATTACATCTACAAATTTACTTACTATTTACAATTTCGCCAGCCAATTTGTATTTGGTAACAACCAAATCCTCGGCGATGGTCTTCTCGGGCTCCTTTTCTGCGTCTGCCATTTTTAAAATGAAACACAAAACGAGAGCAGCCAAATGACGAAACGATGTTTTTAAGAGTATGCTGTGTTGCCAGATAGTTTAAGAAATTGACTGAACAACATTGACAGTGTGGCTAATTCAGAAACTTAGAGTGACCATAGCTAACGCACTGTGGGAAATTATGACAGTCTGGCAACACAGTTTAAATTGCGCTAAAATTATCGAGCATATGGATTTATCGAGTGGCCATGAATTAAAATAAACAAAAGTGAAGCTAATACTATTAAGAAAGAAAGTAGGCTCTTGATTAACGACAGTGATGATGTAACATGTCGCAATGCATAATCAATGCAGTGCACCGATGCAAGTGTAAACGTGTTACTGCGTTGCGTAGAAATAATTAAGAAAGATTAAAACACCGAAACTGTGATAAACACACAAACACGCACACATACCCACGATGTCTGGCGACAGTAGAGTGGACATCCACGGACACAACGTTATCAGTATCAACAGCAGTAACAACAGTAATGGCACAGCGGCTAATAGTTCCCCACCTCCACTTCCTGCGTCGCTGCGTAAGACGTCATCCGTTTCAAAGTCGGTGCAGGGTGAAATGCGAATTCTCTGCTTTGACCTAAGCCACTACAATCAAACAACGCAATTTCTGCTAAGCTGTGCCGGCGTCTTTATACTCTACATTATCTATGGATATCTACAGGAACTCATATTCACAGTGGAGGGCTTTAAGCCGTATGGATGGTTTCTCACTCTCGTTCAGTTTGGCTACTACATTGGCTTTGGATTAGTGGAGCGGCGCCTGGAGGCCTACAGAACAATGGGTGGCACTCTGTGGAACATAGAACCTGCGCCACGTTGCATACCCCTGCGTACGTATTTTGTGCTCGCTGCTCTAACGCTAGGCACAATGGGTTTGTCCAACTCCAGCCTCGGATATCTCAACTATCCCACCCAGGTGATCTTCAAGTGCTGCAAACTGATCCCAGTGCTCGTTGGCAGCATCATTATACAAGGTAAGCGCTACGGACCACTTGACTTTGCCGCCGCAACGTCAATGTGCATAGGTCTGGCCTGGTTCACGCTGGCCGACTCGCAAATGTCGCCCAACTTTAATCCTCTGGGCGTGGCGATGATCTCTGGTGCGCTGTTGTGTGATGCAGCTATTGGCAATGTGCAGGAAAAAGCAATGCGGGAGCACAAGGCACCTAGCAGCGAGGTGGTCTTCTATTCATATGGACTGGGATTTGTCTATTTGTTTGTGATTATGTTGGTCACTGGCAACTTCTTCAGCGGATTCGCCTTTTGCCTGGCCCATCCACTGGAAACCTTTGGCTACGGATTTCTTTTCAGCCTCTCTGGATACTTGGGCATACAGTTTGTCCTGGCGCTGGTCAGGAGCAGCGGTGCTCCTGTGGCTGCCACAGTGACCACCGCGAGAAAGGCTGTGACCATTGCTTTCTCATTCCTGCTCTTTAGCAAACCATTCACTGTGCAGTAAGTAGATGTTATGCTTAATCTCTAATTAACATAAATAACATATATTCTTTCTCAACAGATATATCTGGTCGGGATTGATTGTTGTGTTCGGAATTTATCTAAATGTCTACAGCAAAAAGAACAAGTTAACTTTCACGGATTTGCAGCACAGACTTAAGCAATTCAGTGCGAGAGTTTCACGCTCGCCAAGTCGCAAATTCCTTATCGAAGTATAAGGATTGTATGTACCAAACATAAGAAAAACAAATAAATAACCTTAATCAAAACTTTTAGTCAAATTGGGACAACAATATATTCTATAAGAAAACTATGTACTATATGACTAAGTAAACATAAATCATACATTTTGCAAACAAATCTGCTATCTGTCCATATCGATTTCCATAACGCGCTTGAAGAGATCTTGACGCTCCTTCGCCGATGCCACTTGGCCCATCATACGATCGAGAAACTGTCGTTGGTGCTTGATGATAAACTTGTTGCACTGTATAATTGTTGCGCCCATGTACAGAGTTCGAAACTTGGCACGTACATCACCTATCTAAAATCAATATAGTTTTTCATGTAAAAATCGACAAATTGTTTATTTCTGCTTACCAATGTTATCAGTGGCAATATGCTTGACACAAAGCGCTGTCCGCGATGCAGGCACCGTATGATTGCAATTTTTGTACGCTCATTGCAGTATTTCACACGGAAACCATGCTCCAAGACACCCAAACCATACACACCGTAATATTTCTCCACATTTTGCAGCAAGCATTTCGTCAGCGTGTGGTCGTTAAGGCGGAGAGTTTTTACTGGCGCATAAGGGACAATTTGCACGGCGATGTAGCTGATAAGCGTTGTGAGTGCTTATTTAAACATCTGTGTGTCATAAATAATATAAATTATTTAATAAACTTACCGATTTTTAATGCGAACCATTGTAAACAAACACACCGATAGATATGAGCTACAGAGCTACCAGACTGTCAGAAAAGCGTGCGACTAAACTTGTGATTGGCAATATTGATGGCTTGATAAATACCTTGATCGTGAAAAGCAACTGACCTTGAGTAACGTGAGCAAACTGTTGCATTGACTGTGAGAGTGAGACAAGAGAGAGTAATGCGCGCGTTAATTTGACTTCTTTTCAATTTGAATAATAAAAATCGCACTTGAGAACAGGTCTTTAGTCTGAGAGCGACTGCTGTAACTGTTGGAAGTGCCAGTAAGTAAACACAATGCCAACTGAGCAGTCGTGCTAAAAATTGCATAAATGCTAAATAAATATGTTTTATCTAAAGCAATACAATTTAACAAAGTTTTTAAATGGCTGCTGCAGGCAGCTTCAGTTAATATATTTTAAAAATATAGGTTGGCAGACTGCAGAGTTTAAGCTGCTGTCTAAATACATCTACAGCTAATTAAGACCGACTATTCACCACAGATTGCAAGAAATCTCTGACAAACTGGTACAAGCTCCTCAATCCCACAAACAGCTCAAATTTCTTATCAGTCAACGTTATGAGCTCGACGCGTTTGGTTAACATTTATTTGACCGCAAAAAACTGTAAAAAAGGTGTAGACACAGAAGGCGACGGTATGTCAAATCAAACGTATTTTGTGGGCGTGGACGTGGGCACAGGCAGTGCGAGAGCGGCTTTAGTGGACTCCAAGGGACGTGTTGAAAAGCAGGCAGTGGAGGTGATAAAAACCTGGACACCAGAGCCGGATTACTATGAGCAATCAAGCGAAGACATCTGGCGTGCTATCTGTAAGGTTGTTAAGGTAATATTGGATTACAAATAAAGAGAGACGTCTGCTGATAACCTCTAACGATTAGATTAACCTAATTGCAGCATGTTATTGCCGGTGTCAATAAGACGCAAGTGAAGGGCATTGGCTTCGATGCGACCTGCTCTCTGGTCATCTTGGATTCCAATGGAGCACCGCTGACGGTAAGCAAAAGTGGCGTCGCGAAACAGAATATCATTTTATGGATGGATCATCGAGCTGAACTGGAGACAGCCGAGATAAATTTAACCAAGCATTCGCTACTTCAATACGTAGGCGGACAGGTATCGCTGGAGATGGAGATACCCAAGTTGCTGTGGCTGAAGCGTAAGCTGCCCAAATCCTATGAAAGCATTTGGCGTGCCTTCGATCTACCTGACTTTCTGACGTGGCGTGCAACAGGAGTGGACACTCGTTCCCTCTGCTCCGTGGTGTGTAAATGGAACTATGATGCAAAGTCGAACAGCTGGAGTAATGACTTTTTACGCGGTGCCGATCTTGAGGAGTTGACGCGGGAGAATTTTGCGGCACTGGGCAGCGACGTCCAGCCACCGGGTAAGCCTGTTGGTAAAGGCTTATCGGAACGTGCAGCCTCTGAACTGGGTCTGGCAGTGGGCACTGTCGTCAGCACATCCCTAATAGATGCACATGCCGGTGCCTTGGGCATGTTTGGTTGTCGTGCCGATGATGATACAGACGATGATGTGCAGGGCAAAATGGCGTTAATAGCTGGCACATCCACCTGCCACATGAGCATAACGCGTGATGCTTGTTTTGCTAAGGGAGTGTGGGGTCCTTATCAGGATGCCATAATCCCGGGTTACTTTTTGAATGAGGGCGGTCAATCAATTGCCGGCCATCTTCTCGATCATGTGCTTAAGACGCACGAAAGTTATTCTGAGCTGCATAAAAAACTGGGTGGGGACAAGTGAGTAGAAGTCGACTTTAACCTGTATACAACCATTAATGTTTTATTCTTTTAGATATATTTACCAACATCTGAATACGTTGCTACCTGAACTGGCTAAGAAACGTGGATTAACCGAGGTGAGCTGTTTGACGCAGGATGTGCATGTTTGGCCAGATTTACATGGCAATCGTTCGCCTGTTGCGGATCCAACACTGCGTGGCATAGTAAGTAATGATGCAGTCTATAGGTAGCCATAATAACTTTTTCCTTTAAATAGATCACTGGCCTGGACATGACACGCGGCGTTGAATCTCTGGCTATTAAGTATTTGGCTTATGTACAGGCTTTAGCTGTGAGTTTAATGATACGTATTTCTTGTAATCAGTATTATTTAATTTAATTATACTTGATAATTTTCAGTACGGCACCCGGCACATCATTGAGAATCTTTATCAGTTCAAGCGTGCCGTTTTTCAGACTCTTCTCTTTTGCGGCGGCCTAGCCAAGAATCCGCTCTATGTGCAATGCCATGCGGATATTTGCAACTTGCCTGCTCTGATTCCCGATGAGCAGGAAATGGTGCTGGTGGGTGCGGCCGCCTTGGGCGCTGCTGCCTCTGGTCACTACGACAGCCTGGAGGTGTGTACTTGAGAACTAACTTTGGACAGCAAATGTAAATTAACTGAATTCGCTTGTGTATTTTTAGAGCGCCTCAAAGGCGATGGGCGGCACTGGGCAGCTACTGATGCCAAATTCAAACACTGTGGAGCTGCACAATCGAAAGTACAAGGTGTTCCTGAAGCTACTGGAGCATCAGCGACAGTATAAAGACATTATGCAGGGAAACAGTGTGTAGATTGGCTTGGAAAACACTTAAACGAATTTTATCAATATGTAAAACTGCACACAAAATTAGCTCAGTAACAAACTCTTATCGAAACGAATACAGACAGTTGATTCTTACTGGGAGTGGGTAACACAGCTAGGCAATAAATGCGGCCGCCTTCGAGTTAATTTTGCTGCGGCAAACGGGACAAGTGACATCAATTTTTTGGGCGCAGTCCTCGCACAGGCATACATGACCGCAGGGCAACAAAATGATCTAAAAAATATAATGTTAGATAGCTGTAATAGGTTTTGGACCAGCTCACTTCTTTGGGATTCGTGGAGCAAACAACACAGAGCTGATCCTGTGTAAGAGTGTGTGGCCGGTTGCGGGCACGTCGCTCCCGGCGCTCCGACTCCAGACGAAAACGAATTTTAGCCTCTTCACGTTCCTGTTTCTTCTTGCGATACAACTTGCGTACGATCAGGCCAACTAGCACAACGGATACGCTGCCGCACAATACAATTTTGAAGCTGAGAATAAATGCTGCTTTAAAAATTATCTGCGGAGACATTTTTAAGCTTACAGCGTGGACGACTTGGCATCCTCAAAGCGCTTAATCAGCGTTGATTTGGTGGCAGTGGTCAGGAATAGTGGTCCATGCTTGGATGGCTGCATGCGCAGCGTTTGGCCATCCATCTCCAACTCACCAATAGCTGTCAGGAAGCTGCCATCGCGCAGCACTTGCTCTGTAGTTTGCAAACCCTTTTGTCGCACGCCCGTAAAGAAGCCAAAGATGTGGTCGAAGAACGACAGCGATGTGGATTCATAGTTGTCGTAGACAACATCCACATCGAGCACTGCGGCACTAATGGCATCCACAATCTCTACGCCATGCTGCTGGTTGCACAACTCAAAGGGCATCTCGTTGGTGCTTTCGTGCAGCAGCTTGCGCTGCTCTGCCCAGAAGCCGGCAAAGGCCCGCATCACGCGATGCTCGTGCAGCTTCACAATTTGGAGAACGCCACTGACGCTTGGCACAAATGAGCTGCGAAGTGGCACGCCAATGGGCGTGACAGTGCCGCGTATTACAGCATATGGTATCTTTTTATCCTGCTGCCGTGACACAATGTTTTTTAGTTCACCATCAATGTTGTACTGTGGAGCGTCCTGCAAATATCAAAGAGTTGTTATGATTATGCATGCAATGCCATTAGGGAAAGATTTTACCTTTAAAACCTTGACGGTGCTTTTGTAACTAACATACTCGCGAACACAGAGCCCTAGAATGAGTAAATCGACGCCCAGCGCCACAGATTCGTGTATGAAATCCATCCGAAATTCTAAAATTATAATATCCAAGCAGTTAAAGTGAGGTCTGTGTCAGTGTGCCTGTTTACAGCAGCAACAAAAAAATACCAAATTGTATTTGAAGTTATATTTCTGATAAGCAAAATACCAAAACAACTAGTTTTTATAATCGATGACGATATAGTAGACAACTATCGACTACATTGCGCGCCCAGCTTTTTATTTTAAAAGCCTTTTCATTGAAGTAAAAAAATACTTAGCAAATATTTGATTTTTCTAATAGCTCACACAATTCTTAAGTGCTTCATGTTTGTCGAAAGAAACCATTAAGTACATAAATCACTTTTATTCCAAGATTTTTGCCACAATGTTTTTTCTGTGTAAATATGAACCCATTTGTTCATCAGAGCCACCATTCCATTATGTTGTTATTGTTGCAGTAATCGCTGGTCGTTGTAATGCTTACCGTTTGTACTTTGCCCAACTTCTAACTTTCGCAAGATGTTAGACTCAAACACACTCACATTCATGCACAAACACACGCACGCAGACAGAGCGCACTTATTTGATATAAAGAGTGTCTCCCAGACCCATCGATTGCCAGAGCAAAAGATATCTTTAACTGCTATATTTGGGTCGTGAGTCAAAACTGTGTTTTTTATTTGTAGTTCCCAGCCACGCTATCAAGTTAGACAATTCAAGTACGTCGTAGAAATTAGACGTGCCTTTTAACTATGCTGAACAACATGTCCTCTAATAGGCTTTATTTGAGCTTTGTATGTTTCTAAAAAGTGATACATTTTCGAGCTATTTAAACCACTTTATTTTTGTAGCTGTTACTCAACGTCATCAGCTTGCTGACAGCTGCCACGGTCACCACACGCATTATACAACCACGGGAGACGAGCAATTGTGAGGGTCGCCAGACACCTGGACCCATTTGCGAATCCTGCGAACTGCTTGCCACCTGTGTGCAGCATTCCAATGGCTGGGTTAACATACCTGTCGAGTCATGTGATGTGGCCAACGGCTTCTATTGCAATATGCGTCTTGGCACCTGCTCCAATGCAACTGGTCCATGTCATCCCTTTGGCATTGTGGGCAACTTCCAGTGCACCTCGCAAGGCATCTTCCCAGATCCCTATGATTGTCAGAAATATCACATGTGCTACTTTGTGGGCGCCACTTTGGTCGCAGCTGCCGTTGACTGTGGCAATGACAAGGCATTCGATGCACGGACAGGTCAATGCTCGATGACATTGCAGAGCAGCGTGTGCACTCAGCCGCAGTATCAGTGCCCCAAGGTTGGTTTTGTGGCCGCCTGGCCCACTAATCCCAACATTTTCTATGTGTGCAAGTCGACAGTTAACCAGAATCTAAACGATACCGTCGTCATTTATCCCTCACTGCATCGCTGCAATGATGGTGAAATCTTTGCGGATTTCGTTTGCCGTGCCGGCAACGGTGGCAACTTCACCCAGCAGCCTCCGTCCGATTCGGAGGTTATAGATCCCAATGACAATGGATTCACCGTGATGCCCACACGATGCGAGCATGTGGGTCTTATCGCCGATATGGATGATTGCCGCAAGTATTATTATTGTTCCGCCGTGAATGGTGAGATGCGTCATCTGGAGTGTCCCCAGGGCACCCATTACAGACCGGAGCAATCCGCTTGCTCGCTGGGCACATGCTGAACCGCCTTCTAAATAGTATCTTAAGTGAATTGTCAATCTGTGTATACACAGAACAGTTAATGAAACGTTTATCTTTTAATTATGCGTTTTACATTTTGGTTGAGTGCTTATCTTTGGCTATTTAAGCAGCTCTCTGAAGCAATTGTGCCAAACAGTCTTTAAAATGTTTTGTATTAAGTTGTTACTGGTGCTTTTTGGTTGCCTCGCTGGCTTCAACCAAGCACATAAGATTGTTACCAATAGTAGCTTGAGCATAGATTCTGCAGAGCTGGTGGCAAATCCCTGTCAGGATGTGCGTCTGGCTGGCTTCATCTGTGTCGATTGCTCCACCCTAGGCTTCTGCTCAAATGTGAATGGCCAGTGGCAGACGTTGTCCATGACCCAGTGCCAGGCGGAGCGTGGGTTCTACTGCAGCGATGAAGGCGCCATTGGATGCACCTGGCAGCCCAAGTGTCTTGTGCCGGTGCGTGGCAAGTTCCACTGCCAGTTGCCTGGCATCTTTCCGGATCCGTACGACTGTCGCAGCTATCACGAGTGCAGTGAGCAGAATGTGGATACGCCGCGACAGTGCACCAATGGAGGCGCCTACTCCCTGCTCACCCACAGCTGCAGCTTGCCCCGCGAGAGTGAGCAGTGCACGGAGAAGCAATACACCTGCAGTTATGTGGGTCAGACTGGTGTATGGGCCTCGAACAGCAGCTACTACTATATCTGCCAGAAGGATATACAAGGCGATCAGGATGTCTTCTATCCACTGATGATGCGGTGCAGCGATGGTTACAGTTTCAATGGACACAGCTGTGTGCAGCACACCAATGCAATGCTTATAGATATGGTTCCGCAGATGACGCAATGCATGGATGGCGAGGTCTATCCGGCTGAAACAACAAGCGGCTTCTATTACTGCCTTTATAATGAGCTTTATTATTATGAATGCCCGGTGGGAAGCTATTTTGATTCTGCTGTGGCAATCTGTTCTTCGAAGAAGGAGGAGACGTGCCAGGAGGGCATGTTCTATGCGGCTGAGACCAAATATGGTTTCCACTTTTGTCTCGATGGAACTCTGGTCTATCAGAAGTGTGCCGCTGGTCATTACTTTGATTTGACCCGACTTTTATGCATAAAGGAAGATGAGATGTGCGAGGAGCTCCAGCTTTATCCTGCAGAATCGGAACATTTGTATTTACTATGCCACAATGGAGAACTTACTTCCTATTCGTGCCCTCCTGGATTCATCTTTGACGGACAGCTTGCGGTATGCAAGCCACAACATGATTAAAGTTTTCCTATACATACTATCTTAGAAAGCTACAATAAAAGTGTTAAAGCAAATAATTTTTATAATGTCGGAAATCTTAAGGTCGCTGAAAATATCTTTTAATTATTAACTCGAACATTTCTTATCTCATGTTATTTAAGCTGCTTCTCAAAGCACAGAACAGTCAATATTCCCCAGAATGTGTTTAAAGTTTGTTAAGATAATGCTGCTGCTCAGTACTCTAACTGGATTTCAGGACAGAGGAGTAGCAGCTGCAGAAGTGCCTTGTGAGAATGGAATACTTTATCCGGCAGATCCGCCATTCTCGTATTACTACTGCACCAATGGTATTCCCGAATATGTGATATGTCCAGATGGCAGCTACTTTGATGTAAAGTTCCACATGTGCCGACATGGAAAGCAGCCAGCTCCTGATGGCGATGCAGGATCCGGTGGGAATCCACAATCTGGAGTTTGTCAGCGTCTTGGTTTGGCTGCAGACTTAACCAATTGCAATCGTTTCTATCACTGTGACAAAAAAGGATCCACTCTGCAGCGAGGTGATTGTCCACAGGGTCAGATCTTTGATGCGGTGAAATTTACGTGTGTGTCGGGCATGTGTTAAACTTTGTCAAACTTTTATTCAAACAATAAAACAAACTTAAAGCTAATAAAAATGGAGTGTGTTGTGCTATTTAATCATCGCATTCGCGCACAACGGGATGCAGGACAATGGAGGCGCCATTGCAGCCAGTGCGATCCGAAATGAAATCATGAAAGTTGCTCTCTAGCGCCCACATGAATCGTTTATGTCCCGGCAGCACCTGTGTGGAGAGACGACAGTCGCCGCCACGTTGCACCTCCTGCAAGTTGGATGCCTTGAAGCAGGTCTCCGAGTCCCACAAATAGATGTCATTCTCGCCCTTGTAGCGGAAGAAGAGCGAGGTGCCGCCATCGGCGCCCAGCAGCACTGCCTGCTTGCCAAATGGCTTGGGTCCCACATCTATGATGGAGCCGGCACCTTGTCCCACTCTCAAGTACTCGCCCTTAATCGAGTACAAACGTGGGGAGCTCAGATAGCTAAAGAAGAGCGTTGAGGTGCCATCGGGCTTGGCAGTCAGGGCGACATAGAGTACATCGTTGGTCGGTGCTGTTGCTCGTGGCAGAACAATGCGATACGATTTGTTGCCCGTAATATCATAGACAAGAATACTACGCGCTCCAGCATCGGCCACATAGCTGTCAAATCAAAGAGAGATTGCCGTTAGAAACTTGCTCAAAATATTTACAATTCGATTAAAAAACAATTATTGAGTCACTGAAACTTTCGCTGCGCTTATCAAGAAACCAAGATAAGATAACATTAGCTTTTTCTTTTGTGTCTTGGTTTGAACTTGTTTTTTAACACTTGTAGAGAGTAGCTTAGAGTTCTCAACTTACACGAAAGGCTTGTTGTCCTTGGAGTAGTCAACGACAATGAACTGCAAGCGACTTTCGGAGGTCACCAGATCACTCAAATCAATGCTCTTGACCACCTTATTGTTAGCCGTGTTTATGGCCACAATTTTGGGACTGCAGCGGCGAATTGGTTGCTCCAGTGTATTAACAATGCCCACATCCAAGGCCCACAGTAGACCCTGTAAATAATATTATATATGTATGTAGACAGATGGTGGATGCAAGTAATTATATGAAAATGTAAATATTTGAATTTTAATTGAGATATGGTTGGAATTTTTACGAGCCCCACACATTTAAGTGTTAACTTGCTGAAGCATTTTATATTTTTTTGTATGCGCATCAGCCAAATAAATAAATAAGCAAACAGAATAACAAACAATTCATGTAAATTGTGTGTAATTGCAGAAATGCAAATAAATAAACAAAATCGCGTGCCAATTGTTGTTATTGTACTGCAGTGGTTGTTGTTGTTGTTGCTGCTGCTTGTTGGCTTGTGTTGTTGCGTAAATAAAATGCAGAATTGTTTTACAGCAACGCATTTATGGTTTATGGTTTTTAAATTAATTTCGGCATTGTAAAAATGCAATTAAAATCAACTAAGAAATACAAATAAAAATTTGAAAATTGTGTATGCAATATTAAGGATAACGAATTTAATTGAAATGCAAATAAAATAAATACCAAAATACAAAATTTTATATCAACGAATAGCTAAAGTTCAATTATCAGAATATGCGTCTTCTTTTAGATTTAAAGTTTTTGCAGTATCAGCAACACGGCAACAATTTGTTAAGCTTCAAATTAAATTTCAACAAATTGCACATTGATTGAAATTTCAACCGAAATGTGAGCTGTGTGTATTTATCATCAGCATGTTTTTTGGGGGTTCATTGAATTGTTTACCTTGAGCAAAAGGGGATTTTCGGATTGCGCATTTCAGACTACCTTCTATAATATTCCATTTACATGGCCAATTTTTTATGCTGCTCTGAGCTTCGATTTTTATTTTTTGTGTATGGTCAGAAAAGCAATTTCGTTGTTGGGAACAAAAGTTTTAAAAAAATAAATACATACATATATTTATAAAAGCATGCATTGAATGCGAGTACTGCAAGCGAAAAAAAAAACGGCACCACAAATTTCAGGCTTAAAGAAACAAATTGCTATTCCCGCGAAATTGGCTTGTTAACTCGCATGGGCGAAATAAACTGTTAAATGAAGGATGACACTCGTAGTAGTACTCACATTTTGATCCACGGCAATATCAACAACGGACTGCAATGCCTGACAGTTGCCCTCCTCCTGTATGGCCCAGCATGGATATGGCGCTATCTTGGCCAGACACTCGCCCTTCTTCAGATTCACCTTGCCCAGGGTAAAGGGCACGCCCTGCTTGTAGCGTGGCAGTGCCACAAATGCCGAATCTCGCTGCAGTTGCGCACGTGTCACAATCACATTTCTGGGCACATAACGACCCGATTGCACATAGATGTTCTTGGTGGAGTCGCAGGGCCAGTGGAGATTGCTGCCACTCAGCTGGAAGGTGAGCTCGGAGAGCGGATTTTTATCACATTTACTGCTGCCAATCGCGTTGGAGCTGCCCGAGGATTCGCCACCCTGTGAGGAGCTGTAGGCGGCACAGCTTACAGCTATCAGTGAGATGACCAGCAATAATGGCAGCAAAGTGGCCATTTTAAATAATTTGTATCACTTTAGTTACGTATCTAAAGCTGATGTTGATGCTGTTGTCGTCTTAAGCTGCTTGTTGTTGATTATGTAAAACGTTTGCAGCGCTTGGCACATTTATATTTATAGTCGATTGTCAGATTTGTGGCATTTGGCGCGTGTTCTTTTTACGCGTCTGCCATGGGGCAAGGTCGTCTGGTAAACATGAGGAAACATGTGTCTCGCCCAACTTAAGCACAAACACACACACTCTTACACACACACACATAGTGCAATTGATGGCTGGCCAGTCAGCACGTCTGCTGCACGCCATTTTAGCGACACAACGGAAGCGGCATGCTAACACCCAACTCTGCCACACCCCACACCACACCCAGTCTTAGGCCACTTCACACACATGCTGCACTTTGCGGAAGTAGCAACAAAAAAATATCTACAGCGCGTGCGTAATTTAAACAATCCAAATTTTAATTGATGCTTCCAGCAATATTGTGTGCGGCTCACATTTAACTGCAAGCATCTTTAATATGAACAAGAAACAGCTAAAACTTTCTTGCTCTTTGGGGCTCTTTGCTCTTGTCGCAAACTATTGCCGAAAACTTGCTGTCAATATGCGGAAAGTTTTCTGCCTCGTTTCATTGACCAAGTTTTAGTTTGTTTTTGTAGATAGGTGAGATAAAAACATGTGTTCTCAACAAACTGTGAGTGGGAGGCAAACAAAAAGCTTGTCGTCAAGTTAGAGACAACTTTTGGGCAAACTATTTCACAGATACTTTGTACAGATTTCAGATACAAATTTAAGACAACAAATGTCACTTCATTCAATTAAAAGCAATGCTGATAACTCTGTCATGAAATTGATAACTTCTACTTTGAACATTGAATGCATCTCAAACTTGTATTTTAAAAGCAGCTCTAACTGTGCAGCTTTCAACTGGGGGTATAGCTCAGGGGTAGAGCATTCGACTGCAGATCGAGAGGTCCCCGGTTCAAATCCGGGTGCCCCCTGGAAATTTATTTTCTTTCCTTTTTTTTGTTTTTTTTTTTCCTTTTGCCGCAATGTTTTGAAATATGTTCCTTTAACAATGTGCCGTTGACCTCGTCTTAACAATGCGTGACCAAACATAAGCATCGCTGCCTGATTATCTTTGCATATTTTCGCAATCTCTTTTCTCTCCTTTTTTGCGCAAGGCAAATAAATAGCAGCGTGTTGACATAATGTGATGGCAAATATTGGCTGGGTTGAGAGTTGAGAGTCAAGGCAGCTTTTTAGCTTTGTTTGTTTATTTGGTCTTGGGTCCTGCCGGTTGGCCAACACATGCATTGAATTATGGGTAAGAGTCGGCGCCCTTTTAAATTTAGCCACAATCAAGTTCGTACCAAAAATTTAAAAGGTGGTCAAAATACTGACTGCACTGACCCTTCCGGTCTTTGGCCTCACCCACAATGCTCCTCGACTCGAGCACAATGTTAAATGACATGCAGATTGAATTTGTGTGAAATTCATTTTAATAAACTGTCATAACTTGCCTTTTTATTCAGCCGATGGTAATCCGAAATGTATAATACTACACACAGCATCTGTAGCTTCTGCTGTGGGTGTGTGTGGGCGTTTTTGCCGCTTGTCTGTGCCATCATTTGAAAGCTGCACGAGCCGTAGATAAATATTTATGCGATTTCATAAATAAAAGCAATAATAAATTTGTATATATATCGGGTGTAAAATGCAAGTCATATAAATATGGTTGAAGAAAGCATATGTATATTATTATGGTCTGTATCACGTAAATGGCAAATATATTCAGTAAATTGCGTTGCAATTTGCCAACAAGTGAACGCAAATTGAATATACAGAAATGAATTGTGCAGCGATTTAAAATAAATTTAATTAATACGAATTGTTGTTTAATTTAATGGCAAATCATTGAAATCAACCAATTGAGTTTTTGCCCAAAAAAATCAAAGCAAACTTTAAGCTGGCGTCAACATAAAAACTTTGCTTTCCAAATAAAGCCGAAATGCGACAAAGCGAGAACAAAAGAAACCAAAAAGAGAGAAACAACACACAAAATCATGGCACATAAATTATGTGGCAAACTAAATAGCAAAGAAACAGCTGAACCTAACACTAAGTTAACTGCTAAACTAATTAAGTACCCTAGAATATGGTTTATTTATAAAATACCAAATAGAAAACGCTTTAATACTGTTCTTTTTTACATAGTTTTTTAATATTATTTTTGCTTTATTAAATTACCAGCTTAAACATTTTCTTTTGGCAGCTTAAACGCCAGCTTTCTTGATGCTGTTGTAACGTCATATATAAAAACATTATTCAGTCAATCGCTGACCCAGAGTCGCCTTTAATACCCTAGATAAACACGAAAAAAATTGCAATCGGCAAATCAGTAGCCAAAAAGTTGAAATATTATTATAATTTATGTGAATTTTTCCACTGGCCGGCACAAAAAAGCAAAAATTGCTTAGTCCAGCAAGTTTAACGACCCATTTAACAGAGAACGACGCCAAACGTGACCACAGTCAATATTTATTTGATGTTTTGTTTTTGCTTTTGCTTTTGCAAAAAAAAAGAAGAAGAAAGGAACAGGAGAGAATGTGTGTGTTTGGAACAAGAACAAATACTAAGCAAAAGTCAAATTACATTTTTGCCTATTTGCGTATTCAATTGGACTTTTATTGGGTTTATTTGGAGTATTTTAAACAAGCATTTTGTTATACAAAAAAATAATGTTGAGCGAGATTGCCAAGTCTTGATTGTCGATGGTCGGCAGTCGGCTGTCGATTGCCGCTAGCCAAGTGGCATTTCTGCACATGACGCATACGCCTCGTTAAACCGGCAATAAAAACTGTTCAGATAATCGGAGGGTAAATAGCTGCAGGCAGGGATTTCTGCCGTGTCTAATGGGTAGGTGGAGGTTGGAGGTGGTCCTCGCTGTCGGTCAGTTTTCATCTCAGTTGTCGTATCTTATCTCTCCGGGCTGTGAGCTAATGTTTGCATAAATTATGTAAGGCAAGACGGAAACAGCTCGGAAGTGCTTGTCATCAATATTTTTCCCTAGCTCCTAAGTAGACGACGAATGTGTACGTCTATGTATGTATGTGTGTGGTGTGGAAAAGTGCGCAAATAAATCACGCCAGTATATGCCAGATGGCGGGGGGATTTGTTGGCCAACACACTCACACAACACACAAAAAACACACACACACTCATGCGGGCTTTGGCTTACATTTTGGCATGCCAAACATGTCGCGTCGCTGGAAACACTTCAGGCGTTGTCTCTTGAAAGCTGCAAGTATTTTCTTTTTTCCTCTTGGTTTGGTTTTTTTTGGGAAAGGAGCAGCTGCTATGCTTGAGGGAAATGTTTAACTGTAGTTAAACCTATCACATGATAAGTTAACTCTATTAATAACATTGCAGCTGAGTTCACTGAAGCTTACAAACATTGATGATTGAGTTATGAGAAAGGCATTTAAGTTATATATAAATATGCAAGCATATTTCAAGCACAATTTGACTAAGGAATTTGCCAATTAATTAGTGCTCCGTTGTGGAAAATTACCAAACCAACCCATCTAAGTTTCGTATAAGCCATTAGCTATAAATATCCTTTTGAGTACGTTGCAATCAGAACGCAATTGGCTTCCAGCTGTGTGTGTGTGTGTTTGTAAGTCTAATTGCAGTAAGAGTCAACTCAGCACGAGCTATAGATATATGTATATATATGTAAGATGCACTGCAAGCAAGTTCATCTTTCAATTTAATATATCTAGGGTAAGGAACAAGGAATTGTGTGAAACAAACTTTTTTTTTCGCTCTGTGCATACACTTATACAATATTATATTTTATACCATCTTGTGCCCAGTTTTGTCTGCATTGCTGTGGCTTCTGCGCGTGAAGTATTTCAATTATTTTTAATGCAATTGGCTGCCAACTGTGCGACACACACAAACACACAGAGCGACGCACAACCAAACAGTTGCTTCTCGAATAGTTTGTTTTTCTGATGTCACGCTCAAGGTTCTTCCACCAAAAAACTAGTTTGCAATCTGAGAAATTGGCTAACAGCACGTCTTTGATATCTGGCCACTTCGATGGCTTATATAAGACACGACACTGGGCCCAACTCAGAGTGCAGTCAATACATAAATTTCATCTGACGCCAAGCAACCCAAACGCAAACAAAAACACTGAAAGATGCACTTCCATTTAGCCAATTGGCTGGGTTGGCTCCTGGTCATTTGCATTGCTCCCCAGGCGCTGGGTCAGGGCACCAAGTACGGCTTGTGGACACCGGATCGCGCTCACTCCGATGCACAGCCCATCCAGTGGACGGGTGGTCAGTTCGAGTTTCCCTGTGCCAGCACCAAGTCTCTGTTCAAGAGCTCTGGCAAGTACATTGCCAAGAATGTGATTGCTACGCGTGCCCAGCTGATTGGCGACACCATCTATTTGGCGCTGCCACGTTATCGCAAAGGTGTGCCAGCAACGCTGGTGAAGACCAGTGTGCAGCCAGGTGGCACCTGTTCGACGACCTTTAAGCCCTATCCCTGCTGGGATCTGCAGGAGGAGGGCAACTGTAAGGCCTTGCAGTCTGTTGTCGATCTGGTTGTGGATCAGAACGAGGTGCTCTGGGTGCTGGACACGGGCATAGTAAACACGCTAGAGACACCAGTGCGCAAGTGTCCGCCGAAGGTGGTCGCTATGTCCGTGAAGACGGGCAAAGTGCTGAAGACTGTCTCCCTGGAGGGTCTCACCTCGAGCAGCTCTCGTCTCCAATATCTCGTGGTGGATTATGCACCCGATGGCGGCTGCTTCATCTACGTCAGCGATGCAGCGAATCGTGCCATCATCGTTTATAATCTGCAAGCGGATCGTGGCTTCCGTGTAGTCCTGCCCAAGGCCGTATCCGCTGGCTGTCGTTCCCGGGATGTGCTCTACATAGCGCTCATTCGTCGCGACTGCGGCTCCACGGAACTCTACTTCACCTATCTCAGTACCAGCAAGCTGTTCTCCCTGAAATCCGAGTATCTGCGCAGCGGCGTAGCCGATGGACGCATTTTAGGTGAGTTATTGCAGCTTGCAAGTGTGTTTCCAGTTTTTTAATTGACTGTTGTGTGTTTATTACAGATCTGGGTAAAAAACCTAGCCGCATGGTCATCATTGGCACAGACAACGGCTCCGCCATATTCTTCCGCAACGAGGGTGATGCAGAGGTGTATCGCTGGGACACCAACTCCACGTTTGTGGAGACTAACTTCAAGCCGGTCTATCGCAGCCAGACGTGCCAGTTGGTCACCCATGCTGTTCCCGATTACAAACGCAATACGATGCGGGTGCTGCAAAGCAATTTTCCGGATTATATGCAAAATCGTATCGGATGCGGAGCCATTCAGCAGCTCAGCCATATGCAGGGCTGTTGGTAGACCCAACAACAACACACACACAAACACACATACACAACCACACAGACATAAGCAGACTAACACACACTCCAAGTATACACACACACTCTTAGTTGTTGTTGCAACTGCGCTGGCTTTGCGACAAAAGCTTCTGAAATTGCAGTTTGCGGCAATAACCGGAAAAATCATCAGCAAGAGTTTCATTCGTTGACTCTTGAAATGGCTTTTGCATTTCTGTACATACACTAGCGACTTTTAGTTAGTTAGTTACTCTTTATGTTGTTGTTGTTGTTATTGTTAACTAAGTTAAGCAATAAACAGTTCTCAGCTGTACATTTGAACTGGCATTATCTTTTATTTGTATCTGCCAAGCATCCTTGGCAATCGCCAATAGATATCATATTTCCATTTTATCTATTTTTAGTTCAGCTGGTCGCTTTGAAATTGAGTTTATTCAACTGGTATTCAATTCTGTTGTCACCCAACGGGGTAAAATGAGTGCATTCAACTTATTTCATGTGTTTACTAGATATTCAGCAGAACACACCAATTCGCTGATTGAGGTATTTCTTTTGGGGTCAACTAACTTTATGCCAAAAACGAAATAAATAAACATAATGGTGCTGGTGTATAAACAAATATGTGTGAAAAGCATTTTCATAAAAACTTAACAGACTTCTTTTGGAGTTTAGTGTTAAGAAAAGAAATACTCAATTTTAAGCGTAATTAAGTTGCATCTTTTATTCACATGCTATCTTAAAGACAAGTCTCACATTCATTCTTTCCCGCAATCCATTTTCCGTTGAGTGTATTTCTTTAACAAGTTAATTAACATAACTGAACGCTCCACATTATAAGCTGGCAGTTGCAATGATAATAAATTGCCCAGGCTCTTAATACACAATACTACTTGCGCTGATTACAGTATATTTCAGCTACAGTAGCCACCCTTCAGCGCACTCATTACCCATGCAATCTGCGAGTTAATTGCGCCAGAGGTTCGCGAGCACCCTGTTCAACTTTAGCTCGTGCTAATTGGGGTATTTCGTGATAAATTGCATGCCAGTTTGCCCGACCGAGTATATAGTATCTTCTGCACTGATTCTGTTGCGTCTCTCTCTCTCCATCATATGCCTTCCACTAACAGGAGCAGACATCCGGCGACACTCAGGCGTTGCGTATTTTTCAATAATAAGTCAATTAATCAGTTGCACTTCTGCACGTTTGGCTTCTGTTTTATGTTGAATGTTATGCCTGTTGCTTGTTGACCTTTGATCCGGTCTGGAGATGATTGTGGGCGCTTCTATGGCTGCCGCAATGAAATAAGTAAAATTTATGAGCTCATTCAAAGCAAATTGCTTGCTTGTTTGCCATTTGCATATGTTTGTGTTTTTTTTTAAGATGTGTGTGCTTGGCTTGTTTGATTACAATTGAAATTTCGTCAGCTCAAAGGCTTCGCGCCGCCAAATAGGCAACACAAAACGTGCCAAATGCAATGAATACAGGTCGACTGCTCCAACCCATGTATATACCATAAATGTGTCAGCGACAGCAGCGCAAATATCAACGATAATAAATTTTGCTTTTCAGCTGTTGCCCCCATGCCCATGCAAAACAAAGAAAACTCCCAAAAAAAAAGGAATGACCAAAAAATTGTTTGCTGCTTGGGACTTGGAACAGCTGACAATACCAACGGTTGAAGCAAGGCCAGCGATAAACTTGTCTCTCTGCGTTTGATTTACAAAGCGCACTGTATTTTGGCCAACTCAAACAATAACACAAAGCAACTGAACAAATGGAAGAACAAAAAAAAATTAGTATCAACAAAACCAGCGCCAGACACAAAAATATTTTGAGAGCACAAACTAAAATAAACTGAGCTAAAATTTCTGATAAAGAAAGACAGTTTTGATAATAAAATATAAGTAAACATTCAGTTGAGAGCACACTGTGGTTGGTTTAAAGTGAATTGATAAATTGATTAAATCAGTGTTTATCAAGTAAAATTCACTGGAATTCACAATCAAACACAACCAAGAAATCAATTAATATTAAAGTGTTTTCTAGAAAAACATTAAATAAGAACCATATAATCCTTTATGTATAAGCAAAAGGAAAGTAAAATTGAAAAATTGAAAAAAAAGGTTTTACTGCAGAACGAACCCAAAGTGTAACGGGTAAGGACTTATAAGTAATTCCGTCCCCACTTAAGGGTTTTTTGTTGTTCCTAAACACCAACTGCTTTGACAAGTTGTTCACATTTCAGCAGGTGAATTGTGTAGTTATGTGTGCTACTTTTAGCTTCTGCCATTTTTAAGTATTTGTAAGCTTTGTAAGATGTGTCAACTTGTCAAAGGTCCTGCCATAGTCAAACTTGTATGCGAAGTTGGTCGCATTGCTTCATCGAACATCAAAGCTGTCATCAGTAAACCGCATGAATTAAATACGCGACAGTTGCTTTATTCAAATCCTTAAGTATTTATTTTTCATTTTTCGCACAACAGGTAACTGATTGACTTGAGTTGTTTGCAAATTGAGGCCACTATCCCCAGAGATGGCCTTACTCGACAATTTGAAGTTAAGCGTAGAAGAAAATAAAAAAAAAAAAATATAAAAGCAAAAAGGAAATATTTTGCATAATAAGCCCTCAACTTATGACAAATATTTGGATAAAATCAAATCACCCTGATTCATATCTTTAAAGACATGCTGCCAATAAATCGATTTTAATATTCGCAACAGTATCGGAATTAGCTTAAAATCATTACATTATTTTATAGGCATGTCATCACATTATGAGTGACACATCTGCGACATTCCATGTTCACATATCAGGACCACAATTATGAGCCTAAGTGCCGTTAAAGCAGCAACTGCTAAAAATCCAATCAATAACGTTCTTTCCTTTTGTATGCATGTATTTTTTTTTTTTATCACACAAGACAGACGTGCGTGGCATGAGGAATGCGACAAGGAGACTAAATGTTGGAGGAGAGCGACCCATTAGATATGCAAAAGGCAGGGAAAGCAAGAAAGAAAGAGCCCCTAGGTGGCAATGGTTGCTCACACATTACAGCTCAACTCAACTGACATTCAATAAACATTTCAAACGTTCAATTATTTTTCAATTGCATCGATTTGTGCTGAGCAGTTGCCGGGTTCCTTCAACTAAGCAGCTCCAGGATACAATCAAATCTGCGACGCAAAATGACAACGAGACATTCGATAATGCGTTTGGTGAGAACAGCGGGAACGGTGTTGCCCTGAGGAAAGGGAAGCAGCAGGGAAGACAGCACATACAATGTTGATTTTCAGTGCCTCAATTTTGCACGTGACCCTACAGAATTAAAGCGAATGCTAGCCGGAAGTTATTTGACAGCCATTTTGTTGTCCCGCCAGCTAAATGTTCCAGTCATTTGAGCGCTGAACAATACCAAAAACCAATTCAGCTGCTTTGCATTAAAGCGTGTACCAAAGACATTCTTAACTGAAGCACTACTTTATCCCTTGGCATCTAAGCGTGTGTGTGGCTGTTACTATATGTATGTATATGTGTGTGTGTGTGTGTAAAGGGGCGCCAAAGTGCTCACCATAGTAAACAGGAAATGCTGACTTGACAGCACCATATTCCCATGCTTATACCCATACCCATACCGTTTCCCATTAACAATTCCCGTCCCAAACAAAACTGGCAACAGCAGCAGCTCCCATGGAAACAGTTCGTTTAACCGCAAAAAACCAGAAACCATTTTGGGGCTTCCATACGCAGTGCGATAATCCTTTCAATTCACTTGGACATTTCTTTTTTGTTGTGTGTAGCTTAGATCTCTGCCACTCACAATCAACCCATCCGCGCTGAACAAAAGGTTATTATGACGTTTAATGCCAGAAATTGAATATTGCACATATGTCGAATAGGTACTTAGTTGTCATGGCACTTATCAAACGTTACTTAAGCTCCTTTGTTGCAAAAATTGTCATACATAAAGATTTTAATCCTTTTAAAAATATGCATTTATAAAAGTTTCATAGCTTTTTATTTTAGGCAGACTAATTTACGCGCTCATAAATCATTTGGCCAGTGTCATAAATCTCTTTAAAAAACATCAACAAACGCTTAAGCTAATCAACATACATACATATGCATGTGTGCAAAAGGGAAAAGAAAGGAATAACACCGGAACACAACTAAAATAACACAGCAGAATGCAAATTGAAACACACACACACACAAACACATGACAAATAACATAATCCAAAGCGTGCACATGTCTCTCGTTGTGTGTGTAACTGAATAAACATAAATCTAACAGTGAAACAGTTAGAGAAATGTGCAAACGAGAATAAACGAAAACGAACAGACGGAATAACATGCTGATAACCAAACGGTTTATGACCACTCAAAAAAAGGGTTTCAACATATTTTCACTAGTGTATTAAAAATTGTATTTTTTCCAGCCGCTTGTTATTGTTGTGGTTGCTTTGTCGGTAAAAATTGTGTGCACTAAATCACCCCATTTGATGATTTATTACTTTGTGTGGATCTTGTTTGTTGGCGGTGGCAAGTCAACTCTCGGTGTTGCACTGCTTCTAAATAGAGCGTAGCAAAAAGTTTGCTAGAAATAAATAAATCAGAATCACAGCAAAAAATAAGAGTTGACGACAAGTGTGAGGTTTCCATTCATGAAAACAACGGACAAACACAATCCACAAAGCAAAAACACGCAAAAACAAAATGGCTGCAAAGCAGCGAGAGAGCAAGAGAGAGACTAGAAATGATAGAGAGCGCTTTGCAGCTTCAACAAGTCCAACAGCTGTTGTTGTGGATGCCAAGTGGACGTCAACTTGTGCACCAGTTGCGCCTCGTGGAACGAAAGGCTTGTTTACTGCGAGGAACAGCTGTTCAGCGCTGCCGCTACCGCTGCCACCGCAACTGGCAACACTTTCGACAGGCGCACAGGAAATTGCCTTCGGTGCGGCCAACAGCTGGTCCCAGTTGGCTCAGCCAGTCAGTTGGTTTTCCATTGCGGCGCCGCACGCACGTGTCTCGGCAACGCCACGGGTCTGCAATTTGGATGTAAGAAGCTCAGTTTCGGTTTCTATATCGTTTAAACTGTTCTCGCTTTGCGCTGGGTGCGTCTTTTGTGCGTGGCAAAAAAGTACGAAAAAAAGATAAATATAAAACATCCTAAAATTTATAAAATTGAAATATCTAAAAAAAAAATTTGTGGCTGCTGAGCTCATCTGCTTTTGACATAAAATTCAAGTGCGAAATAAACGAGAAAAAAATGATAAATGCAATTCGCGTCTTGACTTTAGTTGAAATTGAGTAAACGCCGTTTCACGCAGCTGCAAGTGAAGCCCTGCTCTTCAGTTTTTGGGTTTCGGTGAGGTGAGTTTATTGTTTAAGCAGAACCCTAAAACTTTTTAAAAAGTTCACTAAGCTGATTTAGGCGGGGATTAAAGGCTCGCAAAATCCATTGTGTGACGTCCCGCTGATGGTCATTGCTCCGGACAGCTTATAAATGTATATTAATATTGAAATTTAGCTGAGTGTATTGATTTTTGAATATATGTACATATATCTTTTTTTATGTGATACGAAATTTATTGGAAATGTTATGTGAAAAGTTAGTTTAAAGCTTTGTCAAAACCGTTTTATTATAAAGTTTTAAGCTAAAAAAAACTTTATTATGTTTTACTGTTACTGTACCAATCTCAGACCGTTTTTTAGTCACAAGTCCTTCCATGCTCATCCTTAAACATGGCATATTCCTTAGGGGCTCTTCCTTTTCCCTTCACTTTTACCTATCCATTCTTATCTGCCAGCAGCATGCTACACTGATGGCCATTATAGTAACGCCAGGCACATAAGTATATTCTTGGTTTTTTTTTATGATCGATGTGGCCACAAAAGTGCAATCGAAGTACCGTAAACGATCCAACGCGCACAACTAGCAACTGGGGTGTAGTTTTCCCGAGGAATGTGTAAATAAAATTTATGTGCACTCATACGATATATTTTTTATGGTCTATAGTCGCTGGTGTTGCAAATAAACAATAAAGGCAACTCAAATCATTTGTGCTGCCTGCTTAAAAGTCATAAAAATCATTTTTCACTTTGTTTGCAGCCAAAACAAAATAAAGAAGTTCGCATAAAACCCAAGTATTAGCTAGCAAACGTTGAAAGTAAGTGACTTAAAAAGCTTAAGGGCCACACAACATAAAGTAGGAAGCAGCACAAGCCTCAAACATATAAACCTGACATTTTTATACTTTTTGCTAAATTCTATCTATCTGTCTGCTGTGTGTTGTTTCTTTTTCTTTATGGCTCACACAATAAAAGTCGAGAGTGTATGGAGAAAAATTTGTATCACAAAAGCTCGAGCAGAACCAAACAGACATCAAATGAAAGGGGCACAATGCACGAAAAGGTTTGTTTGTTTGCCAAAATATTCGGCCAGTTGGCACGGAGATAGCGCAAACTTTTCTAATTTCCCCAAAGGAAATTGCCGTTCGCAAGTTGACTTAACTTAGTGCAAGCCTTTCCTTTTTTCCAGGGCCCATGCCCAGCCCCCTCATCCCCCCTGCCTCCAGCCGTCTACTACTTTATGCAAACAAACCGAATTTCTGTCAATAAAAGCCACAACAAGCGAATAAACATTTCAATTTAAGTGCTCAGCACTAGCGCCAAAAATCCGCACAAGTAACAGCTGCTAGTACTTAAATACTGACTAAAAGCATTTTCAAATAATTGGCATATTCGGCATATTTTCGTAGATATTTTGCATATTTCTATATGCATAAAATGAGAAAAACATGGTCGTTAGTTTTAATTGACTTTTTCACTGCTGACACATTTATTTCAGCACAATCTTTGTGCGGCTGCGACACAAGACAACAAGTAAGTGCAGCCATTAAAAATGCTGCAGGCAATAGTGGATGACTTTGGGATACCCTGCAACAGAGTATTTAAGGTACTTGAATACTAGGATATTTTAAGGAGCTCACTTGCCTTTGTTTGTTAGAACACCCCCTTATAATATTGTGTAAAATAACATGGTATTTTACTGCCAACAGTGAATATGGTCATAAACTTAGCTTCTTTAACGTCCGCTTATTTGTCTTTCATACTCGTCACAGTCACAGCTTGCAAGTCAAATGTCAATAGCCTATGTAATCGTCGACTCGTGACTTTGACTTTGACTTGTTCTTGCTCTCTCAATAGCTTCAATGAAACGCATCAGGCAACAGCAAACTTTTTTTTTTGCCCTGGTCAAGTTCATAAGAATTATTGCATAAGTTGAGCTAATTAGTTTTTGTTCAACTGCCCATGAGACGGTAATTGGCAATTGTGGCTTGATCCCAAACTCGGCTCAGCACAAAAAGCAAAGGATAACAGTCTTTGTCTCAGTGTAGCCACAAGTTGGCTTCACTGTCTGTTGCCACGGCTGAGATCTCTCTTCCTCTCTTTCTTTCTCTGCGGCTTTATTGGTTAGTAGGCAAGCTCTGGCAAATGGCTTCGCTTTCGCTTTTTTGGTATCATTTAAATGAATTGCTCAAGGCGTTTAACAGCTGAACACACTTTGCAAGCCAAGTGGATGCTTAAAGTGTGCTTTGCATAAATTATTGTTGTTCTACCTAACTTACTCTCTGTAGAGTATTGCTTTCGGGAAATTTAATTGATGCACTCACTCAAAACGTTTTGATGCATCGTAAGCTTTAAATTCGTGAGCACATAACCCTTAAATACGGTTACAAATTTGGCTTAACTCAAAAGTTGGCAAAAAAAAAGTTGAGCATTATTGTTTTTAACTCGCGTACATACATTATAAATTTACCAAAGTTTTCAACAGGAAGTGTTACATTTTACGGCTTTAAAAGAAAAACTTGAGGGAAACTTTGCGCTTACCACGAAAATAATGTATACGCCATGTGGTTGACAACGACGACGACGCCACATGAAAATGATAATCCAAATGGGTAATGCATAAAATAAATGTTTATGGGTTTCACCCACATTAAGATCCTTTTACACTATCAAATGAGCCACGTAAAGTGTGCGTCTAGCCCGATTTTAAATTGCCGACAATATTTCAATGAGCATAGCTACACAATTTCAATGCGAATATGCTATAAGCTCAAGATTTATATGAGTTTGCGCTTGACAACGTTGTGCCTCAATCGACGGCTGATAAGAGCGCAGTACACGTGACACGACACTGCCTTTAACTAAGTTGTAAGCCAGTTTTTGCATACCGCCTGCTAGAAACCCTCAGATGGATCAATATTTCATTTTGCAAGGCTTGTGCGCTCGTCCAGGCTCCGTTGAGGCAAAACACTTAAAATAAATCAGTTGCTCTTCCATGGGCGAAGGAACTTGGCAACATATGTGTTTGCGCTACAACATCAACATGCACAAACAATATCTCTTACGTATGCATTTTATTTTGTGCAATGCCAACTGCAAGGTCAACCCAACCAGCCAGCGTCAAGCTCTCTGCTCATCACGTTCCATCATCATCAGCAGCAGCAGCAGCAGCCTCCTCCACAACAAGATGCATGAAGGCATATCCATAGAACCATTTTATTACAGTATTCACAGTTTGCTACTTGTCGCTCTTCCATCTCTCTTCTTCTTACTTAGCAGCATCGTTAGTATTGCATAAATCTAGGCGAATATTACGCATACGCAATGTGGCGCCGGCGAATACTCAGGAAACAATCTGAAACAGTAGAGCAAGAAATGCATACATAAATGATGATGATTTTATCCACATACATACATTTGCGTATAGTACTACTATATTCATATAATATTTATGAAGCATTTAGCTGAAAAAGTGTAAATTGTGCAAGGAGGGGTAAATGCGTTGAGCGTTAAATTGCATGCATGCTGCCAGGCAAAGAAAGTACCAGTTGTGCCAACAGCTCGAGTGTATCTGTAATTATATATTCACACATAGATGATGCTCTTTGAAGCAAAAGTATAGAAATATTATATGATAGTTAATACACAGCTGCAATTATGTCTATTAGGCACTGGACTTAAGTTGACGGTAATGAAATTTTATTAAGTGCTGTAAGTTTAGTAAAGCAAAGCAACTGTGGCAGCTTCAAGGAATAGGGGATTTACAGTGAAGCGGTAAAAATATTTTTTATTGATTTTCTTCTTAATTATCAGCAATAACTGCAGCTACTAAAAGTTTAGGTTCCGGGTGCAAAACACTCAAGCTTACGATAATATATCTACAGCAGCTGCTGCAAGCCCTTATTAGGCAGTCCATTCACTTGCCGACCCAAAACGCTTCTCGAACGGCACATTTAACAAAGTGCAATAAAAAATTGCATAGGAAAAAGGGCGTACGTGGGTCTTTAAGTTCAAGTGCTTTGTTTACTTGACCAGCATGAAACAGAAGCAAACTAAAGTTGTAAAGATGAACAGACTGCGCACAGACACAGAGAGAAGAGACATTGCACTGGATAGGAACAAGAACAAAGCCAATGGCAACATCAACAATCAACAGCAAAATAGACAAAAGATGCGGCAGACGGCCCTTAAAAGATTATAAAGAATAAAGTGTTGTGTGTTTAGTGTGGGTTAAGCTGAAAGAGGGAAGCCATTGTCCACAATGCTGTTGCTTGTTATACTGCCAAAAATTGAACACTGTTTTGATGGTATATTTCACTTAAGTGTTGCTTTCATTATATGTTCCTTGATTTCTGTGCATTCAGCTTAATTTTTTTATTTTGTCAAAGACAGAAAGAAAGAAACGAAAATCAAAGCAGGAGAAATGTTATGGCTTGTGCTAAAAAAAAAAAACAAACAAAGCAACAACAGAAAGTAAATTTGTCGTCTATTGACACTTGGCAAATGGTTGAGTTATGAGGTTTTTGGCTTCGGTGCCGCTGTCATGTCACGTGCATAGCCACTAGTAGTAGTACACTCCAAGACCCTAAGACAAATGGTTGTTGCCTGATTTACATATGCTAATCAGCTGTAGTGTATAGAGTGTCGTATAGTATGCCATACATAAGATATTTGCCACTCTTGCAATGCCTTTGTGCCCGTACCATTATATTTGCCTGAAAAAGCTGAAAATTGCATTTTATCAACGAGACAAGTATCAAGTGCACATGCACAACACAAAACAGAGACAAATATAGGGGGTATTCAGGGAAATAAAAGAGAGCCAATGAAAAAGAAGAAGTCGTTGTAGCTGCATTGGCTGACAGCCAACAGTGTCTCTTTCACAACTGGATGCGAAAATACATATTTCGACTTGTTGAAATGCAAGTGTTTGGAATTGTATTGTGGCACAAGCAGGAAGCAGTAAGGGCATGCTTATTACCTGATGTTGACGTTGTTCAACAGAGAGCTGACAGCAAACGGAAAACGTCACGTCTTCGGCCTGTAAATGATCCTTGGTAGGGATTGCCAACGAGCAGCTGTGAGCTTATTGAAATACTTAGCTGCCTGCCACTGCAAGCAGCGCATTTCAAATATGTAAATTTAATCAGACTCAATGTTCAACAGGGCTCAACCAATGCATTGAAAGCTTCTGCTTGATTTACAGAAACAGACTTTTTGCTTTACGCGCACTTCTTGTTGTTTTAGATACTTGCTAGTTGTTTGTTAAAGTTCGATTGGGGGGCCAAGCCCGCATATCATGTGTATCATCATCATCATCATTAGCAGCTTATTGGAGCCACTTAATTATTCACCACATGCCCGCAACTATCCGAGCAAGGGTAACTTTGTCATTTGAGGTGCAAAGGTGCTTAAATAACGTTCCACACAGGGGCCAAAGGGGCCACCTGATCATGTTCTAGGACACATGCAACGTATTACTGCAAAGTGGATTTGGAAATCTTGTTCCGACGTTCGTTGATTGCACTGCTGCTCTGCTGAATTCACAGCTGCCTGACTGCCTGGTTGCCTGTCGACAATTTATTAAATCCCCAAATGTGCCACCCACTGCTAAACAACTGCTAAATTCGAATTCGCTGGCGTGTTTTGTGGGTCGCATAGTAGTGAATATATGAGCAACCCCGTCGACCTACATGGCTGCATGTATCACGAGCTATATGTCAATGACCATTTTGTTGATGTGGCACATGGGGCAGAAGTAGCAGCAGCTGCAGTGCGCTGGGGCAATGCTGTCGGTAGCAGTGCTTAGTACTGTCCTCTTTGAACTGCTTTGGTACTTTTGCTAACCTGTAAAACGGATAATCATAGAAATGATGATTATTGTTCTTAAGGGGGTGGTTGATATTATTACGTATAAGTTTCAAGCTACAAAATATTAAGAGCTGGCTGTTAATAGCTAGCATGCCAAATACATACGAGAGCACATAGCAAAGCTTTTGCGTTGGCAGAAAATTAATTATAGGCACATGAAAAAGACACCACATCAAGGTCATACTCAAGCTTTGACTTAGACAATTAACTTCCACGAACCGACAAGACCTTAAAGAATATATTAAACTATTTATACAATCTTTTGCCTTTGGCCAAAGAACAAAAATGAAGCCGACTTCAGCCTCTTAACAAAGTTAAAATTGCAGACTTAGAGTAATTTAAGTATCGGCTTACTCAAAGTAGCTTTGTAGCTTAAAGTGAATGGTGCTCGTATTATAAAAGGCGACCACTGTCTAAGCGAATGCTACTAGCAAGTGTCTGAAAACACTTTCGTGTTCATTCGTCCGTCCCAGTTCTAGTTTCAGTTCCAGTTTAACATCTCTCACCTTGGACGTCTAGGTGTTAGTTGTGATTTCTTTTATATTGCTGTACTCTCTCTATGCATGTCTCGAGTACACTCAAGTGCCTCTGGCTACTTGTACGTCTGCAGCTACATACGCACATGCACACACACTCACTTTCACCATCCCACACATACTTAAACACACCTGGTAAGCAAACACACAAGTTTGCTTTTGCTTAGTTCGCTATTTACACTTGCTGTTTTACATATTTCTTCTTCGCCTTCGCAGGTTCTTATGTTTTCATTTTTTTTTTATGTGTTTAACATACCTACTTAGTTTTGCAATTTTCTTAAGTCCCTCTACCAACTAGTTGACCTCATTTTGCAGTTTCCGCATCCCTTTGAGCAACGACTTCAACACATTTGCTACTTGAATTTAATTAAAACAACAGCAGGCCTAACCCTACGGCTTAAAGTCCTCTCAACGAGATACAAAAAAAAACAGAAAAAAAAACCGAATCCTTGCCATTTAAACAAGTGTACAGAAAAGTTCCACAGTGCTTCCATCCCCCCACCCCCCAAAAAAAGGCATGCAGTGAGTGCTGGGCAAGTGCTGGCCAAGTTAACGAATTCGAGAAAAGCTGCGATTTTTTCTCTTTCTTTTTCCGCTTTTTTTCTTTTTTTTTGCCGCATAGCTTGTTATGTCAGTTAGCTTGTATTGCTCCGACTTTTTGTTGGAGCTGAAGGCAAACGCTGCAGCCACAAGAACGCTTTGTACTTGCCACTGCTTTTGTTATTTGGAGGCCTTCAGCCACAAAAATGGGCGAGTGCGAGAGCCAAGTGCTGGGCAAAAATTCGTGAATCGCTTTTGTAGTCAATTTGCCGTATGAATATGCAATTTAGCTTTGTGTTCGGTGCTCGGTGCTCAATGCTCGATGCTCGATGCTGAAAAACTGCTTCAAATTTACATTGTAGTGTGCTAGGGGCAAAGACTTAAAAGGTTGTCGGTACCAAATGGCAGGGAAATACATCAAAGCTGTTGCCTATAACTGAATCAATCAGGTGTTGGAAGCTTTACAGATTCTATAAGTAAATCACGGTAGCTTAAAGCGTGTCAGCTTTAAGGTTATAAGATACTTGAGAACCTAAGAAAGTTAGACGAAAGCCGCTTTAGTGACACTAAACTTAATTGCTAAAACTTTAGCATAGTATTAAGTTGCGTATGCGTAATAAAACTTCGAAAAGTACTAGTAGACAAACTGCCGGGCACAAACCTGACTTTGGGACATAACTAAAAGACACAAGAGTTGCTCACGCACTTATTTTATGCGTTGCAGCATAAAAAAAGGCAAACGAAATTGGAGTCAAGTGAAACTAACGAAATGAAATTTATGTGGCGCCCCAAGTGTCGTCTCCTTGCGTCAACAGACTTTTGCTTGTCAAATATTTTATACATGCGAAAGATTGCAAGTAAGCAGAAAAGAAAAGAAAAATGTTGTCTGGCAAGCGACGACAGCGTGCAAAATATGAATATTTGAAAAGATTTTTAAAGTGACTGAAAAATTAAAAAAATAAAGAAAATGAGCACAAATTGTGTGCACAAGGTCGCGCTGGTAGCGTGAATCGTTAGCCTGAAATTTAAATGCTGTAGCGAACATTTTGTAATTTTATAATGAATATTATTTGTACACACGCATACACAGAAACGCAAAGGCAAACACAAATACATGTGGTGTGAGCTGTAAATGCGCCCTGGGAGCAGCCTTGAAGTAGGCAGCATAAAATTAACATTATCATAAACACATACACACACACAAAAAGTGAGAGAGAGAGAACTTGACACACACGTGGATTAGCATGTATAATATATATTAGTATTTACACCACGCCAGCGGCTCAAGTTTAATTGCGCATGTTATGACTGAAAATATCGTTGGGATTGGAGTCAAGAATGAATCGATAAGGTGCGACGCAATGGGTAATACCCTAATGAAAAGTTAAAACTCTGGCATGAGTGGCAGCACAGAAAAGTCCATTCGTTTGCCTCTGGGAATGGGCACACTTGGCAGCATATTCTAACTTTTAGGGAAATGCTTTTCGCGCATTTGAATTTAAAATATTTTGGCCCAATTGAGTTGGTACTTTAATTACGAAAATTTTATGCCAAGAAATTGTTGTGAGTCTGTTTGAAATTTGTTAGGAAAAAGTTTGAAAAATAAATTTCATGAAAAGGAATCACGAATTATGTGCGAGAAAGTGTTTGCAAGAAATAAATAAGAAAAGGCTAACTTAACGCTTTGGTTAGGAAATGTAAATCATGATTGCGGGCCACTTTTTAGCTGTTAAATATAATGGAAATTATGCATAACGAACAAAGTTTTGCAGAACAAAAATGGGTACAAATGTAAATACGCAGTTTTCTATTATTTTAGCGAGCTCTAGGCAATTTGGAATTTGAAAAGGACCATTTTCATAATTTAAAACACATTTCCGACAGTCTATAACAAGACCCTTGCTAATCGATCAATCAATTTAAATTATTTAATTTTATATATGTATAAGGTTTTTCTCTTAACAGATTTAGACAAAGTGGTTGTGAGTAGCTGCTCTTGGACTTATTATTTGGCAAACTCATTTAATTTGATTATGACATTGCAGTAAAAATTTGCTTGACTATGAAAAATTGATGGCAGTTACTTGACTTGCTCTTCGACACAAGTTTTCTTCTTTTCGTCCTCTCTTTTTTTGTGCTTTTTGCTGAATGGTGTTTGGAAAATTGAGTTAACGCCAGTTTTCCTCTTTTGGCCACAAAGTAAGCGTTGTTGTTGGTCACTCTGGGGCCGGAGTTTTCGCCCCGCCAATGAATGGTCCGCAAAATTGATGTCGCTTTAATAGAAAAAAATACAAAATAGAAAAATGAAGAAAAAAATGTGGTAAATGAAAAACCGCAGCGCAAAAAGCCACACAAAGGCAGGTAAAAGAACTGCCAACAGGTACTGATGATAAATTAAAAAATAATGCCTCTAGAGTAGACTTTGGGCTAAGTCTAAGCAGTCACGTGAACGCGCTTGTGGATCTGTCTTTGACAGCATTTCCATTTCCTTTTTTTTTTAGTATACTTTAATCCCGAGGGGAACACATCATATCGATTTTCTTTTCGTTTCTTGTGGCGTTTCTGACAATCTTAAAGCTGGAATCACTAAATTTTTTATAATTTCAAGTTGTGCTTAATCGGGTTTTTCAACTGAAACTTTATTACTTCTTATAATTTTTTATGCACTTGTTCAATTCCAAATTATTTTTCTTCTTGCTGATGCTGCTGAGCCAGCTGCGGATATTATTTTCATTTGTTGTGATATCAGGACAATAATGAAGGTCGTCTGGTTGGTTTTTTCAATTATTGTTTAGTGGCAGCATGTGTTGCATGTCTGGCCAATAACTTGCTACAGAATGTGTCAGCAACTTTTTAGTTGATTGAGACAATATTATTCAAAGTTGTTTATTAAAGAGTAAACTTTCATGTTGATTGCCTTTGATTAGTCAATTTATATCTGCCTATGTGTTTACATGTACGTAATGAGTGAATTAAAAATAATAGCCAATTTAATTTGCAAGTGCAATTAGTTTCATTAGCTGTTTGTTTTTTATGACATTTGTAAATTGTTGCGGTTATAAGCTAATAGCATTTTTAATTAAGCTTCATGGCCGCATTAATTTTGCTATTTACTGTAGTATATAAAAAAATTTGGTTTTTAATAAAGAGGTTGATTAATTTTCCTAAATATGCGTAAAGAAAAAAACAGCATTGTCGATAAAGGCTGTCATAAATCGATGTATTTGTCCAGTCCATCATAACAAGGTGCGAAAAATTGTATTTATTATGACGCCCAGCTGCCTGTCAGTAATTTATTGATATTTTATAGAGACAGTTAGAGAGCGAGAGAGAGTGAAAGCAGTTAATCAACTGTCAATTGGCCAAATGGCCAACAAAATAATAAAGTAAATATAAGTACACATAATAAACGAGCTCATAAGCAATAAAAAACCAACCGCCAATCTAGACAATAAGCTCGCTTAGATAAGATACACATTGTTATTATGGCCACAGGGAACGCAAATTAAAAAACAAACAGTGAGTGGGGAAAATATTTTTGGTGTGCCTTAATTGATTTGAACTGCGGGGCATGCGGCGCTACTTGTTGATGCCTCTGTTTGTTTGATTCTGTTTTTGTTAAACATTGGTTAGCTCAAGCGGTTTTACATTTAAAATTTAAATTATTTTCATGTAATTTTTGACAAATCCTGCATAAATGCAATTTATTGGTTGAACTGACATTATTTATAATACAACAGCGACCGCAACCATTTTTTAGCCGCATTTTTAATTAAGCTGAAAAGGTTGAAGTTTTAACTAGAATCAACAAACAACAACAGAACAAAGGGCTTATTAAGTTGTGTCTGTCATTTTTTATGCAATCTATTTGCTTTAAAATGCAACTCGAGTGGCGGCAGTTATTACCTTGACCAAAGCGACTGAAAAAACAAACCGACAAACAAACAAACAACAAAGCACATAGCTCACTCATTCTGTCAAGTGGGTTGTATATACATTTTTTTTTTTTGGTAATGAAATGTGCATTTGCTTCCGCTGTGGATGCGGTCGGTTTATGCCCAAATAGCCGACAACTGTTCTCTCTCTTCCTCTTCTTCTCTGTGTGTGCTTAGCTGCCTGTTTGTTTGTGTCCCTTGCCACTTACCCCTTACCCTTTCATCTGTCTCCTCTGTTTGGTAGTTTGTTGACGCTGCTGCTTTTGCCAACATTTTCGGAATGCTTAATTATGAAATGTTGTCAACTGTGGATGTGTGTGTGTTTGTGCATTCGAGTCGCTTCACCTCAGCAAATATTTGGTTGACAATTCTACGAGTCAAGTAAGGGCTTTAAGTCCGTTAATTGGCGTAAAACACTACATTTCACCATTTATTCATTGCTAGTGTTTAATCAATGTGCAAAATGGCGAAAAAAAGATTTTTATTGTCATACCTTGACTGTGATTTACGCAAATGCAGACTAAGTCTTGCCCTTTGTATTTTTGTATCTTTAAGATACACTCCGAGCGTCTGCTAAAGTGCGTCTAACGAGCAGCTGCCTTAGCGTAAACAAAGTTTCATTTTTTTTCAAAAGGCAGCAAGAGGTGGACAGAAAGTGAAACCCTTGAGGCATTTGAGGCGGCGGTTGCTCAGTAAGTATAGCCCATTCTACCATAAGTTGTTTCGGCCAGCAAGTCGCATACACATACATAGTACTCTCAGGCATATACTAAAGTAACAACTGCCACGTGGACAACTTGCCCTTAATGGTTTATAAGTTGACATGCCGAATATATACGTGTTTTGTGTGTGCGTCCAGATTGAAAGAAATCCGGTTTTACAGTTCGAAACGCACACGTGTGCGACCGACTGCCACTCAGCATGCAAACACACACACACACAAGCACAATATATTTTAGAAAATATACGTTTTCGGGGTCCTGCTAGGGTCTGCATAAGTCCTAGCATTGACCGCAGCAACAGAAGGACATTGAAGTAGCCGCAAGGAAATCATCTAAAGCAATACAGCGGAAGTAAGTGTGCCAAAGGCATACAAGCAAATCAGCGTAAATAATTGAGCAGGTGCCCGGTCGCACGCTGCGTATGCGCAATATTCAAACGAAAAATCATTACACTTAAAGCAAATGGAAATATGAAAATGTGTAAGGAAATGAAAATGGAAATGGCCGGTCTGCTGTCGAGAGCAGCCATTATAATACAATCAAGTATTCAAATGTGACATTGTGGTTGGCCCCAAATGTCAATTTTTACTTTTTCCAGCTCACATAGTTTTTGATAACATGTTCTATCAATTTGTTTTTTGCGTCAACTGCAGCAGCCACTGTGAGCAACAGTTTTTTGTTTGCTGTGCAATTTTTTTTAGACTTGTTTGAGTCTAGTCGTACTTTGCCTAATTGCTTTGCCTTGTTACCGCTTTGGCTTTTGTTTTGCTACCGTTTGCCTTGTTTTTCTTTTTCTATCCACTCATATTCAGGCACACTTCCAGCTAACTTTTGTTTTGGCATTTGCTGATATTTTGCAACGTATTTTTTTTGTGAAAAAAGGCTTTGATAATTTTGGGCAGCATGCCAAAAAAACATCTAAATTTCATTAGAGTATATACAATATAAAGAGCATATGATGTTAACCATCATCATTGGGGAAATATAAGTTAAAGTGAATAGCAAATAAAGCTATAAGAACTTTTTCTCCCTTTCTGCCTTACTCCCTTTCCACAGCAGGGTATTTTTTAATCGAAAACTGTTCACCACAAGTTTCTTTGGTTTCAACTAACAATCGTATTGTTTGTCATTTCTTGGAAATTTACTTTTCTACTACTTTTTGGCGATTGCTTTATTGTGTGCGCTGGGTAACAAAAGGCAAACACTGTTAACACTTTAAGATTGCATTCAGCTAATGCCTAAAGGCTTTTGAAGTTGTGAAAACCATGAAAAGCATTTCAATAAATTTGCGGGTGCAAAAGTTTACATGTTTTTAATAGACAGCATCCAAAAGTCTCGAAGAAGTTTCAACTGACTGAAAGAACTGTCAGTTGCAGCTACATAAACAAGTAGCACATCTTTTACAGCCTCACAATCAAATAGTCGTTGAGTCATAATTGTTATGGAAAACTTGTACACTTGGCGAGGAAAATGGCTTATCTAAATGCACAGCAAGTCTTTGCTACTACTACTATAAAAAAACGTGAGGGGCAAGAAAATAAAGCTTTCTAAATATACATCTAATTTAAAGCACAGCATGTGGCTGGGCTACACTTAATTGAATTCTGTGTTCTGTGTAGGGCTTCTCGGAACTGTGCGAAACAGTAATAAACAAATAGCTCAAATTACTTGGCAACCACACCAAGACTAAAAGGCACAGCCCCATAACGTCCAACGTTGGCCCCACCAGTCATTCACCCATCCATTCAGTTAGTCTTTTAGTGAGTAGTAGGAGCAGTATCAGGAACAGGCCTCGGTCTGCTGATGCCAAATAAAAACGTATACCGCACCGTATGCCGCACATTAACTTCTGAGAGTTGAGAGTTTTTGTGCTTAGCAGCTGCGTACATTAGCATCTTTTTCTTAAGCACAGAGAGAGAGAAAGGAAGAGAGAGAAAACCTGTCAAGTTTCGGCAGTGACCGGAAACCGTTGAAATCGAGGCAAGTCACGTAATGGTAGGTAGCTCCTCTCCTCCCCCCTCATTGGCAACTTGTTGATGCTGCCAAGAGCAGACTTTATAGCACAAACACTTGGCATTTAATGTGTAACCAACGTGCAATTTAAATGATCTAATGAAGCCGTTGTGGCCATTAGCACGGCCCAAACATTATTAATGCGCCCCTCAATAATGTGCTCACATAATCAGCTTTGAGCCAGTAGCTCTGGCCTATTTTAATTACATTGGCCTTCGCCTTCACCTACTGCCTGCTGCCAGCTGCCAGCTTTTTTCAATTGGCTTAAGTTGCATTTGCGCTGGATGCCGGTTATTGTTTAATAATGTTGCATAATGTGATAGTGGCAGCTACGCAAAGAGCTTTGTGTCCTGCTCATTATTTGCAGATGTGACAGCAACAGTGGCAATAGTGTCGACGATTATAGTACGTCCATTCGAGTGCCAATTTTGGTTCAACTAGGTCAGACTTAGCATTCGGGCTTCCTCTAACACACACACACACGCGCGCAATTAAATCCCTGAAAAGCTTCCATTTGACTTCACACATGAGCTTGCCAAATTGAGAAACAATTGCAGCAATGCAATAAAACCAGGTTTTGACCAGCCACAACTGGTTTCTATGCCTTCTTGATTTCAGAATGTGTGAAATTTGTCATCTATCTGGCCAAAAAGTGCACAATTCACAAGAAGTTCCATTTAAATGTTTCGGGTCACATGGGAGCCACATTTCTGGTTTTTAAATGCAGCTGCAGCTTGAAAATTTCTGTTTGCAAAGTGTAAAAGTCAAGTGGACCATGCAACTGCCATTTGCCAACTGTTACTTCTGCTGTATTAGCCCTGCACAGAAATTTTGCGATTTTACTGTACACTGACATTTCGTATACGCATCATATGTCCGGACTTTGCCTGCAGCAATTGAACAATGGATAATAAAATTGCTCCTTGATCAAGGCCAACTGCACGAGTTGGCGTGGCTTTTGTAATTCGGAAGACAAATGACTTGTTACTGTCCGATATATCCTGCTACCAAACTCAAACTTGCGCTTGCTTACAACAGTTGGTGCGACCAATTACTTACCATAAACTGTTCTCGGCTTAAAAATGTACGGCTTCTTAAGAAAACGTTTTTGCTTTGTTAGCTTTAAAAAATAACTATTGAAGTGTCCGTTTTTAACATGATAAGAAGTTGCTACATGTTAATTTTGACAAATCGATTTAGGAATAAAAAGTTTTTGGGAAAAATAAGCTTTGCAGACATTTCTTCTTTAAGGTAACAATTCTGTTGGTCGTTTGTTGCGTCTTTCATTTACTTTGACCTCTGCAGCTGACATTACTACTGAATTTCCAGCCCGTGAACTTCAATTTCAGATAAATACACGTTATATTTCACTTTTCATTTGCATGTTACATGAAAATTTGTGCTTAAATTGTGTGTGCTGTACAAAATTGAATTAATGGCAGCACGTAATAACTGGGCCTTTTCACACGAAAGGCCCGCTAGCTTTTAACACGCCAGATAACACCACGGGCAATAATTTACCGGTAAACGCAAGGCACGAATGCTAAACAAATATTTGGCTTATTTTATTTCAGCTACAGAAACGGCAACAGGACAAGCCAAGCAATTTAAATATTTGAAAATCGCAAGTGACAAGAAAGGAACTCCCCCAAAAGAAAAACCGGAATTTTAATGAAGAGGCAGAGTTTGGGTCATTGTGGCATGCTGACAGAGCACAGCTGAAGCACCACTAGTGCCAAAAAGCCACAGAAGGAGTGGTAGTAGGAGGAGTTAAGGAATAAAAGCAGTCAGACCACGGGCGCAATCAGGCGAGCACCACCATTGAAGCGACCAACCGACCAAAATTGACAACATGGTCACGAACATGTCGCAGCCGCATTATTGCGGCGCCAGCGTCGACGATTTTCACACAAAGTAAGTTGAGTGGGCGTGTGCTTCTGTGTGTGTTGATCCGGACAGTGGTCAGTATTAAGTTCATTGCCTGCTGGATGATAGTGTGTCTGTCGTGTCAGCATATTAATGACTTTTTATTTTTTTAATGTAATTTACATAATGATTTGCTTGCCTACGTGATAACTGATGTGTACATAATGAAATCTGTTGTGTAATTGCCATGAAATGTTTTGTGCTGCTGATTATACGTTGCGTATGCTTAATTTATATTTTTGATAATTAAGCATACGCCCCGGAACGCGCTTATTTATTTACATGAATTGCCTAATCTAATGGAAACGATGACAAGTAAAAACGTGTTCAATGTTTAATCTTGTTAAAAGGTTTACTTTAATCTACAAACACTGTTTCGTTACAGCTACAAATATTTTCATGGCTACTTCTCGCTCATCGTTTGCATTTTGGGCACTCTGGCCAACACACTGAACATAATTGTACTAACTCGCCGAGAGATGCGTTCGCCCACCAATGCAATACTCACGGGTCTGGCAGTGGCTGATCTGGCAGTAATGTTGGAATATATACCCTATACGGTGCACGATTATATACTCAGTGCACGTTTGCCGCGGGAGGAGCAACTGAGCTACAATTGGGCCTGCTTCATCAAGTTCCATTCGATCTTTGCCCAGGTGCTGCACACCATCTCCATTTGGCTGACCGTTACGTTGGCCGTGTGGCGTTATATAGCCGTGAGTTATCCACAACGTAATCGGATCTGGTGCGGGATGCGTACCACAACCATAACCATAGCGACGGCCTATTTGGTTTGTGTGCTGGTTGTGTCGCCGTGGCTGTATTTGGTCAGCTCCATAGCCAAGTATTTGGAGACGTTGGATGCTAACGGCAAAACGATTAAATCAGTGCCACTGAGTCAATATATCATCGATTACAACAACGAAGAGCACGTTACGTTGCAAGTGATGTCTAGCACTACGCCAGACATGGCCTGGCCTCTTGCCCCCGGCGGCAGCAACACCACAGTCGCCAGCATGCTGAGCTTAACCACTGTGGTGCCACTGATAACATCAGCAACGACAACAACAACGACAGCTGCAGCTGCTCTGAATGAAACTGGAGAGCGCAACGTTACGGTTTTCAAGTTATATCACAGTGAACTGGCTCTGCATGATCGTCCTCTGCGCAATGCCACATTTCTCATCTATAGCGTGCTGATCAAACTAATACCCTGTTTTGCACTGACAGTGCTATCGGTGCGTTTGATTGGCGCCCTGCTGGATGCAAAGAAGCGCCGGAAAATACTCGCTTGCCATGCGGCCAACGATATGCAGCCGATTGTCAATGGCAAAGTGGTTACTCCGACGCAACCCAAGAGCTGCAAGCTGCTGGAGAAGGAGAAGCAAACGGATCGAACCACACGCATGCTGCTGGCAGTGCTGTTGCTCTTTCTCATCACAGAATTTCCACAGGGTATTATGGGACTGCTTAATGCGCTGCTAGGCGACGCATTTCTAATGCAGTGCTACCTCAAGCTGAGTGAGTCTAATTTAAGTTTATTTTCATGACAATTTGCATTTAATTTGTTGTTTCTTACATTGAACAAAAAAGAACAAAGAAATCATTCGCATGCTCAACTCTATTTGAAATGCGCATTAATCATACGCACAGTTAAACCGAAACTATCATTGAAGCGCAAATAAACAAAGCAATTACTTGCATTATTTAAAGACAGAAAGCGTTTAACTTGCGTAGCCTTGAACTTTTGCAATGCCAAGGATGTTGCAATCCTATCGTCCTTGCAGAGTGAAACATCATTTTAAATGTGCGCCGGCACTTATTGCTTTTCAATTGTGCATGTCTCTGTCTTGCAGGTGACCTAATGGACATCTTGGCACTTATTAATTCGAGCATCAATTTTATACTCTACTGTTCGATGAGTCGACAGTTTCGCAGCACGTTCACGCTACTCTTCCGGCCACGATGGCTCGACAAATGGCTGCCGCTGTCTCAGCACGATGGCGATGCAAGGGATGGCAACGGCGGCGGTCTGGATGGCTATGGCAGGCAACGACTGCTGCATACGGATGCTGTTAGCAAGAGCATGGCTATTGAGTTGGGTGGGACGACGCAAGTGACGAATGTGTAGCAGGAGTGTAGCCGTGTGGTGTCAACGGCAGCAACCACAACAACAACAGCTGCTACGACCGCGGCAATGACTGAAGAAACATCGCCTGATGTTGATGAATGTGCCAGCGAAATTGGCACCACTAACGACATCTGTGTGGTTGAAATGCTGCAGCCAAAAGACACAGCCGGCAACACCAACGCACACAGACACAGAAGAAGAGACGTAAGTCGACGACGTTGCAGTGTGGGTGGAAAATGCATCTGGCCAACCAGCGACTGGCTACGCAAGATGCGCAATAAACAACCCGATCTGCAGGAGCAACAGGAACGGGATGTGGAGCGGGAACAGCAGTCACGTAATCGACGCACCAGCGTACTGCTGATGGTGCTGCTCAGCGGCAGCGAAATGGAGGCCAAGGCTGTGGTTGTCAACGAACAGCAGTCGATTTTGACAACGCCACAACCAAAGCGACTCAGTCGCTCTGCAACGGAGGAAATGGAAGAGGCAATCGATGCGCTGTGGCTATAAATTAATATTAAGTAACAATACTAAACACTCTCTATCTTCATAATTATTGCTATTAAGTATGTAGCTAAGGGTAAGACCAAGATTTACAAATTTTATTTAATACTCTCTCGCACGCTCAGTTTTGGCCAGCGCTGCATGCACGGAAAGAGCCCCTCCGCGCGTGCACCGCTCCGCCAAAGCTTGTGGAGTGCCATTGAACATTTTCTTTTTGGGTGGTGCTTAAGTTTCTCTAAGTGATACTTGACATAGTTTTTTCTAGGGACATAAGTGCGTATGTAATACCAAATGAATTTAGTTATAGCTGCAGGATTTAGGCCAATCGAATTGCCTTTTTTGAATATTGGCCAATTATCCTTGGCTATACCTTAAGTAAGCATCGTATGCTATCTTTGATGATTAATTCATACACTTATGATTAAAATAAAAAATGATTTTATGTAACTCTAGAATTATTCCTTAATTGTTTTTATCGTCTACAGCGCAGGTAAGTGTCTTTCATATTTAAATAAATAATTTTGATTAAAGCTTTAGTTTGTATTTTAATGAAAAATCAAATTCAAAAGACTATTTTTCAATGCATCTCTACATTCATGTAGTATAGCTTTTTTTTTACAGTTAGCGCACTTAAACCGCTGAAAGAAAATCAATGCATGTAATTACCCGCTGTTTGTTTTTTGCCCCCATTGTTTTTATTTCATTGAATGACCGTCCTGCACTTCCGGCCATGAATAAATGCTGACTCACAGCACAGAAAAAGGCAAATGGCTAAAAGGTTTCTGTGCCAGCATTTGCATTAAATGGTTAAAAACAAAAATGAGAGACAAAGAAAAAAGCTGAAAGCTAGCAAATAATGTTGATTAATTGTGATTGTAATCAATGTGAGACATCCCATTTTTCATTTGCCTGAAAAGAGACAACAAAACGCACAGAAAACCAACCAACTGATGACCCAATTCGTAGCTGCTAATAGCATCATTTTCGTTCGTGATTGTTTCTATTAGATATGATGTATATATGACGAGTTTTATACTGTTGGCAGTTAGAACGCCATTTTTAATCAATTTGAAAAGGCTTACATAATGCACGCTGCTGTTCACAACAAGAACCACCAAGAATTATATGAAAAGCCGATAACTGACCGAAATAAATTGCCACAAATTGCTGGGTCAAAAGGCCAAACCGCTTAAAACAGCCGCACATCGCTCAACTTGTGAATTTTGCAGATGTCAAACATAAATTTCATGGAATTAGTTTTGCGCTAATCTGTTTGAAAAGGTCATCTTGATAGCGAGAAAATAATATTTTCAATTAGCTAAGAAAAAATGATTTACATGGCAATTTCTTTACTTTGTGACTGATATAAACTTTAATGTTTTAGAGGGAAAACTAAAAGCTTAGCTTTAACTTAAAACGCAGGAAACTGACAACATTTGTAAAAGTCCAACAACTTCAACTCTGTATACAGCACAAAAATAGCAACCAAAGAGAAAAAGCGCACAAAAACATTTTTAGTTTTTATCTTGATTTCTGCAACATTGTGCTGTAAAAATAGTACATATGTATTTTTGGTAGGTCCCAAGCTACTATCTCTTATGCTAAAAATGTGACTTTAGTGCATTTGAAAAATTCATGAATGACAGGATGAGATGCTCATTTCCATATTTTAAGATGACGCCAATTGCTTTTTTTGTGAGTCATGCAGAAAGCATGTAGCAAGCAAACCCAATTTGCAGCTCTTTTGATGGATATTTTGTTCCCAGAGGGAGCGACTTTGAAGTATTTTCCACTGTGTCAATAAACATTCGCAGAAAAAATCCAACAGAAAAAAACAGGAGCGCAATACAGAGGCAAAATGCAATGTGATGCCAGGATGTATGTAAACGAAAAAGTAATCAAAATGCTTAGAATAGGATGCTGGCAGCGTTGGCAAGGACCACAAGAACTGCAATTACATGCATACATATCCATCGAGGAAAGCACATATGTTCAGATTTTCATGTTTTGTGTGTAGTTATTGTAGTTTATGGCTTCGCTGAAGTAAAGTTCAAAAGACTTTCAAGTATTTGGGTCACTTTACGCAAAAACAATATGACACAAAAGCGCCAAACAATTTGTATTGTTGCAGCAAATTCTACATACTTCTTATATATCTATGCATATTTGTTTTTGTCATTTTACTTGCAGGTATTGCTCAAAAGGTAAGTATTGCATGTTGTTTATTACAAACTGTATGTTATTTACTTATGTTGTGTTGGGTTTGTTTTTTTATTTTGATAGAATCTTTCTTAAACTTCCCAAAAGTCATAATGTTCACCTTTCGATTACTAAAGTCCACGGAAAATGATTGCTATAATTCGATTCCTTGTAAAAACCTCAAATCCGTATAGTTGACTGAAAAATTTGCTTTAAATTGCTTTGGGGAATTTTGTAATCGAAATGATTCCGCAATGTATGCTAACTTTAAACACAGCTGGAAACGTGTGTTAATTTCATGATTGCCAAACAGACAGCTGCTCAGCATGGAATTTAAAATGCAATTGTAGCAAATTTTTATGAATTAAGCACACGCAAGGCGCCCTTCGCTCTCTCACCAGCTGCTCTTGTTTGGCGTCCATGGCTTTGAATTTTTGGCTGTTTGGTAATTCCTAAAATGTTCGCCAGCTGGCCAGAAAAATTAACATAATTGCCCAGAGGGACCGGTGGCAAAGTGTTGAAATGCAAATTCGTTGGCCAGCAAATTTGGTTTTCAGTACAACTAGCGCTTAACATTGCCGGCTAATTAGCAGTCAAAATTTTTGCCATTCTCATGTGCGAAAATGCTCCGTGGAATTACAAGGACAAATTTTGATTAATCCTTGGCAGAGTGCAACATTTTTAGTCGACTCATCAATGATCTATCAGTTTTTTCTTCAGATAACTTTGTACTTACCAGTCAGCTGGGACTGGCTGCTACGTGGTCATTAAAAGTTGAGTTACAAGCCCATTTAGATTAAGTAAAGACCAACAGCAGCTGTGATGAGTGGCACAAAAATGTTGCACGTGTCGCTTAATTTGATGTTTGTTGCAAAGTTAAAGTCAAAAAAGTTCTTTAATAAGATTGTCAATTACAGTTCATTGACTTATATTTAATAAGCAATTAAAACGGACTATCTACTTTCCAATATTTCGGACAAACAATTTTAATAGTATTGTTACATATTTTAAATTTTATATTTCCAACACAATATAAAATTTATTTAGACTGACAGAATTTATTAGAAGCTTTTTATGGTATAGCATATTGACGGGTCAGCTACTAGAGAATCGTTCTTGTGCAGCAGACTGTGTGGCATGCATTTCAATCTGTGTCGATTCGGTTTCTGTACACAGTCCTGAAGGCGTCGTTATATAACAATTGATTAAATATGAGTAAAAAACATCATCGAAACTAGCTGCCTTGGAAAATGTGGACACAAACAACTTTAAATTGGTTTTTGTACACTAGCTTAAAAAATATGGTAAATACTATTAAAAATGTTTGGATATTGATTTGGATATTTTAAGTTACTAGACTTAAGCCAACTAAAAAGCTAATATTTATCTGGAAGGTTATTAAGCTCATTTTTATAGAAAGCAAGGCGCAATAGAACTTTCAAGTGTTTAAGTAATTGAAAGTGTCGACGTTTATGGTTAATGATGTTTGAAATGGTCAGGCTGGTAGTAGGATGATTAAAACGATTTCCTTTTGAAGTGGCGTACAATGAAAATTCATTAGTTAGATTAAACAACGTTTTCGTTGTCAACGCAATACATCCGCTTAATATACAGCCAACTTCATCATATATAAGTGCCAAGCACTTTGAGGCAGGTAAACAGGTCCAAATACAACCTTGAAATCTGTAGAATTTTTGGGCGCCAACACGGCGTATACTCGTTTTGTGCTTAAATTATTCAGACAGTGTTGGAGGTAAAGCAGCACAAAAGGTTATATTCTTATAAAATTATGTGAAGGCATTTTTTGAGGCATTTTGTGGACCACCATTTGCATTTGGCCTCGAGTAAAGTAAAATATTTATTCGTAAAATCGAATCTGGGGCAGAAAACGGCTGAGAAAGTGGAAAACGCACGTGTCCAGTTATTGATTGATTGAAAACCCCCACAGAATAACAGCTGTAGATAACAATATTTTTGTTGCTAAGCTGGGAGCATCATTTCCCTCTTTTTGGGTTTTTATGGCAGACATGCATAAAATATTTATAAGTATGTGCGGTAAGTAGCAGAAAATTGTGCTTAAGTCAATAAAGTTAAGGTATAATCTATGCCTTATGAGATTAAATTTGATACGATGGTACAGAAACAGGAACAACAATCTTGTAACCAATTTCTCAGGACAAGGAGAGAAGATGATGTATTCTTATTTCTTTTCAACAGGCAAGGCCCTCTTCCACTCTATCGTGTAACGTCGATAGAAACAGCAAAGTCCGCCTCAGGCGCAAATTAGCAAGACTGAAATCTAATGCTATAGTTTGTCGAAAGAACAGATCCAATTTCTGCGAAAAGCTGCAAGATGCGAAAATAGAAGGAATAAAATTGCGTTTTTGCTGCTGCAATTGACGTCATCGCTTGCTTCATTCCCAAATGTCGAAATCTCACATAATATAAGTTATTACCTGACTTAAGCCTCAGTGAAACCACAATTTGAAGCCAAAATACTATTAAGGACTTAAAGCAAAGCTCAAATTGAAAGCTTAATTGCATTCAAAAGCATTTCGTTGAAATTCGTTCACAGATACAAAAGCTACAACAACAAGAACTTATAAAGGCACGCAACGTCATAAAAAATGTAAACAACTTTGTACAGGTTCATTAAACACAAAAAGCAGGTACAACGGCAACAACAGCAACAAGAGTGTTGCGTGCTTTTTGCCATTTGTGATGAGCTGGCCCAGTTTCGTTCTTGTTGTTTTGTTTTTGCGGTGGGCGTGATACCTGCGCTCAACAATTGTGCACAACATGAACAAAAAGAACGCCACATAAAAAAAGTTGTTCAATTGGTAACGCCCACTTCTACCAATTCGCCCAAGGTGTCCATTCACAAGGTACAAAACAATCACAAAAGGAAACCACCAAAAGAAAACAAAAGGAAAGGAAATCAACTGCAAATGAACTTCTGTGTTCCAAGATTGATGTTTTCGTTATTTTTTTTCTTTGCAATTTTCAAGCTCTCATTAAAAAATCGTTTCACGCTGAATGCTGTCACTCCTACTAAGAATCATGTGTGTGAAAATACATATTTTTAAAGGCTCGTCTAGCAAGCGATATGTGTGTGTGTGTGTGTGTGCTAAAAATTTTTAGTACGACATTTTTGTGCTGCAGTTGTTTGTCTCCTTGAACCAGATTTGTAAACAAACCAGTTAAGTCAAACGACGACCCAGTTGTGTCAAGCAGTTGCTGCTGCTCCACTTAAGCACACACACGTACATATACACGTGCATAATATCAGGTAACAGCTGATGGACATGCGTTGCGGCTTCATCACAAAAGCAGCAATCAAAAGTAACCAGCAAAATCCATTGAGACAGCACACAGCTGTATTCTGTTTGCCTAATCTTACTACGTCATATATATATATGGTAAGTTTATACACGTGCCGTTTTTTTTGTGGTATTCCCACGTGGTGAATACATTCTGGTGGTTTGTTGCAAGGCCAAAGAAATACATTAACAGCAAATGGCTGACACTTTGCATAGAAATAAATTTGCATCTTTAAATCGCTTCGTGTAACAAATTCTAATTTTAAATTTCAACATTGTGGTTATTTCTGCCCCACTGTGATGGCAGCTATGCCTGTCAGAAAAAAAATAGAATAAAGAATTACATACCAGCAGCAGTTCTTAGCCCGTATTTACATGTAAATGAAGCTAGCAGCCATCTGCTTTGAGCCAAAAGCCTTAACAAACACGGCCCAAAAGGAAAAAGCATCTGTTGCCATTGTCAACTGACGTTTTAATAGGTAGAGTTAACAGGCAACAAAATGACAGCACACAAAACAAGATAATCGAATTTTGCGGGTATGAAATAATTGAATGTAAGATGCCCTGTAAACAGAGTTAAGATACAACAACATTTATTCAAGCTCTACGTATACTTAATTCAGAGAAGCTTAATAGAGTTGATATAGTAAAGACAACAAGATCTATATGGTTACTGTTATACATCGATTAAAAGTCGTGTCTTTATAAGTCTGCATACCCTTTTGAAACTTGCAGGGCATTCTAACAACTTCTGTATTATTATTTTAGATGTCTGTCATTTTATTTTATCAACTGTACTTGCAATATGCAAATGGACTATTGTGCTACAATAGCTTAAAACGTTTAACCTGAAATATATCCGATAAAATCTATTGTTCTACGATTGTTTTCTGGATTTGAGGTTGGTCAGTTTTTTTCATTTCGCATGCTTGAAGTCTGAACAGCTGGTATTTTATTTATGCCTGACGCTTAATTTTATTTCTGTGTCCACAGCTGCAGCTGCAATAGTCTTATGGGTGGTGACTGGGTGGTGGGCGTAGGGTGGTTGCGTGGGTTTTGCGTGCAAGTAGTATCTGTACAGGTGTGCACGACTGTAGTGCAATGGCATTTTGCAGCTGACAGCCATGCTGACTGGCGGTTTGCAGAGCAGCGTTGAGAGCCAGAGAGAAAGTTGAGCAAAGAGTTATTTATGACGACGCCAGTAAGCCTGATGATGACAGCGCCACATTAGAGTGTGTGTGTGTGTGTGGTAAAACTTTTGCCACTGACTGTAATAGGCTTCTCAGTAAGTCAGGCTCTGTCAACTTTGCCATGGAAATATGTCAAATAGTTGTATGCACAAGTTGCTATGCGTTAACATCAAATTCATAATGTTCATGCAAGTCACAAATGAAAATCAACCATTATCAAATTTTAATAATCTTTCACTGCGTCACATAAATTACCCATAAATGTGGCCAAAACCGATCGAAATGTGCGAATTAGTAGCTTAAAAATTAACAGCAGTCAGTATGTAAAAATAAAATACCCTAGGAAAAAAAATAAAAATTATAATGGTTGACATAATAAGTCGGCAAAATTTATCTATTTATAATAATTACTAAATAGTCAAATTTTTAATCAACTTTTACTGTTTACAACCGAAAGTTTATAATACATTCTTAGATTTGCTTTTGTTCGATAGGGTAAAACCGCAAGTGATTATGCATAAATAGCTCGAACAAGCATTTATAACCGCAGTAGCAACAAAACCAATAGCAACAACAAAAACAAAAATTTCACTTGGGAAATACACGGCATGAGCTCATGTCGTAAGCAGGCAACATATACAGCTGCCACTCCCCTTTCCTCACCTCTTCCTGTTCTATCAAAACATAGCAGCAGCACACATATACATTTATAAAAAAAAGGCGAGTGTTTTTATATGCGGCTCGTGTATTATTTTGCTGTTGGTTTATTTTTCAAAGCGTGTGTGTGGACTTGTATGTGTGTGTGTGTAAATCGGTTTAAACCTGAAAGATGTTGCGAAATTGTGTGTAAATATTATTTTTAAATTGACAGCAATTGAATGAACAATAACGTAATAGGGGATCAATGGCGAGAAACACACAGACAAGACGAAACATTTGATAAGAGATTGATAAAGCGATTTAATACCTAATTGCTTGGCTCAAGTTCTTACGTTTTGGCATTTTTTTTTTTTTTTTCTTTATGTAAAGAATTTAGTCAAGAAATTGTACAAAAAAAGTGAAGAGAAAAGAAATAATTAGACAACAGCTTTAGAGTCGTCCGAGATTGACAGGCAAACGTCGAGCATCATTCATCATGACAGGTCATTAAAGAGCGGCTCAGTGAAAAGTTCTAGTTTTTTTTTTTTTTATCAGGAAATCGATCACAAAATACACTTTCCTACTTTAAACAAGGCAACCCACACAACTTGTGCAGAAGAACACACATCCGCATGTAGTATTTACCAAGAAGTCAGAAGTCCCTTTCAAATGAGTATTCTGGAGAACTCTTCCTTTGTAGATATTTTCCCTTTTGGACAATCGCGTACTTGATTGGTCTGAAATTGATGGCAATGATTTGCGCAGACGCTGAAGAGCTTTTTTTTTGTGTATGTGTTTGTCCCTCCTTGACATTTTTAATGCTCCGTTTGCTTTGTCCCAACTTGTACTTGGTCTGTTTGCCTAGAACGGGCTTTTGCCCCACTTGGCTCGGCCCAACTCAACTCAGGCACTTGCAATTTAATTAAATTAAAAACAAAGTAAAAGAGAAGAAACAAACCCAGCCAACGCCTTCGCCCAGTTGTCAGGCCATTTGTTTTAATGCTCAAGCGGTCAAAGGGCTGCCCAAAAACAGGCCCCAATAGCTCATACTTTGCTACTTTAATTAGTAAACATCGTTTAGAGCGTGCGCAACGCTAATTTTCGTAATCAGACCGGCCCAAACATTCGGAACAGCCTATTCACTGCCTCCTAAAAGTATACTATAAAGATGATTACACGCAACAATAATCACTTTTTTCCGCATCCGCAGCGTCGCAGCTGCTGGCGCTCGGCGTCCAACACAACACAACACTTTACTCGCTCATTGTATTGTAAATTAATTGCACAATTAACACAGTAATAGCATCCACACTTGGCCATACATCAAGTTTATGCGTAATCATGTGCATTATAAGTGCCATTCAAGCTATGCGCCTTCTGTTTGACAAATTGAACTGCTTAGGGATTTGTCGTCATGTTGTGCGAGTATCCAAAAAAAGACACAGAGGGTGTACTTAGGTGTTTCACACATTAAATTCATGTAGTTAAAGTTGATAATCAATCAAGTCATAAGAGCTTTTACTTGTTTAGTAGAAAAATGTAACTATACTAGTTTTCTGATTCTATCCTTTAAGTAAAACATGTGTTTACAGGGTATCTCATAGTCACCCATCTGCACTTCCTCTGTGCCAACTTGTTTGTCTTGTCTTCCCGTAAACATACAACCAGTAAGTAGCCAAATCATTGGACACAGCTGCCTATGTAGGCGTATATGGCCGACTTGATGGATGATGTGCCTTATATTCTAGACACGACTGTAGCCTGTAGCGACTGCTTAATAGCGGATTAATCAAAGTTAATGGCACACACCACAAAACACGCATACATGCACACACACAAATGCCTTATACACACTGCCGAGCACACAACATAAATAAGCAACAACTACTATAGCTCATACTAATTGCTAACATTGCTGGGCATTCCAAGAACAGGAACCAAATTCTATTTAGCCGCAACAAAAGGCAACTTGTATTCATACACAATTTGGCCATGCCTGAGTGTGTGTATTCTCATACGCGTGCGTGGGAATTAACATTTATGCGTACCATACACACACACATAAACACATATTTATTCTACATATAAATATTTCCAAGTACTCACCGCTTTGGCTCGGAAAATTACAATTTTCATATCTGATGGCAGGCATCGCCGTCGACGCCATCCCCCTAGGAACTGTTGTTTATTGTTTGTGTTGCCTTCTCAAGGTCGCCCAGCAAATAAAAGCGTAAAAATTCATTTGGGGCCATTGGCAAACGCTACAGAATAAAAATGGTCAGTAGTGTAAGTCAAATAAAGCAATTGAATAGTTTGGATCGTATATTCGCCTTTTATGTGCGGCTTGGAGGTTTATTTGTTATTCGATTGGTTTTATAGCTTTAGTTAATAGTTGAACAAACAATTGTAGTTTTTTTTAATTTTATGTCAACAAAAACAAGAAGTTTCGCCCATTGTACCGCTAAGTGTTTTTCAATTACCACAACTTTAATCTCAACAGTTCTGCTTATCTTTATATGGCTGGCAGCTTATTTCACTTTATGATTAATGAAATTTCATTAATTAACCCACGCATATATGCAAATATGACAATCAATTACGCGACCCCTTTAAACTACAATTTAATGAGAGTTAAGGCTCCTCGAGTTTAAGAAATGGTTTTTCAATTCGCTGTCTTAATCGAACCTTTTTGACCCGCTTTAATTACATTCAACCAAATATGAATTTCAAATATTTTCCAAACACAGAAAGTGTAATGATATAAAATTGCTTGTGTTTGTGTTTAGTGCGAAGAGTGGTCTAAAAATACAGGTTTGCGTTCGTTAACACTACAGCCCACTGATTTGCAACGGATAGGGTCCAAGTTGTACTATGGGCTTCAAAAAAATCAAACAAATTAATTTATTTTTTAACAAAGACCTTCCTTTAAAGCCCAGATTCCAAGCCCTTTAAAGACAACGGGTTTGAAGAACTTTTTTTCGTCGATTTTGAATAGTCCAAATGCGGACGGCATTTTTGTGTATTTTGCGTGCAACTACAACCCAGAATGTAGTGCAAAAGTTTCAAAATGCCCCACGGTGTTCAATTTTGCAGCGTGTCTACTTCCAAATGAAAACCAACAATAACACACGCAACGCACAATGCGAATAGTTAGAGAATTGTTGCACACGACCGCCGGCAGGTCATAGATACTATAACCGGACGGGCATTCACTGCTGTACAAATGGACAGAGAGTGGGATTATGGTTGAGAGTTGAAGAGAACATAAAAGTTTTTGCTCATGCTACGGAAAAGGTTGCATCAATGCACCAGAGACACGCACACACACAAGTTTCACCATACAAAATCGACACATTCGTTAACATTTTAGCAGCAAATCTGGATAAATGGAATGAATGTGTGTGTGTATAGATTTTCAAGGTTATTGCGGTTATGACAGGAGCATGGATTGTAAGGATAGCAATATAAATCAAATCATGCGGAAAGTTGCCAGATTAAGCACATATGTACATGTGTAACGACTGCTTATGAGTTTGGCAGTCGGGCAGCAAGGATTTGCCTTACATGTGTGTGGATATGGTGTGCTATTATTTTAAAGACGCCCTCGAGTATGCAACACAATTTGCATACGCCGCAATTTCATCTTTAATGCGCTTGTTAACAAGCACTGGGACCCAAGTGCGTTTTGGCGACCACAACGGGCCATTAAAAAGGCGCCATTGCCATAAAGTATGCAACAGTTTTGGGTAAACAAAACGTTTACTCAGTCAAGGCTTTAAAAAAATGGTATACGGCTAAATTTGTATCAAAATTTCAACGAGATTGCCAAAGTGAAGCAGCCAGCAAATAAAATTTTAAAGAGGCAGTTAACGTTTGCATAGGACGAAGTGGTAACTGAGGCTGGTAGGCCGACAAAAATTCATACAAAATCTGTAGTCAAAACAAAAGTTTAACATCTGCTAAGAGCTGTATGCGTAGAGCTTTGTTTTTGTCATATGAAACTTGCAGAGTTAAGTATATAAGCATATTAGGCAAACTTTCAGTTTAATGGATTTTCTGTTGTCCTTGAAATGGTTTTGTGGCATTAATTCATACGCATATCAACGTTAATTGAAGGGGGGCAAAATACAAGGAAAACAAAATAGCGTCTTCAACAAAAACTTTATCCCACAACAAAAGAAAAGCAAAGTCAAACTAAAGAGAGATAGTTGTATTGTTGCTCGTTTATATTGTTTGTCTGTTGTGTGGCTGTTGTTGTGCTGGTTTTCTTGTGCACTTTATTAATCATAATACTCAGCTACTTATTTTTGTGCGGTTGGAATCAATGAGCGCCCTCATGATATATAAGTGAGCTTGAATTTATCTATGATACGCCTGAAATGTTTTTGTTTGTACCACTAAAATCATGACGTTAGAATATGTGCTTGAACGCCGTGGCTCTCATATGACTATTGTTGTTTTTCAATGGAACACCTAAGTAGCTGCAAGCTGACTAGTTTTCTTGGAAACTTCGCTTGGCTTTTGTGAAAGGCTAAACAATTTAAGGCAAATTTAAAAAATGTTCGTTTCTGGTTTAGTTTTGAATTTCAGTAGATAAGATTGCATGAAATTGTTGGGCTGTCAGGCATTAATTAGTCAAGCCCAAACACAATAATGAATGGCTTTTGCTACTGCTGTTGCCGCCGGTGCTGCAGAGTCATATTCCAGTGACAATGGGTCAGTTGAGCTAAGGGAAATTACGTATACGCAACGTATGACGTAAACGTTACAGCAACATTTTAACAACAAGCGGCAGCTAAAAATTAAAATACACTAATTAGTCAAACGAGCTACCAGACACTCAAAAAGACTTACACAGTATAAACCGCAGCCTGCTAATGAGTTTTTCATTGCAGTCTTCAAATTAGCAAAGCATAAATTGCGCAATAAACAAACAAGCGAAATGTATAAAATGAATATGATTCAAAGCTGCATTGATTACATTTTAATTGCCTTGTCGCTCTAATTGTAACATTCAACTTTGTGATTGTGTTTGCCTTTGGCCCTTTAATATTGTCTCATATCACAACACAACACCACACAACACAAACAAACAATCTCGACAAAATTTCAGATACAGTTAAGAGTTACGTTCATACTATTCAGTCGCTAATTTGAATAATAAGCACAGTTTATAACATCATTAAGGCTTATTTTAATGTGACTTCCTAGCTGCTTGTCTGTTTGCTTCACAGTAATTAGGTAATTTTCTGGCTAACGAAAGCATCAGGACAAACATTTAAAGAAGCACAATATTACTTTGGCTTAACATAATAATATGTATAATGATTTATGTTTCGCCATAATTTGTGCTGTGCTTGATGCCATTGGCTTTAGCTGTGTTGTTTAAATTCCTGTATATTCATATGTCAAGTTCCAAGAAATCAACTCCGATGGAGTTTGAGGCAATTCCAGTTAGCTCTGCTTCAAAGCTGTCTAAATACTTGCTTTATCCTTTGATGATTTTTGTTTTTTTTGTTTCTGCTGTGGGTTTTCGTCTTTTGGGTAAGCATTTTGGTTGATCTGAAAAACCCCAAAAGAATACATGCAGCTTAGTAGCTTATAATATTAGCTTTATAAAACGGAATCCTTCTTTTATACACTGTTGCCATAGGAAAAATTAGTATATCAGATTTAATACTTCTCTTGGGTTTCATGAACAGAGCACAGATTAAACTGCTGAAAAGTTTCTTGTTGTTCACGGCACTAATTGACAGTTGCCAAGATTTTTGGCCTCGTTAATTGTCAAGCCGAAACCGAGCAATTGTTTTTTACGAGCTGTCTAAACTGGCCAAAAGCCACATATCAGCAGCCTGCAGCAAAAGCTGTCGAAATGTTAGCAATAGTCAAAAGTAATCCTTTACAGCCTTTTTCCAAATGTAGTTTAAATGCAAATTTAAAAGTCATTGGGCAGATTTAATGAGCCAAGCTGCAATAGCATTCGACAAAAAGGACTGTGATGAATGGCCAACTTATGTTGACATTTTGCAAAATGCTCAATGGTGCACATGATTCGTCTTGACGAGCTGGATAACATGCGCTTTGCTTTGTCTACTTGTACATTAGCATATTTAATAGAGGATTCCTACAGTAAAAATTGTAGAGGGAGAGATGGTCCTTGAACTGCAGCACAGTTTGTTAAACCCCTTTTGAATTGTGTTTGCTTGGACTCTCTGTGAGGGATTTAGATTTTCCATTACTTAAAGTAAGTAATGTATGCAAAACGAATGATGTTTAAAGAGCGGATGACAAGTTTTATTTTTACCTTGACATCGCCTCAATCAATATGCTGTTAGCCAACACTGGCTGTTTGGCTTTCCATACGCTTCGCTTGTTTGTGCGTGGATAAATTCAGCGCGAAATTTATTTGCCCATGAGGCGTTTCCCTCTAGTGGGTGTGTCTTTTTGTGCACACACGCCTATATAGACACGCACACACACACACACACACCCACAGCTGCTGGATGATAGCCGCTGAAGAACTTTCGAGGCTTGACACTTTTTAGCTATAGATTTCTCGACACTTTGATTTGGCATAATGAAAATGTCCCTTGTGCGGAAAAGTAAATTTGTACAATTTATACGGTTCGCCTTTGCGGACAAAAAGTTTGACAGTCGTTCGAGAAAGGATTGCAAAAAAAAAAAAAAAAACGCCCATTTGTGTTTATAAAATTCCATTAAAGACCCCATTAAGATTTTAGATAAGTCAACAGCAAATAAAACTTAATTGCACATTTAATTAACAATGATCGAATTAAGATGCTGTGTAAGCTGTATATGCTTGTTCCATGCGCAACTTTCGAATCACTTAATGGTTTGAAAACTTTCTAACTTATCTGTTTTACAATACCTTCCAGCTGCCGCTGCTTTTAAGCTTTCGATTTTATTGCGGTTTTCTTTGACAAACTTTATAATTGGCGCCGCCATTTTATTCAGTGTCTTTGTTTGCTGTGGCTTTAAATAGTAGCATACTTTATGAGTCTTGAATTTGTAATAGCCCATTGATTGCATATTAAAGCATCGATGATGGCCATCTCCAGGAATATGGGCATCATTGGTATATATTTTTTAGCCGTTGGCATGACAACGTATAAATTAATGTAGCTGTATGACATGCACGTGCCGATATACAGGCAGAGCTACTGACTAACAACTGTTAAGCTTACAATGCCGCCCCTTGAAAAATATGTACATAAAACATGACACGACAGAGCATTTGCCAAAATATACAAAAACAGAATAAAAAAGCAGCCTTCGCGTGATTTACATGAGCACATTCTATTGTCAACTCTCTCTTTCTCTCTAATGAGCGCGTATGAATATTTGTAATTTTAAAAAAATTTCATATTTTATTTCGTTATGATAATAAGCTGGGATCAAAAGCTACACGTGTGTAAGAAAGACCAAAAAACAAAGCTGAGCGCTGAAAATATATTCGGCTTATGTTTTACAAGAAAAATGTGGGAAACAAAAACAAAGACTAAAACTGGATAAAAACTACTTAAAGTTTTTGAGCAACTGCAATCGAAAGTTCAATCAAAATGATGGACAGAGTTGGGGTTAATAATCATAAAAATTGCAAAGTAATCAAAAGTATTCTGCTTCAGTTTTGTAAGCTTTCTCTTGTCTTTTAATGCACTGGACCATGAACAGATTGATTTTATTATCAATGCCGGATGTCAGTGCTGAGTTGGCTTGCCATTGAAAAGTCAATAACAGTATGGCAGTATTTTAGTGCGTTATTGTGTAAAGAAAACAGCCAGACCGGCAACAACTTGGCTCGTACTTAACACAATAAATAAGCTAACAACGCATTTTGCTCTCTGCCCTGTCAATATATAGACAACTGAGACCGTTTCAGTGGCAGGCAAGTTGTCATTAGCAGGCATATGGCCTAATCAAATCAACGTCGTTAGCTGAGCAGATCATACTACACATACACTGACAGTCAACACTCACATACACGTTAATATCACGCATTCGCCCAGTTAGCAGTTGGCAGCATTGTAAGCGCTCAATTACACCAACACACACATTAATAAGTTAACGACACAACGAAATTAATACATTTTGCTATAGATGTTGTTGCTGTCCTGGGAAAAATTATGCTTGTTATGTAATGTTATCTGTAGGCCAAAGAAATGTTTTGTGTGCATGTGCTTTAATGCCAAATTAAAATGTTTACGTGACTTCATTTTATACAGTGGAGCCTATTTTCGATCAAATCAACCCAACTCGGGCAAATAGCATTTGATCCCTGTGCCAACTTTATTTATGCTCTCGAGTTTGTTTTAGCAAACTTGTTGCTGAGTGCCAACGTAGTACTTAAGACCTGCAACGTTTCTGGAGCTCAATTATAATTAAAGACTCAAGTTGGCTAAGTGAAGAATAAGACACATGTTGCTCAGCTTATATGCTATACATATATAAATCAGACAACGAAGATTAACGATGAGCTACAGGAAATCGATTTGTATTTTAATTGCAAAAATGTTTCGTGGCTAGTAACTCAACTACTGAGAACAGTTGGCACAGTAAAAGTCTCGATGCAACCATAAATTTCTGTATAAAAATTATTTGAATTGATTTCTGTAATTACTTTTTTTTAAGAACAACATAACCTTATTTAGGATAAACAAATATCGTTCCTAATCGATTGCAATGCAAAGTAAATTGACTCTGAATAAACAACAGTATTAGTCTCCAAAATGTCACTTGTACTGACGGTTGTCTGCAGGAGGAGTAAACAAAATTGCTTGTCGTCTTACTTTTGTGAGTGTTGTAAAAAGGAAATGTTAATCAAACGCAGCGTTCGTATAAGCGACAAAAGCGTTTCGACTTCTGTGTAGGTTGTGAAATTTATGTGACATTTAAAATTTATTTGCATGCAGCAAACTGGAGGCATATGAAATACTTATGTACTTTGAAACGTCGGCCTCTGCGCCTTTTACAATGCCATAAAATTCTGGTTATTTTCGGCGTGTCGCCTTTCGTGGGTTTGTTTTTGAATGCGGCATGAATGTTATGGAATTCTTTGCTCTGTGCTGAAAATCAGCACAAGGAATGTACGTTAATAAACATTAAAAGAGAAAGAATCCATTCATTTGTTAAAAGCCATAAGTCTTGTCTGTTCAAGAGTGGGAATTTTCCATCCTTTTTTTATTTTTCTTTTCGCTTCGACGCCTTTTTGACCAAACACGCACATTAATGCTTTATAACTCGACGACGTGCTTCGCTTATGCATTAAACTGTGTATACAGAATTTAAAATAGCTCCCGAAGGAGACTGCCAAAAAAAATAGAAAAAAAAAATATGATGTTCAAATGTTGCGCAGCCCATAAAAAGGGATCAGAATGAAGTCATTCGCAGCGCCGTGGGCTGTCAAGGAAGTCAATAGCCTTATGATTTATATTACCATTAGTAAAGTGCGGCTCATTGGTTGGCAGTAGTGGTCTACACAGTTTGACTTGACATTGGCCCCAATCCTGTCCCTGGCCCCGAAGGGGTAGTCTTTAGGGCAAAAAAAAAAAAATACGCGTTAGCCGTTTGCTTGCTGTCAACTCTTAAGGGGTGGAATATGTTTAGTTGACAGCTTGTGGGTAAGAGTTGAATAATTTATATTTGCACTTATGTGTATACCTTCAAATTATGATTTCCTTTATTCGCTTTTCCGCATTATTGGATTCCGAAGAACTATAGTTTATGGCGTTGTTTTTTTTTTGAGCCATGCTTTACACTGCAGCATTTATGCATACAAAAAGAAAAAACCAAACTTTCCCAAAGAATTTGTGCTTGTTCAATGCACACCACTACGTATGAGCAATGAATGTCAAACAACAAAGGCGAACTCACACGTGTTTTAATTAATTATGTAAAAATACTACAAAGGTGCGATGCGAGTCGCTGCCAGTACCTGCTTTCTTGTGTGCTATGCTCTAAAGCATTACAAATTTTAATTATCTTTCTGGCAAATGCGGAGACCACAACCCCGCCAACAACTCCGGTTTCCTGTCAGCTTTTCACAATCACAGCAGGTGACGAATCAGCGGAAACCAACAACAGACGACAGACGGAAAAATGGCACAAAACACATGAAAAGCTTGATAAAAACAAACAAAAGATAGTTCGTTTTAATAAGTCAAGCAGCAACAAAATTAAACAATAGAAGCAGTCATGAGTAAGTTATTAAACTAAACTTTTATTTATTAGTCACTGTAATTATCTATGAAAATTGCAGGAAGAGTGATTTCTCATGAAAAAAAGCTTTCGTTTTGGTAAACTGCACTTTGGTTTATTGTTTACTGTTAGTGTGGGGTTCATTTAATTTCGTTTGTTTACCAATTTTCCAATTTCCAGCAAGAGACTTCAGTCAATTTCACCGAATATATTTAGTTAGTTGCTTATAGCATACTAAAAAGCAAAGCAGGCTCTAGACAATAACAAAATTAACGACTTTAGATGCCCTTTAACATCGTTGGGAAGTTTTGGTGACGGTTTTTTGGGTGTAAGTTATATAATCATACCTTAACTATTTACTATAGAAACTTAATTAGATTGAAAGTGTCTCCATCTGTATTCCACACACAGCTTTAATATACCCTTTACTGGGTGTAGGGTAAAAGAAAAACCACATTTTAAAAAACTGGGCATGCACGTGCCGTGTAGTATATATAATGACGGGGGGCAGGGTGAAAAGTGTGATGGAGAAAGCACCCAAAATGTTGGCCATAATTCAACTAACACAAACTGTAAACTTTTGGGCAACTGCCACGCCCACAAACACAGCGCTTGCCCCATTGTGTTGCCACATTGAATTAGTAAGTATGTGTGTGGGGGAAGTGTTTGGGGCAACCAAACGGGAAGTGTGTTAGGACAGCACGTTGCCTGACTTGGCCATTAGCTTTGGGCTAAGCACAAACACGCACACATACACACACAGAGACCAATTATGCAGCAAATGCGCCAAAGGCATCAGTTGCTAAGCTCGAGAGCAAAGAACTGAACAAGTTTTGGGGTTTGCTAATGTTTGCAACCCTCCTCAACAACTGCCAGTAAGTCGACATGTTAGACTTGGCCAGGGCGCCACTTCAAATTAGTGTCCTGGGTAGCGGCTTAAAGCTGGTTGCTTAATTAGTTCGTTTACTTTTGATGTTTGGTTTTGTTTAAGCCGCACATCTTAAGATTTGTGCTTATTAGTAAGCAAAAACGTTCTTTATCAATTTGTTTGCCTAATTTGATTTGTGTTCTTTGCATTTGTGTGCCATGACTGCTACTCAAAAATTGAAATGAATGTCTGACATTTGCAAATTACATTGCAGAGTATATATTTATGTGTGTTCAAGTATGTGTGTGTGTGTGTGCGTGGAGATATTCTGGAGTATATGTAAAGCTTATTACTGTTTATTTATAATTCATTGCACAACATGAATTATATTCATGTTTTTGTCTTTGTTCTACATTCTACGTTGCGTATGCGTTATGTTTTCCCAGAATGGCAAAGGTTAACAGCTACTGAAAAAGTTCCAGGAACACTTAAAAATATATGTACTGTAGAATTTATTATCTTATTGTTTGCCAGCTTATAAATTAAAAGACAAATAATAGCAAACAGACCAACTTATCTACTTTAAAATGCAAATAATTGAACATAAATTGGATTGCATGGATATGAATATTAATAGGTGTGTTTGACTTTGTGGTATTGTTGTACTTTAAAATTTCTGAGTGTATGTTGTCAGTAATTATGTAGCCTTTTCATCTTTCAACTTGCAGTTCTGTTTGGTTGAAACTATATTTTAATATATGTTGCCAATGTATAATTTAAATTAACACAATTTTTAGGAGTTGCCCTTTTTTGATATGGTGATTTTAGCAGGAGCCAACTTTGCCAATCAAAGTTGGCACTGTTGTACTCTAATTAATTTTGCATACAGAAACTGTGTTCCGCATTTCGCCCGGGCTTTAACATTTGATGTTGCAGATGAATAACTCATACGCTGCTTTGTGCGAGCTTTGGCCCCTCTAAACTGTAAACGCGAACGCGCTGTGAGCTATAATTACAACTGTAGCGTGATTAAATTATAAGTCTGCTCGGGCGACCTTTTAAACGCCCCTTGATGCCGTCGCCATCACAGATGTTGTTTTTAATTAATTTGCGCTTAGACGTCGACTTGCCAAGAAAAATTACCAGCCAGCCAACCAGGCAGCCAGTCAGTCAGTAAAAGAAAAAATAGTACACAGTAAAATTGTAGCAAAATGCTTCCTTTTTTTTGCCAAGCGGCCACGTGAAAAATGAACAGCGTTTGCGGGCAGTCGCTAGTCGGCATCGTCATTACGCAGATTTCTCCAAGGTACCTGTCCAAAAACACATATAAACAACCAAATTGCTGTGGACGTGTCCGGAAACGAGACGCAAATGTGGGTGAGCAGTTACTGCTTGGAGCTGCATTTCCTGGTCGTTAAGTGGCGAGAAAGGTTTTTTCATAGTTTGGCAGTTCTTCATGTGAAAGGCAAAATTTGCTCTTTAATGTGAAACTGCGCATTTTAATAAGTAAAGTTTTGGTAACGGTGTCATTAAAACAAGTTGTGAAATGAGGGAAAAATCCCCAAATCGTAAATTATATTTTTGTGTAAATTTGTATATTAGTGTAACAATACATTCTGACAGGTTGGAACAAATTAAATTACAACATACAATAAATAGCATTTGATTGAGATTGGTCAGGGCACAAAGCAATCCAAATATTGATCAATTTTCGTCTTGTTGTTTTTCGTCACAAACTGCGTCACGTATACAACAACTGCACACGTGCAATCAAATTTAATATTGAGATTGATTTCGTCAGCCTCGCTCGCTCTTTCACTCAATAGATACAGAGTCATCGACACGTAAAACAAAAGAACTGCTGACCAGGTGAGATGACCTTACCCAAACATTTTGGTAATTGGCAATACTCTAACTTATATCTCAGTCAGCTCTTCAGGCAGGTGTTTGAAAAGTTTCTTGATGATATTTCTGGCGCAGAATCCATAGAAACAAATGATGCTTTGGCTCAAATACAGCTGAATAACTTTTGGGCTGTTTATGACAGCGCTTTCTGTTGGATTTGCTTTTTATACTCTGTTTTATGTCCCATGGCAGGATTTTTTTTTTTTGTTATATATATTTTACGCTTAACGCCTCGCAATTTCTGCTTTTGTTTGATTAATGTACAAGGCAAAATAAAAGTCCCGAATTGTCCCAGGCGTTCTAATAAAATGCAAATTGAAATCGCCTCGAATTATAATACCCGAACCCAAGCTGTGTACTAAGGGTATACTCCGTTAAAGGCAAGTTGGTTGCCACCATTATTTACAGCCATTTGTATTCAAGAAGTAGCTAACATAAAAATCGTCATGGAAAAAGTCCCACTTAAATCCTAATTGCCTTCCAAAACACCAAGCAAATTTTTTAAGTCGGTTCAAGTATTTAATAGTTGTAAGCATACGGAAAACGTTTTTACTTGTTTTTTTTTATTTAAGCATATGCAAATAAATATGAAAAACTATATTCAAATTTGTTTCTTACTTTGTTGCGGGGGCTCCGCAGATTGTTTAACAACAGACGCAAGAAGAAGAAGAAGACAGCACATAGGCGCTTTTTAAAGAGCGGAAGTTGAAACCAAAAATAAATATCTTTAAACGAAAATATCTAAAAAAAAAAAAAGATTAAAAAGTCTTATGATACGAATAAAATGTTTAGTTTATTGCATTTGCTTTTTGTTGCCTTTGTTTTTTAGTCATTGCTCTATTTGTTGGGGCCCAACTGCAGTCCGCTCCTGCTGCCGCCGCCTATTAAAATAAACAGATTTGAGCGCCGCTGACTTTGGCGTCTGTGCCGCTTCCTTTAGAAAACTGTCGCTGCCCACGCAAAAGAAAAATATTGAACAAAATTTGCTGACACAGTTTTTCCTTCTGCTTTTGCTCGCTTTATGCTTTTCGGCATTTGTAAATTCGAGTTGAATGGAAAAAATTGTTTAACATTCAACTGACGGTCTGTTTGTTTACAATCATAACACCCCCTGACAGCTCCCCAACCACACAGCTCTGCGGTTTCGGTTGAGGCTAATGACAGCTACTGTAAATGACATTAGATAAATGCTTTACAGTGGTTAAGCAAAATCGATACCATATTTCTTTCCTTCGCTGTATAAAGAACTACAATATTAAACAGACAAGTAAAGTTTACTAACACATACACATTGTTAGAGTTTTCTACTATTGGGCGTCAAAGCGTCAACGACCCGCCGCTAACTTGTCATGCATGTAAAGCATGCGATATTCCCGGCTGTCAGCGCCAACAAATGTCCGCATCCGCATTCAATATGGGGACGCCCACACGTGCACCACACACACACACACACTCATACACACAACAAAGAAGAGTGCAAAAACGAGCGACGCAGCGCATATAATAAATAAGAATTGTTTGGCCTGTCAGTGTAAAATAGCATGTGATGTTTTTGGATTTTATTTACAATCATCTTCAAAAAGCCGTATACAGTGTTTAATTTGTTGCATGCCAAAACATCGTATTCAGTTTTTTTGTTTTTTTTTTATTTATTTGCATGCTGGTACAATGTTTTGTGTGTGTTTTCATTTTGTTGCACTTCACTTTTTTGATGTATGATATTTTTAACGAGTTTTTTTTAGTTTTAATTGAAAACCGACACGCAGCGTTTTTAGTTTCAATTTATAAACTGTTGATCTGTTTTTCGGGAATTTTTTAACTTTTATTGTGCATTCCCTGAAATGCTGTAATAAAAATCAATTATGAAATGTGTTTGCTGTTGGCAGAAATTTGTTTTAATTTTGGCTTAGTTTCCACAGAAATTTTAATTGTTACTTTTTCGTGATTTATATTTTAATCAAACTAACATTAATTTAAAAAATTGTACTCGTAATTGTCATATGTCATAATTGTTTTGCAAATGTCATCACAACATTTAGTTTTATTAGTTGTCGCTATGGCGCTGACACAGTTTCCATACCTAAATGTTCCCACACATGCATATTTACCAGACTTAAGCAAATTTGCATTTTTGGCACACCAAAAACTAAAATTGCACTAATTATGCAACACCCTCTTCAACTACAGGCCTTGCGGCAGCATCATTTTGATTGCAGGCGTGAAGGGCACAAAACTTTTACAACTGACTTTTGGCCTTTATGGCAGCCCCTTTAGAAGCAGCGTGAGAAACGGTTTAATGAGGGCGCAACAGTAAGAAATATTTTTTGGGGGCTGCTGCCTCTGTTGCCACTGAGCCGGAAACACTAACGAGAAAAGTCTGCAACATTTTTGGTGGCAATATTTTTGGCAACGTTTTTCGCCAGTGGCGCATTTGCAGTTGCATTTACCAACTGGACTGATATTTAATAGCATTTTATGGCCACGGCCACAATTTTTGTAAGCTTCCGGTTTTTATTTGCGCTTCCTTTTTTTGCTACCGTTTGCGGCCTGGCTGCAGTTGTGCGATTCGAAATTGCTGTCATCATTTAGGCTTATTGTTCTTATATTTGGTAAATGGAAAAACATTCATGGCACATTTCGTTTTTCTTGCTGGCATAATTGCGCTTTAAGCTTGGCGGAATCTAATTCAATTTCAACGTTTCCAAAGTGAAGTATGGCGTTTTGGATTGGCACAGACAATGCGTTGTCTTAAAGGATTAGGGGATTAACAGGCAACACAAGCATAAGTTCTTTGTTACTGGATATACGCATCTGTTGGACAACATGGCAGCCAGACGTCGCCAGAATCAAGACGAGCACAGGGAGCAGCAGCTCTTTTTCTCTCTCTCTTTCTGTTTTTCTTCCCCACTGACAGTTTTACGCTTCATTTACATAAAGATACGCTATAAATTTTGCATGCAGACGCTGCTGATACCACCAGCAAGGACAGCTGTGACAATGGCAAACGCTGAAGTTCTGCTCCTGTACTGACAAATGTTGGGTTATTTGAATAGTGTGGTAAAGACTATTTTTGTTTGGGTCAGTGATGTGTTCATAATGACCAGACAGCAATATCATTTGCTAGTTGGGCTTAACCAACAATTAGAATTTGAAATTACGGGCTGAAGAAACTAAGTTAGTAGACCGAAAATTGTGCTATTAACTCTATATGCAGTCTTGGTTTAGAGGTCAAGAGCCAAGCTGAACTGTTTTTTTCACAAATCACAAAAGTTATAACAAAGTTTGACCAGTTCTTCAAGAACTTTTACAGCTTTAAGTTCAATATTTAACTACTGCAAAAAACTTATAAATCAAATAGAAGAGACCGAAAGTATATTAACGGTTTTGATGTTGTTTTATTTGATAAATATAATGTCTGGCAGGCAATATTTATATGCCGTCTGGCGACATTTGTGGCAGTTGTATTCAAAATGGCTTTAACCACATTGCACATACTACTTACGACGTGTTGGCTGCATAAATTAGCTTAGGCCATTACCATAACCACAATGGCATTCATTCAGTCAACAGCAACAACAACTAGCAACAACAAACAGCAACTAACAGTTGTGGCAGCTGTCAGTAGGTTCCGTGGGCCTAAAGCGCCATCTGTTGTCGCCTTTGTGACTGACCTTAACCTCGTACCCCCATCCAAAACAGCCCGGGAAACAAAAGCAAAGAACAAACAGCAAAGCGCAAACAGTAACAGAATTGTGTTAAGCATAAAGCGAAAGTAAGTCAAAAACATAAACATTGCGATTGGAAGCGCTGCAAATAAGCAACAGCTAACAGCTGTTTAATCCCATCAGCTGTTCCTAAGCAGCGCCTGCGCATTAATCTTCACACTTAAGAGAGCATTCTGAATGTTAAGAGCGACAATTTACAGACTCTGTTTGACTTTGCTTTTGAGTTTGTTTTTGATATTGGGCAGTTGTGGAAGTTAACAACGTTGTTGGGCATTTGTGGCAGCAGCAGCAGCAGTTGCCGCTAAAATGCTGTTGCGAATCGTGCACAGTTTCATTCGCAATCGGAACGTTTAGGCAGGCATCGCGCATTGTCGTCGTCGTTTAACCATCGCGACGTTGTCGTCGTCGTAGTCGTCTTTAGTCGTCAGAGTCCGGTTCTGGAATCCGTTGCGAATAATATCATGCGAATATTTTGGCATTGTTGTGTCAGTTGTATTTTGTATTTCGTGCGCAACGATTCGGCTCTCGATCGGTATGCCCTAAGCTAAAATATCCGTTTGTTAATTTGTGACATGTTTTACACCCAGTTTGTTTGAAAATCAAAACTCTTAGAAAAAAAAAAAAAAAAACTGATTTGAGTTATGTGATTTGAATGCTTATTCAAGTTAGTGACAAAAGATTAGCCATGTTTTAAACATCAACATTTAAATACTGTAATAAATAAAAAACTATATCCTCTCGGAGCTTGTGTCTTACGTACAATCCCTGATTGCTGTAAGTGTCACTGTTGAGTTATTATAGTCATTTATTTGCTGCTGCTTTGAGTTAGAGCCATCGCTTTAAGAAAGCAAAACTGAAACATAAAAGTGTAATAAAAATACATGAATAAGTAATCGTCGTGATTTTTTCCCTTTTCGTGATTCATGAACACATAATTTTTTAATTGTGTACGCATTAGGCTTATTTGGAAATAAATTATTTAAGTGTTGGGTAAATCTTAATATTTTTAATAGCCAAAAATAAATTTGAAATAAGATGCGTTTCCTGAAATCCTACCCTTAATCTCCACCTTGGCCTTGCTTAATTGACAATCCTTAATCACTTGTAATCATTTGTGTTTGTGTTCAATTGAACAATACGCTTGATTAGTTTTTACAATTCGCTATAAAATTAATGAAGTGTGACAAATGCCAACACATTTGATTTACAATTGCCCTAACTTAGGCTGCCATTGAAATTCATTGATGGTGTTGAAGATTTGGGCACTAAAAATGGTTCCAATTATTTCCCTTAATACTATTTTAGATAAAATCGCAGCTCAAATTATTTGACGGCAATCCTTTCGGTTCAGAAAAAGTGACTGGTATTAGGGAAGCTGTAAAAATAAAAATAGAAAAAAACGCAAGGCGAAAAACAATACAAATAATCTCAAAATGGCACATGGCAAATAAAAGAGCACGTTGCTGGCACGTGACGACACAAAATAGAAAAGAAAATTCTACTTGAGAAAAGAAAGAAAGTGAATTGAAAAGATAAAAGTGGCATGGTCGACACTGCACTTATGTGTGTGTATATATGTGTTAAGGGATTGGCTTTTACGGCATGGGGGATGGGCAATAAATAGTCAAGACTACAAACTGAAAACAGGTGGAAAATATGGCATTGTTTGCTCACTCAATTGTTGTGATGGATGTGCATGCTATAAAAGTTTTTTGAGTGATTTGTTCCACATATATGACGGGCAAGACAAGCAAGAAACCGCACCGCATTTGACAGCCATTGAGTTGCTCATTTTGTTCATATATTGTGTGTTTTCCACATATGTGTTTATGTCGTGTCAAATGCTGCTGTGGTAATTAAAATTCGTGTTGATGTTTTTGCACCACCCGTGCCTGAACGGCAGGAGTCCCCGACTTAAAGCTGGTCCCATGTTGGGCGCAATCAATCAATTGCTTTCTGCGCCTATAGCCATCAAGAACTTAATTAAAATCTATGCCCGGTAGCAGAATGTGGCTGCTGTTTTAATTACTATCAAGTATATAGGTATATAAAAATGTGTCTAAGTCTGTCTCTCATTATTTCTCACTTAGTTTTTGGCTGGAAACTTTCACAGCTGCAACTTTAACGCTTGGTCATGCTATATCAAATTTAATTTCCAAACTTACTTTTATTTAACTATACTTGTTTGCTGAATAACGGCGGCATCAAGTTTTAATCAAAAATCAGTTGAAAGTTTTTAACTTATTTGGTAAGCAGCATTTTCAAACGCCGCTGTCGAAAGTTTGGCCCAAACTCCTTGCCAAACTTCCTGAACCAAGTGGCAGATGAAAAGTAATTTCGTTATTTTTTTGAAAACTGGCGAAACTAATTTCAATCATAAATTAAAAATTACGCTATGCGGTTGAATGAAAAGAGTGCTGAAGTGATTTTTGACTGTTCAACGTTTGACTGACATTAAGTAAACAAGCAATTTGCATAACACGGCGTATGTGTAATAAAGATTGAAATAAAAAATCAGGACACAGTCTCAACACCCATATTAACATTGTACGGCCTTATTTATGCCGCTTCTTGTTTCCTACTTATTGAATTTCGCTTTTGGGCTTGTTTGCAGGGCTTTGTTTTGTTTTTCCACATTTGTTGTTTTCTACACGCACAAATATTTCTTTATTCTTATGATATTTTTTTTTTGTGCTTTTTGTTTTACCTCCCCTTTTGTTCACTTTTCTTTTGTTATTTTGTATTTTGATTGTGTGCACGCGTAATTTGAGCTGATATAGGATAAGCAAGGGATGGGGTTGTGTGGGGGAGGCGGGCGTCAGCAAAACCTATCATGTTGGTTGCTGATTGTTTCATATTTTATTTGTGGCGTTGACCTGGCAGCCTTGGCCCTGTTGCCACAGCAATTGCCGCGGGCCTAGTTCTTTGGCAATGCCATTTTTTTACGGCGCACTTAGACGCAGATTTGTGTGCAAATGATACGTCAAGCAGCCAGCACGTAATGCCAATTATAACGAAATTACTTTTTGGCATTGCAGCGACTTATTTATGAATTGGCTGCTTACTTAGCTATTGTGTGGGCTAAAGGGTGTCTGGCGGGGCTGTGGGGTAGTTACCGAAGAAAAATCCCAAAAATAAATCAAGAATATCGAGGTTGAATGATAATAAACGCCACTTGCAACTTTTTTTTGTTTGTTTTAAGCTATTAAGATATGCTTCTATCTTAATATCCATCATAATGTAATAGCTACCTGAGCATAATTTTTTATGTATTCTGCATTTGCTGGCCATCTAAGTCCATTTATAAAAACATTTAAGAAAAACAAACAAATCATAAGAAAAATCAAGCAAAGGAAACAACTTGCCCAAAAATTTTATGTCCAAGTTTTTAATTTCTGATAAGGGCTCTCTAAAAAATTACTTTCACAATAAAATATGCGGCGTCAAGTCAAACGACAAACAATGCCAAAAACTTGCGCTGCAGCCGACACTTTTTCCCCATCTGTGCCACAGTTTTACAACACTTGGGAATTATGCTTCAGGCATTTGGCTAGACACAGCATACAAAAAAATAAAAATGTGAAACTAAGCTATGAAAAAAGTTACATCCTCTTGTAGACGACTTTTTTGGCCAACAATATATATTATACCAAAAATAAAGTTACTAGAATGTCACAAAAATGTTTGTGGCATTGTACAAACAATGATAAAAACAATAAAGGAATGAAAAGGCAGGACCACCAGTTTATTAATTATTGCTGACAAAAAGATACTCTCTGCAAAGTTAGACAGTATGCGATATCTTACCCTAAGCTTTGTAATTAAGATCCATAAATGTGTACTTTAAAATTATTGCCACAAAAAAAATATAAGCACCACTAGCCCAGCTCAAATACACCCATTATAAGTTATATTAACATTTACAGGGTACACACCATACCAGAAAAGCAGTTGCAAGTTAAGTTAACAAAATAAATAGCTGAGTATAATTTATTAGCGCCCGAGGCACTAGCGGAGAAGAGAATGAGCAGCTTAATATAAATTAGAGTTGCACAAAAATAAAAACAGTCAACTGTTTTGACAATAAAAAAATTATTATTTAACAGCGTATTGCAGTTGAAGTTTTCTCACAACAAGTTTTTACGTGACTCAATTTGGGGACTGCTTCCACTACTACTGTCCACTAATTGTTAAATGCTGTCAAAAAGGAATGTTGGCATCTGGCTTTCTCCCACTATCTCCATGTTTATTTCTTTTTGAGCTGCATAACGTCAGGAGAAAAAGGGAAAAAGACTATTAAATGGCGGAGCCATGTGTTGAGTGAATTTAAGAACAGCGCGACAGCATTACGGGGCAAATTGTTTTCGGATGCAGACTCCACGTAGTTGTAAGGTTACATGGTAAACATATCAAAAGGGTTACCAACAACAACAACAACAACAATGCCAGAAAAAGGGTATATTCAAATTGAGTTGAACTTTGCGACTTAGGGCAAAAGTGAGCCAATAATTGAACTTTGCAAACTGCAATTAAAAAAGTAACTCCCAAGAGAGTTTTCACGAAAATTACTTTCATTCGGGTATATTTAATTTGAGTTAAACTTTTTAAGCAAACGCGTGAGCGAGGTGAGTATTATTTCTTGAATATAATTTATGGCCGCGAAACAAATTAAAGAAATTCCAAAGAGCTATAAAAATAATTAGGTATAAAAGTATGTTCAATGTTGAGAGCGAAGAGGAGAAAAATCCTTTAAGCAGTTAAGAAATTAAACTACAGATTAATTTATCATTTAGAAAGCTGTTCAAACATAACAGCTGCTTCCTCAACTCTATTGGGTATAAAAGATTCGATCATCATTGCCACTTGTGCAACATTACGTCTCATGTTTTTTGATGACCAACAGAAAGTGGTGCTGTAAACGACTTTGTGACAGGTGGTGCTGTCGCAGGACATCGCAATGAAAAGGCTGTAATACGGTAATGAAATGAGACTCAGCTGAAACAGAAGCCATCGGTATGAATGTACACTCAGGCATGACACGACCTTTGGCTAACGGCATTTAGATAACAAGCGCGCTTTTGCAGCTACTGCTACTGCCACTGCAAGCTGTAGTCGAAACTGACCCAAAGCATGACACACGTGCCCCAATTGGGGGCACGAACTCGACAAACCTTTCGGACACGCTGACACCAGTGCATGCAAGCAAATTTCATTTTAAATGGCAAAAGGCAAACGGCAAAGAGGATCTACTTTTCCACTAGATAGGCAAGCAAGTGAGCAGCACTTAAGCACGTAGTTGTTAACATTCGGTAAATGATATATGCTCTCAGTTTTAATTTTTTTTTATTTATTTTTTTTTTTTGCATGCATATGCATAGAATATATTGAAATGCCAGGCAAGATTCACAGCAACTGCAATATGTGCGTGTGCCACTAGCTGCGTGTCAAGCGCAGTCAAGTAAACGAGGAACGTATGGGGTGGCTTATGGTAGCATTACAAGTGAAGTGCACTTGGCGTGGGAAAGGGGTGATGTTTATAATTTTACTAAGGGGTGACGCGAAACGCATCGCCAATTGTCAGACGCTTTGGCACAATTGGGTCATAAACTAGTTCAAGGATCTTACACCGCAGTCAAGTTTTGTATAATTTGAGCTAAATATGCTAGATAACCTTTCTGATTGGGTGCCTACTTGTCTGTCTCTCTGTGTGTGTAGTTTGGTTTACTTTCTTACGCTGGGCATAATTATGAGGTCATCGATATCGTATACTTATTTGTATGCCACAAACACTGGTCAGTGATTTGTATCATGTTTCTGATAGGAGCTCCAATTAAATAATTAATTTCCATGATTGATTGAGCCATGAACTATGAAAGCGTTTTACTAATCAGTAAGTTTGTTTACTAAACTAGCTTTTATTGCTCACCCAATATTCTCGATTTTTCTACCTTATTCTTTGCTAGTTCTCTTAAGTAATTTTGCTGGCTTACTGTATCGCATAATTAAAGGCAGCTAAACTATTTAATGGCCAAGAACTTGGCATAAAATTTTACTGTTTGCCTTTGCTATTCCTATTCTCTCCTACAATTATGAAAGTTTGTCACGTTTATCAATTAAAGCGAATGAAACTTGCCACAAGCTGGTTAAATAGCAGCGTTATACATTAGAGGTGAGCACGTGTTGGCTTTTTCTTTTTCAAAGCACGCACGATGAAAAAAACTCATCACGATGTTTTTGTGTTAGAAAAAGCAGATTTTGGAACGTGTTGAAGACCATCTCTGGTTTGCTCATCAAATAATTAACATTGGTTTTGCTCACTAATTAAATTGTATTAATTTATGAATACTTTAAAAGATATTACAATTTCATTGCCTACTTCTCGGCTGAGAGTAGTGCGGTTTATGAAAATCTATTTGTAGTTAGCAACGACAGAGGCAACAAATTCACAACCTTGTCAGCTCTCACATAATTCAATTAGTCAACTTCATTGTTAATTAAAGCGAACGAGCTGCCCAGCAGCACCAGCAATAGCAGAAGGAGCAGCATGTATTGGGGTCTTACGACACGCCCAACCGGGTGTCAGCTGCTTGTAATTTGCTGTGTGCGACTTTGTGTGGTAAAATGCGTAAAATAATTAAAAGAAACACAACATCTTCTGCGTGAAAGCAGTGCACGTGGAGTGTCCTTGCTGCAAGGCAACAAGCTAAGTAGATTTCAAATTATTCCATTAGTGCTGATGACATTTGGCCTGGGACAAGTGTAAGCTAGGAACACAAGGCATGCTGGTTTGATATGTGAAGTGCTAATGTGTCGTCTGGCTGGCTGCTGGCCAACTTAATTAAATCTAGCTCGTCCACTAGGCGCCTTTTGCGGAAGATACAAGCATTAAATACATATTTGCCATATTTGAGCTTTGCTAATGCAAATACATATTCAGCAATTTGTCAAAGCAAACAACAATAAATCTTAACAATTGTTTAAAATGATTTTAGCAAATCTGTGGGCGTCAATGTTTTTTTTACTTGGGCTTTTGTTTGTAGACATTTGAATTAAAATTGAAATGCAAATCGCACGCACGACGGCCTCTAGCTCAGTCCAGTGATTTATGCGTGAGAGTAAAAAGTAACAAAGTAAATAAGGCACATCAATCAGAGGCAAAAGTGACTATGACAAAAGCAGCGGCAAGGTGGTGAACTGGTCTGGGTTGAGTTCGCAGCTGATGAGCTCAGCATTCTGTCATAATAAGACACTCTATTTTTGCCATTTTGTCAGAGTTTCCTGCCTTCTGACAGCGCCACCGATAAGAAGCTAACAATTGATTGAGGCGGTGCTACAAAAAGCGAACAGCAAAACCCAGAGACCAGAAAAAACGCCATCGTCAAGCAGATAAAAGATCAACAAACTACAAAAGTTGTCAGCTACATTTTAAAGCATTGGCAAATATAAATGGGGAGCTGCACTGGGAGTGACAGGACATGTCTTAGGGATGTTTAATAAATTAGCTATGGCCAACACGTAGGCGCATAAAATATTTGTTATTTTGCCCATCGACTGTTTCACTTTTTCGTACACCCAAATAACGAATACTGTCAAGTGGTCAGCAGAAAGGGACATTCCAAATTAACATTCCACGCAAATACACAGATACAAAAGCGTCACACACACACACACGCACACAATCATACACTGTCGCACAGATAAATCCCCTCACTTGAAGCCTGGTTGCGTAGGCTGTTCTGCGTTTTTTTTTTTATCGAACTTGGCAGTTTTCCCGCAGGCAGCTGAGCGCCATTTTAATTTTTTTACAGCTGCCTTTAAAAATTCGGCAAAAGTCGAATAAAAAAAGGGGGGAAGTCTGCTTGGTCTTGCCATTACTCATATTTGACAGCCTATAGGCCCACGCGGCGTATGCGTTTTATTTGCTTTCATGAATTCGTGAATTCTGTGCATATTTTGCATAGCACGAGTTTTCCCTTTGTTAACTTAGCGTAACGCAACGCAACGCCAACGTCAAAACGAGCAGCTAATGTGCGTAAAAATGTACTGAGAAGAGTTCAAAATGCAGATTCATCGCACCGAAGGACAACGAGTTGAAGAAGTGGTAGCGAAAATATCAAGCTAATATTACCCCAGTTTTGTTTATATTTCATTACTTACATATAAGCAGACTCAAGTTCTTCAGCGTGGGCATAAATTAATACAGATAAGTGAAATAATGTTAATTACTTTTTTCGCTTTTGCTGAATACGTACTTATTTGCTTTAATCATTGCTGTAATTTCTCAAGTGCTCGCTAAGTGATTTTCCAATTGATTGGACAGCCTTGAACAGCAAAATGAACTCACTTACCATTGTACAATCAATCAGTCTGACCCAAGGGTTGCCTCAACTGGCTGCAACTCAATTTGCGGACAACTTTCAGTAAATTCCAAACATACCAAGCGTCAACCAGCAAAGATAACAAAACACAAAACAACCGCTACCCCTTAAAAGAATCCAAATGCTGGGACTAAACATTTGTGTTTAAGCATGACGCTCGACGGTCTAAAACAATTTCGTGATGCCAAACATAAAAATGTACAGAAAATTTACATAAATTGGCATGAAAAAAGTCAAAACGGTGCAAACGGCAAACAGCAAATGGTCGACATGTGTTGCCGCAAATTGACAGGATCCTTTGACTAGATATGCAAAATATTTAAATATAACAAACTTTCTTTTCTGGCGCATAATTTAAAGGATATGTGTAAATAGTTGCTAGAAAATTAAATATTTTAAACATAAGTGAAGAAATGTTGTTGTGGCAAGAAAGGTGAGTGCCCCAGGTGTGTTGTTATTGGTTTTGTTTTTGCAACGGATGTTGTTTATGTTGTTCTTTGGCATGTAATTTAAAATTTATATGACGCGCTTTAAGGTTAATGTTGAATAATTTATTTTACACTTTTCTAGTAGAAGTGCAAGAAAAAATGTTGAAGTAAAAAGAAGGTTGAATTTTACACAAAACCAAAATGGATCCACCATAAATCATATTTCTTTGCCGCCAAGTTCTGTCTGAGCTCGGTGTGTCCATAAATAATTATGCAAATCCAGGGATAAAGTGAAATTAACACAAAATGATTTCTTGTGACCAGCAAATTGAAATGGAAATCACATTCGACTGGGTTCTGCTTTTGATTTATGAAGGATACATAGAAGAAAATTACTCTTTAAGGCCTTTTCACTTGTCCAGTTCTAATCTTATGCCCTGCTGGCCTTAGCCTTCAGCTTGGTTATAACTACATAATTTTGTTAGCTGGACCTTAGCTATCGTGTGAAAGGCACAAAGCTAGCTCTCATTCCTGGGCTTTGTGTCTATTTCTGTACGCAAATGAAATTAACACAACATTGAGCCCAGGCTGAAGAAGAATAACAACAACAACAACAACACGTTGTGTGTGTATGCCACAGAGACCAAGAAAATGAGCAGAAGCAGCAGTCACCGCAGGATGCCGACATAGGATATCAATGGCAGCAGCGGGGTGTGGCTGGGGTAGCCCAGTCTCTTCGGCTACTTATGCGAGCTGTTCGTGTCCTAGCACATACACACTCTCATACACACATTTCTTCATATATATGTATGTTTTTGTGCATTTACTTATGCCTTTCTTCTTTTGGGGCGAACGCCAGTTGTTGCTTGGCTCATTCATATCCATTGTGGCAAAATGCAATCAAATTACTTTGATGTTTCCATTAATGTCGTTTACTTTAACGTTGAGAGTGACAAACAACAGCAACAAAAACAACAACAGAAACAGGAACAACAAAAATTGTAAGCGGTAGCTGCTGATTATGATAACGAGATGTTTCTAGCTGCCTGTTACCAGCGCCTTTCCAACGCCTTTGCCTCATTTCAGATTGTCGGCTTTTTCATTTTGTCTAAGTGTGTGTGTGTGTGTGTGTGTGTGTGTGGTTGTCCTTGCCGCACTGAAAATCACAGCAATACTATGGTCTTGCGAGGCATTTTTATTGGACTGGCGACTTGGCGTCTCCAAGGAATCAAGGAATGCAAAACCTTATTTATATATATACAATACCGCCCCAAGGCGCTCCGCAAGTAATTCATTTGAATTATTATCCATTGAATTGTGGAGCTAAGCTACGAAACGCAGACACGCCCACCGCCCACCACCGACCATTTCGCTTCCTTTGCCCTTGTCGACGCTTGTCCTTTGCTAAGCTTGGCAGATTTTGTTCAAAATGCCCAGCGAAAGCTGCACGCAAATTTCCGCTCAGCTTTCAATTGCATTTTCCATGTTACGCTTTCAATTTCTGTACTCCAGCCAAGAGGTATTAATATATTTTCTTTGAGTTTGCAACACAATGTATTATGGAAAAAGCCATTAGCTTCCCATATATAATGCTAAATACATTATAATCAACCTAATTTTGTATGATCTAATAAGCATTAATATTTCTATAGAAGCAAGGGTATTAAGTCTTCGACATTCTTTGTTGTCTTTTTTTACTTATACAAATAAGAGTGTCGTTTCCGTATTGAAGTTATGACACTTCCCTTCACCATTTTTTGCTCTCTTGCGCACCGGGAAGCTTTTTATTTAACTATTTTCACTGTTTATCCGGCCAAGGGTTAATGAGAAAACGCATTTCCTATGCAAATACCAAGAATATGGAAATAATACAAAGGAATATAGTTTCAAAATTTTGTGTTGAGTCCACTACCTAACCATGTTTTTAGCTGACTTATGAATAACAAAATTTTGCTATAAGACATTAAAAGTTAAGTTAAAGCTGACTAAAAATATATTCTCCAAGTCGCCAAGAATTTAAGAAATTTTCTTAAGCTTATTAAGAGTTTTCTGAGGCGCATTCTTGGCTCACTTTGACAACAGTTACTTTTTTTTTTAATTTCCAATTGATTGAACTTTCACGGCTGTTTATTGACTCTAAGTTCACTAGACGCTTCATTTTGTGAACTCTAATTGGGTATTTAAATTTCTACACCGACAATTTTGTATTTACCATTGAGTGTCTTTTAGTTTATATTCAATAGCTATTCACGGACATTTTATTTTATACACTTTTCAATGGCTTGCTCAAGAAGTACGCGGGCAAATGCTTGCATTTAATGATAGACTTCTTGCTAACTTGACTGAAGCCACGCCTCTTTTTGAGACCATTGAAAGAGAGCTTAGTATAAATATTGTGAGAAGGGTCAGCAAGGCAACTACTTGGCATGCAGCCAATTGTTGTAAGCAGTCAACTTGGCAATGGCATCAGCTGCCAACTAGTTTTAATGTTGGGGTGTCAACGTTAAAATCAAGTTCAGGTGCAATGCCTGGTAAAAAAAATTGATTTTATAGGTATTCACTGCACCCACTCAACGTATACGTGATAAACATATAAATAAACAATAGCATTAACAAGGGAGTCTTTAAAGCAAAATGCCAGTCAAGTTTCTTGTTAATTAGAAACTTATTTAAGCTTGCTGCCGCTTTAAAGTCGTTCTTAAATTTTTCGCAACAAAGTTTTGTTGCCTTATCTCTCAGCTCAGTTCGTTCAGCTCAATTAAGAGCAACATTGTTTTGTCCCTGGGTTGAACGTAAGGACGTGTTCCTCTCACTTTTCGACGCCATTTACACGCTGCAAACACACATGTGAAGGCAAGTTTAGCTTGCAGTTGCTGCTGTTATGAATTGCTGCCATTCTGTTGGACAACTGCCAACTAGTTAATCGGCTTCTGTGCTACGAGCCACACACGTTTCAATTTTGCACGAAAATATACATACATATATGTGCTCTAGAAGCTGTTAGCTTTTTTCTGTGACGCTTCTTCGTTAATTTGTAGCTCGAATTCAGTTCACACACAAAATGCGACACTGCCATTGATAAGCCCCACAAATAATATGAACTCGAGTGTAATGGCATTGATAGTTTCAGCTGTTCTTGTTGTGTTTGGCTGCTACGGCTTCTGTTGCATTTTGGCTGCAAACTTTGGAACATATTAGCTTGATTGCCTATTATGGCCAGGCCTGTCGGCAGCTGATAGCTTGCGTAAACAAACAATTAGTAGCTTCTAGTTTGCATTATGTGCATTTGCATGGCTGTTCATGAAGTACACTCTCTTAATTCGATTACAAATTGGTTATATGCACCACGTATAAACCATATTGCTGTTATTTCAGCTCTAGCTCTAATTTCTGTTATATTCAAGACTTCTCATTTATAATACGAATTTCAGGTCTTATCAATGTCAAATATTTGCTGCTTTCGACAGAACATCACGGTTGCAAAGAAATCTGAATGCATGAAATCATTTTCTTGGTAATGGGATAAAAACAACAACAGCACACAGACAACGAAAAAGTTCTCCCTTTGAAATTCAAGTTTTCGTCTGCTGCAAGTCTTTTACTTGTGCTTCTTTAAGAATTTTCCACATATACGATATGCAAATGTCAAATGAGCACACTTTTGTTCGCCAGCATTCGCGCAGACAACATGACGTATGCGTGACAAGCGCAAAAAAAGCCCTGAAAGCAAATACAATAGAGCAAACACACGAAAACAGACAAAGAAAGAGTGTGTTGGAGGAAAAGAGAGGGAAAAAGAGTGATGTGAACTTTCACTGCTTAAAAATTCCTTTCAACATATTTTAGCTGCATTTTCTACAAGAAATCGAGTACTATTTCACCATTAAAAGTATTTGTCAAATAAGACGCAAAAGCAAAAACATCGAAAACGACTCACTGACACTTGAATTATTTGCAGCGACATATTACAAGGTTGCGCCTGCAAAAATCACAACGGGACACCTGAGCGTATGAGCAATTTGTTAGCATAAAGTAAAGGAATTCCTTATACTAATTTGACAAATGCCACACAGCATGACTGGCAAATAAAAAATTACTGAAAATTAGGCAGACGGTAAGCTGGTAATTAAGCCAACAAATAGCTGTTTAATACTCTAATATTCTCCAGAGTACATGCCATTGGTAACGTTGTATACAGGCACTTTGAAAGCCAAAAGTTATTAAGCGTGATTAGTATTCGACTCGGAGAGTTTATTTAGCTTGACTGTTTTTGTTGCATTTTCGAAAATTGCCAACTGAGATTGAAATAATTCTGTTTTTGTTCATCCAGGCAGAGAAAGCCACACAAAAGACTTGGGAATCGAGAGAGCAGAGAGGGATGGGAGATTGGAGTGCGGAGTGTGTTGCGGCAACTGTCATTATGATTGTGCTGGGTACAGCCAGCGGAAATTTGTTAGGATATTAGCTGACAGAATGGCACAAGTCTAGCACAATATTTACAACGCTGTAACTGTATTTGTATTTGTGTTTGCATTTATATATTTGTTTGTCGCTGTTTGTGTATTTTATATATGTATGTTTATATTAGATATGTGTAGAGTCATGGCCAAGTGCCAACAAACGTGCTGCAAGTGGCATCAACATTTACCACTTACCCATGCCACCCCCACACTTTATGCTGTGCGTTACGGCCATGACTCTGCTATTTTTGTAAAGGCCAACAACATGACAAATATATGCACACACATATAATATAAACGCGTTAAGCTGCAAACAGCTGCGTTTAAGTCAAAAGTGCAGATTCAAGCAATTAAAGTCGCTTTATGCATTTGCCACGCATCTAAAAGGGGTTAGAAATATGGCATCCTCTCACATGCATAATGTATGCAAGTTAAAGTGTTTTAACGCATCTCTAATGGGTCACTGTTGCTGCTGTTGGGGCACACCCATCTTTTGTTATCGCTCTTATCGTTGTCGTTGTTGTTTTTGAAGCGCTGGTGGCAAACAGCTACGGAAGTGACTGTTGATGTTTGCTGCAAAGTTGCATAACTAATGAGAAAAACACAGCATGCAACGTGGGGTCGCATCATAAAATAAGATAATTGCAAGATAGTTAAATGGTTAAGTCAACTTTTGCGCAGAACATCTACAACAACTTAAGCAAACAACAAAAGGAAATTGTTTGTGTCTGGTGCAAAGACTATTTTTAGAATACTTCAATTGAAAATGCTCTTAAGACAAGTGCTCTGCACAGAGACTAAGTTGTAAAATAATATTATTATATTTATCTGCTTCAGTTTAATTTCAAGTTGATTCGATAAGAAATTCATTCTGTGGAAAGTTAAATTTTATGTTAATAGCGGCAAAGCTGTCGAATTTAAAGCAATTTTCAATATTTGATATTTGCTGCTGACAAGATTATAATGTAAACTAATCAATGTTAAATCTTTTGCCTTGAGTCAACATCACATACCAATCTATTCTATCTATCTATGCCTGATAGGCACGTGAATGGTTGCCTTTACCTTTCTGCTTTCATCCGACTGTTTACATATGCATACCTTTTTTTCTAACCTTTTTAAAAAAAATATTAAATTTTTAATGCTATGCTCACTTTCTATCTTGCTCCTTCTTTTTCCCTTTCGTCAAATAACTGGCAATCTTTTAACAAACTTATACTCCATCCGCATTTGGCTTCTTTTCATCCCTTGATTCTCGCAAGCCAATCATCAACTCAATCGAACACATTTCCGCAAACTTCCAGCTGTTATTTGAAGAGAGAGAGGAAATCTTGGTGTTGTTGTTGTTGCCACTTCACGCGCACATTTGCGCTCATTCACAATACCCATTCACAGTTGCTGGCCTGCTCAGCTCTTCGCCATTCACAGTTCACTTACATTTCTTGTTTGTTGGCCATTTAAAAAACAATTTAAAATAATGCCAATGGCAGCGTTTGGGTAAACAAAATTGCCAAAGCAAATTCAACTTTGTGTTTACACACAAATAATAGCGACGGAAGGGGCACTGCTATTGAAGTTCGATACTGTTGAAAGCAAAATCAAATCAATAATTGTAATCAATAGCATGAAATGCATATTAATTTAAGTGTCTTGAATGGTAAATCCTTCTTCTTCTCTTTTGCCGACTCTGGCTTTGTGCCTCGAGCAAGCGTTGCTTGTGTCAATGTATAAATCAGGTATCTCTATAGCAGATAGTGCAGTAGCAAAAACAAGAGACAGTCTTGGATAGCATTAACTCAGGGGTTAGGCGATCCTTCAATTTGACTAGTCGTTCGCACATTTTTCATTGTTTGCCAATGACACAAAACACAATGTGAACTGCTTCCAGTCTTCTGAGCATGCTGACTTTCCTGGAAAACAATCGCGCAAATGAAATCGCTGAGATTTGTGGCTGCCATGCACAAGGGCAAGTTGGACACACATAAGCCTTATTGAGTTGCCCCCTTGACTCTGGACAACATATTTGGCATTGGCATTCATCCAACTTCTGCTTTGAGTAACCTCTTCACATGCTGTAGCCAGCTGTTGTTGTTGCTTGTGTGCATTGAACTGTATGTGCTACAGTCTCTTGTTGCTGAGTGAACTCATACTTAATCTTCCAATTGATGACCAATATGGTCATTAAATAAAATCAGCAGCGTTGGTTTGATGGTTTTCATTGTTGCAAAAATCATAGCATACATTTGTGCGCCATCAGCCAAACATTTGTGCGGCTCTTTTTATTAATCATTCTATTTGTCATCCAATTACGAACATATATATATACATGCACAATAGTTTTTGTATTTGTAATTAATATGCGCTCATAAATACACGTGCCCAGCTTTGAGAATTGTTGGTGTGGTAAAACAAGACGGTGTATGTGATATTTAATTACATTTTGCCATAAAGTAGCAAATAATTGCGGCATATTAGGTGAGCTAATTAATTTATTAAAGTGAACTATAAACATACAAGCCAGCAAACAATTAAAAGGCAATTTTGAATTTGTTAACATTTCAATTAATGAAGCTTAGGCCAGTTTTTAATGAGCTCGTATGCCTGTTGAGGACACAAATTTAATTTAAAAAAAAAAATAGCATAGGTATACGAGTTTGAAAAGTTTCGGCAATAAATTTTTTCCATGTAAGAACTTGTTCACATATTTATTTATATATTTATTATTCACAAATCCACTCGAATTACACTCGAATTAAAAATCAAATTATTATAAAAACACGTATTTCATAACTAACTAAGGGGAAAACACGCAAAATAATTTAATTAATTAACACGAATCAAACTTAATTGCTTTGCAAATATAAAATGTATGTATAATACTTGCATATACTATGTATTTGGAATTCAACAAAATTTGCATATTGAAAAAGGTAACTTGCTACAAATACAGATGAAATATGCCTGCTACACAGAATATTGCCTGCATTGCATTTTTGACGAGTGTTCCAGTTGCAGCTGCGGCTTTTTGCATACCAAAAAACGTGTTGATTGCAGGAGCCTTAACTTCTCTCTTGTGAGCAGTGCTGCTAATTTAGCTATTTTCCCGCTAGATCTAACGGGTTGCAATTTGCAAATGCGGGATAAAATGTAAAATAGCGGCTAGCGGGAATAATAGCTATTTTCCAACTACATGTATTTTTATGTTTTACGTTGCAACACTTAAATACTTTGTAGTGTTTTTTCCATTTGAATGGCAAAAAACATCGATAAGCCAAAAGAGCATTAAAATTGATCGTTTTTAACTAAGAAATCAATTGATACGAGTTTTATACCACAATTTATAAGTGTAAGTGTAAAGGTGTAAGCGATAGGGAAATGCTAATGCAAATATGGCAAATCTATCATTAATGCAAAACTTTCGGACTTGCACGTAAATGACAAGACAGCCAAGCTTAAGTCTTCTTTTGTTATTTTGCTACCCACAACAATTTTCTGGCTATTTCTAGCTTTTTTCAATGGCTAGTTTAGCTTTTTTATGACCCGAAGAGTTGGCAGCATTCTGCTACCACACAGAAGCTGCTTGTTATCGTCGCTGGGCGCCGTCCGGCACGACGACAAAAAGCTGTTTGATGTGCCCGAGAGGGCGCGAACACAAAAACTCAGAGTAAGAGCGCAGGCACAAAATGCTCTAAGCGCGATCAATGCGCAGCCCTGGTTCGGCCAACCGGCATGAGCTGCAATTTTGGTGCAGCAGTGTGCAACAACAACAACAACAGTGCAAGTGCAAGTGTATAGTGCCAAAAGAGTGTAAGTGACGGTGCCGGGGTCGTTATAGCGAGCGTACGCACACACACACACCCACACACACACCGCACACACACCGCTACACACACGCACACGCACGCTGAGTAGCCGCACGCCCCGGCTTATACACACACACACACACACCCGGACGTCGAACACACACATTTCCACAACCACACACACCCACATTCCCACATACATACACCCATCCGTAGCGGGGTAAGTTGGCCTATGGCCATACAAAATGCGATCCCAGAAATGTTAATAAAGATGTGAGGTTATTTGTATTTGTGTGTCATTTATTGTGTATTTCTCCTTTCCTCCCTTCTTTAAGCGGGTAGTCGGGTAGCCCCACATGGGTCGGGCATGAGGGGTAGGATAGCGAATCTTCCGAGTCTGACTCTAGATTCTGCGACACCTGCTTCTTGGTCTGATCCGTGTGTAGCGACAGCCGGGTAATACCCGCGCGTTGCAGCTGTGTCTGGCCTGGGTGGAGCAGTTAAGGGATCGCATTCCGATTCTGACTCTGTGCACCCCGGATCCCTGCCTAGGTCATCCACACGCGTCGAACGACGCGGCCGGTGAGTAGGAACGAGGTGGGCGGGACCAGGTGATCAGCTGGCCAGGCATCCGGGTTTTACCCTGGCCGAGCCGGATGAGTGCTTGATCCTCGCCCCCTTCGTACCCCGAAGCCTGGGGCTTTACGCCTGGTCGGTGCCGAAGGGTGGTCCGAGGAAGGAGGTTGAGGATTCTTCCGGGCTATTACCCTGGACTCTCGCCCCTTCCCTTAGCCCACTCTGAAAGTATCGACCCTGGCACCCGTACTGCCCCTCTGACCACTACCTGTCTGCGTGTTGGTGTTCGATCTCGGTGCGGCTCACTCCAGGGTCCCAGCATTTTTACAAATAATCTCTTGTGATGGCCTTACGTCCAAATAGTCTGCTGAACAAGTTCGTTTTTGTTGCGCTGTTCTGCAAATGCAATTAAAATCTGTGGGTGCTGAGAGTGTTGGAAACGGGTGCATACCCAAAGCACATGACAGATAACAAATAGTTCTGGCTAGGGATAAAGGAAATCCTGGCACAAAGAAAGATAAATAGCATTTGCCAAGCAATGCATTTATGCGTGTGCTGCAGGAACAAATCTAATTTAGCACAGTATCCTCTAACTCTGATGTGGGTCAGCTGCTGCTGTTTCTTTTTGACGAGCTGCTCGGGGTATAATTCAGTTGCGCTGCTACGCCAATTAGGTTGCAACAATGAGTGGACTAACCGCCGTTTTATATAATTTTACTAATCGGTTTAGAGCTGGGGGGCTAAGTAAAATATTTAAAGACATGCAGCGTATGCGTAACAATTTACAATGCTCATTAATTATACGCCATGCTTAACGTTATCTCTCTCTTATTTACTTTCCTTTAATTCGTTTCATTTTTTTTATTTGCAGCACTCGAAATAGATATCTTTCTACAATATTGAATTATTAATGCGTCTGCGGGCAGCGTATTCTATGCATATGCCGCCGCTGCTGTCCTTGACAGTCGCGGCTGCACTGACTGACGACCGCCAACAGAAGATACAACAACAACAACAATAGAGTGTCAACAACAGCGACGACAACAACATCAAATTATACAAAAACAATGGCTGGGGGCAGCAATGATACAACGCCGCTCTATTGCGGCACGGGCATGGATAATTTTCATACAAGGTAAGTTGGCAATGCCAATGCCACGGCCACTCCCCAAGGACAGATGGGAAGAGCACAGAAGGCAGACGACAGACAGACAACAAAGACTGGAAAGCTCTGGTTGTTTCTATAACATCAAAAATCGATTAATGCTTTTTTTGGTATCTTTTTTATATTGTTTTTTATTTGGCACTTTAAATGCTATTAATCGCAGTTCCAACTACTTAATAGATTTTTAAGGCGGTGCTTAAAACATTTTATGATAGCTGCAGCGTCCATAAAAATTCATGTAATTAAGTAATAGGCACCAAATTTTTTATTTCTATTGCAACACTCGTAAAACAAGGATTTAAATTAGTGTAAAAAGAAAAACACATTTTAAAGTAGATGTTGAAGTTCTTTCTAGAATGTGAAAGTCCGAATTAATATTTGTAAATGTATAAGACTTTATCTGCGATTTATGATGTGATAACTGCTTAAATAAAATTTAAGTAGAAACGACCCTTTTTATTGCCGTATACAAACAAATGCGTGAAAAATACAAACAGCACCATAATTCCAATTAAGAGCCATAATAAAAGTGCACATATCAGGTATTTAGCTTTGAAATCTTTGCAACATTGGATAACCATTTGGATTTAACAACCACTTCTAATGCCTCACAATACATAGCAGGCAATAAAAAAAAACGTTCCGTTGTCTTACCGTGTGTGTGCAGGACAAACACCCAGCAATTGCCTGCAATGCCAATAAAGACTGTAAGCCTGCAGCATTTGCCTACGTATAACAACAGACAAACATTTTATGGCCATTTTGTTTAGTTTGCAACAAAACAAGGCATTCAAATTATTCCCGCATTTTTACGGCCAACTTTGGAGCCTGAAACTTTTTTTTTAGGCAGCTGCAGCTTTTGACAGCACCTTTCATTTTGGCTTGGGCCCCCAAGCGGGCTTTGTTTTTGAAAGTCAGAAGATGGCATGGAGGGGAATGAGAAATTCTCTTTATTTTTCTGTGTGGATGTGTGTGTCTTTGTCTTGCTGTTGGCCGTTGTTCAACAAAATTAGACTCAACATGGAATGTACGATGCTCAAGCGCAACTCAAGTGTGTGTATCTCAGCCAACGGCATGCTTTAAAGCCAGCCATACGTTTCAACCTGCCACTTAAATGCTGTTCTTGTTGCACACTAGATGCTTTAGCATGCTAACATAAACACAGATGTTAAACAGAAGTGCCAGCTTCTAGTGTGTTGCCAAGCTTGTTTGAGTTTGTGATTCAGCTAGAATGTTTATCGTTCTCGTATCTAACTTTTCGCTAAACAAAAAAGATATATAGAGAAAGCTAACACAAATTTCCTGGCTTTAACATTAGAAATTGTTAGCTGAACATGTGTATCTTCACATGCAAGCATTCTTGTAATTGAAAATGTATAATATTTTTTGTGTTCGTTTTGTACACTTTTAAGTTATTTTTTGTATGTTTGTTGATGTTGTTGTTTACCTGAAAACTACTCCCCAGTTGAGCAGGCATTTTTCAATTTTGCTGTGGCAGCTGTATAAGCAAGGCATTAACTGAAAAATATGAACAAATGTGATACCTGGGACCCTCTCACAAAAAGTTAAGATTTGTTTCAACAGACACACACACACACACATTTTCATTTATGCAAAGGCAAATTGCTTGGCTAGCAATTACAAGTTTGAACAATGCCCATGTTGGTAGTGACTGAAAACAACCTTCAAAGCGCTTCAGGTATATGCATAGGTGGTATTAACTCACCCCCCATTTGGAGGGTGACAACTAATCTTGATGTGAAAAACAATTCAAAGTGTATACGTCTTTGTTACCGTTCATCAACATGGATTAGCAAGAGCAATAAATTAAACTAAGCAAGGTATTTTCATTAGGCAGGCAGTCCAGGATCTAAGATTCTAGTGTTCGCGCGTTGGGAATGCAATGCCTTTAAACATTTTGCCCAAAATGAGTTTGATGAATGGTTTGGCTGTAAAATTCACAGAGCTAAAAAAGGTTGTTGTAACTTTCACAGACACAATGGTGTGCGGGCCACCTGCCTGGGCATGATGTCCTGTGCAGCTGTGTTTATTGTTCGTCCCCTTTCCGATGACAAACGCACTGTAACACAATAGCAAACAAAAACCGCTTCAATTTCGCACTCAATTTTTGGGCTGCTATGCCAAAAACTAGTTAAAACCCATTACAAAAAGTGCCACTGCGACAAGCTGTCTGTCAATATTGAAACCGTTTTTTGTTATTGTGTGTGCTGCTCATGTAACATATAATTTATTATTTCTTTCCATTTTCCCAATTTTTTTTTTTTTTTTTGTTGTTGTCGTTGTTGTCACTTTCTTTTGCGTTCTTTTTGTGTGCGTTCGGGGAAAAACGTCGCGACACATTTGGAAAATGAAACGTATTTCTTATTGTCAGCAGAAAAAAATGCGAGCTACCAAATGAACATGATTATTATTCATGTTAATTGCTTGTTTTGTGCGTGTGTGACAAACTTCGCGTTCAATCCTTGCTGCTAAATATAAGGCATACGTCGCGTTGTCATGACATTTGACGCCAGTTTAGAGGCTGACTCTCGCACCGCCAAAAAAAAGGGTTGCACTTGATTCTATGTCTATCATTCTGTGCGTCTGTCTATCTGTCTGTCGGTCTGTCTGCCTGGCTGACTGTGCTTTTTGTATGGATGTTGACACATTGTCGTTACAATTTTTTTTTTTGGTGTGTTCTATGCTGTGTGTTTGTCACACTTGAGTGGTGCTTTGAGTGACTTACTGTGAGTTTGAAGGCCGTCTGGCTGGGGCGTGACAGCGTCAAGTTTCGTTTTGGTGCCAGTCTCTAGCAATTTAGCACGTAGCACTTCTTTGACATACAAAGTAAATGGCCAAGTGTTAGATACACATCTAATTGCTGATGCAGACAGACAGACAGTCCTTAATTTAACCACACACACACAAACACATACACATTTCATTTACACACTTTCACATTCCAATGGCTTGCCAAACCACAACAACGTCTTGATGTGCCACCTTTTAAGCGAACATTATCGTTTACCAGAGGCAGCTTCAGCTAATTAAACTGTAGCATCCACACACGTTTGCTTAACTAACTTTAAGTTACCTTTTAGATAGACACATTTTATGCATTATTGTGCTGCGTAAGACGGAAATTAATTATTTATCAATGCATAACATCAAATTCTCAACGTGCTTAAGCTTCAAACGACTGTTGATAATAGAAAAGGAAGTCTCTTGAATTAGCCATTAGTTTAGTAAGTACCTCGTTGCTTGTAGGTTATTGATAAATAAATAACACGCACATTGACTCTAAGACTGTCAGCTTTATATGCTAATATATATTTATTTAATGCTGTGTCAGACTGGGTGTGTTATGGAACCATGCCAAATCTGTATATCTAAACTTTTCTTTACCTCTCTCTCTCTCTCTCTCTGTCTCTTTTCAGCTATAAAGACATGCATGGCTATGTCTCGCTGGTGGTTTGCATACTGGGCACCATTGCGAATACACTGAACATAATTGTGCTGACTCGCCGGGAGATGCGTTCACCCACCAATGCAATACTCACAGGCCTGGCAGTGGCTGATCTGGCAGTGATGTTGGAGTATATACCCTATACAGTGCATGATTATATACTCAAGGATAGCTTGCCCAGGGAGCAAAAGTTGAGCTATAGCTGGGCCTGCTTCATCAAGTTTCATTCGATCTTTGCCCAGGTGCTGCACACCATCTCCATTTGGCTGACAATCACATTGGCTGTGTGGCGTTATATTGCAGTGGGTTATCCGCAAAAGAATCGGTTGTGGTGTGGGATGCGCACCACTATAATAACCATAACGACAGCTTATGTGGTTTGTGTACTTGTGGTTTCACCATCGCTTTATCTGATCTCAGCCATTGCGGAGTGGACGGATCAGTTGGATGCACATGGCAAGGTAATAAATAGCATACCCATGAGTCAATATGTCATTGACTACAACAATGAAATGCAAACTGTGATGGTGGCTGCACTGAATGCCACGTCCACTAGCTCCATTGCCAATGATACGCAGTGGATAAATGTGACAACACCCAGTCCTAGTCCTAATCCTATTCCTAGTTCGAGTCCTTTTCCTAGCTCGAGTCCAAGTCCTAGCCCTAGTCCTGTGCCCGTTCCTGTTGTGGTGCGCAATGTGACCGTCTATCGACTTTACCACAGCGATCTGGCGTTGCATAACACTTCCCTGTTGAATGCCACATTTCTGATATACAGTGTGGTTATCAAGCTGATACCCTGCATTGCACTGACCATACTCTCGGTGCGGCTCATTCTGGCCCTGTTGGAGGCAAAACGGCGAAGAAAGAAATTGACAAACAAACCGGCAGCGAGTAATGGCACAAAGTCTATTGTTAATGGCAAGCCAGCGGAGCGTCCACGCAAGAATAGTAAAACGCTGGAGAAGGAGAAGCAAACGGATCGCACCACTCGAATGCTGTTGGCGGTGCTGTTGCTGTTCCTCATCACGGAATTTCCACAAGGCATCATGGGATTGTTGAACACTGTGCTGGGCAATGCCTTTCTTATGCAATGCTACTTCAAACTGAGTAAGTAATAATAAACTACTCGAGTGCGGCTGTTGTTTACATTTAAATTCCTTAGGTGACGTTATGGACGTACTGGCTTTAATCAATTCGAGCATCAACTTTATACTCTACTGCTCCATGAGCAAACAATTTCGCAGCACTTTCACTCTGCTCTTTCGACCCAAGTTTCTAGACAAGTGGCTGCCGGTGGCACAGGATGAACTGACTGCCACACGTGTGGACGGACTTCAGCGCTCTGTTGTGGCAGCAGCACCAGACAAGTGCCACCCAAAGTTGACCCACAAGCAGCCGCAAGTGGTAACACTTGCCGCGAACAGCACAGTCACCCAAGTTACGAATCTGTAGCAGCAGCAGACTCGTTGCTATCAAAAACCGCCAATAGAGACTTGTGCAAGCCTGAAGCGTAGCTCAGTTGTCGCCGTTGTGGATGAGGCCAGCGGTGCTGTGGATCATCGCTTGTGTGCGGTTGATTCACTTCCCTTTGGCAATGGTTAGAGTTCCAGTTTGACATAGTGTTGAGCCCGTGATTTTGGATAGAGCAGCTTATGTAAGTTAGATATATAGTATATGTATGTATATGTTTTGTGGTCCAAAACTACAGTTTACGGTTTATAAGTTATTTTTTGTGGTGCGCACAATTAACTATTGCATAAATTTTGGTTGTTTTGCTTAACATAAATACCGTAAAAAAAAAAATGAAATAATGAGCATCATTCATCCGCACCATTGGTTTTTGTGCAGTGCAATGTAGAAAAACAGCGCTTCACAGCTCATTGACGAAATTCGGCGAAATGTTTAGTGTGCACATGCAAGGACACGTGTGCCACGCCCCTCCCTTGTCAGATGCAAATCAAGCTGACTGACTAAAGCGTGTGTACGATGCATATTAGCATTCGATTTGGATTTGTATTGTGCTCCCAACAAAAAAAAACTACGAATTTTTTTTAACAAGCAACAAAGATTCAATGTTTGCATTGTATATATAAACTAACAGTGGAAAAACCATATATAAACATGTACAGTTAATGATAAAATAATCGTATTGAAAAGTTTTGGTTATGTTGGTTCCAAAATGCAGTGACTGTGAATAAATTGGATGATATAATTTACACTTCAATATACACAAGCAAAATTAACATAGTACAACTTTTTGTACTTAAGATATGAGCTATTGCTATTGAATAAACAATCACTGCATTTCAGTTGATGAAATCGAGCGATTTTATTTAAAAGCATCGACTGTTTACATTAAAAATAATTCATAATTATAAGTGATAAGCGAAGGCTGCATATAAGTGTTGAATATGCATTAAACAAAATATATATATTGATGAAAGTGTTTGCAACTGAGCCCCAGCAAATATTTTCAATCGATTATAACAGAAATTGTTTAACTTGAAATTTAAATTGATTACAAACCAATATAAAATTTAATGACATTAAAATTGAGCATTTGGTTTCAAATGCAGCTCATTTTTAAATGTTTAATAATTAGATTTTAATAAGTAGCTCTATAAAACAACAAACAAAACAAAACAAAATGTAGACAAGTCACGAATAAAATTTCATTGAAATGTTGTCATTTAGCTTGATATTATTACCAAGGAAAATTGTTGTATTGTTTTATTAGCCATAATTCGTTTAAAATACTAGTTGTATATGTATATTATGTTTAAGTACTTTATTTGGCTTATGTAAGGCTTAAAATTATTATTATTATGTAATAAATAAAACGAACTACTATAAAAAGTAAAATTTTACCCCAAATTGTTAATATATGCGTAAGTATTTTATTTACGGGCAAACTTGGCGTTTATAAACACATCGTATACATAATTTAACAACAACTTAACAAGTTTTTCAATCATTTTAAATTTAGTCCCGTAGTAACCGAAGAAGCCAGGTCTCAGCGGGATAGCCTGACAACAAAATTATTCTGAATTCAGTAACTTGAAAACACACGACATATAAAGAAAGTTAAATTAACATTTACCCTAGAAAGAAAGAAAAATAAAGCTTGCTAGGAAAAGTTAAATGCATACCTTTAAAAGGAAAGCCGAATGAAAGCAAAGCCTATTCTTTGAAATAAATATCATCTTGAGAAAGTACAGAGCTTACAAGTAGCTTATGGCTTTAAGTTATTTATTTATTAACTACCTTAAAAGCGCCTTTAGCCTGCTCATTAATTAACTCAATTTAGCGTTGCTCATTTCCTAATTTCAGCTAATCTACTTGGAAAACTTTTCTTAACTCTCTCCCCAACTCTTACCCCTCTTTCAATTCTAATACAATTACTTTGCAATTGCATAATAAATGACATTGTTTTGACAGTTGGAATTGCTTCGACCATTTTAAATAGCACACCGTGACAGCCGTTAATTTTCGATTCCCAACTAATAATGCTTCACGAATAGGCTACAGGGCGAACATAATTCGCAGTTGTAGCATCATAAAATCGAGTCGTCAGGTAATAAAATGCCACGGCGCATCGGCCACGTTTATTTAGCTGGCCATAACGTAAAATGTATTGCTCAAGCAGTCAAAAACAAGGTTATTATTGAAATATGCTGCAAGGAACTTAAAACCTAAGCTACCGCAATGCGTCTTCTTTGAAAAAACATTATCTTTTAACAGCTTATTGCTCGCTAATCTTAATATTAAGCATACGCACTGTTAGGCTTTGTGTAACAACGCAAACTTTTTTATATGAGATTGATTGAAAAACTTTGGCTGCTCATAGGTCGTTAAGTGCAGCTACCAACAGCATTAAAGCCTCAGCACAGCACCAAAAGGACATCAACAGTTCTACCCACCACGCACCACATCGCACAACCGCCGGGTTGCACAAGTGCAATTTAAGTGTAGTACGTGCGGCAGAGCCCAAAAGTCGGCGCTTGATGCCTGCTGATTGCTGCCAGCTGTAGCCTTTACATATTAGATTTAACTACAATTAGCAGGAAACTGCAGCTGGAGTACGTTTGAAGCGGCTGCTACTGCTGACACGGCTCATGGCTGCAAGGTCTCTTTTGGGGGCCTATGCCCATCAAGAACAACTCGGTTGGCATTACACGTTCACAACCCTCAGTCTACTCGCATTTCCAGACATTAATACTGAAGCGTCATTTGCCTAATTGTTGTTGCGCGTACTTTAAAGTTTTCACAGTGTATTTGCAAAGTCAACTTTGTTGCATCTGGCAGTTATCAGAACATAATACTTTCTGTTTTTCTGCCTGTTGCCTGCTTTGCCGTTGCGCTTTTCGGTTACTGTTGCTATGCCGCTTTCCGGTCCTGCCTGGCTACCGTTGCCGCATCTAATGAGCCTCATTACCGTAATTACGTGATATCTGTAATAACTGGCAAAAACCTCACCATTTGATTTTATGTTGCATGTGCTAGTGTGTGTTTCTATGTGTGTGTGTTTGTGCGTACTTAGCAACTTAATAGCACAGCAGACTGCACAAGTTCAGATAACAACAAAACATTATGAGCACACCTGCAACCTATGATAAACAACGGAAGCATACTTGATGCTAGACTTAATGTTGTTAATTAAATGATAATTACAATATTCGTTGCACGTATACAGTTCATTAACTTTGCATATTACAATTGAATTATGTTTCAAAATTCAAATATGCTAAATAATTTTAATTAAATCATTGTCTAACTAATTTATATTAATTTATTTTTCGCTTTTAAGTGCTTATTTGTGATTTTGAAGTCAGTTTTATTTGTTTTTTAAAACAATTTATTATTTTTAAGAGTTTGACAGCAGACAAGTTAAACTTTTGACTCAAACATTTCTGCTTGATATATGTAATTTGCTGTGCAATCAAAGCCTTTATGTTATGCTGTGTTCTCTAGTCAATTTTCTGCTAATGCATAAAGCCACGAGTGACTTGTCTAACTTGCAACATCTGGCAGTCATCACCTACATTTACTTCAAAGTGATATATTGAAATCAGTGAACCCAACGTCTCGAATCACCTCGTCGAGGGTGCCATAAACTGCAATTCGGAATGGAGTTCATATGATTTCCCATATGCAATTTGTTTGCAGTTTAAAATTAGCTGGAACTGCAATTGAAAGTACCATAACAAATACAGACTAATTAACCTAATGGGCAGATTAAAGATTAATAAGACTTATTTATAAGTAGCTGCTGCTTTTCCGACTGCCTATGAATTATAAATAAATATGTATAGCACACAATGTAGCACATGCAGTCTACTTAAGTGAAACCAAAAGACCGAAGAAGACATGTCTATATATAATTGCTTTCTTGACCAGAACACATATCATTTGAAACGCCTCGTTAGCCGTTTTTCCATGTAACTGTCAGTTGTCCGAGCAGCGGATTGGTTGCGGCTTTCATGATCGGCCTGTTCCAAATGTATCGCCGCACGTGCCTTAAGCCCTACGCATTAATTTCGTCCTTAAAAGCAAACCACTCATTTATTTTTCTCTATCACCCAAAAGCCTAAGAAGTGTGCGAGTGAATCTTCTTTCAGATTTTTTTTTTTGCTTCTTGCCTATGTAGAGCATTTATAGTACGGCTAGCTTGCAAAGTTGCAACTTCATTTCATGCTTAAGCTTATTTTTCTTTAATACACGATACCGTGCTTCGGGCATTAACGCTTGGTTAAACTAAACTGGATTTCATTACCTGCAAAAGCCACAACAAAAAAATGTCGAAATTTATTGAAACATGGCAGCGCCAAACTTTGTTTGATGTTAATAATTAAGCAACCCCAACAAAAGGGGCGTGGCAAATGCTTGCTTTATTACCCACACTAGTGACGGCTTCCAGCCAAATCAGAAAAAATTGGCACTAAACATGTAAATTGAATGTTACCTTCGCAAGTAAAAGTAAAGCATTTTCGTTGGTTTAGCTGCCGGAAATGTGCCAGCATAAATAAGTCAAAAGGAAAACCAACGCACCCAGGAGCTGTAATAAAATCCAAGTGTTAAGTGACCAATCTCACAAGTTTTGGTGGGTAACATTTAACATTAAATTTAAGTGAATTCTAGTTTTTATTGCAGAAAATGAATTCTTTAAATACGAATTGACACAAATCGATAATAAAATGGAAAAGGTGTTTGTTCGCCTTAATTAAGTTGACTTAAGAAAGATTGCTATCTGAAATGCAATTTAGCCACAAAGGCAACTGTTTTAGTCCTTGCTTATGAATTTTGTGTGTAAAGTGTGCAAAAGAAAAAAAAGAAATTGTAGGAACAGGATATTAATGAAGTCCCATGAACATTTCAATTCTCCAATTTCTATTGTGGTTGGTTAACGTGGCAACATCAAATTAGATCAACTACACTTGATATGGGTAGACTAAATGCAACCTTATCTTTGCATTTGTTCTTTCTATATATTGAATGACTGCATCATTTTTGAAATCCAGACGTGCAGACAAACCAACAAACTCATACACTTCGTACCACATGAACCTGACCGACGTCATTTCATCTCTGTTTGTGTCTCTTTGTCCCATTTGCTTCTTTTTTTCTAATCCGAGCTATGTGTGATATTCTTTTTGCATATTTTTTTCAGTTTTTTAGATATTGATATATCTTGTTTGTATTTGCTTTTGTATTGTCATGGTTTATAAGACAAACTAAATAGGCATACTCTGCCATAGATTCTTTTAATTTGTTTGAAAACATGAGAGCAATGATTTTACTGTGGTTACAGTAAATAAAGTTTAAATTGATTTCGCAACATGGTTGGTAGGCAAATGGTAAACTAATGGTAAGAGGAAAAGTATTGGCAAAAATCCTTTGATATTTAATGGCACAACATCAAAGCAAAATTGGATATAAGTAGGGTAAGTATTTGCTGTTCATGTGGAACATAAGCTGCTTATGTTGTCACGTGATAGTCTACATGACAAACTATCTAAATTTATCAAATATTTATTTTAGAATGTTTTAATGAAGTAAAAATCAATTAAAATCAATTAAATCGTTATACAAATTAAGTGGACAACAAGTTTGATAGCATATTCAAGATAAACAAGACCCAAACTAACGAACTTTGTCTGAAGTTGCCAGACTTGGTTAGTTGCTTTTGTTTGCCAGCACAATTTGAATAATGTGTGAATAGTAAACTCTTTAACAACACTGACGAGGCAATGCCAAACAAGTTGGCGCCATTTTCAGCACCTGTCAAGAAGCTGAAACAACTTCTCTGTGCAGCAGAAACACACACACTTTATATATACATATGTAGATATATGTACATATATGCTGGTGAGACAAGTTGTGCTTTAAATTGCTGCTGCTGTTGTTTGGTATCCGTATTGTGTTGTATTTTACTGCACATTTTGTGGGTGGTTGCAAATTGAGCTTAATCCAAACTTATGCACACACAACACACAAACAAATAGTTGTTGGCTTTAAGCTTAAAATGAGTAAATTCTACTGGAAAAGAACTTTTTCAGTCTAAAGAGCAAGCGAAAAATGAGTTAATTAATCTACTTCAGTCATCGAAAAAGCAAACACAAAAAAAAAGCTGAGTTAAGGAAAAAACAACTTCAGCAATTTCTTGGCAGTTAAGCCATGTTATTGAAAGCTGGCAAAGTTTTAAGGCCCAACAGCAAAAAAAAGAAGGGTAGAAATCTTAAAATTAATTGTGCAACGGTGCGTATGTGTAACAACAACATAGCTTAATTAAGGCCAAACAATGCTGCTGCCATAGCAGCAGTAGCAATATTAACAACGAGCGTCACTTAAAGACTTGCCATAGACTCAAAGTGGTATAAGTAATTTGTAGTCCCTTTTGCGGCATGTGCTGCATACACATATAACACATACGACGCTTGTGACGCAAGCGAATTGACGCAGCAAAAAAGACAAAAAACGCACATATTTAAGCGACAACATTTCTATGGATGCCTCGCAGAAGTGCATCTGTGGCAGCAATGAAAACAGAAACTATGTAACCGGAAATTGCGAAGAACTTTTAAAGAAATTAAAAAAAAAGAAAAACTGAACCTTTTAAAAACATTAATTTGAAGAATTTAAAAAACCGTAATTAGTAAATTGTTTAGGAGCGTGGAAAATTCAAATTTTGTTTACCAAGTGTTTGGCATTGACACCCTGTGTCGAAGCTGGGATTATCAAGGTTTTAAAGTGTATCAAAAGCTTTCACTCCGAAAAAATAAACATTGTACCTTGTTGTTTTTTACCAAGAATTGCGGTAGCCTTAGGATTATGCCTTGCCGTAAAAAAATCGAGTATTTGAGCAAACTTACCAGAAAAGGGGTAGGGTAAGGTGTGAGAATGCGGACACGTGCCTGAATTTACCTTTTGACCCTATTCAGCAGCTGCAGCATCGTCAACCACAACGGATTTCAATCTGGAACTTTACGTGTGTCGTTTTTTATGGCATAAGCTGCTCCTGCTCCGGTGTGCGATCCAATGATATTGTCAGACTTTAAGGCTTAACACTGTATATACTTATGCATACAACTGCTGCGCACATGGCATTAATCGAACAATTACAATAACAACAACAACAGCATCTGTAAAAATAATGAAAATATGTCGAGCAGCACGCAACAAAATTTTGATAGAAAATTTGCATAACAACTTCCGGCATTTTGGGTTCGCGCCTATTTGTTGCTGTCGGTGTTGCGTTGTTGACATTCTGCCAATTGCTGTTGTTGTTTTGCCAGTTAAGCCTCTTTATTGTCTATGTGTGCGTGTGCCAGTGTATGTGTAGAAAATGTAATTTGCACTTGTAGTGCCAACGACGTGTCGTTCAACGAACGCAAGTAAAAGCGACAATTTTTTTTGTTTAAATTAAACCACAATACGCAATATACACACACAATTTTCAGAAAAACAAGCTCAGACCAGCCACATTCAGTTAATTTGTTAGCTTTATTGCCAAACCGCTAAATTCATTTGTACATAGCTGTTGCACGCGGCTTTGGGCTTAACGCTCCATTTAGTTTCGGCAAAAACGTAAGCCACATTTGTATCCTTGCAACAGCTGCTGCAAAGCTCAAAGTTTAGCCTCCTGCCCTTGAAAGGAATTCAACGCTCAATGCTGTGTTCAACTGTCAGAAATGTGATTGAGTATATGATTGATGCATTTGGGGTTGGAGTTTTTGGGTTATGTGTATGTAATGACAGCTGCTCTTTGTGGTTTTACCTACATATCCTGCTGAGACTTACGTTTGGGATGAGATTTTCCTTAAATTGCTTACGCAAATTAAATCACGGGCTTAAGCTTCCATTTGATTCCCCTCTTTTACTAGCTAAGCTATACAATTTTTAGCTAATCTTTTTCTAGAATATATTTTAAGCTAGAGATAACCAAATTATAGCGAGTTTATTCATTTATGAGATTCGTTGTTAGATAAACTTTATGCGGGGTAGTATTTTTTTTCGCAACTCTGCATAAATTTTCGATTCCGTTGAACTTGCAATTAAACACAAACTATTATAATGTGAACGGTATACTGCTGAATCAAACTAAATCGCACACAAACAAATTATTAACATAATCCAATCAACAACAGCTAATAGACAAGCTTTTAAAATTTAAGACGTAGAATACAATAAAAGCAACTTAAGAGACTTTAGCTAGTCATCAGTTTTGCACAGCTAACTCCATTTATACGTCTTGTCATGGCAGGAGTTTGTTTTTGTTTGGTTGTCAGGTGTTACAGGTTTTGCAGCTTTTGCAGCTTTTGACGCGATTGGAAACTGTGTGAACTGTAAGAAATCAAACCTTTGTCCAGAAGTAACTTGCCAAGAACCATGCGAAACGTGAGCGAAAGCTGAGACACAGCAAAAGGAAATGAAATGAAAATTCTTCGCCATGCCATTCCATGTTGACTCAAATATCAACCTGAACAGTGAAGCAGCAGCAAGTACACAGAACGCGAGTCCTTGACAGAAAGTCGTCAGCAATAAGGTGTCCATGGGGCGAGTAATTAAAGGCAACAGCACTCACTCAACTGCTCAGACAGCTTTTATTATGTCGTGCCGTTAGCAATTTGAATTTCCAGTTGACCCTTACAACACTTGACAAAACCATTAAACAGTGAGGCAACAGCACTGTGTTTCTGTAATTTTAGTTAATAACATACTTTCATAGTAAATATGAACAGAAATTTTGTGCAGACGCAATGTAATTACCAATTACACAAACTTGTACTCAAAGTTTGCAAACATGCAATTCCGGCATCCTTTACGCATTACAATGCCCTGCAGCAACAAAAATGCTGTCAGCATCTCTGCTCTCTCTCTCTCTCTCTCTCTCTCTCTCTCTCTCTCTCTCTCTCTCTCTCTCTCTCTCTCTATCTTGTGCGTTTTTGTGTTTAAAATCAATTTAAAAATTTAAATTTAATCAAGCAACTGGTCAAACTTTGCAACTTTGAACATTTTCTATAAATTATGCAAGCTTGCAATGAATTAATTTGATGCATTCATATAAGTAATGCTTTAAAAATTTAAAACAAATGTGTATAACTATGCTATATTAATTTCGATTTTTACATAAAAGTAAACCCTTAGTCTGAGCACTTTTAGAGCAACAGACAAATCCCCCATTTTACATCAAAACCTCATAAAAAGAAGCCTTCAAACCAGACCAGACTGAGGATTACAACTAAACTATGTTTTGGCAATGAAATAATCATTAGCCCTTTGCGACCGTATTGATTTTATATATGGGTGTCATGCTGGTCGGAATTAATTGTCGTTGAAAAACCAGTAATGCACATTATGCAAGATTGTGATGGAAAAATAAAATTTATTAACTCTTTTCAAAACTTAAGATACATATAGACTAGATCGGTAATAAAGCTTTGGTCGTTCGAAGCAGACATACGACGGCAACGGTGAAAAAAGCTTTGGTGGCTGATAGCAGACATACGACTGGAATGGTAAAAAAGCTTGGGTGGCTGAGAGCAGACATACGGTCGCAAAGGGTTAAGCATTCAATGCCTTCGATGCCCAAAGCTAAGCAACCTCCGGATATGCAAATCATTTTATTCGAGTATTTGCCCAACCAGCTTATGAACAAAATAGTTTAGCCAAGCACTTAAGTGCAGCAGAGAAATGTCGTTGCGTATACTTATCACAAAACTTGATATGAAATTTCAATTAAAATTAAAAGGTATTAAATTGCTTCGGCAATTGAGCAAACAGCCGGGAGGCAGGAGAAAAACGAAAGCCACAAGTTGAGAAATCTGAAAATCTCTTTGATTTATTGCACTCAACAGCAAATGGCACTCAACTTGTAAAATTTGAATACCCTTACGGCAACTTCATTTTATTACTTTGTGTTTCAAGTAAGTGAATACGGAGCAAGCATATCTAGCATCAGAGTGGTCAACATCCATTTACATCTGTCATAATAAATCGTAAGCGTATTTAAGCTGGTAGTTAATATACCAAGTCCGCGCTTAAGCGCTGAAACTGTTAAGCGCTGCTGAATTAAGCGACACGCCTCCTATCAGCCGCCTCTAGGGTGCTTTTAAAAATGTGCAATAATAAAGGGACATAGACCCGGGTGCCAATTAATTTTAAAAATATGCTAATTGGCAATGAAACGAAACCATTTTAACTCAGTTTCTGTTCCCATACTTTACTAAGATGTTCTTTTTTGTCGTTCTGTGTATAGCGAAGAACCCAAACGGCTTATCATTATTTGCACAGCAAAACAATCGAAATGGAAACCTATTAAAATGTATAAATAAAAACCTTTTATTTGCCATTTTCTCGCTGGTCTCTCGCCGGTCTCTCTCTGTGTTGTGGATTGGTTTGGTGTGTTATGGTCAGTGGCCATAAATTTAATGACTTTGCCTTTTGGCTGAGATTGCGTAATTTATGGCAGGCCACGTCACGATGATACTTCCCCTTTTAATTAGATTATGCTACGCAACATTTCCATTAGATTGATGCTCATGCTCATGCTCCAGCTCAATGATTAAACCAAAGCATTAAATTTAATGGGCTTGAAGAACCAAAACCAAAACCAAAATCAGAAACAGAACCAAAACCCAGCACATACTCAATCAGGCCACAAACTAGTCAGATGACAAATCAATGCGATTGTCTCTTTAGTCAAAGCACAAATCTGTCGATTGACGGATTATGCGGTTCAAGCTGCAATCTGAATCAATTAAATCGATTGAGCAACAGTTTGGAGTGTCTATAATCACTATTGCTGGCCATAACCGCAAAGTGGCCTTTAAGGACATTAGCCAAACAAAGATGATATAAAGATTATGTTAATGGGAGGGCAAACTAATAATGATTGGCATAACTACTTAAATGTTGCTTCATTGGATGGGTACACATTTATTAGGATTATTTTTTTGATTGTTGCATAAATGTTTTGTTAAATAGTCAATTTCCAATAAAAATCCAATTTTTTTTTTTTTAAGAATTTAGGTAATCCATAAAAAATACAACTTTTTTCTTAATAAAATAATGTAATAAGCCTTCCTTCTTCTTTGTATGTTTTAATTGGACCTCACACTCTATGCATATTTGTACATATTTCTGGCGTCATTGACATGCAAACAAATTTATGTTTGCCATCGATCAAATTGTTAGAAACTAGGGAAAGGGAAACTTGCAATTAATTAGCGCTCCAGCAATTTGACCAGTAAAAATAAAACTTCATAAAAAAATTGATGACTAGACTGGAAACGTGGCCTGCTTTAATGATGGCCTTTTTGGGCATAAGAATGGCAACAAATAAAAAACCGTCGTCCAATATTTATTTAGCCCAAGAGGAAAAAAGGCACAAAAGCAAACATGAAGACAAAACTGTAGACCCTGAACCGAAGGCTTCAACTGGCTTAGAAATTTACGCAGTATATTTAACGGTTTTTTGTAGCTAACCAACAATAAAAGGCCTCTATTAAAAGTAATTTACTTTAAGCAAATTTATCATAAAAATAAATTGTTAGGGATCTAACAAAAAACCCCCATTTGCTATCATACAAAACTATTTGACTTTTTTTTCTAACATTTTACAATAGGAGTTGTCAAAAATTAGCCTATAATTAGTTTCACAAATTGCACAATTCGTGTTTGCAAAAAAATAATCAACAGGTATGTTCTCCTTGAATGTGCTTCATTAAACTGTTAATATTGGATATAAGCAAACAATGGAAATCGAATCAACGTTGGGTTTATACGCAAAACCTTTAAGCTCAGCTTTATCTCCCCTCTCTCTCTCTCTCTCTCTCTCTCTCTCTCTGGTGAGGGAGAGAGGCAAAGATTCCTCAGGGCGTATGTGAAACGTTTAATTGCATATTAACCATTAATGTGTATGTGTGGGTGAGTAATAACTTGTACGTGCCTTGCAGTTGCAGCCATTGAAAGCTTAATTAAAAAAGTAAATGTTATAATGTGCACTCTTCAGCATAATTAAGTTTTCACCAGCCACACATTTCTATCTCGCTTATTGCTTGAACAGCCATTCTGCTATATCTCTGCCTCTCCCTTGATTCTTGGTAATGTGGCAAGCCGTTAATTTTGCTTGTCCACACAAAAGCTGCTCAAAGTTTGCTACACGTTGAATAATTTTAATGCCAGCAAGCATTTCGTGCACTCAAGCCCTGTGCGGACGTATGAAAGAGCGAGATGGAACAGGAGCATAATGCTCCTTAAGCAGGCGCTGGATAGCAAGGATGTAACAACAAACTGTCAACAACACTTCTGACTGCTCCATAAAGTATTATTTTTCAATTAATGATGCTTGTGTCAGTCTTTATACAGAAATTGCTGTGCAGCAACTCTTCTTGAATGTGTGTTACATCATTTTTAATTTATATTTTAAATATCAATTATGCAAATAGCAAAATATCCACAATGCAACGACAAGTATACGACAGTATTGTAATTTTCATTTATAGTTCTTTTGTGCTTATCCTTTTATAGTGATGACATGTTTCAAGAATAAACAAAGGCCACATTTGATACGCAAGGCTATTGTAAGTTTTTAATAATCAGCTTTTATTTTATCGCTGCTTCAACAACTTATTGAGCCATCGAAAGTTTTGCAAAAGTTTCATATCAAGTTTCACTCTTTATCGTGGCTTCTTTGATCATTAATCATGCAACAAACTTTGGGACACACTCAATTATATTTTTTGTTTAACTCACTTCAACTTTTCATTCAACATGATTTTCATTTTGTATATTGACTTTTTACTTTTTATCAAAAGTTCTTTAATCATATATGTGGACAAGCTGGTTACCAATAAATAAGCTTTTGCTTTTCACATTTATGCCAAATCAAATATTCATGTACTCGCTGAAGCTCTTGATACATTATTAATTTCTCTTTTGTTTGTATAGCTCTAAATTATATGTTTCTGTTTTTTGTTCACAAAAGTTTACAATTATTGCATTGATTACATTTGCATTCAATTGCTGAATATGTTTTCTAGATATCTCTGTCGTCGCTTTAAGGGACTTGTTAGATTGGAATTCTGAAGCAATTAAAGAAGTTTTTAATTAGCGTAATGTGAACTTTGACATTTTTAGTCGTTGCCTTTAAGACTAAATTTCCATCCACGCCTTGTTTCCTACCGGGATGGGCTTTTGCTCTAAGCATTTGTCTAGCTCTTATTGCCCCTAAGCTTTGCCACGTGCCACGCCCCGTGGCTACAGGGCGCTAAAGTTACCGTTGCTAAGCACTTTCAAATAATTAAACACGCCCACATAACGCCCTTCGTCACCCCTCTCCCCAGTTCCCCACACTCGCACACGTCCTAGATAACGTTAAGCCGCGGAGGTAAAAGTAAGTAAATGAGTGTATGTACTTGTAAGCCAACTTTCACTTTGAAAACTTTGTAGGCACGCAGTGGAGGCGCGTAAATTATTGTTTTCGATTGGTTTAATGAGCCAATTGGCTCATGTGGCTGCCTTCTGTGTGTGGCAGCGTTAACAATAAATTTAAATAAGCCAAATGTTTGCAGATGACGTTGAATATTTTCGGGGCACCCCTCAACCCTCAGATTTGCCGCCACACCAATCTCCCGAGGACTTCAAAGGCCTGCGGCAGCAGCTGTGTCTTCGCATTTAATTATGGCCTTTGAAATAAATACAAGTCTCAAGTGAAGCGCACCCACACACACACACACTTGCACACAAATTCAAACCACGCACATATATAGTATGTACAAATACACAAAAGGGATACTTGTGGGCGTGACCCTTGCCAAAGAGCCATATCTACATGGCAAATGTCGAAGTGTTGTCGTTGTCGTCTTGTTTGTGGGCAGCTGTTGACATTTGACTGCGACCCGACTTTGGCATCCACAAGGCTTGGTTGGGTCAACAACGGCAGAGAATGCTGCTTGGCCGTTTCTATTTTGCTAATTAGACAAGAGCAGCAACAGCAACAAGGAAAATACCAGCATCTAAACTATGCCATACGCAAACCCAAATTGTTCTTAGTTGCCTGAGAATATTGCACAGGAAGCCTAAAAAAAAACATTTACAAACTCAAATTGACCACAAATTGAGTTAAAGAGTTTGCCGCACATAAAACCTAAATGAAAACTCAACCCGAAAACTAAATGCTAAAACAAAGTTTCCCTTTTGGTAAATTTGCAATTTCTAATCTGACTTTTATTACAGACAAAAAACTTTGCACTAAACTTTATACTTGTCGAACTTGGATGTTATGAAATATGCCCTTAAAAAAAAGGCAGATAAACTGCTGGCTTTCAAATACAATATGTACATATATTACTTATACGGCATGTTGCCGCACTTAACTTCCAGTTAAGCACAATTTCATTTGGATTGTCGTTGCGGTCACCATTGTGGTTATTGCCGTCATGACACTTTTGTAAATTGTTCCAATTTTATTTGGAAACAAAAATAAATAACACAGAATGAAATCTGAGCGCGAAATTATGGCAATAGGTTAAATAGTATCAAGGGATGTGGATACAAGCTCGGTTACCAGTTATTTTATTAATAAGCTGCTATACATAATAATATAAGCTCTGATAATATCTGGCTTAGCGGCAAGCTCTCATATTTCAAGCCCTTACCAATATCTATTTACATGCCCATATATTGTATGTATGTTTCTCTTTACATATATTTATATATATTAAATACACATTTGAGTCGCCATGGCATCCGTTTCTATCCAATCGAAAAAAATATCCCACTCCAGCGTTTATGTAAAATAAAAATAATAAGCATATTTATTATTCACTTTATGCTTTACTCCCAAAACATTTGCAAATTCGCCATGCATTGACAATATATATGTATGTGTATATTTGTTCGCCATTTTCCATATTTCCATATTGCTGCTCTTTGCACATGTGAAAAATATACGTGTGTGTGTGTGTGTGAGTGTGTATACTGTATGTCTCCCTCTCTCACAGCCAACAATGTGCATATAAAGTTGTTTTCCCATTATCCCGTCCACTGTGGCTTTATTAAAAAGTTTACAATACGCTGCCGCAACAAATTTTGTTGGACGATACAAAAAAGAAGAAAAAACTGGTAAGCAACCGGCCCATCCCGGCTAAGTACACACTGACATATCATATGAGTGCCACATTTTGGCTGGCCAGTTGGGAATGCTCAGAGTGCATAATTCATATGCCATGTTGGCCTACTTAGCATGGGCTGAGTATAAGTTGCTGTCTTTTCAATTCTTTTTTTTTCTTGTTTTTGTTTTGTTTTTTCTCTGTCTGTGTATTGTTTAGCCATACAATGCGCTGCCATCCAAAATGCCACTCAGAGCATTGTTAAAAAGCTAACAGTTTCAAGCATTAAGTGCACACATATCATATGACCGCTGAGTGGCAATTTCAGCTGTCCAACTTTCTGGGGGGTTTTGCCACACAGTATTTGAATGTGTTTGTGTGTGTACAGTAATCAGCAACCCCCACGAATCTCGCCCACTAATGAAGCCCCCGGGCAGTGTGCTTGTAAGATATCTAATTATGCGCAAATTACGCAGCTAACTGTGCGGCGCTGTTAATTAGTTTAATTTTAATTATATCGCTTAGTGGATTTCGCCAGTATATATATGGATCTGAGGGCTTAACGATATTTATAAACTTACTTGCTAGCAGTTCATCAAAATCGTAGAGGAAAACTTTCGCGCTGCGTTTGTCATTAGTGGGAAATGTTTCTCTATTGTCGTTGTTGTAGCTGTTGTTCATAAAGTTCTTAAAGTTCTTGCGTGTTAATTTGTTAAATGCCTTTTGCAACACAAAAAGCGAAAAGTTACTCCACAATCTATATGCAATGGCGCAGCTTCGTCATGTCGCGATTGTCAGCTCGAAAACGAGAAACAAAACTTCTACATAACATATGGTCGATGTGTGTGTGAAATTGTGTTGACTAATTGTGGTTTAGAAACTATAGAGAGAGTGTGTCATTTAGATACATACGCTTCAGCGATGTTGCCTTTTAATTTCCATTTCAAACTGTGTTGCCTACTTCTCAGGCCATTTAATATACAATATGTATGTATGTATGTCAACCACTATCAACAACGACAAAGTTCCACCACAGCCTGCTCAAAGTTTGTTCAAGCAAACTGGCCAAGAATTCTTGTTGCCCCCACTTGAGCACGCGCACAAAATGCGTGAACTCTCAACTTTTGACTAATACAAATTATGTGATTTGACTTATTTCATTATTTGCTTGTTATTTGCTGTACATAGAGTTGAAGAGGGTATATATAGCAAACTACTGAACTTGATATAAGGAAAAGAACATTTTGCAGTCGTTCTTAGCATACTTCTTTGCGCTCGTCCCTTTTGCATGCTTGGGTGCGTCAGTAAGCCTTAAGTTCGGCATTGAGTTGCCACACATTTTAATAGTCGCTCGCACATAAACCACTTTAGATTGGCCGGAATACACAGCACCGCTGGGATCCCCTCGAACCCGTCTTCGTCGACGTTCCAAGCGTCATGTTAAACCACAAAACAATTTAAGTTGGAAACATTGAAAACTTTTCTATTTGTCATGAGCGCTACGCAACAACAAAAGTGACAACAACTGACAGCCAAAAGTTGTAAAAAAAAAAATAAGTAAGTTATTGAAAAATCAGACGAAGATGAAGTACCCTTGATTGGTACTTTGATTCGATATAGTTCTGCGAACTACCTAAAAAAAAAAAAAGATGCTTCACGGAAAAGAAACTAATTCATTTCAAAAGTAAAAGAACATTTTCAAAGAATGTGCTGAATGAAACAAAAACCTACCTTAAGTTAGAGTATAGCACAACAAGAAAAAGCAACTCTAGGTATTGTGCTTCGAGCCGCAGGCTAAATAAATACTCCCGAAAACAAAAAGCGAGACCTAAAAACAATCTGTGAGCAATTTTCGGCTGGGCTCTTTCCACTCAAGTGTGGGTGGGGCAAACAGTTTCTTTCATTGTCCCGGCAACGCCCACTGCATCTTTAACTTCTGTCGGCTGCCGCTTGCCCCCGCGCTTGCTGTGCTGTCATCATGTAGATGGTATGATAGGATGCTCTTACAAAAGCAACTCCTACGCATGAATGGACATTGCGCATATGCCACATTGCATTGCTCTGCGTGTGGCTCAATTGCTTTTGCTGTCACACAGTGCGTATGATTGACATAATCACAAGATGTTTCTTGGTGTCTCTCGCAGTCCAGCGCTACGTGTACCATTAGTGAGTGTGTGTGTGTGTCTGTGTGTTTTTAAGTGTGTTAGGTCATTTTCAGGGATTGTGCATTTAATGTGCCTGGACATTGATTAATGGTCAGCTACAGTTGTTTACATTTTTATGGCTAATTGATTAGACAATCAAATAAAACATTTGTGACATTGAAGCTATTTATGTTACCAACCTTGACACTTGAACTTACCTTTAGTTTTATTTGATGAGCCCTTAACGTATAAGCGCCATTAAGTTACAGACAAGTCCAGTTGTTCAGTTCAATGGCATGTAGCTAACTTAAACTCTTTAAGCAATAGCACACTTAATCAGCATAACAAAAATACTTAATAATTTATCACACACTTAATCACTTCATATTCAATATATTTTCTTGCAGTTAAGCTAAAATATTGTTGATTGGTCTTGGTTCTTAGCATAAATATAATAACTTATCTTATTCACAAGCAGAAATGTAGAGAAGAAACTGCGCCTTGAACTCTTGCCAAGTGAATGCATCATAAATTAAGAGATTTAGCAGCTGCCATCGCATAATTCACAAATGTGTGTCACTGTTTTAAAATATATGCAGGCGACTTGCTAGATGCATACACAATGCCGTTTAATTACGCATACGCTGCGTGACACAAGCAGCAGCAGCAGTCCTCGATATACATATATTTAACATGTAAGTATGTATGTATAGAATGCCGTACAAAATTTATCACTTGCTTGCAGAAAATGGGTTTTGGTGGTTTTTTTTTTAAGTTTTACAGCTTATGGCAAAGTTTAGTTTGCAGACCAAAGCCAAAAAGGCAGCCAGGCGGAATAATTGTCGTTGTATTTGCATTCAAACGAAAAATGCCAGAAAGGACACGTAACTAAAGATCAAGTATGAATTGACTGAGAGGTCATTCGAGCTGAAAAGCTGCAGCACATGTTTTCAATGGCTACGCAAATAAAATTCAATCAAATCTCACTCTCGACTATTTGGCGTTGTATTGCTGTGGCTGAGATTTATTTGGTATTGAAACCAAATACACATTTGAATAATTCTAGTGACAGTGATCCAAACTCAGACGAACACTTAAACTGACCATTGTGTTTTTGCAGCTTAATGAAATGTTTGTCAACTTAAATAATTAGCTTAAATTCATTTGTCACATACTTTTCAACAAATTAAATTTGAGAGAGCTTGTGCACTTGAGGCATTCCCATAAGAAAGAAAGCACTTTAAAGTCTAGAAACACATATTTTATAAAGCGTTGTCAAGTTCTATTGTTTGCGTAGTTTTTCACAGCCTTCACTTCATCCAATTCATCTACTACTTTTAATATGTACAAGGCAAAAACTAACTTCACCAATTTATTCTTAAAGCGAAGGCAAAGTTTTGCAACTTTTAGAGTCTCGCAACCCAAAAATAACAAAAACACCCCAGTTAACACTCCATCCCCCACATGTCGCCAACTGTGCCGGAAGGCTCGCTTTTATTTATTTTTTCTTTCCTGGGTTTCCTGCTGGAAATTAACAAGTTCATATGTCAGTGGTGATAACTTCCTTGCTGCTGCCACCGTCTGTTGTTGAATTTTAGCTCTTATCATTTGCCACACATCACCAACGACAGGCGATGCGGCGTATGTGTGATATGTTAAAAAAAAATGCCTTAGGCGTCGGCAGCCTTAACTGTCGCTCATTTGCATGACTTATATGCCATTGTTGTTGTTGTTCTTGTTGTTATTATCTGTTGGTTGTTGTTGTTGTTTGGGTTGGTGATGGTGCTCTTGAACTTCTTATCAAGCGTAGCCAACACTTCATTAATTGTCTAAAATTAGCCATAAAGCAAGCAAAATATAGCATCCATCCACTTTGTTACACAAAAAATATTTTCGCGTAGCATCCAGCCCCTGCAGCCATTATTATTCAGCTTTTGGGCAACGCCAGTCAAACAAATGCGCGTTGCCATGACGAAAAGTGTTTGGTTTAATCTTTTTGCAGCTGCTTTTGTTTTGGTTTCCGATTTGTCTTGTATTATTTCTTGTTGTTGTTGTAATGCTCATTGAAGTGGCCTTTGATTTGCGTTGCCGTATTTTATTATTTCATCGACGCAAAATAAAATAATTTGTGTAAAAGCTTTATCGTCGACTTGATGGGAAATCCCAAATAGTTAACCTCAATGTACACAAACAACAAAACAAAAATGGACAACAAAAAATAAGTAATCGACTGCTGTATGCTCTTTAAACATTTTCATTATCATCATTATCTTTTGCTCAGGCTACACTATTGTTGTGTAAAATTTAATTCTTACTACAATCAAATTTTCTTCTTTATCATTAAATTAATCTTTCTATTTCTTAAGGGGGTCGCTTAGTATCTATGCAAAAATATACTCTATTGTTTTCTAATATGACCCAAACAAAAACATGTCTAACAAAGGGCCGACCGATGTTTAGGCCACAAACGTATTTATTTCCTTAGGGTTAAGGTTCGCACCGCTGCGGCTTAGGCCCTTTGCTGACTTTTGGTATTCTATGTCAACAAAAATACACACAAATACTAGTTGTCGCTTTCATTCAATTTTTATTATGCTTTGCTTTGTTACTTGCTTATCCCTTTTGAGCCCACACCTTGTTCTCTTTTCGTTAATTTTTCTCATTTCGTAGCCATGGTCACATTCAGGTTTTGGTACAAAGATACTTTATGAGCCGTCTTGGGTTAAAGTTTGAAGTTCGCGCTATTACGCTTTTTATAGCCCTTCGCTGTTGTCGCTGATTGAGCGTGAAGTTGTAAAACTTAAGGAGTGCTAAGTGCTGTGGCGTTGTTGCCAGCCAACCCAATTATGGCCAATAAAACACGCATGTCGACTGAGGGGAGAGGGATTAAAAGAAAAACAAAGGCTAAAAAATTAAATAAGCCCAACATGGGCAATGGTCAGCTTAAAAATATGGGACATGAAGGTAAATGGGTTGTAGATGGGGCTGAAAGGGGATGTTTGTGTGAGTGTATGTGTGTGTGTGTATACAGCTGTATAGCACGCCATGGAGTTGGGTTTTATTTATGAGAGTTGTGGGGCCTTAAGCTGCGCCTGACATTGCAGAGATTACTGTAAGTTTAACCGCTTGGCAAGTAATAACTGCTGTTAGCAATTAGCCATAAATAAATGTTTTTTGTCATGTACATTTAAGTTAATTTTATATAATAAAAGTATGCAGATGAGAAAAAACAAGTCCCCATACAATAACATTATTTTACACATTTGTACAATCCAGGGACCGCAAAATTGCTTCAACTTAAACTTAACCTTGCCACGCCAGCCATGTTCATAAAATGTGTAGAAAATGTAACAAGAAAATCATAACGTAAATTGTAGTACATCCTTTTACGCTGTGTTTGAGCTATCAATATCCTGCTCCTGCGGCGCTCTACAAGCTCCTCCAACAGGCACTCTATCCATGTTGTTCCAAGAGTAATTGCAATTGTCAATGGTACGAAGCGCTGGTTGTGTAACAAGCACAGCTGGATGCCTTCGCCATACAAAAGGATGGCAAAATTCTGGTCCAGAAATGCAGATAATCAAGTGGCCATCCGGCGGACAAAAGGACGTAAGGGCAGCGGGCTGTGTAATGAACATTCAATTTAGTGTACTGCGAGTGCATGAGCTGCTTGGGGATTATGTGTCCATTACTATGTCCTTATGAGTCCTTGACTGTCCAGCAGCGTTTTCATTTAACTGCCTGCTTTTTACATGACGATAACATAACAAGTGTTTTTGTAGGATATAAAATCGTTACATTTCATAACATAAGTAGAACAAAGAAATTTGTAGTTACACTTGCATTGCTTTCAATGAAAAATTAACTTTCGATGGAAATTCATTTTTGTTTATCCGATAAGCTGTTTACAGTGAAACGTGTTATTTTTTCCATTGAAATGTTAAAGTTTAATTTATTTAGCATTTAGTTTATTTGATTTAATATTAAATACATACACATATATAATTTTTACAAGTTCGTAAATCTACACAAAAGGTTTCACCACATATACCAAGTTTTTTGAAATATAATCTTGTGATTTTTTTATTTATTTGTATTTTTGAAATATTCTTCGTACACACATACATATGTATATATTGCATATCAGATTCTAATACAAGGTAAATCTCTCTACATTAATATATTTTTATGAACTGTTAATTCTTTAGATATTTTTTAATGTAGTTGGTTATTAAACCATACTTGGATTTTTCATGTTTTTTTGCATTTTTTTTTTCGATTTTTTTTTTTTTTTAGTAGTTTTAAAACTTTATACAAAGCCACTGAAAAGTTAAACGTGCATATATCATATATTTTGTATATAGTAAATAATCAGTAAAGTGTTTCAATCGAATCGTGATTATTGCCTATATATATCTGGCTGTCTTAAAAATTATCGTACAGTTAAGGACTTATAAGCGAATCAATATAACAAACAATTTTGGCTAACGTATAAAAAAAAAGTTTAATTGATCTTGAAAATAAGAAGTTAACTCTGCGGCCACTTTGTCCAGGTATCATGGCACCAACGCCTACATAGCCCGCTCCGGTTGGAGCATGTTTTTAAAAAATAGATATATCAGCAGAGACTCCATTAGCAACATGCACATAAAGTAAACGTAACCCTAGAGCAGCTCCTCGTTTGCATCCACAAGGATGGGGCGTGGCAATTGCTGGCGTCGCCGTCGGGCATGCAACGCCGCCTGCTCGGCCAGATCCATTGGCGGATTGGCGCCTTCCTCTCCCTGCGCCTGAGCCAGTCGCGCCTCCTCTGCCTCTAGACGGGCCTTTAGCTCTTGAGCTGCCTGCTGCTTCTTGCGATGTTCATAGTTGACCAGGCGCTGACCCACCAGATACTTGTCCACCTTAATCGATAGATACAGCTTCTTTAATTGCTTGATCTGGAAGAGCACAAAACATATGCTGCCCACAAGAATGAAGCTGAATGGGTACACACATCGATAGAAGGACAGTTGTGTTGTCGGATCGGAAACAAATAACGGGAATATAGATTGAGAAAGCACATAGGGTATGGCCAAGGCTAGGCCGAATGTGGTCACCACCGGCACCGCCAGATCATTCATCACAAACTTCAAATCGAAATCTCTCAGTCCATCCGTATATGCGCGTTCCAGGGCACGCTTCAGATGCCAATCCGGTCCCATCAAAGTGACAGCTATAGCAATCTTGGTATACAGCACACCGAGTGCCCAATCCTGCCACAAAAAGTGAATGGGCGTATGGCGCAGTTGCACACGCACCGGTATTACCACCACCAGCTCCAACAGCAATCCAAACAGCAAGGGCACCAGCACAAAGATGCCCAGCAGCGTCAAGACAGGCAGCGCATATCGAAGTCCGACATGTGCCCAATGCTTCAACTTGTTGACAATGGCGGTGCGTCCCTGGGGCAGCAGTGTCACCACCACAGCAATGCCACGCAACACAATCCAGCACAAATAGCCACCAATCTCCGCCGTGTACAGCTCATGGGGACGCAGCAGACGTTCGTTTTTGCGTGCTATCTCCGGATCGGCAAGAGGCACTTCACCCGGCGCCAGGGGTGTTGCCTTATCACCCGGCTGTCCAGTCCACAGCATCATCAGGCGACGTCCTATATAGACGGGCACGGTGAGCATCACCATGGCGGCACACACAATGGAAAAGCACATCAAAGCGAGCAGCGCACTGAGACGCAGTACGAAGAACGTTGGACGATCGTATGGCTGAAAGCCAACGGGCACATCTCGCTGCATGATCGCCTGGTGAGCGGCGGCCAAGTTGCGCGGTGGCGCAGGCTCCGCAACAGCCGGTGGCGGTGCTGGCGCTGCAGCAGCAGCAACTCCAGCCGGTGCAGCAGGCTGGGCAGCAGCACCATCGGCAGCTGGAGCTGCATCGGCAGCAGCTGCTGGCTCCGGCGCTGGCAGTAAATAGCTGCGTATGCCTAGCAGCCAGGCGACAGCCATGCACCAGAAGCGCAGTAATCCTTTTAGCCAAGCCCTCGTTTGGGTTTGCTCGAAAAAGCCAGGCAGCACAATCTACGAGATCAAGCGTAAGGATCAGGAGTAGGCTTTAGGGGATTAGGTTAATGCTCACCTGTAGTAAAAGTAGCTGCAGACTAAGATCATTCACCTCGGAGTCACCACTAAGGGCATAGGGCAAGAAATTTGGCCAGACCAATTGGAGTATGCGTATAGGGAGCCAGAGCATGAGTAGCACCGCAAAGCCAAAGATCATAGCGGAGGCAACCAAACGGCGTATGTGGCGAACAATGGGCACATGGATCATTTCCTGTATCGGGCTAAAATCGGGATCGTTGACATTACGAAAGATCCAAAGAACACCGGGACGCAACACTTCGCGCAGCAATGATATAAAGGCGGCAAAATAATAGACGTAGACCATGCCAAACATCCAATGGACAAAGATTGAGGTGCCGGGAGCTGCCTTGAAGCTGGCCTTGCGATCCTTAAGACTAGCGTCGAGCAGTGGCAGCGAACAGATGTCCAGCCACCAGCCGCAGATGAGCGGCAGTACGCCAATCTCCACCACGGACAGCAGCGATACCTTCACAACAATGTAGCAGAGGCCAATGAACCAGCAGATGCGACGCATACGAAAGATGCGCGCCAAGAAGTGCAGCACCACCAGCGTTAGTCCAATGCAACAGTAGCCGAATAGGGTCGTTATCATGCCATGGAAATGTAGCAATGGCTTCTCCGGCTGCAGCAGATCCATTGAGCTCAGTATAAAGTTTCCAGCGCAGTACGGACAAAAGGCGAAGGTAAAGATGAACATGGTGTTTAGCGAGATAATCCAGAAGACGTGCTCCAAGAAGACCAATGACCCATCCAGGCCAAGTAGACGCTCCCAGGTTAGCTCTTCGGCGGCACGATCCCATTCCATGGGATTCCAGTTCTGTTCATCGTTATCCACATCAGCAGCAGCCCCAGCACCAGCAGCGTTCCCAGCGCCTGGAGCCGCAGCGGGCGCAGCCACCACCTGCACACCATCACCTTCGTTATCCGCCGGATTAGCCACTGCGGGTGCTGCATTATCCATGGGCACATCCTGCGGTGCATCGCCATTGTTGTTGTCATCCTGCGCAGCATCGGGCACAACGGGAGCTGGTGCGGGGGCAGGTGCCGGAATAGGTGCTGCTACTGCTGCTGCTGGCGCCTCATCGCGCTCTAACCAATCTGGCCCGCCACCATGCAGAATTTGCTCTCGCAACCATACCAATCCAATGAACGATAACAGTGTACAGGTGACCACAAAACAGCCGCGAAACGCATCCACTTCCAGATTTTCCATTGAGAAGATGTCGAAGGGCAACGATAGAATCATATCGAAGGAACTGGCCCGAAACAGATACCGATAGGTGCGATACGCCGACAGAGGCACCACACCAAACCAAGCCAAGCCCACCAAAGAATAGTGAAGCCAGCAGCGGGCGCCCTCAAATACGGCGGACATGAGCCCAACAAGGACATCGCGCAGCGGCAAGACCCGTGGCATATCGGGCGCATAGATGGGCTGAAAGCTGAATCGATGGCCGCACAGCTCACAGTATTCCTTGTGCGAGTAACGCATCCATTGCATCAGACAGTCCTGATGGATGTACTTGATGCTGCCCGTGCAAATGCATGGATAGAACAGTGGTCGGTCTGGCAATGCCTCGCAACGGCACACACGACAAATGTCGCCCTGCAACAGATCATCCATGGTGATTCGATCGTCTGACTCTTCTGTCTCTGTGTTCTCTACTCCACTGCCATTTGCCCAGCTCGAGAGGCGCTCACTGATATGGGCTCAGTTACTTTGCACCTTTCAAATCGCACTTGCAGACTTTGGAAAATGTGTAGCGAAAACCGTTGTTGCGGAACAAACACTTGAAATTTGATTTTAGTATGCAATCAAATCAATTGAACTTTTGATATATGATAATTTTTATGCTCGTCGCGAGTACGTGTTAAAGTGTGTGTGAGTGTGTGTGTGCGCGCATGTGTGTATGAGTTTGGTATTTTTAAAGTTCGCACCTTATTAGAGAAAACTGTAACTTTTAGTATTTTTGTACTCTTGTTAGAGTCCTCACACTTTCGCATGCAATGTGCTACACATCCACGAAGACATCCCTGACAATTTTCTTTATTTAAAATCGTATATATTCAATGCTTACTTTATAGGCGTAGGGAAAAGTTTAAAATATTCAAATATCTGATATATCCAATATAACATATTGGCAATTTGCCTAATCAATTATGAAAGAGTATTCCAATTCCGAATCGACAGCAAATTTACATGACCTCGGTTTGTTGTATTTTTAGTATTTTTGTATAAGCCATTTCTGGTCACACTGGTCAACAAAAAAACAACAGCTGTTTTGGAAGTGTTGGTAACGCCGACACTTTAAGTAGCGCCGTCAGTTGTAACAAATACTTTTGCTCGTCCCTTTTTCTACAAACAAATTGCGAAATGCAAAGACAAGTGATCAATCTGTTTGGAAATGTGACGCGACAGGTGCGTAGCAGCCAGCGTACATTCTCTGTAACGCAGAAAAAGTGGGAAATCTTTAAAGTGCAGAGCTCTGAGGATTTTGACAAGAAGGTGAAGAACAGTCAAGAACCCGTAATAGTTGACTTCTTTGCAACGTAAGTAAACTAATTCTGGAACAAACTTGTTTTAAATCTTGTCTTATTCAGTTGGTGCAATCCCTGCAAGCTATTGACACCACGCATTGAAGGCATTGTTGGCGAGCAGGCGGGTTTAATAAAACTGGCCAAAGTTGATATCGATGAGCACAGTGAACTGGCGCTCGACTACGATGTGGCTGCAGTTCCCGTCCTTGTGGTCATGCAGAACGGCAAGGAAGTGCAGCGCATGGTTGGATTACAAGATGAGGACAAGATTCGTGCCTGGGTAGCCACCGCAGTCAAAAACGCAAAGAAGTAGAATGGTAGCCACAGGCAATCCGTAATGTAGCAAGGCTTTAAACTCGTTCTACTGACTCATCAGATGTATGTTATTTTTTCAAAATAAATGTTATTACTCGTTGCTAAAACAGCTTAAACTACATATGCATAACTTAAATGTTTAAATGGAGTACCAGCCCGGAGTTCCGGGTCTTTTCTTGTTGCGATCCAAAAACTTTTTAAATCCCTCTTTGGACTCATCCATTGACTTATCATCTTTCTCCTGTTTCTCCGCCTTATTGGCAAATAGATCAGGAAATGTGAACGCTTCAGTTTTGGGCTGTAGGAAGTGCAAGATTTTATTTTTATTGCAACATGATTTGAACCTCGCATCCGCTTACCATGGTTACATAAGCCAATTTGACATCGTCTTTTTTGGTCACATAGCCGTAAGTCAGATCGCGTTTAGTCTCGCCCAGCGCAATACGTGTACGTACATCAACCACGGGCACCTTGTAGATCTTTTCCAAGTAGTTTTTCACATCATGTTTGGTCATTTCTGTGGAAACCGCAAAGGTGACAACATTTGCCGGCTGTTCCTCTGTGGGTCGCACCAGTTTCATCCAAAAGTTAGGTAGAAAGACGCGCAGCTGCGGATTGCCGCGTTGGTAAATGGGATACCAGCGAGTTGACATGACAAAAAACTTTTATTTTTATACAATGTATCAAATCAAAACTACAATTAAGCAACAGAACAAGCGTCTCAGCTGTTTGTCTTGAATTGTCTGTGAAACTTCATTAGCAGAAAAGCACCAAAATATCCCACACACGTGTTGTGCACAGCTGATAAGGCAACACTTGTAAATTGATTGGTGTTTCAATTTGTTGACATGGTCAAGCCGAAAAAGAAGGGACCTAAGAAGAAGCCGCTTAGCCGCAAGGAGCAGCGCAAACTAAAAAATGAAACAAAGAAAAACAACAATAGGATCTTCCATGCTTCTAAAACAAATGGAGCGCAGAGAGTGGCTGAGGCAGCTGCAGCTGCCGCATTAGCAGCAACCAGCAAAACAAAAAAGAAGAAAAAGCCAAGAAAGCTACAAGTGAAACCAGAGGAAATTCCGCGCGAGGAGCTGCTGGCGGGCGAAGTGGATGAGGACGACAATGAATCAATAGCCTCAGATTTTAGTGATGCGGAGGTGGACGCTCGCTTGCCTCCAGGGCGCAAAGTGCAAAAATTCGAGCCGCTTGGCCAGAAGCTACCCAAAAAACATGCTGGCATCCAACGGTTGGACGAGATGGCAGCTCGTAGCAAGGAGTTGCGCCAGCACAAAGAGTTGCTGAACAAATCGCGCAAGCAGCGAATAAAACAAATGAAGCTCGAGAACATAGAAGAAGATAAAGAGATTGCCAAGCTCGAAAAGAAGCTAAAGCTAAACAAGACCAAGGACAAGAATCGCCTGGTGCGTAAAATGTTCAACGACGGCTTAGACTATCTACTCGATTTTGTACTGGACGATGATGAGGAAAAACAAAAGTGGGAGGAGAAGCAGCAACGGAAAAAAGAACTGAAAGAGCGTCAGGAAAAGGAAGAGACGGGCATGTGGAGCGAAGAGGAAGATGAGCCAATGAACATGACAGGAACCGACAGCGATATGGAGGAAAACTTGGACGAAAATGAGACGGATCAAAGTGGCATGGAAGATGAAGAGGATGAAGACGATGAAGGATCCGATAGTGAAAACGAAGAGGATACAAAACAAACGAAGTGTATGCATAAAGTTTTTAATTTTAGTTTCTTTTATATATGTGTAAATGTATCTTACAGTCAAAGAGGACATTTACGGACGACGTCGCGATGCCGATGGCAACATTGTGCAGGATGATGGTGATACGGAGGCTAAAGGAACTGGCCAAAAGTACATACCACCACATCAGCGTGCTCTTTTGGCCGCCAGCGAGGGTTCCAGTGCACAGCAGGCGGAGCAACTGGCTCGCTTGCAGAAACAATGCAAAGGCTTGCTCAATCGTCTGTCAGAGGCCAATCTTCACAAGATTTCTAGTGGCATTGAGACGCTCTACATGAAGAACTCACGTTTTAATATGAACGATACGCTGACGAAATTATTGCAGGAGGCGCTGCTGGGTCGGGCTCGCGCCAACGAGCGCATGGTGCAGGAACACATGGTGCTGCTGTCATATCTTCATGCGCATATTGGCAGCGAAATCGGTGCTCATTTTCTGCAAACTTTCGTTGAGCAATTTGATGGCTACGTTAAGGAGATTGACACACTGGACGTGGAAGATAAACGATTGAATAATCTTGTGCTGATTTTGTGTTACATGTACATGTTTAAGATCTACGAGCAGCGTTTGCTATTGGAGCTAATTGCTCGACTTAGTGGAAGTCTGTGTGAGAAATCTGTGGAATGTCTGCTGCTGATCTTCCAAACCGTCGGCTTTCGTCTCCGCAAAGATGATCCACTGGCATTTAAAAATATGATGCAGAATGTGCAGTCACAAATTGCTGCATCTCCGCTGGAGCTTAAGGAGAATCCGCGGCTGCGATTTATGGTCGACATTCTTAATGCTGTAAAGAACAACAACATGAGCAAGCTGCCCCAGTATGATCCCGAGCTAGCGGAGACACTGCGTAAACGACTCAAGGGAATGCTAAGAAATGAGCGCTATGTTGTTACTCTAAACATAACTCTGGAAGACCTTTTGCGTGCAGATAAGCTTGGCAAGTGGTGGATCGTAGGCTCAGCATGGGCAGGCAATTTAGCGGAGATGGGCGCTGCTCAGGTGGAGCAAGAGAAGCAACGCCAACAGCCAGGAAGCGAACGCTACTCGCAGAAACTGCTGGAGCTGGCCAAGAAGCAGCATATGAACACCGCCGAGAGACGCAGCATATTTTGCATCATTATGAGCGCTGCCGACTATGTGGATGCATTCGAAAAGATTCTTCACCTGTCGCTCAAGGATCAACGTACGGTTGCCTATGTGATCATTCATTGCACACTCAACGAGCGCCGTGCTAATCCTTACTATGCCCATCTGGCATTGAAATTCTGTCAGTACAATCGTAAATTTCAGCTGGCCTTTCAATTTGCTAGCTGGGATCGTATCAATGACATTGAAACCCTTTCCAAAGCACAGATACGCAACCTGGCAAGTTTTCTGCAGCAGCTCATCCTATCTTCTGGTCTGCAGTTGTCCGTCCTAAAAGTCGTGGACTTTATGCAACTGCACAAGCTGAGTTTCTATTTTATGCGCGAGATTATGCAGCGACTATTGCTTTCCAGTGAGGAGAGCCAAGTCTACCAGGCATTTGAGCGCATTGCCAAAAACACCAAGCTGCAGCAGTTCAAGCAAAGCATCCGTTTGTTTATGCAGCATTTTATGCTAGCTAAGATCGAGGAGCACAAGGAGGAGGAACAGCAGCTCCTAAGGCAGCGCATTGAACATCTGGACAAACTATTGGCTTATGTAGATTTGTAAATAAAACTCGACTTTGGTTTTTGAACACTAAAAATTAACAAGAACGCATTTGTCGTTTATATATTTTAAGACTTAAAACTATCACTCAGTCAAAGCTTTGCAGCAGGTCACGTGCACGCTGATATCGCGTTGTTTCCACAATAGCCTGACCCTCTGCATCGTCCTTGAGCTCCTCGCTTTTTTTATCCATCTCTTCTATGGCATCCTGGGCCAGTTTACTGATTGTTGTCTTCGAGGCTCCTTTTGAAGCTGCCAAGTACTCCAAAGCAATGGGCCAAATTTCTGAGCTCAATTTTTGCTCATCGAAGGCTGTCTGCTGTATGGATATCTGTCGTAATTTTACAAATTTCCAATCTTGCCGACTGTCCTTCCACTTAAGCAGATATTCTTCATTGCGTTTGGCTTCATTGTCTGTGCTCTGACATTTTTTCTCCTCCATTCTCTGCAAATGTTTTTGTTTTTTCTTTTTACGCACTGTAACAACGGCATTTGCGTTCTCGGGCTTGGCTGCCTCAGCCAGTTGTTCTGTTGTGGGCATTTCTTCATTCGCTTCATCTTCGTTTTTTCCATTTGTTGGTTTGCTGCGTTTTTCTTTGATGGCAGCGTGTTCCGCATTTTGCTTTCGCTTTGTCGCCTTGACTACAAATAGAACCGTGTTAAATAACTTTGTTTATTTTGTAATAACTTTGTGCTTACCTTTCCTAGGTGTTTCTTCTTCCATGTGCGTTTCACCTTCCACCTGCTGCTCCTCCACAATCACACTTTTGTCGGCAACTTCATCGTCGCTGCCCGCTGGCTGCGTCTCGTGTTTGCGTTTTTTAGCCTTACGCTTTTGCTTTTTTGTATCAAGCTCGGTTCGTGCCATATTGTCCTTTTTATTGGCGTTGGTTTTTATTTCACTTTGAATAGATTCCCTTAGCTCATGTGCTTTTATGTTGTTTATAAAATCCAAAATTGCTTGCAGCCGACTTCAAGGTGCTCAGCATTTGCTCAAATTTGCGCGCAGCCAACTTAAAGTGAGCAAAAAACTGCGCACACCATAAATGCTTAGCTGATTGTTTGGACACAAAATTTAATCTTATCGCTGCTCCACGCGTACGTTGTACGCCAGCGATAGCTAATGAGGGAGCCAGAAACACTGCAACCACAACACATAACACAATGCTGCTGCTGGAGCTGAAAATACTAACGCTTAACATTTGGTGAGTGATCTTTTTACCCCATTTGGTCACGCGCCTGAAACTAATTTGCCTTGTCGATTTTGTTTGTACGACGCCAAAATCCAATTATAATTCCAGGGGAATTCCATTTGTGTCCAGTGACCGTGCGCCACGTATCGATGCTATTTGCAAGGAGCTTAGCAGTGGCCAGTATGATATTGTGTCCCTGCAGGAAGTCTGGTCGCAGCATGACAGCGAGCAACTGCAGCAGGGCACATCCAGTGTGCTGCCCTATTCGCACTATTTTCACAGCGGCGTCATGGGTGCCGGGCTGCTAGTGCTGTCTAAACATCCAATACTGGGTACCCTGTTTCACGCCTGGTCCGTCAACGGCTACTTTCATCGCATCCAACACGCTGACTGGTTTGGCGGAAAAGGAGTGGGTCTGTGTCGCATTCTCTTTGGGGATCAAATCATTCACCTCTACAATGCGCATCTACATGCCGAATACGACAATGCGAATGACGAGTATAAGACGCATCGGGTCATCCAGGCTTTTGACACGGCCCAGTTTATAGAGGCGACACGTGGCAATTCGGTGCTCCAGATATTAGCTGGTGATCTCAATACTCAACCCCAAGACATTTCGTATAAGGTGCTTTTGTATACCTCAAAAATGAGAGACAGCTGTGCATCGGACTCGTTCAGGACAAATGAGTGTGGCAGGAACTCGTACACATCGAAAAGTGCATTGACCAAGAATCCATTAGGCATAAGGATTGACCATATATTTATAAGGAGTGCCGATCATATTAATGCGGAGATAACAGAATATACGCTACCATTTCCGGAACGTGTGCCTGGACAAAAGTTCAGCTACTCGGATCACGAGGCTGTTTTGGCGAAATTAAAGCTGACCCGATTGCCCACAGGAAATGTCAATGGCGTACAAACAGAGGAAGTGGAATGTAAAATCGTTCATGAAGAGGGTCAGGGTGGCGGAGCAACGATTGTTCAAGCCAATGGTTGCATCGCTTCTCCTCTCGCAATTGACACTAACAGCTGCTTCTCGTCCAATGGTGAGGCGTTGCCCGCTGCACGTACAGAAGCATTGACTGAGGCACTAGCTCTGTGCGATGCTTCCTTGTTGCAATTAAAGACGGATCGTTTATTGTACTACAGTGCAGCAACAGTTCTGCTGGTGCTTCTTGTGCTGCTCTGTGAATTTGCAGCACCGGTGGGACTGAGGACCATTTATTTGTTGCTCAAATTTATTGTGTTTGGCGTCATACTGTTCTGTGTGTTTATGGCTTCCATTTGGAACTACATGGAACGCAATGGGGTGCTGCAGGGCAAGAAAGCGATGGAGGTGATGCTTCAGCATGCACAGAAATATGAATACTTCTATTGATAAGTAGCAGCTATAACATTTATATTAAGCTCAAGAAGCATTTAGAGTGTAGCCCAGAAGTGCTATGTTAGACTATTTATATACATACAGACATATATCTCAACTAAGTTAGGTATTCAAAATTCTGCCTCAGCTGTAACATTCAATGCAATAAAATGGTCTCTGTCCCGCTTTTAAAATACATATATATGTATAACTGGTTTTTAATAGCCGCTGCAACGGTATAAAAACTTAAAGTTGATATCAAAATGTGTTAATAATCGTTATCGAACATCGGTCGATAAGTAGCGATACAGTACAAGTAGATACAGCAGCTACCCGTTCCAGTAAAAAGTTTATATTGCAAATATTAAATGAAAATTTGCTTAAAAACAGTTGCTTAATATTCCAAGTGTGCCATTTGTTGAATATTAAGAAAAACGAATTAAGTTTTTGCTGCCTCTGCCAGCCATAGCAGCTACAAGGGATACACACGCTGTTGTAGCTGAGACTGAGTCACGTCGAACCAAAACAAAACAAAGGCAAAAGACAGACAACAAAGGCAACATCCAGACAATGAACAAGCTGCCAGGTGCCAACTTGGAATTTGTGCGCGAGGATGATTTTGTCGAGTACTTTATATTTCCCAAGCTAGCCGAGGGTGATGAGGAGCAACTACGACAACAGCTGGAGCAAGTGCGTGCTGATTGCCTCGCTTTTGTGGAAAAGAAAGTCAGCGAGCGTTGTTATATTTGGCACAAGGATGAATTTCAGCTGCAAGCACGCACAGGCAGCGCAGAGGAACGTCTGCTTAACGAGGAAGACAACAAGCAAGACGAAGAAGATGATGAAGAGGAGGGTAAGTGCACTATATTTATGCATCTCTATATTTAGCTATAGCAAATTTGGGCCCATTTCAGGTGCACTGCCGCCCCATTTGCATGGTGTGACGCACTACGGCGACAACATTGGCGACGAGTGGTTCATTGTTTATCTATTGAGTGAACTAACCCGCTCACAGAAAGATTGCATAGCGCGCGTATGTGATGCGGATGGCGAGTTTCTACTTATCGAAGCAGCTGATGCTCTACCCAATTGGGCCAGTCCAGAAACTTGTGAGCAGCGCGTTTATATAGTCAATGGAGGGCTTCAGCTGCTCCAGAATTCAACCAATACCATTCAGAGCAAACGCTTGCCCATGTCCAGTGCTGTGCAGCGTATACGTCTTAATCCCACACTCTATCGCTGTTCTCGCGATATACAAAACTGCATTGATTCGCGTTTGATGGAGTTCCAGCCGGCACAGCCGCATGTATCAATTCATCGTCAAATTGTGGAGTTGCCACAAAATGCAGCAGAGCTGCTGAAGCAACGACCTGGACTTGTAGCGTCTGCTGTGCGTGCTTTCTGCGAGCGAGATACGCTGGACACTAAGGCGCTGCGTACCATGCGCTACTTTCCACCAGAGTCACCGCGCAAACGCACAAACGTCGCCTTCACACGATGTCTGTATGCGATGGTAATGCATAGTCAGTATACGCCGGAGCGTCGACTGGGCTGGCAGCTGACAGATGCTGTGTCAAATGCGGAGGCCTATAAGGAACAGCTACTGGGCGTAAAGCTGGCCAGTGGACTGGAGATATTGGCCAGTCAGGCAAAGCGTGCGGATGATCAGCTGAACGATAAGTCCCCAGCCTGGCGTGCCTATTTGCGCAGCCTGCAGGGCAAGGGTTACTTTCGGGATAACATCGAAGGTAGTGCCGAGTATGTGCGTCTGCTGAGCTCGGCCAAGGAGTACTTTAAATGCAATCAGCAACGTTTTCGCACTGCACCGCTGGTGGGTGCCGAAATTGTGGATCTTCTTTTGCACACAAGCGAAAGCAGCGGCGCGGAGGAGTTGTGTGACGAGGAGAATAATCTGTTGCCAAGCGACGCGGATGATTGGTTGAACATCAGTGCTGAGGATCTGGATGCCATGTTGCAGCAGCGATACGGTCCGCAAAAGCTATACAATCCCAATGGCGATATGAATGCCGCTGAATTTACCAAACATTTATCAGAATTCTTGGACAGGCAATCCAACTTTGAGGGTATTGAGACAGCAGGCGACGGCGCCAACGATGAGCTGGATTCGGACGATGATGAGCCACCACCGCCGCCAGCAACACAAAATGCCGAGACCAGCCACGCAGCCAAGGTCAAAAAGAGCGCTTCGATGAGAAAGGCGTGCCAGCGCAACTCACTGATCCAATCGGATGAGCAGGATAGCACACATGTGCGAAATTTCTTGGACTTTGTGATACCCGAGGACAACTGGGACTCCACTTCCGATATGAGCGACTATGCGGATGAAGAGGATCTGCAGCGCAATTTCGATGCGTTGTCCAGCACCAGTGCCAGTGGTGGTGATGATAACTACCGCTTGGATCGCAATATTAAGGCGTACATGGAGCAAATGGACCGCGAACTGGCACAAACAACTGTGGGCAAGTCCTTCCATGGCAAGACCGGTGCTAGCAGCAGCGCTTCCGCCCCACACGCTGCCGATGATGATTTCGATGACATTGAGGACTTTGAGCCGATTAACATAAATGTGAACACGCTGCGTAATATGATGGACAGCTACAAGTCACAGATGGGCGGCGCTGGACCCGTTTCGAATCTTTTTAATGCCATGGGCGTGGGCATGTCGGCAGCGCCAACAGCAGAGGATGATAAGCCCAAGGGTTTGTCCGAGTCCGCCGTCTAAGGCGGGAAGGAAAACAAATCCAGATTACAGTCAACATTTTGCCCTTTAACAGTAAAATCGAAATATACATCTTAATATACATATACATATATATCTAATTTTTGTGTTGTTAGTGGTTGTATGTTGTTTATAATGGTAACCAAATGAAGCAATTGTAGCTAGATGCTAATCTTTGGATGCTGGCACAAAGTTGCCATAGTCGCGCCTGACCTTCATCGGTGAACCGCTCTGTGGCTCATTTCGATTGCGATTCCTGTGCTCAGGATAGGGCCGATCTCCTACAACGCCGCCACCACCACCACCTCCTCCACCACCACGATCTCTACGCTGGTAAGGCTCATATCGATTGCGGCGATTATCTGTAAAAAAAAAGGGGCTATATGAAGCTTATTCAAATGAAGCTTCAAATCAAATCAAAGTAATTACCTCTAAAGCCCCGATCATTCTGATTATTATATCCGCCTCCGCCGCCACCGCGTCTTTGCCAACCGCGATCGCCGCCACCTCGTCGCTGTCCGCCATTATAACGATTATTATATTGCCCCGAGAATCCACCTCCTCGATCCCCGCCTCCACCGCCACCACCACCGCCACCCATCCAGTTCTCAACTATCGGCGGCTCTGGGCTTGCCTTGGCACAATGTGCCATAAATTCGACATCATCTGTTGTGTAGCGTAATGCAAAATCCGATTCACATTCATCAAGAAATGTTGTATCTTTCGCAGACAGTCTGTTAATTTTGCGGTTTGGGTCAACCATTCTTGTAAACCTTTGTTGTTTTTATTTTTTCAACAGCTAGTATGCTAATCACCAAACTGTGTACAATTTACTATTTTAAATCTTTAAAAAACTCGTATAAAAGTTGTATGAGTCGTAAACAGGGCTGCAGTATATAAACATAAGCAGAAACTCTACTGACTTGTTTAATTTTGTATTTTTGTGGTGAATGGTCACACAGTTGCTAGTTGGTACCGGCTGTTTTGTGGTTGTTGATTTATTGGTACTAATGTACCAAATACGGGTACTCAGTTTTAATAGAATTTTTTGGATCTAAACCAGTGGTTTCTTCTCTTTAAAATAATACACCTCGTGAAAAAATCATTTTACAACAGACATAATAGAAAAAAAAATGTCGTTTATTTTTACAAGCACATGCGGTTTTGAATGCATTATATGCAAACAGAATACGGAGCTGAAGGGAATACCGCCAATACCTTTTAATGAGCGATAGGCAAATATCGTATACTATGTTTACAATTATCGATAAGGAAAATACAATATAAGTTTTGCCAGTAAAATGCGGGAGTGTTTTTAAGTGATTGCTGTTAATTTAAACGGTTATAAATAAATTCACCCACATGTCATTTAAGCCAAAGGCTCACAACTACAATAAAACAAACGCTGGACATGCCACTGCATCGCATTCATAGAACATCAAGAGCCACAAGCATATTAAGCTCAGGGGTCAACAACAACCACAAGAAACGTGCGCATTTTAGGAGCTGGCCATGGAGCAACAGACTTCTCTGTCCGTGCGCTGGTTGCGTCGCTATCGTGCGTTCTTCATAATACTATTATTCATCATTGCCATCCAGCTGTTTCTAGCCTACAAATCGGTAGACATTGATTTGGCGGGCGCCCTGCGCACTCAACGGGATCTACACGAGGTAGCAGCACCGTCGCCCCCGGAGTCAGTGGCGCCACCAGCTCATGTACCAGAGGCCGGAAAAAGTGTTCGCCTAACGGTAAAAGAACTGGGCTTCGAGCCCGAATGTGATATCAATGCCAAGGAAGCAATATCGGCACTGCAGCGTGCCAAGACGAAAGACTGCCGTCAACATATCGCCAAGATTGCCTGTGCCATTCAAGCTGGACGCTTCTATGCCACACATCTGCAAAGTAGCTGCCCAGCGGGCAACCATACGGCCAATGTGTCGCTGGGTTGCTATCGTGACGAGAAGGACTCTCGCCTTCTCGCCGGCTACTTCACTAGTTTTAAAACGTCCAATTCACCTAGCGGATGCGTCGAACTATGTCTGCAATCCGGCTATCCGTATGCAGGCGTGCAATACGCTCGCGAGTGCTTCTGTGGCTTCGATGCACCGCCCAGTTCCGCCAAATTACCCGACTCCAGCTGCAATATGAAATGTGTGGGAAATGCCAAGGAGATCTGTGGCGGTTTCTATGCCATGAATGTCTACGAAACGGGCATTGCCAGTAAGTGCGTCCTAAACATTAATTGACCTGATTATCTAACATACAATTTATTACAGAGTTTACTGCTCAACTGGCAGCTAGCAGTCCAGCGCCGGGAGAGGAACAGCGCGTTCGCATTGCATTTCTGCTGACTTTAAATGGACGCGCATTGCGCCAAGTTCATCGTCTGCTCCGAGCGCTATATGCGCCCCAGCATGTTTATTACATTCATGTAGATGAGGTGAGTAAGTGGGGTGAAACGTCACGACAGCCATGCGACCGGATTTCATAATTAAACCAAGCGACAAGCTCTACGATTTGTGCTAATTAAGCAGAATTTAACGCCTCGCTGCTGTTACAGCAAATTCGCTTCAAGACTGAATATTAAACATGTATATATAGTATGCCTACTGATAATGAAAAACATAAAGCCAGAAAGAATACAAATGTTAATAATTATATAAAAGTTGTTAATCAACACTTATTAATCAGTAAGGGATCATTAACATTTGAATTCATATAAGAAGAGGGAAAGTTGAGTTTTACTTAATTTTGACATCTAACTTACATTTATTCTCCTTACAGCGTCAGGATTATCTGTATCGTCAATTGTTGGAGCTGGAACCGAAATTCCCCAATATACGTCTGGCACGGAAACGCTTTTCAACGATATGGGGAGGCGCTTCGTTGTTGACCATGCTGCTTCAGTGCATGCAGGATTTGCTTCAGTCACACTGGCAATGGGATTTTGTCATCAATCTGAGTGAAAGTGATTTCCCAGTCAAAACGCTGGATAAACTGGTGGACTTCATGAGTGCGAATCGTGGTCGAAATTTTGTCAAAGGTCATGGCCGCGAGACGCAGCGTTTCATACAGAAGCAGGGATTAGATAAGACATTCGTCGAGTGCGACACGCATATGTGGCGAATTGGAGATCGCAAGTTGCCTGCCGGCATCCAAGTGGATGGCGGCAGCGATTGGATAGCACTATCCCGTCCATTTGTGCGCTACGTGACGCATCCGGCAAAGGAGGACAAACTGTTGCAGGCACTGTTGCAGCTGTTTCGGCATACTCTACTGCCTGCCGAGTCCTTCTTTCACACGGTGCTTAGGAACACTGAGCACTGTCATAGCTATGTGGACAACAATCTGCACGTGACAAACTGGAAGCGCAAGCAGGGCTGCAAGTGTCAGTACAAGCACGTGGTGGACTGGTGTGGCTGCAGCCCAAACGATTTTAAGCCCGATGATTGGGCACGCCTGCAGGCAACGGAACAGAAATCTTTGTTTTTTGCCCGCAAATTCGAGCCGATTATCAATCAGGCGGTGCTACTGCAGCTGGAGGAATGGCTCTACGGGCCATATACCAACGAGTATGCGAATCTGCATGGCTACTGGCAGTCGCTCTACCATCACGAGGACAAACACGGAGCAGGCGATGATCTGGCACGTACAGTGGGAGACAGTCTCATGCGTCATGCAGCGCAACCGTTTAAGCTGCAACCATTGCAGCTGTTGGAGCTGACACACTATCTGCATCGGGATCAGTACAAGGGTTTCTTGCTGCGTTACAGAGTGCTCCGTCGCGACGACTCCAAGGAATTGCAGCTGGAGACGCGCGTCCGTCCAGTGCAACACGGGAAGGTGGCGAGAAATGCTCGTTTTAGCAAGAGATTGCGCAACTTTGAGGTCTCCACCGACTTTGATCAGAAGGAGCAGGTGGCACGCAATTTTGCCAAGCTGCTGGGACCACAAAGTGAACTACTGCTCAGCTATACATATCAAGGAGTGGCTGCCTCGCAGGATGTCTCGCACTCGTACAACTTGACGCTACTCTGGCTGGATCCCTTGGGTCGACTGCAAGACTTCAATGAGCTGCATGTGGAGGAATCCCAAATCGATGTAATCAATCACTCGAAGACGCTGCTCAAGCGACCACTTACACCGGGCATCTGGACAGCTAAGCTCATTGGACGCAATTCAATCTATGCACAGCTCAAATTCCTGATTGCACCACTAGCCTATGTCAATGGAGCGCCACTGGAAACAGTGGCAGCTGCACGCGCTCAAAATGGTGGGTTGGGCCTCTCCCTGCCCGATGACTTTGAGATGCCTGTGGAGTGGCAACAGCATCTGCATAATGATGATGATGTCTTTGCACTGCGCCAAGAGGCTTTGGCCAATGCGGATTTAATTGGCCAACAGTTGCACAGCCGGATTGATGAACTGGTTGGCCAATTCTTTCAGTTGCGTGAAACGTGCATCGTTGAGGGCATTACTGTGCTGCAGGATCTGCCACTATGTCGAGACACCGCTTGGAGCTCACTGGCCATGGACCCCAAGAGCGATATGGAGGCGCTACTCAAGCGCTGAGTTTGAAGGAGAGGCCACAGTCAGTAGAATTTGTTATAGCCATTTTTGTAAACGCTACCATTGATCAATTTATGTTGTTAATTTTGTTGTGTAAATAGTTTGTGAATGTCTTTTCCTCTCTCTCTCTGTGTGTGTTTTAAAAATATCTGTGTACTACTTGTATAATTTAATACTTTTATCTGACAGTTCGAATTAGAATTTTAAACTCCCGATTTCTGCAAATTTTATGCTCAACGCACACAATACTAGGATAAGCTCAAAGTTTTCGATGTCCTTGCAATAAATAATTGTTTTCTCAGTATTATAACTTATGCAGAGATTATTTTATAGTCTTACAGTACCTAGAGAACTAAGAAATCAAAAAACTAATGGCAGAAATGTTTGGAACATTGTATATACTAAAACAATTCGAGTAGATAGGAAAAAAAATGTCTGTTATATAATCTAGACCAAAAGTAAATCTGTTTACTAAACGAGCTATGCAAGGACATCTAAGCTTCGTTTTTGCCACATTAATCTTAAGTGTTTTTAAATATATTCTGTAATCTGCGTGTATTTCAAACCAAACTCCGATTTCAAATTCAACAATTTTAACGCTCCATTAAATGTTTTTTCTTATAGAATGTTGTGATATATGTAACATGTATGTAAAATGGGAATGAGATTGGGACTTGAGACAGTTCGCAATTGGTGTGAATGTGTGTGTATAAATGAAAGAGTATTACGAACAAATTGTTAGAGTTTAAGTAACTATGCGATGCAATTGTAACACTGGACATATTTCTCTATATACCATGTAGTTTATAAACTTTAAACTATGCAACTACAAAGATTCGTTAATCATTTTGTTTTGGCCGGAATTTCAAATGTTGAGCTCGCTTACAGGTATTATTTTTGAAGGTTCCTTTCTGTTTTGTTAATATATTTCTGTAGACTGTTAGACTTAAATATTTAAAGCCAAGGCCATTTGTACTGCCAGTTGCTGTGCGAGCACGTTTCTAGATCAATAGATCCTCATCCGGGTCCTCATCATCGAAATCATCATCAGCATCGGGCGTATAAATAATGTTGCCCTCTGCAGCTTCGCTTGTGCTGCAAAAAAATATAAAAAAACATTCTTTAAATTGACGACTTTTATACGAGGAGCTCCTACTAACTAACCGTTCATATGGCAATGTGAGCGCATTGCGCGCTATTACTTCATCCTCATCCAGTTCGATCTTAAAGGTGCCACCTGGATCAGCCGTTTGAATGGCATCATCCTGCGTTATTGTTAATGCAGCAGCTGAAGCATTTGCATCAGCGGCCTCGGTTAGTGGAGTCACTTTGAACTCTGTCTTGGTGACTTGGCACGTGTAGCGTTTGTTGCTTACGCCTCCGCCCGGCTTGCGCGTTATCAGCGATAGCGTTGTGTCTGTTTCCAGACGGAGTACCAGCTCCGCTAGATACTCACAGCCAGCTAGAATGTAGTCAGCATCGGGATGTTGCAAGTGCTGTGGGGAGGCCCACAGGAACACACGTCGCACATGCTCGCAGCGGCGCAGCCGATTGATATAGTCAAAGATGTAGGCAGGCGTCTGATAACACAGCAAATCGGCCAGAGTTGGCAGGATGATGTTGCAGCCAACCTTTGGGGTTGGTTCTGATGATGTGGTTTTGTTGTTGTTATTTTGGTTGCTACACTCGATTAAAAGTGTCTCGAACTTGGCCACGTGCTTGAGTTGCGTGCCAATTGGCAATGTTTTTACCTGCTCGCCCTCACCCTGTTCGTGCAGCAGGCTGTCAATGAACTTTAGCGCGATTCGTTCGCGATTAAGTTGATCTGAAAATTACAATAACAAATTTACCAACTCCTTTAATTCGTTTTTGGTTCACTTTACTTACCTATAATAAGGACGACCTTCTGATTGCTCACAATCAGATTTGAAAGCATGTTGCATTTAGTTTTAACAAATTAAAAATAATATTAAAGTGCAGTTTTTATTGTTGCTTGCTGTCAGTGATGTTAGAGCTTTCAGCACATTTCGCTATCGATAACTAAACAAGCGATGTTTATTTTAACGTCGCGATACTGGTACAAAAATATCGTTAATCTCTAGCACCAGCTGATATTTGATACTGCCGCGTTTTCCAAATGAGTAAACAACAATATCAATGTGAAAATGTAGTGCCAGGTGGATTGATTACTAATCGGCTTAAGGGAAAGTGCAACCTTGAATCAGCTTGTGTTGTTGCTTAATTTCCCTAATGATTACAACGATTGATAGCCGGTCATTGACTCTAGCTCGTAGCCTAGTGGACTGCTTGTTCTTGTTTGTTTTTGATTGCTCTCGCTTTTGACATCGTCTGCGCTGACGTTGCGATGCTCTCGTTATTGTTGTGGTTCTCTTGATCGGTTCAGTTGTGGTAAATTTTGCGCTTTTTGTGTGTTTTAATTTCTGTTTTTGGCAGTCGCGTGCTATAAAATATCTCGCTCGTAGCTCTTTATCCCTGCTACTTGGCTCTCCGAAACCGTAAGTATGATTTTGTTGTATTAGCCACGTTTAAAAACGACAAATAAACAAAAGAATAAGTGTGATTAATATCCAACAAGTGGTTAGCAGTGTTTGTGTGCAAATATACGGGCCTTTTGTTGGTGTTAGAAACTTAAAGCTTTTGCGCTAAAGCTTTTGTGAGTTGCCTGTGGTGCTTTTAAGGGGAATCTGTGGGGGCGTTGCTGCCTTTGCAGACATTTTCGCTGCTTCCATATGGACGAGCTTAGATAGATATATACCAAAGCACAGCAGCCACAATCCTGCAAAGAACGGTATCTGCTCAACAAGTTAAGACCAGGCAGCTGGAAAAAATACATTAAATAAATTTGAAGTCGATATTTATAAGCTATATAAAAGTTAAAAAAGCCGCTTAAAATTCATAGCAAACATCAGCAGCAGCTAAAGGAGAAAAACATTGGCCATGCTCTTCTCACTGGGTAAGTCATAGGCAAAAGTTGTGGGTGGGGGGTGTGAGTGCTTGCTGTCAGCAGCTGTGTGCAATTATTATGCATAGAACATGTTATAAGCAGGCCGACGCCTCAATTGAAATGCAGCTCAGTACAAAATCCCAATCAATAGAGGCGAAAGGAATGCGCAATTTCCCTGGCTGGCATACTAACAACAAAAATAACAACAAGGTTGTTTTGGCCAATTGCATGCGAATTTCTGTTAGCCAACACAAACCGCTCTTAAATGTGCATTAAAAATTAAGCAATAAGTCTAATAACTAACAGACTTTATGGTCGCATATGCGAAAAGCGTTTTAAAGCTTTATCGCATGCGAGTGATTATTTTATTGCCAAAGCTCTGCGCTGCCAACGCCGCTGCTGCGTAGATGTTACTGCTGCTGCTGCTCTGCCTAAAGTAAAGCGCCAACGTGAAAATCAGTTGCGCATTGCACTTTGAGGTGACCGGTTGTTTGTTACTTGCGTATTGTGTTGTGTTGTGTCTCTAAAAGTGTTTATTACCCACTCGCCATTGCATGCACATCAAAGCTGGACAATTAGCCAGCAAATCGTGTATTGATTTTTAATTCAAAAAGTGAACATAATGTCTAAGGATATGGATGTTGAACAGGCGGCAGCAACAATGACGACGACTTCAATTGAAGTCAAAGCTGAGCCTGTTGCTATTGTTGAGGTAAAACCAGCAGCAACAACAGCGCCAACAACAAATGGCGAAAATATTAGCAAGGCGGCTGAGCAGCCCAAACAGCAACCAGTGGCAACAACTTTAACAACAATACCAGAACAAGTGCAGCCAACAAACGCCGCCATCGAAACGACCGCAAATAAAGGTACAACCACAAAAACAACAACAAACATGGCATTGGCTTTAAGCTTTGCCTAGTGCAAAGTAAAAATTAGTAAAAGTTATAATAAAACGCACTCAACAGGACGGACAGGTGTAGAAAGGCCGATAGAAAGGCAAAGCGAACGCAAGCACACTAATGAGATAGAGGGCAAGAGAGAGAAAGGGGAAGAGACACTGTTACTATTACACATCCTCCTTTTGGCGTCTCCTACATCTCTCCTTTCTCCTCTCTCTCTCTCTTTCCCTCTTTCCGTCTGCACAGTCATCAACTTCATTATCGTCGCGCATTCGCACCAAGTTTAAATTTCACTTTAGTTTTTCAGCATATTTTTAGTTGCTGTGTTTGTTTGTGAGCTGCGCTGCTTTATTTATTTTAGCTTTTGCGCTTTTCCAAAGTCATCGTCGTCGCATCTTCCAAAAAAAAGTTTTACTTTTTATGCGGATTATTTATTTCTGTTGCTTTACTTATTTCTCTTTTCTTTAGCCCATTACCTTCAAATTTTGCGCACGATCTGCTGCAACGCTTTGCTGGGCACCAAGCAACAACAAAACTGCAACACGCCTGCTTAACTAACAGTCTATTAATTATAATGTTCACTTTATTCATCATTAATATTTGGCTATTAATTTCACTGGCCGAAAAACTAAAAAGCTGCCGAAATTGATTGTTTTTCCTTTTTGTTGTATAACTGCGGCACGTGCCATTTGTGGCAACAATCAAACAACAAACTGTGCCACATTTCAATTAACTTATCTCAGTTTATTCATGACTTCATTTGCAATTTACTTCAATTGTTAAAAGGAGAATCACCTATTTGCATATAACTTCAATTCAAGCGACTGATAAGCAAATGTTGGACACATTTTCTTTTATCTAAAACTACTTTATAGGTTACCCAAGGGCAACAATGGAAAAACATTTAAAACTCTTTTAAAGTTCATCGTTTCTTTCATTTCATGTGTTTCCTAAAATTATCTTTCCATATGTTTAAATTCGAACACGTTTGCGAACACTTCAATTTATCAGAGAAGCGTTGAAATTTTTTTAATTCATTTGCAATTTACTTTTCCCTTTCGTCGCCCGACTTCAACCCCTGCAAACATTAAACAATAGATACACGAATGAACAATGCTATTTAAAGCGATTTGGTATCAATTTTTTTTTTTTTTTTATTTTTTGCCTCTACGGAAGATTGTCGAATGGTGGCTGCCAGACAATGTTTACATGAAGTGCTGATAACAAGCTGGCAATTCAGGCCTGTGCCTGGTCCCAGCCGGGCTTCTTACTTCTCACCTTATAGTGTTAGACAAACATTTACAATATTGTGCATCGAAAGCATAACAAAAATCGACTGTTTAGACTAAAGTTGTAATCCAATAATCCGGAATCTTATTGTCATTGGCTAAAACTAAACAAATACTAATGTTTACATATACAAAAAACAGTTCGTATCAGTGTGTGCTGGGTGGTTTTTTTTTTTTTTTTATCTCAGTTTGCCGGCGTCGTTGTTTATCGTGAGATCGCTTGAATTACTTACGTACATACATACATATATTTATGCAACTTGTTGCTGTGGCTGTGAGTCTAGCTCAAATGAATGCCTTTGTGGCTATGATATCATGTGTCAGCTATGGCGAACACATTGGGTCAATTGCTACGCACTGATGATTAAGATTCCAATTAATGAATCGTGTAAAGCATAATAATTAAGAATGCGCAGCTAATTACAAGTTTATTACGAACTCATCTCAACCCTGTAACTGTGTCAAATCGAATGCGCTTTTAATGCGAATTATAAATTGTGCATTTAGTAATAAATTCTCTTTAACAAACCTTATATTGGTGTTAACTTGAAATTCTAAACAAAAAGTCTGTTCGAAACAAGACTTATTTTGAGTTTTTCCATACTGCGCCCCTAAAAAAAAAACAAAAAAACGATTCGAGAAAGTGTTAACAATGTTTATGATGTTTTCTATTATTAATTTGTTTATGTTTGTGGCGCGTAGGCAACAACGACAAGTCCAATATGGATCCAGCGCTGATCAACTTTAAAGTGCTCTATGTGCTGACACAGCTGTGCGGCCTTACAATGATTGTGCTGGTGGGCACCTGGATTGGGCAGCATTTTGGAGGATTGGGCGGCACTGACAATCCCAAGCTGGAGTTTAACTGGCATCCACTTTGCATGACCATTGGCTTCATTTATCTGTATGGCAATTGTAAGTAGAAGTCGTATTTTAGTTTGTGGCCGGAAAAGGTGTAACTAACTTATGCCACACCATGCCATTTTTTTTTTTAGCCATACTCGTTTATCGCGGTTTTCGCACCACGCGCAAGAAGACTCTGAAGCTCACCCACGCTGGCATACACCTGGCCGCCTTCGTGCTGACTGTGATTGCCCTGAAGACCGTCTTCGATTCGCATAATCTGGTCAATCCACCTATTCCCAATATGTACTCGCTGCACTCGTGGCTGGGCCTGTCCGCAGTTATCATCTTCTGTCTGCAGTATGTGGCTGGATTCGCTGCATTTTTGTTGCCAGGCTTGCGTGAGAACTATAAGATTGCAATGATGCCTCTCCATGTGTACTTTGGACTCTTTGGCTTCGTTTTGGCCATTGCCAGCGCCGTCATGGGACTCACCGAGAAGGCCATCTTTACATTGTGAGTATATTTATGTACTTTAATGATAACTTTTGTTTAATACCTTTTGATTTGTAGGGGTGCTAACTATTCCACGTTGCCCGCTGCTGCTGTGCTGACCAACATTATTGGTGTGCTCTATGTGATCTTTGGTGCTCTCGTTGTTTACCTGGCCACAGAGCCCTCGTACAAGCGCAAGCCATTGCCCGAGGACACAGCTCTCCTCTCTGGTGCAACCAATGAGTAAACTTTGCCGAAAGGGACCCCATACTAGCTGCAATCATTACTTAAGCTCAAAACTGTGCACAAAATCAATAAGAAAACGTTACAAACCAAGAGTATACAAATAACCGCATGGTGCTTCGTGTATTGTTTTTGTTCATCTTTAAAACTCTACGAAATGTTAATGTTGAAATGCATGTTTATATTATATAATAGTACATAACTTATATGCATACATATATACTTTTATAGCATATTCCATATTTGTGACAAGCAAATGAGTAAGCTCAAATTTTATGTGACTCCAGAACTTCTGTATTATACGAATATGTATATCTATTATAACTAAATGTATATGTAATATATATCTTAAATAAAACTCTACATAAATAACATATGCTTATGCATTTTTAGCATCTGGATTATCATTATCAGTATCATAATCGTCATCCTCGGATTGACTTAAGTAAACAACTCTCCCTGCCCCTGAATCATGAGGCATCTCATCTCCTATATTCCGGTGAATCTCAATTACGTCCAACTCTATGTCATCTACGTGCTGCAATCTTAGCCGCTCATCCAGATCCACCACATAAGAGATAACTTTACCCAAATCCCTTACATGCCGTGTATGGCGATAGCTGCACTCTACATCAAAGCGACGCAAAGTTTGGGCTGTCGCATCATCAACCTGTATGGAACCCGCCTCTGCTGTGGAGCACAAGTGTGAGGCCATATTAACTGTTTGGCCCCAGATGACATAGCGAGGATGGTTTGAGCCCACAACGCCGGCAGCAATGGGACCATGTGCAATGCCAATCTGTAGCTGACCACGCATTGATCCGCCAAATGGTAAATATTGATTTTGCAAGGCTATATCATGGATTATACGCAGCATATCCACAGCAAAGTGGATCATGGTTAGGACACAGTTGTCATCATGCTCAAGCTGCGGATGCTGGAAACGCGCATGAAAGTTTGTATCCTTTGGCGGGTGCATCGATATTTCGAGACCGCAGGCTGTCATATAAGTCCAGTCCTGAACCCTAATCTTCTCCACTTTGAAGTTATTCATATAGTCCAGTAGTAGATCATCAAAGATGGATATATACTCATTCATAACTCGCAAGCTCGTTATATCCCGTTCAAATTTCACGATGCTGGCAAACATGACAGCCACATTGTTGCAGCTCTCGTGGAACAGGTGTTCGTTGTGCTGCCGGTCAATGAATAAAGGTGCCACATGGCTGGGCAATATGTTGGCCATAAGAGTCTTAATGTTGCGAATGCTGTTTTCGGTTTTGTTGTGAGTCTCCGCAAATCGAGATTTGTAGCTGCAAGTTTAAGTTTAAGTTTATATGTTGAGTTTGAAGGTTAACCTACAAATAGTCCACTTTCTTGATATAGGTAATGTGCAGCTCCAAGATGAAGATCATCATGCAGAAGGATATTATATACCAGATGCTGTCAAATTCCCAGTTGTGATGAAAGGAATACACGGTAAAGATGTGCATGAAGCAAGCAAAGCCTATCAGCACGGACTTGAAGACTAGCGGAAGATTAGTTAAAAATACGACTATAAAGACCATAATCACATTATCTGTAGCTTCCTGTGTGAGATACATTGAGACAGAGCATATGATTGATGTAGTATTATTTACCCAGCTCTGATGAAATTTTCTCTTAAGAACATGTGATATGGTTGCATCCTACAAAAGAACTCTTTAGACTATAATAATCTACATACATATATATAATAGTACTCACCTTATTTATTGTCGCCATAATGTAAAGTAGAAATAAGCTCAAAAATTGTAATTTAGCACGCATAAAAAGTTTTGTTTCGTATAGATCAGATAGTTTGTAGAGCCACCAATGTAGAAAGAATTTTTGACTAGTTTTTGTTGGTCGCTTTCCTAATTCTAATACAATTTTCTTATAAAAGCCCAAGCAACACAAAAGTGCGACAACTCCAAGTATGATCAACAAATTAAGCACAAATTGCGATCTTGAAAAGAGAATATAACTTATACTTGACTGGTATAAATAGTAATGCACTTACGTTGGTGGCAGTAAATTCTCGATAAGGATTATAATGCCAACAAAAACTATCATTAACAAACTGTATTTCATAAAAATATCCGGCTCTTTTATAAAGTCCCATTCAAGCCGGCTTTGATGAAAAAGCCTCCAGACCTTGGAGATGTTTGACTTAAATACAGGATCGTGTAAATTTTGAGCATCCTTAGAGAAATTGAAAATTCGTGCAAATCTAAAGATTTGATTGTGTATCATATATAACTATAGTTTATTTAAACCATACTTACTGTATTCCACCAACAGGCATATGTTTTACCTTTTCGCACATGGCATGGTATACTTTTGCCTCAACGTCATGATGACCTTCCAACTCTGTATCGGTGTGGCCTGGTGGTGAATGGGGTACTAAACTGATATTATAATCCCAGTTTTTGGGCTCTTCTGGAGCTAGTAAATATGTTAAGATGTCTGCCTTCTGCAAATGCAGATCCTCGTTGGCCAGCTCGCTGCCTGGCTCAAAAGCGTATTCGTTGTTTAACAAATCTAGTGTCTGTTGTGATATGTGCACTTTACCAGGACTTCCCAGAAATTCCAAACGATGAGCCACATCCACAGCTGGCGACCATATATCATACTCCCACTTTGTATGCCCAACCAGGGCCGAAAAAACCTCCCCAGAATGCACACCAATGCGCATATCTATGTCCAGGTTATGTGTATCACACTTACTCCAGGTCTTAAGGATCATATCAAAAGCTAGCGATATGCAGTCAATGGCATGCCTGGAATTGTATTGCGGTATACCAGAAACACAGCTATAGGAATCTCCTAGGAATTTGATGGGAATCACCTTATTTAACTGTGCTGCCAGCTCAAAATCAAGAATTAGCTCATGCAATATCTGGACGATATCTTCAACACTGAGTTGTGTAGTAAAATTTGCATAATTAACCATCTTAGCAACCAGTATGCTAACATCCGAATGCACATCTATATGTAATATACTACAAATGGTATAAGGCATAGAAGAAAAGTACATATACAAACACTGGGTGCAGATAACGCTTGCCAAGAACTTGATCCGCAAGGCGATTCTGGATTTCGTTCTTCAGCGACTGAGCAATTTCCTTCGGCACTGCCGTATGCATATTGTCCTCCTCCTTCTGCAGAGTGACCTTTAAGATAAAAGTAACTATCAGAAAATGTATTTAACTAAAAATCGCTCCAAAGCTTCACCTTAAGCACAAAGTTTTGATGCAACAGATCGCGACGATTTAATACCAAATGTCTCAAATGGTATTCCATGCAAAGGCGAAAACAGAACATTATCACATTGAGTGTGATCAGAAAGATAGCATAGCCGCCGTGTATGAAGAATTTATGTGGTGTTGGTTTATTCAAAGAACCTATGATATAGTGAATTAGGTATATGAGGGATACTCCGATGCCCAGCAGGTAGGGTCTTCCGTAGAATGCAACCGGCAGTAAAAAATACGCAGATACAATAACGACATGATCGAAGCAGCGCGTTTCAGGATCATTCGATATGAAGATCACATCTTAACAATGAAATGAATAACATTAACAATTTAATAAGTTTAGTAAAAGTTTGTAGAAATACCCATTAAAGTCACTAATAATGCTGCTACACTGCTAGCGATTCTGTTCCTTAAGCGAAAGTATTTATATAGTATCGGCTTTTTAAAACAAATCGAAAGTATAAACGGCAACAGGATCATCAGCGTCAAATATGGCACTGCTGCCGTAACAAATCTCTGAAAGGGACAAAACTTTTATTCTGATTGAAGATGCCAAAGTAACTAGTTCACCTGGTATAGTATAAATACAGTACACATATGTATGGCCAATAAACATTCCATGATGAATAGAAAGAGGGCCACATGGATGACAACCAAACGTTCGACATAGCGTTGATAGCACTGTTCCATATTCAGATCGTGGCATAGTTTCTGTCAGGATAGCAGTTGATCTAAAATGTTTTCAAGACAAGACTTTAATGGATAAGATTTACCCGTATATTGATCCATTCCCAGCCTCTTTTATAACCTTGATCAATATCGACAAGATCTGCATGGCTTGTTACCGAGTGAGTATCCCTTTTACTCAAATAAGCTCTCGTTTTTCTGGTTCCAATACTATCCTTTGTTCTTCTCATAATAATAAAATGTTCAATTGACAGCAAATGCAAAGGTTACATTAATTTGGTATACCAAAAGAGAATTTCAACTAGTTGTATTATAGTTGTTTTATTTACAAGATATAAACTGCAAGTTTTGTTAGATATCGTTTAATTACTAAGTTATGGTACAGGCTGATGGGGCAGAAATCCTTCGTATTCGTCATCCGTACCAAGTATATAGGTGGGTATGTTGCCACGCCCCTTGACAAGTGTCTTGCCACGATAGTTGCATTGTATATTATATTTGCGCAATTTCAGTGCCGTATTCTCAGTCACCTGTATTTTGCCCGGCATACCCGTTGAGTCCATGCGTGAGGCCATATTGACCGGATTACCCCAGATATCATAGTGCGGCTTCGATATGCCCACCACACCGGCCATAGCCCTGCCATGAGAGATGCCAATGCGCAGCATGCCATAATCCGTGGTACCCTCATACTCCGATTGCATATTCTCCGTATTGAAACGTCGCATGGCACGCATCAGATCCAAGGCAAAGTTGGCCATCACTTTGACAACCTCATCGTTGCTCTTGTCATTGGTTGTTTCCGTGTTGCTCAAGCGTGGTGTGCCACTAACCATATTGCCCTCATACTGGCCGCGCTCCAGATCCAGAGCTATGGTACTGCCATTGCCGTAGGGCACTCGCTGCAGTTGCTCGGAGGTCGAGCCGGGACGATACTGACTTCTGCGTCCATTTGGCATTAAGGAAACATTGCGGAACTTCACTTGTGGCGCATTGACTTGCTCGGATCGGGTGACATCCAGACCACAGGCAGCCATATAAGTCCAATTGGCCACCTTGATCTTCTCCACGCGCATGCTTGTCGAATATTTATTGAGCTAAAATGTATGCTATAAGTATATTATCTAAAATCTTTTAGCCTGTTTAACCCACCACATCATCAAAGTCACAGATAATCTCGTTGAGCACACGCAATCCTATTTTATCGGTATCAAAGTTCTTAATCGAGGCAAACATGACAGCCACATTATCATACTCCTCGTAGTACAGCTCATTCTGGAACTGCGTGGATAGGTAAAAATCCGCTAAAAAATTTGAAATGAAAGTTTACATCATATTCAAGATATTCTTGACCGAAAATACTTACCGACGTGTGATGGCAATATGTTAACCAGCAGTACCTTGATGGTATCATTGGTGATTAGGGCGTCATCCTGTTTCTGCATCAGTTGCCGCTTCCAGCTGCCAAATGCTGTTGTAATTAGTCAGGCAAATCAGGACTTAACAAGTAAACGACTTACTTGTAATCCACCTTGGCTATAAACTCTGTCTGACGCTCCATTAAATGGAATATGCCCAATGTGATAAAGATGAGCAAAATGTGTGAGTACTCTGCATTGAAGTTGACGTTCGTCGACGGACTTGTGGCATAGATGTAGTCAAATTCAAACACAACTAGGATTGCATAGGTCAAAGTGATTATCACAGCTACGGAGGTTTTTACGATGAAGGGTATGCGCGTAAACAAAAAGGATGTGCCTATTACGAGGGTCATGCAGTTTGTCAGAATCTAAATAAGAAAACAGCATTAATTATATATTACATATGATTAGAATTAATTATATAAGCTTACCCAGGGATGAAAGCATTGTACGCGGTCCTCAAAGGTAAGAAACGGTGTTGGTGCATCATCTTTAATGTCTCCACAATCAAGCTGTTATAGAAAAATTTCAATTTATTTTTGGTTCCAATTCGCAATAAAGTTGCCGCACGACAGACCTGCCAACTTGTTAATGCAGCATTGCCAACATTGATCACAATTTAAACAACTTATTTAAACAGACAATTAGAAAACGAGACAAAAATGTCCTTTTACTTACCACTTGCATCGCTGCCACAACACAATAGGATATAATAACCACAAAGTATACAATGATGCGTATGATAATATTTCTTTGCATGCAGTCCGACATCCCAAAGAAAAACCGACTAATTTTGGACTGGGGCATCGAGTTTTCTGCATCGGAGACGTAAATAATCCAAAGCTTTTTATACCAGGACACAATAAGCAGTGTGGTAAGTATGGTTATCGTAATGCCATCAATGATCCAATAGTGATATTTGGGACTGCAATTGAAAAAATAAATATAAAAGTCTATCTAAAAATGCACTCTTATACTCACTCCTTGCTTAGCAGTTGGATGGTCAGCAGGCATATGTAGACAAACCAGGCAAGTGCTATGCTATACTTGAGCATTACATCCGGTTCCCTTATGTACTGCAGCTCCCAGTTGCGAACGCGAAAGAGCAAACAGAAGGAACTAATGTTCCGTCGAAACGTTTCCTCCTCAATTTCATCCTGTGTTAGGTTCGTTGAGCGGCGACATACTTTTGTGATTCTAAAGGATAGATGAAATAGTAAGTTTGAAAACAAATACGTATAACTTTTCGATTGACTTACTGTATACGACCAATGGGCATTTTATCCAGCTCTCTACACATTTCCAGCTTGGCCTGATTGCGCACTTGATTATACTGCTGCAGTGTGGAATTGTACATGAAATTTGCCTTGCTGGCCTCACTTAGCTTCTTGGCCTGCTTCTCAAGTTGCACGCGTCTCGGATCATGCATGGGGGCCTATAACTTTCGACTCTGTGTAATTGTGCATAACGCAATTTGGGTTTTAATTAGTCATGGTTGATACTCACGCGCAAGAACTTGATTAGGAAGGTGCGTATACCATGCTTTTGCAGCACTGGATCTTCGCGTGCCTTCTCCGTGCCGTCCTCATAGAAATACTCGCCATCCAGCAGACTCAACGTTTGCTGGCTCACATGGACACGTCCTGTGGCGCCCGTTGCCTCCAGTCGATTGGCAATATCCACATCCTTGGACCAGATATCAAATTGCCACTTGGCAGCACCTATAACGCCGGAGAGCACATCTCCGGAGTGCACGCCAATACGCATGTCAATATTCAGATGCCGCTTTTCCCTGAATAATACCAGAGATTAGTGAGAGCGTGTTGAGGATTGGCTGTCTTACCTAACATCGCGTATGTCCTTGATCATTCGTAGACCCAAATCCACACAGCACTTGGCATGATCCTCATTGGGACTGGCTAACCCAGCCACACAATAGTAGCAATCGCCCAAAAACTTAATCCGCATCACATTATACTCCTCGCTGGCAATGTCGAAACGCACGAAGAGATCGTGCAGTGCCTCCACCAGCTTCTTCACATCCAGCGTTGTGGTCAGATGTGTATAGTTGACCACATCTGCATAGAGCACAGTGACATCCTTGTGTGGCTCAATGAAGAGAGTGCCATGATCCGGTTGACGCCATCTCTTTAATGCCTGGCTGCTGTTATTGATGCACTGATCGAAACCAGTTCGCTGTTGATGCTGTTTCTTGGAGCGCTCGATGCGATCCCTGACATCCTCCTGCAAACGATCCGCAATCTGAGCTGGCAATATGCTCAGCAGCAGACTGCGCTCCTGATCTCGAGCATAGCGTAACAATAGATTCTCCTCCACGTACTGTCGCCGGTCCAGGAACGTGGTGCGCAGCGCAATGTCTCGCATTAGACGAAAGAAGATGCCCAGACAATTGACGGAGCTCAAGTAGATGGCTTCACTGCAATTAAAGAAATTCACTTTCCAGTTTCCCATTTTCGTTCAACCTCTTGCTTACTTGAGTATGCTATGCATTTGGTTTTCATCGGCGGAAGTTGCCTCCTTGAAAGTGATCACAAAGCTGTAGTTGATAATATAACAGATGGTTACGGCGGTGCCCAGTATAAAAGGTTGTAGCACATAGGGGACGGGCATAAACATATAGATGGCATATAGGGTATATGCATCGTAGATGGGATTAAGTATATCATTGTTGGTGGTAGCGTGGTAGATATTCAGACCAATATCTGAGTGCCATAAAAGAGAAAAAGAGATTAGAGATAGCTCAACTCCAAAAACCAATATTACGCACCCATAAGCACCATTATGGAGACGGCCATCCAGGAGGAGGCATAGATTAGCCAGCCATGTTTGCTTATCAGCTCATTGCGAAAGTTTATGGAGAGGATTAGCCAAATTAGAATACCAGTGACTACATAGGCGCCCATATCTATATAGGCATAGGTCAAGTCCGATGAGGTCAACAGCAGCAATGCATGCGTGAAGGTCACCAGCAGCTCAATAAAAATGAAGATCGATAGATACCCAATGCGCAAACGTCGCATATATAAATCATATGACTCCTCCAGCTCCAGATTACGACATTTTCGCTAGTTGAGATTCGAGTGGGATTAAGTAACGTCCGATAGTTAATGAGTGCAACTTACGACTAGATAAGACCATTCCCAGTTCTTCTCATTGAGCGCCGTTTGAAAGTGCTCCGCATGGGAGCGAAAGGGATGCGAACGTTTGTATTCCATGCCCGAATCATATTGTGAATTCATTTTGTTTGCGTTATCGTTTCACGATCCTCAACATTTTTGTTGCCAAGAACCTTTTATCCGCAATCAGATCAAACTCCTTTCAACCCACTAACTTGAGCGAAGACTACACAAACACAAACACAAACACGAGCACAAACACACTAAAAACATTGAGTCAGGGGGAGGGCTTATCAGAGCCACAGGGAGCGGAGCGTAAGTGAGCGGGGTGAGCGTAAAGAGCGTGATTATTTGGGATATCTGCGAGAATTTAATGTACCTTTTGAAACAAAAACAAAAACAAAAAAGTATATCGCGAATTGTGAGCAATGCGGCAGCTAATTTAGCAATTTGTCTAATGTGTTGTTGATAGCGCTAATGGTTTGTAAATCACACACTCGTATATCAATATGCACACATGTACAGAGCAATTGAAAATATTTTAAACCATTATCTGTTGCTGCAGTTGCAAACTGGACAATAATAATTGCAGCTGTATTGTTGTTCTAGACTGTCGTAATTTATTGTTGGTGGTTGAATGGTTAATGGCAGAGCACTTGAAGTAATTCGCACTTCACTTTCGTTGTTGGCAATAAACACGATAATAATTAATAAAAAATTAACACCACTTAAGCTCGTCGCGCTGCGCTCCGACAAGCCAATACAAAACGGACAGGTATCACAAATTACTCTTTGGCAAAGCTGATAAGCGACGTCGATTGCCAGCAATGGTTACGGCGGCTATTGCTGTTCAGTGTGCTTCGGCACACGCTTTACGTACGTATGTGTGTGCTCTACGTTTAAAACACACTGCAACTTTCCGACCAACGCGCTTGAACTTCTGCGATCAACTGAGGCAAGAGTGCCAACGGATTGCTATCACACCTGTCTTTTGTTGAGAACGCTTGCTTATCGGTGTTAAGTTTGACGCTTGCCCGCATTATTATTGTTGTTGATGGATTACATTTATTCGACATGTGATTGATGAAATAAAAGCACTTTCTATTACTTAATTTTTTTTGCGCATTGTTGCACATATCCATTTTTTTAAATTTTAATTTTAAATTGCGCGCGCTTAGCGAGTTGGCGAACAATGAAGGCTGGCATTGTGCAAGTAAGTTGGCAGCCCTAACTAATAGTGGTGACATGAAATGTTATATCGATTATTCCTTGATACTTAACATTTATGGCTGCTGTTAAGTTTACAATATTTACTTTAGATTATATATTCTGCTTTTGTTCTAATTATTTTTATATTACGTTTAAGTAAAACAGCAAGACCCAAAAACAAGTAGATGTTTATTCAGAAAAAACAGTACAATTTTCTGTTGCTTAACAGTCATTGCGAAACGATAACATTTTTGCCGCTGCTATCACCAATGAGAAGAAGAAGACCTAATTATTTTTGTTTTTCGGCCCCGTGTGTTTTTTCTGTCCCTTTTTTTTCGTGTTGCTTATAAAATAAAGTACGGCATATAAATAGAACTTGATCAAGTTTCAGAGTTGCTGCAATGTCAGCTTTTACGGAAACTGCACTACTTAAAAAATTATCGGAACTAAATCCCAGCCAGCAGAGCATACAAACATTATCCTTATGGCTCATTCATCATCGCAAACATCACACGGTCATTGTTCAGACCTGGCAACGTGAACTGCAGAATGGTAAGTAGCCAGCAAACCAAAAAGAAGGATTTATTACACCATTATAACTGTTTGCAGTGCCCGAACCCAAAAAGTTAACATTTTTGTACCTGGCCAACGATGTTATTCAAAACAGCAAAAAGAAGGGCCCCGAATATGGCAAGGAATTCAGCAATGTGCTGCCCAAAGTGTTTTCCCATATTGGCGAAACCTGCCGTTCGGAGAAACTGCTCGGCAGTCTGGGACGCATCTTAAATATATGGCAAGAGCGCGGGGTCTACGATCCAAAGACCATTCTCGATTATCGCTCACGCATGCACCGTGAGGCAAAAGATGCCGCAGCTGGTGCCAACGGCAGCAGCAGCAAAAGTGCCAGTGAATCAGCAGTGCCTCACAAGAGTAGTAGCAGCAGCAGCAGCAACAGCAGCAAAGCTGAAAAGTCTGAGAAACGCGAGAAGCGAAAACATGAGGAGCGACAATCGAAATCTAAGAGGCCGCGCAGTTCCTCACATCATCAAAGCGTCACTGTGGTTGAGTCGCCAAAACCTGAAGCAGAGAATGGTCACACACCGCCTTATTTGCCACTGGGTGAGCCGCCTGAGCCCGAAGAGCTGATCAAAGCATTGACCAGTATCGAGAACTCGGCTTCAAGTGATGCCCTGGTGCGCGAACGGATCGCCAAGCTGCCGCCAGAGATATCGGAAATAAACTGCATTACCAAACTGGAGGATAAGGACAAGGCAAAGGTTCTGGCCAAGCAGGTGCGTAGCAGCCTTGAAACTTTTACAATAAACTACAATATATAATTAATCTGTTTTAGGTGAACGAGGCGGTAGACCTGCTGAACGACTACAATGCCCGTCTGTGTTCTGAAATGGAGGAACGTACCAAGTTGGCCGCCATGCTGCGCGACTTTCAGGCGGAACAGAAGGAGCTGCTCGCTCAGGCTGAGCAACGTTTGGATGTATGTGTTGTGTGGCAAATGTTTATAAACAAAATTTTCTTTTGCTTTACATTAAATGTTCAAATTGGTCTTGCCCCCAAACGTATTGCATTTTCCCAATCTCTGTTTAAGTGCTGTCTGCATCGTGCCTAATCTTAGCTCTTCTCTGCTCTGTGTATATTTGCAGGAACACAAGAAGAAGCTGGCAAAGATGATGGGCCTGCAAAAAGAGATACATGATCATTTATCTAATCTACCTGATCTGACACAGTTGCCAGATGTGACCGGTGGCTTGGCGCCTTTACCCTCAGCCGGTGATCTCTTTAATACTTTACATTGATATAAATCGCGATAAATAGATATATACATCCAGTTATGAAGCCGCTGCATGACGACGAGAATGGTTGAGCGACGAGTCAAATCATAGATTCTTACAAAATATACACATATAATTATAATTATGACGTCATTTGACGATACTTTTGCCGCATTATTTTGGAGCCACTTTTCAGAAAATATTAGTAATTATTTGTATTAAAACACATAAACAACAGACACGTATTGACGGTTAAATAGAGCATATATGTAATTATTAAATTTGCAAGCATCCGATAAGTACGTTGTTTACTTTTAGTGCATGACATAGTTGGCCACACCCTGCCACTTCTCCACAAAGCCAATGATGTCTGTAATGCCACTACTGGGTGCCATTTTTACAGCCACTGCAAACTTGCTCCAGACATCGCGATTCACTTGATTGTTGGAGCTTTGGAAAGTGACCGGCTGGCGGCCACGCACTGGATAGCCACTTAGCAGGCAAGCAATGTCCTCTGGACTTAGACTGGACTCATAGAGACCGCGATCATCATTGGGCAGCAGTTGATCCACCTGCTGATCCATGCTCACGGCCAGCACCCATTCACGCACCTCCTCATGCAGATTGGGTTCATTCTTCAGGTGTATTTCCTCCGGCAGTGGCACCGAGCTCGGAAAATCGGTGGCCGCCAAATCGGAATGATCCACCAGATTGCCGGAGCCCTCCTCAATGGCCTCACACACATCCAAGTAGTGATTGAGCATGACAAACGCTTCGGCCTCGCGTCCCGCCTGCCGCAACTCCATGCCCGCCTCATAGAAGCCCTTGTCCACGGGCAGCACATCCGTGTGCCGCAATAGGGCCAAAGACAGACGCACTGCCACCGGTTGCAGAGATTGCACCAGACGGCAAGCGGCACGCGTTGCATAATAATGGGCAATTAGCAGATACTGCTCTGCAGTGCCCGTAAACTTGGACTCCGCATGCTCCGAGCTGCGTAGCCCATGGAGGAGGCTATGGAGAAAGTTACGTAAACGCTGCCACAATGCTCCACTCTCCGACTGCTCCTCACGCAGCGCCAAACAGTCCTGGGCAATGCGAGTGTAGATGTTAAAGTGCTCCTCGATGGGTGGTGTACCATAGCTCAGATAGAGACCCAAAGCGCCGGTGCAATCACCCTCCCGGATGAGTTGAGCCGCATAGACAGCCACATACTTTTGGAGCACTGAGGTATTGAGCTGCTTGGCCTTCTCCAGGCAACGCTGCCATTGACCCTGCTCCGCCAGCATGTCCAATGCACTAATGATATCAATGTCCGCCAACTGCTCCACATTGCCCTCGTGCTTGAGGCGTGACTTTTGCTGCTGCTCCACGTAGGCCAGCAACTCCGCATCGATCTCCTTGGCCAGGCGACGCGCCTTGGACCATTGCTCGGCACGGATGAAGACATCCACTGCCTGTTTGGGCATATCGGCAGCTAGATAAAGCTGAGCAGCTGGTCCAATTTGCTTGATGGCCAAGAGACGTGGTCCCAGCGCCTGGGCCAGATCCTGTGCATCCTTACCCTCCAGAAACTGATTGACTATCTCGGCGGCACGTAGCAGAGCACGTTCCAGAGTTGCTGCATCCTCCGCATTGTTGGCATCGATCTGCATGAGGCACTCGGCTGCCTTGCGGAACTGTTCCCGCTTGGCGAACTCCGCAGCACGCTGCAGATAGGCTCGAGAATCTCCACCAGCATCCTCGCCCTGCAACTGGCCACGCTGCTGTTGGGCATGGAGCCGTCGGAGGTCGTTTAAGCCCGCCGGATAGTGCTCCTCGGCTATGCGAAGGGCATCATCGAAGAGTGATTCCTGTTTGTAGTGTTCAATGATAAGATCGGGTCGCTGGGCGCGCAACAAGAGCATCTCGTAATCCTGATAGTTGCGCGTCTCCAGCGCCGCTGAAGCCTGTCCAATCAACACCTCATTGACCGCATCCGGCAGATGCTGCTCGGCCACATTGAGAGCTGCTGGCCAATCTCCAGCATGCTGATACATCAGTATGGCCTCCTTGGGCTTGTGTGCCTTCAGGAACTCTGCCTCGGCCTCCTCAAACTTGCCCTCGTCCTCCAGCGACATGGCAATCTTCAGATGAACCTCATCGGTTGGCTTGCCCGCAAAGCGGCATAGCTCCATGGCAAACTCAAACTGTCCGGAGTCACAGGCAAAGCCCACGGCGGTGTCCAGGAGACCCAGTTTACTCAGCAGCCGTACAGCACTCTCCAGCGGCATAGATTTGGCCCACATGTAGGCCACTTGTTGGCTGGCTCCATCTGTGCCCTTCTGCTTCGCGACCCTATAGCCATCCTCCCAGCGGGAGGAAGAGCAGTACATGTGAACCGCAGACTTCCAATCCCCAGAAGCAATAAAATGCAGCTCGGCATTCTTGAACTTGCCTCGCGACTCCAACTGGCGTGCGAGGTGGAGATGTGTGCTGTCCAGCAGATCCTTGTGATAGCGTTCCACTAGGCGGATCATGGAGTCATAGAGCTCCCGACGCTTATACATGGCTATAGCCAGGTCGGGCTCATTGACAGCAATCAAGACTTTCTCTGCATCCCGGTACTTGGCCTGATCCTCCAGACTGCTGGCGAGCTGGACAAACAGTTCACGGAGCTGTTCCGCCTTTAGATACTTCTCGCCAAGCGTATAGGCTCGCTCCCATTTGCCATGACGATTGAGCAGCTCAATGGCATCCTTGTAGAGATTGGCGCGCACCAGCAAATCCTCAGCGCCATCCAAGTCTCCAGCAAAAGCCAAATGCTTGGACAGATCTAAGGCATAGCGCTGGATCAGCTCCGGCTCGTCCAGAACCTTAGCAATCTGGACAGCCTTGCGCCATTGCTTGGCACCCACAGCTGCTTCCAGAGCCTTCTGTGTGGCACCCGCTTCGATATAGTGATTGATAGAGGCATCTAGCTGCTTGCGACCCACCAGCCAATCACCCCACTGCTCCTCCAGCGAGGTGACCTCCTGCGGCGCCACCACACGAGCCAGTTCCAGAGCTCTTGCATAGGCACCACCTTTGCGATATAAAGCCAGTGCAGCCTCTGGACGGGAGAGGCGATGAGCTATGTCACCTGCTAGCTCGTAGAGCTCGGAGTGCACTAATCCCTCAGTGACCTGCAGCATCAACTGCTCATCCTGTAGAATATGTGGTGTCTTCAGGGCAATGCGTGCAGCTCGAGCCGGTTTGTTGGCCTTGAGGAACAGCGCCATAGCCTGCAGTAGCTCACCCTCATCCTCCAGCACCTGACCGGCCTTCTCCTGCTGCTCCGTCTCTAACAAAAAGTCCATGTGCTGCTGTTTTAGCTCTGACAAACGAGCATAGCCACGTCTCTCCGCCAGAGCAACAGCTTCATCCCACATGCGCAGCTGCTGGTACATCTGTAGAGCCGCCTCAATGTCTCCCTGCTCCAGGTAGATGCGCTCTGCAGCCCGCAAGTCGGAGCCGAGTAGTGCCAGCTTAGCACGCACCTGAGGACAGAGTATGCCCGGGTTGTTGGTGCTCTGCTCAAACTCATCCGCCTCTTGGATCATATCTGCTAGGTAGAAAGCCTTGGAAACATTTCCCAAAGCAGCGTAGCAACGTTGCGCCACCCTCAGATTGCCCTCCTCCAGCGATATGATGGCCAGATTATGCCACATTGCCTTCGCAGCCGGCTTATCGCCTAACGTTTCCAGAAAGTGCACAGCGCGTCCAAAGTCATTGTCATTGACAGCTGTGCCAAACTCCACAAGACCCTCGTCCAGCTGGTAGCTGTGTTCGCTAGGACCATCCTGGGTGCGTACCACAGTGCGACCCTGGGAGAGGAAAAGCCGTAGGAAAGAAAGAGGTTCAACTATAATTTTCAAGTACTTACATTCTCCCGCAGCACTTCGATGACCTCTCCGCGGATGCTCTGCATGGTCACATGCTCGGGCAGATCGATGTTGTACCAAATGGCCAGATTGCTGTTGCTTTGGGCCACAACAACATCACTCTGGGGCACCCACTGGACAAAGGAGATGTTGCTGAGCAGCGTTTGCTTCTTGCCGGTATAGTTGTCGACGAGAATAAGGCGCAGCTTCTTGTCGCGGAAGAGGAGCTTGTGAGCCGTCTCGCTTAGTTCGAGCCAGTCGATCTTTGTCTCGTGGTTGATCTGTCCGCTGACCACTTGACTGACCAGATCCACCACACAGATCGTCTTGGCATCGAGGAGAAAGGCGAGTTTCTTGTTCTCTCGCCCATTTCCTCGTTCATTGAGGCGCACCGAGATGACGTGAGGATTGACGAACTCGGTGCGCACAGAGCCCAAGATGCGATTGTCACCATACTCCACGAGACTGAGTTCACCCACATTGAAGACCAGACACACGTTCAGATTCTCAAAGTAGAAGCGCTCGTGGCGTCCAGAGGCTGTCCAGGGCACCTCGCTAGTCAGATTCCGTGTCAGATCGCATAGAATTAGCGACTCCTCGGTGCGACCCACCAGAAAGTTATCCTTGCCCATTATGCGCACATCATCTATCTCCAATCCCAGCTGCGATTCAATGGTCATCTGCTGTGTGGGCTCCGCCAGCGAACGCACCAACAGCTGACTGGGCGCCACAAAGATAAGCTCAAACTTATCCTGCCAGATGGTGCGCTTCAGCACTGATTCGTACAGCAAGACGGCGCCACTAACGGAACCCAAGGCGAGTCGTGCTCCATCCCGTCTCCATATCAAAGCGCTCAGCGTGTATAGACAGCTTATCTCCTTGCTGGCACTCTCGCTCCAGGCACTCTGACGTGGACTCCAGGCAAATATTCTTATGCGATCGTAGCTGCCAAAGGCCACAGCCTGTCCATTCGGACTGCAGGCTGCCACTGTGAATTCTCGCTCGCCCTCAGTGCGGGAAAAGTCAAAGCTACGCTGCTGGCGACCCTATAAGAAAGAGTGAAGATAATTGATAGGCAAAATATGGTAAATTTGCCGGACTCACCACACTGTCGTAGAAGACAATACGCTGATCACAGCCAGCGGCACAGAATCCTCCTTGTGGCCAGGCAAGTGCAAATGGTGGCACAGGATGTTGTACCACACGACCCAGCGGTTCCGTGGCTTCCTCCGTCATATAATAACGTATGATGGTGCCATCGTTATGACCGCTGAGAAAACCATTTCCCTTGGTATTAGCCGCCAGAGAGATGCAAATGCTGTCGCCGCCATAGAGACTCTGGGATTTGTTGCTCTTGCAGTGCAGAGCACGCACCTTGCCATCCTCGAGCCCTAGAATAAAACAAGTGATTACAATAGGAAGGAATATGTAATTGCAGCAAATATAACTAACCTGCTATAATGGCACCCGTGGACAACCAAATGAGAGATGTGACAGCTCCAACCTGCGGAAACTTGTTGCAGATGACCTTTTTGTCATTCCATGACTCACCCAGCTTATAAACGTAGACAATGCAATCGCTCTGACCAACAGCTAGCTTAGTGGAGTCCGGACTGAAGGCCAATCCGCGTATGACATAGGAGTTCTTGCCATTGGCTGCATTTGCTGGTTTCGTACTAAACTTGTCCCTTCGCTCCCCTGCATCATCGTACAGCAGAATATGACGATCTGCGGTGGCAATGGCCAACTTCTGCTGATTGGGTGACCAGGCGAGACCCGCAATGCGTTGAATTTGCTCCTGGAATATAAAGAAACTAAGTCAACTATACAGATCATAAATTCAATTGTCTAACCTGTCCCTCCAGCAGCGATTTTAAATATTTTAATTGCATTTCTTAATGTTTTTTTATTTGAAAATCTGGGACTTAAAAAGTGTCGTGCTATCAAAATTTTCAACTTGAACTTTTGTTTTGACCAACAGTTGTCATGGTAGCAATGCAATATTCTCTCTCCTCGTTTTGTAGTATATTTTCTTGGTGTTTCCGCTTTGTGCGTGTCATTCTAAATAAATGGCTTTTGTTTTGAAGCGCAGCAGGTGCCCAGCATGCCACAGAATTGGGCGGTGTCGATTGGCGCTTTCACTGTGCCTAGCACAAAGTGGGTTGGGGTGCTGCTGCAGCATTAAAGGGATAGCATTTTGTTGTTGTTGTTGTCGAACATAATAATGTCAAACGTTGAGGCTGGCGTCGTTGTCGCAGCAGACAAAGCTGTTGCTTGCTTTGCAGCCAGCAGGTCGGTTTTGTCTCAGCCTGTTGGCCTAGTCCTGGCAGCAGCAGCTCAAAGGGCGCATGTGTGTGGGAGAAAGAGAGAGAGTGAAAGACAGAGAGCGTTTGAGCAGACAAATTCATACAGGTGTGTTAGTCAAATGAGCGAGGGTGCGAAACGAAGAAGTTTACAAAAAGGTATAAAAACAGCTCTAGCGGAAAATTAAATAAACCTAAGTTTGATGGTGTGGTTTGTGTTTCCGCTAAGCAAAGTGTATAAGAGTCTGAGCTATTGATCAAAGCAAAGACCAAAGACTAGTGTTTATGGTCTTTGGTATAAGTGTGGATTTTATAATTTACAAATTAAAAATACAAAAAGAATAATTATTTTTATACGAGCTATTTGTTGTGGAAATTGTAAAAGACTTTTAAAACATACAAAATGAACTGCTTTACACTACTCAAGCAGTTAACGCACTGCTTTGCCAATTACAGCCCCTTCAACGAAAAATCAACCACTTTCGGACTTTTAAAACTTTACCAAAAACATTTCCCCCAAGCAATCCGCTCAGCAAAAGCTTTGTTGCGCTCTCGTGTGTTTGCCTCATCGACTCTCTTCGTTTGAGTGGACTCTCGTTGAGGCTCGTTGATGAACGTCGCGTCGGCAGCAGGCCAAAAGGACTATCGACTCGTAATGGAGTGCGAGCCGGCGAGCTGGCCAAAAGTCGGTCTGGTCTAGGGCCAGGCTAATGTATGGCAGAGCGCATTGTGGCAGGTCAAAGCGTGCGCCTGTCTCTGTCTAGGCCTGCTACTCAGCCTGCCGTATGGCATTTGGCCTGATCCTGGGCCCAGGACTTGTGCTTTGTGCGCTATGCGCTCTGAGTGCTGGCATCTCTTTAATGAGTTTCATTAATTAAAGCTACTTTGTAAGCAGTGGTTGCTTATGGTTGTTTTTGTTTATGTATTTTGTTGCTACAGCTGCTGCGAGTATAACAGTTCTCTGTCTGTCTGTGTGCGTGTGTGAGTGTGAGTGTGTGTGCGTAAGTGTGCATGAGTAAACATGCAACATGAATTTCGTCCTTGACTTTTAATGGGTTTATGACAAAAACGTTGCCCACAAGCCCCAGACCCCAGCTGCTAATGTGCTGGGCGCACTTTATTGTCGCTGATTTTGCAGCAGCCTCATATATGTGTATATGTGTGTGTGTTTGTATCTCCAAGTGTTCCTGCCAAACCATCCAAGTGTGTGGAGTGTGTGGATAACAGAGTTGTTGAAGCGGACGTCTGCCGGAAGCTCTTGTGGGTGCCATTTTAGTTCATGTTCCATGCGAAGCACGCCATTTTTATCTATCCTTATATATGTATATACAGTATAGCTTAAGACCTTAAAACCATAGCCAGACTTTAGTCTTTTTTGAAAAAGGAAAACTTGCGTCCGCGTTTTGTCTGTCATTGTTTCTGCGGGTTTCCTTTTTTCTCGGTTTTGCTCCGCCCGCCTGCAGCATTGCATCTCGCCACTTCCGTCCTGAGGACAATCTATGACTTTGGCTGTATTGTTTTACTTTCGGCGACAGTCAACTTAATTTCTCGACTTATTATTTATGTACTTTGCTCAGTTGTTCAAGATGCTCTCTTCACTCGGAATGAAAGAAATGGTAGTCGGTACTTTAAATGAATATTTAACAGGATATGCATTCACTTTTGCAAGCACTTCGTATCTAATGGATTTTCTTTCATTTTCCACTTAAGCTTATGGCGACCGCAATTCGTTAATTCAGCTTTAAGCGGCAATCTGTTAAAAAAAACTCACAAACAGCCGACATTCACGGCTCTTATAATGCAGAGTAAAACTTTCTCCTTAAACTTTCACACACACACACTCGCACTAGAAAATGCAACTGTTTTAATAACAACAAAAACAACAGCAACAACAGCAAAAGGGAAGCAAGAAAACTGTTGCAAAAAAGTGAGGCAGGAAGTGCGCGAAAAATAACAACCATTGCAAGTGCTATGCATAATGAATAACATTTTCAAATTAGTTTCCGGTCAGCGGACATTTTAACGCGGCCTGTCAAGCGCAATGGGTAATGGCTTAAAAGGGGGGAAGTAGAAATGAGGATGGTGCAACAAAGCCAGAAAGGGGTGCGCAGTAGGTGTGGCCATAACAATTTAGCAATTCAATGCAAACGGCAAATGGCACAACAAAAGAGCCCAACAGCAACATCAGCAACAGCAGCATAAAAGGGTTAAACGAAAAAAAAAAAAAACAAATACACTTCAGCTATGTTCTAAAATTAAACGATCCAAAAGTAACCGAGCTGACAGCCATCAAAATGATTGCCAGCAGCGACAGCAGCAACAAAAGCGAAAAAAAAATAAAATTCCATCTAAAAATAGATTTACTTTTTATAATGAGGTTCCGCCACCCAACTGTAAAATATTTTGAATAATCAAATACAAATATGACTCGCCTACCTTTGAGTGGAATTTATCCAGCAGCAACAACAATAAACGTTACATAATCACCTTGGAGAGCAACTTACCTCCCCATCCCTGATTCCCCATTGGGTTGGCTAACAGCATTAACCATCCTTGACTGCAGCAGCAGCAGCAGCAGCATCCGCTCAAGTCATGTCCAGTGTTGGTTGGTGTCAGAAACTGATGCAATCGTTTTGTTGGCTCGAGGGCATCATTTATGGCTAACAGGCGCACACTTTTAGCCAAATGAAATGTGGCACAATGAACTTTCTGAAGGCACAGTTGCCTTCTGGCTTAAATGCATAAATTTTTCCTAAGCAACCAGATTAGGCAAAGCAGCAACTTCTTTAAAAATAAAACAAAAAAATGTTGATATTGTAACTGGGGCTAGACACGAACTGGGCTAATTATCTAAATGCTTCAGGGGCTACTTAAGTTTCATATCTCTACTGCTCAGCTTAAGAGCAGAGGCAGAGCGAAAAACAATCTTAGTACTTTTAATTTATGGTAATAAGTATGGCAATAGTAGCTTTAAGGAGCCGGTAAGACTGTGCTTGAAAAAGTAGTGTGAAATGTAGCCCTGAGGAAATTTAAATACAGTTTAATGTGAAAATATATCAATTATAAAAACTAGAGTATTATGCATAACTCAATTTTTAATAGAAACACATTTATTTTATTTATTGACCATATATATTTGGCATTTAACTAAATAATATTTCCAAAAATATTTTGCCAATAAAGCAGACTTAACAAAATGACCAACAAACATATGTGCTGCAATCCATAAAACTAAACCCAAAGCCGATAACAGTTAACTTGACCGCAAAGCTAAACCTATGGCAATGGTCATAGCGACACATTCTTTTCAGGCCACACACACACACATGCATACGTGTAGTGCTTGTTGTTGGTCTTGTTGCATGGATCATTGTGCGCTTTATTGCTTGGGGTTTTTGTGGCATTTATGCTTTCCTGATTTAAGCAAACAGTGAGCGCTATTAGCCAACAAAGGCTTGCGCAAAATAAAAGCAAACAGTTGTCGCACACATATACTAAATGTATAATAAATGTATGTTTGTGTGTATATTTTTTATGTCGCGATGTCAGCATAAACACTTTCGAGTTTCATATTTGCCGCCTCACTGAACACAAGCAACACACATACACTACTTCTACACACACCCACACACACACTCGTTTGCCGCTAGCCGATTTCTTTATGCAAATTAGCCTTTAGTATTTTGTATATACGTACATATATATTTTTTTTGCTGTTTCGGCATCGGTTCTTTTTCAGCTGTTTTTTGCATAAATTTAAAATTTCATCTTTGTATTTATTTGAAGTTCTGCGCTTTGACTGCTTTGTAGCATACTTTTATGGGCATTGTCATGTGACATGTCTTCTGATCTTGCGTCTCACTCTTTCTTGCTCTTTACTGTTTCTTTCTCACTCGCTCTGCCTTGCTGCTTATGGTGCCTGTCTGTCAGTCCCCATTGCCCTTGTCTTATTTATGCACTAACATTAAGAATTATTAACTTTGATAACTTGACTTATTGCACTATAGCTTCTGAGTGCCGCGCCCCCATTCTACCAAGTCCCACACTCCCCACACTTCCATTTCGTTTACTTATACTCACTGATTATGCCCTAACTGTAGAGTGTATGTACTGTGGCATGGGACTTGAGCCAAGGCGCTTTAAATTCGCAATTGTTTACCTCAAGAAAGTTTGCCTTAGCTTGCTATCAATATTTTAAACTCTTTACTTTACACTTTACCTTATCAACTACTTTACAAACAAAGAGTACAACCTCTTCGTTGTTTTAAACATTTCCTGGTTTTTGATACGTTTTCTTTGTTGCTGCTGTTGTTTTTTTTTTTTACATTTTGATTCCGTACATGTGCGGAAATTTTATGTGACACTTGAGAGATTTATGTGCAGGGCGGTGTCGGGGGGCGGTGGCTTCATTCAAGTGTGTACTGTTGTAGGCCTGTGGGGCGTGGCCTTGTTGAATTTAAAACTGCAAAAGTGACACACACTGGCATTGTTTTGGGGCTCGACCAACAAATGCCAGACACGTGCGACCCGGTCACTTATAGCCTGGAAATTATTAATCATACGCACCATGAATTGGCAGCAAACATCAGTTGGCGGGCAAACGCTCTTGGGCGTGGAGAGAAAAGTTAATTAATTTCTGTCCCTCAACGCGATTTTGCAATATTTGGTATTTAATTTAAGCGCTAGCTTAGCCCAAACAACAAGGCCAAAAAGTTGTGCCTCCGCCCTAATCCCTCGGGACGAAAAGAAATGGAAGCAAAAGCGCAATGAAATGAAATTAATTTCGAAAATTGTTTGACATTCATGGGAAGACAGCGAGAGCGACACCTTGGCGACAAGTTAATGAATGCCAAACATGTTGTTGCCTGGGGGCAAGGCGGGCAGACAAAAGGCACAAAATATAAATTACAAGGCTAGCGGCAAACGACAGAAGGGAGAATTGGGCGTATGGGCGTGGCTCTTGGCCAATTTGCAGCATGCAGTAGCAGCAGCAGCAGCATGGTAAAAACAATTATAAATTAGTTTTTGCATTCATTTGTCGGCGGCTGTCGTCAGTGCGTTTATTAATTAATCTCTCTTGGCTCAGCGCAGCAATCAATCTAAATCGCTTGTCAGCGCAACCCCAAAAACAGGCAGGACCAGCAATAAATTAAATTCTATTGTGTGCAGTTAAGCGTCAACTGACAACTACATCCAACAACAATAATAATAACAATTGGACGCAATTCAAAAAATATGAAAGTTCAAAGCGTCAATTTGGGAAAAAGACGAAATTGTCAAATGCGCTGGGGTTGTAGTTAATTAAAAATAAATTGAAATTATTAAAATGTTACGAGGATAATTATAAACGTTTCATGTCCTTGCACAAGCCGAGCACACATCACGCATACGCAACGTGGCACACTAACATTTTGTGGGCGCAACAACATTTTTGCCAAGCGATTTTTGTCAGTCCCCTTGATTGATGGCTAACCCCAATCTGAATGTGTGAGTGCGCTCTATATATATGTGTGTGTGTGTGTGTGTGTGTGAGCCCTCTCATCTTTTTTGACTGGCGGCTGCATTTTTGGGCAAAGAGTCATGAATTTGTGATGCGGGCACGCAAGGCCAACCAACCAAAATTAAAGTGGATTTGGCGCTCAATATGTGCGATCATGCCACATGCAGCGCCGTGTGCCCATAGTGCGACAATGAACAACAGCTTTCACAATTGTGGAGCGTTGTTGTGGTGCATTTATAATTGAACCATTGCACTGTTGGCAGCAATTTCGTGTGCTTTAATAAAACTTACATACAAACTGATTTATTATACAAATATCCATTCATTACACAAAAAGAAATGGTAATAAAGGATTTGCAATACTAAGAGCTGGCCTAAATGTAGTCTTTATATTATAAAGGTAGCCGCAAAGTTATCAAGCAAATCCCTACACAGTGGGAGATCCTTATGGCTTGATTGAAATATTTGATTACTGATTAGGACTGTTAGCCATATTGTCTGTGGCTTATCTGCTAGTGAATGCCAGTCAGCTTGTGTGCTTGTGGCATGAAAGGCTATTAGCCTTACACACAAACGTGTTTCTTTACCTTTTTCAATCCACACACACCCCACACACACACCTACTGTAGCAGGAGCTCCTGTGTGTGTGTTTGGCTGAGCACATCAACAGAAACATGATCTCATTAATCATACGCATGCATAATGGCTCGTGTCCTACCAGCGACAGCAACAACACACTACAACAGTAGCACTACAACAAAAGCAACAACAACGAGCCAAACCAACATGCCCATTGGCTACAAGCAAACAAGCAGCAGCAGCAGCAGCAACCCGAACTCGCCCTAATGCTGAGCTATATGTTATAATATGTTTTGCTACGGCAAACTGGTAAAACTGGCAAAACTGGCAGCAGGTAGAACAGGCACTAACGTGTCTGAGCTCTGGATGGACGGACGGTTGGACAGACGGACCTGGGCCAAGGCAATGCAGGTCAGGTCAGGCAAACTACAATAACAAACAGAAAAGCTTTGCCTGTGATAATCATGTGTCATTGTCGCAGCTGTCGCTACATGCTTGCTACCATTCCATCTCACCCCTTTTTCGGTTTTTACTACATACTACAAGCAGCGCGTGTCGAAATGATTTCTACCCCCAGAACCCCTCTCTCTCTCTCTCACACACACACACATACACACATGTTTTGCCTTTGGAACCGTTTCGTGTTTCTTTGCGGATAATTAAAGAGACGTCAGCTGTGGCTGCTCCATCATCACGAAACATCTCAGTCCCAATTAGTTAGACAATTTAATTACGCGCCTACAGCGCAATAGACAGGACCTTTTAAAAAGGTGCCAAATATTGAAGAGTGGCATGACTAGAAATTTGCAGCTGGCAGGGCTTTTGTGATGCATGAATTATGTGATTTTAATTGCTGACCCCCGGCTAAATCGATGCTTCAGCTGAGCTAGCCGTTTGATTCATGGTAGGCTACCCGACCGCTATCCTGACCCAACAATTTATCTTCAAGTGTCCTTCGTTGCAGTCGGCGCACAAAAAGCAAACCCAGCTAACACTTCAAGCTCAAGTGCATGCCACAAAAGTTACATAAGTTATGCATAAAAGATGCCCTACAACGAGCATTCGAAACCAATATACCCCCTTCACCAGCTATATCTCAACCAAAATTGACATCTATATATATATATATATATATATATATATACATATACATATGTATGTATGCAGTCTGCTTTTGAGAATGACAGCACACAAATTGCAGCACAGTTGTTTGCTCAACGCTGTCCTTGAATAAACCCGGTCACAATAGACATGATGAACAAAAAAAAAAAAAAATAATAGAAAACTGTTCAGCGCTACTGGTCTGTAATTTTAAGAGCATTTACTGAACATTTTTCGTTACACATTTTCGGGAACATTTTCTGGGTGTGCATTGTGTGTGTGTTTACTTAGACCCCTCTCACACCAAATCAGCATTCATCAATGCAGAGGCAGACCCGAAATGCCAACGAATTTGCAACTGTCGAAATATCGTTAGTTTTGCTTGTTTGTTTATCCTCCAGTTTATCGAGTTGTATTTTTGCCGCCTTGTACTGCTGTTGCTGCTGCGGCTGCTGTTGCTACTGCTGTCAAACTGCCAAATGGCAATAGAAATTTAAATGCCAGTTTTGTGATTTTCCTTTTTTTTCTGTCTGTCTGTTTGTCTGTTTGTCCGTAGCATTTGCACAGCTCACATGTGGTCTATGCGGAGAATTTTGCACAAAAATTGTGTCGAATCAATTGCTTGAAACGACGCTAGATTGACATAGCGAATTAATGGTGAATGATGGTTGTAGATTTGGGTAACCAGGAAGACGGTTTAAATTGTTGTGTTGAAAGTGTGAAGTCAATTTCGAAATGGATATTTCCGCATAGGTGTTTAACATTTAAGGATGTGTTAATTCAAATACAAGAGGATTAATTTAAAGTGTGGTTAACAATCTTGGCCAATTAAGTGAGCAAGACAGAAACATGAGAAGCAGTGAGGCATGTTTATATTATTAAAATTATCATTCTTTAGGCAAAGTGAGTTACTGTAAATTCAAGACCAAATATTTTACAAAATTGTATGAACAACTGCATTAAAAATAAAGTCACATAACTCATACGCTCCTTGTGCCACAACAAAAGTGCATTTTAGTCAAAGTTAACTGCAATGAAAATGAATAATTGTGTTCTCTCTCTCCCTCTCTTTTTCTTTTGCTTTCTCTTTTCCACTCCATAGATAAGCCAGCTGTCTTGTGGTTTTATATTTAGTGCATTGCAGCTGCTGTGTTTCTTGCCTTTCATTTTAATAACTGCTGCTCCCAACGGTAAGTAGGTGTTTAGTAGCTATTATCACTGTATCTGTGATTGTGTGTGTGTGTGTGTGTGTGCTGTTATTGTTTGCACACATTTTGAACTCTTTAGCGTCAATAATTTATGTACTTTGTGCCAACAGATTATGATTTATGTTTATGTGTATAGCAGCTGGCGCTAAAATGCCAACAGTGTCTTGGGCAGCCTGTGGAGTGGCGTTGCCTTGCATTGTTCTGTCTTGGATTGGAGCTCTTAGCAAGCGCTCAAAATACACCATATATTACAGTAACTTTGAAAGTGTGTGTCTTTAATGTGCAAATATTGCGCCAAAAATGGTTAAAGTGACGCTAAGTAACAAGTTGAAAAATTGCCAAAAACGAAGCTCGTAAATTTCGCACATGAAATTGCCAAAGTAATAAACAGTTGGCCTGCTTGAAGGTCAGGTAAGTGGTGCGCAGTCAATGAGAACGCACCCATATTGAAAACACATTCAACCCACTGAACAGACAACGCGCCCACACACACAGAGACAACACACACCCACACACACACACACACACACATGAGAGAGTGTGTGGGTTCGAAAGCATTCCAAAAGTAATTCAAGCAAGAACAAACTTGGGTAATTGAAAGTTTGCTCATAAAAATTTGTCGCTCTGCCATTTCGCCAGCCTGTCTGCAACTTTTCATTATGCAATTCAAGCAGCCGCAAGCAGCTCCTTAAAGCTCCCATCCCGCCGCGTTGTGCCACAAAAGCTGTTATCTGTAGCACTATCGAGACGCCTGCAAAACTAGTTGAAGTGCTTGAATTGTTTACGTTGATAAGTTTCGTTATATAGTTTTTCCAAATTTTATTTTTCGTTTTTCATCCATCGCTTTTAGCCGGGTTTTTATGGGGCGCCCCATAATGAAAACGCAAACTCGATTGCAGTTTAACTGCAGTTTAAATGGCGCTGAGCTGCAAATGGCCTGCCACTGTGCCCCATCCAAATTTGGCCACTTGAAACTGTTCAAATTTCAAGCGAATGATAAATGGCGCGTGCTCAGCTGTAAGAAGCAGCATCACATGCAATAGAACAAGAAGAAGAACAAGAATGGGTTTCGGTTTACAGCAAATGATATGAAGACATAACAGCAAATTGGGGTTTGCCACTGTGGGTGGCATGTCTAAAAGTCACATGAGCTCAGGCTCGCCACTCGTAAAATCTGTGGCACAACAAACAAAAGCTGGCAGTGGCATGCACAAGATCTTAACACCGACACCAATAATCCAGCAACATGCGTACACACACACACTCTCTCTCACACACATATAAACACACCACAACACACTCAACATTTGCTTGTTGTGTTTGTGGCTAGAATATACTTTCGTTTGCTGATGTTGTTGTTGTTGCTGGTGTCGTTGGCAGTTAGGCTTTAAACCGGCTATGGCCAATGTAATAAATTAGATTTACGAAAGTTGCGCGATGCCGCCAAATATTTAACAGCAATCAACGTGCCTCCCTCAACCAGGTCCACGCCCACAAACGACACAACACAGTTTTGCTAACAACGCAACACAAACAAAGTAAGAAATTTGCTTTCAAGTTGAAAATGAACGACTCGATGATGCGCTGTAGCACGTCTTTTTGACTTTTTCATAACAAATTACATTCAATTTGAATACATAATAAATTTTAAAAACCATTTCCACATAAACAGAAACCTAAGTTTTCAGTCAAAGGCTTGAGAGCAGCAAAGCTAGACAATGGAATTGGAGACTTAACAAGATACAATTTTTGGTTTTTTTTTGGCTGTATTGCCCTTTTTGCTAACAATGATTTTGGCCGTTGTTGTTGTTGTCGTTGGATATAGGGTATAGAGAGCAAAAGAAAAAGGCAAAGGCAAAAGAAACTTTGCCCTTTTGCGCTGTTTGCTGTCATTGTCGCAGTCTCAAGTTGCCCCGGCAAGACGAAAGGTGTCAACAATGACAAACACTTTTAACTAACCAAGTTTTGTTGGCTTGTTGTTGTTCTGTACTCTGTGCTGTGCCGTGTTGCTTGATTGTGTGGCACCGATAGAGGGTTTAAGCCCAGCCCTTACCAAAAAAAGGAAAGAAAGAAAAACTTCTGAAGGCATTTGACACTCACAGCCAATACGAGTAGTTGGCAAAGGCGTAAGCGTTAAGGATTTCACAAAGAGAGAGAGGGAGGGAGAGAGAGAGAGTACAATGCAAATTATTACGGTTGACAATACGCTTTCAGTTAGTCTGACCAGGTTAAGTAACGCCCAAATGCGACACATCAATTTTACGGATACACACCCACACAATGTACACTCGTAACAGGTAAATCAATCACTAGCATTATGCGCCGCAGGTCGTGTATTTTTATGCGACCTCAAAGTCGCGACGAATTTCCTGTGGGCTTTGGGTTTAGATCTAAGGATGACTTTATTTTGCTGTTGCTGCTTGGCCAAAGCTTTTTTATGGCCACACACACACACAAACACACACACATATATACACACACGCGTATTGTCATCGTCGCTGGCAGTCGCAGATTTTTATGCTGCTCCCGGGCATGTTATTACTTCTAAGTGGCAGCCGCGCGTTGCTCATACGCCACGTTGCAGCTGGCAATCAGATAAGATATGGCGGGTGTGGCAACATGCGAGCCCTTTTTATGGGCTTCCCTTAGTGTATCTGTAGTCTGAGTAAGTCTTTATATGAACGTGGGTGGATAGAACAGTTTCTAATAACTAAACTTAAAATTGATGTGAATTAAGGTGGAATTGTTTTGCGTTTGTTTTGTAGCGACCCTCGTTGATTTTACGTAATTTGCTTGGCGTTGTCATTTCGAATGGAATGACAGTGCTTAGGCGTATTTATTAGCCTCTTGGACAGAACGAGGCAGTTGCAGCTGCTTGTTAGCAATGTGATCATCGTAATTGATAGTTTTTTTTTTTGTTTTTTCTTTTCGTTTGTTATATTTTGAGCTTAAAAGGCTCAGCTTGCAGTAATATAACTCACGTGGGCATGCCATAAATTTCATAGGATTTACAAGTATTTTTCTTTGTATGTGAGTGTGTTTTCTTTTTGGAATTTAAGGAATTTAAACGTGGCTTAAATTTGCCATTAATGCAAATTTTATGTAGATAAAATACATTTGATAAAGTAATAAAGGTTTCAATGACTTTCAAGACCTTCCCATTAACCCATTAAAAGTATGGGCTTCTGTCTAAACATTATTATTAAATACAATTTGCTGAAGTGCAAAGCGCTTTACAAGTGTGCTGAAGTAATTAAGTTAAATTCAAGAGCTTGTAAAGTTGTTTAGAGAATTTGCAAATGCTTTGTTATTTTCTGACAAATTGTCGAGAACGAGGAAAAAAATTTAAATATAAATAATAAAGAGTAACAAACAAGGATAACAACAAAACATGGCAACGAGTGAAGGCTTTCTAAAAAAAATCCTTTCCTCTCCGCTTTCCCCCTTCTCTACCTCTTCCTCTAGTTGCTGTTGGCAGTCATGGCTCGTGGATTTGAATAATTGTGCAGCAGCGTGTAACGGTACATGCAGCCGAGTATATTGCATTACTGTTGTTGCTGTCGTTATTACTGCTCTCTAGTGTGTGTGTATGTGTGCGTGCGTTGGCGTATTTGTTTGCGAACTTATGTGCGACGATTTTGTTATTGTTATGTGCACAACAAACATACATATATGTATATAGTATTTTGCACTTTTGTTGCTCAAATTAAAAATGATTTAGATGCCAGCAAATTGAGTTCACTTTGGATTTTGTTTTGTTTCTGCTGGCGTGTTATTTAATTGTTTGACACACAAACGCGTGCTGAGAGATATATAAAAATAAACACAGAGACAGTTTTATTTTTAATCAAGCCCTGTCTTTGTTGTTATTGTTGCCAAATTTTTCTCTCATTCTCTCTCTTTCGCTGTCTCTCTCTGTCCCCTGTCAAAGAACATGCAATTTCATGCTTTTGTGCATTTTTATTCTATCTAAAGTGTAGATTCCCAAAAGAAAATACAACAGGGGGACAACCAAAAACCACTCCCAAAAAAAGGATGGGTAAAATATTTGTTTTGTTGGTCGTAACAAAGCGTTTATCTGAATGCTAATTGCTATCATCATGTGCTAACGCCAAAATGTATGCTTCACAGTTTTATTTTTTTTCTGTGAGACGAGAAAAACTTTTAGAAAAATATTTGTGTGTGTGTGTGTTTAGAATGTTTCTTTTAAAGCTTTAAATGACCTCATAAAAGGGTGAATTTCAAACCCACACAAAGTGGAATCAGTGGAATGTACACACCCACACACATACACTGAAGGCAGCGGATGTGCCATTTTGGAATGCCGCAAGAAAATGGATAAAAGCAAAGAAAAAAGGGTCATGTTGACCACATGGTGGCCAAAGGCGTTCCCAATTACCAAAACGCCTTACTGTCACATCGTTTTGCTAGCCTTAAGGCAGACTGAATAATCCTTTAAAGGCGAATGTGTTCTTGGGAACAAACAAGTTCGCTGTTAATTTTATCAGTTTTAGAGCGTCGTGCTTTGGCTTCACTGGGCAATTTCATTTAAAGCAAAGTTTGCCTCATAAAACTCGCATATTGCCAACTTCTTTTTATGATTTGTCTCCTTGTATGTCCCGTTTCAGCGCTCCGTAACAATTGCCAAGCAATTGAACCCATTCGCAACGGTTCCGTTAGGCTATTTCTTTAATCAAATACATAACTTTATTAATGCCTACCCGCCCCAAACACACATTCTCACACACAAACACACATAGAAATAAAAGTTTCAGACCCAAAATTTGCTTAGATTGGCGAAACAATAAATTTTCCATTGTCTAAGGCTCTGTGGGTCTATCTATAATAAAGGATGGCATCCCCAAATGCTATTTGTTGAGTGCGCGAATGTTGCCGCATAAATAAAAATATAATTGAGTTGGCTGCCAGAGCTGACAGGGCCACATGGCCAAAAGGAAGAGGGTGAAGTAGTCAGTATCGATTTTGGGTCAAGAGGCCTTCTGCTCTGTTGGGCAACTAAATTAGCTGCTATTAATTGGCCAATCGGTCAGTGCAGACAATTTTCGATGCCACTTTTACAGACACTTTTACTGAGAGTAAATGGGTGGCTCAGGGTATACAATTGATTAAGCATTTTATGGCATTTTGCTGAATGCATTCTCTACCCAATTCACAATTTAATTGCATCGGTAAAACTTTGTGACAAGCAACAAATTGCCAGTGGAACTTTTTTGCTGCTGCTGCTGCTGCTGATGCGCCACATAATTTAATTAAATTATATTATATAATGTTTGCGGTGTGATACAGAGGTAACGAAAATTTCATAAAGTTGCAAATATGTTAAGCGCAACGGGACTTTTGAATTTTAATTGCATTTATATTGTTTTGATATCATTATTATTCGCTGCAGGTTTTTAATTGGTAACAGTTGGATATAATGTGCTTTAGAAGGGGACTTTCTTTTTTACTCGCTTAATGTACTCGTTGTTTGATGCGGCAATTAAGTAAAGTACTTCATTTTCATTTAACAAATCTTTACAAGTATGTTTGGTTTTTGCAGTGGTTTTTGCAACCAGAGCACTTCACTAACCAGCCCCATCAATCAATTTGCCATACAAAATTGCCACTGCATACAAATCGCAATTAATTTACCTACTCGTTGTTTGTCTGCATGCCTTTGGTTTTGCCATTGTCAGTCCAACTGTCTGACCGTCTGTCAATCCGTGTGTGTCTGCTTGACTGTCTGTGTGTTTTTGAGATGCCCTAAGGGTGGGGAGAGTTTCGCCTGAATATGCTAGCCAAGGCCACTCGCATTCTCTCTTTCTCCCACTCTGTCTATCTGTTTGCATATTGAGGTGCAGCTGCTGTGACAACAACTGCTGGATACACGTCATCGCAGTCAGTCAGCGAGGAGACTCAGAGCACAGTGTTTGTCTGAATGTTTGCTTGCATGTCAAATTCTCATTTCATTGAAATTGACAAATATTGACTAAGAACTTGTGTGCAATCAACGCTGGCAACGCTAGGCGCGAGGGGCAAGGGGCGGAGTAGAGGGGGTGGTTGTGTGGCTTTGCTTGTTGATAAAATTGCAGCCAGGAAGTCGTATTCGAAGCAGCCAGGACACCATTTGAATGTACATATTTGACTACTGAAAGCGAAACTCGAAACCAAAACGACAAATGCAATAAAAGCGAAAGATTTAAGCTTTAAAGCTGGCTTTAAGAATCATCGGGGCATCAAGGATGCCAGGGCAACGCAACAGACAAGGCCACAAATTGCTACGCAACTTTCAAGCTAATAAACTAAACTGTAAACGGCCACTCAGCCCACAAATGAGTTAAATGGATAAGGCTACAGCGGAATATGGTTAGAAAACGGAGGTTGGCAGGAAGGAAAGAAAGTCTGAGCTTTGTAGCAAGTTTTTCGGCTTTTGTGCAACAGCGCACACACACTTACACACACACACACACACACAGAGAGAAAACACCTGGGGAGCGAGTCAAAAAACAATTTTCGCTCATTATCATTTCAACATGTTGTATGCCCAAGTGTTTCAGATTGTTCAAAAGAGCTACACAAAGAGAGGGCGCAGAGAAAGGAAGCACATTAGAGCAGTTGCAAATTACACTAGCAACACTGATGAAGAAGTTTACCAACAGATTGTTGTTGCTGGTTTTGCTGTTTTGGCCTTGTTGTAGTTGCTCATAAATGCGCCATGAATAAATTAACTTGGCGAAAGCAAAAGGCAGCAACGGCGCGTTTGGATTTCATGCGAATGATAATAATAATTGAGGCAAGAGCAGCAGCAGCTGAAACACACACACGCACACATTCTTAAATAACAACAGTGAACACTGTGAGAAATTTCATTACTCAAGGTAAACAAAACTTTAATTTATTTAAAAGTCTTTGTGGCTTTTTAATCTGTTACAGTTGACTTTGGTCTTTGAATATTGATAGCTTGCTTGCCCACATTTCAAAAGATATTATCTACTTATTATTTAAAATAAAGGCTGTGAATTTTAAGTAATGATACGAGTTTGTAACTGCAATAAATTGAAATAGCTAATAGGCTTGGTGGTTGATTAAAGCTGTGACCCGAAACAGTTGTAACTTTCGTTAAAGCTTTGCTTAACCACAGTTGAAAGAGTTCTACTCTGATGTTTAGTTCTTTTCATACTCACAAAACATAAACAGCTGTCGATTCCATAACCTAGCAACCATTTGGAATGTTTGTTGCCAGACAACAAATTTAAAAACTCACTCCTAAAATCCTGACAGTAACAGAGCTGAATCAAACGTTCCTCGGAGATGTTGTCGGCACGTCATAGCAGAGCCGCATCTAAGATCAATGCAAAGAACCGGACATCTCACATTGTAAGGCATCCGGTCTTCACCCTCAAGCGTCCATTGCTCTTTCAGGTGCGCAAATCTCTGGTGGAGTATGTGGATGAGGAGCTCTTAAAAATGAACACATCGGTGTTCTATCAGCGCATCTTCATACTGGCCAAGAACGTGGAGCCGGTGCTAGAAAGCGCCCTCCAGTCAGCGGATAGCCTAAAGCGTGCCAGCACAGAAACAGCTCCCTCAGTGGTTGAGGGAGAGGCAGCCGCAATGAATGACGATGGGGATGATCACTACTCACAGAAGTCAACGATAGACGCTGATGGGCCAGATATACCCATTAAGGTATTGGAAATTAGTGATGCAGATAAGCGGGCCTCGAGCGCCCTTCGCTTTGATGATAACGATAGCGTGGACGGTGAAACGGATGAAAACGAGTTGAAGGAGCCAGACGTGGAGCCGGAAAAACCTGCAGCACCGAGGGACATATTCACACAGTTCAGCGAGAAGTTGTTGGAGTTGCAAAAGAGGTGCCGCAGCCTAGCCTATACTCCAGATCCCATGTGTGGATACGTAATCTATATGAACGAATATACAATGATGATGCTGGAGAGCGGTGAGGATATGATGAGCATATTTTGCAGAGAGCTCTTGAAGATTGTGAATGAATACTGGCAGAGCAATCGGGTTTTTCAAGTGGAGGATCACATCAACGATGTAAATATTCCAGCGTTTATCGTGATCTATCCGTCTAGTAACCACTTCTGATTCCAGCTTTACACCAAGGAGTTGTTGTTCCGACGCCATCCAGCTGTCTTCCTCAACGAAAAGTTTCCACCTTCAACGCCATCGGATGAGTACCTGATGGGCAAGCAGCATTTGATTATCAAGGAAAAGCTGTACACAATTAGTGGTTTAATCCGAGAGAGCCTTGAACCACCTGCAGTCACCAATGAAAATGTACGCCATCGATCAAGTATAGTATCAAATAAAAGCGAGAGAAGCGATAGAAGCGAAAACTACGAGATGGATGGCGCTGAAAGCGATGGTGAGGAAGAGGATGATCCTAATCAACGATTCAATCGCTCTGTAAGCAAAGACTATCGCTTGACTATAACCGTCTCGGAGACCCTGCCACCGGAAATCTTTCGCAGGCTCCTACCGGAAATCCAGCGCATTGAACTGGTGCTATCCGCCACACGTTTCTACTACACGTTAGAAGAGTTCGATGAGCTGTATGGCAAGGTGCCGTTTGCACCTGATGAAGATTCTCTCTTCTGGCCCATACAGAACAACTATGTGCCACCGAACATCTTCAGGCGCACGCAGTACGATATAAATCTCACCTTTGCGGACTATGCGGCCGATATGAAGCGACGCCTGCAGGAGGAGCAGGACAAGAACAGGGAGGAGTTGGAGGCAGCTGCTTCAGCCGCTGATGCAAATGTCGCCGGACAAGCACCGCCACCAGTTCAACAATCGAAGCCTGCACAGGAGGAACAGGAAGCCAACGATTAATGCTGTACATTATAATCCAACGTAACACATTGAATTTTTTGTTTTAATTTTGCTCAGTGTAGAACACCATTGGATCTTATCAACCGCAGTCGTTGTCGCTGTTATCTACCAAAACTTGCGCTCGGTTACAATGTTTTCACTTTTGTGCACATGACTGCATTTAATGTGAAGGCTAGGTGGTTGGGTGGTGGGTGGTGGGGTGGTTGGGCTGTTAAGGTGGTGCGGTGTCAAGTCTGCTTGCTGGCTGCTGCCTGCTGTTGCTGCTTACGTGTTTTGGCTTGCCACTTGAATGGCTCGACTTTGTTAACATAAACATAAATTTGTGCACATTCTTACCGGCACACACACTCACACATGCTAACACACTCCCACACACATGTGTGTAGTTTGGGAAGCTTGGGCTTTTAACATAAACCGCAACAGACGCCAGCTGTCACTTGTAATGCCGTTAGCTTGCAGCTGTCAAAAGCCGTTGCTGTCATTTTAACTCACTTGACAGTCCAAAAGGCAAATATTCCAACCATACACACACACACACACACATACATACACATAATTATTGCAAAAATACGTGCTGCTCTTAATGTTTAGTCGGAATTCACAAAACTTTTAAAAATTTACAACTTGTTTAGGCAAAAAAATTCATTTTTCAATTGTACGTATATGAGCTTAATTTTTTGTGGCGTCAAATATAATAATACTACAATAACAAAAAGCATTTAAAATATGAAGCTGCAACTCGAGGCGTGTTTAGAAATTGAGCTGAAAAGTTAATTAAACTTTTGTGTGTGTGTGTGTGTGTGTTGCAAGTTGTCTAACACGCACACACACACACACACGAGAGCTGCCAGTCAGTCCGTCAGTCTGCAGTCTGCTGCAGGACATGCACTGACAAGGACACAATTCAATCAAGCACCGCAGCAACAACAGCAGTGCCAACAACAACAACAGCAACAACAACGACGAGTGTCAGCGTATAAACAAGGACATTGCACTCCAGGGTGCTGCTGCCAGAGGAGAGTGAAGCGTGGCGGGGAGTGCGGAGAGCCAAAGCCAAACATTTGCCACTGCAGTTTTCATAAACTGTCAGGCAACAGCAGCAGCAGCAACAACAACAACTACAACAGGCAGTGAGACAATGGCGATAAGCCGCTGCAGTCCAGGACGCAGAAAAAAAAAATAAAAAGGACGAGGTGGCCCACAACTTGAGGCGCAAACTCATAAATTACATGCGCCAGAGCTAGAAAAAAGTCAGCTCAAATGACTTTTGCCTGTATGTGTGTCCAAAAAGTGAAACAGTTTTGCTGCAGTCACTTTAGGGGCGCTTGGGCGTGGCCGTGGCAGCACCATCAGCAGTGGTGCCCATGTTTGGGGCATGCCAAAAGGCCAAGCATAATTCGAGCCAAACTCAATTTGTTTGTAATGTTTTAGACTACATACACACATACATATATATATATATATGTTTATAAACATGGCACAAAAACAATTTTTGCGCAATTTTGCAGCGCGCTAAACGAATTTGAAGATTTTTTGCTGCCATTGAAAAGAAAAGAAAGAGAAGAGTAAAAAAAAAAACAACAAGAACATCACGTGCAGCTGCCTTTTGCCGCAAACAACAAAGGTTTAGCAAAAATTGGAAGCCAAGTTTGGGTCGGTTATAACATGCTACATGCTACAGTACTACATATAAGTTGGAGATTTGTCGCAGGGGAATACGGAGAGTGAAAAAGCTAGAGAGAAAGAGCAGCTGATGTGACAGTGAACAAGACGCAAACACGAAAAAAGTATTTGCTCTATTAAAGTTTTCGAAACAAAAGCAGCAGTCTGTCAAAAAGTAGTTGAAGAACTTTAAAAACTGCTTATTCACTTAAAGACATCACGTGTCTACAAAGTCTAAAGATAAAATATAAATATGCTTTAAAGCAACAATAAATAATAAGTTAACTTTTAAAACAAACAACAACAAATTCAATTAGAGCAATGACCAACAAATCATTTGAAAAATTCATGAGAAATGTAGAGCTCATAACTTGAAACTTTAGGGGCCTTTACCTAAGGGTGCGCTTTAAATTTCCACGGAAATTTATGTTATCAAAGTTATTGACTCTATATTTAAGTAAAGTATATACTTGAAATGCTGCTCAGTCAGAAGCAATACACGCAAGGGCTTTAAATCAAATTAAAAGCAGCTCAGTTGCCTTCTTAAGCCCAAAACAATCAGCTAAAGGCCAAAAAGTTTAGCCATTAAATTTCGTCTAAGCCTAGCGATAAATATGAAAAAAATTAAATTTTATATTAAACCCACACACACACACACGCGCGTACACAAAACCGCTGACAACAAACTCAAAGTCAAGTGAAATTAGGCGCAAAAAAGCAGTGCAAATGGCTGGAAAACAAGAAACAACAACAGCAAAACTGAAAAGAGGCAGCCACAACAACACCAGTAGGTAACATATATGTACTACCAAAGATTTCTCAGCCTGCTTGACTGACTGCCTTCCGTCCTTCCGTCCTTTCGGCCTTGACGCCATGTCCGGAACTTGTGAGTATTTCAAATGCAGCAGCCACAAAATGTTTGTGACTGCTAAACTTCTCTGCCGGGTCGCATTTAATTTCAAACATTAGGCATGTGTGTGTGTGTGAGTGTGTGCCTTTAAATTAGACTACATGCATATATCCTTTTCACTTTATTGTTGTTTATCTTGATGCTGGCTGCTTGTCGTTTTATTTTTTTCTTTACACTTTAACTCATATTTATTATCGCGCTGGTTTTTGGTTTCCTGCGCCATTAAAAGCCTACAGCAACCGGAAAAATGCGAGATACGAGTGTGTATGTGTGTGTTTGAGTGTCCTTTATTTTTGCTCTTTCCATTTTGGCGCTTGTTTATTATGTGATTATGCTTGAGTTTAGCGCTAGCTGCGCGGGGTGTGTTTTTCTTCCTTTCCTTTTTTTTTTTGAGTCCTATTCCGGATATGTTTTTTTTACTGGCCGTCGGCTGGGTTTTGGGCCTGTTTGTGTTTTTAAAGCCGCAGCACGATGATTGCTGTTGTTGTTGTTTTCCTTGTTGTTATTATTGCTGCTGTCAGTCTGTCCGACTTGTAAATTACGTGGGTCAGGGGTTTGCCGCTGCCCGACATCGTTACAAATTACATTGTTACCAATGCTGGTTGTTGTTATTCAGACAAGTTGCGCCCCGTGACATTTTTGAAATACTCCCACGAATTTTGCGGAACTGCAGTTGAAAACATGATAAATTATTGTCAGTTTGAGAAGGGGAAGAGACTTTAAAGCATCCGGTGTCTGACTTCTGTTAACATAATCAGCACTGGTTAAGGCATTTCTTTTGATTGAGGCTCACATAACTCTCTGCTTTTGAGGGCAAGAGTTAAAGTGAAAGAATTTAAAGCATTTTTCTTTTGCATTACAGATTTGACAGTTCCGGAAACTGAAGCTCTTCGAGCAGTTCCGCTTTGAGGCATTCCACAAATAATAATATACTGTCGGAATGCTGTCAAATACACTTCAAGAGCTTCAACTAATGTTAGATTTAATTATATACATACATGTATGCACAAGAAAGAAAGAGCTTGACAAACAAATAAACAAACTGACTTACACACTTACACACACACACTAATGCTGACATGTGTGTAATACGTTGTGTTGTGTGTTGTGCAGCATTTGGTAAAGTAAACAACTAAAGCGGCAGCCGTTAAAAAGCATTTTCAAGTCAAGCACAGCTAGCGACAGGGCTGTAAGACAGCGGGGGGCGTGTGTAAGACATTTCTCATTGTTTGGCGACGAGTTTGACGCAGTTTTTCTCCCGCTTGCTTGACGAGTTGTTGCTTACAAAACAGTGCGAGTAATTAACTGACTCGTCACATAAGCCGCATTAACACAATGTCACAAATGTCCTTGCCACTGCAGCAGCAGCAGCGAACCTTTTTATCCCCCCCGCCCCTCCTTGATCCGTTTGCCTTGCACTGCATGTCGGCGACATTACGTATACGCATGGTGTTCCATGTCTGTGCCACATGCGGCACATTTACATACACATTCATGAATGTTTGTATATGCAATGCGTTCCCCGCTGGCTTATTAATTCTGCTTTGGGCTCAGAACGTGACTTGTGCCACGCCCCCTCGAGAAGTTTGGCCAACAAAGTTTCTCGTGCAAATCGTGTAAATCCTTTTCGCCATCCAACTAATACCCAAAAGGATTTTATGCCTCTGCAATAAAATTTAATTACAGCTATATATAGTGGTAACAAAAAATTCATCGGTTTATTAAATCAACCTGTGCGCATAGCTGAATTGAGTTAATTTTACAAATCCAATACCCAGTCAATGCCGCAAATTATCATCAATATTTTCTGTGGTCTTCGCTCACTCCACATACACTTTTTTATATTTTCATGCGCAAATTCAGCGGAAAGTATGGAAAACAAACTGTATAAAAAAAAGGTTGCCTTTTGATTCAATTTTGTGGCTGGCGGGCATGATGACAAACGATATGGAAAAACACACAGCGAAAAGAAATATTAATTTAAAATTAATGCAAATATCCGGCATATTGTCGCATTGATTGCCGTCAAGTGCACATTTTTTGCTACAGTTGCTGCTGCGAATAAATTGGCAAAGAGGGTTCGAAAGTAAAATGTAAATGTATATTAAAGGTTAAAATTAAAAATTCGATATATTTTACAAGAATTTTTTAATATTAATTTGTGACTTTTGCAAAAATGAAGTGACAATAAACTTATTTATGATTTATCATGAACAAAAGATGGCTAAAAGTTGTATGACGTTTATTGTCTTCTTGTTAGTTAAATGTCTGTGTTTTTGCCACTTATTTACACAATTGACAACACGCTACAGGGGGCGTAATCTAATTGCAGCACAATATAAAATTCAAATAGAGCAGCTACGTGTTTGTTGACAAGCTCGAACACGTGCTTTTCTTATTGACATAACAAACACAAATATATTTATTTTTATACTGCAAACAATGTTCGGCAATGCCAAAAATAAACCAAGATTGCCATCAAATTGAAATCAACAATAATACACAAAAGAACCGAAAATGAAATCAAATTGTTTTCAACACAACACAACGTACAACTTGATCTGAGAAATCACGCACACAATTATCACCTCAAAATATTGATTATTAAGCGCATTTTGAATGCCCCACCGTCTCTTTCCCCTTTTATTATTCGCCACAGAAGCAAATGCTTTGTTGTAGTTTTCGTCTGCGTTGTTTAGCAAAAAAATTTTTTTTGTTGTCATCGCAGCTGCTTTGCATAAAAAGTGACAGTCCTTATGGATGTCAATCGGTGTGTGTGTGAGTGTGTTAGTATTTAGCATGCAGGTCGCCATTTGTGGCTGCTAATGAAGTAATTTCGAGGCATATCACGCATAATCCAAAGCACGTGAGCTACTTACAATGTAATTCGTTGTCTATTTGTTTGATATTGAAAAACGTACAGTTCTCGCTGGGCCTTGATGATAGGCGAAGAGATTGGGAGGGGGGGCGCCTAAGCCATGTCACACAACTGATGCATACTTTCAGGCAAACAAGCTCGCCTGCTGTGGCAAGGATTTCAAGTGCAATTCATTGTCGTTATTACGTGCCATGGCATTGAAAATATCTGCTAACCCCACACACCACCCACACACCACCCACAGACCACACACACACACATACATGCTTACATACATGTAGCACCGAGCTATCGATAGCATATAAATCCGGCCATTGATGAGCCACAAAATGGCCTGGCCATGGGGCATGTTATTAATTGCTTACAGCATATTTCAATATGCGTTCACCACAAGCAAGAACGGCAACAACAACAACAGCTTAATAACTTAATGCCCGAAAAAGTTTCACACACATGAAGAGTGGAGGGATTTTCACTTTTGTTGTAAGCCAATACGCAGCATAAGTAACGATTACAATCTCAATTACTTCGCTGCCCTGACTGCTGGTCAGTATTTAGTGGTCCGTAAGTAGTGTAGGGTAGTGTGCCACGCCCACTCATAAACAGCACGCAACACAAACATACGCACACACACACACACAGACACAGAAATTAACTTAAATGCCCGGTCGGAGTGAAGCGTTAATGTAAACGCCCACCAAATAATCTCCTGGGCAGAACTTGCTCTAATTATACGCAACATAAAATTTACTCAGCACGAATAAAAGTTGTTCTGTTGCCGCATTACACACATACACACATACTTTTATATTGACTTGGCGATGGAATTACCGAGCTGCAGATAATACCACCTGGAGTTACAGTACACACCAAACAAAGACTGGAAAAGTTGGTGCCGGAATATAAAACAAAAACGAAATTACTGGCGAATTGTGCCGACTACAGACTCCTGCGGTTAGCAGGTATGTCCAAGTTTCGTTGTATAAATAATTTTAAATTTGATTTATTATACTACGAGATAAATATTATGAAATGTACTTCACAACAATAAATAACTCGGTCAAATTAACGTTTGCAGTTTTAAGCATTTCCGTTTTCTAGGACATTTTATTATCAAATTTGTTAGTAAATTGAGCTGGTTTCTTGAAAAAGTTTGATTTGCATGATTTAATGAAATGAATTTTATTTTAAAGCTCATCTGGATCCCTTGTTGATATGCCGAAAAAATCTTGACACGCTGCAATTCAATAGCTTAAATTCATATGGGGCTCGTAGCAAGGTCAACGCTCAAGTTTAACAAGGGTAATTCTTTAAATCTTAACCTTAATAACAATAGCTTTCAATACCAGTTAATGCGCAAAATAAGGAAGTGCTTGTGCTTAAAGAAAACAATTTAGAAAAAAACCATTTATGGGCAATCCCAACTAAATCATATTACGTATACGTCGCAAATGCCGCAACCACTTGATATTGCGACTTTTATTACAGCTGCATTTAGTTGAAGTTGATGCCGCATCAGATGTGCATCAACTGCACTCAAAATTTGCCATAAAAATGCGGGCTCTGTTGTTGTTGCTGGCTTCTTTTGGGCAACAGCCACGTGGCGCAAACGCGTTTTATAAACCGCTCAGCAAAGTATGTGTTGAGTGTGTGCGTGTGATAAAAGGGCAGAGGTACTTGCTGCTTGGCACGCCCCCATAAAACAAGTATGATAATAACGAGAGCTAATGCAGCACTTTAAGCCCTTTTCAAACAGTTAACAGCTTTATGCACAGCTCATAAACTGACCCAGCATAAAGGGATTGTGTGCGTGTGTGAGTGTGTGTGTGCGAGTGTGCAACTTAATTTTCAGTCAGCTGCAGCTAAAAAATCTGTCCATAAATCTAAAGTGGGGGCGTTGCTGGCGCTGCAATTTTCTTTGCACAGTTTGTTATCCTAGTACACAGTACTGCTTTTAAGTCAAATTGTCAACATTTTTATATGCATATACATACAAGCATACTCTAGCTGGGAGTGGGGCATAATAAAAATGTCTTGCCGCTTGGCAGACAAGGAATGCAGATGGAGTTGTCTGTCTGCTAAAGTGGCATACTCATGAGTGTCAAGTTGGCAGACAGCAGAAAAATTCGATTTATGCTAAAGGAAAGCATTTTTGAAAGTGAGATAATCAAATTGTTAAGGGAGAAAGTGTTGTTATCAGTTTATTGATAGTGCATAACAAATTCGTTGAGCTTTACAACTGCTTGTGGTGTTTGCTCTTTGTTATTGAAATATGTCAGCTAGCGAAAGACTAGAAAGACTGAAAAGGCTTCTAACTGTGTGTGTGTGTGTGTGTGTCTGTGTGTGTGTGAGATATCCACCCCCTTAGAAACATCCAAAAATATGGCGCATGCAATCTGCCATTTTGATTTGAGTTTTGCTTTGTTTTCGGTTCTTTTATTCTGTTGTTTTGAGTTTTTATTTGACATTTAATGCCATTGCTGGCATATTTTGTGCTTGCTTTGGCAATTTATTGCATTCCATTTGTGGGTGCGGTGCTTCAACACAACTCCCCAGATGATGATGCTACCAGAGACAGACATAGTGAGTGCGAGGGTAGGGGGGGAGAGTGGTGAGCTTATATGCTCGGCAGGCGTCAATGTTGACGCTTACCGGCACAAAGGCCAGTCCAAGGCTGTCATGGCAATATTTTGCAAGTACTTTAAATAAAGATTTAAATAAAATTATTGCACAAGTGTGTGTGTGTTTGTAAAAATGACAAATCCTTGGTAAAGCGCATTAAAACGCATTTTTAATTAAAACGAAAGCAAAGTTGAAAGCTTGAGCATTTAAACATGACATGAGGCAGAGGACGACAGCAACAACGATGCCAAGTGCAACCCATTCGGGAGACTTAAGCTGACCGCAAAAAATTAATTAAAATTACATAAAACAGGACGCGTTGCTGTCGCTATTTGCAATTGCGATGGCTGGCAGTAGTTGAAGCAGCAGCGGCGCGTAATTCACGGTCGAATGCAGCCGGAAACTCGCAGCTCGTTGCAATTCTTTTTGCCAACTTCATCGGGCGTCAAACGTGGTGCATAACCGTGTAAACATATGCATGTGTATAGCTTTGTTTGAGTGTGTGTGGGTGATTTCAACAAATAGTAGTAGTGTGCAATGCGTTACTCAAAATGTACGTTATTTGAATTGTGCAAATCGGATTTGTACGTGACCAGGCCCAAGCAGAGGGCAGCAATCAAAGGGGAAGGGGAAGAGAAAGGAGGAAGGGGAAGGGGAAGGGAAGGGTAGCTGAATGCGGGACGAACGCTTGCACTAATGTTTGTCCATGTGGTTGCCTTCAGTTTGTGTGTGTTGGTGTGCGTGTGGCTTTGTGTTAACATTTGTGCCCAGACCGTGCATCTTTCTGTTTGCCTTTGGCTCCACGCAGTCGGAAACACGCACACACACAAACGCACACACACAAACGCACACACACACACACGCACTCATGACGATAGGAACACACATGCATTTGCTTTATTTGATGGCAAATGTTTTTTCTGTTTTCTCGTTTTTATTTTTTTGTGTTTGATTTCAAATTTAGCGCACAATTTCGTTTTTTGTTGCATACTTTGCAGCGCTCAACTTACATACTGTCTCTCTATCTCCCTTTGTGTATGACTGTATGTGTGCGTGTATTGGTTTGGCAAACGTTTTTTGGACCCGCCTGGCTGACTGCCACTTTGACCCATTTGGCAACGGCCAAGTCAACGAGCATTCGACTCACACGGCATTTGAATTTGCATTCTGGCTACGAAAAGCTGAACACGCTTCCAGCCACAAGAGACAGAGACAGACGGAGAAAGAGAGCAAATAAGAATGGAAAACGAAAAACAACATTGCCGCATATTGATACAGTGAGACGTTGCAGTTCACACACAGCTGCATTCATTACAACCGCATTTAAATATTTAATTGTGTGAAAAATCTTAAATTTCTTCTGATAAGTGCTGCATTAATTTTTAAACATTTCAGTTTTATACGGATTCGTTCATATAATTGTTTCGCACTTTCTCAACTTACTGTGCATCGAAGTTTAACTTATTGGTCTTTAGTATTTTGGTCGCAAAAAACAAAGAGGAAAAAGAAAGGCATGTGCAGCTTGCAGTTTATTGAGAGCTCTTTATAAACATTTCTCACATGAGCCGCATTGTCTATAAATTTGTTTATTGATAGGTTTTCGCAACTGGCGCCAAGTTGACTATCAAAATATTCGCGTTTGTTATAAATCAATGATAGAATTATGTTCAAGCTCCAACGAGCCGAGATCTCAATTTAAATTTAATACAATAGAATTTCGAATTTGCTAGTCCAAAAAATAGCTTTAAGTTAATTGTTTTTAATTTTTAATTGTAATTTACAATTGGATCTGTCCAACAGAGAAATATCTGTAAACAATGAATGGATTTTGTTCAATTTTGATGTTGGTTTATTGACATATGACTCTTGGGCATTATATGATTGTGTTTACAGAAATATATATGTATATATATAATTGCAGAAATTATATATGTATGTACATATGTGTGTGATGCCACAAACTGTGGGCAGCTGTACGGCGTGTTTTTTGTGGCCACATTTGTCTACTTGGAAACCCGATTACAAATCATTTTTATGTGTTGTCTTTTGATTTTATTGCGTATTTATTGAGGTGTATATTCATTGTTATTATTATTATATGCCGCCACCTCGTTTCAATCTGATTTAAATACTTTGCAAGCGAGGGCAGACTGAATGATTCCTAGAAGCTCACTGAGCTTGCGCCTTAATGACTTTAACTGCCATTAATTATGAAGTGCAACCAATTATTATTGAGTCCTTTTTAAATGAGCCAAAGGTAAGCAATCAGATGAACGAATGAATGATATTAACGAGTATTCACGAGTAATCATTGTCAAGAAGCTAAGAGCTGGATGAAAGTCATTATCTGTCTACCCTCTTACTTAATTCATATTCATAAAAAAAAAACCTTTTGCCAACTGTTAAATGCAAATTAAGTGCATTTACAACTTATTTCTGCTCAGCCTTTTAACTGCCCCATTCAGTTAGCCACAATTGTTATTGTTAAAAGCGCCTCGAGCAAAAAAAAAAAATGCTAATAGCTATCACATTTCGCATTTCGCATATCATTCTCATTTTACGTTTTGCAAATTAAAAGCAATTTCTGCATTCTGTATTCTTTGTTCGCTTCGTTTTTGTTTATGGCAATTGCGCTGCTAATTATGCCCAATGCCCAATGACTGGTAAATGGTTGTATTGCAATTGCTGAAATTCCAACTGCAATTGTTACGATTTACCCATTTACCGATTTGCTTGCGCTGATTGCCCATCTCCTGCTGCCTTTCTTCTTCCTGCTGCCACGCTGTGTCTCTCTTTCTGTCTCTGTCTCTGTCTCTGACAGCCGCAAGCCGCACGCATGGCGCCAATTAAAGACTCAATAAAATTCAATTGAACGCCCGCTCTCGCGCTCAGCTTGTTTCACATTGCTGCAATCGACCTATTGGCTAATTGAGCTGGCCATAAAATGACTGCAACTGCAGTTTGGCAAGCAGGCAAGGCAGACAAGCAAGCAAGCATTGTGGCCGGCAACCCATCAAACTGTCAGAGTTGGCCAGATTTACCAAATTGCCATTGAACAATATATGTGTATATGTATATAGCTTTGTTTGACAGCCAGCTGCATGTTGCATGCAAGTTATTTGCTCTTGTGGTCATGGCAATAAACAACAGCAACAACAATAACAACAACTACAGAAACAGAAAGTCGTCAAATCAACTGCAAATTATGAGAAAATGTTCATTCGGGAGATTCATTATTGGAACAATGGTGGTTATTATTGGAAATTGCTCTTTACTTTGGTTTCCGCTGTCACAACTTGTTTGAAACAGATAAGTTTCTGATTTGTTATGCATCCTTGTATAAGGTTCTTTTAATAAGCTATTAGCTTGAAATCTCTTCTGCCCAGCACGAAAATAAATGTCTAAGTTTAAAACTGAATAAACCTAAGTGAGTATTACGACAGTAGTTTTTGTGTGCCAAGGGAAACGACAAATGAAAATTACGGCTAAAACTGTGGTAACAAAAAACAATAACATAACAAAATAGCAACAACAAACAATGCTCATTTTCGGTATCATTGCACAACAAAACACCCGGCAATTAATACAAATGATGCTGATGAGAAGGATAATGCAACAGAAGAAGCAGCTGTAGCAGCCACACAGCAGCAGCAGCAGCAGCAAGATGAAGCTAAAAGTTTTGCGAGTTAAAAGCTGAAAGCCAAAGCTGAGCAAGAGACTGGTAAGGGAAGGGTAGGGCAGGGATGGGGGCAGGCCAGCGGAAAGCCAAGCTAAAGCTTAAAGGAAATGGGAACAGCATGGCGAGTGTGTTTGTGTATTGGGGTGTGTGTGTTGCTGTTGTTGTTGTTGTTGGTGTTGGTGTTGGTCTGGTACGGCAGCTGCAATCTCAACTTCGCATGCATGAAAAATGCAGCTCATCTACTTAATGCGCGCGACGTGCCGTGCAGCATTTTTAGGGAGCGGGGTAAGGAATGGAAAGGCTGGATGGACTGAGAGTATTTTCTTCTTCTTTTTTTGCAGGGACACGGGGTAAAAAGCAGCTTACAAGCAAAATGAATGCTTGTTCTGCCCCGCATTTTATCTCCCACTCCCCGGTCCTGTCTGACTATCTGTTTGTTTGTTTGTTTGCTTGTTTTTTTGCTTGTGTGCGGATGTGATGCTGAGCATGCTCTTTTGGCTGCCTTGGCAAATTGCCGCTGCGGGCGTGCCAGTCAGTGTCTGTCTGTGTGTGTGAGTGTGTATTAACGCTTTATAAATTGTTAATTATAATGAGTCCAAGCATGGAGCAGTGCGAAAGAGTCCAACAAACAAGTCTGCTTAAGTCCAACAAATGTCGGCATGATTTACATAGCAGCTTAGAGCATTTTATGCTGACGCAACATCCAAGCGCAGTTATGATTAAGGCTGCGTCTCTATAGCAAATGCTATCGATGTCAGGTTGATGCTCATTATTGAGAAGGAGAGGATGTTGCTGTTGACGCTGTTTCCGTTGCTGCCTTTTTATCGCTGCTGTCGCTGCTGGCGTTAATCCGACTGACACTTTCATTTTACACATGAGCAACGGCATACACATCCACTCACCTACTCACACACACTCACATACAAAACGAAAAACTGTCATTGATAAAAATGAAGCACGTACACACACAACGTGTCAGACATGTCGTATGTGTAATATGGCCCCTTCACACAACAATGCATAATTAGAATTACAACAATAATAATCATGATTATAATGACAGCTTGCAACAGGGAAACAAGCGTGTGTGTGTGTGTGTGTGAGTGTGTGTGTGTATGCGTGTGTGTGCATAATTTATATGCAGCTCAAGCAAATATGCAGCTTACAACTAAAAATTTCTGTTCATTTATAATGCAAGGCAAAATGCTGCAGCACAAATTTGCACAATGTCTTCAAGTGCTTCCATCACGCACACACACACACACACACACACACACACATACACATACACATAGACAGTCGCATGCCACGTGCTTAAGAAGATGATGATGATAGATTTGCTAACAATTGCCACGCTCAGCGCTGAGCGCTTTCAGCTTCATGTGCTCCAGCTGCCATCACCATCTTCTTCTATGTCTTCTTGGTCTTATCTGTGCCAAATGGAACAATGGCATACTGAAAAAATAGCAAAAGTACTTGTAATGACAAGATGATGCTCTTCAGATAAAGGTTTCCATTTACGTACGTACATTCAAATATGTTGCAATAATGGTAGTAATAATTCCAATTAGGGAAGCAAAACTGTAATTAATAAGGGTCAAATGTCATGTTCGAAGGTGAATAAATTCATATGCTTCGTTGCTTGTTAACAGGATTGGAAATCGGATTGTTATTGAAGCTTAATATGATTTTAGGTAGGTACTTATGTTCTTAGTTAATGAGTGATAAGTTGCTTAGTCGTACTTTGGCTCACAAACACTTTAAGAAATTCAATTAACCCACATGAGTGCCTAGCTAGAGTATTAAAGCCTGACAACATTGCTTTTTGTTCGTGCTGTAATGTATTTGTAGCAATTTAATGGTTGCAGCAAAACACCAACGCGATCAGCTGACACTTGTGTGTCGCAAGCAGGCAAGCGAAGATAATTTTTCAAACAGCAGCCGGCGGCAAGACACAATTTGCAACTTGTGGCAATTGTGAGATCAGAGAAAACACTAGACACATCAATCAAAAAAACGTCTGTGGCAGAGATTTTACTTTTATATTTTTTTTATTAATGGCCAAAAATGCGCTTCGAAATATTTATTAAAAACAATTTGCTGCTCAATGCTTATAATAAATTAAAAACATTTTTGCAGAAGAAGACATTTGTGAAGTTTTGTTGTTGTTTCTGTTGTTGGCACATTTATTGAGCTGGCTGCCTTGGGAGCCTTCAGCTGGCGTGAGCGTCATCTAATTTGGATTCAGCTTGAGTTCAGCGCTGGCCGCATTGAGGCGCGAATGGGTTGGCAAATTGCGCTCCTTCTTCTCCACGAAGATCTGATAGTGGCCCTCGCCATAGCCAAAGCCGTGCATGGTCTTCCGCATGGCATCCGGTATGAGTTTGAAGCCGCCACGACGCTCCACCAGAGGCGAATCCAGGCACTCATCCGACTGGCCGGGCTCACATTTGCAGTCGGGCTTCGAGCATGCCTTGTTCTCAATGATGCAGAACAGCTGCAGACACTTGCGCATGATGTAAATCATGAGAAAAATGATCAGATTGCTCGCCAATAGATGCTTGCGCGGCGCCAGAAATAACATCCTGGAAGACACTGGGCACTGACTATCACAGTACGATGTGCGAAGGTTCTTTTCCTTGTTCGGGTTTTGTTTGTTGTTAGACTATCACTGTTCGAGGACCAAACGACGACTGAGTGAAGGATGCTGGGTATGCTCGACTATTTATAGGTCTGGCTGTTACCTACTGGCACTTAGGTAGTTGAGGGTCAGACTGTACAGGTCAGCCTAGGTACTTAGTCCTTCAGATTAGGTAATCAGCCAGCCAGCTAACGTTTGGCCTGATGTCTTTATGAGTTTGTGGAAAATATTAACTCAAATATTGCTTCAACATTTCCAGCGAAGTCTCAGCTACAGTTGGCCAAACACACAAAACGTCACACACACACACACACTCTCACACATACGCTACATATGACGGAAAAGTGAATTTCCCGATACGTCTTGGTGCCTGATATAAAAAAAATTGCATAAATTCGCAAATTGAATATAAATAAATTTCCTGCAGCCAAAAAAGGCACAAGAGAAGAAAAAACGACGAAATCAATATCTACGAGCACTCAAATGCTGTGCATATGGCACGTGCCACGCCCCCTTCTCCGGCGCCCAATCTTCAGTCAATTCAATTTGCATTCGAGTCGCACAAAAAACGACTTGCCATAAAAAATGGCAAGAAATATGTTTGTGTGTGCAGTATGTGGTTAAAGCTTAAAAAAACTCTGCTGCAGTTTGGGGCAACCTTCTTCGTCTTCTTCTTCTTCCTAATCAATGGCGCGGGCGCTCATTAGAGCGCCAAAAAGTTGGTATTCCACTTTGCACCTGTCTGGGCAAAAAATGGACACAGCCCCTGCCACCCCCTCTCCCCTCTCCTCTATGTTTTTGTGCAATGTCAGTGGCAAAAAGTTGAGGCAAACTTTAAGGAAGACCTTCGCCAGGACATACTCATTGGTTGCATCTGTTACCCATCTCTTTTCAGCTTCAGTGATTACTTTTTTAAACATTCCCTTCTATTTTTTTTTGTATTTTGCCAGCTTGTTCGATCGCGCTGCAGTCGGCCCCAACAATTTGCCTTCAATTGTTGACTTAATCATTTGATTGCGTTTTTCTGCATGGCACTGATTGAATTTCTGCGCCAGTTCGTGTTCAGCCGGGGGAAATCAAGCTAATTAGTTTAATTGATAGTTTTTGGCTCGGCTTACGGGATTTACTTTACTCAATGTGGGTCTTTTTCCCACGTTTTTTTTTGGCTCAGATACAAATCACATCAAGGAAAAGTTTTTTGTCAGGATGTGTGTGGTTGAGAGTGTGTAATGAGTGTGTATGTGGCTAAGAGCTAGTTGGAAGGACTATTGGAATTTTAAAGAAAATCTTTTTGTTCAACTTCAGCCTTAACTTTTACTGTCTATTTTATAGCTGTTCTCCAAATACTTATTTCAATCTTGAATTTTTAACAGTTCACCAAACAATCAACAGTTTTATTATGATTTTACGATTTTTGTCGAATATGCGCTTAACTGTTTCAAATGTGGACTCCACACTGCGGCATGCCACACAGCTAACAGACACAATTGAATATATGTATATTTCGGGCAACGAGTATATAGATATATATCTTACTGTAGTATATGGTGAGCCCAATATTTATGTTCCGCATGTGCTGGCATTTAAGATGAGTTTTTGATGAAAGCAAATATATTGGTTTGAATGGCGGGCATATAAATCGTGGCATGCCACACGGCGCACGTTCTCAGTAAATTCTGAAGAGGGTCTGAGTCTGTGTCAGAGTCTGATTCGAAGAAGTCCTCACAACGCCTTGTGCACTTTTTTGGCAGCTTTCATAAATATTTATGATACAGAAGCAGCAGCAGGAGCAGCACCAAACCATTCCACAGCTGTGCCTTGTTGTAACACATATAATATATGTATGTATCTGAGACACACAGAACAGCAACAACAAACAACTGAAAGGCAAAAAGGTGCGTCGCCTTAACCCGCCAATGGCCCCGGGGTTTCAGGGTTTTCAGGGTTTCCAGGTTTTCAGGCCAATGCCAGGCGAGCTACTCAGACCCATAAATTATGCATTAAAAAGTTCAGCGTTCAACTTGATTTTGATTGTGTCTCCTAGCATAGTAATTGTGGCGGCAGCACGCGCCGCAGTAAATCTGCTATGTCCTTCCCCTCTAACCCCCTGCACCCCCCCTACACCGTTCGTATTGTGTGCCGGAACTCTCTATGTTGCTACCTGTCGCCAAAGTTGGATGCTGCCACAGCCACGCAGCTATTTTAAGGACATTATCCTGCGAGACACGCCGGCAAACCAAGCGCCAAGCAAAGGAGAGCAAAATAAAATTTATTCTAATGCGATTTACATTTATTTCGCTTGGCAAAATCTTTGCGCCCTTTTGGCTAGCCAACAAATTGTTCCTTTAACTTCATTGAAGTTGCAACTTTAGTGGCCGAAACTGTCTGCTTACTGAGCCAACCGCTAGACGCTGGACGAGACCATTAGGCAATCGGTAACTGTAGCACATTGTGGATGCCTCGTTCTTGCAGCAACAACAGCAGCTGCATCCATCAGACCAAACAATTTCCGTCAAATTTCCATGCGCTGACAAAAGCTTTTCACTTGAGTGCCAGACAAAAGCCAACAGCAGCAAAATGGCTAACAGGCAGCCAAAAGGCAGATACGCTGGCAGCCAAAACAGCCCGTCTGAGAGACTTTAACAGAAAAATGTTAGGGAGGGCCAAGCCGAAGATGATATACACTAACCATGCAAATATCTAAATCTGTACTTGTCTTGCTTGAAAAATTATTCGCTTTTTCATTACATTCTCAACTGTTTTAAACTATATTCTTTACATTTCCTTACTTGAACTCAAGGCAAACTTCGCAATTGCATCGTTAATATTTTTAAGAATTCTCTGCCTCGTTTTTTGTGTCATTTCTACTTCATTGCCTTGTAGCATTATCAGTCTGATGGCAAAGTTAGGTTACTACAATTCTGTCTGTCAAGCATGCTTATGCTAAAGGCCCTCCCCCATCCCCAAGCACCAACCTTAATGTTGGCTGCCATTGGCGCTGTGCCTGCCAGGCTTTTAAACGGACATATTCAAAGCCATTACTTTGCATTTTACACCTGACAACAAGGTGGTAAAGAGGCTGTGGCACAAACAAAGGCGCTCAGCAGCTAACCAGAGCACGTCGTGGCACTTGGCATAGATCCAGAAATACTTATATATATATAGGCGATATCCGCGCAAATGAAACTTAAGCGAAACGTTAGCCAACCAACAACAACAGCAGCGGCCTGACTGAGGCAATTGTTATCGCAGGCTCGAAGCTGAAAGTCATGACAGCACAGCACTGAATTGAAGCCACTGCCACAGCCCGTGGCAGCATCCACAGTATCCACGAACGGTCATTAGCCAACTTGGCTGTGGCTGAGACTCAGCCAACTGACCAACTGACTGCTGGTTCAATTCTGTCGCCCTGCTCCACACCAACGTCATTCAAATGTCATTAGTGTGAGGCTTGGGTCAAGCCTCCGAAAGCTGAAAGCCAGGTGAAGGCAGGTGAGAAGCGCACAGAGAGCATAGAGGCTGGCGACTTCATACAGCATGCGGCATGTGGCATGTGGCATGTGGCGTTTGGCTCGTAATTTCATTTCGAAAACGAGCGCAAATTGCAGGATTGGCGTTCCACAGGATGTGCCGTCTCCTTGCTGCACAGCTGCGTTTGATTAAATGCTGCCGCTGCACTTGCTCCTTGGCGGTCTTGCATCCTTGTATTCATCCTTGTTGCAGCCACTTGTGCGAATCTGTGGCATGCGCTTTTTAATTGCATTGATATGAAAACGTTTTGCATTTTTCTCCGCACCAGATTTATGATTGCAATTCGTTATTTATCACTCATCGCCCCCATCGCAATTTTCAGTTTTCAATTTTCGATTCCGGAAAAAGAGATTTATGGTTTTTTTTTTCAATCCTAGCCGCGAGCACCTAGTTTTCAACTGTTCATTTTGGGGGATTTAGACACCGATAACCAAAACGAGCAAATTTATTGTGTAAACTGTTGTCGACATCGGTATTGGAGGCTAATGAATTTTTGAATATGTTTATACAAGTGCCGCTATACATTGAGGTCGATCTAAAGAGCTTAATAAATATTTATCGTTATTTTACTATTTTTTTTGCGTTTGGATGACATTGCACACAAAAAGCGCAACTGCAGAGACTAAAAATGTAAAAAGCAATTGAATTAGATTATATTTATTGAAATGCTCTTTACCAAATATCCCATTGAATTTAATAACCTATAAAGACTTTTTTTTTCGTTTTCGGGCAATCTAAAAATGTAATCCAAGCAAAATATTAATTTTTGTGAGTTAAATGCATTGTGTGGCACTTCTGGTATATGAATTATTTTGCGCATAACAATCTGACAATGTAAAAACACGTAATGTAGTTTTTAATTGATTGGGATTTCATATTTATGTTGGAATATATTCACATTAGAAAAGATAATAACCCTTCCCTTAAAGCACTCGCAACATTTTGATAACCCACTTCACAAAGCGAAGCAGGGTTGCTTGTAAAAGTTACTGCTAACTTACGAGCAGATTTAAAACTTTCTGTAATGCTGAGTGCCTAAACGCATATTTATTTTAGCTCTCAAGTAAAACTAAGCGAAACACTCAAGAAAAAGTTTTATGCTTCTAATTGGATCTTTTAACAAGCTTATTAGCTGTTGAGTTGTTCACTTGATGGATCGCTCTTTCTCTATCCCTCTCTCTCTGTTTCTAGCTTGAGCTTTTCGATCTTTAGTTTGAAAGCTTTTGAGTTGTTGCTTAACTTGCGCTCGCGCCTGCATATGTTGTACATTGTTTGGATTTTGTTTGTGTGATAAGCGGAAAAAGCTGAGTAAACTTGCATATACAAGATTCAATGACCACTTTTCTCTCTCTATCTCTCTCTCACTCTCTGTGTCAGGTATTTTGGTTTCACACTTCCATCAATTAGCGGCAAATGTGACTGATTAAAGGTCAGTCTTCGTTCTTCGCTCGCAGCTTTCAATTTCTAGGGAACTTAATCAGCGTGAAAAAGCAAATTCGCTTTAGTTTAGTTTTCGCGCTGTTCGTGTTCATAACTCCGCTGCTCGCATATTATTTTAATGATTGCATAAGGAACGGGAAAAACGGGAAAAACTTTTGCCACAACAACAACATACAGTTGATACGTACATATTAAATCTATATGTATGCAAGTGCTGTCTAGATTATTTTATAATAAACAGCGTCGGAGTGGCAAACAAAAATGACAGAAACGTCAACAGAAACTAAGCAAATTGAACAAACGGATCAACATGAACAGGTAATTAAACGCGCCGAGTGCAGCTCATAAACATTGATTAAATGTTGAATAAGCTGAATTGTATGTAGCGCTTATCGGATCAGATACAAATCACATTGCGTGCCTTGAGTCTAGACTGTGGAGAGTTACCTTTGAACCGTTTCAATTGCAACTGAACCTTGCATCTTATCGCTGCGGGTAAATATGTAATGGCTGGCTGATAAGATTTAAAAGCCACGCGAATCAAAGTCAATAGGAAATAATACATCGGCTACCAAAATAACACTTAAGTATTCATGCCAATTTCGAGGGAGACAAGTGAAGTCTTGAAAACTTGGACGCCTTGCTGTTATTAAGCTCATTAGAAGTTCATCAAAATGTTGGGTGGCAAGAGGACCGAGAGCAGGGGAAAACTTTGCAGACTTTGCGTCACACTTGAAAGCATTTAGCGCTAATTTTCAAGTTGAACGAGCGAACTCTTCGACAACTATAACAATACAATAACAGCAACAAGAATACCAAGTGCAAAAGTGTCGTGAAAACTTTTTTTTTTGTGGCCAAAAACTACGAAAATCCATTTGTCGACATTTAAAGTTTGCATGCGCTGCAGTCAATTGCAGAATGGGCAACTTCATCGATTGCTTTAGCGCCCTTCGGTAACTGCCATCCCAAAACAACGGATGAAAGAAAAAAGAAAACACAGATGATAAATTGTTGGCTAGCGTCACTGCAAAAGCTGCCCATCAATCTACACCTGTGCCGCTCAGTTGTCAATTCTTTGAACTTTTTTACGTGTTAACCAAACGATTGATCAAATCAAGTGCACTTAAGACTGCAACACACCGAAGCAGGCATACACTGACCCAATAAATAAGCGTGAATGTAAATAAATTATAAATACTCTTATCTAGCGTATACATAAACTTTGTCTTTAAAGATTGCACGCTTATCTCCCTTTTTTACCTTTTGTTAAAGAATGACCGTTAATAGTTATTACCGATTGTAAGTTGGACATTTGTATTGTTATTTCAACACGCTCGAACTGGCATAGTTTGGCCTTTTTATTTGTGTGTGTGTGTGTGTGAGAACCCTTTTCGATTGCTTGAACACCTTTAGGTTATTCCCTAACACACACACACACACTCGAAGTTTGGCCTGTCAATTAGCTGTGTGACGGCAAATAACCCATTGCCTACCTCTCTCCCTCAACTGTTTTTCTTCTCTTTACAGCCAATGGATGTGCGCATCAATATGCCCTGGGGCTATGTGGTAGGGCGATGGTATGGCAACCGTCAGGTACGTCCCATATTGGCCCTGCACGGCTGGCTGGACAATCTGGGCACATGGAATGAGCTGTTGCCGCTGTTGCCCAAACACCTGGGCGTCCTGTGCATTGATCTGCCTGGCCACGGTGCGTCGTCCAAGCTGCCGGAGGGGATTGCCTATCATTTTGTGGACTACCTGTGCGTGATACTGCGCATCATGGAGGAGTATGGCTGGCAGAAGGTGTCGCTAATGGCGCACTCAATGAGCGCCATGTTGTGCTTCATCTTCGCCTCGCTCTACCCAAATCGGCTGGACATGCTGATCAGCATTGATATAGTGCGGACACGCTACCGCAAACCACCCTCATACATTGATTACCTGCGCACCAACATTGAGCGCTATATGGTCGAGGATGAGCGTTTTGCCAATGCCAAGCGTGAGGAGCCGCCCTCGTATACGTGGAACGAGCTCGAGATTGTGCTGCACAAGGGCTCGAATCAGTCGGTGACCATGGAGAACACACATCACATACTTGAACGCAATGTGGCCAAGTCAACCAAGTATCCGGACAAGTATTACTTCTCACGGGATGGCCGCTGCAAGTATTACTTTGAGTTCAACACTAGTCCGCCCTTTGCCGCAGAGCTGGCGCGAACCATACGCAATGTGCCCTACTGTGTGATCAAGGGCACGGAATCGAACTTTATAGATGGCGAGAGTCAGGAGGTGATTGACATACTGCGCTCCAATAATCCGCACTTTGAGCTGCACGAGGTTCAGGGCACACACCATGTGCATCTGAACAATGCCAAGGGTGTGGCCGAGATAATCAATCCGTTTATATTGCATCATCGGCCGCCGCAGCTGGATAACTGGACGGTGGATGAGGAGGAGTTGCCCGAGTCAATGCAGCAATTTGCATTAGCTGTGGATGAGGCAGAGAACGCGAAGCGAAGAAAGAGAAAAAGTAACCTCTAGCTGCTGCACTCATCTCTGAGCTGACAGCAGCGCGAGTTGAAAAAAAAGACAACAACCAACCACAAGAGGACTAAAAGGCTATTTCAAAAGTAGGATAAGGCTATGAAACAAATTAAATTGTTATTTAAAAGTCTAGCGAAACTCGGTTAAACTTATAATTCGACATTATTAGTTAGCTAAAAAAAAAACTCATTAAAAAAACCTTATATCAAGCATAATCAAAAAATACTTAACATCTGTTTAATACATTAATTACCTTTTTTTAAACTCAACTTTAAGGGTTTTCTAATCCCGACCTATGCGGCATATACATATATAAATTTGTTTGGTTAAATAACCACATGCACCTTTTTTTTTTGTCGATCAATCAACTTTGGGCTGGCATTTAATTTCGCTTTAATCTTTGGGTCGCAGTTCATTGGCCACTTCATTAGTGATAAGGGAGCAAAAAAGGATGTGGATGGCGGCACCCACTTAAAAACAATGGCGTTGCACAAAACAAAAGGGGCCAAAGGCAGCCAAAGTGTGTGTGTGTTCGGATGTGTGCGCTGATGTGAGAGCATTTTCAATGTGCGCCTGGAGGTATGCTACACTAAACAGCAGCAGTACAAAAACAACCAAGCATCGATATCGAAGCGGGACCATTCAATGGTTAAATCAACTCCCAGCTATCCTTCCCAGCTACACTCCCCCGAGCCCAGGAGCGTCTTTTGGAAAAATAAACAAATTTAACGATTTTATTGCCGTAGCACGTTGCGGCCGGGTTTTTCTACGTAAATTAAATTAGGTTGTAGCCGGAAAAATGGTGCCAGCACACAGAGAGATAGGAGGGGGGAAAGGGGCAGAGCGACAGTAACGTCGATGAGAGGCGAGCTGCAACGCGATTACGTTTTTCCGACGTTACGAAATTGATAGCGGATATAAATGTTTAATGTTTTGGCAATAAAATTGTGGCAAAAAGGCTGGCAAACCACTGAAAACCGGTTGGAGGTGGAGATATGAGGCAGTGGGGAAGAGGAGGCGAGTGTATCCTTTGGTCGTCGTCGGGCTGTAGTATCATCTGGACGCACTGATAAACCGTCTTTATGATAAATTCAGTTGTGGTTAACGCACAATTTAATTTGTTAAAAATCAATAAAAATCATTTATGCCGGCTTTCAAAGCTGCGGTCGTTTCTTACAGTTGACCAAGATAACAATTAAATAAAATATGAGAGAGGGGGAAAGAAAATGAGAGTAGAGAACCCAACAAGTATAAATTTCAAAAATGTATGCAATAATTGATTAAGACAAATATTTCAATATTAAAAAGTGATTATGGTAAAGTAAGGCGACTTACATCTAAAACTCAAAGTACGTAAAAGTGGTAATGATATTTATTTCAAAACTTATCTGCCTTGCCATTGCCAGCAGTATCGCTAATCGGATACTGTTGGAAGACGCGCGTCTTGTCCAGCTGAACGGACTGCAGTTCACTTGGCTGCTTGTCGTGGGCGAGAAAGTGATTGGTGTGCCAGAATTGGGTTTGGGCAGCGGGTAAATTGAGGCGTCGAATGCCCAAGAGGCGATTGCGCACATCAACTAAACTGGCTGAGCGCGGCTGCAGCCAGACGACGACCATGATGGCCAGCAATGTCAAAACTAGATATGTCAGACTGCTGGCTAGGAGAGTTATACGCACATTATCCACGCCCACCTCGTACTTGCCGGCCTCCAGAATCAGCAGCTGCAGGGCAAAGCCAATGGATAGTGAAAGTTCCGCGTACAAAAAGGGTGAGCACTCCAGGAGCCAGTGCAGCGCCTGGCTGGAGAGGACGCCCACACTGGCATAGATGAGGCACAAGAAGAGAAAGCAGTGCTCCGACTGATTCTCGTCATAGATACACAGCAATGCCACAACGAGTGTTAGCTGAATGATGCCAAAGAGCAGGTAGACCAGTTTGGGTGTATAACGCAGCAGGAGCAGAGCACTCAGAGCACAGCCTCCAGCATAGAGTGCGAATGGTGTGAAGAGCTGCGAGCGGTGCACAAAGCCCGAAGTGGCGCTCCACATCAACTGCATGTGGATAGGGGAGTGGAGCAGGCAACAACGCTGCAGCATCAACACAAATCCACCTAGTAGAAGCACCAGCCACTGGCGACTGGGCAGCAGGCGGTAATCCTTGCGATCCACAAATTGCGCCAGGATAGCCTGACGTTCCAGGAAGACCAAACGTTCCTCGTTGAGCAGATTAAAGACAAGGTCCCGCGACTGCTTATAGTTGTGTGCGCCCAAATGCTGCAGCAGCTCATTGAGGCAGACGAAGAAGAGCAGCAGGAGATTGACGCCCAACTCAATGAGACCGCAGCGCTGTGGCTCAAACTCATTGAAGATAACAAAGCCACTGGCCAGACCGCAGGCATGCGAGGCATTAGCCAAAGCAATCCTTGCCGGACGCAGGCCAGAAGCATCGCTGCGCAGGCTCACATAGCTAAAGCTGGCCACATAAACCACACTTAAGCCAATGCAGCTGAAGTAGTAGCTAATTGCTGGGATGGAAGAGATTATCAATAATGAGGAGCAGATTGTTGAGTCAAACACTTAACTCACCCAACTGATTGCTGAGCATAAAACAGCTGCCCAGCAGCGAACAGAGCAAGCCATAAAAGATGACATAGTAGTGATCGTAGCTATAACGTTGCTTGCCATACTTTCTCAAGGTCCAGCCCAGAGACAGAGCTACGGCCATGAGGCCAGCTACCAACGTATACCAATGTGGCCAGAGATTATCATAGACAAAGGCTGACTTAAGGTAGTAGCCCAGAGACATTCCACTGCCCCACAGGCAGCCGAGAGCTATGAAAGAAGGAAGCAAGCGAGTAAGAACACAAATCGAATGTTTAAAGTCGTTACCTAGCAGATCGGGCAGCTGTATCATGGTACGAAGTGCCTGCCAAATGGTATCAGGCATTGAGAGTAACTGCATCGATTCCAGTTGACATCTGTGCACGTTGAGAGTTTAAATAAAAATAAGTGTCAATTCAAATGCATTCATCACACAACTATCGGTGGCTGCGGGTAGATAACGAATCTTGTAGTCTGTCGAACAAGCTGATTAGATAAAATGAAGCCAAACATGAGAAACAATAATTAAACTGAACTGAAGACTCACGACTCAATAATGCTGCGAGAGGTCTCCAGCAAGGTGGAATACTATACAGTTTTGAATCAAGCTGCTTCATAAACATAGAAACAATTGTGGAAACAGATTTAATAACAGTTAGGAAAAGGAATTTACTATTTATGTCAGGCAAATCAGCTTATGCAATATTTCGTTGGCGGCCTAACGAATTCCAATTTGAATAATTTTAAACAAAACCTCAACACAAAATGCATTCATTCAGTTTAAACATTCATACGTATATTTCAAATAAATACTTTATGCGGAGAAATAGTTTGTCAGCATAAAGTTTGAAAAGGCAAGCAATAAAATAAATCAAATTCGATCAAAAATACAATTTGCACAGAGTTCAAACAAGCTTAAGACAAATATTTTGCTTGTCTAGCACAAAATATAGTTATAAATTTCCCGTAAATAATAGATTATATTTAAGATATGCAAACTAATAAAATAAACGAGTTGAAATACACAAATCAAAATATTTGCAGCTATATAATTGTCTAATTTCCATGCAAATATTGAATTGCAACAAATATTTGACAAGAAATAAATCTAAGGTGAGCTCTTGTTTAATTACAGTTGATGATGATGTTGTTGCTGCTGCTTGCGGCAACTAAAAGCGACGTGAAACGAAGTGGTACACATATACACACACACACACACACATATGCAAAAAACACACCCCCTTCAACACACATGCATAGCATGCAGACTAAAGTGCTTGCTGGATTCTAAGCAGCGCCTAAAAGCATGCAACGCTTTTTTTGTTTGCACGCAGCTCAGTCCCGTTAAGGTTGAAGGGGCTACAACCCTTGAGGCCAAGCAGAGGCTAATTAGTTGAAGTTGTTGCCAGTGTTGCCAGTTAATTGACTTTTGACGACCCGGTTGCGGTTGTTGCTGTTGCACTGTTGCAGTGTTGCAGTCTTGCACTTGCCACATTGCTTTTCTTATTTTTTTAATGTTTATTTTGGCATTTTGTGCGCAGTTTGCTTTTGACCTTTGTTTGTTGCAGGGATTTACTTTTGGCTGTATTCTTATGCTTCTTAAGAGGAGAGAGAGAGGAGAGAGAGAGGAAGAGAGAGGGAGGAGAAAGGCTTATGAATTCAATGAAGCAAGCTGTAAGCTACTTTCATGCCACTTGGCCAACTGACGACTGACTGTCTTTAGCTTAAGCAGATTTGTGCTGTAATTACGCATTAAATAACTCTTGCTGCGTGTGGCTGCGGGTAGGAAATGTGCAGTCAAGTGAATAAATTGTATGGCCAACATAAAACTAAACACATTGTGTTGCCATAACAATAAATTGTATTTAAAAGCAGCCATGCAGCTGCAACAGCCGAGGCAGCAGCAGCAGCAAACGACAACAACAACGACAACAACAACGACAACATCGTTGAGTGCATTTAATTTTGCTGAAGCGGCCACTCAGTGGCCTCTTGACGAGCCTTCGCATTGTTGTTGTTGCCGTTGTTGCGTTGTTGCATAAATTAAATTAATACTGCACCGGGGCCCCACAGAATCAGTCGTGACCAGGCCAAGAAAACCTGACAACACAGCCAGGCAGTCAGGGAGGCCAAAGGGCCACGGCCTAAACCCACCGCGCAATTACTCAGTGAGGGTGCTGGCGCCTAAATCATGTCGCAACTGGTCCCCGCTCCCTGCCTCCCTGACCTTCAGACATTTGCAAATGTGTAAACATTTTTCAGCAGCAGCAACAAATAGCTTCCATTCTGCCCCAACCCTCCTGCGTTGTCGTCCATCTTTTGCGTTGTCACAGATACTTTGGCACTGATTTATGCAAATTGCTTGCATGGCTTGCATGGAAAATCATGAAAAATCGTTAATTGTGCCAAGTGTGCTGGACGCGCTTTTCATTAGTGTAAAGTCGAGGGAGAAACCCATTGCATGCGTTTCACGCATGTGGTGCAGCTGCACATGCAACAACAATAACAATTACAAGCCGAATCCTTTTGTAGCAAAGTTTCTTTGTCTCACTCTCGCTTGCCTGATTCGCAGCAATTATGCAAATTTTAATGCCCCGGCCTGTGCGGCAAAAGTTAATGCAACTTGCTGCATGTTTGCATTATTAAACTGATGCACTTTAAATTATTCGCTCAGCGAAATTTTATCGCTAAAATGCATTTCTTGTTTTATTTCAGTTCGTCAAAGTGCATTTTAAATAAACCGGATTCCAGCGCGTCTGTTTGTTAATATTTCATGAACCTCTGCAAAACCCAAGTGACATTTATATATAGTTTACACAGTTTGATTGAAGTTGCATGTAACGAAAAACGAGAAAGAAATATACAAAATTGCTGCTTGCACAAAAACGCATAAAAGGTTTATTGAGAGTACTTGCTAAAGAACTTATTGCTAAAGCTTTTACGATGAGATTAAAGTTATTATTTGAGGTTACAAACGCCATACAATTTGAATGGGAAAAATAGCTCTATAAAGGGAAGTATATTTTAAGTAATCTTTAATTTTTTCTGTTGCACTGATCTTTTGATTAACTGATTTTACTGCAAAATGCTATTATAATAACAATGTCAGCAACAATTACTAAAATATATGGAGATTGTCTTTTAGAAACAAAAAAAATATATGAGACACTCAGTTGCAGTTTTATGAACCGACAGAAAGGTGTGTTTGGCAGGTGTTTGTGTTTGTGTGTGTGTGCGAGACAGATGAAGTTAAACAAATGGCTGCTGTAAAAAGTGAGAGTGGCAAAAAACTACATAAAAAGGTTATGTGGCTGCCCACACACACACACACTCACACAACGAAAAAGTGATCTGAAACCCAAATTCGAATCCAAAAAAAAGAAGAAAACAAAGCTGAGCCGAATGAACCTCAAGCGTTGTCAGAGGTTTTTATGTGGCGCCATAAATAAAGCAATAACATCATTTTGAAGTATCTCATTACGTGTTACGGCGGCTATGAGTATGGCAATTTTTTACGACGCACAACACCAAAAAACACCTAACACCACTTCACCTCCACGCCCTTTTTCTTTCCTTTGCCTTAACCTTACACAACGACATTTGCAGTAGTCCAAAACGCTGCAAGAAACTTTCGAGTAGTTTTTGCCCAAAAGTAAGCCACAGCATTGTGCGGGCGTATGTGTATCAGGATGTGTGCTTGTGTGCGTCTGTTGGTGTTTTGGCTGCCAAGAGGCATTTATGCAAAAGTTTTGGTGTCTGACCTCAAACTCTGATGCTTTGGCAATTAGTTTTTTGGCAATGACCAACAACGCACACATAAAACTAACCCAATGGTGTGTGTAAGAGTGTGTGGGTGTGGCTTGTGGCTGACTGACATGCTGAAAGCCATCAAAATGATGGCCAACTATCAAATGGCCAAGGCACACATTTGAACAGCTGGCCGCAATTAGCACGTTTCGCACATTGATTTGACCCCAACACAAGCACAAGCACAAAAACACACCCTAAAGATGATGGCAAGAACTTAAGAACTTGAGCTGCAAGCCAAGTTATTAAAATACTTTTTGGCTATACAGCAAACTCTCAAGTTATTCTGTGTGTAATTATTAATTATGTAATAGGTTGAGATGAGTGAGCATTTGAAATGTCTGTGCCGTCAAGTGTTTGGCCAAGTTAAGAGCAATTTGCGCTTGTGATTGGAACTTAAATTGTTCTTGAAAGTTGATTTTTGTGTGCAGCTGGTAAGAAAAGTTCTTAGCTTATGAGAGTTTTTAGTTAAATATTTTTAGAGCTCCTAAAATTTAAATTCTATAAAAATGTGAATCAGTGTTTTATATAACTGTACTGCCGAAAGCCATAGTAGCCAGTGCTATATACTTTAAGCAAAGTTGTTTGTTTGTAACTACAACCTCGCTGTCTACAAATTAATTGTACTGCCGAAAAGCAAGCTTTATGAATTTTATCTGAAATTAAGCAGAAAGCGATTTTATTCCGTTTTTTTCAGTTTTTTTCTTCTTGCTTTTCTCCATTACGTGATGAATTTTTGAATTCGAAACATTTTTTTGGCAGCCTGTTTTTATATTGATGTAGTCAGCCGTTCAAATTCCATTTTAAAGTATTTCTCTGCTAGTATTTTTTTTTAAATTAACTGTCTGTTCATTTCGAGCATATTTATTTGACCCCTGCCAGCAATTTTCCTGCGAGGCATGCGGACTCACCAGCATTTGCATAAAATGCCGATTTTATTTATTTTATCGCACAGAGAGCGCGAAACGAGAAAAAAATATACACACAGAATGAGCAGCAACTCATTTAGTTTTGTCAGCTTTTGCTGGCGCCGCAATTTTTCAAACTGCAATTTAAATTTCATCGCGATAAGCAATGTATCTTCTTCTTTTTTTTTTTTAATAGAAGCGCATTTGTCCAGCTCATAAAAGTAGAATGCATTATGGGGGAATGTATGAATAAATATTTTTACTTGCTCGCGAAGCCAATTTCAATTACAAGCTCTTGGTGTTTGGCAATTATTATGAGTGTTCGACAGAACGAAGCCATGCAACAATGTCTAGACTGTGGCATCAACAGGGGCATGCAGCAAACACACACACACGTGCCTGACAGTGCCAGACACCGTTCAGATTGGCTGGCTGCCTGACTGCCTGCCTGTCAACGAACGTCAGCGGCAGGAAATGAAGGAGGATGGCGAAGGAGGTGCCAAGTAGCTGTCTCTCCTTTTAAACTGTCGCTTGAAGAAATTCGCAAGTGACGAAGCCTTAGCACAAATTACAAATTGAAAAACCAGGCTGTCAGAGTCGGCCCAAAGTAGAAAGCGGAAAGCAGCAAAACGCAGCGGGACACACACACACACACACACACACATGTGTGTGAGCCTGTGACAGGACGCTGTTGCTGATAGCTGGTGTCCTGGCATGCGTGCAAATGCTTCGCCACTTAGTTTTGATCAAGTTGAGAACTTTACATTTTGCACTCAAATGTTCCGACAATCAAAAGTGAAACAACTTTTGCCTCAACTTAACTGAGTTCAAGAATTTTATCCCCCCGACTGCATATTGCCGTTGCTTTTGGCAAATGCTTTTGGTTAGTCGAATATAGAAGTTAAACTCAACACAAGTGCTGACTCTTTAATGCCCTGTAGCTTATGTAACGTTTTGTAAAGGTATTTAAGAGTCAGCCACTTTTTGTTTCACACTCACAAAGTAATTATAAATAAACAAAACTTACTTCTGTGTTTACCTTAATTTATGTACCCTCCCAATAGCCTTCGGTGCTAAATGGAAGTATTGAAAACTTTAAATCACTTGTTATATACTGTTATTGCCGATTTGCAAGCTACTTTTACAGTTAAATTAAAGTGGCACTCGGTAGTTTTAGAGTTATTTATATTTAAATTTTGCTTTTGTTTGCCCATTTTTGGTTTGCCGCTGCTTCTGGCAATTTCACAGCTCAATTGCTGCCACAAACTGTTGGATAAAATATTTGCCAAACAAATTAAAATTTACATTGATATCAAAAAGTTGTTGCAACTCTTGTTGTTGGTGCAACAAATTACACGCCATTCCGCTATTGGCAAACAAGTGAACGAGCAACCAGAAAGAGAGAGAAGAGAAAAAGCAGCCAAAAAGTGAATAAATACAGAATGCAAGTGCAAATAAACAAAACGAAGGATGCAAATGTAAATGACAACAAAGAGAGGAGTGAGGGGCGAGAGGAACTTTGCCTTTTTAGGCAATGAACGTGCCGCGTTGCCAACTTTGCCTTTAGTTTTTTCCTTAAATGTTCGTATATATATATTTCTTCTTTCTGTGCGGCACGTTCGTGCGGCTTTTGGTTACTTGCCCCTCAGCGGCAGCACAAATTCCAGCAAATGGCAATCAAATTTTGCTTGGCTGCCGTTGCGAAATCCTGCTCCTGCCACTCCTGTTGCTGTTTGAATAAACTGAGCCCAACTACAAAAGCTTATCTGGATGAGCAACTAATGTGCACATGTCAAGCTGCCTGGCAGCTCAGATATTTATCTTGATTGCCCTTTTAGTTTGCTCACTTCTTCTTTTTATTTTCTGTGTTGCAAGTTGAAGACAACAGTGCGTATGATTTATTTTGGTTTGGTTAGATAAAAAGTTTAATTGGTTTTCATGCAAATTGCAGCAGATCTGCATATTATTTATGCATTTGTTTTTAATTAAAATTCTGCTGCAACATTTGAGTTTGTTTTGTGTGTGTAATACATTAAATATGAGTTTTAGCAACTTGTTCTCTGATAATTAATTGTGGTTGTTGCAACCAAATCAAATAGCGTTAAGCTTGTCAAGATGCCAAGCGATTTTTTGGTATTTATTGAATCTCATGCATAAATTAATCTGTTGCCATTTGGGCAGACTCACAAGTTTTTTGGCCACAATTGAAAGGACACATTCTAATTACTGACCCCGTTTGAACTATTGTGACAGTTCGGATTGAGCTCAATTATGGGCCAAAATGGCAAAAGTTTTAGCAATCAAACACAAATACACTCAAACACACACACATACATGTTCTTCTTGCCTTCGAGTGAATTCCAAAAAATAAACTTTGAATTACAAACTATTTTAACTACAATTTCCAATTACAAAAGGAACCATACAATTGCATTCTCGGCCAATTCCTGGGCACAACAGCAATACATATTCAAGCCACCTTAAAAAGAGCGCTGGCAATCGTTCATAGTTGTTGTAGTGCAGAAAATTCCCACTTACTGCACTTTAACACTCGTACTCTCTGTGGAAATTTTCGGGCAAAAGCTGGCAAAAACGACTGGAGACTTAGCACTAGTTGTCGTTGGATGCATTGCACCAACAACCAGAGTTAACCAAAAACACAAATTTATGACCAGACTAAGACTAAGCACCGATACATACAAGCAGCGAGCACCAAACGCCGGGCACTGTGAAATAGTAGAGTTGCGAAACTCGAGAGGGAGAGAGTCTGTGGCATTTGCGAATTGGTGCGATTGTCTTTGCGAGTTGGAGTGCGTTTCTGTGGTTACTCGTAAATTACGATTGGCATGCGGCTCAAGTGGCCAAAAACACACACACACACAACCACACAGTGCGAGAGCAGCAAGCTTGAAAATGTTTGTACACATAAATCGAACTATTTGAATTATGAAATCCAGAAGTTTGGGTGCGTTATCAACAGATTTATGCTTGACAAATACCCAAATATATATGACCAAGCCCGATGACAATGCATAAATTAGTCACATTAATTATTAACTGGCGGGCCAAAGCAGTGAAGCGCAACTAATAAACGAATAAACAAAAGCAAAGCCAAACCAAACCAAACCCAACAGCTAAACAAAAACCCACAAAAAAGACGATGCAAATAGCTCAGCTCGACTGGAATCATAAATATTGTGGATAATTAATTTATTGGCATTTGGGATTTCCTTATACGCCACTAAATGTGGCGCGCGTGGCAATAAGTCTGTATGTGGCGCCTGGTAATATTAAGTATACACGAAAAGTGGCGACAAAGTCATTGCATACTTTTGTGCGACAACATTAAAATTAATATCGAATAAAAGCACAGCGAACTTTTGTGCGACGGTTCATTACGAACACAAAATGTATTGCATACTCTTGTGCGAAACAATTTTGATCTCATTAGCTGGCAACGCAAAACACGCATACCGTTATGCGATTTAAATAAGGAGAGAGAGCTGGACAGCAGAGAAAAAACATTGTCTACTTGTGTGTGACAGCATTAAATAAATGTGTGAACAAGGATTGATTTGTGTTTCATTTGTAACATACCTGTTGTTTTTAATTGATTGAAGGTAATTATCATTAAAATGCAATTGAGAACTGTCAGTCAAACATGATGTATAATGTCTGCAGTAGCTAGGGAAATGACAAATGAGAGCACAAGAGTCACAAATAAAACTTGGTAATTATTCATTTGGATCAGAATTTACCCTGTACATATTTACGTTTCTAATGTGAGTTTCAAACCTAAGTTCATGTGAGTTTCCTCCAACTTTATACACCCAATTTAAGTTTAGCTAGAGGGCAAATAAAAGCGGTGTTTGCTTGTCCAAATTGCGGTTTTTGTGCGCATGCAAATTAGGAATGCAGCTAAAAATGTAAATTTGCTTGGCTTGTGTATAATTGTATGACCAATACGATTGCAATCACACGCTCTCACACACACACGGATGTGCACGGTGAAAGTATGCATCCGTGAAAGAAATAGCCAACCACAAAACGGCACCACAAAACGTAACTTTTTAGCTTAAGTGTGGAAAATAATTCATTAAAATTAGATTAAAACGTTTGCAGCCAAACCGAACAAACCCCAGCAAAAATCAGCAAAAAAAAAAAGAGCAGGAGAGAAAATGCCCGTAAAACTCTAACGTGCTGCACACATTTTGGCAAATGATTTCTTAATGCAATTTCTTTAGGGCCCAGGTCGTGAGTCCGTACGCTATTGTTGCCTTTAAACCCCACAAAAAAGCACACGCAAAAGCCGGAATATACAAGGGGCTGGTAAAAAAGCAAAAAGCAAAAAGCACATAAAGAATAATAGCACAAGCAAAGCACAAAGTTGCTGTTTTTTGTTGTTTGTTGCTCTTCTCTTCTGTTTTTCATTGTGCGTATCAGCAGCAGCCGCAGGAGCAGCGGGGCGACTTCCGGAGTTGCCTTTTGTTGAAACATATACCACGAGCTGATCTCAGCTCAGCCTTTTGCCAAGGATTGTTCACATACTTAGCAGACAGGTTGAACGCGTCATACCGTGAGCAAGATTTGAGCTGGTACTGAAGTGGAGTGGAGGGCACTTTCTCCCCTCCGAGTAATGTTTATCTAGCGTTGTAGAAAATGAAAAATAAACGTCATGAATGTAGCTCAACTAGAAAACCGGAGCTAACCCTTTTTTTTGCCCATTGTTGCTACCAGCGGCGAATGGTCTATCATAAATATTTATCAAACAGCTGTCATGGGCTTTTGGGTGTGGTGCGGGGTGGCACTTAAGGTGTCAAAAAGGACACACAGGACAATAAGTGTTAACCGCATGCCCAAGTAGGACACGCTCAATAATGAAACGAACAGAACACAAGAACAAACGAAGTAAGAAAACAAAGAGCGACAACACGAAAAAATAAGGGAAAATTAATTTGCATATGTTAAGTGGCAGAAGCAATTAAAGGCAAGGCGCAAGTCGCCTGCCAAGCTGATTGAGATGTGAAAATGCGCAAAGAAAAGAGGACGGCCAACAAAATGCCCCCCATTGGCGGCAAAATGGAAAATGTGAAATCATAATTGGCTTCCAAATGCTTGAACTCAATTATGTGCTATGCCAAAATGTTTGGGTGAATGCTGCCGCTGACAGGCAAATTATGGATTCAAGGGCAAGTCGCATATGCATACAATATAATACACATAATGTACATAGCACTCCCAACTCATACTTAAAGAGGGTAGTTGGGCTGGGAAATGGCACTTTCACTTTGGGCTTAGGTGCCCAAGACAATTTGCATAGCTCTTCCGCAACGACAATCGCACACCGCCTCAGGGACCAACTGCAGACAGAAGTAAGTATTTATAATTGGGTTGAGAAAGGGGGCGGGGGGAGGGGTGGCAGTTGCAGTAGAGCGGAGATCACAGCAGACATGATAAATTACTCAAATACAAATTAAATATAAATCATGGCAGGCAACACTGCACAGGAAATTTGCACAATGCATTCCGAATTGCAGGCGTGTCAACATTTCACTCCAACTAGTTGAGCTTTAAACGGTAGTTGCACTCACGCCTCTCACTCTCTCTGTCGCCCTCTCTCTAGAGTCTAGACTTTATCTTTTTTTCTTGAGGCGAGGAAGAAGAAGGTGTCAAAAAAGCACTTTCAACACATTTGTGAGTTGGACATTCTACAACAGATAATTGTAGTAAGTAATTCGGGGTATACACGTGCAGCATGCTGCATGTTGAGAGCGAATACAATCACATAATGTGACTGTAGTTGTCGTGCGTTTGAGTCCAGCTCTTGATCAAAAGCCCAAAGATACCAAGGTCACAAAGGGGTTTCTGGCTTACCCCGTATGTCTTAATAAATAAAAAGAAAAAAAAAAAAATTTCCATATGCAAGTAATCGTTGTTTTTGCGTTTAGACAGCTAAATGCTAAAATAATCAAGAAAACATTCGTCCACACCCAACCTTCTCTTTCGACAAGCAGGCAAGCACTGACAATACCGGACAAACGATAGAGCGACTCTGTTGTTACTGGACCACCTTATGTTATTCCATCATCGGTCTTATGCTGCGAGCGTGATTTCAAAATAATTTCTCAATTTACGCTCATGCTCTTATCTTTGCGTGTGCTCTGCATGTAAAACAAATAGCTTACTATCCCTAGCTCCGGCGCACGCACATGATCAAAGCTTATCTAAGCAAAGAGCTTACAAACAGCAACATTACAAAATAATGAGAATGTGAAAATGAAGAAGATCAAACATAATACAATAACAATTCTAGTTCAAGGCTTTTACAGCAGTGCTCATAATCTCAACGACAAAAAAAAAACAAATACACTGTAAACGAAGGTGTAAAACAAGGTCTATACATAATGTGATACCTTGTAGCAGATACTGAAGACAGATTAAACAAATCTTTTGGTAACTGTCACAAGTTTGACCGCATAACTAATAAGTCCAGTTGTAAAGTTTGTTGTCCACACACACACACAAGCAGATCGGTTGAATGCGCATACAAATACGTGTCGTTCAGTTGCTGTGAAACAGCCAAACTATACAGAACAGAAGAGAACAAAACAAGGCAGTGAAAAGAGGAAATGGCGACCACAGCGACCGAGTTGAACAGGAGCAATGAGGTAAGTGAAGTGGAAAATTCGATTCGAGAGTCACGTGCTAATCGCAGCCGCATTCCCAAAACCTCTTGCCAGTTTATTGACTTTGACATCGGAGTGCCGTGGGGTAGAATTGCCTGTCGCTGGTACGGTAATCGGCAGGTGCGTCCGCTGCTCGCCATTCACGGCTGGATGGACAATATGGGGAGCTTTGCACGTTTGATACCACTGCTGCCCGCTCACCTGGGCGTGCTATGCATTGAGCTGTCTGGGCATGGACGCTCCTCGCAGTATCCGGCTGGCATGCAGTACTCGGTCATTGAATGGACGAGCGATATTCGACGTGTGGTGCAGCATTTTAAGTGGTCAAAGGTTTCGCTAATGGGTCACTCCTTTGGGGCAGTGGCCTGCAATTTGTATGCCTCGTTCTATGGCCAGGATCATGTGGATATGCTGATTGCCATTGATCTGCTAACCATACCCTATAAGACCAGTAATTTCTACATCAAGTACTTGGCCAACAGTGTGGAGTGCATGCTAAAGCCTACAACTCGAGCTCCCAAGCTCTACACGGAGGAGCAATTGAAGGAAACACGCTGGGGACCAGCTCCTACGATAAGCAGGGAACATGCTCAGGCTCTTGTGGCACGTTGCGTAATGCCATCGCCCGGTGAAGCGGACAAGTTCTATATATCTCGGGATATGCGTCTTGCACACCACGCACTCTTTCCCATTGGCGTGGGACTTGTGCGGGAGTTAAATGTTCGCATACGCAATGTTCCCTATATGGTCATTAAGGCGAGCAACTCCAACTATATCAACGAGGGATTTATCCCTGCTCTGGAGATCTTACGCAAACAGAACCCAGCATTCGAATATCATTTGGCTCAGGGCGCTCATCATGTCCTAATCAGTGATCCCGAGCAGCTGGCTGCTTGGATTGTGCCATTCATAAACAAACATCGACCTGCGACGAGATGGGAGGATCCAGGGCAACTCTCTGTCAGTAAACTTTGAATAGTAAAGTATTATATTGTTATATTATTATTGTGGCTTTAAAAAAAAATACTTATAACATATTTGAGTGATTAAAATAAACTCAATTCACTTTAACAAACAGCTGATTATTAAGCTTTTCCCCACAAGCACGTTATCAAAGCTTTTAAGAACTTAGAAATAACGCTAATAAAGCTTTCTTGGGCTACACGGCCACGCGACGTTTTAGTTTGTGTCCAGCTGTTTGGACTTAAAGACATAGATTTTACAAGTTCAAGTAATCTTCAATAATTTATAGGTAAAAGTGTAGAAAGCAACCAGCGAAAAGCTTAAACTTATCATGTGCACTTTGTCATTAAAAGATGTGAGTAAAAATGTTGCTAGACAAATTAATAATTTGTGTTTAAACAACATAAAACATTTCATACTGCTGATAGTACAAAGATGTGCAAATCTCGATGCCCTGGGGACATATTGCAGGTCGCTGGTATGGCAATCGATCGGAGCGACCCATTCTGGCCATTCACGGCTGGCTGGATAATCTGGGAACTTTTGACAGACTGATACCTTTGCTGCCCGACTATTTGGGCGTGCTGTGCATCGATCTGCCCGGACATGGCTCCTCCTCAAATCTGCCGACGGGCATGCGTTACAGCTCGGGTGAATGGGCATTGATTGTGGCAAGGATAGTTGAGGAATACAAGTGGGAAAAGGTCTCACTGATGGGCCACTCACTTGGCGGGGTTGTGAGCTATATATACGCTACGCTGGCACCTGATATGGTGGACCTGGTCATCTCACTGGACATTATTCATCCCTACTTGGACAGCGTTGAAGCGTTGACGAAGATGACTTCATTGGTGGAAAAACAGATGGCAGAGGAGGAACGCACTGAAGAGGCACTCAGCTATGAGCCACCTTGCTACACGATTGATCAGATGCGCAGTGTCGTCAACAGAGGCAGCAACAACTCTGTGCCACCAGAACTTGCTCATCATTTGGTTTATCGGAGTGTGGCCAAATCACAGCTGTATCCAGATAAGTTCTACGTAACGAGGGATAATCGCATCAAGTATTTCAAGGCCTTTCCAATGGACTCAGGCTTGGCCAACGAACTAACTCGCCGACTAAAGGATATACCCTATCTCGTTATTAGGGCAGCTGATTCCTTTGTGATTCAATCTGATTCAAATGAGACTATTTCAATATTAAGCAAGCATAATCCACATTTTGAATATCACACTGTGCCTGGCGCTCATCATGTGCATCTAGTCAATCCAGAATTGTGTGCCCAGCATATTGTACCTTTTCTGAAAAAACATCGACCCGCCATTTTAATGCACAATAAAAGGCAAAGCAAGTTATAATATAAAGCGAGGGCTTAAACAAGCTTCTGCAATAAAATATTTGTTTACATAAACCCAAACAATCTTTACGATCCCAACACGTTTGCTTACAAAAAAGTCAAAGAGCACCAAAACATATGTTTCTTTGTCTGAGCAGAAAAGAGCGCAACTCAGAACGATTAAAAAGCTTTCAGCAGAGAGCAAAAAGTGGTTTTGCGTTTTTTATTTCAGTTGCCGGCGAACTGTTTGAGCTGAAAGACACAAAGCGGACGCAAAACTTAACTTTTTGATTTTTCTGTTAATTTGTTTGATGAAAAATCTGCATTTGATGTACAAATTAAGGTGCTAATCGTTGGACGATAACATAATCGCGAACAAGATTAAAGGAAGAACCTTTGAAAGTTCCGAATTTAGCAGCCGAACCAAAATAAACAATCGGGGCAAAGTTCAGAGAGCCACATGGGAACTTTGTCATTGAGCGACGTGAGTAAGCACAATTAAAAGCTTTGGCTTGCTTGGAGTGCAATTCACTTTGTTTATACACTGTCGAACATAAAAATTTTTTCTATTCCTCATTTGACAGTATGAAGATGTGCGCATCTGGGCGCCTTGGGGTCATATTTCGGGTCGCTGGTACGGCAACCGATCGGAGCGACCCATTCTGGCCATTCACGGCTGGCTGGACAATCTGGGAACCTTTGATACACTGATACCCCTGTTGCCCGACTATCTGGGCGTGCTGTGCATCGATCTACCTGGACATGGCTGCTCCTCCCGAGTGCCGCCTGGCATACACTACAGCACTGCCGAGTATATCCTCATCATAGCCAGGGTCATGAAGGAGTACAAGTGGCCAAAGGTGTCACTGATGGGTCACTCGCTGGGCGGCGTCTTGAGCTTCCTTTATACAGCTCTCGCACCACATACTGTTGACCTGGTCATCTCATTGGACATTATTCTGCCACCCTTGGAGAGGCCCGAGGGCTTGAATTATATGGCCTACATTATGGATAAGCAGCTGGTGGAGGAGGAGCGCACTGAAGAGGCTTCAATTCATGAGCCACCTTCCTATACGCTGGGTCAGCTGCGCAAACTCCTGAGCAACGGCACCAACAACTCCGTGCCGCCAGAGTTTGCCCAGCACTTGCTCTATCGCAGCGTGTCCAAGTCACAGCTGTATCCGGAACGATTCTACTTCTCCAGGGATGGCCGCACCAAGTACTATAATGTTCTTCCGTTGAATGCGGGCCTTACTGCTGAAATTGCACGTCGCATCAAGAAGAAACCTTACCTTATTATCAAAGGCTCCGATTCAATCTTTATTGGCTCCAAGGCAAACGAGGTTATCTCCATTTTGGGAAAGGAAAATCCACACTTCGAGTACTACGAAGTGCCCGGTAGTCATCATGTGCATCTTATCAATCCCAAGGAATGCGCCCAGTATATAGTACCTTTTCTGAGACGCCACCGACCGCCAACTGTGTCTAGCTGGTCTTTAGCTGGCGAGGAACAGAAACTTAGCAGCAGGGAGCGACGAAGAGCGCAGGAGAGCTTCTTTATTAGAAACCTCAAGCGTCTGGGCAAACTATAAAGGGAATTCGAGGGAAAGTAACTTTAAGTAATACAAAATTAATCCGCACAGTATGACGAATACACAAATTTTATTTTGTGTGAACTTGAATACAGCATAAACTTATTTTCTGTCTTAGCAAATGGTGTAACCTCAATATAAAACAATAACTGATAAGGATTAACTCAATTTCGACAATAAAAATTTCAGAAACTATCCACTTAACAGCTGTTTCAACTTGTTATCTGCTTAAGCATTTAACTCTCAAAAAAAATAAAAAATATCAATCACTCTCTCCCGAATAATATCCGGCAAAAGGGTTGCCGTAAAATCTTTAACTGAGTTCAGTTGCCGATCAGTAGTTCACGAAGGCAGACCAAACGTATTTTTGTGTGTACTTAAGGTAAGAATGACGAATTGTTAGTGTTTATAACCGAATGCTAATCGCTTCTCGATAATATAATCTTTAGCATAATCAAAAATTCCACTTAAAAACTATTGGAAGATTTAAAATAAACTGTGAACTAAGAACATCTGGAGGCCTCTAAATGGGAACCTTGTCATTGAGTGATGTAAGTTAACTTCAAGAAAAGCTCCAGCTGGCAATTAATTAACATTCTGTCATTGTGCAGTTCAAAGATGTGGAAATTGCAGTACCATGGGGTCACATCGCAGGTCGCTGGTACGGCAATCGAGTGGAACGTCCCATTCTAGCCATCCATGGCTGGCTGGATAATCTGGGAACCTTTGATACACTGATACCTCTGATGCCAGATTATTTGGGCTTTCTCTGCATTGAACTGCCAGGACACGGGCGCTCTTCACATATGCCGCCAGGGCTGCACAACAGCACACCCAACGGGGTGACACTCATATCCAGGATAATGCAGGAGTACAAGTGGGAGAAGGTCTCGTTGATGGCTCACTCACTTGGTGCCTTGTTGAGTTTCTTATACACCGCATTCAAGCCCGATAAGGTGGACATGCTTATTACACTGGACATTGTGCTGCCCATTTTGGAGAGTCACTTATCGTTTATTTTTATACCAGAGTTTCTGGAGAGGCACCTCAAGGAAGATTTACAAGTCGCAGAGGTAGCCCTCAATGAGCCATCTTCTTACACGCTGGATCAGATATACGGTATCGTTAGCAGAGGCAGCGATAGCTCCGTTCCGATAGAGTATGCCAAGCATTTATCTTATCGGGCAGTAGCCAAGTCCAAGCTATATCCTGACAAGTTCTACTTCACCAGGGATAAACGCATCAAGTATTTCTCTCATTTCGCGTTTACTTCTGATTTTGCAGCTGCAATGGCAAAGCGCATGAAGGACGTGCCTTACCTTGTCATCAAGGGCAAGGAGTCCACTGTTATAAACGAGGATTCCGATGAGGTTATCTCCATTTTAAGTGCTGACAATCCAAACTTTGAACTCCACGAAGTTTCCGGACTGCATCATGTACACCTTTTGAATGCCGAAAAGTGTGCCGAGCATATAGTTCCATTTTTGAAACGCCATCGCCCGCCAACTGGGATCAGTGAACAGGAAAAACAGGCCAGCAAACTTTAAGAAGATCCAAGGTCAAAAATATGTCAATAATAAAACTGTTTCTAAGAGGGTAGGTCAGTTTACTATCTGAAAGTTAAACTGATATGATAAGCATTTTTATTGCGATTTAAATAAAAGCTTGGGAGCTTTTCAAATCAATTTCCGGACAATCACAACATTCAAATTTGCATTTACCGGGGATAAATAGATAATGGCTTATAAGCCACTAGATAAACCTTCATTGGTTAAAGTAAACCACAACTTGAATCAGTCAATGGTAAACACTTAAAGCAAAAAGACGGAAGCAAATTTAACTAATATTAATATAAAGAATTTATAATCAAATAGTACCCAAACCTAGTGGAAAAATTTCAAGTAATCATGGGAACGATATCATTAAGCGATGTGAGTGTTAAGTACAGCTGCATCTAAAGATATAATAACTCATAACTTTGTCATCCGAAAGTACGAAGATGTTCGCATTTGGGCGCCCTGGGGTCACATTGCTGGACGCTGGTACGGCAATCGATCGGAGCGACCCATTCTAGCTCTCCATGGATGGCTGGATAATCTGGGAACCTTTGATACGCTGATACCCCTGTTGCCTGACTATTTGGGCGTGCTCTGCATTGATCTAGCTGGACATGGTTGCTCTGATCGCTTGCCGGGTGGGATGCGGTATAGTGCGGATGATTGGATCCTTGCCATCGCCAGGGTAATGAAGGAATACAATTGGCCCAAGGTGTCGTTGATGGGCCACTCTCTGGGAGGAACCCTAAGCTTCATTTACACAGCGATTGCACCCCATTTGGTAGACCTGGTCATCTCATTGGACATTGTTCTGCCACCCATGGACGCTAAGGAGAATCTGTCGATTATGGCTTATTTTATGGAAAAACACTTGGTGGAGGAGGCACGTGCTATAGGAAACTCAATGAGTGAGCCACCTACCTACTCAGACGACGAACTGCGTATTTTATTGAGCAGGGGCAGCAACAGTTCTGTGCCGCCAGAGTTTGCCCAACACTTGCTGCACCGCAGTGTGACCAAGTCGGGGCTGTATCCCAGCAAGTTTTACTTCAACCGAGATGGTCGCACTAAATTTTATACTCTTTTTCCGTTGAGTCCTGGCAAGGCAGCAGAAATGGCAAGTCAAATTAAGGCTGTACCCTACCTCGTCATTAAAGGCTCCGAATCCAACTACATTAACTCCAACTCCGATGAGGTTATCTCCATGTTAGAAAACCAAAATCCCTACTTTGAATACCACGTTGTGCCCGGAGCCCATCATGTGCATCTAATCAATGCCAAAGGATGTGCCCAACACATTGTGCCCTTTTTGAAACGCCATCGGCCGCAAGGAGGTGGGGCAGATGTCCAGGGAACACGACCACAACGGAAACAACGCAATAAGCTGTAATAGGACACTGGGATAATAGGATAATATGGCTGTTAGTTGGGCAAACAGAAGGAGAAATTAATCGAGAAGACAATGAAATTTATGAAATAAATTACTTGGCATTCAATAATGTGTCTCTGCATATTTGTAGAATTTTAGCTTTTGACTGTATTGCTTGTGTGTGCGTTTGCTTTTAAGCTGCTTAACACACTTGAGCGCTTCCGAACAATTAGCCACGGCACATACAAGTGTAATGCCAGGGCTTTTACTTTGACTTGACTTGGTTGAGCAAGAGTCAAGTCAAGGCTTTGAAAACATCCTCTAGCGACTGGTTGTCAGCCAGCTTATAACTTAAGCCTCAAATTGTCAAGGGGGCGGGAACTAGAAGCTATTGAACAATTAACCGCATACTCTTACACAACCACACAAATATGTAAGTGTGTACAAGTATAAGCACTTAAATAACGCGAAATGTAATCAATTGTTGGCAGAACAGCATTTTGGAAAATCATTTAACAAGTATTGTTGGCGTGACAACAAAAGCGTTGCCTACTTTCGGGCGGTGCCAGCAAAAATTAATTTCTGGCAGCAGCATAAAATTTCCATTGCCTACTTTCGTGTGCCACGCCTAGTAACGCAACGGAAACAACGATGGCGCGTATACTTTATTTCATTTAAGCTGTTTCCCGCTGTTTCCAATACCCATCATCGAAATTGTTCTATGGCAAAATTAATGCTCTTAGGCAAGAAATTCAAAGCATTTAAATGAACTTGAACAACGCAAAGCGCAAAAGTGCAAATAATGCTGCAGGGTATCAAGCAGTCAGGCAGAATCTTAATTACTGCTGTCCTTGCCACATTTTCCGTACGTGTGTGCGTTGAGGAGCTGCCACGATTGTTGAATTTGAAATGTGTATTTGCTTTTTCGTCGCATAATTTTCTTGTCATACATTTTGATTGCTCTGCCAAATACAATATTAATATTTATGCTTTAAAGTTTGTCTTTTGCTCGCAATTCCAGTGCTCCGTAATTGCAAGGAAAACTCAATCAATTAGCGCCACAGTCAAATTTCTAGCATATTTGCCAACGTTGATTAAACAACAACATTTAAGCTCTATCGATTTTGCAATTTAGCTACTGCCAAACTCACACACTCACAAACACACACACGTGCCAATTTCTCTCTCTCTCTCTCTCTCTCTCTCTCTTTGTGTGTAACCAGAGATGCCGCAACGCCGCAGGCTGTCCTCCTCCTTATCCTCGTCGTCGTCTTCTTTGCCGTATGGGTGAAACTTTGAAGGCTATGAAGCCATAAACTCCAGGTATGGCATATGCCTAGATTTTTAAATTAAGGCTCAAGCAAGCAAGCAAACTTGATGGCTTTTATGGCAAAAAGCATTCTCGTCTCAATTTCGCTTAAATTCACAAGGCATTTCTACTCAAAATTGAGTTAACCAAAGAAAAATTGTGCAGAATTGGCTAAACGAATAATGGTAGCTAACGGAATTGTAGGAAAAAAGGACAAATCAATCTTAAAGTTTACAGGAAGCACTTTAAGGCGCTCTTCACTGAAATAAAATAAAACTCTTAAGCCAAATGAATTATGCATGTTGGGGCCATCACACGTTGAGAACATCACTTTCAGCTGGCCCGCTTAATAAACTGAAACTAAAGGCAAAAACTGTTTAAAATTCTCGATGTGCCAAGCTCGACGCTGCAATAAATCTGAAAGTGCACTCAATTGCCAAAGCGCATGCAATGCGTCGCAGTCGTAGTCGACGTTGACGTCGACATCGAAACGTGCGCGCAATTTTCGCAATTTTCTAATAGCTGCTAACGCATGTGAAGGCGGGGAGGGAGGAAGGAAGGGAGGAAGACTGTAGCGCTTTCTGTATTCAGCTGTGTAAAGAGTCTGTTATTAAAAAGGGAAACAAGCCAAAAACATTTCAAGTAAGCGAGAGAGAGAGAGAGAGAGACACATATAGGGAGGGAGGGAGGTCTGTTTTTGTGTTTTTAACTTGGCCGGAAGTGCTTTCGACGCCATTTTGCGGTCAGCTTTTATGGCCTTGGTCCGGTCCGGTACGGCTCAGTTTCTGGCACTGCAATTGAGCGAGTGCAGGCAAAGCAACAAACTACAAACACGAGATATCCTTGAATGCCCTTTATCAGCTACGTGCCTTAACCAAAAAAATTTAGAAAAGCTGGAAAAACTACGCGCCTATGTTGAAAAAGATTGCCAATAAATTGTTGCTAAGCAGCAGACAACGGAAAGGGCGAGGAGCAGGGCTGAGTTTGCGTCATTATTCGTCCTTTGCTGCTGACACAGCAGCCATTTGCATTCCTCCCCCCCACATCTCCGCATTCCAGCTGGCCATTAGGTCTGCTACAATTTACTTGTGATTGACATGTTTATAAGGGTCAGCAAGCCCAGCAGGACCTTAAACTCCACCAAATGTCCCCTTTTCTGCGCTTCTTTTCCACTGCGTATATATATCTTTGATATTCGCACTGTTCGAGCATACTAAATATCCTTTCGCATTTCAAGTGCTTTATAGAGACAGCAACAAAAGAAGTAAGTCTCGAAATTCCTGGAATCCCATACGCACACACAATTAAAAGTTCCCACGTTTTCAATCCCATGAATAAAACAACAACATAAAACATTGATTTACAGAGTGCTAACGACTTTTGAATGCTCTAACTGCACTTATCTTATTACTGTTTTGTAAGTACAATAACTCTCTCATCAATTCTTACTTTTCCACTTTACACTTTAGTTCACATAGCTTATGTACCCATTGAAGGGATCAACAGCGAGCACACACTTCGATATCAACTAAAGCCAGACAAAACGCATGTTTTGTTTTAATTTAGCAGACGGAAAAGAAACCACAACTTCAAACTCACATGTGAACAGGTTTTATATGCACTACATACAACAACAACAACAACAACAACAAGAAAGCAAAAAGGGCAAAACGTGCAAGTAATCAGCCAGTCAACAAAAACAACAACCAACCAATTGATATGCAAGTAGAAGAAAAACAGCTGACACGCAACAACATACAACATGCAACTCACACACAACTCAAACCAGGTTGTAAAGTGCGCAGCGCAGGCGCCAAGCATAAAATACCGCAACGAACTTCAGTTGAGCGCGCGAACTGTTCGCTAACACACGTTGGATGATCGGTTACGGATACGAGAAGTAACGGTTAACTGGTACGGTACCAACAAGTGCAACTTTTTGAAAGTCAATAAAACGAACTGTAAACGAAATTTAATGCCACAATTACAATTTAAGTGCTGAATCAAAAAGTTCAAGAAGAAACAATTAATTACAACCAAATTGTAATGAAGTCAAGACCCTAAAAAGCACTTGTCAGCTGTAAAAACAAATTTTGTTGGTCAAAATGCTAATGGGTTCTGGTGCTGCCAGCCAGTTGAACTTTTCAATTAATTTAACAACCCGAATATTTTTGCCTGGCCCGCATAGATCTTATCGTCAACTCATAAAATGTATGCCACAGCAACCGACGAAGAAGAAGAAGAACGCTTCTCAAGAAAGTTTACGAAATTAAAACAAATGCCACAAAACGGTTTTTGTTGTTTTTTGTCTTTGCGTTTCTGTTGTTGTTTGTCAATGTTAGTAGCATTTTTAACGTGCCCCGCAAGGCCTAAAACTCCCCATAAAAGGTGTGCCCAAACAAAAGCGGGGCATTTAATACCCCGCAGCGCTTTTTCTCTACCTCTCTCTTTCACTCTTTTTCTACCACTCGCTAAAAATTATGTTTGTTTTTTATTTTATGGAATTTATGCCGCGTTGCTACTTTTTGCCTAGTCCGATTTATTCAATTTTCAATCTGACATTTGAAACTTGAAATTCATGTTGCTGCCGTTTGGAAGTTAATGTCGAACTTGTTGTTGTTGTTGTTTATTGTAGTTGTTGCAATTTAGTTGTTGTTGTTGCCATTAATTGTAATTCAATGCGGAAGAGGCAGCCGACCATAACCGCTAGTCAGCTCAAAACTCTTGACAATTATTACGGGCCAGAGCAGGGGCAGCAGCAGCAGGAGGAGCAGGCAAGCAACAGGTTGCCGCCAATTGGTGCAAATTGGTCGCGCCAGCAGCAGCTACATACATTGAAAATTCTTGGCCATAAAACGGAGCAAGTTTTAGACTCACTTTACGCATAACTGTAAGATAGACAACACAACCCAAAGCCTGTAAACTTAAAACAGGATTTCTCTCCTCTCTCTCTCTTTTCACAAGTGAAAGATGTGTGTGTGTGTGTGTGTGTGTGTGTGTAAGTGCTGCCACGCCCCTTATCAGTCAGAGTGAGCTGTGAGCAACAAATTAAGCCAAAGTTGCAGCTGCTGTTTGGCCTGGCATAGAAAAAGTTTAGCGGCCTCCCCGTTGACTTTAATTTGTGTCAAGTAATTTTCAAAAAATCCAACAAAAAAAAGCAACAAAACACTAAATAAGCAAATGTGAGTAATTGAATAAGCTAGCTGAAGCAGAAGATACCCTGTAGATGTAAGGAAAAGTTCCTTACTCTATCACACTTCTTTCTACCTTTTTTTTTGCCATTGAACACGATTACAGTGTATAAGCTAACTATGCGTATAATTGGTATTTTCCATTAGCAAGAGCAACAACAACAAACGGCAGCAGCAGCCAAAACTCTTAAGCTAACATGAAAATAGTGAAAATCATGTGTGTGTCTTGTGCAGAGTAGTTCCAGTCTTCAGTCTTCAGTCTTTAGTCTTGAGTCTCTGTGACTTGTCAAACGTGTTCCCGCCAAGGCATTGGAAAATGCAGCAAGCAGCAACATTTGTTGCAACAAAACAACAGCACTAACTGTGACTCGGTATTAATTTTCAACAAAAGCAACAAAAGGCCAACACACAAAATGAAAAAAACAAATAGTCATATGCACAAGTTGCTTACATTTTTTTATTTTTTTTCATTTAACTTGACAGCTTTGTTCTTTTTTAATCTGTCCGACCCTTTAATAGAAATGACGCTCACCAAAGTTTAAAGCCCCGACTGAATTTTGAAGCAGAGAGTTCTTTACACTCTTGAAAAACTCTAGCATGGAGGAGGACGTGTTGAATGCGCTGCAGATGCGCTGCGCCTATCTATCCGGCGGCTACGATCGAGACAAGCGCATCATATTCATTGTGAATGCATTCAATGATCAACAATTGTGGAATCGTCGCTGCCTGCAACTAACACTCGACTATCTCAAGCGTTCGCTCAGGTGAGTGGAGACACACATACATACATACATAGACCGCTAAGTCTTATCTAACCAATTAGCATAGACAAAATATGCAAATAACCCGCAGATGATTTAAACTTTTTATTCGAAGTCTTTTCATTAGACAAGGCTTTAGGCTTAGGCTGGGTTCCGAAAACATCGATATGCAAATACAAAATGGTAAAAAACTTCTTTTGAAAACCGAATTTAAAGACAAGCCGCTAACGGATTAGGCTAAAGAATTGTTATAGATAGATCAGCTGAAAAGCTTTAAGTCTTTGGTCAATCAGTTCGCAAATTCTTCAACCTTACAAGCTACTTAAACAAAGATACGAAATAATTAATGGCCAAACATGTTTATGTGTTCAATCAACCCAGTTTGAATCCCAATCAACGGGATTTGGCTTGCCTAATGAAGCGTTTTTTAACCGGTTTTCTTGTACTTCTCTCTTTGCAGTGCTTCTATATTGCAGAATGGTGTTAGCGTCATTGTAAACGCCCAGGAGAGCAGTTCGCGCATCTCGAGGCAGCACGTGCGTCAGATCTATGCGCAGTTTGGTGGCGACATCAGCGTCGATGTGTATCTAGTCAGGGCGGAGGGCTTCTGGGAGAAGCACGTGGAGCCATGCGCCAAGTCACAAATCAAAGGCGAGGTAAGCATTAAACATACCCCCAAAGCTAATGAAGCGGGAGTTACACTTTTCCACTCCCCTCCTCCACAGCCCCTGGTTCTATCGAAGGAGCGGCTAACGAAGTTCATTGAGCCACACAATCTGCCCGAGGAATTGGGCGGCACACTGCAATTCAATTATGATCTATGGCTGCAGCAGCGCAAGGTAAGCAACTTTCGGTTGTAGAGCAACTTCTAAATACCCTTTCCAACTGCAGTCCATTGATGAATTCAGCAAGACGCACGCCTTGACTTTGAGCTGCATGGAACAGCTGCTGTTGTTGCTTAGCGGGCACAGGGCGCTGCGTCCAGCGGAAGCGGATGTGGAGCTCAAGAAGAGCGCTCAGTTGCATGCACATGTGCAGCGCAGCATTGAGGCAGCTATTGAAATGGGTAAGGCGGCAAGTTCGTTGCCTCAGTCTTTCTATATATACACATTTTGCGTTGTGCGAGCAATTTACATATATATTTCTTAATGCCCTTCACCACCACCGACGCCGACGCCGCCAACGACAACGACAACAACAATCGAAACAAGTCTGGCAGACAGCTAAATGTGACAACAACAACAACAACTAATACATGGCAGATAAAAAATGAATCGTGTGCGTGTTTCAATTAGAAATGAAAATGTTTGCCAAACTTGTTTTTTGCGTTGTGGGTTGACTTTTTTTGTTACACTGCATAACATTGAAATTGTTTCTGTGTTCTTGAATATTTTCCATTTATAAATGTTAAATAATTTTCTATGTTTTCTATCCTATTTAAACTCATTTTCTTTCTCACAACAAAAGGGCACATATTTTAAATACTTTTTTCACGCCTATTAATATTTTTTATAAAAGTAGACAGCCAGAAAAATCCACAAAAATTAACATAAAATATTTATCATAGAATTTTCTAATTTCTAACTCAGTTCACACATTTTTTTCACACTAAGCTAAACCCTAAAGCAGCTTTTACAGTTTTGTAGTGTTGTGTGTACGACTTTAAAGTGTGATCATCGAATGAAGAATACCACAAAAACCGCGCACATACAACTTGAAGCTCATGTTGTTGTTGTTGTTGGTTGCCAGTGGCTCGTGTGGGTGACTCTCGTTGTATTTGCATCGTGACCCTTCACTTAGCCAGCTTTTTGTTTTATTTGCTTATCGGTGGTGATGCGCAACGAAACTGGCACAGATTTTCACTTTTTACATAAGGCCTGGAAGTCAAATAGAAAATGTTAACGCATAATGAAGAGATTTTCATTGAAACTTAACCCTTTTTTCTCTCTTGCAGGTAATACGATCTTGGCGCGCTTCAACGAGGTCTACGAGACGCAGACAGCGCCACATGCCACACCTGTTGTTAGCTCAACTACAACGGCAGCCCTTTGCCCGGCTAAGCCGCTGTTGCCACCAGATCTTGGCTGTGAGCGTGCCCGCATCGAGTTGCGTTTGAACGAGATCGAGAAGAAGCAGACTGCGATACGCACCGCTTGGCTGGAGCTGTTGCGATCGCTGCGTGAGGCACGCGAGCTCTCCACATTGGCCGAGGGCGTGACCTTTGTCACCAACTGGATTCTCCATCAGGCCGAGCAGCTGCTCAGTCGCCAGAGAAGCGTTGGCAGCGATGTGCGTGCCTCGGCCACGTTGCGTGCGGCACACGATCAGCTGGAGCTGGAATGCCGTGATACTTATGGTTGCTATGCCGAGCTGCTCTACAAGATCGAACAGTTTGCCAAGGAGCGGACGAAAGCCATGTGCCAGGATCTGCTCTCGCAACGCGACTTTATGCAGTTTGTGTGTAGATCCTTTGCGGTGCGCTTAGAGCGGCGACGAAAGGTTTTAATGACGGCGCTAAGATTTCACCGATTACTCGATCAGTTTGAGGAGCAGTTGGCAATTGCCAACCAAGCAGCCGATGCAGTGGCCAGTGAATTGGATGCCCAACAAGCCGATGAAATGCTAATGCAACTTAAAACAAGTCAACAAATGTTGGGTGAGTGAATAGATGTTATTAAGTGAAAGTTTCATGGTTAACTGATATTTAAACTGACAGTTAAAACACATGTTGGAAATAATACAGTTGGGGTTGTAGTCAAACACAAACTACTTGCAACAAACACAGTTACAAAGTTTGACATCATTTGATATGGGTTTCAACATGCATATTTATGCATAACAATCGCTTGACCTACATAGATAAAGTTCTTGATAGTATTTTAATATCTTATTGAGATTGTATGTTTTTTCTTCATACTTCTTCTTTCAACATTTCTATTGCAACCTGCACACAACAAATATCTTTCGAACAGGCAACATCGAACGCGAACTTGTGCGCGAGGGCGAAAAGCTGAGCGACATGTTGGCCATGCCGGTGAAAGATGCATTGGGCCGTGACCTCCAGCTGGACTACAGCAACGACATTGCCCAGCTGCGCCGACAGATCGATGCGAGCCGCGAGCGCCGGCAGCGGTGTGGAGAACGTTTAGCGTTGCAGCGGCTCACCTTGGAGCAGGTGACCCACATACATGGGTACGAGCGGGAGGTGCGCTGTGCTCTCCAGTGGCTGAACGAGCTGTATGCGGTCTTGTTGCGCTGTCACTCCCATGTTGGATGCAACATACACGAGATACAGCTGCAGAAGGACGAGCTGCAGGGGTTCGAGGAAACCGGACGGGTGAGTTTTTTTTGTTTGTTTTGTTAGTTTAAGAGAGAGAGAGAGAGATTACTGGAGAGAGATCTATATTTGGTTTTCGGGCCAGCCAGTTTTTGGCAAGCACTTACTCACTCTCTCTTCTCCTCCTCCTTCCTGCCTTCTTCGTTTGTGTAGAGCATTTTCAACTATGGCTGTCAGCTGCTGGAGGCATCGCAAACCTTGCGACTCTGCTGCAAGCTGGAGCAGTCCGAGCCGGAGCAATTCCAGCTGCAACTGCAACGCACCTGGCACAGCCTGCAGTCCATTGCCCAGGAGCAGATGACCCGATTGCGCGTCTCGGCCGTCTTCCATCGCAGCGTGGAGGCCTACTACAGGCAGCTGCGTGACCTCCGACCCCTGCTCACCCAAGAACTGGCCAGCCAGCTGCAGGAGCAGCGTCAGCAGCACAATCGCAGCAGCAGCGGCATCAGCAGCGACGCGGATGCCTCGCCAGAGCTGTCGCCAGCTGGAGGATTGGGTGAGCGACTGCAGCGCCATCTGCTGGCCAGGGAGCAACTCCTGGTCGAGGTGGGTCGCATGGTGCGACTGGGAAGACTGCTCAAGAAGCGACTGAAGGAACCTTTCATGCTGGATGCGCTAACGGGCAAGAGGTGAGTGAAACGGGGGCATTAATCAAAACTATTTTCAATGAAAAGGCGGCGATGTGAGTGCAAGGATGATGAGTTACCAACTCGGGAATACTCTGTAACGAAATGATTAGCAGCAAAATCTCCGGTCGAAACGTTAAAAAGAGTTAAACGTTTCGTTAAGCTTTTGCCAGAGCTCTGGCAACGTTTAGCTTTACTAACGAAAGGCAACAACAGAAGTAAAGTAAAGTTTACGTTATGAGGAATCGATTTCAAACGAATAGAAAATATCCATAGTTCCAACAAACTCTTATTCCTTTCGTAATCAGCGTAAAAAACACTCAAGAGTCAAAGAAAATCTCACTCAAAAAGCTGATGAATAAGTTTTTTAAAAAAATAAAAGCTGTCAAAAACTAAAAACAAATGACAGCCAAGCAAAGCACTCAGCGAAAAAGTGCCGCCAACTAGTTAGAAATATAATTTTTCTTTTCATGGGGGACTGAAGAACAGTCTATTTCGGTGCGTGATCCAGCGCGGAGCGTTCAATGCTCATTATCAACGTGGTCGTCGTGGTCGGGTTCATAAATATATATACATATATCGTACACATAGCGAGAAGCCAACTTGTCAAGTTGTCAAGTAAACGAAACAGCCGGCAATCCAAAGTATTTCCTCTATATATATAGATTGCTATATGTAAATCTAAAACCCACTGGAAAGGAAAAGATAGAAAAACGTGTGCTAACAAGTGGGTCAAAGTGGAACTTTGGAGAAAAGTGTGTGTAGCAATTTAATAATAGAAGTGTCTTTCTATGGCTCATCCTCAGTAATTAATTAAGTACTTGTCGTAATTGTTGTTTTTTGTTAACTGTTAACTGGCTCGGAGCCAAACGCGTGTTTAGCGATTGCGTCAAACTGCTTAGTTTTTTGAGTGGCGCCAAAAAGGAAGCAGAGAGTGAGGAAGAAAATGTTTGCCAGATTTCGTAATTTGTTTGGCAAACCCCAAGCCCAAGAATTGCCCATCATTGTGGTAGAAGAAGCTCCTCATCAAGAAGAAGAAGAAGAAAGAGTAAACAATCAAGCTCCTCTGGCTACCGAAGAGGAAGATCTAGGGCATGAGGAGACGTTGAGTGCATCCACTCAAGAACTCTCTCAACTGCTGGATGAGCTGAATCAGAGCAGTAATATACCCGATTTGAGCAGTGAACAGGATGAGGATGATGAAGAAGAAGATGATGAGACGGCAAGCACATCGAGTGTGAAGACAAAAATAGCCAAAGCTTCTATAGAAAGGGATATTATAGTAGAGGATCCCTTGCTAGAGGAAGAGTCGGAGGCAGAAGATCAACCCGGTCTGCACAGTCTGGCCAAGATTAAGGCACTCATACGAAACGATAGCGAAACATATCCACAAAGTGATTATACAGACGATATGGAGGATAATAATACGCCTTCGCACTCACGCACCGCCTCGCAGGATTCCACGGCGGAGAATAATCCCAGTTTGTTTCCCTGTGATTACAGCATTGTGCCAGATGATGAGCTGCCTCTGGACACAAGTCCCAGTCCCATGCACAGCGCATCCACAAACATGGAAACAACCACGACTGTTACCCCAACAGGCAACAATGAGTTGGCCTGTGCTGCCATTTCCCACAAGCTGAGCGCCATTGCCGAGGTGGCCGAATCCTTGGATGCGGTTATAAGAGACTGCAGCAACAGCAGCGCTGAGCTAGATCTGTCCAATGTCCCGATGCCGCACAAGAAGCTGGGCAGTGAGGTAAGTCACAAAGGAATGTTTTTCCTTTCAAGTTTCATTTTCATTTTCTCATTCTGGTTTCATTTTACAGGACTGGCAATCGCGCTCCACGGAAGATGAATCCTTTGCGACGGCCTCGGAAGGCAACTTTACGCCCAACTCGCATTCGTCCTCGTTTCAAACGGCCTCGGGTCGCACCAGCTCCTACATCGGCTCCGCCAAGAACTCCTTTGACGAGGCTGACGACTCAACGTTGAGCAACTTTGAAATACCCGAGCTGCCTCAATCCCCCGTCAACATGTCCTTTGACAGCTCCGAGCTGAGCTACTTCTCAGCTGCCCAGCAGCGACCGCTTCCGGCCCAACACAATGCTGATGCTGATGATCAGGACAGTGTGGTGGGCGTGGCCGAGTTGCACAGTCAAAGCGTGACGCCCACACCAGAAGAGGAGCAACAACCACATCATCATCATCTGCTGCTGGCTCAACCCATCGAATCGGATAGTGAATTGGAGGCCTATGGCTTGGATGCAATTGGCATCAGCACTGAGCTAATGCCCGGCGTCTCAACGGCCAATACGCCGGAGGTGAGTTTGCCCGGCTGCGCTGCTTCTTCTTCTGCTGCTGCTTCTTCTAACCACAACAACAACAATGCTGAGCAGACAGCGACGTCAACGTCAACGTCGACGCCGGCGTCTTGGCGTCGCAGTAAATACTATGAGAATATAACGAAACAAACGATCAAGGGATTTCTTTAGAGAAGAGATGACCCCCTGCAGCCACTCACCGCCCCCCCTTTCCCTCCGAAATTTGCCTAATTAAGATGCGCCATTTGCTTTGCTATTGCCTTGTTTTTGTTTTAGTTCTTGTTGTTGCTGTTAACCGTTTTTCTTGCCAAAAATTGAAAATTTGCCTGGCATTTATTTTGATTTTCTTGCTAATTTTTTTGTTTTTAAGTTTCGTTTCTATTTTAGCTATTTTAGCCGCATGAGCTAAACAAGTTCTTGTTTTTAAGCAGCGCATGTTTTAGTTATAAATTTATTTAAATTATTAATTTAGTTTGTTTATTTTGCTTGCGACAATTAGAGAATTCCAAAATAGCACTTATTAAATACATAATTAATTTATTAATGATTTTACTACACAATAATTAAATAAACTATTGCATTATTTACAGTTTAATGTGTCACAAACTGACAAACTGAATATATTAAAAAATATCTATGTAACAATTGAACTGATTTATGGTATGCACAAAAGTGTTGCATAACTTCAGGCTGCAGCTGTAAATGTCAAAAGCTAACCCATGTGTGAGCAACGAACGTGTATAAAAGGGAGCCTAAGCTGCCAAATTAAAATCATTTTAGGTTGGAGTGTCTGCCACAGTGGGTGTTCTTCTAAATGGTAACAAGCGCATTTTAAGTGGTTTCAATTATGTGATATGTGATGCTGTCATAAAAGGGTGTTGTTGACACACACACATACACACACACAACTCAAATATCATCTCATTAATCTCAATAAAAATGCGTTATAAATAAAACATGCATGAGGGCAATTTCCACTGCACTCAAGTGTGTGTGTTTGAGGTGGAAATTCTTCTAAGCTGTACAAAACTCTCTTTAGTCGGGGAAGCAAGCGCCATGTAGCAATCAAAATCAAATTGCCGCCAGCTGCTTTTGTTGCTGCTTCTCGTGACGTTGCTGTAAATATATAATTCAATAAATTTTTTCGGTGCCGTTGATAGGCTGGCAAAATAATAACAACAGCAAACGTTGATTGGGAGCAGTCGCCAACAACGGCACGAACACGAATCCCCCCCCCCCCATCCATTCCTCCACCACCCTTCACAAAGTCTTGGTCAGCCACTCGAGCATCGCCTGCCACACGCATTTCGGACGCTCAAGTAGTGGCAGGGGAAGGGGAGGGGAGGGGTGGTTGAGGGTTTCTGAATGCGGGCGGCCGCTTGTTGCATTCTATTAAGACACGATGCAGTCAGGTTGTTGTTGTTGTTGCTGACTCTTCACTACTCTCTGTCTCTGTTATTAAAGTACAAGCTATACTTGAGAACATTGTTGCTGTTGCTGCAGTTGTTGTTGTTGTTGTTGTTCTGTTGTTGCTGTTGCAGGGCATTAAAAATTGAAATCATGAATTAACGACATAACGAATGCCAAGAGCACTTGTTTATTTATGTCTCCCACCTATCTCTTTCGCTCATACTCCAAGCACAGCTCAGCCGGCTTTATTTCTGTACAAAACTGAGCTTAATGAGCGCCAAGAGCGCCCAACAACTGAGCGAAACGGTTAAGTGCCGGTTGCTCTCTCACTCAGGCGATCTGTTCGGTCAGCTGCCTTCGTCTGGTTGAATTGCTCACTTGGCTGCTCAGTCTTGTTCGAAGTTCGCGTCGTTCGGTTGTTTTAGGCTCGCGGCGGCGCGCGTCTCTTTCCGAAATATATTTGTTGGCTACATCGTTTTTGCCAGTTTTTCGAATGTGCGAATAAATTTGATTTGAATAATGTAAATGTTTGTTTTGTTGGCCTCAAAATGTAAATAATTCTGTGACGTTTTGGCCCAGCAATAAATTAGCAGCTAATGACATTGAATGCAACATAAATTATAAATAATAAAACGAAAAAAGTTTATATATATAATATTTTGGCACAAATTGTGTTCTAATTTTGTTATTGTTGTTTTGACGTCGACAAATAAGCGAAAAATATCATTTTTAGTTGATGCTGTCAGTTAAAAATTGACAATTGCCAGGGAGATGCTAGCAACAGAATCAGAAAGGCAGCCACGCCCCGTTTCCAGACATATGTGTGTTTTTGGTGCTCTGTACAATTATTATAGTGCTTGTTTATTTTTAGACACGGGCCCAAGCAGCAAAGTACAATTAAAAATCATTTACATTGGCTGCCTCCACACACACACACACACACACACAGACAAAATGTTTTGGCTATTAAAATCAAAAATCAAAAAAAAAAAGAAACTACAAATTACCTAATGCCACAGCCGGGCGCACATGAACTACACATGTATACACATAACACATTGCGTATGCGTAATATTTCAAAAATATATTAAAAATCTGCCATAACACTGTTGCAATTGATTGAGCAGCAGATGAGAGAATAGAAAAAGGTTTCGACACATTGCAACAATTGCCAAAAAGTGTATACATACTTACATCAGATGCAACAACAGTGATTAGGCTGACGCACATCCTGCCACAAATGTGGGCTATTCAAACACAGAGCGCATTAGTTTTCTAGTTTTGTTTTTCGCATACTGTAGTTTGATTTCAAAAATAGCGCAAATTGAGCATTGTCATCGAACTGAGGCAGAGATCACGACGCACGCATCAAAGGCAGCAACAAAGACAAATATGCAAAAACACATTAGTATAGGTGTACTACATATATACATACATATATATATATATATATATAGACACAATAATAAACACAGCGCTAGGCAGAGGCATGAAGTCATAGTCGATCTATTTGCCATAGTTCTTCCTCTCCTTCTTCTTCTTCATGCTCTCTCTTTTTGCCCGTTTTGATCGCTTGAAGCGTTCGCTATTCTGTTCTGTGTGTGTTCAGACGATCGCCAGCGTTGATAGCGAGCGCGACAAACGAAAAACTCGAGGAAAAACTATCGCGAAAAATCAAGAAAAACGAACAAACTAAACAAACAAACAAACAATACAAAAAATAACATAAGTTAAGTCGAAAACATTATTTTCTCTATAGAGCTCAACTAAAAAATCCCAAACCAAACACACACAAAATGCACAACAATAATAACTAAACGAAAGACGCGCGCGCAAAATAGAAAAGAAAGAAAAACTAAACGGGAAAGATTATAAAACGCCCACGCAAAAACATACAAAAGCCGACAAAACCAAAACCAAAAGAAACAGCAACAACAACAACAACACTCAACACACTTCAGCTGCTGCAACATGGAACGTCGCCAAGCGTTAGACTCATCGATGTCTTCACTGTACTCGGCCAGCTCCTCGAATCGCCAACACCCGCCCCATTCCCAATCCCAATCCCAGTTCCAGCCACAGTCACAGTCACAGTCGCAGTCGCAGCTAGATGCCTTCAATTATTCAGCAACAATGTCATCATCATCGCCAACGCCAAGCCAGGCAACAAACGCCAGCAACAACAACACCAGCAGCACCTCCCTGCGTGCCACAACCATTGGCACCGTTGTCGTCCGCTGTGGACCCATACAGCTGGTGATAGCACTATTGCAAGTGAGTTGTTGTTGTCTACGTTGTTTTGTTTTTGTGTCTGTTGCTACATGGACATGCTTACAGATACCAATAGATAACTTAAGCTATGGAGAGAAGTAGCAGCAACTGCTTGGCAATTTATGCAGCTACACTCTTTTGCCGTTAAGTCAAAAGGTCAACAGTTTTATGGCGCAAAAAAGTCCTGGCACAAATATAGAGAGGGAGAAAAATATTGAGAGCTTAGCTAAAACATTTCTATTGAGCACTTTAAAGTTTTAAGTGCTCTTTAAAGTTGTGAATAGTGTTTTTAGTTGGTTTTGAATGGCCGCAAATAGCTTCCTTACTTTGTATATTTAAAATAATAATAATATTTTTACTTACCGCTCCTCCATTTCAGTATAACAAAGAAAATTTTTGTATTAAGTGATTTTAGTAGACACAATGTGTACAATAAATAACTTATATTTATGATAAATCATTTTCTTATACTTACACTCATACTTGCGCATTATGTGGGCGTGGCTTACTTGAATTTTTGCGTTTACTTAACGTTTACGTTAGTTTACGTTACGTTACACCCTTTAAAATTAACGACTATTAAGACACAGCTCTTCTCCTCGATTCTCAAAAATTCAAGAAAACTCGGCTGATTTTGGTAAAATTTAATAACGTGTTTACATAATGAGTCTAAGTATAAGTAAATGTTTTAACATGCGTGTGTTATTGTTATTAAATAAAAATTGTTTATAGTACACACACTTTTTTTATGTCTACTAAAATCACTCAAAACAAATATTATCTTTGTTATACTGAAATGGAGAAGGGGTAAGTGGAAGAATTGTTTTATATATCTCTCAAATTTTCCTTGTAAGCTTAATACCTTTACTTGGCAAGTGTATCTTTATAAATATAACAACAACAAAAAATTAGGCAGTACTTTTTAGCAGCAAGAGAATGCCATTAACTTCCTGCTCTTTATGCTCTCGTTAAACTTAACAAAAAGCTGGCTGTTACAAAACCATCAGAAAATACACTCTAATTTCATAACTTGTAATTATCTACCACAAAATTATAGTTCTAAGCTGCGGTTAGCATTTACTATAGAATGAAAGTACTTTTAAAATTTAACATTCAAGTATCTCTTCTCAAATGTTTTGTTTTGTTCAAAATAGGAACTTCATAAGAGTCAAAAATGTGAGTTATGTTTATTTCGGCTAATACCCGAAAACTGGTTGGTTGGCTGGTTGTTTAAACCGGCTTTAATATAATTTCCGTGCCAATTAGCACATTTGAGCGCACCACAACGAAAGCAAAAGTTGTTGATAGCTGTTATAAATGTATATACATATGCCTGTGTGTAAGTACATGTATGTGAGAACATATTTTTGAAACTAAAACAAAACAACGAAAACAAAAAAAAAGGTTCAAGGTTGTCTGACATCAGCAGAGCGAGCGTGCGCGTTCTAACGTGACAAAAGAAATGTATCTGCAAGATACTTTTTTGGCAATTAGGCGCAGCTGCTACCTGCCAGACGTTATATATACATGTATGTATATTAAAAAATAAAAGTCAGACATAAAATACTGCTATACAATGTGAAAAAACGGTTAGCACCAATAACAAATCATTGAGAAACTTTTTTCTGTGGCCTGAACTTGAGATTGAGAGAATGTGGAAGCGTTACAAGTTTCGTGCCCCAGACAACATTCAATAATTATAGACGACAACGTCTTTTCGGTTGTTCATTCAACCCGCTCGTTCAAATTTTTTTGGGGCACTTTGTGCCACTTTTTTTTTGCCAACAACATTTTGAATGGGGCCCCCTCGAAACTGAGCTGAAAACACTCCATGTGTTTAGCATTTGATTTGATTTACACATTCTATTTTACGGTTCTTTTTCCTACCCCCAAAAAAATTTGCATGAGTCAGTTGAAAGCATTTTTGTTAAGCGCTTTTCAACACGTTTCCTTATTTTCGTGTGTTTTTGGCAAATACTTACACACATACATACGTTAGCATATATATTTAAAATGTTTCTACGAAATGAAAACAATCCGAAATTGTTGCACACAGCAACAGTTTAATTGATTTGTATAGAGGACTTACCTGTTGAAGCTCTGGACTGCCAACCAAAAAGTGTTGAAAATAAACAAATTAGCGTAGGAGGTGGAGAAGCAAATAAGCTGAAACAAAGTAAAGATAAAAACATATAGTACATACATACACACAAGTGAAAATAAGCAAGCAGATGTGTATACAATATAAATACTGAAAGTACAAAACAAAAGGCGTGGCATGTTTCAGAAAAGATACTTTTCGATGAGCTCAGTTTCTGCTTTTGTTATTGTTATGCTTGTCATTGTTATGCTAAGAGAAATGTTGTTGTGGTGGGGTCAAGAGGGGAGGCAAGGGTAGGGGTGTACAAAGCGGAAGCACATTCAAAGTTATGGATAGTCTGTGAAAAGCTTTACGTTAAAAGATTAAAGCAACAATAAGGTTGCGCACTTAAATATGTAAATAAGTTGAGAGTACTTGTACATATGTTGAAAAAGTTTCTCAAACATTAAACTTTAGTTTGAGCAGAGTTTGGCATTTTAAACCAATTCAAATTATGTTGAATGATACGAATTTGTCGAGTAGATGCGCATCTTTATCTCTTTCCTGTTCTCGTTTTATGTTTGTTAATAGTACATTTCCCAACACTGAACCCAATTGGAAATCTTTCTACGTCGCGTTGGCATGATTTACATTTTATGTTTCCATCTAACCAGCAGTAGTATCTTCAATCTTAATGTTGCCCCACCCTCTTGGCCAATAAAATCCATTTACTAGACACATGTAACTCTTGGGCAACGAAGGCATCAATCTCAATGGCTTTCAGTCCAATGTTTGTTGTTGTAAATTGTTTCCGTATGAAAAAGATTTCTAAAGCAAAAAACATTTACAATTGATACAATTTAGGTTGTTTTTTTTTTTTTTTTTGTTTGTTTAGTTGTGGCCCTAATTCTGTTGCTTTTAAGTAAATTCCTTCAATCTTTTATGCTTGTTTTGTTACTGCCGGCAATTAAAAGCGGAAAAAAAATTAAACCAAACAGACCAAAAAAAAAACATCAAAGGCCCCACGTAAGATTAACATACACATTTATTTTGGCCATAAATGATGCTCTGAAGCGTGCCAGTTGCCAATGGGAAACGCCTCCAGAGTTGCACCATAATTGGAACTAATGCGCGAAATTAATTTGGCATTAGCATTGGCTTAAAGATGATAAAAGAGAACTGCGCGAATTGGTGCGCAAAGGCGACCTGCTTAAAGTAAAGTTTTTTTTCTTCTTGATTCGCTCTGATTTGCAATCGAATCTAGTTGGTTAAGGGGTAGGAGGAACTAATTGAATTTATGGCATTTTCATTTGTACAACTCGCTGCTTTTCACTCATAAATTGCGCAACACACACACACACCAACTAGAGTTTTCTCTCAGTGAGCATAAGTTATATGCCGTCGCTTTGGGCCTGGCGTGGGTGAAACGCAGCTGCAGCTGCGCAAAAGTTTCAGTTGGAGTTTGGAGCTGCAGTTTGGACCCAGACTGAAAGAAGAAAGCAAGCAAGTTAGAGAAATGTTTACGATGCTTGGCAGGCACATAAATTTACGCATGAAAAGCTACACACATTCCTCTCTCGCACTTTCGACGCGACGCGTCGCGACGAGGATGCGAGGGATGGCTAGAAATCACGGCGAGGCCTTATTGTCACGGTGATTTATTGCACAGTGATCTTACGAATGTGATTTGCAGTTTAATTATCTAACGGCTGTTAAAATCACAGCAAGTTTTTCAGTTTGCGCACAAATTTTATGCCTGGATATAAATTGTATAGCTTAATTGCAGCGAAATTGATTAAAAGCTCTATAAATGTCAATTTGAAGTTGTGACACTTTAAGGTTGTTGCTGTTTTGTTGTCCTTTGAATTGATTGCTTCATCGGAATTTCCTTTCTCACTCCTTTTATTTATTCACCTTTTGTCACATTAGTTGCTGCATTAAAGCATGCGAGATAATCACAACTTTCAAGTCACACTGAAAGCGCAGAAAATTGCAATGTTGGAGAATGTTTTTCACTCCACTGAACGTGTCGAATTACCATAAAGCTGTTTATGCAGCCCTAACCCGTTGTACAATCCACACCAAGAGGTGGCGCTGGACGTTGTCAACATGTCCAAGCGCTAAACAAAAAATAAAATAAAAGAAAAGTAACGAAACGAAGGATGGAAAATAATGTATTCTATGCGCAGACGCAGGCAAAGTGGAAAACGCTGCCAGTTGGCATCCAAGCCGTTCGTTCAAGCTTGTTTTGTCTATCGCTTGGCTGGCTGGATGGATGGGAGTTAATGCAGCTCCTACTTAGCGCAAACTGACAAAACAGTTTTGGCACGCACTGATTGATAATCGAAAGGCAGGCGCAGGCAGCCGGGAACCGGGTCTCTGAATCTGTTGGCCAACTTATCAGAGCCAAGGAGCAAAACAGTGCAGAGCATCCAAGCGGCTGCTGTAATTACCGGGCACGTTTTCTGGCTATATACCGTGAATGTTGTTGGATGCTGTGTGGAGATGCGAAATGTATTGCATGTTTACATGAAAACTGATATTTTACCGATAAACGCTCAATGAAAGTCGACTGTGGCTGCTGTTGCGGCTTTTTGGCTTCATGCCGGGCTCCGGTTGAGTCGTGGTTAGCAATTTGTACAAACAATTATAGAAATTATCTTTCGCTTGGCTGCGAATTAAATTGAAATTTAAATTGCATTCGATTGCTGTGCCGCGATTGTTTGCTCGAGCTCTCTCTCTCTCGTTCTGTCTCTCATATTTTTTTTTTTTTAGTGCTGCCTGGGAACTGGGAAAGTGCGAGAAATAACGCAAACAACGAAATTACCTGAAACATATTTTCTGTTTACTTTCTGTGTATTTATAGAACTCAAAAGTCTGACATCACACGCGAACGAAGCGCGCTAACCTTTGTCAGATCATTAAAGTTGGCGCAATGCAAATTTGTGGAGGCAAAAAAAAAAAATTCAAATAAAAATCAGCAACAACAATTATGATGGAATAAAGTCAAGTTGAACCGGCCAAGCTGACAGCTTAGTGCTCTACATCAATTGCACGACAGACGTAGCAGTCAGCCTGCGTCAGTCAACCAATAAGCTACAATAGCCTAAAGCGCACAGCGCGTTAGACCATTAACAAAGCAACAACAACAAAAACAATAACAACGCGACGCAAATACATTTGCATATGTATATATTTGCTCAAACTGTCGATTTTGTGTGCTCTGTATCAATTCACACACAATACGCTAATGCTAATGTCGTTTTTATAGTTTTTGACTATTTGTCCAAACTCTTTTTGTATGCCTCACAATTGGCACGCTGCGGCTGCTATTGAGGTTATTTTGACACAAGCGGTGTGTGTGTGTGTGTGTGTGTGTGTGCAGAGGTGACAAGGATTGATTTATATCTTCTAAATAGGTTAATTTAATTGATATTCGGATAACGTACCTGTAGAGTGAGGCAAAAGTCATGCAAGCTAAATTGCAGCTTGCTAAAAATAGATTTCACAATAAAGAAGCAATTAGTTTTGCACTGCACGCAATTGTGAATTGTCAGAAATGCGTGGGAGCTAGCCACCCTGTATAAGAAAAAGGGTCCCATGAACGATCAGTTGCGCAGGACAATTGACATTGAATAAAAGCGTACACTGGCAGCTTATTTAAGTAGCTATTATTAGGGCTGATCGATGTGCGAATGGCTAACAGAAATATTTGTAATAAAACGTTCTATAAAACCCAACTAAATTGGGTAAATGTAAAGGCCACTCAAACATTCTGGCAACGCTGCGAAACGATAGAAAAACAAACAATGGTCTTCTTTTTATAGCAAATCAATCCAACTTCAATTTTGCAGTCGCGTGTGAAGAATTACCAATTGTCTGCTTGCTGTCGGTTAAAATCGCAAAGTTTTCTAGTAATTCGCCAACGCCCACGCTCAAATGCTCGTGCTCAGTTTGAGATTGAGTAAGATACTCAATCAAATCATCAAACAGCATCGGTATTAAACGCCGGGCACTCGATACAGACGTAATGAAAGAGCGCTCTGCAAAAAAAAAAAAAAGAACGCGCAATGATTTCATACAAACGATAAGAACCGTCAAGGTAATTTTATATCAAAATCGTGTTCTGCCCGCTGACACAAAGTATTAATTTAAAAGCCAAAAACGTGTTTGGGCTAAGCGCCTCAGAACTGGACGTTCTACATAGATCAACACATACACACACACACACACACATTCAATACAATTATAGAACCTTGTTGCCGTTGGGGGAGCTCTTAGGTATTATATCATCGCAGTATCCTACTGACGTGTTCGTCTACGACTTCCGTCTCTTTATTACAGTGAAGGCAAGTGGTGTCCAAGTTGCTTTAGCTCTTTATAAATGGCCAAAATGCACACAAATTAAATGGCTCGCTGCATGCGGCAACTATGAAATATGATTCGAAACATTTACTGAGCAATGAATGAGGCGCCTCGCGGTGCGCATGGCGAATTGAGTTTGCACATTGAATATACATGTACATAAATACGTACAATGAATAAAGTTATGGTCTGGCTATTTATAGTGATGTCATACCATATATGGTTCAAATTTCAGTTAGACGACTCGTGACGTTATTTTGTATTTTGGTGTAACGAAGCCGTTACATCAAGTTGAATTAAAAAGCTATTTGCATGTACAGTGAAACATCTTTAACTTGTATTTTCAACATTTACACACATATTGAGAAGTAATTTAATGATTCTTGTTCCATTCCTCACGCTCCTCGCGCTCCTTAATGACCTCATTCAGGTAGGGCTCCAAGTACTTGACATCCTCCTCGTATTTTGTCCACTGCTCCTTTGGCAAAACAGTCTTGGTCATTGATAGGTGTAAAGCACGCATAATGCGATAATTGCGGTCGTCGTACAACTTGCGTGGAAGACGGTGAACTGCTTCAGTCACGTCCTCGTTTTCATACAAACAGTCATCGCGATGCAAGCCGTACTGATTAAATCCGGACATATTGTAGGCCCATTTGCCCAGTTTGGAGAATGCCAAAGGTCCCTTTCTAGCAACATATTGCGACATGATTTTTTGTTTTTAAATCAGTTTTAATTTCAGAAAAGTTGTTTGCTTAGCTGCTGCTCGCTTTGATTTCTGTTTGACAACCTTCGAGCTAGAGATGACAGCTTTCGATAACTAATCGATAATTGTTAGTCAGAAAAGTTGTTCGGCTGTGTTTGCATTTGAATATAAACCCATATTAGTATGTAATTATGTACACTCATCTATTTATGCATATTCAAAACTCACTCACGTCAGCTAGCCAGCCAGTCAAGATGTAGATGTTAAATGCCCCTGGAGCGGTAATGGTGTAATTTCAGTCTAATAGCACGGTTATTAGTTTTCATTGTAATTGATTGATTACTGTCATTAGCTAGATGCTTGATCTTGAGCGTATGCATTGGGAACACGGCAGCTGTGTGCTTCGAGCGCTCCAATATGTCTGTGGACCCACAGCAAACAAATTAAAGTTCAATTTAATAGACAGCTAAACGATGTGGCTCCCAACCCAAAAATGGTTAAAAGACAAACACATAAAACAGTCGATAAACCCTATAACGTTTCTCGTGACTTTGACAGTCGCAGTATTTAACGCCCACGCGTTCTTGTGGTTAGTTTTTCGTTAAGCATTCCATGGGGCAGTGTCAGCAGTGGCTTTCACTCTGAGAGTGTTTGTGGCAGGCAGCAGCAGCTGAGATGTGCTCTGCGCACTCTTTTGTTTTTTTTTTTCTTTCTGTTTCAAACTAAAACCACATGCATAACTCTGGCCAAATATGTGAACAGGAGTGCCTATCAACACATGCGCATCCCAACAGGAAAAACTAACGGATGCCATTACCATATAAGGTCAATGCTGACCTTCATTGCAATCACACACACACAAACACACACACAACAGAGTTGGGAGCTGTTGTTCTTCTACTTACTAGCTTGCTTGTTGTTGTTCTTGTTGTTGTCGATGACTCGCCGACTACCAAAATTAGAAGCTGCTGTGCAGCATTGCCATCGTCTTGGTCTTGGTCTTGGTCTTAGTCTTGGTTTAAGCAGGTTTCGAACAGTTTAGAGGCGATGTCAACGACTAGTTTCATGAATGAGAACGCAGCATTGATGCAAACTATAGCAGAGGCCGTGAACGTGAACGTGACTGCATAAAGATGTAAAACATAAACATTTATAGGGGTTTAGTCAAGGGTTACAACTGAGATTAGATATAAAGCTATAATATGTGCAACTTAACTTAAAATCTTGTTAGTTGTTTACTTAAAGGTGACCAGAAACTCTTTTATTGAGCGCTCTGGTCTGCTTTGCTTTCCTGTCTACAATTGCCATTTGAATCCATTACAGAGTCCCGATAAGATCTACATCAAGGTGGTCGAGTTGGAGCCAAAGATCACAGCGCTTGGCGACAACTTGGACGATTCACTGCACATGCAAAGAGAACACGATGAAACACTACGCAATCTACAGGTAAGTCCAAACCAAACAATCACAACATATTCACTAACTTCTCTTCGCCCTGCAGAACCTGCCCGGTCCCATGGAGGAGTTCGTACAGAAGGCCGACAAGCTGCTGGCCAGCAAACGGATCAGCTCGGAGCTAGTCAATGCCATGGCCGATACACTGAATGTCATTTGGCAGGATATATTGAATCTGTTGCATGATCGCCAGCATATACTGCACTTGTGCACACAGTTTCACGACAAGATGACGCAGTGTTTCAGGCGCATGGATCAGCTGGAGCTGGCCTGCACGGAGTCAGCGCTGCCCACCGAGGTGGCTGGCGTTCAAGAGTTCCTAAACAAATTCAAACAGTTGCGCATTGATATGCTCACGGGTGTGATGGCAGCTCTCAAGGATGGCAATGAGCTGTTGGCTCAGCTGCAGGAGCTGGAGAAACTCGAGACGCTGGACACGCGACCGGAGCACATTAAGCGTGATGCAACGAGAGCTGTGCATCAGGTGCAACAATGGCTGGAGGCGTTGCATGATCGTCGCAACTCACTGGAGTTGGCCTGGCAGTCCAGGAAAACACAGCTGGAACAGTGTTTAGCACTGAAACTGCTTGGACGTGAGCTCATCGAACTGGAGTCAGCGCTGCAGCAGGCCAGGCACGAACTTAACACCATGTATAGTCTGGGTGAATGCGAACACTCTGCAAATCAATCCCTGGTCAAGTATCGTGAGTGGAAACAACAGGCGCTGCTGCTGCGAGATCGTGCTCTGAAGATCACGCGTGCCAAGGAGAAAGTCCAGGCTTCAGGTCACTTTGCTGGTGATGAGGATTGTGCTCGTGCCTATGCAGTGCTTAGTGGTTGCACGGAGCACCTGGATCTGGTGGATCAACGGGAGCACTGGCTGCAGCAGTCGCGGGATTTCTTTGCCAAGGCGGAGCACACTCTGAGTGTGCTGGAAAAGCTGGAGCTGGAGCTGGCCAGTGTTAAGTTGCCACCCAATTCACCCGAGAGCTATGCCATGTTCGCCAAGGTCTCGCGAGATGTGCGCACTTTTACGGAGGAGCCACTGCGTCTGGGTTATGGCATACTGGACGAGGTGGGTCGCACACAGCCGGAGACTCAGGGCATTAAGCGTGTCCTCGACGAGCTGGAGAATCGCAAGGCATATGTGGAGGGCATCTGTGCGCACAGCAGCGAGGATCATCAGCGGGTACAGCGTGCTCTGTCCGAATTTCTCTCGCAGCACAACGAACTGCTCGCCTGGCTGCGTGCCTCTGGTCAGCTGCAACTGCAGCAGAGCGTCAACATGGGTCGTAATATACATCAGGCCAAGCAGTTCCTACTACAGCATCATGAGCTAATGCAGGATTTGGAGGTAAGCAGGCAAAACTTACTAGTGCCAACAATTTATGCTTACTATTTTTCCTTCTTGTTTTACAGATAAAAGGTGAATTAATCAATTTGCTGCTGGAGTCCATCAAACAGCATCTGGAGTCATTGAGTCCGCAGCAGCGTTACGATGTGGACTCCAAGGCCGAAGCTCTGCACAAGCACTGGATAGAGCTGAAGGATCTGGTGTTGAAGCGTGTGGATTACGTCTCCCTGCTCATTGAGTTCTTCGAGCAGGCCAACGAGCTCTCTAGTCAACTGGATCATATGCAGCGTCAGCTGCTGCAAACCCCCGATGAGCACAAGCTGCAGTTCCTCAAGGCCACCTGGGCCAACATTGCCGCCAGCTACGCGGAGCTCAAGTCTGCCGGCCAACGATTCATCAACTTGAAAGTCCGTAAAGCTATCCATAATCTCATGATATAGTATAGTTGGAATTCTCTAATGTCAGGGCAGAGCTTTCTTTGCATGCCAAGTTTTTAATTTTTGTGGCATCCACGTTTTTGTTTTTACTAACCGCTGATGTCAGCTGCTGACAGCTTGCACATTTGCCATCTGTCCGTCAGATCCAGACCAGAACTGACTAATATCCCGCAACATGATGCAACGCTTGCTATTTTTAGAACGCTTTGCGTCTTTGCAAAAAACCAGACAAAGTACACTGGTCGCTGCTTGGTTTGTTTTATGCTTAAGCTTAAACCAATTGTATAGTGGAAGTTTCTTAACAAATCCTTACAGCGTCATTATGTTTGTTGTTTATATCCAGTTCTGATAACTACTCAATTTACAACGAGTACTAGTAATGGTATATTATTCTTGTGTAGTTGGAAATAATTTCAAGTGTTGATTGCATCTTCTTTGTGCAATGCAGCAACTTCTTTTACCTGCCAGCTTCAGCGCACATAAATTTCCAACAATATGATTTTGGTTATAACCACACACACCATAAACATATATCAGAAACGACAACGCTGCTCTTTTTCCCACTCTTACATGTTGAGCAGACATCGCTGTAGGGATAGAGCGGGCGGCGCGGAGTGAGAGACGCAGTCGCATAGAAAATTTGAAATTAGAAAATTCGCTTGGCTGCCGACGCCTCGAGTCGAGAGTTGAGTCCATAAATAAAAGCAAAAAGGCAATTCGCGCACTGCCTTGTCTATAGATAGAAGACCTATCTCGGGTCTTGGTCTGGTCTCTGGACTCTTGTGCGCCACCAGAACGCTACAGACCCTGGCCACAGGCAGATGCGTGCCACGTGCCACGCGCTTTATTCGAACATTTTCCCAACTTGTCAGTCAAGACACTTGAGGAAGAAATTTAGATAGAAACCAAAAAGGCAAACGCAAAACTAAAAAAAAAGAAAAAAAAGGCAAAAAAAAAAAACACAAAAAAACCAAATACAAGAAACTGATTTTATTTTAATGCTATTTTTAACGACATCGCTGCGTAGATTGTGGATCCATATCTCGAGACGAAATCCTCAGTGCAGGCAGTGGAAGAGACGCTGAACGGCTTCAGTAAGCGGCAAGTCGACGTGACGAGCAGTCTGGAAAATTGGACAACGAGCATTGCGGAAAAGCGCGAAGTTGAATATCTACTAGAGAAAGTCATGAGTGATAACGAGGAGGCAAGTACGGCAAAGAGTAATATAAATCATTACTCACAATTTTATAATTCTTTTCAGACTGTGGCCAAGAGCACACAGGTGGATACACAGTTGTATCCGGTGTTCAGTACATCCAGCTTGGACTCCAAGCAACTGTTGACGAGCACACGCGAGAAACTCTCCCATGTCACACAGGATATAGAGCGAGCACAGGAGGAGATTCAACAGCGCATACAAACCACACTGAGCATACAGACCAAGGATCAGCAATCGCTCTCGAAGATCGAGCAGGTGATCAACAATTTGCGCATGCTCAAAGCAAAGTTGGATGGCATCAAGTACGACTATCGCACATTGCTGGAGAGTGTGCTGCAGTTCCTCGAGAACATTGTGCAGTTGCGTCGCGAGATCGATGCGTATTTTGCCAGGCAGCAGCAGCAGCAGCAACAGCCACAGTCGATATCTTCGGGTGTGGAGCGCACCATTGCCGAGCATGAGAAATTCCGCGATCTGTGTATGGATAAATTTAGATCGTTAATCACACAATCCGAACTGCTGATCGATCGTGTGCGTATATTGGAGCCGCCGGGTGCTCGCGAAATCGACACGGATCGCATTTTAAAGTTGTTGGAGAATTTACGCATTCACTTTGAGTCGAATAGCAGTGCAACGATGTCGTCTCTGGAGCGTCTCGAGAAGATCGAGCTGTTCCGCAACGATCTGGAGGATATTGATCGCAGTCTGGACAGCGTCAGCAAGCAATTGCATGATATTAATGGGCAGAATGTGGATAGTCTAGCAGCTGCCAAGACCACATCGCTGGCATTCGAGTATTTTGAACGTACCATAGAGGTGAGTGAACTTTTGCTCCAAGTGGCACGTATTTTGCGAAAATAAACAAATGCAGTGTGCAGTAAGTGTGCTCTCAGGTATTTAATGCTAACATTAATTTCTAGTGTTCAATGCCCAAAATATTGAAATCGACGCAACATCAGCGACGCTGGGGCCAAACAGCTCATACACTCGAGGTAGTCACTAGAAGTTCTAGTAAAAAAAAAAAAAACCAATCCAAAATGCATGTGGAAAGAGTGTGTTTCTTCTTCCTCTATTTTGCATTGCTTGTTTTCCCTTTTTGGGTGGTCAGCACTCAGAATCGACACACAGTTTCAGTTTCGTTTAGTGGCAGCCACGGCACATTCATCAAATTTCCAAAAGCGTTGAGACATTTTTGTTTCGAAAATAAGTACAAATTCGAAATTCAACTTTAAAAATCTTGTCGCTGTCAGCAGCGCAATGTTCAACGGACAGCGGCAGCTGTCGTTAGTTTGTAATTAAAAACTTGGGGAAATACATCTTGCAGCAGATATACAGCATACAGCTACAGATACAGATACACCATACAGCTACAGATACACAGCTAAGATTTGAATGCTTGCCACTTGGCTGTTTTTTGAAAAATTCACTTCTCTTAGCTGCACATTTGCTGTTATAAATTGCTTTTGACGTTCTGATTTTTATGGATTTTTGGCCTAGGCAGTATCTTTTAAGCTCATTTTGGCTGCTCTCGATGGCCTGCACTTGTATGTTTGTGTATGTGTTGCCAGACATTTGTTTTAGCGGCTGTTTAATGGGTTAATTAGAGAAGCTGTGATATATATTTTTGGCAGCCTGTTAACGTTGTTATTTGTTTTCCGCACCAAAGCTGCTTGAAAAACGCATCGAGAAGTTTACGGAGTCGACGAGCCAGCAGCTGTTGATTAGCAATCCGGAAAGCGAATCCTACGTTAAGGACGAGCTGCGCAAGCTCAACGATAAATGGCAGAGTTTCAAGGACCAAGTGAAACAGAAACGAAAGAGCCTCAATCAGGCAAACGAGTTCTTCGAGGTTGTCGAAAAGGTAAGGCTAAAAAATTATTATTAAACTCTACTTCAAGTTAATTATAATTAACTCTTACAGATCGATGCCGAGTATCGCGAGATAAGCTACTTCTACAATAGCGTGTCCAATAAGGTGCCCTACTTGCGTGATCCCGTAGAAGCCTCCAATCTGGTCAACGATATTGAAAAGTATGTGACCAGTCGGGAGGCTGCGCTGCGTTCCAAGCTGGACAGTGCCTCGCAGTGTGCGCACGATATGAGCAAAGTGTCCACACTCTACAACGATGTGATGAACATTTTCCAATCGTTCATCAAGCTGAAGATGGACATCAACACTGTGCAGGAGCGTCTCAAGCAGGAGCAGCGGCAGCGGGAGCAACGTGAGCGGGAGGCGCGCGAGCAGGCGGAACGAGAGCAAGCGATGCGTGAAGCAGAGGCCAGGGAGCGACTGGCACGCGAGGAGCAGGCGCGGCTGGCGGCACAGCGTCAACAGGCGGCCATTGAGCAGGCACAACGTGAGCTGGCGGCTAGACAACTGTCGCTGCGGGAGCAGGCGGTGCGAGAGGAGGAGTCACGATTGCAGGCAGTGCGCGAGCAGGCTGCAAGGGAGCAATATGCTCGGGAGCAGGCAGCTCGCGAGGAGGAGCAACGCATCCAAACGCTGCGCGACATTGCCAAGCGGGAGGAGGAGCTGCGGCTGCAAGCACTGCGGGATGAGGAGGCGCGTCTGCATGCCAAGCGCGAAGAAGACATCCGCATGAAGCGAGAGGAGGAGAGCAGACACAAGCGTGAGGAGGAGTTGAGGGTGCTGCGGGAAGAGGAATCCAGACAGAAGCGTGAGAACGAGGCTCGCATTCAGCGTGAGGAAATAACGCGACTGCAAACCCTTCGGGATCAGGTGGATCAGCAACGCATTGTCACGGAGAACATACGCAAGGACATCCAAGTGAATCAGATCTTCACGGAACTTCGCTATGCCTCTCCGCTGTTTGTGCGTCCCCTGAAGGATGCTCTGACCCGTGAGGGTGAACGCTTCGTCTTCGAATGCGAGGTCACAGGCACTCCAGAGCCCAATGTGGAGTGGTTCAAGGATGGCATCAGTATACAGAACAATGCGGACTACAAGACCAGCTTTGACAAGGGCATCTGCCGTCTGGTCATTGAGGAGACCTTTGCCGCGGATACGGCACGCTTCAGTTGTCGAGCCTCCAATCTCGTCGGAACATGCGACACCAATGCCACATTGACAGTGCGTGAGAATGCTGCCGAGCTGCAGCTGGTGCCGCCACGTATCCTACGTTTCCTCGAGAGCGGCAAGGCAACAGAAGGCACTGCCTTCCAGTTTGCCTGCGTGGTCAGTGGAGTTCCTTTGCCCACTGTACAGTGGTTTAAGAATGACAAATGCATCGACGACTCGCCGGACTATGTCATCAGCTATAATAATGGCGAGGCCACATTGCGCTTCGACGAGGTCTTCCTGGAGGATGATGCTGTCTACACGTGCAGCGCCTCAAATCCCGCTGGCATCGAACACTGCTCGGCCAGTTTGATTGTGGAACGTAAGTTAATAAAACACAGTAAACTCTCAGCTATCTGTATAATAATTAAAACTGCTCGATTTACAGCACTGGAACCCACTGAACTGCCCTGCTTCAAGATGCCGCTGCAGAATGCAATGGCGCGTGTCGGACAAAAGATCAAACTGGAGGCACTTGTCACTGGAATACCCGTGCCCGAGGTCTGCTGGATACACAATGGCAAGCCGTTTCAGCCACGCGACTCAAAAGTGAGTAAAAATCAATAATTTATTTGACAGGAAGGAGTAGAACCCTTGCGTTAAGTAACATATGTATCTGAAGTCTTTTTATGAATATTTTCCATGCGTAACAAAAATTCCATGCCCAACTGTAACACTCATTCCGTCTGGCACATATATATAAACATATATAGAACACATACATTGCATATTGCGAAAAAAAAGAAGAAATTTGCACAGAGTACAATTGCCTGATCGGACGATCGTCCAATGATATATACAAATCTATGTATGTATATAAACAAACTTTGCTGGAACAGCAAGAAGAGTCGAAAAATTGCGCTGGTTTTGCGGGTGGGCGGCCTTAACGTATAGTTCCATAAAATATTCAATGAACATGTTTAATTTCTAGATTCGCTTTCGCTGCTGACGTCAGCGTTTTGTGTTTGTGTGTGTGTTTGTGTGTGTGCCTATCGCCACATCCAGACATCCCGAGCGAAGAGGGGTCCATCATTAGGTAGGCGCTTTTGTATCTGATTGCAAAATATAATAAAAACCGCAATGAAAAATTCAAGGCAAATGTTTTAAAAATACGCCGACGCATAGTACACACTACTGTACTCTCTGTGTGTATGCTTCTTCAGGCACATGCACAACTATAAATTACAGGCTAAGAAGCGATGCGCAGTCTTTCTTTTATTATTATAATATTATTATATTTTGCATCTTGGCAATTGCAACGAGCCGTACGGGCGGCACAAATCCAATTCACCACAGTCATCGTTCCGTCGTGGGCGCTGTCAGCCAATTTGTTTATTGTGGGCGCCGTTATTCAGCACAACACATGTATACACATAGCATAGTACATATATACCACATACATATACTATAGATGCCAAAAATTTTGATTTCATTTTTGTGATTTTTATAAAGCGAAAAACGCTTTTGGCCACATGCAAAATGATTTCATTGATTTTAATTGCTATTTTGACAAACCAAACATGATCTCATTGCGCTTAGCTGATTAAACAATTAAACGATGCTTCTAAGTAAATATACAATAATAGGCTAATACGATTAGTAGACGTCTATACGACTATTGTTCTATTGAAGTGGAACAACACCTGTACTCAGACGCTTCCTGCAATTTTCGACTAAACAAAAGCGCATTTTCCAGTTTTTGGGGAAAAATAAACAGCACGTCAGGCCAAATATTATCTAGTTGTAGAAATCCCGCGCCGGATACACACACACACACACACATACACACACACGGATCGCACATCCGCGCGTTAAACATAAATAAAAGTTGTGGGCAATGGGTGTAAAATGAAAATTAAATTGCAAATAACATACAAAGCGAAGAAAACTGGCACAAATTGAAAGCATTAGCCATTAGCTTGTGGTATTGTAGTATTCAACACAAGGCCTCGTCGTGCCTATATTCACCATGTGTTGAATACACAGCTACAGCTACAGAATACGCGAATGCTTTACACATTTCAATTTGAATTTTTTCAACTTTTCAGTACGAAAACGGCCGCGTTACGTTCATAATACCGCAAGCTTATCCCAACGACGCCGGATCCTACGTGTTGAGTGCTAAGAACTTGGCTGGCGAGGCATACACCAGTTGCAATATCATTGTCAAGGGTCGTCTGCCAAACGAGACTTCCGATTCCGAGATGGCCAGCGATATTGAGCCCATCAGGCCGGCGGTTCACATACCGCTTAAGGATGTATCCATATTCGAAGGAAAACCCGTGCGCTTGGATTGTGTGATTGTGGGTCAACCTGAGCCAGAGGTTATTTGGTATCATAATGAGCGACCTGTTAAGGAATCGGCGGATGTCCAGCTGCTCTTCCAGGGCGATCGTTGCTCTCTGTTCATACAGGAGGTGTACCAAGAGGATGCGGGCAACTATAAAGTGGTTGCCATCAACTCAGCGGGTGAGGCCTCAAGCAGCTGTGATCTGAAGGTGACGCCGTTGAACATGTCGGAGCCAGCGACCAGAGCCCAAGCTGAACGCCAATCGCTTCCCAAGGATACGCAACCGAAATTCGAGAGGCTACTCTCCGATGTGCTCGTTGACGAAGGTGAGCAGGTGGTTTTGGAGGTGCAAACGAGCGGTGATCAGCCGTTGAGTGCCCAGTGGTATCTGACCAACAAGGAGCTGCAGCTGGATGAACGCGTTACGACAAAATCCGATCCCGAAGCGGGCACATTCAAGCTGATCCTTAACAATGTGGCTGCCAGTGACAAAGGCGTCTACACGGTCAAGGTCTCGAACAATGCAGGCGATGCCAAATGTTTCTCGCATCTGATTGTCAAGACGGTAAATGCGCCAGAGAATCGTCGCGGCAGTCAATCATCTGTCGAGATTGTCGAGCGACATCTGTGCCCCGAATTCAAGGAGCTCTTCAGTGACAAGCAGGCGCACATTGACGATGACGTCAAGTTCGAGTGCATTGTGTTGGGCAAGCCGACGCCCAAGGTGCATTGGTATTTCAATGATCAGCCGGTGCATGGACACAATTTCCTCGTCTCCACCAGTGGTGATCGTCAGGTTTTGACCATTCAGCAGCTAACCCATGATGCTGTGGGCAAGATCAGCTGTGTGGCCGAAAATGAGGCAGGCAAAGCAACTTGTGTTGCCTTCCTCAATATCATTGGGAGCGGTCCGCCTGCTTCGAGTGATGTCCAATCAATGACCCAGGAGCATAATACCGAATCCTCGCGTGTGACAATGAAAAAGCAAACCTTTACGACCACTTCCACATCCCAAGTTAACTCGTACGAGGGAAATGTGCCACAAACTGAAGTGCATCACTCCTCAGCGCACATTGATCAATCCCTCAAGCAGCTGGGTCAACAGCGACCGGAGATCGTCGAGAGCCATCAATACCAGGAGCTGCACAAGAGCAAGGAGATGAGCAGTCCCACAGTACAGCAGAAATCCTTTACGCTTTTCCAGTCCACCAATGGAAATACTCCACTGCCCGCACTCACCATGCCAGAATCTCCTACAAGACTTCGCAAGGAGATCGCACCACGTTTCACCACACCACTAACGGGCAAAATTGTAGATCAGGGCGCCAATGTGAGCATGGAGGCCATCTACGATGGTTATCCCTCGCCCGAAATCAAGGTCGAAAAGAACGGAGGCCAACTGTTCGACAATGCACACACAAAGATATCCAACAAGTGCAATCGTGTGACCATTGAACTGAAAGAGGTAGGCGTGACCGATGCTGGGCGTTATGCAGTAACAGCCTCCAATGCGGTGGGTCAGTCGACAAGCACAGCGGATTTGGTGGTGAAAAGTAAGTAGTTATTCCTGTTAGCTTTTTATGTTAACCAACAATTTCAATTAATTTCCAAGAACTAATGAGCTGACAAATGGGTCATACATATGGCCTATATCGTGTGTCAATATTTGTAGTAGGTTTGTCCATCCATGCGCCACATCAATCAGTTGGTAGAAGCATTAAAGTGTCATTGTCGGGGGCGTCAATAGATCTACAAACGTCAATGCCGCCTGTTTTGCATATTGATGAGTTTTTAGTGCCGTTCACTGTTTTTGTTTATATTCACGAAAAATATTTTTGGTCCGTAGAGGGAAAAACTTGCCCAATGCAAACGCTCTTGTCTTTTTTCCTTCACAAAAATTTCTAAATAATTCTGTGGTTGCCAGTATGTGTGGGGGATGAAGAGAAGTGGGCAATAATTATGTAAATTGTGTTGTATACAAGTTTGTTGTTCATTTACTCGCTGTTTTGCGGACTTGTCGTCTTGTGTGGTTGAAAATAAAATCATTTTTACTGCCTGGCCTGTCTACATGAATTACTCATTATAGCTGATCATTTAGACGGCTGTACAAGTGAATTATTTTTGCGAGATCTTTAAGATCTGTTGCAATGACATACAAAAGCAAATATATATTTTTATTGAATTAGCATTAGCTGCTCCGTGGTTTTTTTTTTTGTTTTTTTTTTGTGGGTATTGTGGATTTCAATTGAAAGTGGTCTGCGGCATTTGAGTGAACCACAACACATGGACCGCAAATGTTGGCCAATTCTTTAGCTAATGATTCGGCTGGCTTCTTTTATTCTGCAGAGACCATCTTTCCGCCAGTCTTTGGCCGACGTTTGCAGGCGCAGGTTAGCAAGAAGGGTGAGAAATTAACAATGGAAGTGGAAGTCACTGGTCTGCCGGAACCCACAGTCACTTGGCTAAAGGATGACATGCCAATCAAGGAAGCTGGCATCTCCGAACATCGCCTGCTTGCCCAGGGCAACTCCTACAAGCTGATCATTGAGAGAGGTAAGGAGTGTTTACTTCTTTACGAAGGAACAGTTTTTACTAAGTATTTATTTTTATTTATTTAACAGCACAAACGACGGACTCTGGCAAGTACATGGTGAGGGCAACCAATGCTGGCGGCGAGGCCAAGAGCATTGCAGACTGTGCCATTTTAGAGCCATCGCCGGAACGCATGCAGGAGGTGGTCAGGACGATTATATATGAGGCGCCGGCAGCTAGTGAATTCAAAACTGAAGTAAGTTTGCATGTGCTCAATATATAAAAAAAAAACACAAACGATTATCTGCCATATCAACCTGATATTGTATTTATCTTATGACTGCAACTATATTGATCGGTTATCTATCTATCTATTCTCCCACCTACATAATATATAACTCAATCGAACTGTCAAATCTATTCTATAAACTATACTATAAATTATTTATTCGACTTGTTACGTTCTTGACATGATTTATATTTACATTTACTTTCTATATATATAATAAACAAATCTTGTGAATTTCTTCTCTCATTGATTTCGACGTTGTTCGTTTCGCTTTGCTCATTACACACAACATGGGTTCTCATGCAAACAAACATTCAAACACAATCCCATATCCGAATCCGTATCTGAATCTGAATCGTTTCATCAATCGTATCACCAACAACAGCCCCAGTCTTATCAGACAAATCAAAGCGATACAACCACTGCCAACGATCTGCATGGCCTGTCCGAGTCGAAAGTAACCACTGAGCATCGTTGCACCACCGAGGCAACGATGCGACTAGAGCACAAATCGACGTATCTAGACCTGCCCGAGCTGAGTTCGCGACCAAAGACACCAACCACCAACAATAACCAAAACATAAACACTGCCAGCATGGATCAGACCGAAACACAGACCAGTTTCAAGACTGGCCTAACACAAGTCCCACCACCTGTGCCACCCAAACCCTGTACTCCTGTGGTGGCAACACCCTTTGGCCAGCAGCAGCAGCCACAACCACAACAAGCACCGCAGACGCAGACGCAAATCAACACCAGATACGAGAGCAGCACCAGCGAACACAAAGCGTCATCTTCCTTTGAGTACTTTAAGAAGATGGATGAGGAGAGCGTTACCCAGCGACCCAAGCCACTTGGCCAGAGGCCATTGGACACGGTGGTGCGTCAGCCGCAGGCTCAAAGCCTGGCCGAGGAGCTGAGAAGCATGAATCTCATACCAGGAGCACCGCCAGAGTTTTGCTATACACCGAAAGGCGAGAAACCGTTGCCCAAGCCGCCACTCATTCAGGAAAAGATCAAGATACTGGAGGAGGTTCAACCAATGGAGTCACCGCCACAGGGTGGTGTGCCCATCTTTCCACCGCCTCTCAATCTGCAGAGTGTGCAGCATGAAACCACTATGACCAAGGAGGTTAAAGTGGAGTACGGCCAGCCAGTTGTGCGTCCGGCAGCGGTGCTAGCTACTCCGGCCCAGCAGAACACGCGTTCGGCATCTCCAAAGCCCTCGGCGGAGGGTGTGGCCATGTCAAAGCTGTGGACGCCCATGGGTGTCTCCGGCTACACTAGCGATGTGGAACAGAAGACGGAGCACCACATCAACATTAACAAGCTATCGACTCCAACACCCACCAAGGAGCTTAATGCGCCCTTCCTGGTGCAACAGGTGGCGAAAACCATTACACCACCAACTCCTGCAGCTGCGCCAGTCACCCGACTGGTCAATGTGCAGCTTGAGCCGGGCACTCCACCAGAGATCTGCTTTACTCCGAAGCAGGAGGAGGTGCGTCGCCATTCGCTGGTGGAAAGCATGGAGCAGAAACTGGAACAGAATCTCATACAGGGTCCCAGCAAGGTGCTGCCACATTCGGTGCCCACCATATCTCCCGTTGCACCACCCAAAACCAACGGCTCCACCTACCGCCCACCGCCACCGGTGATGCCCAGTCGTCTGGGACCGTACTACGAGAGCGACTATGAGAGCGATCGCTACAAGCACAGTGGCAGCGAGTCCGATGAGCCCGGAAATCGTGCACGTCAGCAACAGGCCACCATGGAGACATCCTTCAAGTCCAGTGGCTATGCCGCCGATACGGAGGAGCACTCGAGCTACCGCAAGTCGGAGACTAGCTTCTACGAAACAAAGTCTTCAAACCAAATGCAGCCTGAGCCACCGGCACAGCTTTACTTTGCGCCAAAGCCACAGCCACAACCACAGGCACCACAACCCCAAACTTCAAGCTACAGTCAGGAGGCGAAGGTTCGCATTGATCTCTCTCTCTCTCTCTCTCACTCTCTGTCTGTTGCTAAACTTGTCTGTATATGTGTTGTTGTCGTTGTCATTGTCTTTGTTGTTGTTATGTGTAGTCTTGTTGACCATTCTCACAAGCTGCTGGCTTGACCTTAACCTTCATAAGCATAAGCTCAAACTGCCATTAAGCACATTGCCATAATTAACAAAGCAATTGTTAAGTTATTCGTTGTTTTGCGATTGTTTAAAAGTTAATCATTTATATTATGTGTTGTCCTTACCAGTTTGTGATGTTTTCTAATCCATTTATATATTTTAAGTTAAGTTAATGCATTTGCCAGTTATCTAACACAATTGATTTGTTCTTTAACCCTTCACATATATTTGTTCGCTATTAAACTGTTATCGATCTCCTTTACAGAACTACAAATACACGTCATCCAGCATGTCGAGCAATATGCAGCAGAGCAGCAGCAGTTCCACACATCACGAGACCAAGTACTCAACGAATGCCACACCAGTGATTACCATGCCCCAACCCAGTCCAGTGCCGGCCCAGCGTAAGACACCAGCTGCGGAATTCAGCGACTATTGCAGTGAGGTGGATGAACGCTTCCGTTCAGTATCGCGGGCCAATGAATCCGATTCTGAGATCAAGGGCTATCGCGTGGTCTTCCCACCTACGCCCACGCCACGCACCAACATCGCCAATGGCCACAAATCGCCAGTGGTGGTTGTGACGCCATCGCCCATGGAGTTTGAACCCATGCCTGCAGAGCTAGGCAGCTATACGCGTCCCAAGTTCGAGCCCATTGGCAAGGAGATACGCCACGAGATCAAAACGGAGAGCAGCTCCAAACAGTTCAGGACAAGTCAACAGCATCAACAACAACCAACACAACATGTCTTCAAGCCCAAGCCAGTGGCAGCCAAATTTATTGCAGCAACCCAGCAGCAGCAGCAACAGCCATTGCCAGGATCACGTCCTACGATGTATTACAATGCCGTAGCTGGTGCTCCCATGCACACGGCCAAGGTGGCCCATGAGACGAAGAATGTGATGCAGATGCACGAGTCGACGGAGAGTTCTCAACGCGTTGTCAACATGCAGCAGACCAAGCGCATCATTCACTTTGACAATCAACAGCAACAGCAGCAGCAGCAAGCTCCTTTGGAACCTTTCCCTTATAGTCCAGCTGGCAGTCGTACTCCATCAAGACAATCCCATTTTCCGCCGCCTGCGACTCCAACTAAGTTTATTCCAGGCGAGTTCCGTGAAAGTGACTACGAGAGCGAGATTGAAGGTGCCAGGATTCAGCCACTGTGGTCACCCTATGGCGATGGCTTGACAAAAGGTTATCGTCGTGTGGCACCACCACAATCGGGAGGCAGGTCCTGCAGCCTGCCACGCACCTATGAGCGTGTACTCTCACCCATGGAGTTTGATCGTGGACCAGAAATGCCCAGCAAGATCCATATCGATGTGAATACGTTGAGGAAGGAGCAGCGAGGTGGCAGCACAGTTACCACACAGCATCGCACCCAGTCCCTGAACCGCAACAGCTCCATGAGGCAGCAGTACAACAACAGGTTGGCAGATGGATCCATGGATCAGACGGATCAGCAGCTAGGAGGCGGCACCTTGCCACGACCATCTGGCTATAGTTCATTGCAGCAGCAGGCGGAGGGTCAGGGAAGACGTATGGGTTCCACGTTCCTGCAGAAGTCGCATCAGTTTGTCGAGGATGTCAGCAGGGATATGCATAGCACGAATGGTGGACTGCGTCCTGGATTCAAGCGTGCACCCAGCGAGGGCAGCAATCAGCCGCAGGCCTACAGGGATGAATCACGAGTCTCTCAGTATGGTAAGTACAGTGAAGCCTTGCTTGATACTAAACTAAAACTGCAGTAGACATAAACCCCAAAAACATAAATTGGTTCCATTTCTAATTGGTATTGAAAGTTGAGATTTTTTGATTATGAAGATTTCTTTGAAAATTCGATTATTCTTTTATTGAGTGCTTTTTTCTACTAACAACCATAAAAACCAAATTTTGTATATGTTAACTCTTAAGTTTTGTACAAACCTTTCCAACTGTCAACAAAAAACAAACTCTAAAAAACATCCCAAGGCACCAAATGCGTCGATCCCAATACCGGTTTAATCTATTTCAAATACGACTTTGGCTACGAGTTCGGCATACTTTTCCCCGGCGAGGGTCACAAGTTCGTAAGCAGCCAATGGAACAGCAAAGGCGGCAACAACAAACTCTCCTCCTCCAACTCTACCACCATCCCAAATGGTCGCCACTCGCCGTATCCGCTGAAGCTTGCAGCTGGCAATGAGCTGATTATACCCGTGCAACATGAACGCACTCCGGGCAGCCACGGCTACAGCTCCGACAGCGAGACGCAGCGTCGCAGCTATGGGCGTGTCAAGGCGATGGCGCCACGAACATACGCCCAGAAGCGCTTTAGTCTGCCCAGCTGTCACAGCTTGGACATACATCTAGATCGTCTGCATGCGCAGGCGCCGCGCTTGCCACCGGAGCAGATGGTGCTCACAGGTACAGATTGAGTGGCCAAGCCTGGCTAAGTCCTGGCTATCTATCGATGTTGTCAACTAGTCTAGGACACGTTGTCGTTGTTGTTCTTAATATCACACAATTGGTCGCAGTCACCAACAGAATTAGATGTTATAACTGCTGTTGTCTGCCGCCATTCGCTTTGCAATCGTCATAAAGTCGTAACACGGCGTATACTTAATTTAAGTGCCTCTATTGCTAACCCCATCAAGCTGCATATTAACCTTTGTTTTGCATGAATTTATTTTGTTTGTGTTGTGCCACGTTCAGTTTGTGTTTGTTTTGTGCATTGTGCCTTAAAGTGATAATATTATAAGGATAAAAAAAGAGAATGTCAAAGCTCGTTTGTTTGCCTTGCTGTGTGTTAATCTGACTAATGGACTCGCTGGCTAGCCAGCAACAAAAATCTGCAGTTTCTAATGTTTTTTGTTCAACATCATTAGTGCCGGATTTGCCCAATACGGAGCCAGTCAATGCCCATTTGAATCGCGATGAGCATGCACAAAGGCCGCCATTATTTATAACGGTAAGCGAAGTCATTAACCTGACCTGCGGCCAACCAACATTCAAAACTAAACTCTCTCTCCCTCTCTGTCTACTGTCCTGTGCAGCCCCTGAAAGATATTGCGGTGGGCGTGGGTGGAACTGCCCGTTTTGAGTGCATTGTGCAGGCGCATCCGCAGCCACAGATTAACTGGACACACAACGGCTCTAATTTGGAGCAGCGGATTGGGGGCAGCAGTCGGCATATCATTGAATACCGGAACGGCGTGTGCCGTCTAACATTGCCGCAGGCCTATCCGGGTAAGTTCGCAACTCAACGCAGCGAAACGTTACGTTATGTAATTCGACTGGGCCCAGCGAGAGCTCATTAATCGTTCGCCGTTTTTTGATTCATTGCAGATGATAATGGCAGCTACGTTTGCAGTGCCATGAATCCGTTGGGCGCCGCCAGCACCAGCGGATGTTTAAACGTTTCGAGCACAAACCGTGGATTTAGATATTAAGTTACATAAATTATGCAAATATTTATTTATTTATGATTTGTTCATGCCAAAGTTTTTACATTTTATTGTGTGTGCGTGTCCTCTAATTCTGTTATTTGGTTTTGAAACAATTTGCGAAGGTTCAAAACTAGCAAACCCCCGCACTACGTTTTTGCTGAGGGAGTATAGTATTACTTGTGTTTTTCTTGTCGAAAATTAAAATAAATCAATTGAAAACGAACTATTTGTTTCACTCTCTTAGTAAACAAAGAAGATTCTTACTGGATCGCTAAGTATTTAATTTTTATCGTCCAAAAGCTAATTTTACAGCGCTCTCTGTGGTGAAATTTGCGCAATGAGTTCGAAAAAGCTTCTTTCGTTTGTACGAAAGCTTTCGAAGAGAATTTTTGCGTTAGATGGCGCTAGCTGATCGTTGTTCATCGATCATGTAGCATCAAATACAAACTCTGAAAGAAAATATAAGTAGTATATAAACAATATGAAAACATGCAAGAGCTTATTAATGCTTACCATGTGGTACAGGAAATCATTTTTCAAAACTAATGTTTATATTAAAATTGTCAAGGTCACACAGCTAAGTATTAATCATTATTTATCAAGTATACAAGAATTATTTTTAAGTTTAGGGTAATAGTATATTAAATATTCAAAATGGGTAAAATTTTAGAAATTATTTGATTAACGCACAACAAATTGGTCTTTAAAGATGATATTCTAAATGCATAGCTAATCTTGTCAAATACTTAAGTCCCAAAAATTAGGTCAACTAATTAGGATGCCAGATGTTTCGGCAGCATTTCAAGTGTTTTCTAAAACAACATGATGTCGCGAAACCGAACAACACGATTTATCATAATAATATTTCAAAATACGAAAACTCAAAACTGGGTTGCTAAAACAAATGTTTTCCCTTGCAAAGAAAAATGGGACCATGTGTGGGTAGGTGGGTGACTGACTGCCTGACCGACAAACTTGTTGTTGTGCTTAGTTCTTGTGTTTGCTGCTCATCATAAACGATTTATTCGATTTTCAACGTTGTTTATTTATCTATTTTTCTCTTGAATTTTCAAAGTGTTCGCCGTCGTCTTCGGTGGCACAAAAAATATGTGCAAAATGCGATCGCTTGCCAAGAATAAGAAACGAAACAAACCGTGCAACATATGCAAGAAATTCTTCATACAGCGACAGGCCAGACATAATAAACACTCGAGTCTCGAGCTTTCAGGCCCATGGGGACTGTCAAGGTGCCACCCAAAACTAGTCCAAAATTTAGTACAAGTCCTTGACACTGACCAATGAATAATATGTACCTGATTGGCATATATGTTATTTATAGTCCTCTGATTCAAAAAACAATTTTGTATGACACACTTTAAGATAATGCGTGGGCAGAAAGTGCCTGCCAATGTGCCAACCTGCCAATTCTCGTGTACTTGACCAAATTGTTCAGGTCTGCAGGCCACCTGAGCAACAACTTGACGAAAATTGGATGCTTGTCAAGGAAAATGAATCATTAGTCTATTACTTAGTGCACCTCCGTTTAATTTATTTAATTGCGCGATAATGTCTTGAAATTGGCTTACATGAAAAGTACAAATAGTTTTACAATGTAAACGTTTATTTATATGTATATATATTTTTTAAATGATTCACAAAATGGTTCGTTTCCTGCGCCACGAGCTGAAAACATTAGGGCAGCATAAATATTCATTTTTATAAAAGATATAAATCGAGTAAGCGATACCCTGGAAGTGTATATCTATTTTAAATTTTAAACCGTTTATTTCCGTGTTATCCATTTTTCATTAAGGGCATAAAAATCGCACAGCTTGATTCAATTTGCTTAACACTTCAGTTTTGTTGGCCTTCAGTACAACTTTTTTTTTTTTTTGCACATTTGCCAAATTCACATGCTGTTTTAATATAAACACAGACTCGAACATAATGTTTTCCCAAGCGATATTGAAAATGTTATTTGTTTTTGCCATATCAACTATTCAACCAAAGCTAGCCAGTTTTTCTATTTAAACTCAAACATTCAACACTTTTTGCTGGACATGATTTACACCCTGCGGCATTCAAAGCTTTCATCGTCGCTAATCGCCACGCGTATTCAGAGTGTCCAAAAACGAGGAAAATCTGCTGTGGAGATCGAAAGAAAATATAAATTTTTGTGTGATGAATATGCCGCAGCTATACAAACATTCGTTTGATGCTTTTTCTTGTTCGGATTTTCTAAATTAATTAGGCAATTTCTAAAAATAAACTATGAACTCAACGCCGCCAGTCACACCAAATATTTTATTTTGCTACTTAAAATTGCCCAACATTTTGACCAGTCGCCACTTCAGCAGCAAGTTAATTCCATTAGAAGTTTAAACTGCCCAACAATGTCAGAGATTCAAAATAAAAACTTTGAAATTCGTTTAGTGCTGTTTTAAACATTCTCGATTAAATTCTAACACTCAACTACTAAGATAGTTCCTTCCACTTTAGAATACATACACATATACATTAACAATAAATGTCAACAACTGCGCCGTAGTGAGACTTGAATTATTTGAATATTTGACCATCAAAGTGGAGACTGGCACTTGTCTTAAATAAATAATAATACAATATTTCCGCATGAGTGTTTGTGTCATTTTGGCAAAAACTATAGATATAGTTGTGCGCATATTTATACATTTGCTTAATGAGCATTAGCCTTAAACCAACAGATACATATACATGGGATAATGGCCAAGAAAATTTGATATTAGAAGCAGTTGGCCGCATCGTAAAATTGTTTTCCTACTTGACCGCCCACGAGAATTGTAATTAAGCAGACGCCTAAAAATCGCGAATACTACGCAAATCCGATGTGCCCGGAATGTGTTCGAAAACTTTTAGCACTTCATTTTCTAAGCGCATTTTAGCATTTAGCAAACATTCTGTGAAATTAATTTTGTATACATTTTAATTAGCTAAAAACAAGCAACAGACTGACGCCTCAATATCAAATCTCCGCCGAGACAAGAACACACACATTAAACATCAAATTCAATTACATAATCCCCACGTTGACAGACTGTCCGAATTACACATGTAGATATAGCTATATAAGTATCTGAAAGTATAGTATATCAGTACGGCACGCGTTAACCCTGTCAGTTCCCCCAGCTCCCCTTGAAAAAAGAAAAGAGATTGCCACAATGTTGGCAGCACATTTATTTATACGCACGCTGTAAATTAGCAAACAAAAATAATACATATAAGAAAACAATTGAAAACTGCAGCGCTGAGAATTTTATTTCAATTTAAATGAAATCGGGGCCAAGTTTTCAGCATCAGTAGAAATTTCGCGCACGCATTTTAGCATTCAAGTGCGCTCAATGCTCGTAAATACGCTGCTAATTGCCAAAAAGAAAATAACCAAACCAAAACAGCTAAAAAAGAAACCAAAGAGACCATAAAGCAGGGTGCCATCAGAAATTTCAGAGTTTTTACCAACCCTGCAACCTATTAAAAGCCATAAAGTCAAAAAACCATTTCCGTATCTCTAATGACACGTTCCTACCCACGTTCATTACAGATCAGGGCACACAAACGGATTGTCTACTCATCACCGAGGATGAGGAGGAGGAGCCGCAACAGCGGAATGGCAATAAAACCCCGCTACGAAAATCTGCCTCATTTTCATCCTCAACGACGGCATCTCAATCGCCAGGCAGTTCATCGTTGGGTTCGGCCACATCGACCATGTCGCTGCGCTCTACAACGCCACAGCGAGCCAATAATCTGAATCAATCTGGTTCAACGCGAACGCTTCGCAGCGATACGATCAACACATTCCAGAAATGGGAGACGACCGTTGAGTCGATTAGCTATGTGAGCACCAAAACCGTATCCATATCGGACTTTAGCAAGGAGCCACAGCTGCAGGCACAAGCAGGTAAACAAAATCAGCTAACTAGCTAATTAACTGGGTTAAGATTAAAATGTTAATGGCTATTTGTGTGCTTGCTTTGTTTATTAACAAATAGCTCGTTATTCATAAGCTAATGCATCAGAAACATTTTAATTTTCAACAAATTTTTCATCAGCGATCTGGAAAATTACTACTTACCTATAAAAATGGGCTGCGCCCGAGCATCACACACACACACATACACTGTATGTACATTTATATATGTACATATGTGCGTGCATATTTCGAATATCTTTTAAGGCACCGCATGTAAAATCACTAAATATAGATTACAACCACACGCACCGCATCGCAGCACATTGCAACTTTCATTTACAGAGAGCAAGAGCGAGAAAGAAAGAGACTAAAGCAACTTCAACTCTCGCTTTCTGTGTCTCTTGTGTCTAATTGTATAAACAATTGATATATATATAAGTACCATATGAAAAAACGACCACATTTGGACATTTTATACGTAAATTTGCAGCTGGAGGCGCAGCTCGTTTCATTCCGTTTCGGTTTTCTGCGTTTTGCTGAAATTTGATGCCTTGAGTGCATCACAGCCGGCGTCTGTCTGTGTGGCAATAAGATATATACAAAAGTATCTTAAGAGTTGAACTGCTGCTGCTGCTCCGCTTTGCTTGGGGTCGCATTCATTTGCCTCTGGTGGGGGTGCATTTCGCATTTCGCATTCATTTCATTTTTTTTATTCTCTTTGTCTCGGCATATCTCATAAAAACCAAAAAATATAAAAAAACAAGTCCTGCATGCCACATCATTTACACTTGTTCGTGTGTTTTTTGTCATATAATGATGAACTTAATTGATATGCGAATATTCTTCTTCTTGTTTGCAGTAAATTGAATGCAGTGCCTCCTCCATTGAGCTGGGCCCAATCCCCACAACACAAATACAACTAACTAAGAGCCACTAAAAAACCAACAATAATAACTAAGTCTAAGCAATTACCTTATTATTATCAACATATTATTGCGTACTAAAAAAAGTGAGAAAACCATATAAAATAATAATAATACTAATTAAAGCAAAAGAATTATCTGCAGATTTTCAGTTGCCTTGTTTTTTGTTTGCTAAACAACATTCTACTGTCATGACATAATTTGATGAATATTTTTGCAAATCTCGTGCGATAAGATAGTCTGGGGCAGTCAAGCAGATTGCTGTTAATCTACGACACAGCTGACAGCAGAAAACTACAAGATACATTTTGTAGCGCATCGCTGCAATCTGTTTGCGGCTGCTGTTGCTGTCGTTTGTCTTGCAGAACCGGCTAACTGTTTATGTTGTTGTTCTGCTACTAAGAAGTAGGCTTTGGATATGCTGAGTGCGTTTTTGTATTCAGTTTGTGTTCTTATCTCATCGCGTTGCCTATGGCAGCAGATACATTAGTCTCCTACCTGTGACAGTTTGATTCTTAACTCGTAATAAGTGATTCCATAACTGTGCTGGTTTTTGGAAAAATTGCCAAGCATGTTAACAATTAATGTGTGCAGTAAAAACTAAATAATGTACTTACAATTGATAGCATTGCCAACCGGGTAGCCTTATAGAGACCCATTCAATGCTCATCCCATATATGGCCAAAAGCAAACGCAACTCAGACACAACTTGAGTTGCAATTTGTAAAGACTGCAATTGTTTTGACGTTTAACGCACACATTTGCTAACGAAATAGAAAGTTTATTGCCAAAGGCGTCACCCGCGAGCGACATTTTTTTGTTTGAAGAAAATTCAAAAAAACATCTTAGTCTTGATGATTAAGAGACCAAATGAATAATCAAATTTATATGTAGCCAAAGCAGCGAGCCAATTTTTTTTGAATGTGGTTTTAAATTTAGACAGGCCAAATAAATTGTGTGGAAAATTTGAAAAGAAGGTGCGTGAAAAGCACTTAAAATACTTAATTAAAATGATTAGTATAGTATAGTGCATATAAAAATAATCTATAGAATTTAAATTTCGAACTATAGCTCACACTATGGGATAAAAAGTACTTTTTGTGCTCATTGGCTTGTTCTGGAATCTATAGAATTATACTAAAGCTTCGAGTGTATGCACTTTATTTGTTCACTTTTACAGTATCTAGAATTTCGATAGATTTCTTTTTCAGAATTTTTTATTTTGTTCTGCACACATATGTTGAAAAATACGTGTCAAAAATAAATCGTATTATATTTTTAGCCAACTTACTCAAAATCCGAACACTTGCCGAACCCAACGAAGAGCACAGCGAGGAAAATGAGCGAAAGAAAAAGAGCTTAAAATTTTCCACCAAGTCAAACTGCTGTGTGCTTCTGGTAGCCTTTTAACTAATTGAGCAGCCGCAAAGCACAGCAATTTGACTTTGTAGATAGGTGCAGGCTAAAATTGAGATCGATGGAACTGAAAGTGTTGCATAGTTGACGCCCAAAGCTGCTACAGACGAAAACTAACTTAGTAAAAAACCTGCTTGAGCTGCTTCTTTGATGTATTAGAGTAATCTTCTAAGACTAAGATTAATTGCAGAGCTAAAAGCCTATTTAATGTGATTTCAAACACTCGGACAACAAGTAGAGCCTGTTTAAGAAACACCCAAGTGATTGACAGCTTGCAGTCTCTAATCTTTAGCTGCCACTGTAGAGGTGAACTTGTTCATAGGCCCCCAACAAGTTGTGTAGCGCATTTGCGGCACTCTCGCAGCATTTGCCACAGCAACAATAGCAACAACATGCATGTGGAAAGTGCAAAAATATCTCATGTAAAGCGAGAGAACGCGAATCGAACACGAAGATAGTGTGGCTCTCGCTTCGTGTGCCTTGTGGCAGCTATTTGATCGCATTCTCAGCGATATTTTGTCATTCTTCGCTCGCACCTCACAAACGATCGACGTCTTGGTTTCAGTCTCGGGGATTATGACTTGAAACAGTTTGAAAATAGATATTATTTAAAGAAATACATATATATTATATATACGGTACATATAGATATATATGTGTTTGGCCATAAAGTTCGCATAGAGGTTTTTTTTAATGAAATAGTCGCCGCATATATATAAAACGTTGCAAGGATAACGCATTGAAGTAAGGATAAACGAGTTTTCAATTGATTTAATGTGTAAAATCTGTGAAAATATGAAAAATGTTCATGAAAATTTTGGTTTCGTAACCACTTTGAAAATTCTGAAAGAATTTTTCAGTGCGCTAAATATCTAAAAATAATCAACGAGCACTGCTTCGGGCGCTTTCGACGGACCATTCGGCATACCGCTCGGGCAGCGGATCGTGGGGTCCGCACCCAATTCGACAAATGGACTGTGAATTCGTGCATACAGACAAAAACGATAGATGTGCATATAGATATGAATAAGCGATCTGCTCGAAAGATATAGATAAATCTATATCTCTTTATATTTAAATATAATGTATAAATGAATATAATATATATTAATTGCCGTGCATATTTTCTTTTGTACATTATCCTGGCTGATCCTGGCAAGGAATACAGGCAACGATAGCTAAGATAATGTACAGAATTGTGAAAAATATACTGTGCGTAATGAATATTGAAAATCCGAGCAAAGAGCAGTGTACAGTGCATAGTTTTCGCCATTGGAAATACCAGAAAGAAAAAAATGTTAAAAATAGCCCCTGAAAAATAAGAAGATACCACCGACACAGTGTGTATAGAAAGATGTTCGTGTGTTTGCTGCATGTGTGTTTGTGTGTCGCAGTGAAAAATTTGAGTGGCTAAAAATAGCCTGAAATGCCTCACAGGCAAAGAATATGAATTTGAAGAAGGATGGATGGTGGTGATGGTGGTGATAAAGATGAAGAAATCTTTTTCAATATATGTTGTTCATATTTATATTTAATCTATATGCAGCTCAGGGTTTGAGCATAAAAAAAGCCAAATTCAAGTGTGTGTCATAAAGATAAAAATGAAAAGATAGATGCTTTAAGCACACTGAAAAGAAAATCGAAAAAAAAAAAAAACAATAAATGAAAGAAAAAAACACAAAATTCAACGTTTGCCAAAAGCTATTTTCGAGTGATAAATGTTTAGTGTGTGTTGGTTTTGTGAAAAATACATCAAATTATAATGAGATTTTTCTTTTCTATTTTGCCCTGTATTCAATTTCAGCAATAAAGAAGCGAAAGTATTTGTATAGAAATCTATATACATAAATAAATATATATATAAAGTGAAGAAGCAAATCAAAGAGAAAAGTGATCGAAAGAGGTGTTTATTTTAGTGCAGTTGACAACTGCAACGATTTGGTTGTCATTTTCAATGATATATAGTGATATATAACAACTAAAAATGCAACGACAAAATCCGAACCCGTACCAGCAGCAGCAGCAGCACGAGCAGCACCAACAACAACAAGTGCAGCAGCAATACTCCACTCAAGAGTATTCGCACTCTAGTCAAGAGCAGCATCAGCAGCAAAGGATTAGCCGCACTGAACAACATGTTCAGAGGAGTCAAATCACCACTCAGCAACGAGGTCAGTCCGTCTGCCTGTTTGCCAGTCTGCGAGTCTGTACTCGTCTGCCATGTCAAATGTTACTCCATCTCATTTATGGATTTCAGCAAGGTGCATTGACCAGTGGGATTCACACCGTGGATTTAGAATCTCTACTGTTTCAAGCTCTTGATTCTGAACATTCGTTTGATTCAGACAAAATGGCTCCAAAGCAAATGCTTTTCTCATACCAATTTCATTTTAACAGAAAATCCTTGCATGCTAAATCAAAACCACTTAACCACTTAGACTTGCTGTTGTCGAACACTAAAGTTACTGAAGATGATTTTGTTTATAGAAAGGATAAACGTATTACTTTAATAGTTTACATATTGACTGTCCCAATTGAACAATGCATTAAAGACAGACCCCAGAAAGAAAAGAAATATAGAATTGCAAAGTTCAGTTAAGAAAAATGAGATCCGTCCCGTATTGAAATTAGATATTTCTAGCTTACCTGTTTGGCTCTAGTAAAAACCTATTGCTATTGACTTTTAAAACCTTGTATTGTAATTATTAGCCATCATTTCATATGGAAAAAGCTCCTGTTTGGCTCTAGTAATAAAAGTCTATACTTGCTATTGACTTTTAAAACCTTGTATTTACATTTTCATTAGCCATCATGACGCCATAAAATATATATTTATATTTATAATCAGCACTGTAAGCTTTGTCGACTTAGCCATGTCAGTCGGTTTCTATGCAAATTCTCGTATCTGTAAGCTTGGTAAGGGTTTTTTTTAATTTGTAAAATCGGCCAGATCAGACAATTATATCGTAAAGCTTGCATACAAATGAAAGATTTGTAGCAAAAACTTAGTTTGAGAAAGCCCTTTCTGGCGTATTCTATATTCGAAGCGCCAAACAAAGCTGCCTTACTACTCTTTCGTAATATAATTCTAATATGCTAAATTATGTATAAATTATACAAAAAACTGAAAAATTGTATCTTAGTCCTTAGTTTTATCATCGTCCATTCTGTAGCACACGGTTAATACTGCGTTTAACTTATGTTTCTTTAAAAAGCGATTATTTTTTTATTGTGTTTCATTTCCCAATAAATAAACATTTTTGGCTTATTCTAGAAATATGATCGAAAACAGATGTTTGTAAGCTTAACAAAGTTTCAATTTAAATACCTTAATATTAATTTTCATAGCCCGGTATGTTGCTCAAATATTCTTAACAAGAACAACAAAAGGCTTCTCAGACTGTTTATAAATATCAAATATTATTGAAGGTATCATCTGTTAAAATGTTCTCCTGCGATATCACTAAAAAGCAAGTACTGTGATATACAATATTCTGTAAGCATGTTATATTATTACAGATAAACACAGACGTTTACAATATCAATTAATTATTGATATGATAATATATAAATTAAAATAATGAAATACATTTTGCGTTATATAAAATTGTCATTTACTAAAATCAAAAAATATAATCTGCAATGAATAATTCATAAAATATATATATTTATACGTTAATGAAAAATATTTTATGGCAATGACTCATCGTTTATCTATTGAAACATTTTTGACTAACAAACACTTATATTATTCATATTCTTCTTGTATTTCATTACTTAAATCTTAATTGGTAATCAGCCAAAAAATTTTGGACTATTTTTAAATATTCCATTCATCTGCCAAAATGTTGAGCGTGCGCTGCACTGACATACATATACATGAATAAATAGATATACGTTAAAAGAACTGTCTTAGAGCTCTTATACTGTTTGCTTTGTTTACATTCTTCACTTGTTGCATTGTGTTATACTTACGCATTGGAGAAAGTGAATAAGATGTATGGCACGTATGCTCTCTTATACTGACAGCCGAAGGTAGCCGAAGGTAGTTTGCCGAACTACTCGAGTGTGCGCATAAAAGTCAGAGAGGACAAGCAAATGAGTGAGTGATCGAATAAGAATGGGGAGACAGATAGAAAGAAACAGCTGATCTTGTTGTTTGTTTACATTCACCTGTTGATAGCAAACAAATATCTATATATTAATGACACACTTCAGGAAAAGTCTATGCTCATGCCAAAATTCACACATAAGTTAATATGCCTATACATTTAGCAGATAACTAAATATATATACATATATTTAGATATTAGTAAGCGTGCCAACTTCTAAATATAGCAAACTCAAACTAGAAATGATACAGCCCTGGCAATGAGCTTACATTTTCAAGTTCTTGTTTATATTCAAATTTTGTTATAAAGTGGGTGACAAAAATTGGCAAGTAAAAGTTAATATTAAACACAGATGTAAAAAGGATTCATGGTTTAAATAAAATCATACAAAATAAATAAAAAAAAAACATCATAACAAATAACTTTTGTATGTGCATGAATCTAATAAGTTTGCTAATTAAACTTAATTTTCTAATATCTCACATTCATTTTAACGAGCTTCACTGCAATCTTTAGCTGTACTTTATTACATTGTATTTCCTTCATAATTTTACAGTACAACAACATCAAGGTGGTATTGGAGGCACCTATGTACCGCCGTCATTGACACACGTTTATGCCCAAGGTGACATTTCACCGCCTGTATTCGAGCAGATTTTCAAGAACGCTCGCTTCGCCCAGGGTGGCAACGCCCTGTTCGAAGGTAGGCTGCGTGGCAACCCAAAGCCATTCGTTACATGGACCCGAAAAGGCGCACCACTTCTCGAGTCGCAAAAGTTTCGCATGAGCTATAACGAGGCCACCGGTGATGTGTCCCTGCTGATCAATCAGATCGGACCCGGAGACGAGGGCGAGTACACGTGTACGGCTCGTAATCAGTACGGCGAGGCTATTTGCAGTGTCTACATTCAACCGGAAGGCGCACCAATGCCTGCACTGCAGCCCATCCAGAATTTGGAGAAGAACATCTACTCCAACGGATATTCGTATACGTCCATTGAAGAGGAGTTCCGTGTGGATACCTTTGAGTATAGACTTTTGCGTGAGGTCTCCTTCAGGGAGGCCATCACGCGTCGCTCTGGCTATGAGCAAGATAGTCAGCTGTCCCATGAGCTAGATCGCTCTCTGGGTCCTGCGCAAGCACCACAAATATCGCAGAAACCTAGAAGCTCTAAGCTTATTGAGGGCTCCGATGCTGTTTTCACTGCACGCGTCGGCTCCAATCCGAGACCACGTCTGACATGGTTCCACAACGGACAACGTTTGGTTGCCTCACAAAAGTATGAGATCTCTTATTCAAGTGGCGTGGCCACACTGCGTGTGAAGAACGCCAACATCAAGGATGGCGGCCACTACACCCTCTTGGCCGAAAATCTCCAGGGCTGCATCGTCTCCTCAGCTGTGCTGGCTGTCGAGCCGGCTGCTGAGACTGCCTACGAGCCCAAGCCTGTAGATCAGATGGCCGAGCAGCTGGAGGCAGGCAAGGCATTGCCACCAACTTTTGTCAAGGGCTTTATGGATCGCGAGGTGACCGAGGGTCGCATGACACGCTTTGATTGCCGTGTTACTGGCAATCCTTATCCGGAGGTCTTTTGGTTCATTGATGGCCGTCAAGTGCGCGACGATGCTTCGCACAAGATTCTGGTCAACGAGTCTGGCAGCCACTCACTGATGATTACGAACGTGAGCCGTTTAGATGGTGGCGCTGTCCAGTGCTTGGCCCGCAACAAGGCCGGTGAGGTGGCCATCGAGGCACAGTTGCATGTGCTGGAGAAGGAACAAGTTGTCGCACCACAATTTGTTCAACGCTTTAGCACGATGACTGTCCGCGAGGGTGAACCAATCACCATGAGTGCCAATGCTATTGGCACACCCGTGCCACGCATCACTTGGCAAAAGGATGGCGTGCAAATTTCTTCAACCGCTGAACGATTTGTGGGCATCGATGGTGGCGCCACCTGCCTGGAGATACCGCATGTGAAGGCTGCCGATGCTGGCTGGTACCAGTGTACCGCACAAAATATTGCCGGTTCCACGGCGAACCGGGCAAGACTCTATGTCGAAGTTCCCAGAGAGCAACCAAGTCACGAACAGAGGCGTCTTAATCTACCAAGACCAACGAAAGTTATTGAGCCTGAGTGAGTCCTACATATTTGCTAAAGTAAAGAGTTGTCCACTCATTTATGTTTATATATATATTTGTAGGCCAAGTCCTGGCCCTGAAATCATTTATTTGCGTCATGTGGAACGCGCCAAGCCGCATCTGCGACCTGGCGAGGAGGATCGTGTTTATCCACCACCACAGTTCATCATACCGCTGCAAAATGTGCAGCAGACTGAAGGTGGTCGTGTCCACATGGAGGCGCGCATTGAACCTGTTGGCGATCCCACAATGGTCGTTGAATGGTTCCTCAACGGTCGTCCACTGGCTGCCAGTAAGTATTTAGAATACACCGACTGCATATCCTATGCTGATCGCTTATTTTTCTCTAAGGTGCTCGCGCCACATCTGTCTTCAAGTTTGGCTTCATTGCTCTTGATCTTTTGAGCATTATGGGTCATGATTCTGGAGAATACATGTGCCGTGTGAGCAACGCTAGTGGTGTCGCTGAATCGCGCTCCATTCTATCGGTGGTACAGCGTCCATCGATTGAGCAATCGTCGCAGAATCCGAATAGCATGCAGTACATCAATCAGCTGGAGGATTATTCACGCTATCAGCGCCAGGAAAGTTCAGAGGAGTTGATGAATCAAGCTCCACAATTTATACGTCCACTGCGCGATCTGGGTGAATTCGAGGAGGGCAAGAATGTGCACTTTGAAGCACAAGTAACTCCCGTGAATGATCCCAGCATGCGTGTGGAATGGTACAAGGATGGTCTACCAATTACTGCCAGTTCGCGCATCACTGCCATTTTCAACTTCGGCTATGTCTCCCTAAACATATTGCACCTACGTGCCGAAGATGCTGGCGAATACACCGTCCGGGCCGTGAATCGCATTGGCGAGGCCATCAGTCAGTCCACAATACGCGTGCATACGCGCTCCCAGGTCACCGCCGATCTGGGTATACCCGAGCAGCAGCGTTATATTGAGAAGGTTGAGCAGTTGGAAGACTACCGCAAGTCCCAGCAGCGTCGCCATGTCCAAGAAGCACCCGAGGCCATTGCGCCGCCTCAATTCAAAACACCAATCCAGAACCAATTCGATCTGCGTGAGCACGCGCATGCGCATTTTGAGGCACGCCTCGAACCCGTTGGCGATGCCACTATGCGTGTCGAGTGGCTCAAGGATGGTCAGCCTCTGGAGGCCAGCTCGCGTATCACTACCTACCATAACTTTGGCTATGTAGCGCTGACCATCAAGCAAATAACCGTATATGATGCCGGCACCTATACCTGCCGTGCCTACAATGCCATGGGCCAGGATACGACCACCGCCCAGTGTACGGTCATTTCGAAGAACGAGATTGTCACAGACACTCAGCATGCAGGTGGCTTGCAGAAGATTCAGCACCTGGAGGACTCCTCACGCTATGGTCGCCGTGAGGAAGAGGAAACGTACATTACTCAAGCACCACGATTCCTTGGCCCAATGAAGGGCACCACCAAGATTCTGGAGGGACAACGTGCTCACTTTGAGGCACGCGTCGAGCCGCAAAGCGATTTGGGCATGCAAATCGAATGGTATCATAACGGTCGCTCCATCACCGCCGCCAATCGCATCCAAACGTATTACGATTTCGGCTATGTTGCCCTGGATATCTCCCAAGTGCGCGCCGAGGATGCAGGCGTTTATCAAGTAGTGGCTAGAAACAAGCTAGGTGAAGCTCAGTTGCAAGCAACGATGGTAGTGGAAAGTAAGTATCAACTAACTTGTATTATTATTTAATCAGCAAATAACCTATTTTGGTTGTACCCTACAGCTCGTTCCAGCATCGACACATCTAGCATGCATCGCGGCCTCTATGAGAAGACCCAGAATATGGAAAATAAACCATTTGTAGAGCCCCACTACGATATCGAGGAGATCTCCAAGTCAAAGCCTGTTTTTGTGCAGCCGCTGACCGATCCCAAGCCCATACACGATGGCAAGAATATTCATCTGGAGTGCCGTCTCGAGCCCATGGGAGATCCAACAATGCGTGTCGAATGGTTCCAAAACGGACGCCCAGTTACGGTCGGCTCCCGTTTTCGCACTTATTATGATTTCGGCTTTGTCGCCCTGGACATCATTCAGGCCACGGCTGCCGATTCCGGCGAGTACACCGTGCGTGCCACCAACCATTTGGGCTCGGCCCACACCTCCGCCTGTGTGCGTGTGATTGATCGCACCGATGTGGTTACGGAAACGCAGAACGAACAATCTCTGGAGCAGATTCAGCTACTTGAGGACTCGCGTCGTCGTCAGCACCGTGAGGAGGACATTACTGTTATGCAGGCTCCGCAATTTACTCGTGCTTTGCACAACATTGAAACTATCGAGGGCACCAATGTGCATCTGGAGTGCCGCCTGCAACCCGTGGGTGATCCTAGCATGCGAATCGAATGGTTCGTAAATGGCAAGCCCGTGAAAACTGGTCATCGCTTCCGTCCAGCCTATGAATTTGATTATGTGGCATTGGATCTGCTTGGCTGTTATGCCATCGACTCGGGCGTCTACACATGCCAGGCGCGCAATCAACTTGGCGAAGCCGTCACCTCAGGCTCTGTGCGCATCATTGCCAAGAGCGATTTGTTACTGGAAACTCAAAACAAGAGTGGTCTGCAGAAGATCCAATATCTAGAGGATTCATCACGCTATCGTCGCAATGAGGAAATCGACGAGGTGGTCAACATTCGTCCACGCTTCCTGACCCATCCTAAGAGCTTGACCAACACCAGGGAGGGAGCTCACGCGCATTTCGAGTGCAAAATTGAACCAGTAACTGATCCAAATTTGAAGGTGGAGTGGTTTAAGAACGGTCGTCCCATTACGGTGGGACATCGTTTCCGTCCCATTCACGATTTTGGATATGTGGCCTTGGACATCGTAGGTTTGATTGCTGAAGACTCTGGTGTTTACACCTGCCGTGCCGTCAATCTTATTGGCTCTGATGAGACTAAGGTGGAGCTGCAATGCCGCAGCGGTGAGCAAATTGTCACCGTCACCCAGAACGAGGCTGGTCTTGAGCAGATACACTATTTAGAGGATCGTTCGCGCTATAGCCGCCGCGAGGAGATCGACGAGAGCACCAAACAGGCTCCTGTCTTTACCACCTCACTTAAAAATGTTGAGATCAAGGAGAATCAACGCGCTCACTTTGAATGTCGTTTGATTCCCGTGTCGGATCCCTCAATGCGCGTGGAGTGGTATCACAACAATTTACCTCTTAAATCGGGCTCCCGTTTCACGGAGACAAGCAACTTCGGCTTTGTGGCCCTAGACATAATGTCCACGCTACCAGAAGATGCCGGCACATACACCTGCCGTGCTTACAACGCAGTAGGTGAAGCCATCACTTCAGCCGTTGCTGTTGTACACACCAAGAAGTCCATCTATCTTGAATCGCAGCATGAGACTGCATTGCCACGTCTGCAGCACTTGGAGGATGGCTCCAAGCGTCAGCGCATAAGCGTACAGGACGAGATCGTATCGCAGGCTCCGGTCTTTACCATGCCAGTGAGAGATGTGCGTGTCGCTGAGAACCAGGCGGTGCACTTTGAGGCTCGTCTTATACCCGTAGGCGATCCGAAGTTGACGGTTGAATGGCTGCGTAATGGTCAGCCCATTGAGGCGTCTAACCGCACAACCACCATGCATGACTTTGGCTATGTGGCCCTTAACATGAAGTACGTGAATCCCGAAGATTCCGGCACTTACACCTGCCGCGCCGTTAATGAGTTGGGTCAGGCCGTGACCTCTGCCTCGTTGATTGTGCAGTCCAAGACTGCGATCCAATTAGAGACTCAACATGAGGCAGCTATGCACAAGATTCATCAGCTTGAGGATCACAGCAAGTATCAGCGACGTGAGGAAGAGGAATATACTGTGACCACGGCCCCCATGTTTGTCACTAAGTTGATTGGTCCTACCAAGCTGGTTGAGGGCCAGAGTGCCCATTATGAGTGCCGCATTGAACCTTATCCGGATCCAAATCTGAAGGTCGAGTGGTTCCACAATGGCAAACCACTGAGCACCGGTCACCGCTTCCGCACCACCTACGACTTTGGCTTTTCCGCCCTAGACATTCTGACCGTCTATGCAGAAGACAGTGGCGAGTACACTTGTCGTGCGACCAACAATCTAGGCGAAGCTGTTAATTCGATTGTATTGAATGTGACTTCCCGTTCGTCGATTATTCAAGAAACCCAGCATGAGGAGGCACTGCATAAGATTCAGCATCTAGAGGATGCCTCACGCTTCCAGCGCAAGACCGAAGAGGATCAGTTCCATGCGGAGCGTCCACAGTTTGGACGTCCTCTGCGTAATGCGAAAGTTAATGAGGGCACTCCCGTTCATCTGGAGGCCACGCTGATCCCAGTGAATGACCCCACCATGAAGGTAGAATGGTTCTGCAATGGCAGACCAATCCAAACAGGTCATCGTTTCAAGACCACCTATGATTTTGGTTTTGTTGCCCTGGACATCCTGTATGCCCATGCCGAGGATACGGGCACATACATGTGCAAGGCAAAGAACGCTGTCGGGGAAGCTGTCACGACTTGTGCTGTAAACGTAACAGGTAGCTACTGTATTGGTTTTTTCTTATCGATTACTAATCCATTTTAATTTGTAGCAAATAAGACACTGGATCTGGATACGCTCGATGCTCAGCGGCTGGAAAAGATCCGTCAACTAGAGAACTATGCGCCACCCACGAAGGCCGTCGTGGAGGAGAAGGGACAAAAGCCAGTTTTCCTCACGCCTCTCAGCAATATGGAGCATCTGAAGGAAGGCGAGCACGCTCATCTGGAGTGTCGCGTTGAGCCCATAAGCGATTCCAATCTAAAGATCGAATGGTTTTGCAATGGCAAGCAATTGCCGACTGGACATCGCTACCGCACTACCCACGACTTTGGCTATGTTGCCCTAGATATCTTATATGTCTACGGTGAAGATACGGGCACCTATATGTGCAAAGCCACCAATTTGCTGGGCGAAGCCGTTAACACTTGCAATGTGCGTGTACTGAACCGACGCAGCATGATCCTAGATACGCAACATCCTGATGCAATGGAGAAGATACAAAAGTTGGAATCAAAGGTTGTCACTACACGTACAGAGGTTGGCGATCAGCCAATTGGTCCGCCCCACTTCACTGCTGATTTGCGTGGCTCCACGGAGATCTACGAGGGTCAGACGGCGCACTTTGAGGCGCAGGTGGCGCCCGTGCACGATCCCAACTTGCGCATTGAATTCTATCACAATGGCAAGCCATTGCCCTCGGCAGCCCGCTTCCACATAACTTTTGACTTTGGATATGTCTCTTTGGACATTACTCATGCCGTCGCTGAAGATGCGGGCGAGTACTCCGTTCGCGCTGTAAATGCTTTGGGACAAGCTGTCTCCTCAACTAAGTTGCGTGTGATTGCCCGGGGCACCATCATCTCGGACACCCAACATCCTGAAGGTCTGGAGAAGATTCGCAAGCTGGAATCTGCGGCACCGCATCAGCGCCAGGAGGTGGAAACTCCCGGCACACGCCAGCGTCCAATGTTTACCCAGCCACTGCAAAATATTGACCGCATTAACGAGCACCAAACGGCACACTTTGAGGCACGTCTGATTCCCGTGGGTGATCCCAATCTTAAAGTTGAATGGTATCGCAATGAAAAAATAATCGAGGACAGCTCTCGTATCACCAAACAACATGACTTTGGATTTGTTTCGCTCGACATCTCACACATCCGCAAGGAAGATGAGGGTGTTTACATGTGTCGTGCTGTAAATCCACTTGGTGAGGCCGTCACCACCGCTTCCATGCGTGTGGTAAGTGAGGCTACCATCCTCATGGATACCCAACATCCGGACAGCATCAGTCGCATTCATCAGCTAGAGAAGCCGATGGCTCCACGTCCAACGGAACCTGAACGTCTCTTCGAGAAGCCCATCTTTACTCAGTTGCTGTCAGGTCCCTCCGAGTTGTGGGAAGGTGCGCATGCGCACTTTGAGGCTCGTGTTGTGCCAGTGGGCGATCCGTCTCTGAAATTCGAGTGGTTCATCAATGGCGTGGAGCTGCAAATGGGCTCGCGTCTGCGCACCACTCATGATTTTGGCTTTGTCACCCTGGACATTGCTGCTGTTGTGCCCGAAGATGCTGGCGTGTACATGTGTCGCGCCTACAATGCAGCTGGTGAGGCAGTCTCCTCGACTGCCATGAAGGTGAAGACCCGAGCCAACATCGATGGACAACCCTTGATACCAGAGTCATGGGAAGCCATTCGTCTGAAAGAGGCTGCCATGAATCGCGTGCCTGAAATGTTTGTGGACTCAACACCCCAGCAGGCACCTGTGTTCACCACTCACTTGCAGAGCTACGACAAGTTGCATGAGGGTCAACATGTTCATTTAGAGGCTCAGGTGGAGCCACGTGCCGATCCCAACTTGCGCATCGAGTGGTTCAAAAATGGTATTTCCCTTACCACCGGCTCACGCATCCGCAGCACCTTTGACTTTGGTCTGGTGACGCTTTCGATTAATGGATTGCGCGAAGATGACTCTGCTATTTATACCTGCAAGGCTACAAACCAGGTTGGTGAGGCTGTGTCGACCTCATCGCTTAAGATTGAAGATCGCCACTGGCTGCAGGCAGAGTCACTGCATCCTGATTCGTTGCCACGTATCGGTCAACTAGAGGCACCCAAGGAGGGTCGCCCCGAAGCCCCAGAGCCAACATATGAGACGCCTGTGTTCATCACTCATCTAAACAATATTGAGTGCAACGAGACCGACAATGTGCGCTTCGAGTGCAACGTGGAACCAGCTCGTGATCCAACTATGCAGATCGAATGGTTCTACAATGGTCAACCTCTGCAGGCAGCAGCCAAGTTCAAGTCCATCTATGACTTTGGCTATTGTGCTCTGGATCTAAGCAATACCTATGCGGAGAACAGTGGTATCTATACATGCAAGGCCACTAACAGCAAGGGATCAGCAACCACCTCAGGCACATTGAAGTGCACTGGTGGCAAGACCATGTTCCTGGATACACAACATCCACAGGGCGTTAGCGGTCTGGAGGCTGTGCAAGAAACTGAGGAAGCATTAGCCAATCGCTATGCACAGAAGACAACTAAGCCGGAGACTCAGTATCCACCGCCAGTATGGACCAAACCCCTACAACAGGAGTTCCATTTGTCTGAGGCCCAGTCTATTCACCTGGAGGCTAATGTAGAGCCCAAAGAGGATCCAAACTTGTTTATTGAGTGGTACTTCAATGGAAAGCTGCTGCAACATGGCTCACGCTTTAAGATGACCAGCGAATTTGGTTTCGTTACCATGGACATGATTGAAGTCTACTCCAGGGATCAGGGCATCTACACATGCAAGGCATATAACAAGGCTGGTGAGGCATTCACCTCTACAACAATTTTCTGCTCGAGCAAGGAGAGCATTATTGAATCCACTCAGCATCCAAAGGGTGCCGAGGGTCTCGAACAGATTCAGGACCTTGAGGACTCCCTACGCAAGGATGGCAGCAAGCCGGAGCAACCCGAACAGGGCATTGCTCCACGCTTCACCACCGAATTTGTTAATATTGTGGACATCGGAGAGGGAGAGTTGGCTCACTACGAGGCAAATCTGATACCTCTGGGCGACCAGAGCATGGTCATTGAATGGTTCTTTAATGGCCAGGTGCTTGAGGCTAGTCATCGCGTTCGCACCATATACGCCTTTGGTACCGTCGCACTGGAAGTGCTGGGCACCAAGATTGAAGACACTGGTACCTACACCTGCCGTGCCACCAACAAATATGGTTCGGCTGAGATCAGCTGCACGTTGGAGTGTGTAGATAAGCCACGTGGCCAGAAGCCCCATTTCACATCACATATTCAGCCGCTGCAGGGCCTGAAGGATGGCCAATCTGCGCACTTTGAGTGTACTTTGATACCAGTTAATGATCCTGACCTGAAGGTAGAGTGGTATCACAATAGCAAGCTGCTCCGTCACTCCAATCGCATCAAGACAGTTTCCGACTTTGGCTATGTGGTCTTGGACATTGCTTACCTGCAGGATCATGACAGTGGTGAATATGTCTGCCGTGCTTATAACAAATATGGTGAGGACTTCACTCGCACCACTCTCAACTGTGGTGGTCGTGGTGGCGTCTTCTATGACAGTCTGCAGCCCGATTCACTTCAAAGGATTCGGGAGCTAGAGTGTCCTCAGGGACAGCAAACAGATACTAGTGCACCACTTGTCGCAGAGCCACCCAAGTTCATTACACAGATCGCTGATGTAACCAAACTTGTGGAGGGACAAAGTGCTCACTTTGAGGCGCGCCTGACACCGATAACCGATCCCGACCTAGTGGTGGAATGGTATTTCAATGGCAAGAAACTGCCACATGGACATCGTTTCCGCACCTTCCACGATTTTGGCATTGTTATCCTCGACATTCTTTACTGCTACGAAGAGAACTCTGGCGTTTATGAGTGCCGTGCTTATAACAAATATGGCGAAGATGTCACCAAGGCTACACTGAAGTGTGCATCCAAAGCCAGCCTCATCCTGGACTCTCAGCTGCCACGCGGCATGGAAGGCGGTCTGGAGAAGATTGCTAATCTGGAGTACAGCATGGTGCGCACACGCCAAGAGACCACCGAGGAGACCAGAGGCAAGGCACCTGTGTTTACAGTTCCATTGGAGAACATTGAAAATCTGCGTGAAGGTGAGAATGCTCACTATGAAGCACGCATTACGCCCGCTGATGACCCCAAGCTAAAGGTCGAGTGGTATTGGAATGGACGTCCACTGAAGGCCGGTTCACGCTTCCGCACTTTCTGTGACTTCGGTTTCGTTATTTTGGAGATGTCGCCCGTTTACCCTGAGGACTCTGGTGAATACTCGTGCCGTGCGATCAATGAGTACGGTGAGGCTGTGACCACCGCCACAATGAAAATTCAAGGCAAGCGCAGCATCATTATGGAATCGCAACTGCCCAAGGGCATGGAGGGCACCATTGATCGCATCGCTGAACTGGAGGGTCTGGGCTCACATAGCACAGAGTTTGTCCCCGAGGACGATACTGGCAAGCCACCAGAGTTTGTGACGACGCCCTTCGATATGGTAATTTCGGAGAACACGCTGGCTCACTTTGAGTGCCGTCTGCAGCCCATCAACGACCCGTCCATGCGTGTGGACTGGTTCCACAATGGCAAGGCCTTGTGGTCCGGCTCTCGTATCAAGACTATTAACGACTTTGGTTTTGTTATCTTGGAGATAGCTGGCTGCTATCAGCGCGATACGGGTCTGTATACGTGCAAGGCAACCAACAAACACGGTGAGGCAACTGTCTCCTGCAAGCTGCAGGTCAAGGGTCGCCAGGGCATTGTGATGGAGCCCCAACTGCCTTCCAACTTCCGCTCTGGCACTGAGAGCTTGCAGAAGCTGGAGGAGAGCATGCATAAGCGCGAGGAGATTGTTATTGATGAGGAGCAACCGAATCCACCCCGATTTACTGAGGAGATCAAGGACAATCTGGATGTTCCTGAGAGCGGTCCCATTCACTTTGACTGCCGTGTCGAGCCTGTAGGCGATCCAACTATGCGCATTGAATGGTTCTTCAATGGACGTGTTATGGCCACCGGCTCCAGAGTCCATCAACTTAACGACTTTGGCTTTATTGCCTTGGATGTAGACTACATCTATGCTCGTGATTCCGGCGAGTACACGTGCCGTGCCACTAACAAGTGGGGCACTGCCACCACAACCGCAAAGGTGACTTGCAAGGGCAAGCACAACATTGTGTACGAATCGCAGCTTCCAGAGGGCATGACCTCTGAGAAACTGAAGGAATTGGAGCGTGGACGCATTCCTGAGGCACCCAAAGTTGTTGAGGAAACATTTGGACCACCAAAGTTCACCACACAAATTACATCAGTCGTGGCCGAAGAGTCTGAAGCTGTGAGATTCGAATGTCAAGTGGAGCCCAAGACGGATCCCAGTCTTCGTGTTGAATGGTACCGCAATGGCAAACCTTTGCCTTTGGGTCATCGCTATAGGAACGTTTTTGACATGGGTTTCGTTTCGCTGGACATTTTGTATGTTTACAGCGATGACTCTGGCGAATACACTTGCCGTGCCGTTAACAACCATGGCGAGGATCGCACAAAGGCCACCATCTCCTGCAAGAGTAAGCTATCTTTTATATCAGTCGTAGCCTTTATATTCTTACTAATTTTTTTTTTTTTAGAATTGCCAACTATTTTGCTGCAAAACCAGGTACCTCGTGGCATGAAGCGCTCGGATGCCCTAACTCAAATGGAGGCAACGATCAAGAAGTACACCTCAGAGGTACATTTAACCGAGGATGATCTTTTCGATCCGGATCGCAAGCAGCCACCACGTTTTGTTACACAAATCAAAGAACAGCTTACGCTCACGGAGATGGCAAAAACCAAATTCGAGTGCCAGTTGGCGCCTGTGGGTGATCCCAACATGAAGGTCGAATGGTTCTTCAATGGCAAACCTTTGCTTTTCAGTATGTTTCTATTCAATTTCTCACTAAGAGCTCTTTTAATATGAAACCCTTTTGTATCTGCAGAGAATCGTTTCTTGCCAATTTACGATTTCGGCTATGTGGCCATGAACTTTGGCTGGGTGTATCCAGAGGATAGCGGTGAATATGTTTGCCGTGCTACCAACTTGTACGGCAAGGATGAAACCCGTGCTGTCATCAAGGTATCCGGCAAGCCGGGCATTGTATACGACTCACAACTGCCTGCGCATATGCAGAGTATCGATCGCATTCGCGAAATGGAGGCTTCCTGGCAAGTGTAAGTAGTCTAATATTATTGGTCATAAGAAATATCCTTTCTCAATATAACTTACTCGCTCTAGTGTGCCAGAGGAAGCTGATCCGGATGCCAAGCCAAGAACGAAGCCCGTTTTCGTTAGCAAACTGGAGCCACAGACTGTAGAGGAGGGCGATCCCGCCAGATTCTGTGTGCGTGTCACCGGACATCCACGTCCTCGTGTCATGTGGCTTATCAATGGACACACTGTTGTGCATGTAGGCATTTCTTTTAACACATCTAATACCAATTTACTACAATATCTATTTTCACAGGGCTCACGTTATAAGCTGACCAACGATGGCATGTTCCATCTTGATGTACCCAAGACGCGTCAATATGATACCGGCAAGGTGGAGGTTATAGCGCGCAACTCTGTGGGCGAATCGATTGCTTCGACCGAACTGAAAGTTGTCGCACGCTCTGATGACTATCGCAATGTGCTCAAGAACTCACCACGCCGTAAGTCACACATACACCAACACCTGTTACATGCACACATGACAAAAAATACCAGCAGATATATATAAATTAACAGCTATTAGAATTTAACACAATTTTAATGCAGTAGTTTTTTTAGCTGGCTAAACTAAATACCAAAACTCACACAAAATCACATAAAAGACTGCATTGTAAATATACATAAAACACATATGGTATACATATTGAAGTAGAATAGCACCCAAAGTTATTACGTTTCAATTCACATGCCACAGGCAGTATATTATAAAAAAAACAAGCCAAGACAACTAAATCCCCAAGTTCCCAAGTACAAAACACCCAATTCCCTACGAGAAATACGCTTCCCCTCTTAATATTCCCACAAGAGCCTCGTGTTGTCCATTCAACTGAGCTGTCTCAAAGGAGCGACCCAGCGGAATCTGCGCCCTAATGGACTCCATCACTAAGTATCACTGGACCATGGGTAGTATGGTTGTGTGCAAGTTTTTAGTGTGTGCGTGTTTTACAAGGCTGTCTATATTCTAAACTGTGGCTGATCTCATTCAACTCTCTGTTCTCTGTTCTCATTGCAATTAAATAAAAATCCAAACGGAGCTAATAAACCTCTGTAAATATCATCCTAAATTTTACTACACATGTATCATATTTTCAAACTACTTATTAAAATTCATGTACTAATACTAAAGCTATAGGAATGCAGTTTTAGCTAACCAGCTGTATGAACTTTAATGCATGCAAACAGTTAATTTTTCTTATGTACCTAGATGTACTTAGCTGTGTCCACAAAATAGTGATTAATCATGTCAATTTGTTTTCGAATATGTAGCGTGGTATGATTATGAGCTAGCTGGTTATCAGAAAGAGCGTCAGGAGAACGAGTTGGAAAAGGCATTCGATGAGCGTAAGCAATACTTGGCAGAGCAGAGTGCGCATACCCTTAAAGGCGTTGAGCACTTGAAGCCCAAGCAATACAAGCCCCAAGCTCCCGACTGGCAGCAGAACGTGAAGGCCAAGAAGAGTGAGGAGTACTACAATAAGCTGCAAAGCCTGGAAACCGAACAGCTTCTGAAGGAGACCCACATGCGCAGTGATACGCATCAGTATGCTATACCCGGCGAGAAGGTTGTCAGCAGCTCCGCTGCAAAGGGCATGGCCCAATCCTACGAAGAGAATCTGTAAGTCCTTATCAAATACTTTAAGCAGACTTAATCTTGACAAGTCGAAATCTCCACAGTCAGGAGCAAACAAGCACCGCCCAGATCCAGCCGGCCTTACCAAAGGGCACAGCTCAACCATCTGAGTCTTCTGTGCATGGCCGTGAAGTGCACATGAACAAGCAGCAGCAAGTGCAGAAGGAGATCCAAGGTGATTTAGAGATTACACGCAAGATCACTGCTACGGAGACCACTGAGGTAGAGCACAAGGGAACCATTCAGGAGCGCGTCGTCAAGGGTCCCGTTAAGCCTGCCAAGGCGCCTGTCTTCACCAAGAAGATTCAGCCCTGCCGCGTCTTTGAGAACGAGCAAGCCAAATTTGAAGTGGAATTTGAGGGTGAACCAATGCCTCAGGTTAAATGGTATCGCGAGAGCTTCCCTATTCAGAACTCTCCCGATCTACAGATACATACGTTTAGCGGTAAATCCATATTAGTCATACGTCAGGTCTTTATTGAAGACTCGGCTGTGTTTTCGTGTGTGGCTGAGAACCGAGGCGGTACTGCCAAGTGCAGCGCCAATTTGGTCGTGGAGGAGCGCAGACGCGCCGGCAAGGGTGGCATTCAGCCTCCTAGCTTTGTGACCACCATTCAAAGCACCACCGTGGCCACTGGCCAGCTGGCACGTTTCGATGCCAAGGTGACCGGCACTCGTCCCATGGATGTCTACTGGCTGAAGAACGGCCAGAAGGTACAGGCCAGCATTAAGTTCAAAATGCTGGAGGAGGACAATGTTCACACCTTGCTGATTATCGAACCCTTCGCCGAGGACTCTGGCCGCTATGAGTGTGTAGCTGTCAATGCTGCTGGTGAGGCACGCTGCGATGGCGATTGCATTGTCCAATCGCCCAGCAAGACGGAAAAACCAACAACGCCCGGCAGCGAAAAGGCACCACACATTGTCGAGCAGCTGAAGAGCCAGTCCGTCGAGGAGGGCAGTAAGGTGATCTTCCGCTGTCGTGTGGATGGCAAGCCCACTCCAACAGCTCGTTGGATGCGTGGGGAGAACTTTGTGAAGCCATCGCGTTACTTCCAAATGACGCGTCAAGGTGAATACTATCAGCTCATCATCTCGGAGGCTTTCCCTGAGGATGAGGGCACCTACAAGTGTGTGGCTGAGAATAAGTTGGGCAGCATTCAGACCAGTGCTCAACTAAAGGTGCGTCCAATTGAGAATCTAGATGCACCGCCAACTATTACGGCTCTAAAGGATGTCTCTGTCGCCGAGGGCATGCCAGGTCAGTTCAAGACCACGGTTACCGGCAAGGTGAAAGCCACCAGCGTGCAATGGTTCCGCGAGGGTCAGCTAATACCGGAAACACCCGATTTTCAGGTACGTCGAGCAATTATTATATAAAGGGTATTTAAACCATGACCGGGCTTTAATATCTTTTTAGATGATCTTTGATGGCAACAGTGCCGTGCTTTTGATTGGCACAACCTATGAGGAGGATTCGGGCATCTTTACAGTACGTGTGACTTCGTCAACGGGACAGGTCGAGTCATCAGCCAAACTGACTGTTAAAAGTAAGGATTAAACTAAAAACTAAGCAAAACCAAAACCAGAGTTCGTAAACAACAAGAAAACAAACGTAAGCGAACAGTGTTCGAAAACTCCAAAGAATGCTCAAAAAACAGAATGACCAAATACCGAAAAAAACAAAAAAATTATTTATATATATTTTTATACCATAACGGATCCTTATACTGACGACTTTTCAGCCCAACTAACTAACTAGTCCAAAAAGTTTGAGTGAAGAATATTTTAAAGCAAACGTTTCGGCAGTTTCAGTTTATTTCATCTACAAGATAATTTTAGTTAAAGCAACGAACAAGTTCATTTAATTACTAACAAATATTTAAAATGTCAACCCAAGCAACAATTAAGCGAAAGATGTTTAACACGAAAAAGGTAACACGAAACAACAAAAAAAGCAAGTTTATTGAAAACGTATATAAAAAAAAAAACACTTAATAAAAATAATAACAAGTATTTTGCAATATAAATATTTATAGAACATTTTCTTTGTGTCAGACCCAATCAAGTGGGAATTGCTTGTCGGTTGTATATGAAATTCGAAATTCTTTAAATTTGAGTGGAAACTAGAAAAGTATAAGAAAAAATGCTCAACATTTGCCCCTTTGAGTGAGATTTATAAATAAGGCAGCCTATGTACTTTAGATTTGGTCGAAATACCTACACACACATAGATACTCACTTATAATATATGCATACACAGCACAGGCACCCTATAAATATGTTGATTTTTCTGTATCTAGCCTACGTCCACTTGTACATAAGAAACATCGAAACACATATGTATATACATATATAGCTATGAGTTTAGGCATATAGAAACATGTGTCGGAACAGTTTTGGGGCCGTGTGCAAAACGCACATTTGTCCCGCCTCCGCTCAAGCGTGAAACATTTATTTTTCATTTGAATATTAGCATAAAATATTGTGGATGACACATCTAGCTCACACAGCTCCTTGTAGCGCTGCTGTTGTATATCCATCCCACAGCTACCAAATACTTATATGAATATCTAGAAATGAACGTGCGCAAAACTAGCACAACCCAAAGGGGGGGAATACAATAATGAGAAAAAAAAGAGGAAAAATATTGAAGGCATTGTAGACATTGAATTTCAGCTGCCAGCTAAGATTATCTATATGTGTAGCTGTCTATTCTATTTTCAATTCATTTTTTGGAAAATGTTTTTCTTTGAACACTAATTTCCAATAGATTAGCTAAAAAGAAACAAAAAGAACCACAATCCATTTGATATTTTTAGACTATAGAAAACTCTGGATATAACGCTTGTGGGTACAATGAAAAGCATTTTATGTATTTTTCAAGTAAATCAAGAAATTTATTTCAATTTTCTTTCATTTAAAAATTAGAAAAAAAAATAAAAAATTCGTATTGGCTTTCAATGTACGTGCGCTGATGAAAATAAACTGACATTTAGTTCAGGCAAAAATAAAATAATTAATTACCTACAAGTTGTTTGTTTTTGTGTAGACCAGATATGAGTAGCCGATTTGCTCGAGAGGGCACACACACGCGCATATATTTGTATACAGATGGGGACTGTATGTTAGCCATTAGACGAAAACATGAATAAATGAATCTGTTTATGGTGCAGAAATGGTTTTAATTAAATTAATCAGTTTCGGTAGTTCACCCGTCAAATAGTCCTCTGCATCAGCCTCTGGCTCTGATTCATTTATTTGATTTTATTTTTAGAAAGCAGCCCCTATTTTGTATCCAACCGACTATTAAGCTGCAGTCCCTCTGTAACAAAAGAAATGCATATTAGTATAGATCGATAGGCTTTGATATTGAAACGATACTTTAAAGTATAATCAAACTTTTACCATGGACTCATACTCCAAACTCGTACAGACAAGCCTCGAAACGTATTATTTTTTGACGTTTGATTATAATCAATATGTATTGTTTATTTAATTTACATTTATTTATTTTGTAGTGATGTTGCATGAGATTTTATTATTCATTTTTTAATGCCGCTTTTTACTACTAATTTGTTTCGTTCTCATTTCTTCCACTTTTTGTTACCACAATCTCAATCTTTTCCAAACACACAAAACGAATCAAAACGTAAAAAAGTATCTGATCAAAGTATTTGCCGCTTAAGCTGCCAATATATCTTCTTTTGTATATCTTGTGGTAAAAACGCTTTACTAAAAAATTAATCATAAAAACTCATGCGACTTTTGTTTTAAGTTTTTTCTACAATACATTGAGATACTCGTATTCCTCTGTCAGTTTTTAAATTTATGTTTATGTTTACGTTTCATGTTTTAAGTGTGTGCTCGATCGATACGGGTATCAAGATCCTATTCGATTGTTCAATATAATAATAATAATTTGTTCTTTCATACCACTTTTGTTGTCTAATTGTATATCTCATGTATTTAATACTTAAAGCCAATTTCGCGACTTTCAATAAAACAAAACAGCAAATGCATCACCAATTGATATTCGTTTTTAATAACTTCAAATATGCTCAATGCTTTCGCATCCTTGCTGCTGCTTGCTCGCTCCGATCACAGGTAACATATGTAAATAGTTTAAGAGTATTTTGTATTTATGTTTATGTTTTACAACACTTGAGAACTGCACTTTATAAACGATCCACACAATTGCCCCGTATAGCAACTACCTTCTGTGCCCGATTGTTGCCTACATCCGAATGAAATCGCTCGAATGCGCTGCTGAGCTGCGCTGCGATACTTACCCCAAAAATACCCAATATCATCAGCACAGACACACGAACGCCCAAAGAACTCATTTGAGCTGTTTACCCCACCTGGTGACGTAGCCGCCACTAATCATTAATCTATTTTTGGGGCGTGTATTGTATTGACTCTCAATTGTATTCTCTCAGCTCGACCATTATTTGGGTTGATATTGCATTAAAATGATGAAGCGCCTGTACTTAGCCTCATGATAAAGACTAATGGCTGTCGCATTGATAATGTGCCAAAAAGTAGCCGAAGGTTCAAGCAAGAATCACAGGTGAGATTCGTCACACATGATTAATGCATATGAATCACGAGACACATTTTCTTCGTATTTTTGAATGTTTTTTTTTTTTTTTATCAATGTCAAACATTAAGTGGCTACTATATACGAGATTCAAGTACCTAATTATTGATTCACGGCTAATGTAGATCAGTTGTCATATGCGGCAGCATGCAACCCAAATATGATTTGTGGGTATCTTGCCCCTCAACGCAAGCAGAACTATTTATTACATATGTTCTGCCATGATATTTATATATTATTGGGCACTAAATTTACAATTTCAAGTTTATTGTTTACACTGCTTGTAGCTGCAAGGTATTTTACTTGTTTTTTTTAACATGCAGAATAAGCTCCATGCTATTGGATTAGAGGTATGTATCGAGTTGCAAAAATTAATGTTAATGCCACTTTATTGTTTCGAACTCTGGAAAATGTGCGTTGACATCTCCAACGAGATACTCAACTAACACTTAAAATTTCCCTTGAATTTCTAGAACGACGTATCTCGGCTTATCAATTGCGTACGATTGATTCTGTCGAAGATGAGACCTCGTCATCTGGCAGGGAAGATAGCTCTCCTGACTCACCCCCAAATATCCAACAGCAACCTGGCGAATATGGCCAATATCTTGGCGTTAATGGACAGGTACAGCATCAGGGCCGTTCGCGCACCAAGAAGACCAAGGTGCGCAGCAAATCCTTGCAACCACCTTCTAATGTTGTGCCTTGGCGCAAGTCGTCACGTCCGCACCGTGGACGCTCTCTTGACAAGCAACCATTCCTGCCGGGTTTCAAGCCAGAGCCAGTAAAATCCTGGACCGAAGAGACAATTAGTTTGAAGGCTACACCCATTGAAAAAAAGAAACCCACACCGAAGCTGGAAGCCGCGCAGGTTGTCCTCAAATCCATTAAGACGGAAAGGGATCAGGGTATTATGAGCCTTGGTGCCACCTTAGAGCAAATTATTGCTGGCAAGACTGAAAAGGAAGCTGTGCCTTGGATAACAATGCGTGAAAAGCTGAAGTCAGTAGAAAGTGTACAGAAGCAGCTAAGCAAGTTTGATCTTGATGAGGTCTACTTGCGTCCACTCGAAGGTCAAATCGAGACGGACGAGCAACTGCCACAGCAGGCTCAGGTGGAACAAGTTCAGCGAACCAAAGAAATTCAACGCCTGAAGAGCATGGAGAGCGTGGAAATCATGGAAATGACCGATCAAATTGACAAACTTATTACTCAGCAGCAAAATAACAAGGATCTCATTCCATGGAAGGAAATGCGACAGCAGCTAAAGAGTGTGCAGCGGGTAACCAAGCAAATGGAAAAGTTTAAGCTTGAGGAGGTAGAGCTTCGTCATCTGCAGGCCCAACAATCCATCAGCGAGGAGTTCCAGACTGCCACGCAGGACACTGTTGTTATGACGATTGACGATAGCTCTAAGGGCTCGATATCAAAGGTTATGACTCGGGATGAGATTCAGCACTATGAGGATCAATCTAATATCTTTAAACAACAATTTATCACTACGGAAGATGTAAATATCATGCACGTGTCTGAGCGTGAAAGGCTTGAGGCACAGAGACTGATCAGGGAGCAGCAAGCTGTCAACTGGAGACAGCAACAGCAGCGTCCTCAATTGCAGCCTCTCACCTCTGTAGATGATACGATTTCTCAGACCAGCGACCGTCATACTCTTGTGCAGCAACAAAGTCTTATAGAGGAAGCTCAGCGACAGCAGTATTCGCAAGTCGAGGATTCTCAGATGATGAGCCTTGAGCAATACGAACACCAAAAGATGATAAGCCAACGTACCCAACATGAAGCATTTAACTGGCGTCGGCCACAAGAGCCCCAAAAATTCAGTCAGGTGGAGGACTCAACACTTCTTCACATGCAGGAGCGTTACGATACTCAGGAACAGCAGCTCATTCAGCCGCAGCCTGTCATGTGGGATCGCGGTAAGAAGAAACCCGAGCAAGTGCAGCCACAGCAACTCCAATCTCAGGCTCCCATTCAGGATCAATTTGTTGAGATGCAAAAGACATATGAGGAAATGCATGATGAGCTTATTGAAGAAATGCCAGTCCAACAACCGGAGGCAGTTCCTGTAATGTGGGAGCGTGGCAAAAAAAAGCCAACGCAGCCCCAACAAAAGACACTTGAAGAGCTACACGACGTGTTGGACGAACCTGTGCCAAATCAACAGCCAGAACTAGTTCCAGTTATGTGGGAGCGTGGAAAGAACAAGCCGACTTCTAGAGAAGTCACAGATACCCAGCAAATTGTGCAGACGTCGGAAGTTTTTGAGGAAAACAAAAAATTGGCAGCGCGCCGAGTGATTCCAGCACGTGAACCTGAACAGAAAGTGGAACAGGTTACGCTGAAGCCAACGCCGCGACAGCGTCCAAAAGACGCCCAAAAGGCTGAAGAGTTCCAATTAAAGCCACTCAAGACCACGAGAACAGTGCAACGAACTGTTCAAGAAAGTGTGTCGAAGGTAACTGAAGAAGCTACTGTTGAGGAGCAGGTAATTAAAACACTTGAAGTTGCTGTAGATACATTAGAAGAAGAGACCATTAAGGCTGTAGAGCCGCAACCGCAACCAGTAATGTGGGAGCGTGGCAAGAAAAAGCCACAGCAGCCAGCGACTCAAGAGATTCCCAAGTCACATGAAGGAGCAGTTGATACACTAGAGGAGGAAATACTTCCAACTACCAAACCTGAGCCTCAGCCTGTGATGTGGGAGCGTGGAAAGAAGAAGCCTGAACAGCCAGCGACTCAAGAGATTCCAAAGTCCCATGAAGTCGCAGTTGATACACTCGAGGAGGAAATAACTCCAACGACTGAATCTGAACCACAACCTGTCCTATGGGAGCGTGGAAAGAAGAAGAAGCCACAAAAACAAGAACTAGTTGAGGAAAAATCTGTCGAAGAACCGACCAAAACTTTCGAAGAGGCAATAGATGTTCTTCCTGATGAAGCTAAGGTAGAGGAAAAACCAGAGCCTGTTCTGTGGCAACGTGGTAAGAAAAAGCTACCACAAGCACAGCCAACTGAGGAATTGCATCCAGATGAAGTAGACGCGCAAGTTCAGCAAGTTCTTGAAGTTGAGGAGGAGGAATTTGTTGAGAAAACTCGCAAAGTGAAAAAGACGAAGAAGCCGAAGGTTTCATTAGCTGCTCCAGAGCAAATTGAACAGTCTGAAGAGGAGGCTTCACAGGAAGAGATCCCAGAAGAGCAGGATGAGATTGTTTACGAACAGGAAGAAATTGTTGAAGAAAAGCGTAAGGTTAAGAAAACAAAGAAACCAAAACTTCCAGTAGCCGCTCCAGAGGAAATTGAACATTCTGAAGAGGAGGCTCCACGGGAAGAGATTCCTGAAGAGCAGGAAGAAATTATTGAAGAACAAGAAGAAATTGTTGAAGAAAAGCGTAAGGTTAAGAAAACAAAGAAACCAAAGCTTCCAGTAGCTGCTCCAGAGGAAATTGAACAGTCTGAAGAGGAGGCTCCACAGGAAGAGATCCCAGAAGAGCAGGATGAGATTGTTTACGAACAGGAAGAAATTGTTGAAGAAAAGCGTAAGGTAAAGAAAACAAAGAAACCAAAGCTTCCAGTAGCCGCTCCAGAGGAAATTGAACATTCTGAAGAGGAGGCTCCACAGGAAGAGATTCCTGAAGAGCAGGATGAAATTATTGAAGAACAAGAAGAAATTGTTGAAGAAAAGCGTAAGGTTAAGAAAACAAAGAAACCAAAGCTTCCAGTAGCTGCTCCAGAGCAAATTGTGCAGCCTGAAGAAGAGGCTCTACATGAAGAGATTCCTGAAAAGATTGATGAAAAACAAGAAGAAATTATTCAAGAACAGGAAGATATTGTTGATGAAAAGCGTAAGGTAAAGAAAACAAAGAAACCAAAGCTTCCAGTAGCTGCTCCAGAGCAAATTGTGCAGCCTGAAGAAGAGGCTATTCATGAAGAGATTCCTGAAGAGATTGTTGAAGAACAAGAAGAAATTATTGAAGAACAGGAAGATATTGTTGATGAAAAGCGTAAGGTTAAGAAAACAAAGAAACCAAAGAAACTAGTAGAAGTGGCTGAAGAAGTGGAACAGCCTACAGAAGACATTCCACAGGAAGATGAGATCGTTGAAGAGCAGGACCAAATTCTCGACGAAAAGCGCAAAGTTAAAAAGACAAGGAAGCCAAAATCAAAGGAACCTGAAGCAGAGGAAGAGGAGGTGGCTCCAATAACTCAACCAGAAGAGGTGGTAGAAATTGACAAGCCAACTGTTGAAGAACTTAAGAAAAAGAAACATGTTGTTAAGCCACAAGAAGTGGAACAAGTTGAAAAAGTATCGCTGAAGCCAGCACCAAGAAAACAACACAAACTTCCTGAAAAGGAACAAGTGGAAGAGGTTACACTTAAGCCACGTCCAAGAACATCAGTTGTCTCAGAGACCCAACAGCCTGAAACAATTGACACTGAATTTGTAAAATCGGAAAAGGTTGTTACATTTGAGGACCAAGTGGTGGACGTGACTAAGAAACGCGTAAAAAAGAAGAAACCTAAAACATCACCGGAAACTCAGGAATCATTTGAGGAGCCAATTGAAGATACAGAAGAACCCGAGGAAGAAACTCTGCCTGAAGTCATTGGGCCAGTCGTTGAAGACATTGCCGATGAAGAAGTTCTTGACATGGTTGTTTCAAAAGATAAGGTTACCAAAATTAAGCCCAAAAAGGAAGAAGCTGTTGAGATGGTTGAAGAAGTAGCCTTAAAACCAGTGACTAGGCCAAAAAAACAATTACCTCAAGAAGCTACAATTGAAGAGGTACATCTGAAACCAACAAAACGCACTACAGTCAAACCTGAAGAAGTCAAACTTGAAGAAGTTGACTTGCAACATGTTGAAAAATTGGATGAAGAAGTAGTGCAGGAAGAGAAACGTAAGGTCAAAAAAGTGATAAAGCCAAAACACGAAGACTTGCCTGAAATACCAGATGCGGAGCCGATAAAATTGGAAGAGGCTGAGCACATTGACATCGAGAAAGAGCCAAAGCCTGTAGAAGAAACACCTCAAGTTCCTTGGAAGCGTGGGGAAAAGAAGAAGCCTGCAGCAGAACCTTTAGAGGAGAAGCAATGGCCAACTGGAAAGCGAAGACCTCTGCTTGAAGAACAGCCCGAAGAAGTAACATTGAAGCCGATTCCGACCAAGCCAGTGGAAGTGCCTACGCACCCAGAAAAAGCAATTCCTGGACCCCAGCTACAGCCTGAGGAGAAGGTGGAAAGCGAAGAGGAAATATCTGATTTGGAACCACTAAAGATTCCCGATGACAAGCAACCCAAAGAAAAGGTGAAAAAGGAGAAGAAGAAGAAACCAAAGGTAAAGAAGGCTACCCCATCGGTAGATGAGGTATCAGAAGAAGTGGCAGAGCCATTCGCAGAGCCTATTGCAGAAGAGGATGAAGTCGAAGAGCTGCCAGTTGATGATGAGAAGGTGGTTGCAGTATCTGAAGATGTGCAGCCCGAGGAAGAAGTTGTGATTACTGAGAAAACATCTGAAACAAAGCAAAAGGCACACAAAAAGCGTACGAAACCGTTGAAACAAGCTTCAGTTGAAGGTCAACCACAGTTGTTGGAGGCAGCTGTTTCAGAAATCGAAAAGGCTGATGAAATTTCCCAAGAGATCTCACAAAAGACTATTACTCTACTGAAGAAGACTGAAGACACAAGACCTCAATTTATAACAACAGAACAGCTCATTGAGCTTGATGTTGAAGATGTGAGACGTGATCTAGAAATGAAACTTACTTCGAATATTATTAAGAAGGAGAAACGTCGTGTGGTACTTGATGACAGCCAACCACTTCCCGAATTGGAGCTTATAACGCAGAAACGCATTCAGGAAGGTATTGACAAAGTGGCTGATGAGGAACTCATCGAGGATCAACAGTTAATGCAGAACTTGGAAGAAACGACTACCTCAGAGGTTATTGGTCAGGAGCGTAAACTTGTCAAGAAGAAGAAGAAGGAAATAAAACCACCACGTATCACTGAAAAGCTTCGACCACGTCAATGTGTGCCCGAAGAGCCTACAGTTCTCGAGTGCAAGGTTGAAGGTGTACCATTCCCTGAAATCAATTGGTACTTCAATGACATGCTGCTGTTTGCTTCGGAAAAATATGAAATTACCGTCGTAGAGCAGGTTGCACAGCTGAAGATTGCAAAGGTTACACCTAGCGATGTAGGTGTTTATACATGTGAGGCTAAAAACGAAGCTGGAGTGGCGACAAGTCGTACCAATATTTTATTAGGTAAGTTATATTTGAGCTATTTGTATCATATAATATTATAAAATAAAATTTCCACTCTGTGTAAGTCACTTGCTCCCACGAAATGTTTCTTGTTTACCTTTTGGACGAAAACACCAAACAAATAACTTCCATTATTTCATTCCTTTTCTCTGCCCAAAACATTAAAATACAACACTATCAAATAATTTTTACCTACAATGTATATAGAAAAGGAACAAGGAGTTGCACCGCAATTTACGAAACCTCTAAAGATCGTGTTTACAGAAGAGAAAGAGCCAGAACGGCTCAAGGTTACAGTTACGTGTCAGGTCACTGGCTCACCCAATCCCCAAGTTAAATGGTATCGTGGGATTGAGGAAGTTATACCCAACGAAGCTCTTCAAATGTTCTACAATCAGGAAACTGGCGATGTAGTACTAGAAGTGATGAATCCACCGGCCAATGAAGCTATTACTTATTCGGTGCAGGCACATAATCAATTTGGACGCGCCATTGGCAACGCTAATATAATTAGTCGTCTCGATGAAGTACCCAAGGAGATCCTTAAGGCACCCACAGTTACTCCATTGAGAGCCGTCGTTGTGCCAAGTGGAGGTACTTTGCTTTTTGAAGCCAACTATGATGGAATTCCAAGACCAGAAATCAAATGGATGCGTAATGGTCGTGAGATAATTGAAAACGAGGAAACAATTATTGAGACCACCGAAACAACAACCAAAATTACGGTCATCAATATGACTCGCAAGCGTACTGGCAAATATGAAATTTGCGCCAAAAATAAAGTGGGTGAGGCCAAATCGTCAGGCTCAGTGGTCGTATCAGACTCAGCGCCTGACAAGCAGATAAAACCACCTCGATTTATTCAACCACTCGAACCGAAGTTCTTTGGAGAGCATGAAGTTGCAATACTTGAAGCTGTTGTTGATTCAGAACCGCTTTCATCCTTCCAATGGTTTGTGCATAATGAGCCCGTTAAGAGCTCCAATGAATGCCGTATTGTTAGTCAAGCCAACAAGTCAACGCTCCTGATTGAGGACTTCCAAAATAAGTTCTCTGGTCCATTTACTTGCCGAGCCGAGAACGTTGGCGGCTCTGTTACATCAACAGCAACTGTGAACATGCTAGATGCACTGCCACAGGAAGAGGCTACGGAGTTCGTATCGCCAAGGTTCATTGAGAAGTTGATTCAGCCCGTGGAGGTAATGGATGGTGAAAGGCTGCTTTTGACCTGTCAAGTGACAGGCAAGCCCACGCCCAAAGTGGAATGGTATCACAATAAGGAAAAGATTACCGAGACAAAAGATACAAGCATATTGCAGGATATGCAAGGAAATTGCCAGCTGCAAATAACGGAAGTTTTCCCTGAAAATCAGGGAGAATACAAGTGCGTTGCGACAAATAAGATTGGCAAAAGCGTCACTAAAACAACAGTTAATGTTCAAGGTACTTTTGGATGGAAACGATTGACAGTTGATAGCTAACAATAGAAAATTAGAAAACGTAGCAAAAATTATAGGATTTCCAATAACTACACTTTTAAAACTATCCTTCTTTTAATTCCTCTGACAACTATTCCTTTGAACAAATATCTCGTACTAACCAATATTTTGGAAAAACTGCATGTATCCTATTTACATGAGTTGTGCTTATCAAGTTTCGATTGCAAAGTCCTTTGTATTTAAATTAATTCCCTTTTTCCCCAACTCTTTTTGTAAATAATTTTTCCGTTTTGTGTTTGTTCCAAAATATTTATGAATTTGTGTTTGGACCCGCCAATATTGATAAAAAACTTAAAATATTTTTTTAGCATTTGAATATATCCCCGATTCTGAAATCACTGGACTCACAGGATCTGAGGAGGATCTTCTTGATAGAGTAAGCGTGTTTGTAGTTAAAGAGTTGCATAGGTCTTTATAGCTAACTTTTCGTATATAATGACACTGTTTTAGACCATCTCAATCGACGAACAAGCACCGAAAATAATCAAAAAACTACCTGTAAAAATCGAACCCAAAGAGGGTGAACAAGCGAAATTGGAAGTTAAGGTTATTGGTAAACCAAAACCAAAAGTGAAATGGCTACGTGACGACGAACAGATATTCGCTTCCGAAGAATATCAAATCGAAAATTTCGAAGATGGAACCTCAGTGTTGATCATCAATCATGTCTATCCCGATGATTTGGGAACAATTAGCTTTGAGGCTTACAATCCGTTGGGAGTGGCAGTAACTACAGCATTATTTGCAGTCGAAGGTACTGTTATGGTTTACGATGTATTTAAAATACATTTTATAATATTATGGAATCGTCTTGGAAATGTCAGTACAATTTTTTTTCAGATCTGCAGCAGCATTTTCGATTTCCCTTTTACCAAAATTTCCCTTTTAATATATGTATACAATCCACTTTAATAACATTTCCTACTCGTATTCCCCACACACAAAACATTTGTTATACACTTAAAAACACTAAAGGTTAAATAATTTTTACAATGCACAAAATTAATACACAAATAGGTCTTCATTTTTATCTGTCTATGAAAATCTAATAACATTTTTCATTATTACAACTTTTTATTGTATTGCATCGATATTAGGCATCGTTGGATCAAAGGATTACCGTAAACCAGAATGGGTGACCCACATGGAGGAGATGCAGGTCGCTCTCAAAGGTATGTATCTGATAATAGCAAATTATTTGATTTCTACCATGTTATGTGTATATGTGTTTTAATTTCGTGTTTTCAACACACAAATGTTTTCCGTACTATTGTCCTATGTTACAAACAACATTTCACAAAGTCTGTCACTTCTACTGTCTGTCTCTATTGTCTTTGTCCTTGTATTATACTATGTTTCGTACAACAACATAAACAAAAACTATGCAAACATGTCAATTTCGTCCAAATAAAAGCTTACAATTGTGGCTTTGTTATTGTCTCAGCCCTTACAGCTCTAAGGCTTATCCCCCAAAACCCCGAATATCCCTACTGGTTTTTGAAAACGCCATTAGAAATATTAGTATTAAAATTTGTTACCGTATAAATAAATTCTTTTCCAGTATCAGTACCTCATCTGCAAGTAATTGGTTGTGTTCTAAAAATTTATTTTTCTTTTTCGAAATTTGTACTAACAATTATTGAAGTCCACTCCAAAGAAATAATATGACATTCCCTAAACGCTGCTTAACCTAGGTGCATTTTTAACTAAATATATGTTTGCCTGCAAGTTGTCATTTATTTTATTAGCATTACTAATACAATTTCAAACAGACAAACAATTTACCAATTACATACTCTTGTAAACAATTTTCAAACAATCACTAAATGGGCCACACACTGTAAGTACAATACAATGCAATACACACTAACTCGTATTTTTTGTTCGCATAATTTGTTTTGCTGTAGATCGTAGATGCTAATCTTTAGTTACATTGCAAATCTTTATGCTTATAGCTGCTAAATGCTCACCATCGCTTCTTCATGAAATGCGTGACTGCCGAGGAAATATTGGCGAAAATGCCAAGTTCAAAATACAATTTGCGGGCAATCCAAAACCAGGTATTGTATAATAGTTCTGTAGCGCACTGTAGACTTCAGGGGTTGATGAAAGATTGGTTTACTGAATTTTGTAGATATACAGTGGTATTACAACAATCAGCAACTTAGGGCATCTGAAAAGTATCTCATGACAGTGGAAGAATCTGAAGCATCGCTAGAAATATTGAAGATAACTTATGAGGACTGCGGTTACTACACGTGCAAGTTGATCAATGAAATTGGCATGACAATGACGCGTGCCAAATTTGAAATATCTTCAACTGGTTCCGAGGAGACGGAACTTATTAAGACGAAGACAACTGTTAAGAAGAAAGCGACCAAAAAGACAATGGCAAAAAGGATTGGTGCATCTGAATCTCAGACAATGCATAGAACAGAAATTAAAATAGTGCCAGCTAGTAGAGCAGAGACTACAATGAATATAATCAAAGTGAAGCAGGCTGTACCTATATTAGTGGAACACAAAGAAGTTTCCGAAGTTATGCAAGTTAAAGATCGAAAGATGGCTGATGCCGAACAGCGCAGCAGCAGATTTATTGAAGAAATTATCGAAGAAGATGAAGATGATGAAGAGGAGGAAGATGTACTCGTTGAAAAGAAATATACATCGAGTAAAACCATCCAGCTAACTGAAACAGTAAAGCTCATTCGATTGAAGATCACTCAGAAATGTATTAAAATTGAAGATATCTATGAAATAAGTCGACATGAAGAGGTCCAATGGTTGCTCGAGTCCGTCGAAGCCGAGTCCTTCGGTAAAATTGGAGAAGCCGCACTTCGAGATTTGGCCACTATAAGTGTGCTGTTGCGTTACGGTTGCACTCATTATGAGATAACATACATGTACGAACAAAACATATTTATTTCTCTACAAAAACCTGAGTCGCAGTCAGCTCTTGTTCAGCTTGTGGAGCGTGAAGGTCACGAGGAGCTGATCACTCAGATACTGAGTGAATCTTCCAACGAGGACGAAACTATACTGGCAGCGACAGTCGGCTTTAAGGCCTTTATACGCATGATACAGTCTTATGAAATAACAATAGAGACAGTCATACGAAAGTTTCATAAGGAGGATTTTATCTCGCACGATTGGAAGATATGTGGAAAGGAGGTTTGAATTCTGTTCTGTTTGTTGTTGTTCTGTCTTTTGCGGATGTGTACACAGTTGAAATACCAAAATCTGTTTTAAATTTTGCATATGCAGTAGTTGTAATTGGGCTTAAATTGAACAATTGGCATTTCAACTACTACTATACGATGTATGTTCTAAGAATTTTAATAGTTTTCTAGTCAGAAGCTACATTCCAATTGGCGTATTGACATTTGTTTTTTATACATTTTTATACACGATTCGCTGAAATCTAGAGAATAGTAGAGACATCCCAAATAATTGAAAGTCACGAGGCTATAACGCATATTAAAATCGGTGAGTTATGCGCAATTTGTATATTTAAAAGCTGTATATATTTAAAAAAAATCTTTGCCAATACAATACTGCCAATTGTATTTTAAATACTGAGAAGTTGTTTTATTTCTTTTTATTTTCAAAATGTAAAACTGCTTTGTAAAAACCAATACCTGCGCTTTTGTGCCAATCCCAACAAAAAAAAAAAACTCAATCTAACACAAACGTAGAGGAAACATTTGTCGAGGAACGCACGATAGTTGTCGATGAAGGTTTGAACATAAACACAGATGAACTGTGAATCCAAAATAATACCTACCAGTACTGATGTCTCCCAATGAACAACTACTCAACTACAGTTACAACATAATATATTTTACATAAAATTAAAGTACAAGAACAAATTCTAAAACAATATTGACTTTTCAAATGTAACAATTAAACTTTGTTAAACAAAACAAATCATGTGTATATTCTAAAAAGACGCCTACCGAGTACTCAAAACGCCTATTAACCTCTAATAACCACCTACTACTACTATTACAATTCCATAAATTTCTTTAGCCTGTTGTCATATAAGCTTATTTTAAAAAATTTTTGATATTGCAATGCTTCTACTTACCCAAACACTATTAATGGAAGGAAAGTGTTTATTTATTGAACGCAGCCACAGAGTGGCTTTTACTTGAGGTAAGTTTTTATAAAGTTTTCCTGTTGTAATGTGTTTATTTTGTTTGTCTGTTTGGCTTTTGTTTTATGTCACCAAAAAGCTGTAAATAGATAAAACAAAATATTTATATTCATAAGCTTTATCGCTGCCTGGCACTAAAAATGTTTATTAACAATTGCATTTGCCTGGCTTAACGCAGTTGCAAACATTATTCGTTTATTGTCTTTAAAAGCACCTTAAATAAGAGCCGACATTGTCATTGTTTAATTACATTACATTCGCAGAAACCACAACCACAAAAGTGGAAAAACTATTCATACAGCAACAACAAGAACAAGAACATGTACAAGTACAAGAACAACAAGTACAAATACAGGCTGAACAAACCATGCATAGAAAAACCAAAACTTATAAGCATAAAAAGCATACAGAAATGATACAACAAGAACCACAGCAAGAAGAAAAAGAAGGTGTTGAGGCGATTACCCAGAAAGAAACATTTGCAAAAGAGTTACACATTGAAGCTCCATTAATCGAGACACTTGAGCTCATCAAAGAGCTTGTGCCACACAGTACAACACTTTCGACTCAAAATCTACCACAAAGCACACACGAGACAATTTCTGTTTTACTTACTACAGAACTCTCCACACCGCAACCGTTAGCCGCGCAAGTACAAAACGAAATTTTACCTCAAAAATCTTTAGCAATAAATGAGGAGTGCTTAGCATTCGATGAGGCTAGTCCTGGCTTAGATCGATCTGAGCCAGCTTCAAGTAAGCTAAGCGCACAAGTTGAAGTTTATGAGAGACATGCTGTTTCCATCGCGGAAACTCAGACAAAGGAAGCACCCGAAGAGTTAAAACCCTCGAAAATACCCAAGCGGATGAAAGCTGATCGCAAAATAAAGGAGTCGCGTACGTTGTTAGTGCAAACACCAAGTGTTGAAGATTCAGTTGGTGAGCTGGAGTCCTTTAAAACTTCCGGTCAGCAAGCACATGGTGAGATCGTTTTCTCGCATGAGCTTACCTCGGAACAGCCATCAACACTGGACAGCGTTGACAACTTCAAAACACAATTATTTAGCACGGAAAGAGCACAATCGAAATATCCTGAACAAGAGGGCGTTCTAATTACAGAACCATTTAGAGGTGAGACTGTTGCCAAGAAAGAATCAGATATAAGGCCGATTAGCGAACAAGTGTCTTCACATATGACACAAAGTATTAGCCTGAACGTTACAGAGTGCCAACCAAATGATACTATAATGGAGATCAAGCAACGAGCAAAAGTGCACACTGAAAGTTCATCAATAGCATTAGAAGAATTCAAGGCATTTAGCACTAGTGAACCAAAGGCATTAGAGTGTGTTAAAGAAATCAGCGCAGACGACCAACCCTTAAAGTCAACGGCAACCGTTTCCGTCAATTCGGAAATGACATCACTTTTGGTGCAAGAAATCGAGAAAATGGAAACGCTAAGTGGTGCAGAGCCTTTAACACAGCGCGTATCTGAGATTCAGGCCCATACAAAATTGGTATTAATGGAAGGATTAATAAACACTGCAGCAGATGCGCAAAGTCCTATGGAAGATAGCTTGCCAATATTCAGGGCTGACTCACAGGAAGCCAAATTAAGCTTGGAAACTCAATCTCACATAGTCACACAGGAAACTATCTTCTCCGAAGATGGTGCACGGAATTTGGCTTTGCAGGACTTGCCCAAAGAGATTGGTGCCACACTAGGGCAAACTAGCTCACTTACAGTTGGCGAAACTCAAGAAACGCAATTCGTCGAATCGACGTCCAAACTGGATAAACCAACAATTGAGCCATCTAAGCCCGCGAAGCAAACATTTACCACAGCTTTTGCTGCAGCCGTGGGTAATCAGGAAACAGCATATGATACCCTTGACATAGTGGATTCTCCACGATATGATATAAATCGAGGGATGGTAAACATAACAGATGGCGAACTAGTTGCTGAGGTACATTCGCAAACTGTTATAGACTCAGAAAAAATGCTTATAAATGTTGTGCCTGAAAAACTAAAGGCTAAGCTGGACTTTGTTGAACAGAAGGCATTGGATGTTAAACAAGATACTGGTATTGAAAATGAACGCAACCTTCCCACAGAAATACTGGTGCCTAAGCAGACCGCTAATCAAAGTTTCAACCCCATTGAAATGAAGGCCAGCAGTGTATGGGAAGTGCAACCACAACTTACACCTGCTGACATTGATATCGAAAGTATTAAGCCAGAATCAGCTTCTCAGGTTTTTGAGACAAAGCAAGTGGGTGTCACAGTTCAGCATGAATTGCTACAGGGCACGGAACAACTGGAACTACAACAACAACCAGATCACAAGTCTGGAAGGAAATTTTTGGAGGAAAATCAGCAGCAGCTAGAAGTAACTGATGTGCATACTGTAGAGTCAAGTACAGAACTGGAAAAAGAACCGAGCCAACCACAACTCAAAGCTCAAAAATCAACTGAAACATTTATTCATGCGGAGCATGCAGAAGTTATATTAATGGAGTCCACCAAGAAACATGAAACAGAAAGTAAGCCAACAGCTGTTTTAGCAGACATTACGATACCAGCTCAGTTCGGAACTGATATATCAGTACAAGAACTCTTGGAAACTTTTGAACCCCATCAGCAAAAAACACAGCTGCAGCAGCAATTTACAGAGGCCTCATTTAACCTCTTACAACCTTTGGAGACCAGCTCCCTTTTTACTCTGGAACAGGAAACAATTATGCACCTAATTAAACCAAATGCAACCCAGAACGCAGCTGTTGGTACATGCTGCGCATTGGTGGTAGCAAATCAGTTGAGGCCCCAGCATATGGAATCATATCATGAGCTAGGTGATAAGACGCATTCACAACACCAAGTTCAAGTCAAAGTAAGTGAATTGACTTTACCGGAATGCGAAGAAGTAACATCACTAGATACCTTGGAAGACTACTTAGCACCGGCTTTGAACAAAACTTCCGTAACTAACGTAGCGCTCATAGAGAACACAACCGTTTTGAATACGTCTACCGCCATTGTTAGTGAAAATGTAACTGACATTAAGCAGCCGACATCCCTACCAAAAATGGGTATAGTACCAAAAATAAGTGACTTTACCAATAAATCACCGGTTTTTGAAGAGCAACATGTTTTGGAATTTGCAGCAGAGCTAAGCACTTTGAGCCCTACATTAGAAACTAGTCAGCCTACAATAAGCAGTTTCGATGAGATACATGTTGAGGAAACAAAAACGTTTGAAAAAGTGTCTATGCTGGAAGCGCAAGCTCACCCAATTGGACAGTTGGTTAAAGTTTTACTTGATTCCACAGCTGGTGTTGGGCTAAGTCATCAGGAGCATCCTTTTGAAACGGCGCCAGATCTTGATGTATTATCAGCACCTTCGGATCAAGCTAAAACTGTTGCATCCGAATTGTTAAAGCTACCATTAACAGAAGGGATGCAGCCCAATCACTCAACCGGAGATTTGGCTGGCTTCACAGTGTCTAATAAATTTGCATCATCAAGTATAGATGTCTTAAACGAAACACAGACAACTGAAGGCATTATATATGAGAACGTTGCAATGTCTAGTCCTTACAATCAACCTGAGTGTGTTAGCACTCAGACCATAATCCCTTATAAACATAAACTGATCGAGGAGTGTGTTGTAATTGCTGAAGTAGAAGAACTTATGGAAAAACCGGAAAAGCAAAGAACTGCTTATCACTCTCAAGACACATTTATCCAGTTAGCAGTTGCAGAGGATCAAAAGTTACTAGAAACCGAGTTAACTTTTGACTCTGATTATTTACAAGAATTTAATGCAATGGCCAGCAAAGTTGTTCCGGCTCTTTTTACAAAAGGTATACATGAGGTCCAAACGTTTGAAACGTTTGAAAACACAAAGCCGAGTGAAAACATTACGGCACAACAAGCTGGAATTTTCCATGAATTAGCTCAAGTACCGCTGACAAATCTACAACAAACGGTAGAAACGGAAGAAAACTTTGTATCCCAAGCCAAAATCAGTGCGGTTGCCATCTCAAGTGACATAAACTCGAAAATGAAGCTACCAGTGAGTACATCAATGCAAACGATAGAGGATGTTGATGACTTTATTACAAAAACGACAAAGGAGACAAAAGCTAAGAGCAATTTGGAAGGACATCATTATCAAGTCACAGTTACCGAAAGTCAAACCACCGAAAGAACAGAACCTTTTTTTTCAAGCGATGAAGCTGTAGCCGTAGCAACGGAGTCTTTGAATATTATTTTTAAACCAACTTCTGAAACAATACAGTCAAGCATATTCCAAAAGGAGTCTACTATACAGCCCTCCGATTCCCAAGAAGTTACTGCAAAACCAATTTTAAGCAAAGTCAATCAGTATACATCAACAGCTGATGTAATTGCCTTTGAGTTACCAGAGAACATAAAACATACTGAACTCAAAACTCAAGAGGCTGTAGTTAATCCATTCATTACAACGGATGCCAACAAGATAAACGTTATTATGGATAAGCTCATCTTGCAAAAAGAGGAAACTTTCTTAGACACGCATCAACTTGGATATGGTAAACCTTTTATTGAAGGCACACAACATGAAACTTTAATCTCCGAGGTAATTCCGATGGAAAATGTCGGCAACATAGGTGCGTCGACTTTTGGGGTTCAAGAATTTGCAAGTAATGTGAACACCGAACCACAAGTTTATAAAACTATATCACAAGTTGATTCCTACGAAAAAACAGAGGATCTGAAATATGAACGTCCAAATGCGGAACATTTCGCTCAAGTCGCTAATAATAATGAAAAAAACCGGTCTAGGGCAACAACAATACAAGTTTCATTTATTAAAGAAGAAGATTTGGTTCCTTTGTTCTACATGGAAAATACAGCACAGGTATCCAATACAGAGCAAAAAACGTTTATAACGGAGGAAGTTGTTAGCGTCAGCTCCATACAAGAATCATACGACCTAAATGTACCAACGCAAGTAATTGCTAGTATTATATGCGAGCCCTCGAAAGAGGCGGCCGCAATTACTGAGCAGTTGGCTTATGAAGAAACTCCTAATATCGAAATAAGGGAAAAAGAATTAGCTACACCACTCATTAATTTTGTGGGAAATAGAATTAAGCCGGTGGAAACATTTACAGTAAACGTTTATGAAAATGTTGAAGGACACGGTGATTTCCAGCCCCAGAATGCTATGCCAACAGCAGATATTCAGTCAGATTTGAAGGTTTCGGTGGTGGAAGAGGTTTCTGTAATACCGTCGCTAGGCAAAATTATAAGCACTATGCCCAAAGAAGTAACAGCAATCGCAGAAAGTATCATTCTTAAAAATGTACTTGTTACCAAGCAAGAGCCTTGCGAAAATGTGAAACACTTATTAGAGAATACAGCTCCTGCTATGGAACGTGCACGTTTTGCAACTCCTGATTCAAAACTTGCAGCGCTATCTAATGAACTCCATGAAAAAGGGACTCTTTACGAAGCAAGCACCTCTAAATTAGATTTAGAATATGCACACTCGTCAATGACGCCCTATACATCCTGTCTAAATCAACAAGTAATTGCAGAAGAGCAAGTCACAACACTACATAAGAAAGACGACACACAGCCCACAAATGCAATTGTTAGCTATGAAACAAACATTACAAGCCAGATTGATATATTAAACTTATCACCGGGCCTTAAAGTATCATATGATCTGGAAAAAATACAGCCTATTATAGAACTGAGAGATAATGCATTTCAAAAAACATCATTGGTATCCAAAAATATTATTGACATTATGCCTTTGGAGGCTACAATCACACCAAAACACGAAAAGCTACATGTTGGCTTGGAGTTATACTCTAAGTCAAAATTGCAATCTACACCAAAAACTGAGTATGAATACTTTGATACAAATACATTAAATCAAAAGATAGAAGCAAAGCCGGGTAAGTATAAAGTAAGGTTATCATTAAGCAGTTCAACAGAAAAGGCGTATTACTTCTAATTCCAATTGACCCCAAACTTCAAAACACATATTACACAAAACAATAATTTCACTACAAATCGAACAAAGTACTAAACAAATATTTTTTACACAGATACAGAACAAGCCACTGACACAAAACACACACAACATAAGACACCAACACAAGAAACACATGAAGTTGAAGTAACGGATATTCCCGAAAAAGTTCGAGTTGTTGAAAATATTTCAATAGACGGACAACACAAGAAAAAAACGACACGCACACAGTTAATAAACAAGGTAAAGGGTGATAAGCAAGAGGTTACAAAGATCGAAACTGTTGAAGAGGATGACAAACAGCCTCAGACAACTGTCACAGTCGAAGAGATGCCAGTGAAATATGAAAAGCCTGAAGAAATGCAGGAACTTCTAGATGAGGTTCGTGTGGTTGAAACTATTTCGAACGGCAGCCCAAGAAGAGCCTGTTTAGAAGGTCGGTGACAAACAGAGATTACCAAGATCGAAACCTCGAGGGACCGACAAACAACCCGAGACAACAGTCACAATCGAAGAGATGCCTTTGAAAGAAGAACAACCTGAAGAAATCCAGGAACTTCCAGAAGAGGTTCGTGTGGTTGAAACTATTTCCGAAGACGGCAAGCCCAAGAAGAAGAAGATACGCACACGTGTTATCAAAAAGGTCAAGGGTGACAAACAAGAAGTTACCAAGATCGAAACCGTCGAAGAGGATGACAAACAACCCGAAATAACAGTCACAGTCGAAGAGATGCCGTTGGAAGAAGAACAGCCTGAAGAAATCCTGGAGCTTCCAGAAGAGGTTCGAGTGGTTGAAACTATTTCCGAAGACGGCAAGCCCAAGAAGAAGAAGATACGCACACGTGTTATCAAGAAGGTCAAGGGTGACAAACAAGAAGTTACCAAGATCGAAACCGTCGAAGAGGATGACAAACAGCCCGAGACAACTGTCACAGTCGAAGAGATGCCTGTGGAAGAAGGACAGCCTGAAGAAATCCAGGAACTTCCAGAAGAGGTTCGAGTGGTTGAAACTATTTCCGAAGACGGCAAGCCCAAGAAGAAGAAGATACGCACACGTGTTATCAAGAAGGTCAAGGGTGACAAACAAGAAGTTACTAAGATCGAAACCGTCGAAGAGGATGACAAACAGCCCGAAACAACTGTCACAGTCGAAGAGATGCCGTTGGAAGAAGGACAGCCTGAAGAAATCCAGGAACTTCCAGAAGAGGTTCGTGTGGTTGAAACTATTTCCGAAGACGGCAAGCCCAAGAAGAAGAAGATTCGCACACGTGTTATCAAGAAGGTCAAGGGTGACAAACAAGAGATTACCAAGATCGAAACCGTCGAAGAGGATGACAAACAACCCGAGACAACAGTCACAGTCGAAGAGATGCCTGTGGAAGAAGAAAAACCTGAAAAAATCCTGGAACTTCCAGAAGAGGTTCGTGTGGTTGAAACTGTTTCCCAAGACGGCAAGCCCAAGAAGAAGAAGATACGCACACGCGTTATCAAGAAGGTAAAGGGTGACAAACAAGAGGTTACCAAGATCGAAACCGTCGAAGAGGATGACAAACAACCCGAGACAACAGTCACAGTCGAAGAGATGCCTGTGGAAGAACAAAAGCCTGAAGAAATCCAGGAACTTCCAGAAGAGGTTCGCGTGGTTGAAACTATTTCCGAAGACGGCAAGCCCAAGAAGAAGAAGATACGCACACGTGTTATCAAGAAGGTCAAGGGTGACAAACAAGAAGTTACTAAGATCGAAACCGTCGAAGAGGATGACAAACAGCCCGAAACAACTGTCACAGTCGAAGAGATGCCTGTGGAAGAAGGACAGCCTGAAGAAATCCAGGAACTTCCAGAAGAGGTTCGTGTGGTTGAAACTATTTCCGAAGACGGCAAGCCCAAGAAGAAGAAGATACGCACACGTGTTATCAAGAAGGTCAAGGGTGACAAACAAGAAGTTACCAAAATCGAAACCGTCGAAGAGGATGACAAGCAGCCCGAGACAACTGTCACAGTCGAAGAGATGCCGTTGGAAGAAGGACAGCCTGAAGAAATCAAAGAACTTCCAGAAGAGGTTCGTGTGGTTGAAACTATTTCCGAAGACGGCAAGCCCAAGAAGAAGAAGATACGCACACGTGTTATCAAGAAGGTCAAGGGTGATATACAAGAGGTTACAAAGATCGAAACCGTCGAAGAGGATGACAAGCAGCCAGAGACAACAGTCACAGTCGAAGAGATGCCTGTGGAAGAAGAAAAACCTGAAAGAATTAAAGAACTTCCAGAAGAGGTTCGTGTGGTTGAAACTATTTCCGAAGACGGCAAGCCCAAGAAGAAGAAGATACGCACACGTGTTATCAAGAAGGTCAAGGGTGACAAACAAGAAGTTACCAAGATCGAAACCGTCGAAGAGGATGACAAGCAGCCCGAGACAACTGTCACAGTCGAAGAGATGCCTGTGGAAGAAGAACAGCCTGAAGAAATCCAGGAACTTCCAGAAGAGGTTCGTGTGGTTGAGACTATTTCTGAAGACGGCAAGCCCAAGAAGAAGAAGATACGCACACGCGTTATCAAGAAGGTCAAGGGTGACAAACAAGAGGTTACCAAGATCGAAACCGTCGAAGAGGATGACAAACAGCCCGAGACAACTGTCACAGTCGAAGAGATGCCTGTGGAAGAAGGACAGCCTGAAGAAATCCAGGAACTTCCAGAAGAGGTTCGAGTGGTTGAAACTATTTCCGAAGACGGCAAGCCCAAGAAGAAGAAGATACGCACACGTGTTATCAAGAAGGTCAAGGGTGATAAACAAGAGGTTACCAAGATCGAAACCGTCGAAGAGGATGACAAGAAACTCGAGACAACTGTCACAGTCGAAGAGATGCCTGTGGAAGAAGAAAAACCTGAAGAAATTAAAGAACTTCCAGAAGAGGTTCGTGTATTTGAAACTATTTCCGAAGACGGCAAGCCCAAGAAGAAGAAGATACGCACACGTGTTATCAAGAAGGTAAAGGGTGACAAACAAGAAGTAACAACGATCGAAACCGTCGAAGAGGAAAACAAGCAGCCCGAGACAACAGTCACAGTCGAAGAGATGCCTGTGGAAGAACAACAGCCTGAAGAAATCCAGGAACTTCCAGAAGAGGTTCGTGTGGTTGAAACTATTTCCGAAGACGGCAAGCCCAAGAAGAAGAAGATACGCACACGTGTTATCAAGAAGGTCAAGGGTGACAAACAAGAAGTTACCAAGATCGAAACCGTCGAAGAGGATGACAAGCAGCCCGAGACAACTGTCACAGTCGAAGAGATGCCTGTGGAAGAAGGACAGCCTGAAGAAATCCAGGAACTTCCAGAAGAGGTTCGTGTGGTTGAAACTATTTCCGAAGACGGCAAGCCCAAGAAGAAGAAGATACGCACACGTGTTATCAAGAAGGTCAAGGGTGACAAACAAGAATTTACCAAGATCGAAACCGTCGAAGAGGATGACAAGCAGCCCAAAACAACTGTCACAGTCGAAGAGATGCCGTTGGAAGAAGGAAAGCCTGAAGAAATCCAGGAACTTCCAGAAGAGGTTCGTGTGGTTGAAACTATTTCCGAAGACGGCAAGCCCAAGAAGAAGAAGATTCGCACACGTGTTATCAAGAAGGTCAAGGGTGACAAACAAGAGGTTACCAAGATCGAAACCGTCGAAGAGGATGACAAACAACCCGAGACAACTGTCACAGTCGAAGAGATGCCTGTGGAAGAAGAAAAACCTGAAGAAATCAAAGAACTTCCAGAAGAGGTTCGTGTTGTTGAAACTATTTCCGAAGACGGCAAGCCCAAGAAGAAGAAGATACGCACACGTGTTATCAAGAAGGTCAGGGGTGACAAACAAGAAGTTACCAAGATTGAGACCGTCGAAGAGGAAGACAAACAACCCGAGACAACAGTCACAGTCGAAGAGATGCCTGTGGAAGAAGAAAAACCTGAAGAAATCAAAGAACTTCCAGAAGAGGTTCGTGTTGTTGAAACTATTTCCGAAGACGGCAAGCCCAAGAAGAAGAAGATACGCACACGTGTTATCAAGAAGGTCAAGGGTGACAAACAAGAAGTTACCAAGATTGAAACCGTCGAAGAGGAAGACAAGCAGCCCGAGACAACTGTCACAGTCGAAGAGATGCCGTTGGAAGAAGAACAGCCTGAAGAAATCCAGGAACTTCCAGAAGAGGTTCGTGTGGTTGAAACTATTTCCGAAGACGGCAAGCCCAAGAAGAAGAAGATACGCACACGTGTTATCAAGAAGGTCAAGGGTGACAAACAAGAGGTTACCAAGATCGAAACCGTCGAAGAGGATGACAAACAACCCGAGACAACTGTCACAGTCGAAGAGATGCCTGTGGAAGAAGGACAGCCTGAAGAAATCAAAGAACTTCCAGAAGAGGTTCGTGTGGTTGAAACTGTTTCCGAAGACGGCAAGCCCAAGAAGAAGAAGATACGCACACGTGTTATCAAGAAGGTCAAGGGTGACAAACAAGAAGTTACCAAGATTGAAACCGTCGAAGAGGATGACAAACAGCCCGAGACAACTGTCACAGTCGAAGAGATGCCGTTGGAAGAAGAACAGCCTGAAGAAATCCAGGAACTTCCAGAAGAGGTTCGTGTGGTTGAAACTATTTCCGAAGACGGCAAGCCCAAGAAGAAGAAGATTCGCACACGTGTTATCAAGAAGATCAAGGGTGACAAACAAGAGGTTACCAAGATCGAAACCGTCGAAGAGGATGACAAACAACCCGAGACAACAGTCACAGTCGAAGAGATGCCTGTGGAAGAAGAACAGCCTGAAGAAATCAAAGAACTTCCAGAAGAGGTTCGTGTGGTTGAAACTGTTTCCGAAGACGGCAAGCCCAAGAAGAAGAAGATTCGCACACGTGTTATCAAGAAGATCAAGGGTGACAAACAAGAAGTTACCAAAATCGAAACCGTCGAAGAGGATGACAAACAACCCGAGACAACTGTCACAGTCGAAGAGATGCCGTTGGAAGAAGAACAGCCTGAAGAAATCCAGGAACTTCCAGAAGAGGTTCGTGTGGTTGAAACTATTTCCGAAGACGGCAAGCCCAAGAAGAAGAAGATACGCACACGTGTTATCAAGAAGGTCAAGGGTGACAAACAAGAGATTACCAAGATCGAAACCGTCGAAGAGGATGACAAACAACCCGAGACAACTGTCACAGTCGAAGAGATGCCGTTGGAAGAAGAACAGCCTGAAGAAATCCAGGAACTTCCAGAAGAGGTTCGTGTGGTTGAAACTATTTCCGAAGACGGCAAGCCCAAGAAGAAGAAGATTCGCACACGTGTTATCAAGAAGGTCAAGGGTGACAAACAAGAGGTTACCAAGATCGAAACCGTCGAAGAGGATGACAAACAGCCCGAGACAACTGTCACAGTCGAAGAGATGTCTGTGGAAGAAGAACAACCTGAAAACATCAAAGAACTTCCAGAAGAGGTTCATGAGGTTGAAACTATTTCCGAAGACGGCAAGCCCAAGAGGAAGAAGATTCGCACACGTGTTATCAAGAAGGTCAAGGGTGACAAACAAGAAGTTACCAAGATCGAAACCGTCGAAGAGGATGACAAACAACCCGAGACAACTGTCACAGTCGAAGAGATGCCGTTGGAAGAAGAACAGCCTGAAGAAATCCAGGAACTTCCAGAAGAGGTTCGTGTGGTTGAAACTATTTCCGAAGACGGCAAGCCCAAGAAGAAGAAGATACGCACACGTGTTATCAAGAAGGTCAAGGGTGACAAACAAGAGGTTACCAAGATCGAAACCGTCGAAGAGGATGACAAACAACCCGAGACAACAGTCACAGTCGAAGAGATGCCTGTGGAAGAAGAAAAACCTGAAGAAATCAAAGAACTTCCAGAAGAGGTTCGTGTGGTTGAAACTATTTCCGAAGACGGCAAGCCCAAGAAGAAGAAGATACGCACACGTACTATCAAGAAGGTCAAGGGTGACAAACAAGAAGTTACCAAGATTGAAACCGTCGAAGAGGAAGACAAGCAGCCCGAGACAACTGTCACAGTCGAAGAGATGCCGTTGGAAGAAGAACAGCCTGAAGAAATCCAGGAACTTCCAGAAGAGGTTCGTGTGGTTGAAACTATTTCCGAAGACGGCAAGCCCAAGAAGAAGAAGATACGCACACGTGTTATCAAGAAGGTCAAGGGTGACAAACAAGAGATTACCAAGATCGAAACCGTCGAAGAGGATGACAAACAACCCGAGACAACAGTCACAATCGAAGAAATGCCTGTGGAAGAAGAACAACCTGAAGAAATCGAGGAACTTCCAGAAGAGGTTCGTGTGGTTGAAACTATTTCCGAAGACGGCAAGCCCAAGAAGAAGAAGATACGTACACGTACTATCAAGAAGGTCAAGGGTGACAAACAAGAAGTTACCAAGATTGAAACCGTCGAAGAGGAAGACAAGCAGCCCGAGACAACTGTCACAGTCGAAGAGATGCCAGTGGAAGAAGAACAGCCTGAAGAAATCAAGGAACTTCCAGAAGAGGTTCGTGTGGTTGAAACTATTTCCGAAGACGGCAAGCCCAAGAAGAAGAAGATTCGCACACGTGTTATCAAGAAGGTCAAGGGTGACAAACAAGAGGTTACCAAAATCGAAACCGTCGAAGAGGATGACAAACAACCCGAGACAACTGTCACAGTCGAAGAGATGCCGTTGGAAGAAGAACAGCCTGAAGAAATCAAAGAACTTCCAGAAGAGGTTCGTGTGGTTGAAACTATTTCCGAAGACGGCAAGCCCAAGAAGAAGAAGATTCGCACACGTGTTATCAAGAAGGTCAAGGGTGACAAACAAGAGGTTACCAAGATCGAAACCGTCGAAGAGGATGACAAACAACCCGAGACAACTGTCACAGTCGAAGAGATGCCTGTGGAAGAGGAACAGCCTGAAGAAATCCAGGAACTTCCAGAAGAGGTTCGTGTGGTTGAAACTATTTCCGAAGACGGCAAGCCCAAGAAGAAGAAGATACGCACACGTGTTATCAAGAAGGTCAAGGGTGACAAACAAGAAGTTACCAAGATCGAAACCGTCGAAGAGGATGACAAACAACCCGAGACAACTGTCACAGTCGAAGAGATGCCTGTGGAAGAGGAACAGCCTGAAGAAATCCAGGAACTTCCAGAAGAGGTTCGTGTGGTTGAAACTATTTCCGAAGACGGCAAGCCCAAGAAGAAGAAGATACGCACACGTGTTATCAAGAAGGTCAAGGGTGACAAACAAGAAGTTACCAAGATCGAAACCGTCGAAGAGGAAGACAAGCAGCCCGAGACAACTGTCACAGTCGAAGAGATGCCAGTGGAAGAAGAACAGCCTGAAGAAATCCAGGAACTTCCAGAAGAGGTTCGTGTGGTTGAAACTATTTCCGAAGACGGCAAGCCCAAGAAGAAGAAGATACGCACACGTGTTATCAAGAAGGTCAAGGGTGACAAACAAGAAGTTACCAAGATCGAAACCGTCGAAGAGGATGACAAACAACCCGAGACAACTGTCACAGTCGAAGAGATGCCAGTTGGAAGAAGAACAGCCTGAAGAAATCCAGGAACTTCCAGAAGAGGTTCGTGTGGTTGAAACTATTTCCGAAGACGGCAAGCCCAAGAAGAAGAAGATACGCACACGTGTTATCAAGAAGGTCAAGGGTGACAAACAAGAGGTTACCAAGATCGAAACCGTCGAAGAGGATGACAAACAGCCCAAAACAACTGTCACAGTCGAAGAGATTCCTGTGGAAGAAGAACAACCTGAAAACATCAAAGAACTTCCAGAAGAGGTTCGTGTGGTTGAAACTATTTCCGAAGACGGCAAGCCCAAGAAGAAGAAGATTCGCACACGTGTAATCAAGAAGGTCAAGGGTGACAAACAAGAAGTCACAAAGATCGAAACCATCGAAGAGGATGACAAGCAGCCCGAGACAACTGTCACAGTTGAAGAGATGCCTGTGGAAGAAGGAGAGGCTGAGGAAATCCAGGAACTTCCAGAAGAGGTTCGTGTGGTTGAAACTATTTCCGAAGACGGCAAGCCCAAGAAGAAGAAGATACGCACACGTGTTATCAAGAAGGTCAAGGGTGACAAACAAGAGGTTACCAAGATCGAAACCGTCGAAGAGGATGACAAACAGCCCGAGACAACTGTCACAGTCGAAGAGATGCCTGTGGAAGAAGGAACAGCCTGAAGAAATCCAGGAACTTCCAGAAGAGGTTCGTGTGGTTGAAACTATTTCCGAAGACGGCAAGCCCAAGAAGAAAAAGATACGCACACGTGTTATCAAGAAGGTCAAGGGTGACAAACAAGAGGTTACCAAGATCGAAACCGTCGAAGAGGATGACAAACAACCCGAGACAACTGTCACAGTCGAAGAGATGCCTTTGGAAGAGGAACAACCTGAAGAAATCCAGGAACTTCCAGAAGAGGTTCGTGTGGTTGAAACTATTTCCGAAGACGGCAAGCCCAAGAAGAAGAAGATACGCACACGTGTTATCAAGAAGGTCAAGGGTGACAAACAAGAGGTTACCAAGATCGAAACCGTCGAAGAGGATGACAAACAGCCCGAGACAACTGTCACAGTCGAAGAGATGCCTGTGGAAGAAGAACAGCCTGAAGAAATCCAGGAACTTCCAGAAGAGGTTCGTGTGGTTGAAACTATTTCCGAAGACGGCAAGCCCAAGAAGAAGAAGATACGCACACGTGTTATCAAGAAGGTCAAGGGTGACAAACAAGAGGTTACCAAGATCGAAACCGTCGAAGAGGATGACAAACAACCCGAGACAACTGTCACAGTCGAAGAGATGCCTGTGGAAGAAGAACAACCTGAAAAAATCCAGGAACTTCCAGAAGAGGTTCGTGTGGTTGAAACTATTTCCGAAGACGGCAAGCCCAAGAAGAAGAAGATACGCACACGTGTTATCAAGAAGGTCAAGGGTGACAAACAAGAGGTTACCAAGATCGAAACCGTCGAAGAGGATGACAAACAGCCCGAGACAACTGTCACAGTCGAAGAGATGCCTGTGGAAGAAGAACAGCCTGAAGAAATCCAGGAACTTCCAGAAGAGGTTCGTGTGGTTGAAACTATTTCCGAAGACGGCAAGCCCAAGAAGAAGAAGATACGCACACGTGTTATCAAGAAGGTCAAGGGTGACAAACAAGAGGTTACCAAGATCGAAACCGTCGAAGAGGATGACAAACAACCCGAGACAACTGTCACAGTCGAAGAGATGCCTTTGGAAGAAGAACAACCTGAAGAAATCCAGGAACTTCCAGAAGAGGTTCGTGTGGTTGAAACTATTTCCGAAGACGGCAAGCCCAAGAAGAAGAAGATACGCACACGTGTTATCAAGAAGGTCAAGGGTGACAAACAAGAGGTTACAAAGATCGAAACCGTCGAAGAGGATGACAAGCAGCCCGAGACAACTGTCATAGTCGAAGAGATGCCTGTGGAAGAAGAACAGATTGAAGAAATCCAGGAACTTCCAGAAGAGGTTCGTGTGGTTGAAACTATTTCCGAAGACGGCAAGCCCAAGAAGAAGAAGATACGCACACGTGTTATCAAGAAGGTCAAGGGTGACAAACAAGAGGTTACCAAGATCGAAACCGTCGAAGAGGATGACAAGCAACCCGAGACAACTGTCACAGTCGAAGAGATGCCTTTGGAAGAGGAACAACCTGAAGAAATCCAGGAACTTCCAGAAGAGGTTCGTGTGGTTGAAACTATTTCCGAAGACGGCAAGCCCAAGAAGAAGAAGATACGCACACGTGTTATCAAGAAGGTCAAGGGTGACAAACAAGAGGTTACCAAGATCGAAACCGTCGAAGAGGATGACAAACAACCCGAGACAACTGTCACAGTCGAAGAGATGCCTGTGCAAGAAGGACAGCCTGAGGAAATCCAGGAACTTCCAGAAGAGGTTCGTGTGGTTGAAACTATTTCCGAAGACGGCAAGCCCAAGAAGAAGAAGATACGCACACGTACTATCAAGAAGGTCAAGGGTGACAAGCAAGAGGTTACCAAGATCGAAACCGTCGAAGAGGATGACAAGCAGCCCGAGACAACTGTCACAGTCGAAGAGATGCCTGTGGAAGAAGAACAGCCTGAAGAAATCCAGGAACTTCCAGAAGAGGTTCGTGTGGTTGAAACTATTTCCGAAGACGGCAAGCCCAAGAAGAAGAAGATACGCACACGTGTTATCAAGAAGGTCAAGGGTGACAAACAAGAGGTTACCAAGATCGAAACCGTCGAAGAGGATGACAAACAACCCGAGACAACTGTCACAGTCGAAGAGATGCCTTTGGAAGAGGAACAACCTGAAGAAATCCAGGAACTTCCAGAAGAGGTTCGTGTGGTTGAAACTATTTCCGAAGACGGCAAGCCCAAGAAGAAGAAGATACGCACACGTGTTATCAAGAAGGTCAAGGGTGACAAGCAAGAGGTTACAAAGATCGAAACCGTCGAAGAGGATGACAAGCAGCCAGAGACAACTGTCACTGTCGAAGAGATGCCTTTGGAAGAGGAACTACCTGAAGAAATCCAGGAACTTCCAGAAGAGGTTCGTGTGGTTGAAACTATTTCCGAAGACGGCAAGCCCAAGAAGAAGAAGATACGCACACGTGTTATCAAGAAGGTCAAGGGTGACAAACAAGAGATTACCAAGATCGAAACCGTCGAAGAGGATGACAAACAACCCGAGACAACTGTCACAGTCGAGGAGATGCCTGTGGAAGAGGAACAACCTGAAGAAATCGAGGAACTTCCAGAAGAGGTTCGTGTGGTTGAAACTATTTCCGAAGACGGCAAGCCCAAGAAGAAGAAGATACGCACACGTACTATCAAGAAGGTCAAGGGTGACAAACAAGAGGTTACCAAGATCGAAACCGTCGAAGAGGATGACAAACAACCCGAGACAACTGTCACAGTCGAAGAGATGCCTGTGGAAGAGGAACAACCTGAAGAAATCGAGGAACTTCCAGAAGAGGTTCGTGTGGTTGAAACTATTTCCGAAGACGGCAAGCCCAAGAAGAAGAAGATACGCACACGTGTTATCAAGAAGGTCAAGGGTGACAAACAAGAGGTTACCAAGATCGAAACCGTCGAAGAGGATGACAAACAACCCGAGACAACTGTCACAGTCGAAGAGATGCCTTTGGAAGAGGAACAACCTGAAGAAATCCAGGAACTTCCAGAAGAGGTTCGTGTGGTTGAAACTATTTCCGAAGACGGCAAGCCCAAGAAGAAGAAGATACGCACACGTGTTATCAAGAAGGTCAAGGGTGACAAACAAGAGGTTACCAAGATCGAAACCGTCGAAGAGGATGACAAACAGCCCGAGACAACTGTCACAGTCGAAGAGATGCCTTTGGAAGAGGAACAACCTGAAGAAATCCAGGAACTTCCAGAAGAGGTTCGTGTGGTTGAAACTATTTCCGAAGACGGCAAGCCCAAGAAGAAGAAGATACGCACACGTGTTATCAAGAAGGTCAAGGGTGACAAACAAGAGGTTACCAAGATCGAAACCGTCGAAGAGGATGACAAACAACCCGAGACAACTGTCACAGTCGAAGAGATGCCTTTGGAAGAGGAACAACCTGAAGAAATCCAGGAACTTCCAGAAGAGGTTCGTGTGGTTGAAACTATTTCCGAAGACGGCAAGCCCAAGAAGAAGAAGATTCGCACACGTGTTATCAAGAAGGTCAAGGGTGACAAACAAGAGGTTACCAAGATCGAAACCGTCGAAGAGGATGACAAACAACCCGAGACAACCGTCACAGTCGAAGAGATGCCGTTGGAAGAGGAACAACCTGAAGAAATCCAGGAACTTCCAGAAGAGGTTCGTGTGGTTGAAACTATTTCCGAAGACGGCAAGCCCAAGAAGAAGAAGATACGCACACGTGTTATCAAGAAGGTCAAGGGTGACAAACAAGAGGTTACAAAGATCGAAACCGTCGAAGAGGATGACAAACAACCCGAGACAACTGTCACAGTCGAGGAGATGCCTGTGGAAAAAGAACAGCCTGAAGAAATTCAGGAACTTCCAGAAGAGGTTCGTGTGGTTGAAACTATTTCCGAAGACGGCAAGCCCAAGAAGAAGAAGATACGCACACGTACTATTAAGAAGGTCAAGGGTGACAAACAAGAGGTTACCAAGATCGAAACCGTCGAAGAGGTAGGCAAGAAACCCGAGACAACAGTCACAGTCGAAGAGATGCCTTTGGAAGAAGAACAGCCTGAAGAAATCCAGGAACTTCCAGAAGAGGTTCGTGTGGTTGAAACTATTTCCGAAGACGGCAAGCCCAAGAGGAAGAAGATACGCACACGTGTTATCAAGAAGGTCAAGGGTGACAAACAAGAGGTTACCAAGATCGAAACAGTCGAAGAGGATGACAAACAACCCGAAACAACTGTCACAGTCGAAGAGTTTCCTGTGGACGAAGAAAAGCCTGAAGAAATCCAGGAACTTCCAGAAGAGGTTCGTGTTGTTGAAACTATTTCCGAAGACGGCAAGCCCAAGAAGAAGAAGATACGCACACGTACTATAAAGAAGGTCAAGGGTGACAAACAAGAAGTTACCAAGATCGAAACCATCGAAGAGGATGACAAACTACCCGAGACAACTGTCACAGTCGAAGAGATGCCGTTGGAAGAGGAACAACCAAAAGAAATCCAGGAACTTCCAGAAGAGATTCGAGTGGTTGAAACTATTTCCGAAGACGGCAAGCCCAAGAAGAAGAAGATACGCACACGTGTTATCAAGAAGGTCAAGGGTGACAAACAAGAGGTTACCAAGATCGAAACCATCGAAGAGGATGACAAACAACCCGAGACAACTGTCACAGTCGAAGAGATGCCTTTGGAAGAGGAACAACCTGAAGAAATCCAGGAACTTCCAGAAGAGGTTCGTGTGGTTGAAACTATTTCCGAAGACGGCAAGCCCAAGAAGAAGAAGATACGCACACGTGTTATCAAGAAGGTCAAGGGTGACAAACAAGAGGTTACCAAGATCGAAACCGTCGAAGAGGATGACAAGCAACCCGAGACAACTGTCACAGTCGAAGAGATGCCTTTGGAAGAGGAACAACCTGAAGAAATCCAGGAACTTCCAGAAGAGGTTCGTGTGGTTGAAACTATTTCCGAAGACGGCAAGCCCAAGAAGAAGAAGATACGCACACGTGTTATCAAGAAGATCAAGGGTGACAAACAAGAGGTTACCAAGATCGAAACAGTCGAAGAGGATTACAAGCAACCCGAGACAACTGTCACAGTCGAGGAGATGCCTTTGGAAAAAGAACAGCCTGACGAAATTCAGGAACTTCCTGAAGAAGTTCGTGTGGTTGAAACTGTTTCCGAAGACGGAAAGCCCAAGAAGAAGAAGATTCGCACACGTGTTATTAAGAAGATCAAGGGTGACAAACAAGAGGTTACCAAGATCGAAACCATCGAAGAGGATGACAAACAACCCGAGACAACTGTCACAGTCGAAGAGATGCCTGTGGAAAAAGAACAGCCTGAAGAAATTCAGGAACTTCCAGAAGAGGTTCGTGTGGTTGAAACTATTTCCGAAGACGGCAAGCCCAAAAAGAAGAAGATTCGCACACGTGTTATCAAGAAGGTCAAGGGTGACAAACAAGAGGTTACCAAGATCGAAACCAGTCGAAGAGGATGACAAACAACCCGAGACAACTGTCACAGTCGAAGAGATGCCTGTGGAAGAAGAACAGCCTGAAGAAATCCAGGAACTTCCAGAAGAGGTTCGTGTGGTTGAAACTATTTCCGAAGACGGCAAGCCCAAGAAGAAGAAGATTCGCACACGTGTTATCAAGAAGGTCAAGGGTGACAAACAAGAGGTTACCAAGATCGAAACCATCGAAGAGGATGACAAACAACCCGAGACAACTGTCACAGTCGAAGAGATGCCTTTGGAAGAGGAACAACCTGAAGAAATCCAGGAACTTCCAGAAGAGGTTCGTGTCGTTGAAACTATTTCCGAAGACGGCAAGCCCAAGAGGAAGAAGATTCGCACACGTGTTATCAAGAAGGTCAAGGGTGACAAACAAGAGGTTACCAAGATCGAAACCGTCGAAGAGGATGACAAGCAACCCGAGACAACTGTCACAGTCGAAGAGATGCCGTTGGATGAGGAACAGCCTAAAGAAATCGAGGAACTTCCAGAAGAGATTCGCGTGGTTGAAACTATTTCCGAAGATGGAAAGCCCCAAAAAAAGAAGATACGCACACGTGTTATCAAGAAGGTCAAGGGTGACAAACAAGAGGTTACCAAGATCGAAACCATCGAAGAGGATGACAAACTACCCGAGACAACTGTCACAGTCGAAGAGATGCCTGTGCAGGAAGATCAAGCTGAGGAAATCCAGGAACTTCCAGAAGAGATTCGTGTGGTTGAAACTATATCCGAAGACGGCAAGCCCAAGAAGACGAAGATTCGCACACGTACTATTAAGAAGGTCAAGGGTGACAAACAAGAGGTTATCAAGATCGAAACCATCGAAGAGGATGACAAAACAACCCGAGACAACTGTCACAGTCGAAGAGATGCCTTTGGAAGAGGAACAACCTGAAGAAATCCAGGAACTTCCAGAAGAGGTTCGTGTGGTTGAAACTATTTCCGAAGACGGCAAGCCCAAGAGGAAGAAGATACGCACACGTGTTATCAAGAAGGTCAAGGGTGATAAACAAGAGGTTACCAAGATCGAAACCATCGAAGAGGAAGACAAACAACCCGAAACAACTGTCACAGTCGAAGAGTTTCCTGTGGACGAAGAAAAGCCTGAAGAAATCCAGGAACTTCCAGAAGAGGTTCGTGTCGTTGAAACTATTTCCGAAGACGGCAAGCCCAAGAAGAAGAAGATTCGCACACGTGTTATCAAGAAGGTCAAGGGTGACAAACAAGAGGTTACCAAGATCGAAACCGTCGAAGAGGATGACAAACAACCCGAGACAACTGTCACAGTCGAAGAGATACCTGTGGAAGTAGAACAACGTGAAGAAATCCAGGAACTTCCAGAAGAGATTCGTGTGGTTGAAACTATTTCCGAAGACGGCAAGCCCAAGAGGAAGAAGATTCGCACACGTGTTATCAAGAAGGTCAAGGGTGACAAACAAGAGGTTACCAAGATCGAAACCGTCGAAGAGGATGAAAAACAACCCGAGACAACTGTCACAGTCGAAGAGATGCCTTTGGAAGAGGAACAACCTGAAGAAATCCAGGAACTTCCAGAAGAGGTTCGTGTCGTTGAAACTATTTCCGAAGACGGCAAGCCCAAGAGGAAGAAGATTCGCACACGTGTTATCAAGAAGGTCAAGGGTGACAAACAAGAGGTTACCAAGATTGAAACCGTCGAAGAGGATGACAAACAACCCGAGACAACTGTCACAGTCGAAGAGATACCTGTGGAAGTAGAACAACGTGAAGAAATCCAGGAACTTCCAGAAGAGATTCGTGTGGTTGAAACTATTTCCGAAGACGGCAAGCCCAAGAGGAAGAAGATTCGCACACGTGTTATCAAGAAGGTCAAGGGTGACAAACAAGAGGTTACCAAGATCGAAACCGTCGAAGAGGATGACAAACAACCCGTAACAACTGTCAGAGTGGAAGAGATGCCTGTGGAGGAAGAACAACCTGAAGAAATCCAGGAACTTCCAGAAGAGGTTCGTGTGGTTGAAACTATTTCCGAAGACGGCAAGCCCAAGAAGAAGAAGATACTCACACGTGTTATCAAAAAGGTCAAGGGTGACAAACAAGAGGTTACCAAGATTGAAACCGTCGAAGAGGATGACAAACCACCCGAGACAACTGTCACAGTCGAAGAGATGCCTGTGGAAGAAGAACAGCCTGAAGAAATCCAGGAACTTCCAGAAGAGGTTCGTGTGATTGAAACTATTTCCGAAGACGGAAAGCCCAAGAAGAAGAAGATACGCACACGTGTTATCAAGAAGGTCAAGGGTGACAAACAAGAGGTTACCAAGATTGAAACCGTCGAAGAGGATGACAAACAACCCGAGACAACTGTCACAGTCGAAGAGATACCTGTGGAAGTAGAACAACGTGAAGAAATCCAGGAACTTCCAGAAGAGGTTCGTGTGGTTGAAACTATTTCCGAAGACGGCAAGCCCAAGAAAAAGAAGATACGCACACGTGTTATCAAGAAGGTCAAGGGTGACAAACAAGAGGTTACCAAGATCGAAACCATCGAAGAGGATGACAAACAACCCGAAATAACTGTCACAGTCGAAGAGATGCCTTTGGAAGAAGAACAGCCTGAAGAAATCCAGGAACTTCCAGAAGAGGTTCGTGTGATTGAAACTATTTCCGAAGACGGCAAGCCCAAGAAAGAAGATTCGCACACGTGTTATTAAGAAGGTCAAGGGTGACAAACAAGAGGTTACCAAAATCGAAACCGTCGAAGAGGATGACAAACAACCCGAGACAACTGTCACAGTCGAAGAGATGCCTTTGGAAGAGGAACAGCCTGAAGAAATCCAGGAACTTCCAGAAGAGGTTCGTGTGATTGAAACTATTTCCGAAGACGGCAAGCCCCAAAAGAAGAAGATACGTACACGTGTTATCAAGAAGTTCAAGGGTGACAAACAAGAGGTTACCAAGATCGAAACCATCGAAGAGGATGACAAACAACCCGAAATAACAGTCACAGTCGAAGAGATGCCTTTGGAAGAAGAACAGCCTGAAGAAATTCTGGAGCTTCCAGAAGAGGTTCGTGTGATTGAAACTATTTCCGAAGACGGCAAGCCCAAGAAAAAGAAGATACGCACACGTATTATCAAGAAGCTGACGGGAAATAAAGAGGAGATCACTAAGATCGAAATTGTTGAGGAAGATAACAAGAAGCCCGAAACTACAATAACCGTGGAAGAAGCTGACATCAAGAGTCCATTTGGTAAAAAGGTTAATATAAAGAAAAAAATTGTTGTTCATAAACCTGAGGATGATGTTTCTGTGTTTGAACTTCCTGAAAGAAAATCGGTAATTCTTTCTGAAAAAGAAGACGGTACTCCTACCAAAACAGTAATAAAGACCAAAATTATAAAAAAGGTTCAAGGCTCTAATATGGAAGTTACAAAAATTCAAACTGTCGAAGAATATGAAAAGCCATCACAGACAAAAGTAACTGTTGAGAATTTCGAAGCACCTTTCCCAGATCTTCCTGAAGAGAAACTTACGGAAGTTGTTGTTTTACCTGATGAAGTCTTTGAGTCTGAAGTTATTGACGAAGATGGCAACCAAAAAGTTATAAGGACTAAAAAGCGAGTCATTAAAAAACCAAAAGATGCTTTTAAGGAAGAAGTGACTGAAATTGATATTACTGAACAAGACTCGGGAGAACCAATTTATAGAATAACTATCAATGAAATACCGATATCTGAGCCTGTTCAAACTGCAAATGCATCAATTGAGTTACCAGAACAAGTTGCTGAACTAGAAGTTACCTCTCCCGATGGAACAAAGAAGAAAAAAACCATAAAAACAAGATCATTTAAAACGAAAGTTGACGATGATTATGATGAAGTCACTACAGTCAATACCGTTGAAGAGGAAAACATGGAACCCATAACAAGTGTGCTCGTTGAAATTGTCCCAGTCGATGAAAATTCGATTGAACCCATTCCCATTGAGGAGCTGCCAGAAGAAATTGTTTATACTGAAGAAATTGTTGACAATAAGAAACCACGAAAGAAAACAACCAAAACTCGAACATTCAAAAAGCAGGGACCTGAGGATGAAGAATACTATCAAATACAAACTATTGAAGAAGAAGGCAAAGAGCCATTTTCACTTATACGTGTTGTTAGTGATGAGAATATTGCAGATATTATTGACATCAGTAAGCTCGATGATGAACAAGCTCCCACACAAAAAAAACAAAAAACACACAAACATAAGGGTAAGAACACAAATCACCACACTATGCATACACCACATTTTACACGAGAACTAATATTGAAGTATACGCAATGTACATTTTTTATTTATTCAAGTCAAAATATATTCAAAAGTTTCCTTTTGCCCTTTCAATGGGAATTTCAATTTGGATTTTTCTTAAATTTCCAATCGAATACGTTAATGGTTAGTTCAAATTTTCATTAGAAGGCTGATAATAATTATTAAACCAACTTAATGCTAAGACTACAAATTTTGACTGTTAATAATTTTTTTTTTAATATTTCATATTATTAAAAAACTCATATCAAAACATAAACACAGCGGAGATACAACAACCCGAACACACTGAAACGGAACACCCAGTTTACATAACAACATTTAAATCTGTACAAAGCGAAGATGGGGAAACCACAATACAAACTGAAAACAAAAGAGTTTCTCAGGAGGAGGGAATCGTGGTTGAGGAAGTGCTCAGTGATACTGAGCCTATAATGGAAGACACTACACAGTCAAATGTTGAAATTGTCGAAGTCAGCGAACCAACAGGTGATTTTTTAAAACTATTTTTAAACACACATACGAGTATATTGCGGAAAAAGTCGACGTGTTGTAAACATTTTACTAGCATTAAATGAAAAAATAAAATACGTTTTCGATAGGTTCTCATATACTCATCCACATACTCTGAGATTGCGATAAAAATGTTTTTAAAACGAAAAGAAACAATGTAGTTTCCATTTTAATAACACAAACAAAAAAAAAACTACTCATAAACACAAAATTTTGTTCAAATACTTTTGACACTATATTTACTAACAAGGCGCTCGAACACTTGATATTCTAGTGGGTTGTATTTGTAAAAGAAAAATCATGCACAATACAAATATTGATTTTAAACTTAGTTAACATTATATGCAAGCATCTTAAACATCACAAACACTAAACTTGATAAATTACGAAGTATATGTGTTTTAACGCATTATATAAAATGCAAATATAATTTTAACCAATTAGTTTAGTGCTAACACACATACACATAATTTTTTCTCAAACAGACCAATACAACAAAGAGTACACTATCACAGAACCCGAAGATGCAAGTGCAGATAACACCATACAAACACCGACTAAAGTCAAAAAGCACAAACAGAACAAGACACAACCAGACATAATCGAACAAATTGACGAAACAGGGGAATTTGATGGGGGTTCAGGGGAACCACAAGACAAGCCCGGAACGAAACGTATACCTAAAATTGTTGAAGACATTGAAGATAAAGATCAGGGTGAAAAGAGTACTGCTGGTGAACAAGGGCCTGCTGAAAAGAAAGAAAAACTTAAGAAAAAGAAGAAACCGGTTAAGTCGAAGCTCGATGAGATGGATGATTATATACAGTTTTTGATACATCAGGAAATTCCGAAAACGGTCATTCAGCCTTATGTTCGCACAGAAATGGAACACCCGCAAAGGGCGCGCAGCGACTCGTCTATAAAACCAATTAAACTTACTGCCATGAAAATTGAGAAAATCGAAATTAAGAAACCAAAGATGGTTCAAATAAGCTCAGTCGTCGAATTTCCGCAAATGCTTAAGCTTAAAACTCCGAAACAACGGCCCCAGGAGGAGAAGAAAAGGAAATCCAGCGAAGCAACATTTAAAAATAAAAAGCTTAAGAGCTGGATAAGGTTTATACCATATGCACCATACTGTTTTCCGTATTCAGTAAGTGAACTGGAAACTTATCGCGATAATGGTGAGCTCTCTCGCAACATTGAAGAAGCAGAGGATGTTTTAAAAAAGCGTCCAAAGAAATTTAAACACTCAAAGCCAGTTAAAGCTGAGCTGGAAGAATTTGTCTTGGAACCATTTGATGATGAGAACAAACTAATTGATGATACACAGGAAAAACCGAAGTACAAACGTGGTAAAAAAGATAAAAATCAACCAGAGGACGAACATAAAAAATTGAAAATTGGCAAGGGTGAAGTTCCGGAAAATGTTGATTCTACTGAAGTTGTTCAACTTAAGCCAGTTATTTTTGACGATAAAGTTGAAGAGTCGATTGAAAAGACCAAAACTTCAACGGAACGAAAGAAATTTAAAAATAAGGCAAAGAAATTGACCGAGGCAGGTGATAAAATTGGCTTTGAAACTCTTAGAAGTGATGTTGAAAATAAGGAGGAGGAAACGACATCATTGTATATGTTTGAGGTTGTTGAACTAGAGTCAGAAGAGAAACCTGAAGGAATAAGTAAAGATATCACGGCCCCTGCCAAAGAACATAAGAAAAAACGCAAATTTAAGCTTAAGACGGAATTGGAAGAAGATGTTGTTGAGATAGTCGAACTGCCTCCAGATGATAGCGATGACAAACTATACGAAGTGACAGTTATTTGTTCAGAAATTCATGACGATCAACCAAAAGAAATGATTGTTCTTAAAAAGAAAGTTAAACGCATGAATAAAGAACAATTGGATGAATTCATATCCGAACTAAAAGAAGAGCCAACGCAAAATTTCTACGAAACTTCCATACCTGACTTTTATGAGGTCAAGTTGACTGAACTGAAACCTGAAGTGATTCTTGATGAAAAAATATCTGAAAAACCTAAAAAACGTACAATTCTGCATAAGCGGGGAAAGCAGGAAGAGATTCTAGAAATTGTTGAAACGGTTTCTACGCCTGGCGAAGAGCCCTTATTCGAAGTAATAATAACATTAATGGAACCTGGTTATGAAAATGACTCTCAAAAACCAGTTGAAAGACCAAAGCCAAAAACGAAGAAAATGAAGAAGGATGATCTAGATGCCTACATACAGCAGCTTATAAATGCAGATATTCCACTGACTGAACTGGAAAAGTATGAAAAAACTGAAATTGATGCTAAGCCAAAGAAACCAAAGAAGCATAAGAATAAGCCCGCAAAGGCCAACATCGATGAAGGTGAGTCCTTTGAAGTGGGTATAACACAAGAGGAACCCATTAAGAAACCAAATATCAAGAAATCAAAATCTCAACCAGAGGTTCAACAGGAACAAGGAACTAAACCGGATACTGCTATTGAGCATGAAGAGTTCACAATTAGGACTGTTGACTCACATAAAACTCCACACGAACTTGTGAACGAAAAAATTGAAGCAGAATCATTTGATGTTGACGATATATTGGTTGAAATGGTAAAGACTCTTCCAATCGTTGTGTTTAAAGAATTGGCTGAAGCTGCTCCTGAAATTATTGACAATGTTGAAAAGTCAGAAAGTAAGATAACTAAAAAACGTAAAGTTAAAACTAGAAAGGGCTCCAAGCAATATGAAATTCAAATCATCGAATCTGAAACACCAGACGAGAGTCCCGAAGAAGCCAAGGTCATTGTTGTAACAACTGAAATTATAAAAGAATGTTTCGATGAACCTAGTCAGATGCAACCCAAAACGCCAAAGAAAACTGTAAGAAAGGTGAAAAAGGAAAATCTCAAGGAATACATCGTCAGTGTGATTGATGAGGCTCCAACCGAACTTTTGGCTAGAATTTCGGAGGGGATTTCTGCAAAGGCTGAAACAGAACCTGAAGACAATGAAGATATCACAAGTTTCAAAACTACAGTTGTTGATGATACTGAAGATTTTACCAGGTCTGCTGAAGGGTTGCCTGATACTCCAAAAGGCAAGCCAAGGAATAAGAAGAAAAAATCCGATAAGACAAAACAGGTGACAATAATTGAAGACCAGCCGGTACAGAGCGAAGATGACTCTTATCAAGAAGAATATTCTGTTAAAGATGTTAAACCATCCACGACGCCCTCATATGATGAATATGTTACTAATTTAACAGAGAGTGAACCCAAACCTAAGAAAAAGGTAGTAAAGAAAAAACACGAAGAGCCTGTGATCATGCCGATTTCTGAGTTTACCATCCGCATTGAGGAGCTAACACCTGAAAAAATAACGGAACAAGTTATCAACAAAGAAGGCGTTGAAGTTGAGAGGGTAACTACAAAGCGCAGACTTAAAAAAAAATATGGTGCAAAAGAATATCTTATACAAGTTATTGAGATTTCCGAAGAAAAAAATCCAGAAGCAGAATTGCTTATTGAGACTACAGAAATATTACCTGAATCAGAATCTTATGCTCCTGAAGACCACAAAATAAAAATTGTCAAAAAGAAAAAGCCAAAATCGGAAAATCTTGACGATTTTATTCAACATCTAATAGAAGAGGATATATCCAAAACAGGGAATGAAGTTTTTGAAACAACATCATTAGATTTACCACCAGATGAAAAGAAGCCAAAGAAGATAAAGCAACATCATAAGAAAACAAAGAAGATTGTTGATGGTGTTCCACATACGGTCCATGAATTTACCATACAAGAGTTCGAACCAGAAACAGACCAAGTGCCTGAATTCGTGAAAAAAATTGAAGAAGATGATAACTTAGAGCAGCAGGGCGAGGCTCTCAAAGTACAGGTGTCAGAAAAACAGTCCGAGCCTAAGTCAAAGAAGGATAAGAAGTCTAAAGTGTCATTGGTCGAACAAGAACCTGCCAGTAATCAAGACATTGCAGAAACTGTGGAAGTAGCAAAAGTAGTTGAGGAAGATGGTGCAACAAAAGAAGTTCAAGTTAAGAAACGTAAGATCGTACGGAGGCAAGGTTCAAAGGAACATGTTTTCGAAATAACGGAGACTTCTAGCAATAAAGAGCCATTGGCAGAAGTTACTATCGTGGACATTACCGAAGATGCAACGCCTGCTGAGACAGTAAATCTGCCTGAGAAACCCAAATCACCACTAAAAAACCAAAGAAACTTAAGCCTGAAGATGTCGAGAGCTACGTTTTTAAATTTGGGAAAAAATTTAAAAAACCAGAGGAGTCCGAGACGTTAAGTGTAGAAGATGTGCCCCAAGAACAGCCCAAGCTTAAGCCAAAGAAGGATAAGAAATCTAAAGTGGCGGTTGTCGAACACGAGCCTGTCATTATTCAAGACGTTGCAGAAACTGTGGAAGTAACAAAGATAGTTGAGGAAGACGGTGCAACAAAAGAAGTTCAAGTTAAGAAACGTAAGATCGTACGAAAGCAAGGTTCAAAGGAACATGTTTTCGAAATAACAGAGAGTTCTAGTAATGAAGAGCCAATGGCAGAAGTTACTATCGTGGACATTACCGAAGATGCAACGCCTGCTGAGACAGTAAATCTGCCTGAGAAACCCAAATCACCACTCAAAAAACCTAAGAAACTTAAGCCTGAAGATGTCGAGAGCTACGTTATTAATGTTGTGGAAGAATTTATAATGCCAGAGGAGTCTGAGACGTTAAGTGTAGAAGATGTGCCCCAAGAACAGCCCAAGCTTAAGCCAAAGAAGGATAAGAAATCTAAAGTGGCGGTTGTCGAACACGAGCCTGTCATTATTCAAGACGTTGCAGAAACTGTGGAAGTAACAAAGATAGTTGAGGAAGACGGTGCAACAAAAGAAGTTCAAGTTAAGAAACGTAAGATCGTACGAAAGCAAGGTTCAAAGGAACATGTTTTCGAAATAACAGAGAGTTCTAGTAATGAAGAGCCAATGGCAGAAGTTACTATCGTGGACATTACCGAAGACGAAAGGACCGCTGAGATAGTAAATCTGCCTGAGAAACCCAAATCACCACTCAAAAAACCTAAGAAACTTAAGCCCGAAGACGTAAATAACTATGTTATCAATGTAGTGGAAGAGTTTACACAGCCCTTGCAAAAGTCTGAAGATGTCACTAATGTTGAGAGAATGCCCTTAGAAAAGATTGATAAAGTGACCCTTGAAGAAAAAACACCCATGGAAGATATTGAAGATGAAATTTCCAACGTAAAAACAAAAGCGACGAAGCCTAAAAAACTAAGCAAGCAACCTATAGAGCACACTATCCGTATTGAAGAACTTGCTCCTGAAACCACAATTGAAGATGTCGTAAATGAGGAAGGCGAAAAAGTCAAACAAGTCAAAACTACGAAAAAGCTGAAGAAGAAGGAAGGACCCGTGGAGTATTTGATTGAAATAACTGAAACCTATCAAGAAAATAAGCCCGAAGCTGATGTTGAAGTAATAACTATTCAATTACCTATAGATGACTCCTCTATTGTAGAGGAAGATCAGCCAGTTAAAGTGGTTCAAAAGATAAAGAAAAAGAAACCAGTAAAGGATGATTTAGATAAATACATTCAAGACCTTATTAATCAAGAAATCACAAGAGCTGATCTTGAACAATATGAGCCGACAGAAATCGAAACAAAGCCTAAGCCCAAGAAAAAGGTAAAAACTCACCACAAGAAGAGTGTTGAAATAATCGATGGTCTTCCCGTTACCGTGCACGAGTTTGATGTTTCGGAAATAGAACCTGAGCTTAAAGAGGATGATAAACAATCAATTTCATCAGATATGAGAGAAGATGTTACATATGAGCAAGAAGAACCCAGCAAATATTTGGTAAATGTTTTTGACGAGATTTTAGAACCTTCACAGTACACTGAAGACGTTACTGACATACAGACAATAGCACCTATAGAGAAAAAGTTACCTAAGAAGAAAAAGGTTGAGAAAGTTCCAATAGTTTTAGATGAAATAGCTGAGTCCACCGAAGTCATACAGCAGCCTACTGAAGATGGTGTTATAAAAGAAGTAACTGTTAAGAAACGTAAGGTTTTGCATAGGAAGGGTTCCAAACAAAGTGTTTTTGAGATAACAGAAACTATTAGCGATGACCAACCGATGGCTGAAGTGACAGTCGTTGAGCTTTCAGAAAACCAGCCATCTATACCTGAAAATATGACAAATGTTCAACCAAAAGTAATAAAGAAACCCAAAAAACTGATGAAACAGGATATACAGGAATATGTTGTAAATGTTATAGACGAGTTTCTCCAAGAAATGACTCCAGAAACAAACACAGATGAAGTGAAAGAAACCGTAAAAGACAAACCGAAAAAGTCTAAAAAATCTCCAAAACAAGACGAAGTCGGTAAGTATAAAGAAATTGAGCCTGAATTGGCTCAAATAGAAGACGAAGAGGCTAAGGTTCCAGAAAAGACAACTCTTATAACCACAGAAGACCACACTGAGTATACAATCGATGTAAAGGAAAATATTACTACCGAAGATAAAAAATCTAAAAAGCCCAAAAAACAAACAAAATCGAAGCCAATTCTCGAATGTGTGCAGGATGAAAACCAGGACTATCTTGTCAGGGTAACCTCAATCGACAAAACAGAGGAGAACGAATTTCCAGAGCCTGAACTTCAGTTACCAGTATCAGAGGAGGTTGAACAAGCTGAAGAATCTATTTTCAAAATCGAAGAAATCGAAGTCTCACAAAGTATGGTTGAAGAACCAGATGAAAATGGCGAAATATCAATGAAAGTCGTAAATAAACGAAAAATTAAAAAGCAAGTTGGACCCAAAGAAGAAATAATAGAAATAGTCGAAACTGTAAAGGATGGACTTCCTGAATATGAAGTCACAGTAACTACTCAAGAAGTAGAAAAAGAAGGCGAACAAATTTCGGAAGAAGAAAAGCCAACGAAGGTGAAAAAAACGAAAAAGGTTCCAAAAGACGACATAAATTATTATATTCAAAAACTAATTGAGCAGGATATACCAAAATCTGAGTTGGAGAAATACGAAAAGATAGATTTTGATGAACCATTAAAAATTAAAAAAAAGAAGCCTGTAAAGGAGCTTAAAATCACAGGGGAACAGCCCGAGGATGTCATACAAGAATTAGTTCCACAAGTTCAAGAAGATAAATCTTGTCCATTGGAAAGTCCTTCGAAGGAATCAGAGCTGACGGTCACTATTAAAGAATTTGCGGCACCAACACCAAAAGAATCGTCCTTTGAAGTTACAGTTCTTGAAGAATTTGTCGAAAGTCAGCCGATTCCAAATGAAGAAGGGGAAATTAAAATAAAGGAAGTTCAAACTAAGAAGATAAAGCACAAAAAGGGTATGGAAGAGATAATTCATGAAATAACAGTTGTTCACGATAAGGATACCGATGAATCTGAAGTTACTATTGTTACGTCAAGTCCGAACGAAATCGAAGAGCAAGATAAAGAAACAATAAAGCAAAAGCGTACCAAAAAAATTAAAAAGGAAGATATTAATGACTACATAAAAACAGTAATTGAGGAAGATGTGCCAAAAGAAGAACTTTCTGATATTGTTGATGTTACTGACTTTAAAGTTTCTAAAGAAGCCGTTGAAAAACCTAAGAAAATCAAAATGAGCGAAAAAGTACCCACGCATGATGAGAAGCCATTGCCATCAGAAGAGATTGATGTTGTTGAACACAAACCAGAGCAAGAACCAAGTGAAGAGGCTACTGTGAAAGTAGTGCAACAAGTTCCCAGCATCGAGTCTGATAAGGAAGTTGAAAAAACTGATGCGGGTAAAGTAACTGAGAAAAAGAAGAAACCTGCTAAACAAATGGTTAAAGTTCTTACAGAGCAACCTCTTGAAGAAACTGACGACAAGCCACTGCCTGTAATAGAAAGAGAGACAGATAATGAAGAGCCAAAAGAGAAAAAATACAGTGTTACTTTTACAGAAGAAGAAACTAAGCCGGAAGAGATATGGGAAGAGAAACCGAAAAAGTTGAAGGAAAAAATGCATCAACCAGAAGAAAAAAGTTACGAAATATCTGTAAGCGAAAGTGTCATACAACCCGATGATATTCCGTTATCTGTTGAAATCCTGGAAAGTCAAACGAACACAGAAGAAACCACGGATGATGATGGTAAGGTGCATATGGTTGTTACGACGAAACGTAAGATTAAGCGCCCACAGGGATCAACTGACGAAGTTATTGAAATCATTGAGGTAGTAACTGATGATCAGGCCGATGCCGAAATCACTATTGTTGAGTACGAGCTGGAACAACCGCATGAGGAAAAAGCGCCAAAGGAGCCAAAAAAGAAAACAAAAAAAGTCAAAAAGGATGATATTCACGACTATATACAAAAGCTTATAGACTTTGAATCTCCTAAAACTGAGTTGGAGAAATATGAGAAAATTGAGTTTGATTTAATACCCAAAGAGAAACCTACTGAAAATACACCTGTAAAAATCTTAGAGGAATCTCAAACTGAAAAACCAAAGAAAGACAAAATGACCAAATCAAAGGAATCGACAAAAATGGAAGATTCGATATGCAAACCTTTCGCAGAAATTAAGGTTATAGAAGAGGAAGGATTCGAAAAGCCTGAAGTGGTAAAAGTTGTGGAAGTGCAACAGGAAGAGGTACAGATCACTAAAAAAATTACAGAGGAAGGCCATCCAGTTCAAGAAAAAACTACGAAGCGAATCTTAAAGAAAAAAGGACCTAAAGAAGACACCACTTTTAAAATAACGACAATTGAAAGCGATGATATTGACACCGTTACTGTTATTGTTGATGAAGAGCCAGAAGTATTGTCTGTTGAATTAAGTGAAGTTCAACGAGAAGAGACAAATGATGAAAAACCAAAACCAAAGCCAAAGAAATCTGTAAAGAAGGTTAAAAAGGATGATTTAGATGACTATGTAAAAAAACTTTTGGAAGAAGACATTCCAAAAACCGAATTGGAAGTGTATGAAAAAACAGAAATGCCAGAAAAACCTAAAGAGAGTGCACCAGCAGAAAGTGTTTTAGCAGAGGTAAAGTCTCAAGAGCCCGAAAAATCATTAGAAATTCTTGACTCAGCCAAGCCCAAAAAGACCAAAGCCCCAAAGCAAAAACCGACAGACAAAAATGAACAAAGACAAGACAAACTTACAGAACAGACTAGTTTCGAGACTGAAGACGTGACGGAAGGTACACCAACTCAAACTGCACACCCCGAGGACACAGCCACTGCACAAATTACACCAAGAGCACAAGATGAGATATCTACTCAAGATGACACTAAAGAAACAGTTCAAAAAACAGTTAAACATAAAAAAGCTAAGCCAGACACAGTTAAAAGCGTTGAAACAAGTAAGTTATTAGATGAGAGTTTATGGAGTCTTAAATTTTCCTCTACACACGCAGCACCTCTTCCTTTGTCTGTGTCTTTGCCTTTTTTAATTCCTTTTGAAAACAACGTTGACTTTAATTATTTCGCGCCTATACATTCCTTTCTCTCTCTCTGCCTTATTCTATCTGTCTTATTCTCCACCTGTCCCTCTTATGCTTATTCTGCGCTCACTTTATTGAGCGCAGAATAAGAAAAATACATTTACCCGTTTAAACTTGATACCAAAATAAACACAATTAACAAGCAAAAATATTACCAAAATAATGCATGTTTAAAAAAAAACACGAAAGTTTACCATTTCATGTTTGATTTTTTAAATAATTCCACATTAACCATTGGAATATTCTTTAAAATGACTAACTGTTTCAAAATACTTATACATGTACAAAAAATATGTAAATAAATGAAAAATAAATCCTTTATATTGGACAAACTTTCTAGAATTTTTTAAAACTGCTGTAAATATATTAATATTTATAAAGCTCAACGATTCGCTTGCGTTCTTCTGCGAAAGCAATGCACGGATTCATATTATTGTTGAAGGAACTGTATATTATTTAACACTTATGCATTTCTATAACAGGTGAAGCACCAGAAGCTTATGACGATTATTACATAAGCGTCATTGAGGAAGAGCCCGTTGAAATAGAAGAGCAGCCCGCAAAAATGTTGGAAGTCAAAGTTATCGATGAAGTTGCTGAAGTTGAGGAGTCTCAACCCATCGTCGAAGAGATTGAGGATGAGGAAACGCAACTGACTGCAGAGGAAACCATTGAGGACGTCACAAAGCCAAAAACAAAGAAAAAGAAAGCTGTGAAAAAGAAAACTAATGAACATGATGAAATAATTCAAAAGCTCCTAGAACAAGAAATTGAGAAAACCGAATTGGAGAAGTATGAAAAGGTCGAATTCGATTTACCCAAGAAACTAAAGCCAGAATTCACTAATCTTGAACCAATAAAAATTGAAAGAAAAGAACAAAAGCCCACAAAGGTCACAGTAGTTGATGCCGCTGAGGTTCCCAAGACGGTGAAATTAAAGCCTAGCAAACGTAAGGAAAAACCTGCTGAAGAGCAAACTGTGCAATTGCCCAAATTTAGACTTAAGGCGCGCATGGTAATGGTTGAGTATCCACCAACACCGATTATACCAAAGCTGACCGAGATTGGTGCAGTTAAGCTGAATGGTGACCTCTCACGGAACATTGAAGAAGCCGAAGAGTTACTTAAATTTAAGCCGCAAAAAACAAAGAAAATAAAGAAAATAAAGGACGATTTAGAGAAGGTGGAGCTTGAAAAGTATGAAAAATATGTGAGCAGTGAGGAGGAGCTCGAGGAAAAGCAGCCATATCAAAAACCTGAAAAGGTACCCAAGCCAGAGGAAACTCCTGACGAAGTCAAACTCAAGATTGGTAAAGGCAAAAAGAAGCCTAAAGAAGAAGAAGCTCTTGAAAACGTTACCCTCAAGAAGATACCACATAAGCCCAAGGAAAGTGAAGAAGAAATGGAAATAAAGCCAAAAGAAAAAGAAGTGGTTATAATTGAAGAGCAACCAAAGAAGCCCAAGGAGCAAGATATTCAGGTTGAGCCTTTTGAACCAGTTGATTATGAGCGTCCCGATTATGTGCCAGAGGAACTTGAGCAAGTGGAACAACCGGAAATGCCAGAAAAGCAAAAGAAACCAACCAAAACCAAGTACAAGCCAAAAGAAAAGGTTAAACCAGAGCAGGACACGGAAATAAGGCAAATCACTCCTGGAAAACCAAAAGAACAAGAAGAAGTGCCTGAAGCAGAAATTAAGTTCCGAAAGCCTGAGAGTGTGGCACCAGAAGAGACTGATTCTCAGATAAAATTAAAACCAGTCAAAAAGACTCCTCAGGAAGCTTTAGATGAAGATGTTGTTGTAAGGGAAACAGTCGAGGAAAAACAGCCAGATGAAAAAGAAATTCAACCTCAAGATGAAGTTAAAAAGCCCAAAAAATCAAAGACCAAGCCAGTACAACAAAAGGAGGAAGAAACAACTGAAGAGAAGAAACCAGATTATGAGATTTCAGTTAAGGAGGAGGAGGCTATAATTGAAATGCCTGTTGAAGTTGAGAAGCCCAAGGAAGTTAAGGTCAAACAAAAAAGACCGAAAGAAACTCCTGCAGCAGAAGTAGAAATCGTCGAAGAAGTCCCTAAGCCAGTAGATGCACCTGAGGACATCCCAGTTGAGTACAAAATAACAACAACTGTTTTAGAACCTGAGGAAGCACCAAAAGAACATCAAGTTAGAGTCGTTGACTTTGATGAAAGAGAAGTAACTACTGAAGAGGTTGTCGAAGAAAAGGTCGTTACCAGAAAGAAGAAACCAAAACCAGAACAATCACAAGAGTTTGAGGTAACATTGGAAGAGCCAAAACAAATTCAACAAGAACCAGATGAAGCAACCGCTGAGGTAGTGATTCCTCTTCAGCAGCCCGAACAGGAAGATAAACAGTTTGAAGTCGAACTACACTTGACACAGCCACAGCCGGAAGAGCAAGAAGTTGTTGTCAAAAAGAAATCGAAAAAGAAGCCAGTAGAAGATGTGGAGAAAGTAAAACCAGACGTAGTAAAGCACGTGGAGGTTCAGCCTGAGGAAAAAGAGTTGGAGCATATTGTTCAAAAAGAAAAAGAGGAAAAGGTGGAAGAGCCACAGCCAAAATCTTTCGAATTCCAAGTTACTGAAACGGAAGCTCCCGGAAGGAAACCCGAGGAAGTAGTTGAAGAAAAACCAAAAGAGACGGTGGTAAAACCTATGCCTAAATTGATTGAGCAATCTGACTCTTACAAAATATCTGTTAAAGAATCTCAGGTAGTAAAGGTAATCGAGCAGATGGAACAGCCGGATGAAGATATTCCTAAGGAAGTAGTAATATCTAAACGACCAAAAGTACCCGAACCAGTGGAGGCTGAGTTTGTAATGACAGAACCAAAACCTGTTGAAGAGAGTCATGTTGAAGCTGAAATAAAGCCAAAGAAAACAAAGAAGCCTAAGAAAACTGAGGAAGGCGTTAGTCAAGATATAAAGGTTGTTGAAGAAGTGACTGTTCCTGAAGAAATGGTAGTTGACGCTCCGCAAGTTGAAGTTGTTGAAAGAGAAACGGCACCCGTTGAAGATACACCTAAAGAATTTACAGTGCGCGTGTCCGAAACGGAAGCTGAGCAGCCGGAAGAGGAAACTGTTGCGGCTTTTACTGTTAAGAAACCAAAACCATCCCTTGTTACTGCTGAGGAACCTGAAGCCGAGTTTGTTTTGAAAGAAAGCAAGCCCGTTGAAGAAGTTACCGAAGTAGCAGAAATAAAGACAAGAAAGCCCAAAAAGAAAGTAAAGGAATCTGTCGCAGATGAACTTAAGATTCAGATTACTGAAGAAATTCCACAGGAAGTTCCAATAGTTGAAGAAATAGAAGAGGTTGTAACAGAAAAAAGGGAAAAAGAAGTACCTGTTAAACATAAGTCGTATGAAATTGGTGTGACAGAGACAGCTCCTCAAAAACCTGTAGAAAAAGAGATTGTCGAAAAACCGTTGATAGGAGAGCCGGTAGTTGAAGAGGAAGCTCCTTCTGTTGAACATAAGTCTTATGAAATAGGTGTAAAAGAGACGGAGGCGGAAAAACCATTTGAACCACCAATAGAAGAGGTTATTGTCGATGAGCCGATTGTCAATGAGCCACAACCTGAAACTTTTGAGGAACTTAAAGTACGTGTAATTGAAGAAACACCCCGTGAAATTGTAGAGGAAGTTATCGAAGAGAGTGTTAAGGTCCATCGCAAGAAGAAGCCAAAACCAGAAATAACAGAAGAGCCAGAAGCTCAAGTAACCATTTTTACTCCAAAGTCTGTAGATGAAGTGGAAGCTGTCCACAGCGTTACTGTTGTACCAGAAATTCCTACCGAAGAGGAAGCTGCTGAACTTAAGATAACTGTTATTGATGAAGAATCTCAACCCCAAGAGCTTGTTCAGGAGATAGAAGAGATCGAAATGGTGGAAAAAGTTACCGAGCCAGTTCCTGAAGAAAAGCCCAAAGACTATAAGTTTGGCATTACAGAGACTGAGGCGCCCAAAGAAAGTATCGAGGAGTTGCCGGAAGAAAAAGTAACTATTCAAAAGAAGAAAAAGATTTCCGAACAAAAAGAAACAGTGGAAGAGTTGCCGGAAGAACAGGTTACGATTCAAAAGAAAAAGAAGCAGATTACTGAGCCCCAGGCTGTCGAGGAACCAGAGGCAGTTTTTGAAATCAAACAGCAGCGACCAGTTGAAGATGTCACTGAGGAGGCTAAAATTAAGAAGAAGGCAAAGAAACCAGTAAAAGAGGAAGAGGCAGCCGCGGAGCTTAAAGTTACTGTGGTAGAAGAAATAACACCAGAACCAGAAGTGATCGAAGTCATCGAAGAAGTTGAAGAGGAACCGGAAAAAAGGCCGATAGAAACACTTGAAGAGAAGCCAGTAGAATACAAATACGGCATCAAGGAAACGCAGCTCGAAGCTCCTCTAGTACACGAGGCAGAAGAGGTAGATCAGGTACGTTTGCCCAAAAAACCTCTTAAAATCGTTGAGCCAGTCGAAGAGCCTGAAGCGGAGGTAACTCTTAAGCCAAAACGAGAGCCTGAAGAAGTACAGGAGGAAGCTAAAATTGTGATGAAGAAGCCAAAGAAGCCTGTTGTTGAGGACGCTACTGAAGAACTTACTGTTACAGTTGAAGAGGAAGTAACACCAGAGCCTATAATCGTGGAAGAGGAAGTGATTGAAGAAGTTGAATTGAAAAAGCCGGAGAAGTCCACACCAGAAGAAACTGTCGATGCTGCTGTATTTAAACTGAAAAAGACTGCAGCACCAGAAGAAGAGGCTGTGGTTACTGAAGTCACTCTGAAGCCAAAGAAACCCAAAGAGGTGCAGGAAGAAGAGTTTTCTGTAGACGTCAAGCTGCCAAAGGAGAAGAAAATCTCTGAAGAAACATCCGATGAAACTGTGCAGCTTAAGCAGAAAAAGAAGCCGCAAAAGCCATTGGAAGAAGCAGCTGATGAGTTACAGCTTCAGCAAACTGTTATTGAAGAGAGGCCCGTTGAGATTGAAGAGGAAGAAATTATTGAAGAAGCTGTTATAATACGAAAGAAACCAAAGAAACCTTTCCAACCAACGGTGGAAGATCATGAAGAAACTGAATTCAGTCTCTCATTCAAGAAGCCCCATACAGTTACCGAAGGCGTTGAAGAAGCAGCCACAGTTCTAAAGAAACGTCCAGTTAAACCTACAACCTTAGACGAAGCCGCTGCAGAACTATCTATTAAACGCCTAGAGGAAGAGTACGAAGAAGGCGATGACGTAGAAGAGTTCTTGGTTAGTCAACGAGCCAAGCCAAAGCCGTTGCAAATTACGGATGAAGAAGACCAAGAATATACTCTGAAGAAGCTAAAGCGCCGCAAGAAGGTGGACATTCCCGAGTTTTCTGATGTGGAAAATGTTACTTTCCGTGCAAAGACCACAAAAACCAAAGAGGATGTTGATCAAGAGTTTAATATCGCTTTAGACTCCTATGCTGAAGAGGAGGTGTCAATGTCTGGAAAAGGTGAAACTTAAGAAACCAATTAAGAAGACCTACTCTGAAGCGACTGATGAGGCAAAGATTAAAATCATTCAAGACTATGATGATGGTGAAGGTCCAATTATTGAAGAAATACATGATGATGAGGATACAATTGACGAAGTTGAGGAACCTGAGGAATACATGGTTGAAGAATTACCTCCAGATGAGGTTGACTTTAAACTGAAACCCAAAAAACAGCCCAAGCAACACTATTCAGTTCAAGACGAAGAAGAGGAACAGTTCCTTATTGGTCTGCGACATACAAAACGTGATTCGGTGACATACGATGAAGATTCTCTAACATTTAAGAAGAAACGCAAAATGGTGCAACAACTCTTCAATGAAGGTAAGTAGTTGTGGGTGTTTCGATAAGTTGCAATCTTTTAAAAATATTAAGTTGCAATAATTTCTCATTCAATTTAATTTGCACATCTGCTTATATGGCAATAGGTTAGAAAAATGAGGTAAACAAACCCAACACACATAAATGTTAGTAGCTAACGCATAACTCTCCATTGTTTCCAAATGTTATTGTTTTCTTAATACCCACTGTATTAAATTGTATTTATTGAATATTAATATGATTGTCTTGAAACAGATGGTGCCTCTCTTAACATCACTAGAGAAATGGATGTGGAAGGTAATGTTTTTCATTTTGTGAATATCCAATTAGGCAGTTTAATATCATATTCAATTATTTTAGAATCGCAAAACGAGAACATCATGTATTCGATTTGCAATTACATTGCCGATAACGATGAAGCAATTAATTTGGTTGAGGGTGAGAAGGTACAGGTTATTGGACGCCACAGCTCCGAATGGTGGTACGTGAAGAAGAGCATTACGGAAGAGGAAGGATGGGTACCAGCCCAATATCTAATGGAGCCCGCCGAGTACGCTCAATATGTGCAGAATAAGCTGCATGAAAAGATTGATAAGCTACCTGTATTTGAAAGTAAGTTTAAAATACGATTCTGAATGTTATTGTCTAACGAAAGTGTTTGGGATTGTCCCGTCATGTTATTAACAATTTTTTAAATGTCATGTGCTTGTGCATTTATTAAGGACCTGGACCAGAGGATAAACCGGTTGCACCACGTTTCATTGAAAAATTGCAACCCATTCATACACCTGACGGTTATACGGTGCAATTCGAATGCAAGGTCGAAGGTAATCCACGACCACAAATTGCATGGTTCCGCGAAACGGCTATTATAAAGCCCTCACAGGACTTCCAAATGTTCTTTGATGAGGACAATGTGGCTACTTTGATAATTCGCGAAGTCTTCCCAGAAGATGCCGGCAAATTTACCTGTGTGGCAAAGAATGCTGCTGGTTTCACTTCAAGTACAACTGAATTGATTGTCGATAGTCCATTATCAGATCATGGCTCGGATGCCACAGCCTTATCTCGCAGAAGCATGTCGCGCGAATCTTCATTGGCCGATATACTCGAGGGTATACCGCCAACATTTTCACGTAAGCCAAAGGCCCAGTATGTGGATGAGGGGACTAACGTTATTTTGGAGTGCCGTCTTGTTGCGGTACCCGAACCTGACATCGTTTGGACTTTTAATGGCGAAGATATTGATGAGGAAGAGACTAAGAACGTTCGAATTGTAACCGAATCAGATATGCACATGTATTGCAGCATTGTGCATATTACGAAAGTTAAGAAATCTCAAGAAGGCACATATGAAGTTATTGCCACAAACCGTGAGGGTGAAGCTCGTTTGCCCATTAAATTAAAGGTGCGCACAGCGGACAAGGAAGCTCCTCAAATTCTGGAACCATTGCGTAATATGGTCATACGTGAGGGTGAAAGCGTTGTGCTTTCCACACAAATCGTCGGCAATCCAGCACCAAAGGTAACGTGGTACAAGGATGGCAAGCCTATTAAGGGTGCCAAAACAGACAAAGATATACATTCGCTTACTCTGATTACACCAAAGAAGTCAGAGAAGGGGGAATACACGGTTATGGCGGTTAATCCATTGGGCAGCGTAGAAACAACTGCAAACCTGACAATTGAAGGTATGTTAATTGTTTAATGTACTAAATTTAGTGTACTATTTTAGTGTATACTATGTCAATAACGACTTGCATTCTCTTTATCTAGAGCCAACAAGCGGCAATGCAGAGCCACCACTATTTGTGGAACGTTTCGAGGAGCTGTCGGTGCCGCAGAAGGGTGAAATCCGTTTGCCTGCAAAGGTTTCGGGTAATCCAGTTCCTGAGGTCCAATGGCTTTTCAACAACAACCCATTGTTCCCCAGTGAGCGTGTTCAACAGATCTATGATGGCGAAAACATTGAACTCATCATACATAATGCCAATCCAGAAACTGATTCCGGTGACTATAAGTGTATTGCCAGCAATCCCGTCGGCAAAACATCGCACGGTGCGCGTGTGATTGTTGAAGTCGATGAGGTGACCTTTACCAAGAAGCTAAAGAAGTCAATTACCATTGAGGAGGTACAATCCCTGACTTTGGAGTGTGAGACCTCTCATGTGGTCACCACAAAATGGTTCTTCAATGGCAAAGAGCTGAGCGGCATGGATCATCGCGTTGTCGTTGAGGATGGAAAGACACACAAGTTGGTCATAAGGAATACAAATCTACGCGATTCTGGTACTTACGTATGCAAAGTGAAAAAGCAGGAGACTCAATCCACTGTTGAGGTGCTACAGCGTAAGCCAGACTTCATTAAAGTGCTCGAAGACTATGAGGTAACGGAAAAGGACACAGCCATTCTGGATGTTGAGCTGACAACAGAAGCTGTGGAAGTCACTTGGTACAAAGATGGCGAGAAAATTACACCTGAAAACAAGAACTGTGAGTTCATCAAGGATGGCAAATCGCGTCGCTTGGTTATACGCGATACTACCATTCATGACGAGGGCGAGTACACTTGCAAGCTGGAGGGCCAGGAGTGCAGCGCAGAGCTAACTGTCATTGAACTGCCGCCAGAGGTTGTGAAACCTTTGAAGGACGTGTCGGTCACAAAGGGTGAAAATGCCACATTCGACATAGAGCTGAGCAAGGGCGATGCCCTGGTTAAGTGGTTCAAGAACGGAAAGGAACTCAAGTTTAATGAGCGCATTCAGCTGACAATTGATGGCAAGAAGCAATCGCTACGCATCATTAAAGCCAAGCCTGAAGATGTGGGAGAGTATTCCATTCAGGTTGGAGAACAAACCTCAAATGCCAAACTTACAGTTGAGGAGCCATTGGTAGACTTTGTACTCCGTTTGCCGGATGTCACGCTAGCCACCAAGACCACTGATGCCGAGTTCACAGTGGAGCTCTCTCAGCCCGATGTGGAGGTTACCTGGTACAAGAAGGGTAAGCCCATCAAACCAAACACGAAGCATGAGGTATTCGTTGAGGGCACCGTGAGGCGACTGGTCATCCATGATGCTGATGATGATGATGCGGGTGAGATCAGCTGCGTAGCAGAAAATGTCACAAGCACAAGCAAACTTTGCGTTGAGGAGCTTAAACTGCCACCCGTGATTACCTCTGACAAGGATCAAACCATCAAAGTCAAGGAGAACGAAGATGTCACCTTCACTGTCAAATATACGGGCGCCCCCACACCCGAAGCAGAATGGACATCGCGCAATGTTGTCATTCCCAAATCAAAGCGTACAATCCCAACCATAGATGAACAATCTGCAACTCTGACCATTAAAAAGGTTATCGACAATGATGAGGGCGAGTACAGCGTTAAACTTGTCAACCCCGTGGGCGAGGCAGAGGCTAGCCTACACTTAGTCATTATGCGTAAGTATAATTAATTAATTAAAAGTCCAACGAAGCGTAAATTTCAACCTTTGTCAACATTTTAGGTAAACCCACGGCGCCAGGCACTCCTCAGCCTTTGGAGGTGATGCACGATTCAATAACCTTGTATTGGAAGGCACCCGAGGATGATGGCAAAGCAGAAATTATCGAATACATTCTGGAGTATCATGATGTAAAGGAAGAAAAGTAAGTTATTCAAAATAAAACTACATAAAATCAAACTAAGAAATTGTTTATAATTAAGATGGACTGAGATACGCAAGATTAAGGATACGACTTACACCATCAGTAAGCTGAAGATCGATACGGAATATGTATTCCGCTCGATTGCATTCAATCAAGTTGGTCCCTCACCGCCCTCACCCATCTCGCCGCCCATACGCTTGGTGCCCAAGGTGGAAACCGAGGCGCCCAGCGTACGCGAACCATTGCAGGATATTGTCAGTGAACTGAACAAGGAGGTGACATTATCCTGTGTATTTGGTGGCATTCCAGAGCCAACTGTCACATGGAAAAAGAATGGCAAGGTCTTCGATTCAAGTAGTATTCGCTACGAGAATCGTGTTGCCAAATACGCAATTAAAAAGACAACCACAGAGACTGAAGCCACCTACACTTGCGTTGCAACCAATGAAAAGGGCACTGTGGAGACATCGTGTAGACTGAAATTGCAACAAAAGCCTTGCATAGAGATCGAGGATAAGTATTTATCCCAGAAATTGCGCACTGGCAGCACTCTCACCATTCCGTCAACAGTTCGTGGCTATCCACAGCCTTTAGTAACTTGGCACAAGGAGACAAACGAACAAAAGTCAACAAAAGAAGTTACCATTGAGACAACAGAGACCAGCTCAACCTATACCTATAAGAAAGTAACACGCGAACAATCTGGGCGCTACAAGGTGACGGCAACAAATGAGTCGGGCTCGACCTATGTGGAATGCTCGGTTCAGGTAATCGATAAGCCCAGCAGACCACAATCGTTGGAGGTTAAGGATATAAAGAAGGATTCGATTACCTTGGAATGGACGCCGCCCATTGATGATGGTGGCATGGACATTAACAAATACACATTGGAGAAATGTGATGTTCAAAACAATGTCTGGATGAAGGTTTCTGATTTCGATAAGGACATTAACTCGTATGCGATTCAAAAACTTTCCATGAATGCGCAATACATGTTCCGTGTGGTGGCAATCAATCCCATTGGTGAATCAGAGCCTACAGAGAGTGAGACTGTGACCATAACTAAGAAGTTTGGTATGTACTATGAATATATTTCTTTAATGTGTGCGATATATTTGCTAACCTCTGCTTACTTGCAGAGAAACCAACGCCACCACGTGGTCCTACCTCCGTATCTGGCATGAACGACACTTCATTCACATTATCCTGGGAGCCATCGGAGAGCGATGGTGGTTCCAAGATATTGGAATACATTGTGGAAATTAGGGAAGAGACTGAAACCGCTTATCGCTCTTTGGGCATGACAACAGGCACTGTAACAAACATTCACGTTGAAAAAGTAGTGAGAAACAAGGGCTATCTGTTCAGAATTTACGCTCGCAATGAAGTTGGCACTAGCGACGCGTTCGAGACGACCGAAAAGATTGTCGTGGGACGCAAGATAAGTAAGTGGTCAACAATATATACTCACAATAATATTCGCTTATTGCTTTGCAAATTGCTTTCTCTCTTAACGCTCACTAATGCTTCCCATGCTTCACGCAAAAAAAAAATACATAGCAGCAATTGATTCAGAAAACAAGGGTACGTTATCAACGCGATTATTTGTAATTGTTTTGTAATAAAAATAATAACAATATGTTTGTGTTTGTGTGTATTAAATTACAGCGCCGCCATCGCCCCCCCAAAACTTGAGAGCACCGGATGTAACAAGTCGCAGCGTAACTCTCGATTGGGAGGTGCCAGCCAGAAATGGTGGTTCCGAAATCACAGGTACAGTAACTAACAACAGATACAGTGTGTAACCATACATATATTAACGATATCCTTAGGCTACTGTGTGGAGAAACGCTCGTCAACATCAACCAGCTGGTCTAAGGTTATCACCCTGGATGCACATCAAATGCATTATTCCATTGACAATCTAAAGGACAAGTGCGAGTATTGGTTCCGTGTGTCAGCGGAGAATGAGGTTGGAATAGGTGCACCAGCCGTCACAGACAGCATATCGCTTAAGACACACGCAAGTGAGTTCAACTTAACAAAAGTCTTAATAATAAAACTAATCCCTTTTAAAATTTCATCTAGCCGTACCATCGCCACCAACTGCTCCGCTGGAGGCGCGAGTTCTCGCTGCCAATGCACACATATTCGAATGGGGTATACCCGAGTCAGATGGTGGTGCGCCACTGCTCGGCTATCACATTGCCATACGTGACATGAAGAAGTCCATGTGGATTGAGGTTGGTCGTGTGCCAGCTGGCGTGCAGAAATTCCAGATAAGAGATTTGCAAGAGAATCACGAGTACATGATACGCATATTTGCCAAGAACGAGATTGGTCTAAGTGAACCACTCGAATCCGAGGAGCCATACAAAGTGATGACAGCGGGTAAGTAATCGCAGCTATTTCCAATTGCTTTTCCCAATGCTAATACACTTCTTTGTCCTTGTCTCCTAATGCCAGGTCATGCCAGTCTGCCCGATGAGCCACGCACAGAGATGAGCACATGCAACACATCATCCTGGCTGCGGGATCATAATATGGATGCTGATATACATTCGTATGCTCGTGGCAGACTGCTTCAACGCGATGAGTACTTCTTCCGTCTCTGGGCACAAATGCCCAAAAAGAAGAAGAGCTCTAAGTAGACAGAAAAAAACAAAAACTTTAAGAACAACAAATAGCCATGACAGAAAGAAAACAAAACGAAAGAAACTTAGGTTAGGTTAAGCATACATATATCAATGTACTTTTAAATAATTCTTGATTTTATAGCTTTTTTGTACTTGTAATACAACCATGTAAAGAGCGTGTAATGTTTCGGAGAAATATGCGTCCAATCAAAGCGATGTCCACGAAACTCAAATCAGGATAGGGCGAGCGAAGACAAACTTAATGGTTTTGAGTGCGTGGACATGGCTACGAAGGTTGAGACGTCACTGGTCCCATTACATAATCTATAAAATGATATTTTGATATTTTCATTTGCATAAAATTCTTATGATTTCCTTCGCTTTATTTTTGTAAGCTGTGATAAATTTATCAAATTCGAAAAAGCGTCAAACGATTAAATGCCACATGACATTATGCGCCAACGAACACAACGAAGCATCGGGCAATGGCAGTCAACGGACAAACAACCAACAACCAGCAACAACAACAACTGTTGCAACGCACAACACACAAGTGACTCAATATCCTCTAGGGAGACAAACAACAAATGGTGCAATTCGATATGAGTAACGAGTATGTTGTGTGCAATGTGTTCTGTTGTGCTGTACGTCGCGCTGACTACCACACTTGCCTTTGCCGTGTGTTTGCTGTGCAGTAAATTGATGGCAAGCAGAGAGGGGGTTACATAACTGCATATACTGTATATTGTGAAACACCTACAAATGAAACAAAACTAAATGAAAAATATTTATAAAATAAAAATGAATGAATTTTTAAACGAATAACTTAAAGCGGTTTTTTCGTTGCATCAACACAACGCAAACTTTTCACAGTTGTGCACGAAAAATCAACTAATTAATTCATTAGTTAGTTGGGTGAGTCGACTCCAAAGCAGAACCGAAGTTAACGGTAACTTTTTGCACAGCAAAGTTTTCTATTAAGTTTTTATTCTAAAACTTAAAGTCGACAGCCAAACAATGGCAGCTTCGAGCTGCCCAACACATGCGTATGCAGGACCCAAGAGAAGCCACGTTTCACGGACATACTAGTAGGGCAGACGGACCAACACTAGGCTACAGCTACGCGTCGTTGAACTTATCTGGTGACATGGGCAAATGCTGTGCATAAAGTTTCATAGAGAATTGTGTGCGAATTTAATTAAAGTTTTTGCGGTTGCCACTAATCAAAAGATATTATCTAAAATGTTGTATGTGGCAGTTACTTTGGCTGTGCGCAAAATAACTTTTTCCTGCGGGCACAACTGTAATTTACACTAAGCTGCTTTTGCAATAGTTTGTCCAACAACAATTGGCCCTGATCCCCAGCCAAGCAAAGCGAAAGCTGCAAAACGGACTCATAAAGCTAAGCATATTTCCGGCACTTTAAATTGCGCACACCGACACAACACCAAACGAACGAACAACGAACACTTCATTTTCGCTGCCTTTGCACAACAGCAGCAACAACAACCTATAAATACCTACACCTACAAGCGTCTATTGATACCAAGCAGGAAGGCAGACAGGTAGCATATTTAGTGTTGCCACTAAATGATCGGCCAGTCAGGCGTTCCGGGACCTAGTGCTCCTGCTGGCCAGGTCCTTCTGTCGCCCTGCCTGGCACACAAGCGGAAATTTCATTTACTTGTTTGCTTTTTATGCTTTTCATTCGATTTTTGTTTGCTTCGCTTCGCTTCGAATTTTATTGTGTAAAATTCAGGCAACAGCCAGCTAAGCTGCCTGACTGTCCACACATTTTAAACCTTAAATTCTTAAGAATTACAGAATTACATATGTGTGTATTTTAATATTTAAAGGCAGCTACTGTCTGTCGCAACCACCTTAATAGCAAGAACAACAACAACAGCTTGTATACCGTATTAGATATGGTTTATTAATGCCGCACCAAAGTTGGCCTAAAAGTCGGCCTAACACAATTGTAAACTTGTAATAGCATTCGGCAAGTTTGCTTTGCTAAGCATTGCTTATAAAAACAAAATTACACATAAACTTTATGGTGTGCACGTAGAAAATTGAGGCAGCACTTTTTCCCTGACACGGCTCGTCAAACGTGATGGCCGGGCCAAAGCCATAAGAAATAAAACAACAACGCCAACAACAAAAAATAAAGCAAAAAGTTTGCTTAATTAGTTCCCAAAATAATAAACGATAATAGCAAGAAAAAGCCACATTCCTGAAAACGGAAAAACACAGTCGTCTCATTTGTCTTTTCTTGTTTGTGTGTGTTTGAGTGTTGAACAAATTGAATTATAAACTTGTAAGGAGGCACAAAGATGTTAGCACTGACGTCAACTAAATTACGGAACTCACAACAGAAGTCTTAATTAAGCTCAAGTTTGGAATTCCCTCAAAATAAGAATATCAAATTAAAAATTCGAGGAAAAAATATTTGAAAGGAATTTAATATTTAAAAATTAAAAATATGCTTTGATGCTTACCTAAACCAAGGGAAACTAATAACAGAACAGCATTTACTAAAATCAAAAACCATTTAAGTTCTAGTTTACTTAACACAGGAAAGAAAATAATTATTTGGTCTAAGCCTATTATTGCTGGGATAATAAACCTTGCATTTATTGTACTTTTAGTGGGTAGTCAAATAAACTATATGTGGTAATTGGCACAAGAAAAGTCGTCATAAAATGTTAATTTCAGCTCATGTTTATTGCGCTGAAAGAAGCACCCGAAAGAGTCACTAGGTCGCAGATTAACTGATGCTTTATAAAAGTAGGTTGGATTATAAAAGCATCGGCGGTTATTTATGGTGCCAGACTGGAGCAACACGGTCCCCGAATAGCACCAAAATGACAAGCCAAACTGTTGTACTTGTCTGCCATAATTGCCCAACAGCAGCGCTGCCTGAAGCCATGCACCATGCCCATTAATATCAGAATGCAGCGCCATAAAGCCAAAAAGACGACGACCTCCGGCTGCAACATGGCCGATTTCCGTAGATAACGGCAACGGCTGGAGCCATTGGGGAAACTTGTGTAAACACAAATGCGGTTCTTGAGCAAACCGTTAAGAAAATATTTTATTTCTGAAAAGCAGGCATATCGAATATGCGATGCTCTTGGTTAACTGAGATGCTTACTCTACGTAACGTTATCTTTCTGATGTTTCTTAAAGCAGTTCACACATTGAGGTTGCCGTACATATACTTATTTATGTTACCCGCTTAAAGTAATCCCTCAATCGATATGCTCTTCATGCATACTACAGTGCATATTGTAAATATAAAATATTTATTGCCAGATTGCACATGCATTCAGCATGTCCTTTCGCGTAGCTGTTGCAGCTGCTGGCTGCTTGCTGCTTTCTGCTTTCTGATATGTATACAATGTCCATTCAGCCTTATCCTTTCCTTTGACTGCACCGACATCCGAAAACAAGCACTTTACACGCATTTTGACCATTTTCACTCGTGCTGCAATTCATAACATTTAACAGATCGCAGCAAAAAATAAAGTGAAAATACTCGCCCATTTTGCACTTTAATAGAGACATTTTTGAATACAAATTATCAGCACATATAAAGACACGCTCTGCATACAACCCCCTTCCCCGTTAGTTTCATTTTAAAATCAAGTGTGCAGAAAATTAAATTTCGTAGAGCGAAGCAGGCGAGCAAATTGAATGCGCTGCAAGGACATTCAGTGGCTTTTGACTGAAAAACTAATGAAAGTGCAACTGCTTCTTTTTTCTGCTCCTGCTGCTGCTATTCTTCACTTGTCGACTGTCGCAACACGCCTGCTGCTAACAGGACATTTCCTTGTAGTGTCATGAACCTCACACACTCACACAAATATATACATAGTAACATTCAGTAACTACCGGCAACAACTATGAACATGCATGACATTTTGAGGCAGAGCGCAATTAAAGTCAATTGGCATTTTACCAAAATGCGCCAGACGTGGTGTATACTTAATGCCATTCAAGTGACTATGCGGGTGTATTTGTGTGTGTATGTGTGTCCGTGTGTGTGTGGTGTCAACAGCATTAGCTTTGCGTTGACTTTAGTTATTAGCACGTTTTTGGTAGCACACAAATGGCTTCATAATTTATTAACACCAGCCAAAGCAAAAATATGACATTACGCATAAACCGCGTTCGACAGCATATATTAATTAATTTGCAAAGCAAAACTTTATAGTTATTTAGATGTCTTCATTTGAACTCCCACACAATTTTATGGTTTTCTTTTCGGTGTATTGTTTGGCAATTTGAAAACCCAACTAAATCAACTTAATCATAAACCGAATTTTCTGTGTTTCATTCCGTTTCGCACTTTCGTTCAAGTTTTATGGCACAGCTAGGTGATGTTTGCCTGCTGCTGCTTGTTTTATGGACTTTTTGGGACCCTATCTCGTTCTATTTTATTTTATAATGTTCTCATAAAAGTTGTGAGCTGTCGAAAACCAAAAAGCCATTTGCATTTTACACACACACACCCACACACAGAGAGAGAACTGGCATGCCATGGCAGTTTGAATGATTAGCCCTCATTATAGAGCTCTTGACATTTACGAGCATATTTTGGACAGCACATAAACGTAGATAGATTGAAGGAGCAATCATCAAATGAATGCAAATTTTTAGGATTATGTACTTTCGACTGCTTAGCAAGTAGATATAATATTTTCTAATAAATAACGTTTGATGTTTTGTGAACATTGAGTATCTGTACCTGTTGATTTTTAAAGCAGACGGACCATAGATCAATATTTAATTTTAAGCATAATTTGCAAATTATACATTTTCATAGCGGAATCTCACAATTATCTCACAATTTTTGTCTGGTTTTGTTCAACTAAATGTTAAATGTCAAGTTTTGGCAACTTCACACGCCGTTGACTCCATTTTTCTGCAAGTTTTCATTGGCCTTTGCATAAATGCATCCTAATGCATCCATTTTGGGTGCGGGTTGCTTGCTAAACAGATTTGCACCTTGCATATAAAGCCAAATTTACAAGCTGTAACGAAAATTGCAACGCAAATATGCAAATAACCATGAAGCTGCCCCAGAAGTAGCAGCAACAGCAGTAGCAGAAGGCGTAACAGGCAAAAACCGACAACGCCCGCTTAAATATTTCGGGCAGCTCGCAAGAAGGTAAAAAAATGAGAATTTAAGGTTGTTGTTGCCAGGCTTTCATTTGGCAAGCGAAAAATGCTGCTGAAAATGAAGCTGTTATGACTCGATTGTGGGTGTGGGTGTGGTTGTGTGTTTTGTAGTGTATAAACGTGTTGGGCATATCAGGGCAGGATAAGTAAGCAACAGCAAACAAAGCAGAGACCCTAAGCTGTGTTGCATTTGTAGTTTGCAATTGCAGTTGCAGTTGCAGCTGGTGCCGTGTGAAGAACTTGTTTGTGTGGAAGCTGCTTGCTGTTCAGCCTGTGCTTACGTGCTTATCGAGTATTCGAGGACAAAATTATAGCCTTCAATGCTACCGGGTAAGCTGCTTAGAGCTACTACTGCACTTCTATAACGGCCCGGCCAACGTGTCGTATGCGTGCTGTAGTTTAAGAAGATGTTCTAATGTTTTGCAGCACATTAAATTGCCAATATGGCTTTATTGTTTAGCCATATACATACTTAAACACGTTGAGGCGACAGCAAATTGAAGCTTGAGCAGCGATTTATGCTGCCACAAGTTGTACGCAGCCAGCTGCTCTGCTTCTGCTTCTGTTTCTGCTTTGCACACCCCAAGGGGCCGTCAAGTGCGATGTCGGATTGGGAGTGGAAGGTAGAGTAGATTGAGTAAGCGTGGTTATGTGAGTGCCGCCGCTGGGCAATAACAACTACACACACACACACGCACACATACATTCGTGGAGCGGTAGTTACTGGTACCCGGACTAGCAAATGTGGAAATGGAGGACTGGGCACAGGACGCGGACAGCCATTGGCAAGACATAAAACGTGGCACTCGATGATGCCTATGGGCAATTTTATGCACATAGAACGCGCCAATGTTGCCAGGCAAACGAGTAGTCGTTGGCCTGGCCTAAACATCACTTCACAACTGCCAAGCAAGCACATCCGGTTTCCGTTAGTTGTGCACGTCGAGTTGCCTGCCTTGGCTGCTTGCCTTGACTGCCTGTCATGTTGATGTTGCTACAGGTAATATCATTTAGTCGAGGCGCAAAAAACAGCGACTGGCACGAATATATCGTATGTTGGTAAAATATTATCTAGTTACAATGTTCAAAAAATATATATATGTACATATAGAATTTTTTGTGCGCCCTTGCCAAGTTCGCCTTTGGGTTATGAGCGGATGTACGTGTCGTAGCGGCAAAAGCAACAGCAACAACAATAACAATTACAATAACAACAACGCATAACTACAAACACAGTCCTGGAAAATATACTCACGCAAAAAGTACTCAAAGGAAAACACACACGCTATGAGTAGAGTGTAGACGTTTAAATTTGATTTCAAGTGCTCACTTTTTGATGGCCATCTAAGTGAATGCGTGTTGTGGCTGTTTACGTGTCCTTGTTATGAAAACTTACGAGTGAGAATAGAAATTCTTATACACATGTAGTTAAGAAAATAGTCAGCAATTCCAGACTTAAAGCGATTTAAGTGGAAATACATATGTGTATATTTTGTTGCTGTTGTTGTTGACACAACTCTATTAGCATTTGTCTTTACTTACTTTCTCTAACATAAGTAGGGTTATAGTTGGCTTTGAAAAGATTTTAAACTGATAGCACTTTACAATCAACAAATTCATGACTATCGAAATTTGTACTGAAAACCTTTACTTTGTTTTAAGCAGGTATCATTTTAAAAACTGAAAGCACATTAAACTCCAAGAAATATTTCACTTCTGTTCCCACTTTAGACACGATAATTCACATTTTCATTCTTATTTGCTCTTTTTTCTTGTCGACATTCCTTTTGCACTTATCGTACCATACTTTACAGCGCTGTCTCATTTGCCCGCAGCTTCGATTAACTACGTTTGCAGTAAGTATCCCACTTCTGCATGCTTTTGCCAGTAATTGTAATTTTAAAAATTCTCTCCTTCTTCTTGCGTCATTTTTGCCAGCCACTTGTGGCAGTTAAGGGTAGCCTGGCCCTTGCAGCTGCTTCTTCTCATGCGTGCGACGTTTACATAGCTGCTACCCCCAAAAAATAACTTACACACACACATATGTATATACAATTGCAGGCTGGTTTGTCGCCACTCATTGATGTTACGCATGAATTTGCCAGCGACAACGGCGAACAGCAAATGAGAAAATGTGAAAATTGTGAAAATGAGAACGCGTTGCGCTTCACGCTTGACTCTACTTGCCACTCACTTAATTATTGCATAAGAAACTGAAACGAGGTCACCAAGGCGCTGCTTGGGGTGATATAAGGCACAGGCGCACACACACACACACACACACACACACACACACACACACACACACACACACACACACACACACACGCACACATGTGCAAGTGACAGTGTGGAATGCAACTTGCAAGAGTGCAACTGCGAGCTGCAGCTCCAACTGCTGCTGCAGCTGGGGCAACAAACTTTGCAGTGTGGCAATGTGCTTGACATGCATGCTTAACCGTAATGTTGCAAGTTAGCAGTCGCCTTTATTGACTGCCTGCAGTTCAGGTCTTTAACAATAATTGCCACAAGTTGTTCAACGAAGTGAAGGTGTTGCTGGAAAAAGTCTGTGACCCATAAACTATATAAAACACCTAACCTCTTAATGAACAAGCGTTGGAGAGTCAGCTAATTAAGCGTTTGAGTGAGAAGGTCTTGAAAAGATGTTGTACTGAACAAAATATTTAATCAGATTTTATCAGGCTTTCAATTTGTTATCGATTTAGTTCGTTATAGAATATCAATTGACAATTTATTTTAATTTGCACCTTTGAAGGCAGTTGCAATTAATTGGCAGCTGAATGTTTAATTATCCATTATGCTTTTAGGTCGATTCAATTGCTGCTTGAATAATTTGCGAGCTAATTATGTTCAATTCGCAGCAACTTTGACTAATGCCTGCAGCCAGGCAGTCAGCCAGCTGTTACCTGTGCTGTCCACATCCGGCGACAAGTTTTGCACTTCCGTTTGCCATTTTAAACACCCAGATAACTACAGACAGAAAGAGAGAGAGAGAGAGAGAGAGAGAGAGAAAGAGGTAAAGAGAAAGTGAATGGGTTTTGTTAGCTGCCGGCGTTTGGTGGCAACTTAATTAAGTCCTGGCTTCAGCAATTTATATAAGCCTGCCGATATTGCTGTTATCGGTCAGTTACACGTTTTATAATGGCCAATGCCAGCGCTCAAGCCATTTTTCATTTAATTTACCGCACATTTTATCTGTGTTCTATGGCACCTTTTATGCGCCACCCAACCCAACAGACTCCCAACAGTCTGTAAAGGCTTTTTGGTTTGCTTATTTCGTTATCATTATCCTGTTATCCTTGTGCCTGTCCAGCTGCTTTACTCCTTGCCTGTCTGCCTGCCTGCCTGCCTGGCTGCCACCTAATTAAATTATCCCACAATTGCCTGCTAAGTGCGCCAGCACTCGCTTATGTCGAAATGTTGTAGGCATTAAAGGACTCGCTATCCTTGCAAGCATGGCTTATTTATTTATTTATTGACCGTCCCTTTTTTACGTTGTTGTTGCTGCCTTTCTTTCTGCCGCTGGCCACTTCCTGGCCTTTGTCCTGTCCTTTTGCGCCTAATTATTATCTGCTCTTCGGACCGAATTTTTGAAAAAAATCCACAAACTTCTTGCAACAACCGAGAAAAAAAGAGAAAAAGTCAATAAGTTGGAAGGACCTTAATTATTTTTTGTGTTTGTGTGAGTGTGTGTGTGCTCATTTCTTGGGACTAAACCGTCAAAGTTTTATGTTGCTGTTGTTGTGGCTATGGTCGCTGTTAACCCATTTGGCAACGTCTCAAACCGAATAACTTTAACATCAGTCGAAGTGAAGTGTGGCAGGGGAAAACATTTTCATTCTTTCTGTGTGTTTTGTTTTTAGGGCTGTTTAGTGGGCAAAATGATTTTGTCATTGACAAGTTGTTGGCTGCATCCTGCACTCAGTGCGCCCAAGGACAGCATCAAAGGCTTTGCATAACAAATGTTTTGTTTTCACTCTTCGGACTTATGCCGAGCACTCGGTATTGTTCTAGCTGGGATCCTGTGCCTGCCCCCAAAGCTGCTCACAGCATATCCTGTTTGTTTAAAAGCTTCCGTTTGCCATTTCCATGTGTGTGTATGTGTGCGAGTTGTAGACGAATGCTAGGAATAATGTGAGTGTAAATGCGAATATTCACAGCCAAGACCTTGCAAAATGCGCAATTATAACAAGCATGTAGGATCTGTGTGTAAGAGTATGTGTGCTTAAATGTGGGCATTTTGGGCAACTCAAACTCGGACTCAGCTGACAATGATTGAAGCTGTAAGCTGTCATTGCCATAAATCAATAATAAATGCAACTTGAGCCCAATTGCCCAACATCGAAAATGGAAGAGAGAAAAAATTATGCTTCCTATTGCCTCTGCTGTCCGCTCTGGCCCTAATTCATGTGGCCTAGACAAGTTTATTTGCAAAAATAATGCACATCATTGTTAATCAAAGCGAGCAAAGCAGAGAGGGAAGAATTAAGGGGGGGGGGGTAGATCTAACCCTGGTCAGACATTGTCATGCCAGTGAGAAAATTCTGTTTGGCTCGGCTTCTGTCTGCTCTCTGCTCTGCTGCTGTGTTTATTGTTACGTGCTCGATGTTCTGCAACTGTGCATACAGTGCTGGACAAGTTAATAAAAACACTCGTTAAAAGTATAAAGAACCAGCTGAGCAAATTTTTAGATCCATGCCATCGAACTTGTAAATACTTTCCCTTTCAACATCGCCAGTTAATAAAAACTTTTGTTTATACCCAACTTGCCTCAATTTAACTGAGCTGCACTGTATTCACATTTGTGTGTGTGTGTGTGTGTGCACATCTTAGCCCAAATAATGGATGAATACAAACAAAAGCAAGAACTGCAACAGCAATAACAACAGCAACAACAGCATCAACAACAATGGCGCACAAAATTGCGGCTGTCATCAGTGAGGAAATTTGCATTTTGCACAAATTGCAATACGTAAACTCTCCGCACTTCACACTCAACAGCAGCAGTGGAAGCAACCACAGTAGAAGCTGTAGAAGCACAACTTCAGATTTACAGAAATGTGTGAAAAGTATAGTTGTGAAATATGAAAGTTGCAAAATGTTAAATGTTTGACATTTTGGGATTTTTTCAACTCACAGTATGAAATTATTTTGAGCTCATTACAGCTGCAACAATAAGCACAGAAGCTGTCAGCAACACACACACACTCACACACCTGTACACATCGCTTAAGCTCATTGGGGGCGGCGTTGGGAGTGTCAGTAAGCGCATCCCTTAATGCAGTTAATCGAAAATATTTTCCAGCCAACTGCACTTGTTGCAAGCAAAAAAGTTTCACAGCAGTTGCAGCAGCAGCAATTGAAAGATGAAAACTCAAGCATGCAAATAGTTTTTTACTTGTGCGCAATGAACTAAACTGTGGTATTTCATTTTTTTTTTTTCGGTGTGTGGGGTCGTGGCAGTGGCATAATTGAATTGATTATGCCTAGCTGAGGCCAAATGAGTTTTAATTCAATCATTTACAGCTGAGTGCGAAAGGCGTTCATTAGTCGTGTTAATCATACGCCACGTTGCACCGCTATTGCCTATGGGACAACGGCAGCAATAGCAACGCAACAGCAGCTAATTAGGTTGGCGTCTCTCTCTCTCTCTCTCTCTTTTAGCTCAAGAGATTTAATAGATTTTTAGCAGCCTCACACAACTCACAGTTTGCTGAGTGTGTTGTATGTGAGTTTTGGGTATTTGATTTAGTTGGGTTCTGTTTGCTACTCTTTTGATTTATTGGCTCTGCAGTCCTTTTTTTTTGGTTGAACGTGCTTAGCATAGCAAGATTGCAAATTTCAACCTCAGTTTATTTATTTTACATACATTCATATATCTTATCCCAAAATATAATCAATATATGTCTGGTGATGCATTGTAAACCTAACAAAACCATAAGGTCTAGCCCATAGGCCACTTTACAATGAGCTCCCCCACATTCCAGCTTTAAGAGATGATCAGCTTTAAGAGATTTTCGGCATATTAAAACTGTTTAAGCTGCACTTTCAAAGTCTTGCTGATCCGCATCCTAACGGAGACACTAGTGCAACGTCTGCATCTTGTGCAACATCGTGGTTGAATTTCTTGGCTGCACTCGAAGCACCCTCCGTGGCAACTTTAAGTATGCAATTTATGGCCACAAAGATGCAGTACGGCCAAATGAAGCAATTGATGCGCAGCAGCAGCAAATAACACCAGACCACACAGAATGCCACGCAGAACAGCTTTAGGTAATCGTATACTAGATGTAGCTGCCACCAGATGATCCAAAGCAAGCTCCACGGATACGAGCTAGAAGCAGAATGCCACACGCAACACTGGCACGCAGAAATGCCGTTGCACGCTAGAAATTTCATTGAGGATTTCTATCAACCAGTGGCGCAAATACGTGTAAACAATGCAGCAAAGGATATAGACAGAGTGGGTGTAGTCATCAATCCAGCAATCAGCACCAGCATTGTAAACCACAACAATCCATGCGACTACGTTGAAGCTTACAGTCCGGTGGACAAGTGTTTGCTGCACCAGTTAAAATCTGTCAGTGGCCTCATTGCAGTAAGTGTTGCACAGACCAAACAGCTTTCTGTGCCTCAAAGTAGCCTGCAGTAGGTGGCACAAACAAAGCAACAGGACAGAAGCTTAGGTTGATTAACTACATAACTAAAGAAGAGTGCAGGATATGGAAGAAAGTTGAATACCCTTTTTATTTGAATTGGTATAATAACTTTAAATACATTGAAGACTGGGTTTTAATTGTAATACCGTACACAAGTTGACTCTGCTCTTGTTATAATTTCAAACGCCAACACTTTGACATGGTTCAAGTACACTTCGAAGTGAAGAGCATACCAAAAACAATAACAATTTCGGCTGACTGGCTTGGCGCTAATATGATGACGGACTGTGTAAATGCTTTTAGCGTGAAACAGCAGGAAAAAGCATTTGTGAAGTGCGGGTAATTGATGGCTGCACACATCGATAAGGATGGCAGCCAACCACTTCAATTAACACAATTTGAACACGCGCGCATTTTGCACCACCAACACTAACCACCAACACCAAAATCGATAAGTTCGTTCGCTTAAATATTTAAAATTTTCTAATGTCCTGACCAGCAAAAATTTGTTGAGACCGCCATCCTTTTGATTTGAGTCTCTCTCTCTTTGCACCTATGCTTTTCTACTTACCGCAAACACCACAGCCCCTTCTCGCAACCGCTGTCAGACCCACTTCAGATTTACGTCGCCGACGCCCACGCAGCAAACTAATTTATTTCCAAACTGGGAATTTCGCAGGTCAGAGTTTGCTAACCATCCAGGCAGGGTTTGGCTGGAGTAGGAGCGATTGACGATTAATTTGTTCAAGTCTCAATCGCTGCTTACGCCAGTTCCATCCACATAGCCACATAGCCATTAGAGGATTTGCATGCCCAGGCACGTGAGTACTTTTTGGCATGTTCATTGGTTCGTCGCAGCATAACCTAAAACTGTCAAGCTTAAGCGGCTCACTTGCTTTTACATCTTTACTTTTTCTCTCCCTCTCTCTTTCTCGTACTTTTCTCCGCGTTTGCTTTGTCATTTCAACTTTGAATTCATGTCGCAGCGTCCTGTGCGCTTTCATGTGGCATTTTAAAATCCTGTGCATGTCGTACAAAAAAAAGAGAAAAAAAGAAAAGGAGAAGGACCAAGCAGTCACCGCCACTGGAATTCAATAAGAAGCCCCGGGCACATAGTAGTAGTAGCCAGGGGACCACGCAGGAAGCCAGCACACACCCTCTACATGTTTGACAAACAATCATTAGAGCCATCAGCGTTAACAGCAGCAAAAGCAAAAGCAAAAGTAGAAAAAAGAAACTGGAGTAGAAGAGAACAACGTCCTCAAAAGGCTGTACATATCAGCATTACCATCAGCCACATCGTTAGCAGCTCGGCAAGCTGTCTCCGACGTGGACACCTAAGCAAGGTGGGGAGAATGTTGTCTATGGAAACCGAATTTCTACAGCTTTATTTTGTGTGTGCTTGCCCCACGAACGTGCGAAAATGGCTTAAGATATTTAGGATGAGGGCCAGTCTGATAATAATAAAGTAGATTAAATATATTAAGTGCAATCTATAAGGGTATATGGAACATGCATAATTAACTGTATTAAAGCTTGACACATTTATTATCCAATAAAAATACTTCTCATGACAAGAAAAAAGTAATATGTAAGCATGCACCTTCTGCGACCATAAATATTGCAAAAATGTTTAATTGAAATTATTTATTTTGATTTTTTTTTGGGTTGATCAGCATGTGGCAAAATTGTGGCAGCTGTAGCTGCCATTTTCATTAGCTTAAAAACTTTGCTTACCAACTAAATATTTAATAAGTTTGTTGTTTTTACTTGCCTCCAAATAGCTGTCTGTGTGTGTGTGTGTGTGTGTGTATGCAATGAACAAAAACATGCATAAATCATCAAAAGCAGCGCTGACAACTAATGAAAACATGCAAAAATTTATAGCAGCTGCAGGACGACAGAGCAAAAAGAAAATGGTGTTAACTGAAAAACGAAAAAGATTTTGTTGGCAGCGGCCGTCGTTAGAGCATTTAAATTGAAAAAGTAAAATTTAAGATGTGTAAAAAATAAATTCATTTGCTTTATGCAACGCACGCAAAAAGCGGCAAGAAAAAAACTTTCGAAGCGGGCTACCGGAAATGCAGCCCAATTTTTGTGCGGAAGTTTATTTGTGGCGACACTATCACAGGCGTGGCCAACCACGCCCAGCAATCGTCTTTTTTTTGCTCGGTTTACTGTTTTCTCTTCTTTTTTTTTGTTTGTTTCAGGTGCTGCTGCAGGATCTGGAATGTGACACGATGCGACGACGATGGCAATGTGGCCGCGGCCATGTATAAAATTTTTACAATTGCAATTTGTAATAAAAACATGCAGTTTTTTGTCATCGTTATATGCGGCTTTTATCGCACACTCATACACAGATACGAGGCATGAGTACATGCACCATAGAACAGAATACTCGCATATGTAGTGGGTGTGTTTGGTAAGTGTGATGGGCCCCATGCAGTTGCTTACATGCGTGTAAAAACCATTTGAACAAGTGCTGCAGTCGATGTGTGGTGTGAGGGAGCTCGGTGCAGCGGCGTTTGCAGTTTATTGTGTGAACTTTTGTTAATACACTTAAAGAATGACAAGGCAGAAGATGAGACACGTCAACCACTCTCTGTTCTTTTAACTTCGTAAGGTGCACAACTAACACTTTACTTTACTTTAAACTGTACTGTTTTATAAGGGTATTTAAACACCATCACAACTGCATCCACCATTCTGTTTCGTATTTTATTATAGCTTTATGTGATTTAAAGTGCTCTCTCAATTTCACCGACCACCATATCAGACAGTAAACTATTAAAGTTCACTCCAACACAAAAAATCAACAGAGCATAAAATATTGCTTGTCGTTATTGTTCAAGTGTCCTTTGAGTGACGCATGCTCTCTCACTCTCACTCTCATTCCCACTCTGCCACCCGCATCACTCGATGGAAAAACTAATTAACATGCGACAATACTGTTGGACTGTTTGTGTTTTTTCAGTGTTGCCAGCATTTGAAAGCGATGCGAACGCATACAACGGCCAAAGGATTTTGTTTGTGCCACTTGTTGTGTGTTTGGCGCATCACAGGAAGACTGGGCATCTACCTAGGCTACTATAATTTGGGCTATGCCCAAGACTCAAGATTTGTGTGGGACGAACAGCTCTATGCTCAGGTCATGGCCGTGATCAATGTGATTACCTCAATAGCGTATCTGTGGCTCAGTCAGTGTTGGATCTACGATCAGTTGTTGTTTCTGCTCTTTGTGCCGCTCTACATTTACTTTCTGAGACTAAGGAAGCATTTGACTAAGCTGCTTAATGTCTGTTCTGGCATAAACGGCAGACTGCAGTTCATGCTTGGCGACTGGATGTGTGTGCCAGTATGGAGGGAGTGCGTCCTTACGCTCCTGCTGCCATTTGAGCTTTTCATCCTGTTCATCTGGCAGTGTCGCATGTATTATAGCTACCAGGCATGCTTCATTGCTGGCGTCGCCTTCATCTATCACATGCAACTGCTCTTCCTGGGCAACCATCTGATCTGGCTGGCGAGCATCTATCGGGCCTTCAACGTGTTCCTGCAGCAGCATATGTCGGGCACCCGAGTTGGCATCCTGCGGACGATACTGCGAGAGCAGGTGAGCATCTGGAGTGTTCATTGGCACATCGTACGCTACTTTGCACTGCATCTGCTCAGCTTTGTGGCTTTAATTGGGCTGCGCTTTTATCAGCTACTTTCCGACTGGCAACCATCCTCTTCCTTACTCAACATTGATCGCATGAAACTGGTGCATTTGATGCTACTTCTCTTACCGTTCATTACGCTGCTGATCAGTGCATATGATCTGCAGTTGCAGCGCTGGCATTTCTATAGTAACTATCTGCAGCTGGAGGATCGATTGGAGTGCTTTAAGTTGAAGTCCTGGTGTCTCTTACGCCATCAAACACTACCCATGCCCTTCGGCCTGCCAATTTTGCGTCGCTCTGCCAAACCGCAGCGCAAACGGGATGTCATTAGCATGTTGGTTAGTCTGTTGTTGTTGTTGTTGCTCATCCATTGGCTAATCAAATGTTACCCACAGTTTTCCAGCAACTGGACGGCCACACAGCTACGCCAAAGGTCCCTGCCAGTGGCCATCCTTGGTCTGAGCGCTCATCAGCTACAACTGACGCTGCCCATGCTCCTTGGCAGCTTTTTTCGAGTGGGTGGCTTGGTGTTGCTCTCACTCTGTGCGTATTGGTTGCAACACACTCAAATGGAAATTAACTTTTATACCGGCTATACGCAAGGTAATTTCGATATTAATGTCACACAAACAATTAGCCAGGTCTATCGTTGGTATATGTACGATGAAATGGAGTGAATTGAATGTCAATTAAATAACATTTATCAACTGAATGAAATTCGAAATATATTACAACAGTTTCGTGCCAGTTCATAGTCAACATGTGGCGCTTTTGGTTGCTCTATCAGGTGTTAAAATTTTTGTGCTATTTTATGAACGTTTTGGGTTTCCTAAAGATACGCTTCGAAAGATCCGACCAGCTGTATCATTCGGATATACGATGCCGTTGCATATTCGAAGTGTGTCCAGGAGCTCTGCTCATATTCTGCATTTTTGTGTATTTAGTTGTTGTTTATATTAAATTGCATATGCTGGAAATGAGCTTGGATGAAGTGAATACCGACAAACCACCCATTGAGAGTAATAGATTCGTAGTAATCGGTCCGCTTTGTTATAGCGTGGCCTATATTTGGATCATCTGTAGATGCATGTGTCACAAACTGCAACTGTGGTGCATAATCCAACAGGCCCAATTCATATATAAACATCTGAGTTTAGTGCTGCGCCAACGTTTAGTGCTTTTATGTTCCTGGCTGCTGTTCATCCTGGGAGTTGTGCAGATACTTATGTTGGGCTTGATGGGCTGGAAGCTCTTGTGGCTGAACAGGCCACTGATTGACTGGGATGTTGAAATGGTAGCCAACTACGCCATGGGTTTAGTGCATCTGCTTTTTGCTCTTCTTCTTACTCTACATCTATTCTATCACCTGTTACATGCAGCACTGTTGCAGACGTTGAATCGCTTAGTGCAGCAACTGAAGCTGCCCAAGGAATTGAAGCTTTTGCGTCAACTGTTGCATGTGCAACCATTGCTCAAGAGAATGCAGCATTTGGCAGCCTACTACTTCAGGGCCACCTTTTGTTGGTTCTTCTTTCTGCTGTGCCTCAAAGCTGGCTTCTTTGTCAACGAGTTTAGCTACGACGATACCTCGCTGTCCCAGAACCAAAAGAGTCTCGATGATATCGAGGATGAGGCCGAATGGGCGGGCATTGAAGCACCGGCAACACGAGACCAGCAGCTGACAAAGGCCGGATTGGAGCTGATGTTGCAAGTGGCCCTGTTGCTGCCAGTGCTGTGTGCCGCACAAGTGCAGCAGCGAGAGTATAGGAAACTCATCAATAGCATCTGGAAACTAGAGTTTCCCAGCAGCAGGACAGCAACACAGAAAAATAAATCCAAAAAGGACCTCGCCAGTTTCTTGGTGGGTTTCTTATTAAATTTATAGTAATTAGATATTTCAGATAGCTCTCCTTTTTAATTGCAGCTCAGCACCCGCATGTCTATGATTGACTATCGCTCTAGTTCGATTGGTTTCATGGCCTGGAAACCAACACCGAATGCTGCTGTTGTTAACTTTGCTGGCATTGCTGGTGGCTTCAAATTGTTGTTGCGCCTGGTGCTCTGCACCACGATCATTGACATTGTACAGCAAATGGATTTGATACGCTTGCGAAAGTATCTCAAGCAGAACTCTGACTAAATCAACATTACAAGTTATGCAATTTGTTTATTTGCTTAAAATCACAAACCTTTCTTCAATAAATGTCTGCTTTGCATATACCAACACTTAAATATATGTATCTACCGTGCCTGGAACAAGGAGAAACACATTAAAAATTCGACATTCGGCATCATTGCGGGTACGTTCATTCGAGTTGAGCTACAATAAACTGTGCAAATTGAACAATAATTAAATTAGCATATAAATTATTCAAATGACAGCCACAAAAGAGCTTGAATGGTGCTGCATGATGGTTGCTTGCTTGCTTAGTTGCTTGGCTCTTTAACCTGCACGCACCTCAATTACATAATGAATAACAAGCGTCCGTTTCTAACGACCGACTCTCAGTTTGCTGCCCAGCTTGCCCCTGGGGGTAACCGGACCCTTTAGAAAAACCTATGCATACAACGGGCAAGGTATAAATGGTACGAAATAAAAAGTAAAAAGGGCCCAAGTTTCAACTCGAAACTTTTGCCATTATAAAGATAAAGTGAAAGAAGAAGACGAAATGGAGGCAACAACTTGTTGTTGTTATTATGATGCGCATTTCTTTAAATTTACCTTTTTGCAGCTACCTGAGTGGTAATTTATGCATAAGCTTGATTGAATTTACTTTCGCATTCGCATTCGCTAGATTTCAGCACACTCAAGCGCCACAAAAGGAGAAAGGAGAGAGATTGAAGATGGAATCAAATGAAATTCAATAAATTAACATAAATCTCAGGCATTCGATGACGTACTTATATGCAAATAACAACTGCTGCACATTGTGAAAATGTCGAAAGTGGAAGCCGATCGATTTCAATAAACTTCATGCCACGAACTGGCAACATAAATGTATATTTTGTATGGCATATGCAACATATTGCAGTCAGGAAATTCAATCAAATTCACAGCACAAGGCAACAGCGAAACTTTTCTGGGGAAACAAACACACAACAAAGAGTGAAGGCACTGATTTTAAAGTACATATAATAAAATATTTATATATTTTAGCATTTAAAGAATAAATAAAGAGTTTAAGGACCTTCTTATACACTTAAGAAAACCTTAAAGTACTAAGGTCCACTCTGTTCGATGACTTCCAGCATTCGTTTGGTCCATTCGATTGAGTTTGTGCCCCACCTGTAAGCGAATTATCGCGTGTCAATTGCCAGTTGCAGCTGTGTTAATCTGTTAAAGGGGTGTCAGGCGAGCCTTAAAGCGCACCTTCAACTTGCCAAATGCCAAAATGTGCGATGCTGTCCTTTTGTCGGCGACGCCATTTTGTCGGCCATTTTGTCGCGCTGTGTAGGCGCCATGCAGCACGGCCATGACTGTTTATGGCTTGCATGATTTCTTCTTCGCCAGTTTCACTGGGCTCTGGCACTTTGAATGCCTGCCAAAAATGGGGCGCTGTGCAAATGGCCAAAGAGCAAAGGGCAAAGGGCTAAGCATTTTAGGTCAAATATTTGCTGACTGCGATCAAGTTTCGTTATCGCTATCGCTTTACACACGTGTGTGTGTATGTCGAAGACACAACAGCTATTGATTTTGCTTAAGCTCGTACATTTGCTTAAAGCTGGCCAGCTGCCGGGGATGGGCGTGGCAGCTGTCAATTTCCTAGCTGCATGCATAATTAATGTGCACAATGTACTAGTCATACATACATACATACAATATGTACATATAGATGTATGCAGATACGAGCTGAGACAGTTGCAAGCAGTCAGCCCTCTCTGACAGCTGACGCCTGTCAAAATGTGTTCGCTGTTGTATTTGGAGGGCTAATGAAATTTTAATTAACGCGAGACAAGCGATAAAGTAACACCAACAAAATTAACATAATTGTTGCAAGCAGCAGCCGCAGTCGCAGCAGCAGCAGATGGCGCATAGAATCAATGATAAGACCTCGAGACAGACGGCAATTACATGCATCAAAGATTCATATCCTTAAGCGCTGCAGGAGGGCCGCTTGCCATCTTTTATAATGCCATAATAATGACTTTATCTTTGAAGCAGGCAATAAATCTTTTAGCCTTCACAAAGGAGCGCAGATAAAAGAGGGGCCCTGGCCCATGTTATGTTGCCAAGGCCCTAAATGAAATATTACACATACGCCGCCAAGGCACAGTAGCATCAGCAGCCGTATAGGCAGAGAAAGTAGTGGTAGTAGTGGTGTGTGGTTTTTCCTGGGGTGTGCTTTCTCATAAAAGTTAATTAATATGGCTTGGTAAGCTGTTAAATATAGCGCAAAATATGCGCTGACGTCATGTGTGTGTGTGTGGTCAAATGGTGCGTATGCGTAATGCCTTAATGCCTGCTGACAGTTGGCAGCGTCTAGCAGAAAACTCAGATATGAACTATCAGCATTTGCTTTTTAGCCACTACCGACCACAAAAAAACAAATTTCCATGTAAATTTCAATGGACGCATTGTCGACCTTCCCTTTCTCCCTCTCTGTTGTTGTCTATATAAAGGAAAACAGTAGTAGGAAATATGCAAAACCCAAATCGCAGCGTCTATGTAAATGTTTAGGTTTCAGTTCGGCCTGGAATTTACCTGCCATTGTTGCTCTCTTTTTTTCGTGTGTTTACATTTCAAGCATTTTTTTATATTTATTTTTGGGTAGCAACACAAAAATATGTTGGTTTTTAACAAATCCGAAATGAAATGAACTTTTTTGGCAAAAACTTTTAGCTGCGGCTCCCTAAAATATATATACTAGTACAAATTCAATTCCTTGCCAAAAAAAAAAAAGAAAACTTGTTTCTCTTGTTGTAACTGATAAATACGTATAGATATTGAAAATCTATTCGTACTGTTTGCACAGAGAGAAAGAGACTACTTGATGAAATTGTTTGCATAACATTTCGCTGTATACTTTTGATTAAATTTCGTTTTTTGTTTTGCTGCATTCCGTTTTTATTTCACGTTCTGCGTTCTGTAAGCCAGCAATGTGATTTTCAGAGCATAAAACCAACAAATCCAGTTCAAGAGTTCAAGAGCAGAGAGCAGGGGAGTAGTGTAGAGAGTATAAATACTTTATAATTAACGTGAGGCAGCAAATTACGTTTAATACCATTCCGCAATCAGATAAACCCACAAAAGCCAATTAGCGCGAAACTCACTTGTTGAAGCAAATACTATATTTATAATGCAGCAAGCAAAATAAATATTATTTAAATGAAAATTAACGGCAAATAAGTGCACAAATGAAGATAACGTACAACTCATAAATAGGTAAGCTTATCCGTGATATAATAGTAGATTTGTTAATGCGGAAATTCGCAAATATTTTCGAAGCACAGCTGTCAATTGAATTTATTATATAATTAAGTGCACAAATTGGGCAAGCTAATTGCAACCGTTTGTCAGGCTTCATTTGCGGCTAATTGTTTAATGCGCGGCACGCAAGAACACAACAAAATCAAAAAAATATATATATAAAATCAACTAAATTAAACAGCGGAGTAAGGTGTAAATATCCATAGTGTTTTTTTTATTGGCACTTTAAACAGTCAATAGCTTTAATGATTAATGATGTGTAAAACGTTTCACAATATTTTATGTAGCATACTATTAGGGGCGCGTTGGCATCGGCAAGGAAATGGCAAATTAATATTTGAAAGCAACCACAATGTAAATTTACTTTTGCTGCCTATTGAATATATATTTTGTTTTATTTTAATTAAGTTTTTTTTCTTCTTTTGATTATGTTGTTGCTCATTTGTTTAGCCTTTGTCACATTTTGTGGCTGCATGTTCATGTGTGAATTTTTATAATTTTTAAAGCCACAAACAGATTTTAATTAATCACTGACAATTTGCCAGCGTGACGTCAAATTTGACCACAGCGAACATGCCTGATTAATTGAACAACAATACAAGCAGACAGCATGCAAACTGATTTTTCTGTATTAATTATCAAAATGTATGCATGCACTAATTGTATTTGTTGGGTATTTTTTTCTTTCTTTGTATTTACAATTTTTTATTTAACGAGCGCCATTTACATGCTCATTAAAACCAAGCAACGCTTGAGCGCATTTGCTTTTTGTATTATAAATTTTTATGTATATTAAATAAAAATATTCATTGAAATGCAGTTTTTCTATCATTCATTTATTCAGAGCTGCTAAGAGGGGTACCTGATAGTTGAGCACACTTCACTTTTTCTTTATCTGCAAAATATTTTATTGTTTTGCATATTTAATGATGTTTATATTTAAATGATGGTTTCAGAAAATAATGCAAAGCATTTTTATTTTATTTAACCAAGTTTCCAAAATTAAATTCCAGCACTTTTGCCTACCAGGCCGCTTCGCTCCACTTGTGTTTTTGTGCTCACTTGCTACTTTTTGACATTTATTAAGCTGCCACTGTGGACACAGCAAGAGCGAGCCAACTTTCTTGTAAGAGTGGAAGACGGAGAGAGAGGAAGCGCTTGTTATAAAATGCAAGTCGCCTGACAAAGAGTGCTGCACACTTCCTGAATTATGAGCAGCGCGGAATGCACTGTGGCTAGGGCTGGTGGAGGGTTGAGCGCTCAAGTCAAGCGGTGCAGGCGACAGCCAACATGAGAAGCTGATTCTGATTCCAGTTGCAGTCGGCACAGCAACTCGTGCCACACGGAAGTATTTTCATTTTTATTTTGTGTGGGAAGAGCGAAAAAAAAAAATGTTTATTTCATGTTATTCAAGTCCAGGCACGTCGTTGGCTTGTGGGATGCTCTACTTGGTTCTGGTTCTGCTTCAAACACACACAGATACACATATACAGTAAGAGAGCGAGAAAGATGCACACTCAAGTACGCTTAATCTTATTTATTTATAGTGCCGCCCATCAACTGGCTCCCTACCTGTGTCTGTCTGTCTGTCAGACTGTCTATGTGTCTGTCTTTGTACCTGGCATACTTATGTTGTTGCTGCTTTTGCATAAGTACTACTCACAGCTCTTTACAATTGCTGGGTGTATTTACACATGAAATGCAGCGTATATTGATAACAGCGCACTTTAGCCTGCTTTAAGGCGCAACCAATTGAGTTACTCAGGTACCTGCGATACTGTGGTTGCCATGGCAAATTGAATGTATTCGACCGTTAAATACGCTGCAGCCACAAGCTGTTAAGCTAATGAGCCAGCAATCCACTCAAACAACAATGGTTACAGCTATTGAATAGTTAGAAGTACAATACTTAAGACAGAGTATTATTATTAAAGCAACCACATAGCTAAATAACCTATTGAATGTAGAGTACTTACTTTCTTGCCAGTCAAATAAATTGGCAATATGGTTGTGGTAAAGTTTCTTTTTTACTTTTTTTGGGGGGAGGTTGGGGCAGAGCATTTTGGCATGTGCACTTTAAAAACATTTGCATGTGAATCGGAATTGGAATCCGAAACCTTTATCGAGACGGTGTTCGCAGTAGTTGAAAAACTTGCTGGCAATCAAAGTGTTAACAGCCATGGCTATAAAACTTTTGTGAAAAGAAACTTTTTTCGGGGTATAAAACTGATATAAACACACACACATACACCTTGTTCAGATAGTGAGCCTTGAAAGTTGCATGAAATTAACACTTTTAATGCAATTTGGCAGCGCCAGCAACACAGTAACATAATAAAGCTTAGAGCCAACTTGTTGCACATGCAAATTTCAACTACCTCTTCCTCCCCTCCGGGCAACCATCGATACTTGCTGATGGCAGCTAAATTTATTGCTGGCGCTTTGTTTTGTCAGAGGGGTGACTTAACTATCTATTCACATATGTATTTGTGTTCACACTGTGCTTAGCTGCTGCTGAAAATTTAAGCTGGGGTTGGCATTAAATTTTCTTTGGGTGTCATCAGAAGTCAAATAGCAGCGAGCTGTTAAGCTCATATCACATGTTCGCAAGTTGTGTCCCTTTCGTTTCTTTGACATTTGTTTGTGTGTGTGTGTATGTTTACATATGTTTGGTTTGCTCAACAACAACAGCGTACGTACGCACATTGACCCCAATAACACTTGTTTGGTTAGCAAACAGTTAAGGTTTCGGGGATAAGCTACCAGCTGAAACCCAACACAGATTTATTTGCTCTAACCCGGGCTGGAGCTACAAGCCGCTGGCCAAATCATGTCTAGACAACTGAGCACATATTAAGTGCTGTAGTTGCAAGGTTTCTCACTTGCCACGCCCCTTAAAAGTCGACTAATGAGCGTCAATTAATGTTAGCCTGGCCAATTGTTTTAAATCACGTAACGAAATCAACTGCTCACTTTAATATAATTTGCAGTTTTAAATAATTACTGCACAAATTGTCCTTAAAATAGAATGAATGAAAGGGGCGAAAAAACATAAAATTGTTCTTGTTGCAGCGAAACCGCAACAAAAATAAAAAACATAAACAGAAATATATGTGAATTTTACAAAGTTTTGTAAAGAAGCTGACCGAAAGGGTTGAGCTTGCGTGTGTGGCAGCGTTTTTTCAGTTTCGGTATATGGGATGCATTAGTTTATTCAACTATTAAAATATGGAAACTTAAAGAAAACTATTACAAATGCAAAAAAAAAATTTAAATATTTAAACTTCACAAGCTCAAGTTAACTGAACATTTTTGAAGCGTTGTTAGGGCATAGCCGAATTCCACACGAAAGCAACTTATGAAGAATGTGCTCATAAAAAATTAATAATAACAGTATGTAACTTTTCGAAAAAAATAAAGAATGACACAAAAAAACATTCAGTAATTCATGTGTAACCACTTTTTTGTGAGTACTGCAGTTAAAATTTAATATACCGTGTTTTTTTGATGCAGCAGCCTCTTAAACGCAATAAAATTGCATATAATCAGCAGCAGTCCTGCGTGGAAACTCAAACAAAGCATTACGCATACGCCACATTTGCTTCAATGACACAATGACTGACTGACTGACTGACTAACTGGATAACTGACTGGTTGATTCGTTACGCTTTTTGTTGACATTGACGCCTCGAATGAAATGCAAACTTCATTAAAACTTGCAGACAGGCAAAATTATTAATGAGAGTCCCGCCCAGTTGAGTTTACAATTAAGCTCGTTACGCCATTTAAGTGGTGCTCATTAAAAGAGGCCAAGAGCCAAAGATCGAGGCAGCCAGAGCGAGATAGAATGCGAAACACGCGTAATTAGCAGGCCTTCCTCATAAATCAACAGCGCACATAAATTCAATGCAGCAGCAGCTCAGCAAAAGCAACATAAAATATACAAAGATACACAACTGCAGATACAAATTGTGCGCTTATCGCAATTACAGCCTCAAGCATAGATATACACACACACACACACACACACGCACTCATAAGCAAACACAACTGTCTATGGCAAGTTATTAAAAAACTTTCATATTGGCCCTGAAGATATGTGTGTGCTTGATAGGCCTATAAAGCACCAAGGTCACTCACACAACAACAAATACCAACAAATTCGATGGCCATTCTCATAAGCATGTGTGAGTACATTTATTAAACAACTTTTCGGGGCAGCTGAAGTAACAGCAACAACAACAGAAACTGGACAATAGCCTTAAGTACGAAAGCAGTGTTCCTGTAACCAAGAACGCTGAAATTTCACAAAATGTCTCTTTTCAATTTGGAGTTTCAGAAACGTTTTATTTTGCCTATTATAATTTCCTGGTTTTCCTTAATGAATCGTTAAATTTGTGAAGAAATGTACTTTAGGAACATGAACAGAACTAATTCGCATGTGTTATGTTGTTGACTGGCCCCCCTCTTCTGCCGCTCCACCCACTGTGTTAAATGGGCAACCCTAAAAGCATACTAAACTTTGTGCGGAAATGACACGAGTTCCGATTCCGAAAGCGAGCGAGCAAGCTCAGTAGCCAGCTAGCTAGCTTAACTGACGGACAGCCACAAACGGCCCATAATAACAGTCCATTGCAGCAACACACAAGCAGAGCAGCGAGCATCTGGAGCCACATTAAGCATACGTATTGGTGCTATAGTTGACCAAATGTTTACTTCCGTTAGCTTGGCAAATCGACGATTTTGCATTTGCTTTTTGGCCAAATAACTAGCTTGTTGATGTTTTGGCATTCTGCATTATTTAGGCAATTGCTGTTTGTTATTTACTGGCAATTTGACACAGCAATTAATGGCATATATAAATAAAGATTAGATAACTTTAATTGACCTTTGCTTGAACTTGAGTTAACATTCAAGTGAATCTAATGTACTTAATTCTTAAATCGTTTCGGCAATTCATTCAAGTAACACAACAGACAAAACTTTGACATGCTGAAAGGAAAAGGTAACTGCACTTGACATTTTACTTTACCATATACTACTATGTTTGTTTTGCTGCCAGCCGTTTAAAGTTTATAAACTTTGTGGTTTAGGAAAAAACTTAAATCAAAACAAACAACTTTGCAATCTTTTTGTGTGTTTTTAGTATTGATTGTTTTTGGCCTTAGCTGTTTTGACAGCTTTTGGATAAAATTGCTATAAATACATGTACATATACATATATATGTATGTGAGGTATATGAGATACGCTTCACTTGGCTAAATAAAGTCAAATCACTTAGGGCTGAACAAATTAGCAAACATTTAACCACAAATATTATTTTCTTACATACAACTAGAAGCTACGGAATTTCTCATCACACATCTCAAGTAACATCAAGAAAGCACACACACTTTGTAATTCATGACACACAACACAAAAGCTTAAGAAATGTGCTTTAATATTTTTCAGCAATTAAATGCACATCAAAAAATGTCAAACTGCGTGAGTGTGTGTGGCATTTACACACTACTACTACAACACCAGCAAGTGTGTCAAAGTGACAAGCACGATACTTGACAAATGCGTTGGCAGTTGTTGGTGTTGCTCTTGTCGTGTTTCGTGGTGTTACTACAACAACAACAACTCCTGCCAGCCACAATTCGCGAGTTGTGTGACAAAAAACATTGCCTACCTTTCAGCGCAAGCAAAATATATGCAAATGTGTGGTGTGCTGCGTGCTCTGTGAGCTTAATTAAAAAACTTTTATTATCTTCGCTTATGACATATGAGCGACACAAAGAATTCACACAATTTCCAACTGAGCTGCGCTTTATGCAAATTATGAAAATATACTTTAAATTATAAACTGTCTCTCTACAAATAATGTTTGTACAAGCGTAGTGTAATCAGCAGCTAAAAGTATGCAAGAAAATATAAGTGAACACAAGAAAAATTATGCAAATTGAAGGCGAACACAACACAAGAAAGTAGAGAAAGCATCAATTACAGCCAGGTGCCGGGTCGCTTAAAGGCAAAGTGGGCGTGGCAAAATAGTTACTGACTCTGATAAGAGAGACCTGCAGCAGGGACGGTCAAGTGTGCCGGGGAGGGGGAGAGCGTTGGACAGAACAACGTCTTAATCCTTTAGCTGACATGAACTGTCGAGAGTAACAAGAGAGAGAGAGAGAGAGAGAGAGAACAAGTAAAAGGGGGTATGTGGTGGGGAAAAGTCAGACAATGCAGTTGCACTTTAATTAAATTCTTTTGTCGCAGCTGTTGAGCTCGCTTTGTACATGCAAAAATCCAACACTCGGCGCCAGCTGCAAAAACGAAATTAATAAAAGCCAAAAGCCCAAAGCCAATCATAGAGCAGCGGGGTGTATAAAAAAGATAAAGCACCACACACACTCACACTCACACTTACAAACATAGCGAGGAAAGGAAAGAAAATTTAATAAACGTTGCTGCTGTGAGAGGAAAAGTGAATTTCAAAAGTGGCAATCATTGATTTCCATTGCGATTGCATCAAAGTGTTCAATTTGCACACCTAATACAAATGAAACAGACAAAAACAGATGTTTTCCTTCTTCTATTTATTCCATCTATTTGCTGTGCAATTTAGCGTTGCCTAATTCTAGGCGCCTTGTGTTGACATTGCGGCTGTGTGTGTATGTCTGTCCGCCTTCCTGCCCGCCGCAGGAGTTGATGATGTGGTGACAATATTTGATTGCTTAATATTGAATTAATTTAACATATTTGTGGCCGCAATGCGTGTGCGGTTACAACAATCACACACACACTATATATATATATATATATATATATATATATATACATATATATGTATGTGGTATACTTACATGTGCGTTTGGAGCGTTTAAAATGCAATTACAATGCTGGACAAAGTTTCTTTCAATGAATTATCTTTGGCATAGTTCTTGGCAAGGACGTGTGTGTTTGCATGCCAAGCAATTTATAGGCAATGCTTAAAAAGTTTCGAGAATGCGCTGACCTGTCGCAATTTTCAAAAAACACAAATAGGAACGTAAAATATATCAACCAAACGACTGGAAAATACACTCATAACAGGTAGACACAATGTTTCTAGATACATAAAAACGCATACTAAAACATTTTTAAGTCTTTAAGCATATAAAGTTTATGTTAAGCATCTTATACAACACATTTTCATCATCTTTATTATGATGCATTATGTTGATGAATGAACCCCAAACAGAGTAGTGTAGCAGTATGTAGCTGCAGGGTCCGAGTGCGCAAAACTTTGTCCTGGCTTCAAACTTTTTTGCCTAAATGTATGCAATACAATTTTTCAAACTTATAACAAAACAACTGAAGCGTGCAAATATTGTTGAACAGGCAACAGCAACGAAGTTAACGTAAGCATTAGGCAGACAAACACACACACATACATACACAGTCACATCCCAAAATTAAAATCGTGGCCAGGCATTTAAAATCCACAACTTATTGCAGCCCAAGTTCACACTAATAACTGTGGAGTGACTTCACATCCTAAGCACATACACAGTACTGACACACACACATACATACATGTTTTTCGTTTTCTTGGCCAGACAAATTGTTTGACTATGCGTCCAAATTGAAGCGCTTGGCAAATATAGTAGCTAAAGCAGCAGCAGAAGCAGTAGTGGCAACAGTGATGGGCTTCTCAAATTGTTGCCGGAAAAATAACAACATAACTGCAAATGAAATTTCGTAGATTTCGTTGCAAAGTAAATGAAGAATAATGTGCAAAAGCAAATTGCAAGAAAAGGGCGGTAAACGACAGCAGCAGCAGCTCTAGCAGCGGCAGCCACCAAAATAAACAAGTTACAGTGCTTAAGTATAGTGATAGTGATCAACTAAGAGTTACTCTATGAAGTTACTTAATAGAAATTAAGTTGACAAGTTATTAGAACATTTAGTCTGTTTTTATTGAAAATCGGTTTGGTTTGACAACTTATAAGCCAACTTATTTCAAAGCAATCAATATGAAGCACAATCCACAAAAACTGTCCCATTATTTAAGAATCTCATCAAATTTATGAAGCAACATTATTGACTGTGTAAGTTGCACTCTTCCTCATCTGCTTGCTTTTAGTACAGGGCATAAGAAAGTGGCGAAAATAGCGAAAAAATATTTTCATTGTTGCTGACACCTCAGATGCTCACCAAGATGCCAAGATGCGAAGAAGAAAAAGAAGAAGATGTGAGCCAAGCAAGTAGAGCAACTTTTTAATTAAGAAATCTTTTTGAAATTGCTCAAATATTTCAACTGCAGCTAAAACAGTTGCAGCTACAACTGCAACAGTTGCAACTGCAATGACTTTCTAATTAAGACAAAATCGCACGCGCTGCCACTTAAAAGGGGGCGTGGCCTCCATTCAAAGTTTTATTTATGGCAATCAAATGCAATTACACATCATCTTAAGCACGGCTAAACGAGCCAAACAAAAACCGTTTGAGCGCAACAGTCCAAATCGAAACATATTTCTTCTCTTGGCTAAGCAGCCAAGGAATAAAACCAATAAAACGATGAGAATGGAGTTGGCTGCACGTGCAGATACCCTGTGCTTGAACTTGAAACTTCAAAATGATTTATGTAAGTTTATCTCTTAGACGACACTGCGTATGATTAATGATTGTGGTGTCATCATATATGAAATATTTATAATGGCTTTATTTGATGTGTTACAAAACTAATATAGCCATAATGATAGACACACATATGTTGTGGGGTATAACAACAGCAATAATAATACGGTGCCTGTTTACTGGGCCGATATTTATGATAAGTTTATGAGTTTTTATGGCCACAGTCACAGTTTCTTTTTTCGTGTGTTTTCTGCTATGATTGTGTTCAATCTGGTGTATAAAATATTGAAACGAGCCATATTCTTATTCAATTTGGTGTGCGTGTGTGTGTGTATGTGTGTTGGTGTGAGTTGTTAGGTTAATCAGCATAAAAATAAGCAGCGGGCAGATAAAAATACGAAAGCTGCCACAGCTTCACCAGTTGTTGCTGCTGCTCGTAAAGTGTCGCTGCGGGACTCACGCCCACAGATATTTGCATGTCCACACACACACACACACACACCAATGCTTACCCGAGTGTAGATGAATGAACTGTCATGCAAATAGACACGACTTGCACATACATATATGTATAAGTTACATTGAATGTTTCACACATATCTTTCCCTCGCTTGAGCTTTGAGTCAGTCTTACTCTTGACACACAAGATTGAACTGAATTTCTAGCCTTGAGGCTGTTATGGTCGTAGTCGTCTGTCAGTTGTTGGAGCAAAAAATAGTTTCCTGTGGCGCGCTCAAGTCGTAAAGCTTCTTTAGAGTATTTATGTTGGTTATTAAATGGATTTGCTTCGCACCATGCAACGATTTCAATTGGATTTGCGTGGCATGGCAGTTTTTATACTTTTCACTGTAAGAAGTAGCTACATAAATGTTTATGCCATGATTATAACATACATACGTCTCTTTCTCTCTCTCTCTCTCTCGATATCTCTTCTTCGCACACATGTTGCAACTGTTAAATGTAAGCACTTTATCGGGAAGCCACAAGTATTTTATTTCGTTGGCCCCAAACACCTTTCAATTTTATTGAGGCTTTTAGTTAAATTGCAAGGCCAAAAACTTTTGCCACTACAATAACTCCGAATGCGGCCACGCATGAGTGGGCCACGTTAGCTGGCTTAAAAGCATTCCCAATCTTATAGCCAGCATCCACTCCCAAGGAAAAGAGATGTGTGTAACCTTTACCTCTTACAATCTATTACAGATTTTATAAATGTTCTTGCCATCCATTTTGTGGCAAAAGAACCCAAAACTGTTTATTTTCAGAGTTTGTAATTTTATTAGTTTATCTAATATATATAAAAATGTGTTGTTAAAAAAGATTGCGGCAAATCAAATTGATTTAATCCAATAAATGTTGATGTGCTATAATGCAGCTTGACTTTAAGTGCTCATTATAGAAAGAACTACTTTCATTTTTGAAGCGTTCTTCAATTGCCTTTTATTAAAAAAGAACTTAATGTGTACTTGGCATTCAATTTTTAATTGCTCTCCCATTAAATAATTGAGTACAATATGAAAAATTGACAACTGTCTGCTGCTTCTGCTGATGATGATCAATCTCAATACGATTGCGATTAATTGGCGGGCCATAAAGTGCGAGAACGGTTTGCTTGATTGATGCCATAGCGAACTGCCTGAAGGTGGGTAAGAACTTTATCAGGGGTTGAGGTAGCCTTGTTAAGTATGCGCAATAATTAAGCGCAACTCTTCATTTACAGTGAGTTATACTTTGTATCGGCACTTTTGACCTCTCACATTGTTACTGCTGTTTTTTGGAGTCTCATTTTTGCTTAACGCTCGGTTTGAGCTGCGCTCGGCAAGTTTTTCTTCTTTTGTGTTTTTTGTGTGCGTGGCTAATTAATGGCCCAAAGGGTCCGTTGTTGGCCTTTTGTTGGCTGCCGCAGCATCTCCGCCATTTTCTCAACTGATTAGTCCCGCTGCATTGTCAATGAAGAACAAAGCTTGTGCCAGAGTTGCCACCGCTCTCTCTCTCTCTCTCTCCCGCTTCCTATGTGTGTGCAGTGCGTATTTATTTAATTTACTGCTTGTTGGGCATTTAATTAAGCGTAGCAGGAGCTGCTAAGCTGCGATCGAAAAGTTGCCTTTTGGTCTGCTGAATTTTAAAATCATCGAATCGCCAACGGACATACTTTGTAATGAGTTCATTTGTGTTTGCTTTATGTGCTAAAAGAAAACTTTCAATTCCAACAACAACAACGAACAGAGTTGCCAGGTTTTTTTTCTTAGTCAATGCTGCTTTAAATGCACAACGCGACTGCAGCTGCTCTCCAGTGGAAAACAAGAGTGCAGCAGCAGCAACAACAACAAAAGCATAGTCAAAATAAACAAAACAGGTGCACATTATTCAGCTGTATGGGAGCGCGGGCTTAAGGGGATTGCAGGCAAGCAGGCCAGCCTGGCTGCCACACTGCGGATATTGTCGGCCTACATGGCCGCCTGAAGTGTCTGTGAAAAAGCCAACACCAACGACAACAGCAGCAACGACAGCAACAACAGCAACAATAGCTTCAGCCAGTGGCTAACGAGACAAACACAGCAATGGCAAACACGTTAGAACAGTACAGCGCAAACTTATAGAAACAATATGTGTGTTTCCTAAATATATCAAAGCAGCCCAGCAATTGTTGTAAGAAAACACTGAATAAAACTCAGTGCACGACTCTGAAAGTTTTCATTCAAAATTAAGCGCTTCACATCAAAAACACATATTGAATATTTTTATTCACTTTCTCGAAAGTCTTAAAGCATATTGAACTTCTCAATCATGGACAATTCTTTCTCGAACTGGGTGTCATCGCAAAATTATATAAACAGCACCAACGATAATGATGAAGAACCGGAAAATCATGAGTTCTTCACGCAGAATCGACCATATACATCTCGTTTCTTTGACTTTCAGAACGAGCTGAACAGTCTCAATCAACTAGCCAAACTCTATCGACCAGTTCCAGTTTATGGCAATGGACCCTTGACCGATGATGAGAAACATGAAATCCTTAGACGTAACATTGCAAACCAGGAAGCAGATGCCGATGTCGAGCCCATTGATGAAGAGTGAAGCATTCGGGACGGTGTGATTTTTTTCCATAAAAAAAGTATTGTTTAACGTTTGGCTAAAGTAAATAATACACCTTAAATTGTCAACTTCAAATTTAGTTTATTGTTTTGGAGGTAAATAAAAACCAAATTAAATCAATTATCATTTTTATATTTATTCTTAGTATCTTCAAAAAATTATAAATACAATATAAAATAATTTTATCTTAAGTCTGATTTTTTCTATTAATATAAAATGTGATTCTTTGTTCCAACTTTTCTTTGTTGTGTTCATAAGTAACTTTAAGCGCCTTAGTCACACTACAAATTTGAATAGCATTGTAACGCTTTATATGAGTGTGTATATACATATCTGCTTGAGTGTGTGCGTTCGTGTGTATGCGCTTATGCTGCTTTGTTAGTACATTTTTCATAATTTACATGTTGTTTGTTTGTCTGTTGACTTTTTTTATGTACAACCAGAGACTTGGGCTAAAAGCTGCAGCCAGCTTCACTTTCCAGCCCCCCACTCACACAAATATAAATAAACACACACATACACATATACACTTCTGGCGGTTTTTGAAACTGGTTCAATGCTCAGGGAACACACACACACACATACTGTGCGAAAATTTTATGTTCGCATTTAAATTTTCTTGGCACCCGTAAAAAAATAAGTCTATTTATTTAATTGAAACGCCCAGCAAACAAGAAGAATACTCACACACAATGGGATTTTTGTGATAATTTTTAAAACCCTGCCTTAACCAGAGTTGTCAATATTTGTGCGTCGCTGGAGAAATTCGTTGGAAAGTGCAAACAATTAAGCATTTGCGCAAATAATTACAAAAATGTTGAATGTTATTGTTGTTTTTCGTGGTTTGCTGGTAATGCGTGCTATATTTGCCGTGAAATTGATAAAGAGAGAGAAAGAGGAAGAGAGTTAAAAAAGACGAGAAGTTAAAATTGTTATTGCATAGCGGGAGGCGCACGAATTGAAATAACTTTTTATGCGACTCAAAGTTTGCTGCAATTGTGGCAGGCGATTTAAGCCGCTTACGGCAAGTCAAGAGGGGGTTTGGGTTGAAAATAAAAAAGTGGCATCAATTGCAAATTTGTGTGGTCGCCTTTTGCGAACAATGGACCCGCAGTTGCCTCATATCGCATTACAATTGCCAAATTCCATATAAATAACATTGGGAAATTTTGTTTTTAATTGTTACTTTCTATTGTGTTTTATGGCTATTTATGACGAACGTGCGAATTTTCACACACTTTTATTGTTGTCTTTCATGTTTGGCAGTCATAAAAAGCAAATGCTGCGGGCATAATATTCAAGATTTTCACCACGTCTAAAAATAAAGCACAACAAAGGCCCAAAAAGATATGCAGCAAAAAAATAAAATAAATATTTGGCCCAGCTGTTAGGTAAGCAATTAAAACGTGCTTTGAAGTAACAGCAAAAAAAAAAAAAAACACACAAGAAAAAAATCTGTACAGAAAAAACCCAAAAAAAAAGTTATTAAAGTAACAAGTTTATAAGTACGCACATGAGAGAGCCAAAACCAGCAAAAACAACAACAGTAACAAGCAATGACAAAGCAGAAACGCAAATCCAATTTTAAGCCGCCTCAAAGCCGCAGGCCAAAAACAAAAACAACTGTAAAAACACTAAAAACAATGGCTACTTAAGCCAAAGAGCCAACGTCCATGAAACGTCTGATATGCCTAAAAGTATGAGAAGAAAAAAAAACATAGGGAGAGAGAAAGAGCATGGCTCAAAAAGAAATGTTTAGAAAAAAAACACCAGAAGCAATTTGAAAATTTAAAAAGTGTCGCATTTAAAATGCACTTAAACAGCAGAATGTGATGTAGAAATATTTAAGTGAGCTTAGAATCTTTTTTCTTAACCATACAACAATATGATAGATTATAAATTTATAAAATTAAACAAAAAATCTAAAATTAACTAAGAAACACTTTGACTACCGTAAAACTAAAATTACCTTGAAACAGGCACAGTTAGCAGCTGTCAAAGTGCAGCACATAGTTATCATACCCTTAGCGCCTTTGTTAATTGTTGTTGTCGGCTTTTACACGGACAGTAAAGTGGCAAACAACGTGGCCAAATTATAGTCAAAGTCCAGGTAATTACGCCTTGGACGACAGTCACTATGGCCCCCACCGAAAAACTACACACAAAATCCAAACTGTCCTGCGGCGTATTTGTCAACCGCAACAACAACAACTAAAAGAAGAAGTAGAAGAGCAGCACCAGGAAACAACCGCAGCGTTACAAACTACGCGCACATTTTCGCCAGTTTAGTTTACTGCTGCTTCTGCTGCTGCTCTTTGTTGCTTTTTGTGGTTATGCAAAAAGTCAAGCCGCAGTCAGCCATGGCCACAAGCAAAGATCGTGGATAAGAGGTGGCGGGGAGGGATGGAAGGAGAAGGGCGGCCATGTCGCGACATTGCCGTTTGGGGAACGCTTTTGAAGCTTTCCGCTAATTTTCCGGTTTGACTGCTACACCTGTCTGCCAAGGCAGCTCCTCACACCCCTCTCTTGCCTCTACTCGCATTTTGCTTGAATGTTTTTTTTCTGTATATTTTTTTGCTTTGAACAGACGACTTGGCTGCCACGCCCTTCGAGTTGTTTGGTTTGTAATCCCAACGCTTTCATTGCGCATAAATTACGCGCCTAAAAAGTTGGTACACCCAGCTTCAAGAGGAGGAGGAGGAGGTGCCAGTCCATGCTGCTCCACCTTGGCGTCAGCTTACCTTTTTAGACAAATTAAAAAACTCTTATCGAGCCGTGAAAACTTTTCTTTGCGGCTTGCCAGCGTACGAATATTATTTGACTTTAAAATGCTTTTGAAGCGCGCGCAATTTGTGATGTTGCTGGGGCAAAAAACGGTTAAATGCGGCGTATGCGCGATATTATGTGGGAATTATGGCACATACGCCATATGTGCGGCCGCAGACAAAAGCAATCTTCCGTATTGTGTGTACACCAACATAAATATCAGCTGAATACTACATGCAAGTATTCAAAATAAAGCCCAGAATTTATTGTCAAGTATCACAAAAGTAACTGTGCTAAGTCTGCTTGAATCGGTCAACATGATTTCAGTTTGTAAATACCCGAAACTGCAAAACTATTCTTTAAAAAATCATACACAAACATGCAAACATAAAGCTCAACTAAACGTTATATTAAGCCAGCTTTATATTTTGGCAGAGCAACCAACAGTTTTGGTCCTGTGGCTGATCCTCGCCCCCTTCCCTCTAACCACTTCAACTATAATCCAACTAGCACCTGGATGCAGTGTTTGGCTAGTTTTTGTGGGCAAAAATTGCTGCAGCTGCACTAGTCCGACACACTTGATTGAATTTTATGTGATAAGTGTGTAAGAATTTAAGGCGGATATTACGTATACGTATACGTAACATTTAAATGTGCAAATTAATCACAGCACTGGTTAAACTGAAGTGTAATAAACACATTTCACTTAATTATGCAAAGCACTTAGACTGAAATGCTCTTAAGCAGTCTGCACTCTGGAGAAAAAGAGAAAGAAAGTTCGCAAATAAATCTCGTTTCTTGGAATGCGTTTGTAAATTCACAAAATACTTTTTTGATTTCTCGCATTTAATTGCGGATATGCACAGCATTTTCCAAGTGTACCTGTCTAGGTTGCTTGGTTTATAGCAGCTATCATAACGGCAAACATAACTGTATAAGTGGACAGAAGTAGAAGCTGTTGCCGCTCCGCTTGTTGGTCACCCGAGACGCCGCAAGACGTGCTGGGCGCCAATTGTGACTTGCGGCAAGGGTTTTGCCAGTTGCGACCAGTTCTGACTCAAGGAGCAGCTTCAAGTGCTGTCGTGTTGTTAGTGGCAGTTGTTGTAGTAGTTGTTGGCTGTGTGGCAAGTGAAAGTGTTCAGTAGCGTGTAAACATTTTCATTTGCCGTTGACGTTGTCGTCGTTGGTGTTGTTGGCGTTGTTGGCGTTGTTGTGCCTGTCAAGTTATGTTTCGTGTACATTCAAGTGTAAAATATTGAATTATGATGGCAGCTGTTTCTCACTAAGCATGGCAAGCGTTAAATTCTGACAGCAGCAACTTGAACCCATTGTAGTCAAGCATGAGTTTTATTCAGCTGGAACGTAAGAAAAGAAGGAAAAAAACACTCGCACACACTGCACTGGGTCAAGTATAAAATCTGTTGTTGTGCGCGAGTGTGTGTGTGTATAAATTACGATTACTGACAGCTAATGCAATTTGCAAAGAGAACACCTCTGACGACAGAATGAATGCCCGGCTCAGCATTTCAATGGAACAGCTGCCGAATTGAATTATAAGCTCGCAAAGCGATTTCGTATGTGTGTGTGTGTGATCTCTTGTTGCATGTGAGTTTGCGTGTATGTGTTTACACACAGTGCTACAAATTGAGCACTGCAAATGCTACCTGAGCTACGTGAGCCACAGCAACATCATCAGCATCAACATCAACATCAGAAGCCACATCCACAACCTAGAGAGTGTGTGTGTGTGTGTGTGTGAGTGTGAGTGTGTGGTGCATCTAGAGCAAAGAAAAAACTCTTGAGTTTTGTTTGCTTTTGTGAACCAGAAGCCACCGAAAATGGAATCTAGGTTGAGTGGGCGGCCAAGTGATTGCGATTGTCATCAGTCAACGCTCTAAAAGCAATTGTCTACATTGTTTGGCTTGTTTGCTTAAGATGCACACTAACACACACTAACACAACCACATACTTACACAGCAAACATAAACACACACACACACACACACACACACACCAACACAGACGAATGTGGCTATTGTCTTGAATCTCAGTACACGCCTTTGTTTGCATGTTAGTGGGTCACTTTGATTGTTGGCATCGGGGCAGATTTGTTAATTGTGTGGTTAAGAAATCAACAGAATCTATACGAATGTATGTGCTTTACTAAATTAATCATATGGTATATGTATGTACTTAAACTCAATCTTTGAATAATATATAAAAGAACACATATCTAATCTTAATAATAGTTTTTTAAATACCCAAACTCTTTATTTATATACTCTTTAAAATATCCTTGGCTAACTTCTTAGCCCACCCTCGCTTGTATATCGATACTACTGGCAAGTCCATGCCATTTAAAGCTGACTGCCATTAAATGATTTGACTGCCACACAGCACTTAAGCCTAATTAAAATGTTGCCTCCTAATTAATTAAACAATTAGCCCAGCCAGCAAGATACAAAAACAGAAAAACAACTTCGCAACAAACAAAAAAACAAAAGGAAATCTTAGGCAGCCGTATCATTATCAAAAATGTGTTGTTGGGTCAACTTTGAGCAGCAGCTCTTTTTGTCGCTGACAAGCAGTTGATTGTCCCTCTGCAGTTAGCCTTCTCCCGTCCCCTCTTCGCCCCTCCTCCACACAAACACATGCCAGTCTGTTGGAAATGCGAACTAAGCGCATTAAAACAAAATTTATGTGCAGCCAAAAATTTTTATCACTAAAATTGACTTGCCAACATTCAGGGCAAATGTCGCTGCCACGCCCACACAGACAACCACCCACCCCCCAAACACACACACTCGCTGTCTGTGTGTCCTCTTTGTGTCATTTCACTTTCACGGCCTTCCAAAAACAATGTTAACTATTTTGATGCATAATTTAAGTCCAGTTTGCCGCTGCACAGTGTGTGTAAAAATAAAATGGCGGAATGCAAAGTTAAAGTAAACACAAAATTTAAACCACACAAATCTCAATGTCAGAGCATGTTTTTATAAGGGACTGACAGCTCAGTCAGTTTGCCAGTTGACCCTCATTGGTTTCGTACCCTTAAACAAATGTTTTTTTCTGGCTAGCTAGCTGGCCCAAACACATGTGTTTTGTCAGCCAAGCTAATCATATGAAAATTGCTGGCTAGCCAATTTCGTGTCATTTATGAGCATTATATGAGATTTACAAAACCAGGGGCGCATCGGGCATTATTACAACCCAAGCAAATGCCATTAAATTAATACCCCCAGCTGACAAAAGGGGCAATATGGAAGAATAAACTCAACAACAGTTCGACCTAATCGTAAACCTTCGTTAAGTTTCCCCTTCGAGAGTAATTCCCCTCGGCGCGTGGTGAGTTTCTTTGTTTGAGGCTGTCTTCATTGCAGTGCGCCTTAATTTATGCAAGTTATTACAAATTCACACGAAAAAACAACATTAAACGGGCAAAGGGGGGAAAGGGGGAAGGTGCCGGCGGTGGGCTACGGTGCGCTTGTGCTTGGCCATAAAGGAAGCGTTGCTGAAATTTCTTTGTACATTTTTTCGGTATGTGGCTGGCTTTATGCGACGCGAGTCAAAGTCTGTGAAAATAATTTAGATAAAGAATAAGTGTGTGTATAAAATCAAAATAAATGCATGTGTAATACATTAAAAGGCATTAAATGATTAGCAAATAGGTTCTTAAAGCAAAACACACACACGACGTATACTTGATAAATGCGGGGGTGTCGAGTCATTAAGCGTGAATATGTGCTTGTGTGTGTGTGTGTGTGCTTAGCGTTTAAGGCGCCAATCAAAGTAGCGAGGGCAAACAATTAAAAGCAGTCAACTCCATTGCCTTTTAATTGCTGCTGGACACGCTCAAGAAGTCGACATGCAACTGAGCGCAAAGCTGCTACTGTGGGAGAAGCGGAGGTTGTGGCATGGGGGACGTAGTGCAGTACTCGACTCAATCAAGCAGTCAATCAATCAAAAGAAAAATTGTGCAACTTGCTTAACTATGCATATTGAATGCTGTCACAGAGACGTCTAAGCTCTAAACTCTATGTCTGCAGGGTGTTCTTTGCCTTGGAGCTGGATATAGTTGCATAATTTATGGGCTTGTCTGTCAGAAAATTGCTGCTAACCATTGAAATTCCTTCTTTCTTTTTTGTTTGTTTGCATATCTGCTCAAAAGAAATCAAGCCAATGCGGCGTATACGTAATACAAGCAATATTCAACTTTTCTGCTTTTTCTTTTTTTGTGTAACAGCTAAACGTTGTCTTCGATACATGAAAACCAATTAAGTTTTCGCACATACACACACATTTTCACATACCAAAACAGAGGCTGAAGAGATGAAGCTAACCGCAGGGCAAGTCTTTTGTGTGTGTGTGGCATGCATGAAAATAAAGTGAATGTTGAGTTAAGAAAACAACCACAACAACTAAAATGGGGAAAGAGATGTGAAAAGTTTTTTATTGTAGTCAAAACTAAAAGTTAGTCAAAGTTCCGAATACATTTATCTTTACGATTTCCATTCGTTAACAGCTAGAACTGCTGCTGAACTAGCTAAAATATGCCTAATGCCAGAAGCGATCCTCTTTCACAAAATTCCATTCAAGTTAAAGAACTTTGCTGTCAATCATTGATTGTATTTGCCAAATGCCTAATAGGCACCTTTTTCAGTGGTCATTAGAGAACCTTTTATCATATGTACGCTGTCACCAAAAGTTTTCTGCAAAAGAAACGCAGAGAAAAAAAAGAATCACGTTAGAACAAAACTTGCATAATTAGCTTTGATGCGCCATTGTTTCGATTTAATGAGCTGCAAAGTGTCTCAAGTGTGAAGCAGAGAGACAACTGATGGCTCCATAACAAATTGATGAATTAATCAATCAGATCACAAGGCAACAGCAACGACAATAAGCGAAGGAGGGCCATACACACATTTTTTATAACAGGCAACGAACCTAACAAGGACTATGTACAGAAAAACAGGCATTGTATGGGTATGTGTGTTTGTGCATATGTTTGTGTGAAGCAGAGCATGCGTGAATGGTTGTGTGGGTGCGTGCTTGTATATGTATGTGTACGTGTGTGTGTTAGGTATGTAATGTGTGTAACGCCTACGAGGCGCTTTTATGATGTAGCATATAAAAACGGGCGTTCAACAAAATGAAAATCTATCATCGGTAAAGGGACACGCTAACAAGCAAGTCCTCGACTCGAGGCACGACTTGACTTGTCGCAACAGCAATGCTCTTGCTCTTATAGATGACCGTGGTCAGATTGCCTAGCCTTAGTCTTGAGTGGCTATCTGGCTATCTCATTTCCCACTCCGCCGCACATTAAATTTTACGACATTTTGAGGCGCACTAAAGTTGAACAAGTTCATCGGCGTCATTCGCATTAAAAATCTACAACAAATTTGTTTCCTCAATTCTTGACAACGAAATTAAAGTCATTTTGTGGGCAAAGAATACGTGTTAATAACGCAACTTGCGACGTGCCTAGAATTCTTTTCGAGAACTTGTCGCGGCCCTTAAGCAAAAGCATTTAAGGTATTTGTTTTTATGCTTTTTTATGTACAATTTTGTATTTAAATATTTAATAGTCAATTGCGTACAAAAATGCTTAATGTCATTGTGTTTTAAGTTATGTTAAAGTTCTGAACTTTAACCTCTTAAATCTCAGCTGGCTTTTTTGCTGACAGCTGCTGCTGGCAGCTCTATAGCCCATTAAACCTTATTTTATGCTACTGATAAGCTCCCCAAACAAGCTGCACTTTCTCCCCAATCCAATTGACAATTGCACAACAAGAACTTCTTTGTTCGACTCAAATGCAGCAGAGTATACGGCACTCATCTAAGTGCAAGAATTCAAGGGGTTTCATGGGAATTTCAATGGGGGGTTTTCAGGTACTCGAACAGTAAGAATACTACGAATTGTATTCGAGGGTGCATTTAATATTTCATTTCGGGCAGCTTTGCGCTGCTTTTATTACCTCTGCACCGTTGACACCAACGTTAAATCCCACGCCAATGGCAACGGGAACCTGTTTGCCTGGAGCAAACTTTCAGTCTACATTTACACACAAAACACACAACACAACACACACACACACACACGTACACACAGAGGACACAGGACAACACTTCGTCAGTCGTTGGTAGTTGCAATTGTTCGTTTTATTGTCAAGTGGTTTCAAATGCAAGCCAACAAAAAGTTCTCCTGATTTTGTGTACTTTTATCTTATCTGTTTTACTCTGGTTGCATATTTGGTTAAGCTGCGCTTTAAAGCCAGGCAACAAGAAGCAGGCTAACGAACTTTGTGTTGCCATCAATCAAGGGGCAAAGTTGTTTTTGCACATGCTGCGTATACGCAACATTAAGACTGTGACCAACCAAATTCCGGTAGCGCTCAATCACTGACAATATATTGAGGGGCTCCTTTTTAGCTTTTTTGCTTTGTTTTTGCAGATTTTGTGCTTAAAATTCTATTCAATCATTTATGTTGAATTTGATTAGTGGCGATTTTGTACGCAACCGGAGCCCTAAGTAAACCAAAATCTCAGCTCATCAATATTTGCCACCCTCTCAGACTCTCACCCCCACCCATTAATTGGGAGAGTGTGTAATAAATTCGCTTATGGCCAAAAGCCGAGCATCTTAAATGGCAACTGATTTATTTGCAGCGGGCCCCCAAAACGCACTTTGCTAAGCTCAAACAATTTTGTCAAATTGACCAAACTTAAGCTTATTTATTATGTTTGCGGCTTACACACATTAAGGACCTGCGCCAAATTGCGCCCACTAAGCAGCTCACAATTTGAATTTATGACGTTTACTTAACTAACAGATATGCCTCGGACATACATATATGTAAAAATATATTTTTATAAAAATAGCCGATGTATCTGCAGCGATAATGCCTGAGTGGACAGCATTTAAAGTTCGGACAGCAGAGTATATCTCTGCCATGAAAAATTATCAGCCACGGCTTCATAATCAAAAAGCATAACTTCAGCTACTTACAACATGGAAAACTATTTATCCACTGACAAATGATGCTGCTTCAAACTTTTTTGTGGCACGCAAAAGGCAAAACAGTTTGCACAAACTTTCAAAACGAGCAGCAAGCACACAAAATAAAAAGAAACGAAGAAGAAAAAGCAAAAATAAATCGCCACTGACAATTTCGGAACGAATTTCAGTAATACGTTGGTTTTTTCGAAGCGCCTAGAATGATACTCAATTTTTGATTTATTTGTTTATTTATCTATTTCATTAAAATCCAATGTTAATTTGGTTGCACCGCAGGAAAAAAAACAAATGTTAATTAAATTAAAATCATCACCATAAAATTAAATTGCATAATAAACAGTAAAGCATTTACTATAGTTTTCATTTTACTGGCAGCTAACTAAAAAGAGTGAAAATGATTTACTTGTAAACCCTTAACTTCTATGTACTTTTATGAACCGCTCCTGTTTAGGTCCGGCGCTAGGCAACTATCTACACTATGGGGCATCTAGGAAGCAGCAGTTTTCAGTTTCCAGTTTCGAGTTTCTTTTGCTCAGCTGAGTTTCAACTTTCGCTGCAATTACGCGTCCTGCAAGTCAAAATCACTCAAACAAAATGGCGCGCGTGCGTTTCATTGAAATCATCATCATGGAGCTGTGACCGGACTTGCGGGGGGCAGGGCTGGACCGGTGGGCGTTAAAGTTAAGATAAATATGTATGTGCAAGTGTTTCTTTTTTTTCTTGGCGCAAACTGATTTAATTTTTTATGACCGACGCTTGTGAATTTTATATTTGTGCTTGCTTGTGGCTCAAAGTTGTTGGTTGTTATTGTTTCGATTTGTGTTTTTGCTGTCTGTGTTTGTGTGTGTTTTTATGGCCGACAGCTGCAGTCGAGCTGAACTTGTCTCTTGGCTTGCTCTCTTGACAGTTGGCCAGTGTGAATATGTATTTTTATTGTCTGACATACTGTTTTCTTGCAGTGCACAGCGTTGCGACAATGGAAACATTTTTTATGCTCTTTTATGGTTTATTTGCAGTTGAAGAAGAAGAAGAAGAAGCAGAAGTCAACACTTAAGTGAAAATAAACAAAGCAAATGCCTCAACTTGACTCGACTTGAGTCAGTTCCGTTTTGGTTCGGTTCGATGGCCACTTCCGGTTGTCGGCCAAATGAAATGTGTAGGGCTTAAGCAAAATGGCGGTGGCAACAGCAACAAGGTCAATTGAGCCACTAAGTAAAAGCAAATAAATGAAACGCATTAAAGCACAAATTTAAATACGCTTGCCTGAACATAACTTGGCCTTGCCAGCCAGTTGAGTGTAAGGCATCAGGCAGCTGCCGTTTGCCACGCCCACTCTTACCCATACTCAGCTAGACGCCTTTTACTGCGGTTGTCAATGCACAGAGCTGCAAAAGTTTCACACAAAATGCATTCTGACTTGCTGAGAAAGTTTCGTGTGCCTGCAGCAACGCGCAGCAACTTGCATCAACTTGCTGCTGCATCAACAGAAGGCAGCAGGCGAGTCGAGCGGAAAAGTTAATTCACCTGTGAGACTTGACAAACTTTGCCACACCCACTCGTTCACACACACACATACAACAACACTCGCACGCTCATGTGTGCACACATTTGATGTTTCGGTAAGCAAAATCAGCAAAGCGTTTAAAAACTGCAATAAAAGACATTTATAGTTGCTACAATGTTTGTCCTTGAGTCAACCCCAAAAAAAAACATGGCACAGGTCCCAGCTGCAATCGTGTGTGCTCGTAAAAAACTATCAACAAAAGTGAAAGCTCAACCCAATCATTAAATGTAAGCACAACTTGTACAAGTCCTTGAAGCACTCAGCTTGCTCTGACAAATGCAAGCCAAAAAGTATGCAATACATTTGATATATTTAACAATTTGTGCTTGTATTTCTTTTATATTAAAATAACATTTTGTGACTGATGCTATATCGATTAGAACTTTAGTTCTTCTTAAGCATTTCTAACTTTCGTCTCCATTCTGATAAGGTTAAAGAACCTGCAAACTTAGACTCTTATATTCCCTTCTGCTGATTTTACAGCTGGTCTCTCACATTGTCGCCAGCCAGTTTGACTAGCCGGAAGCGTCAATCAATCACTTAAGCTGCAGCTGAACTAACTGAGCAGAGCTGAGCTGAGCTGAGCTACAGTCACGTGGCTGACAGAAACGAACCCTGGCGAACAACTGTTGTGAATGATAAGACAAGCCAAGTCAACTTGATAAATGGTCATTCAACTGAATAGCTAACTAGTTGGCAAATGTTTAAAGTTCAGCAAGTAAGTGAAACACTGAGAAAGGTACGAGTATTTGCAGTTGTATTTTGTTTGCGGCACGTGCGCACACGCGGCGTATGCGTAATTTGTATTTGATTGTAACCTTCGAGGCTTGTCAATAGTCATAAACAAATTCAAAGGACATGGACATGCTGCGTGTGTGCCTTGCTTTGACAGTAAGTCTGTCTGTCTCTGTCTGTCTGTCAGTCAGTCAGTCAGTCAGTCAGTGAGTTCGTCTTGTCTGCTATTTTTACGCGTGTTGACATTCAATTTGGCAGAAAGTTTTGCCAGCTCTTGCCTTTGACACGCTTCAACAATGTTTGCCATTTTGCATTGCCAGCAATTCTTATGAATCGAACACTGATTTTGTGCCTCACTTACTCCTAAACAATTTGCTTTGAATATGTGTTAATTTTTTTGTGCACCAACTTTTTTTCTTGATTAGTTAAATAAATTTTATGATTATGATTATGTGCTTGTAATTTTTTAGGCCATTAGCAGCGCACATCTGACATTCATTTACAGTCAGGCACTGTTCTCTATAAAAAGTATTTACTGTGCTAAAAAACACAAGCCAACTTTTCGCATGAATACCAAATGCGAGTTTAACCAACCCCAAACCTTAACCAACGCACCACTATAAAAAACCACACACACACAAACGTACGCATGCCACAAAAAAAAGAGAGTAGAAGAAGACACAGGGGCTTGATAAAACTGGTGCTGGCATTGTCAGCAATGCAAACACTCAAATGGGCAAACAAAAAGTGGCCAAAAAGTGGAAGTGGGAGATTGAAAATGTTGTTGAGAGTTATCCTGCATTGGCCTCCCTGAAAACCGGAATGAATGTCACAATTGTAACTTTGTGTGCTTAAATACTGCAGTCATCTTAAGTTTTATTTCAATAGTTAAATCATTCTGTTTAAGTTACCAAACCCAAAAATCTATCACAAGTTCTTAGTTTAAAAAGTTAAAATTTACAACCAAAAATTCTTAAATTAAAGTGCATGCCATAAAAATGTTCTTTCCATCGATTTTCTTTTAATCTCAATTACATAGTTGTTGAATCTATAATTCTAAACACAAACTGCAGCTTTAAAGTTTTATGTATATTTATTCATATATTCACCAGCACTTATTACATTATACTAATGCAAGTTTCTGTTTTGTTTTGCAGCGCGTTTTACCCCATCCCTTAAAGTAGTTAATATTCATTATTTCATTTTGTATGACATGCACAAAGTCAAACGACGCCGGCTTAAGCATTTTTTTCTATACTATTTTGCGTTTTTTGGCTTTTGGCACCATTCCAAAAGATCACGCAGAGATTGTGAAGCGGATTTGCAACGGAGACGCCGCCAAAGTGTCGCATTTTTTTAGTAGTTTTACTTGTTGTTGTGTTTTTGGATTGGGGTTTCCATTTCCATTTTAGTTTTGGGCTTATGCATAGTCAATGCATGTCAAACGCAAACGCGGCCGCAACCAAATTCAAATCAAAAGCCAAAAATTGTTTACCTGACCACAAAGGGAAGGGCGCTGCCACGCCCCTTTTGCTCACCGTCCCTCTCTTCCCTATTTGGCAAAGTGCGTGCCAAAAAAAAAGGAAAAAATTGTTATATATAAGCTTGAAAGGCGCACGCTTCGTTAAGCCATAGCTCATAGACACGCCCCCAAAGCGCATGCAGCCTTCCGAGTGCTTCTTGGCTAAGGCTTCAACTGAAGAGCATAAAGCTTGTAGAAGAAGCAACAGCAGAAGCAGCAGAGGCAGCAGTAGCAGGTGCAGTTGCAGGATGAGTGCTCGCAAAGTTTTTATACATTTGAATGCATTTTTGAAACTGCCAACTAACAACTTTCACCTTTCTCCTTCATACCCCAGCTTCAACTGGCTGCACCTAACTTGACTAGGCTGCGGTCACAAGGTCACTGGGATGCACAGTATTCAAAGACTTTCAGAAGAGATGCAATAAGTGCTGGGCATTTAAATTGTGTGTGAGTGTGTGTATGTGTGTGGCTGGACACACTCAATACCTGGAAAACATAATACTGCCTGGCATACCTAAAGTGCTCTTTGGGCCTTTAACCAGAGAAAGTAACCAACAAAATTATGGCTCTTGTGGTCAAACGGTTTTACAAGGGCCCCAAAAAACTAAAGTCGGAATAGTTTGTGTGTTTTTGTGTGTGAGCTGAAGTGTAAATGCCTAAAAGCGTGCAATAGTTGTTTTTTTTTTCGAACATCGAAAACCGCAAACATTTATTGCCTGCAAATGCCAAGCTTTCATGTTAGCCAACGCGGTGCATGTTTAAAAAATCATTTTTTACACTCCAATGATGCCTAAAACTACACTAACAGAAAACTTGGTTGACGGGGTACCTAAGCTTTGGTAAGGGATTTGAAAAGGATAAGCTGATAGAGTATTCAAATACATGAGTTTTAAAAGCACTTTATGAATACCCCAAAAAATATTTTATTAACCAACTTACTGCATAATTTTAATACTTTAACAAACAAATTTGTATTCCAAAGGTATTCGAACTTCGATAAGTCAATTGTATCGTTGCTTTTATACTAATATTTACAATATTTCATTTTTTCTGGGCAAACAGTGAAATTGTGTATAGTTTTGTTGCCATTTGTACGCTGCCCTCTCTTGCCCCACTCTACCCTGTCCCGAACACGACTACGTGTCAAAAAAGCGTGTTCGTTTCATAGTGCCAAAAATCAATAGACCCATGCCAAAAAAAATAGGCAACTAGGCAAGCGAATTTTGGATGGTGAAAGTGAAGCGACTAAAACGGAATATAGCAGAACAAAACAAACAAGGGCAAGATAGAAATGGTAAAAGTGGCAGAGACTGTTAGGGATAAGGGAAGTAGGGAAGGTTACTGATTGCAGGTGTATATAGTATGTATATAGGCGTGGTCGGGTCGTCGTCTCTTTTGAAATTATGACTAAAGTTTAGCATGCAAATATTTTGCGAACTTTCTACTTGTGACGCCAGGTGAAGCGGACGGGTAGCGAACAAAACTTTGAACAGTGTATATATTTCAAGCGCTCCCAGTTTTATTTATTCTCCAAGTTAAACTCAGTCAGGATGTGCATGTGTGTGTGTGTGTGTTTGTGAGGGTCACAGCTGGTTTGCCTGAGAGTTTGTTTCTGTGGCAGTTACAGTTATTGAATTGAGGGCGTATCAAATACGCGGCTAGACATTGTGTGGGCGGTGTGGACGACGTTTGGGCGTAGCAAAAAAAAACTTTTGATTTTATTAGCAAATTGTCAGTGTGTGGTAATACGTCTTAGCCCTTACATATATGTGGCTAAAAGCGACAGATGTTATATATATCAAGATAGAATTAAAGAAAGTTTCGAAATAAAAAGTTATTAAAGAAAGTTTCGAAATAAAAAGTTTAGTTTAAGTTTCATAGCAGATAGCAAACAAACTTATATACCATATAATTAATCAATTTGTTACAATTAAACAATACAATAATCCAAGTTGCTTAAGCAGCAACTGCTGCCATTGATTATAATTTTGGCATTGTACACATTCAGTAATTATTTTCGACACAGATGACGCTTACCAGAGTTCGAGAAATGTTGGGCAAATTATGTTTACCGTTGACGTCAGGTGCGAAATGCTTCCAACTGCATTTGCATTCAACGTTAGAGAGAGAATACTCGGCAAATGAATGGAAGCCAGCTGCAGCTAATGGCTGTTCAAGTGCCTCTAATGGCTACAATAGACAAGGAGAAATCAGTTGCAATTGTCCTAGAACTAAGTTCGATTGTAATAGCATAAAGAAGGGTTAAGTTGAAGCTTTTGTAAAGCTTGGTAGAAGTTAGTTCACTTATCTTAAGATTAAGATAACTATGTGGTTAAATTGATTAATTGAAAGTGCTTTCCAAGAAACTTTCCTTTCAAAGAACTTAATTAAATAAAATTTAGCACATATATTTAAAAGTTCTTTCGCTCAGTGCACTGTATCTGTAGGACATTTGCATATCATATCACAAACTTAAAGTTATCACATGCATGTTTGTGCAGCAAGTTTCTGTTGCTGCTACTGATCCCTCAGCTGTTGGGTCTTCCAACTCTCTGTTGGTTGTCTGGCAACGTCATGGAATATTCACATGAATGAATTACCTTTAATTGATGCAACATATCCAAAACACACACACACACACAGACACAAGAGCCAGAGAGAAGAGAGAGAGAGTGAGCTAGGGAAATGGTTTAGGCACTGAGGACACTGGCGCATGTTGTAAGACAATGGCAACATAAATTGGCATTAAATATTGAAGGCTATTATCCAACTGCCAACAAAGCCAGGCAAGCAAGCCAACAACCTGCCAAGCTCTTACCTTAAAGCTAAACAGAAGATGGAGGCAAAAGTGGACAGCATGTTATTCGATTCGCATCTTGTTTGTTCAGCACTTTGTGCAATTCATTAGCTATACAAAATATTTCAATAACAAATTGCCAATTGAAATTTGCATTGGGTGCAGCTGTTGCACTTGCTGCTGCTGTTGCAAAATTCGAAGACAGCTCAATGGTTCAATTAAAAGTTTATGAAAAATGCAAAAAATCGATTTTAACTCCTTAATGTTTGTCTCGATACGAATACCTGTACAAATAGAAGTAGCCAATATCTAAAACCAGTGAAATCGACACGGCCCAGTGCCAAAAAAGTGTCACAGCCAGGGCCCTGCAGTTATAACGAAACCAATCATAAGACAAATGGCCAAACGAAATGGCTAGAACCAAAGGAAAAAAATTGCTGCTGAGCCAGCGCGCTCTTGGCCAACAACAATAACTTTGCCAGATACCAAAACCAACAAGAAGCAAGGCCACTTAACCGCAAAATCGTTGCGAATTTACGGCAATCGCTATTCAACCCAAGGCTTACACTCACCCCAGCATCGGGCATTACAACTAAGTCATTAGGTTGAGAAATAAAAGTGTTAGCTTTAAGTGCTCAATTCAAAAAATAAAAATACAAAAGACATCACTTGAAAAGCTTATCAAATGGAATTAAATGCTCTTACTGTGAGCATATGTCTTGTTAAAAAAAAATCACCAAGTGTCCAGCTGCTGCTACTCCTCATTCAATTTGCTTAATAGACGTTCTGTCCGGCTGTGGATGCTGCTGTTGGTCCATAAGGTATTACTCGAGTGGCAGGTCTACCTTTTCAACAGTTTCATGGACAAAATATAAAAACATCCACTACAGTTTACGGCTTGACGAGTTCTTTTAGCTCGACACTGACATTTGCTTGCTCTACAATGAAATAGAAATGGGGAAATTATAAAAATAAAATATAAATGAATAAACAAACTTTGTTTACAACATGTGTACAAAGATATGGAAGATAAATATAAGCCTCAATCGCTTATCGACTTAACTTACCTTAGATATTAGTGTATTACATCGTCGCTGGAAATTTCGCTCTCGTTATTTTGCTTTTATTGCCACAGTTGCGACAACTGCAAGAGCAACGACGACGTGGATGCGAAACTGAACGTCGACATAGTTTGTAGTAAACCTGAAACTCGTTGTAGTTGTAGTTGTCGTTGTACTTGTACTTGTAGATGTGACTGTGAACGTGCCCCAGTCCATTGCTCTCGACCACTTATCAGCGCTGCAATTGTTTTCTTGTAAAAGTCAATTTTTGTAGTGCAGCAGCGGAAATCGGAAACGGCAGCAAGAAAACGCATTTGACCTTATTCCAACTGGGTGACCAACCAGACCCTTCCTGAGGGGAGCCAGAGTTAACTGATGGCTGTGAAAGTGTGTTGAGCAACTGGTGGATAGTTAAAATGGACAATGCTAAGTAGCAATTGATAAATTAGCCGCATTTGAGCATCGTCAGCAGAGCCGCATGGCAAACACACTTGGAAACCCCAAGCGCTAAATGAAATTCAAAGTCAAAATGCGCTCGGTCGGAAATAAGTTATGTTTTTTTTTTGCTCGCTCTCGCTCTCCTTTCAGTTCAAATGGGTTCGATTGAAGTTCTGGGTCTGGGTTCTGTAAACCGGGTTTCGATTGCATGAAGTGCATGAAACTGAAACGAATTGCAATCGAAAAACAGAATTGGGGTCAATCGATATTGTCCATTGCAACTGTTGGGCTGCCACGACGTTGAACATATAATGGTAGCCAAAGGTTAAATGTGAAATAGAATTCTTCCATTTCTCTTCTCTTTATCCAGTGACACTCCTCTCCCGCCCACTAAAGTACGCATGCTGGTGTTTTTTTCTTGCTTAATTTTCAAGTTTTTGACTCTTGCCCACAAGTAATTTTCACAGCTGAGCGAACAAGCGCATGGCTTTGAATATACGATTGCGATTGAAAGGGAATTGCAACAATTGAAACGAGCTCCAAATATATGTCGAATTTTAATGGCCAACAAGAAGGTTAAGCGCACAAGCAGGAGAAGGAGTCGCATCAAATTAATCGGCGGAAATGCTCGGAAATCGGAATTTAAGTAATTTTGCATATTGCCAAAACTCAAAACGGAAGTTGCTACAAATTAAACTCTAAGGTTAATGCCACAACAACAACAATACTTTGATTAAAATCGCTGCGCAAAAGGCATTCAAGTGTGTGGAAGGTGCGTGGGCGGAGGCCGGAAGTTGATGTCTCGTTCATGTTGTATGACTTGAAATCTCACTGTGTAAGTACCTTTTTGTGTGTGTGTGTGGGTGTGTGTGAGGGTGTGCGTACATGCGTGTGCTTGTAATTTCGATTTAGATGCAAAGTGGCAAAGAATCGCGTTAGCAAAATGTCAAAAGATAATAATCCTTTTTGTTAACGCAAAACTCTCTCTTCCTCTCTCGAAAGGAGAGATGCAAGCCACGCCCACATAAGAGTCTAAGAATAATGTGTGTGTTTGTGTGGAAATCATCGATAAAAAGCAATGTGAATAATGCAAATGGCAATAAAAAATAGGCAACAAAAATTATATGGATTACGTAAACGAGGCGCATCGACAGCAAAACGCGAAGCAAAACGGAAAATGGAAATGGCCAACTAGCAATGGCAGCGCTGCCAGCGTTGCGCCTTATGTTATGCAATGACATTTTTTCTTTTTTACTTAGCTGTTGCAAGAGGGTAATGTCGTGAGTTTATTGATCATTCGGAATATGTTTAGGTAGGAGTTAAAAAGGTGATTGATACATAAACAAATTATAGACAGTGTAATGGGCCAAGAAAGATAATCACACCATAACTTACCATTTTATCAGAACATATAGCAAACAATAAAGTGTATTTAATGCTCTGTTCTTAACTTTTTGAACCACCTCCTCGAAGACATTTTCTCCCTGCTTTCCTGTTGCCCACAATACATGGTATATGTATATTTAAGCCTTGCCACTGCTGAGCATTGTTGCATGTTGCATGTTGTGCTCTGTTTCCTTTTGCTTTTGCTTTCGCTATTGCTTTCCCTTTTACACTGTGCATTGCATTGCACTCCGCATGCAAAACTGTGTCAAATTTAACGCCTTCGGTAATGAATTTGTAACAACATTTTATTGTTGTGCTTTTGCTAGCGGGGCGAAGAGAACGAAGACCTAAGAGAGAAGATGAGTCTTGCCTTTGCCGCTCCCCGCTTCTCGCGGGCGGTCTGGCACTATATTTCTCTTATGGCACAATAAAAACAACACAGTCCGCAAAACAAAAGCATAAAACTGTGTTAACAAGGCATGCAACAACAACAACAGGGAAAACAACAACTAGTCGTTGTTACAGAAAATAAGGACAACAATGCGAAAAGGGTTTTGGGGAGTTGTTGTTTTTTCACTGGCTGCTGGCAAACAATGCGTTTTGCATTTTAGCAACAATTTGACACAAATTAAAATGTGCTAAGGGGATAAGAAAATGTGTCTGCCACTTGCAGAATGCCCCCTAACATTGTCCATTTCCCGGCACATGTCTCGCATATTTTAGCACCGCCTCCTGCCATGTGTCAAATATTTGTCGTTAGCTGCCTCCTGGCCGGGTATCCGCTAGCTTCCGTCTTCTCCATTATTTTCTTCGGATTTTTTTCTCACTTCTTCAGTGTGTGTGTTTCTGTTGTTCTTTCCACACACACACACACACTCACAATTGAAGGATTCGCGGAAAGCTGGCAGTTGGCCCATGGCTGTTGCGGCTGTATCTTCATTTGCCTCGGCTGCCTCTGTTCATTCCAATGAAGTGGAAATATGTCAACAAGCGACGGAAGTTGGCTCTAGCAATAAAAAAAAAGAAAAAAAAATCGCTATACACACACACACACACATTCGTGCAAATACCTCCAATCTCACTTACTCTATGCGCATTACACATACGTCCCGTAGGCACTGCTAGTTAATGTTGTTAGCGCAAAAGCAATGCTGCTGCTGCAGGCCAGATAAAACTAGTTGACATACTTAGCACAAACAGCATAACAGGGTATACACGACTCTCTTTTGGCAGCTGCCAAGCAATTAGTCCTTCTTGATGAGAATATGAAATGAATGAGGAAATAATGTTGATATATATGCGAAAAGTTATTGCAAAAACACAGAGAGAATTTAAAAAGAAGAAAGTTTAATTCTATCTATTTAAAAATTCAAGCAATTACTCAAATAAAAATCTTTAAAACACAATAAAGTCTTCACAATTTAAAAAGCTTCTTCTTCAGTGGCACTTAACTTGTCACTTAACTTTTTGTGCTTTTCATATGTCTCCCAATTTGCCTTATGTATTAAGTTAGTGATTCATGATAATGAGATAGTGTATGAGACTGTATGTGTGTGTGTGTGTGTGTTGATTTAGGGGGGAAGTGAGGCATTTGATGCTCTGATTCGCAGTTTGTCACTGAGGCGTCTAAAAATTGCAATGCACGGCCTGTGTTTCCTGTTGTCCTGTTGTCCTGCTGTACTGTTGTCTATTGTCACACACACACTCCCTGCTCCCCGTTGTTGTCGCACTTCCGTTGCGCGCTGTTTAACTTTTTGTGTGCAGTGACATGCGCGCCCATAAATTCGCCCTTAAAGCAACAACTACAACTAAAACTGAAACTGAAATAACTGGCGCAAGATTTGTTACACTTTTCTTCTGTGTATGGGGCGAACAGCAACAACAACTACATTATCTGCTCCCTGTCGCCCTCTTTCATTGTTGTCTGCTGACCTTCCATTTGCTTACTTATATTTCTAGCTGGCATTTGGAAGTTGCCATTTATCTTTGGCTTTATGCCAAACAGAAGCCTGGCACAGAAATGCTGCTTATTTGTAAAGAGTTACAATGCCATTTTCCATATATACAGATATATATATATATATATATATATATATATACTCATACACATACCACATCCCGAATGCATGGCACATGACCAGATGACCTGCAATAAACTGCCAGAGTTTATCATTGCCTCTATCTGTCTCTGACTCACGCATATTTTAGCACACTTCATTAGATCAGGGGGGGGAGTATTTTGGATCTGGTTTGGGTGTGTGGCTCATTAAAACGCATTTAACATTTGGTTATTCGATTTGGCAAAGCGCGATTTCAGCAGCAGCAAAGCAGCTCGAATTAAATAGAAATTATACAAATATTTGCTATTCGTGGCGACCACAAAATGTAAAAACAATTGCGCATTATTCAATTAGTGCGTGGAAGTAAACAAATAATAATAATATTACATTACATACATTTACACATATCCACACCATATAAACTCCTTCTGTCTGACTGTGTGTGTGTGTGTTTGTGTGTGTGCGTGTGTGTTAGTGCTTACATTTGGCATGTCATTTGCTATGCTGGCCATAATAATTACAGCTACAAATTAGAGCACGCACAAACACGAGGCTTCCCTTTGAAAGGGTGTGTGTGTGTGTGTAACTTGTTTGTAATTACAATTTATAAATGTGGTATTTTAAGTGCCATATGTAATTTTACCAAATAGTTAAATAGCTAAATATATAAATAGTTGGTTCAAAAGAGTGTGCTATTTTATGAACTTTTACTTTGTGGCTACAAACTTTGCAGTAAAATAATTCTAAAAAACCTTTCTCTTAAAATTGTTTAGTATCTTAGCATTTATTTTGACATTCGATTAAAAAGGTAAATGTTTAAAACTAGCAAATTATAAACATATTTTTAAGCCCTTTGCCTTAAAGTTAAGTATTCCATTATTATTTAATAGTTTATTTATTTTGTATATTTATCAGCAATTTCACATAATAAACATAATTTAAAGACAGTTTTAAGGTTAAATTTGGGTTAATTGGTTCACAATTGATATTTGCACTATGCTGCTAGCCGCAGATTGCAGCAAAATATTTGGAATAAACAGCCATATGAGAATAATGCATATGCATGCATGTGTGTGTGTGTGTGTTTGGGCGTATTTGTCATTGGCTAATTAGTGGTCACGAAACGAACAGAACCAGAAAAAATTTGGCATATGTGTATGTGTAATGGCGTCGTATTATGGTAATGCAATCAGAAGGCCAAATGTGAAATATCATATGAGAAAATCGATTTGAACTATGTGCACTGAATGGCCATTAACATGCACTCCAAAATCCCATAACTATAATTATTAATGTGCGCTGAGTGCATAGAGATGCAAATGCCAAAATCAAGCCCACAACCCATAACACCCACTAGATAGGGATTGTCAAATGCTTGTGAGCCGTGGCATTATCAGCTTCATTGGAGGTCTGCGATGGTGTAAATCTGTTGGCGCTAGCAAACAAATGGCAAGCAATGCGCACAATTGCAGGCCATTCATCTTGGGCGCCATCTAACAATTGTTCGCTCAATCGGTGACAAAAAACGCAGACATGGAGAAGAAAAAAAAGGTAGCGGGAAGAGAATGCGCGTAAGAGTATTTATCGATTGGTTTTCATCAACCACACACACACTCAGAGAGCAGACTAGTAGAACTAGTAGCAGCTCCTTTAGCCCTCCCCAAAATCCCCATTCATGAAATTTCGTTGCCATTGAGTTATGGCAAACATGCGGCATAAATTATGGGTTTAGGCAAAAGTGCTTGACACCAGTGAGCGGAGAGCTGAAGGAAGCAAGCGTTGACATGCCAAGTGCCTCCACTACCAGCTCCATGACATGACGGCAGCTCATCGTGCTCGTCAAATGTCGCCGCTCGATGTGGTTGTTGGTGATGACGATGATCATCTCGTTGTATTTGGTTTGATGATGACGCTAACTTTCATTGCTTGTCATTTCAGCATTTCAAGCATTTTAGTTGCTTGCTCTGGCCATAATATTATTACCACACATGCACATATGTATGTTCATATTGGCATCTCTTTTTGGCAATTATCCGAAAACAATTTTTGGGCTAAGCGCTCTAGCCGCAATTAGGCAGAAATACCAAAACTGAAATCGATGGAAGTGTAGAGATGCTAGAACGTGCAGTTATTTGTGAGCTGAGTCGAGGCAGTTTTTGGGATCAGACTTGCAAATTGTTTACAGGCATAATACTATTTGGTATCCAACTGAATAATGTTGGAAAAAATCCTTTCGTTTATGGCATTAAATGAGTTGAGAGCTTGGCAAACATAACTACGATTTATTGCAATATGTACAAAACAAACTTTATTTCGTTTTATTGTATTTTGCGTTCTCTCTCAAACTGTGTAAAATATAAGCGCCGTAAATCTTTAATCTTTGACTTTTTAGTTTTTTTCCACAACTTTTAGTCAATTTCTGACATTTGCATGCATCTAATAAACCTCCCCTGGCGGCAATTCGTTAAATCGCACACCAAGGGCATACAAAAACAGTCTACATTCTCTTTGTGTGTGTGTGCTGTGTGGCGTATGATTATTGCGTATACGCAACGGGTACACACTTTAACTTGATGAATTATGCATGGGCGTTTATAACAACAAATTATTGTTGTTGTTGTTGTTGCTGTTGGTTTTGCGGTACACCCCGAACTGCCTCAATAAAATCTGCGTTTCCAGCCGCTCATAAATGTTTAACGCACCTGCAGCGACCAAAAGCCAACCAGCCAGCCAGTCAGCAGCTGCTAACCTTTCCCGATGGGCTGTGGACCCTTTCAAACACACACACACCCAAAGATAGGGAGAGAGAGCAGACTGTGGCCACATAAGCTGCAAACAATCAATGTGTTGAAAGCTTTACTTCTAATTTTAGTTGCCATGTATTCTCAACATAAATCACATGCAACGTAGACTCATCAGCATTGAGGGTGTGTTTGTTATTTATTCATGGCAAATGCTCGCGATGCTGCTGCTGTTGTAGGTGCTGATGTTGGGCATTAGAAGGCAGACGCGTCTGCTGCACGGAAATGTACCGAAAATGCTGGTGAAAATAAATACAGCAGAAAACCTCAGCGAAAAACCAAAAGCCGCTGCCGCAAAACAATGCGTCGCTTGTCGCCATTGTTGCTGTTGTTATTCTAGGTACGTGTGTGTGCTAAGCGTAGCGTAAAATAAATCATTTTGTTGCGGCACACACCAATACACACACACACACACACACACACAGACAAACATTGGCTCAGCTGTTACAAGCAGCCAAACAAATTGCCAACTGAGTGTGCTTTGCGCATAGCCAAAAAAGAAATGGTTAAATGAATAAAAATGAGTCATTTGTAAGCGGCGTATGAGCAGAAAATTAAGCGTCTGCCATACCAAATGAGCAAATATGCAAACCCAAAGTAACGAGCTTAAAAGGTGCATTAAAGTAAAGCTATGAAAGAGATAAGCTGTCAGGCTTAGTTCAGCTTAAATGAGTGCAAAATGAATGAAGTCATTCGCTTGAAATTGTATTTCATTACAAATTAGCAACAAACTGGTATTCATTAAAATTTAACCCTGTACATAACGCGTACAGTATTTTTATACTTTGATACTGAAAGTGTCATATCGCACTAGCAGAAAACATTCAAGATCGAAAGTGATACGTGAGGCGAAAGTATCGTCGTCGCGTTCATACATACAGACGGACAGACGGACATGGCTATATCGACTCGGCTGTTGATGCTGATCAAGAATATATATACTTTATAGGGTTGGAGATGCTTCCTTCTGCCTGTTACATATTTTGCATAAAACCATTATACCCCTTTTACCCATTTTATGGGTTCAGGGTATAAAAATAGCATACTAAAATATTTTTAAATAATTTGTAAATTCTGTTTGCTAAGTACATTCTTGAAACAGAATTTAGCACAATTTAAATCTAATGCAAACTAAAATGTTCGCTGGAAATGTTGCCAAAGATTTCATTACAAATTATGCAGCCGCAACAAAGTATGCAACATAAAATTAAAGCACACAAGAAGAACAACAACAACGAACAGAGGCTACATTATGCAAGCAATATGCAAAATTATTTAGCCAGATACAAGTACATACGATCTATGAAGCATGTTTACCACTTTAACAAGATATATATATATAAAGGAAACGCTCATATTTATGGCTACAAAGTTAATTATGTGCGAAATAGTGTAATCAAACAAATGATGATGATAGAAAAGTTTTTGCATAATGCTCAGCATTTTATAATTAAGCTAAAAGCTGAATTCATTGCAGCATTTTGCCGTATTGGTCAGCAAACAAAGCGAACAAGTGCTTGAAAGTGGAATAAAATGAACATTTTTGATATGAGTCTTGTATTAATGCCATTTCCTAATTAACTTTGGTGCATATTTGTTTTCAAAAGCTTGAATCTCACTCTCTCAATTTAAATCCAGAGACGAAGCATGTGTTTACCTAGCATTGTGCGTAATTCAATTACCCCCCTTGGTGGTGCACACACAGAACAGAACACCACAGAACAGAACAGGAGGCAACTGGCCGGAAACACTAAAAGCCCGCGTTAGGGGCCAAGTTTGCGCTGCCCTGCACAAATATAATTAAAATGCTCAAACGGCAAATGACTCGAATGCCAACGCAATGGAACTAACAGAAGATTGGCAATAGCGACAACAACAAACTCAACTGGCAAACAACAAGTAAACTTGTCATTTAATTTGCCTGGCAGCCTGCTCAAAGTGAACGATTCCATTAGAAATGGCTGGCCACCAGACAATAGTGTGCTGAAGAACGGGCCAATGAAACTATGGTCAAGTCTTTGATTCTCATCGCTATTTACAATTTCCGAACAAAGCTGCAGAAATAAATATAGATAAAAAGAAAAGCCGCATATTAAATGCAAATGCTCTAATTAAAGTTGTCTTAAAGATTTAAATACGTTTCGAAATATTGTTCATGAGTTGCGTTTGAATGCAGTATTAAGTTAGAGGACTCGTGATATAAGAGACTTTGAACGCTTTAATGGGCAACTTGCAACCGGAGTTGCAAGTAGCTACAATTCTGCAATTTCTATTTTGTTGCAATTTTTAAAAACGAATGTTGTGCTATTTCCGTCAAAAGAGTAATTAAACGTACAAAGCAACGGACAATTCAACACACAGACATTTACACCGAGGGTGGGACAATGAGTTAAGTATGAAATATTCATTTTGTACAGCACTTTACAAGCAACCCTCGCTGGCCTTATGCTCGAGCTTCTTATGGCCGGCGGACATTGCGCCACTGTGGTCTGCAGAAGACAACGTATGTGGTATGTGTGTGAGAGGGGTAGCAGGAGACTGTCGACAGGAACCTGTGCGAAAAACATTGTAAATAAAATGCAAGAGAGACGAAGGGAAAAAGAGAGAGAGAGAGAGAGGAGTAGAGTCTGGCCAGAATTTTTGGGTGGTGGGAGGTGCGCGGCTGAGCTGCGGGTGCTTTTGCGTTAATTGCGGTTGCATTTAATTACACTTGGTTGCATTTGCCACATGTCTGACTGTCTGACTGGCATAAGGACGGGCAATAGTAGCACATGCTAACATTCCAGCTCCCAACACTGACCGCAACGCTTAGCTTTTAATTAAGGCTTAAAAGAATTTGGCTGCTTGACTTTTGACCTGACCTGGTCCAAGGCAGTCCGACCGATTGACATTGTGTGTGTGTGTGTGTGTGTGTGTGTGCGTGTGTGCGACAGGCAGCAATAATTAGCAGACCAAACAGCCAAACGCTGTGACAAATACAGCCCACAACATGATTTACATAAGCCATACGCAGATTACGTATACGCAGCCTTGCGCGCAAACATTACTGCAAGAAATATTTCGTGATTAGAGCTTTATCCACTAAAACATTACAATTTTGTTTCTCACAAATTCAAATTCCAATCTCATTTGGCATCTCGAATCGAGATAACAATGTCCCATATGCTAGAGGAGGTGCCCACTATGCAGCCAAAGAGACCGAAAATTACCAGCAAGATATCGACGACCAGCTTCCACTTTAATTTTCCATAGCCCCGACCGTAAAGTACACAGATTTGCATGAGTGCCGGACATACGATTCCCAATATGGTCAGGCAAAAGGAGCCAACAAGCGCCAGAGCAAGCCCTAGATCAGGTATACCAATGGCAAAAAGAACTAAAATACAAGAAATAGTATTACATCTAGCATAGTTAAAAAAGCGCTTCAAACTTACAAGAAAGCAAAACAATCATTGCACGGAATAGCATCTCATAGAGCGTTAATCGATTAGCACTTGCAACACGGGGGCTCAAATAAGTATCCCAGATAATGTGAACAATGACATAGCCTTGCAGGGCATACGATATGTATGTAGCAAGGGCAAATAAAGCTTTCGTACACTCGGACAAACTGTAAGAGAACACACTTTAAGTTAATCGAACTACGTTGAAGGCAACTATTACATTTCCATTTGCGGTATATTCAGCGTAACACTGCCTTGAGTTTCATCACCATACTTCCAGTAGCCAAGGAAGCCAATAATGATGTACAGCGTCAAGACAATGGTCATCCCAATGTTCATTATGCCAAAGGGTTTTATATAATCTTTAGGCTTCTCCATTTGCTCCTCAATAGCTAAGATCTGTCAACATCATTAAATGACAGCAACTTTTGTTGTTGCGGTTTATTTGTAACTTTCACTTACCACGCCCACCGCCTCCAGAGCAAATAGTACAGTTCCAAAAAAGACGGGCAGCTTGAATATATGCTCAGTTGGGTTGCGTGTGCTCAGATCAGGCAACGCACGGCATATATAATACAAAACAATGCCAAAACCTAGAGTGAGGCAAGAAAGTTAAGATTTTCCTTTTCGGACCTAGTCCAAACCAACCTATAATAACCAAGCAGTTGGCAACAGTGGAGAATGGAGCTAAAAGCTTCAAGTTGCGTATGCTAAAGATCAGTATCAATGGTATAACCATCATGCACATGTAAATTCGTACATTCAATACCTTCCAAAACTGATCCCCAAACTGTTTCAAGGTCTCCGATATGAACACAACATACACGCAGCAAATGCCAAAGTGATAAAAGGCCAGAAAGAAATCCACAAAGAAACTAAGCAGGATGTATTTGTCAAAAATGTATATGTCAAAAATGACTAAAACTTACACTGCAATGTGCGACAGACAGCGCAAACCGTGGGGCCCTTCCAAAAAGGCCAGCTTTAGGCTATGCGAGTAGTTGATGTAAGGTTCACGGTGGCGTTTACATAGGATGTACATGCTGCGTATCTACAGTTCAATAGTCACAGTTGTCACAACATATGTATATACCCAATGCTTTCTACTTACCAGTATGTGAAGACAGTAAACACAGATAAAGCCTATTAACGCTCCAAAAATAAATCCATTAACATAGCCCGCATTCGAAAAGGCGTTGGGCATGGCCAGGACACCTGTGCCTATAGCGGCTTTCAGAAAATGGGTAAAAGCCTGCCAATTCCTTAGAATTCCATTGATGATATAACTGATTTGTTTATTTGTACCTTACTTACTTGGTTGGTTTCTTAACATCGCGATGCAAATGAGGATCGTAATCGTCATCAGGATCAACTTTGTCCTTTCTAGGTAAGGCAAAATATTGAAAGATTCACTCATTAAGCAAGTTACTTACTGCATTGTTAGGCGAAGATAGCGTCAAATATAAGATCGTAAAAACTAAAAGACAAAATTTTCAAATTACTGTAAATTGACAGAAATGTTTGGATTTGACGTAAACAATAATTGTCATGTATGCGACAGGAAAAAAGGCAGCTCCTTTAGCACTTTGAGTCGAGCTAAAACCAACTACTATCCCAGCAGGCAGTAGTAACAAACAGACCAAACAGTTAAACGCCATCAGCCTTTATGACAAACACTGCCCACAACATTATTTGCATAAGCCGCACGCAGGGGCTACGCTAGATTACGCATACGCAGCGTTGCACAAACATTACTGCAAATGGCGCAAATCAAGTGAAAGCCGCACAATTGTGTGTATTGGTATTAGTATTAGTATTTAATGGCAAACAAAATAGCGTGTTAAGTTTAAGCCACTTTCCCCGATAAGGCGTTGACAATGTCCACGATGCTGACATAAGTGCCCACAGCACCACCAAATATTCCGAATGCCAGCAGCAGCAAATTAACCACAAGCCTATAGCGATAGGGTCCATAGCCAGTTTCGTAGAGCACACAGATTTGGAGCAACGCCGGAAAGATGAGACCCAGAATAGACAGGCAAAAGGAGCCGACGAGCGATAGGAACAGCGACAGATCCGGAATGGCAATGGCGCAACCAACTAAAAAAATTAAACTAACTAAGTATAAACTTTCATTAAAAAGTATGCTAAATGCTTACAGGTGAGTAAAACAATCACAGCGCGAAAGATTAGCTCGTAGAGCGTATGCTTTTTGGTATTCTCAAAACGTTTGCTCAGATACTGGCCCCACACAATATGCGCCGTGACATAACCCTGCAGCGCATAAGATATATAGGTGGTGACAGCGAAAAAGATTTTTGCCACCTGAGCAGGGCTGCAGAAGAACAAAAAGAACTTTATCCAGAAATGCTTGGTATTAAGACAACACTTACATCTCTGTCTCTGGTATGTTCAGTGTAACGCTACCCAATGCCTCATCGCCGTACTTCCAGTAGCCAAAGAAACCTAAAAACACATACAGACCTAGCACAATACCCATGCCAGCGTTCATGATGCCACAAGGCTGCACATAGGCGCGAGGCGTCTCCATATTTTCCTCTATAGCCAGTATCTAAACAAGAAGAGGGTTGCAAAAGTTGATTTGATAAGGAAACATTGATTACTTACCACGCCCACCGCCTCCAGAGCAAAGAGCACAGTGCCAAAGAATGTGGGCAGCTCGGAATAATGCACAACTGGATCGCGTTCGCTTATTGGTGGTAAATCATCAAATATGTAATACAAAACGATACCAAAGCCTAGCAAAAAATAGATAATTAGTTCCGATTTAAAAAGAGTTTTTTTGCAGAGAGTTCTTACCCACTATTAGGAGCAAGTTGGCAGCACTGGAGAACGGCGCCAATACCTTCAAGTTGCGTATGCTAAATATGAGGAAAAGTGGCACAATCAGGATGCACATATGCAAACGCACATCCCATACAACCAAATACTCATCCACCAATTGTTTAATGCTCTCCGCTATAAAGACCACATAGACGCAACAGATGCCAAAGTGATAGAAAGCCAAAAAGCCATCAACAAAGCCACTAAGAAAACAAACGAAACAGTTAAGAGAATACGGAATTAGTAGCTTATGAAACTTACACCGCCACGTGGGATAAACAACGCAAACAGGGAGGTCCTTGCTGCAGGCCCAGCTTCATGGCATCCGAGAAGCTGATATAGGGAACACGTTGGCGCTTGCATAAGACATACATGCTGTGGATCTGTCAAACGACAACAGTTTACTTAAGAATCTTTATAAAAATCCAAATCAAAGCTAACCAATACGTGCAGACAGTAGAGCGCTATACAACCTATGATTAAGGTTAAGACAAATCCATTGACATAGCCAGCATGCGCAAAGGCGCTGGGCATGGCCAGGACACCAGTGCCAATAGATGCTTTCAGGAAATGCGCAAAAGTTTGCCAGTTGCTAAAGATTAAAAATAAAATTTAGCTATCAATTATAAATAATCTGAAGTATTTATTTACTTGCTACTTGATACTCACTTGGTTGGGTTCTTGACATTGCGATGCAAGTGCGGATCGTAGTCGTCATTGGATGCAATTGTTGCCTTAACAGTTGTTGCTGCAGTAGGTATTGTAGTTGTAGCTGTTGTTGTTGCTGTTGTTGCTTGATACGCAATCGAATCATTCTTGTTATGGTTGCTATGTGATAAGCGAGTGTTATTGTCATTTAGTGATTTTTATAATGCTCATTTTTAATTGTTATAAAGTGATCAAAGATTATTGTGTTTGCGTTTTTATTAGCTGATAAATGTGAAGCCCAAGGAAGAAAAACAATTGTAAATATTTACAAGCCTGGCAAATGTCAAAGAATAATCATATAAAGAATTGGTAATTGTTTACAGAGCTATAACTAATTACTTTTAACAAGCAATCAGTCATACAAAATAAAAAACAGTGCACAAAAAAATAAAATGAAATTTTGACTGCAAAAAAGAGAGTTCAGCTTGTCAAATATTTTGTCATAGCTGTTTGCTCATCAGTTAGCTAAGCGTTTATGACAGAACCCTCATAAGTTTTAGATAGTCTAATTTACTCACTGCATTGTCAGGCAAAGGTAGCGACAAAAATTCGTATTTGTTAAAGCTACTCAACGGAACATAAATCGTTTATTACACTCGCGGCTATTAAGATAATAACGAGAAGATACACTTTCTTAGAAACACTGCTTATGGCTAGTTTTAACGTCTAAAATATTCGTAGGAGGGTTCACTTAACGGCACAACCAAACGTGGTGCTTAACACTCGGTTACTAAATCAAGAACGCAAGTCGAATAAGCTCAACACCCTCGAAATGTGTAGTTGCACAACAAACAAAAGAACAAAACAAAAAAAACCTTAATCTATCAAGATAAATTTGCAAATTATATTTGGGAACAATTCGAAGTCGGCAAAAAAATTAAAAACATTAATAATTAGCCAGAAAAAAACATTCAAAACTCGTTTAAAAAAAAAAAAAAAACGCAGACTTGATATTTAATGAAATGGAGATCGCTTTTTAAGTGCCAAAATTCGTAAACAAATATATAACTGCAACTGAAGCAAAAGCTGTGAACTTTGTTATACATTAAGCGAAGACACCAACCATGCGCTCAGCTTTTCAATAAGAAACCCACCTTGCAGCGATGCCAACTTGCTTTAAGGCGATCTAATTGCTGAGAAATTGAATTTTTTGCTCTCTCTCTCTTACGGTTCTATTTATAAGACTGCCACATAGAGTATTTTGTTGCTCATTATTTGGTCAAGTTTTTATTCATTTTTTTGTTTTTATTTGTTGCTTTGTCGATTATTCTTCATTGAAAAGCTGTTCATAACAGACGTGGAATTGCTTGAGTCTCTTGTGCGCGTGAAAATAACTCAATAAAAGTGGCGGCTTGTGAAAAAATGGCAAATTAATATCAATACTATATATAAATAAATAAAGTATACGTTATTAAATTTGTTTCAAGTGGAAATTTTATGCAATTAAATACAAACAGCAAACAACACGCTCAACCGGTTTTTAATTATATGTAATTTCCCTACTGCGTTTATATGAAGTGAAACGTTTGGCGACAAATTAATATTAACAAAACAAATAGTCTTTTATAAATAATGTTTATATGTACAGTGCGCAGATTTGTGTTTATTTGGCTAACATGAAATATTTATAAATAATTAGATAAAAGCGCAAGCGCAGCACGAAAAGTAAACAAAACGTCACAGTTAAAAAGAAGAAAAATAATATCCAGTAATCATAAACCCGCCGCATGATATAACAACAATAATAAAAGTGCCAGAAAAACATAAACAACAATGGTCTACTCCATAAAGGTCAGTAAATCAAGCGTTTGGTCCAAAAAACATGCGTCGTAATTTTAGGCTTAAATTTTTCTATTTAAATGTCTGTCCCAAAAGTAAAAACTCGTTTTAGACTTTTACTCGCTGGTTTTAGGGTTTCATCTTCTACTCTTCAATCCAGCTTTCCCGGACAAGTTTTGTTCTATTGCAATGATTTATTCAACCGAATGCCAGACATGTTAATTACCAATCGTTAATCGCACTCCACCATATAGTGCATATATAGTGTGACGCATGCGATACTCTGATAATCTCTTGCCATTGAATGATTGAATGATTGTGTTAGGGTTTTGCACCTATCACTAACATGGTTTATCATTTAACCAACTAAATATACCAATAACACAGACAACAACCTTATTATTACATTGCTCTCTATCGTAGAGCTGTCATCAAATTATACTACAAGTGCTGGTAGCAGGTAGTAAAAAATATTAAATACCATTTCAAAACTTGTAATTAGTCGCTGAGCTCGTTCCGATGCAAGCCTCTTAAAATAGGTTCTAACTGCAGTCGAATTTAGGGTGGCATTCATAATATCTTGCTACTTAATAATGTTTTATGTTTTCAAAAGCTGTTAGAACCGGTTTAATTCTATTTAATTACATACACTCAAATAATTATAATAATAGTACCTACCATTAAACAAACATGTTCTCTAGTGTACAATTTTGTTGTCATATTACATTTTGCTCTCAGTTTAGATTAACGTCATACAAATTTCGCACGCGAGTTTCAAATTATTTATATTCATATATGGATACAACTAGAGTTGAATTAGTTCGTGTTCAATTGCAACAATTGTCATTTGATGGGCGTAGCACATCGGGACAGCAGACCTTAGAAACTAGACACTCGGTAGTACTGTAGTAAAAAAAAAAGTATAGTATACAATAATAATAATAAAATAACAGGCACACACGGAATGATAAGCCTCAAACATTTCATAAGCCAGAAGGCGCCGTATCTCAAGTCTCGCTGATAGCGATAAGTTAAATATTAATGTCGGGCATGCCCGAACACCAGAATGCCGAATTCTACCTAAGGTTAGTGTCAGGCCAAACATGTTGGTGGTAAGATGTGTACTACAAGTGAAAATTCGTGTCGTGTACTTTGGAAAATTTTACGCGCAATACCCAAAGACAAATGAATCATGCGAGGTTTGGGCAGACGGTATCGGTATCGCTGGGGGCAGCGTTATCAGAAAAGCTTGTCTCTCGTCTATTTTGGGACAATAACAAACGAATAAAATAGCAACAATTTAATTGCCATATCAGTATTGCTCAAAACTTGCTTGGCGTGTGACAGAGCGCAAGTGCAAAAAGTTCAGATCAATAGAAAACAATTTGAAATGTAAATTTCATCAGTAAACTTAATGAATTAACAAGAAATGTGTTTGTTTGCCCATTCTCACATTCTCACACGTCTTAATAAACAGATAACTATTTCGGTTGCTTATCTAAATCTTTGAATCATTAATCTGAAGCTTATCTTGATGTCATTGCAGAACAGTGAAACTGGTGAGTTTGAGTACTTCTATACCGATTCAGCTCGCGTTAAACAGCCCAAATATGATGAGGAGACCGGCGAACCGGTCAACGATCAGATGAAAGTGCGCTATCGTAAGCACGGAAACTTTCATGTGCCCAAACACTATTTGCGTGGCACCATCTGCGATGAGGTGGACAAAGTGCTGGCCAACAAATACCATGTCCACTCGGATGTATCAGCCAAGCACTTAGTTGGCATGAAAGCAATAAATAAGGCATCCGAACTGAAGAAGACAACGCCCGGCTATGAGCGAGAGGATTACATCAAAATGGATGGCGTTAGTAGCGTAAGCCTCCGATTGGAACACTGAAGACTTCCCAATTGATGCTTTTCTTTCTGCAGAACATTATATTGGGCTATGAGCGTCAAAATTCCTTCCTGCTATTCCTCATACCCACACTGTTCTGCTGGAACATCTTTCTGTGGGGCCTGCTATCCATTATGGAGATCAGTTTGCACATGCTGTCGCATTACAAGAACTCTCTGACCATGCAGAAGAGCATCTACTTTCGCAGTCCTCTCCACGTGCTCACCTCACAGTTCTGCGCCATTTGTCGCAACGAGTCCGACAGCAAATACAATCGAACCTTCGACATTCTCAACGAACAGATGCGTCTGGCCCATCGCTCCGATGCATTAAAGAACATGGCCAAGGCCATGGGCTGAGTTGCTGACGGCGCCACAATTAACAGAATTGTAAAACAACTTTATACTTTAATGGTAATAAAAACGATTATTGTTTCACGTTCAATAACAACAATAAATGCACACATATATCACCTGAGTACCTGAACAGTCATTTTTTACATAGCCTTCTTTTTGATTGCCAACCTCAATGCAACCCAACTCAAATGGGTATCTGTGCCATTTGTTTGACATTTGGCGAGACGGCGAACTTGGCGCCAGTGCATGCAACAATGTCATCCACAGTGTAACCCTCGGCAACCTCCAAAAGGGTGAGACCGACGCCCTTTTCCACTTGGAACACTGCCTTCTCCGAAATGATTAGATCGATGACTTCCTTGCCCGTCAGCGGCAGGGAGCAGCTCTCCAGGATCTTTGGCGAGCCATCGCGTGCATTGTGCTCCATGGTAATGACGACTTTAGTGCCGGGAGCAGCCACCAAATCCATTGCACCACCCATGCCCTTCACAAGCTTGCCCTGCATTTGTAAATAAAGTCAAGTTTACTATTACAAATAGTTTCTAAGAGGGCTTTACTTACGGGTATCATCCAGTTGGCCAAATCACCAGTGGCCGACACCTCCATGGCACCCAGAATGGTCAGATCAACGTGTCCACCACGAATCATGGCAAAACTATCATCGGATCCAAAGTAAGAAGCACCTGGCACCACAGTGACACTTTCTTTGCCGGCATTGATCAGATCTGGATCAACATTTTCCTTGGTGGGAAACGGACCCAGGCCCAAGATGCCATTCTCCGACTGCAGCAAAACATTCATGCCCTCGGGTATATAGTTGGACGAGAGCACAGGGATGCCAATGCCCAGATTGGCATACATGCCATCCTGGAACTCCAGCGCCACCCTGCGAGCGATGCGTTCCCTCAAAGCCTGAGCAGGAGTCGGTTCAGCGGCAGCTTTGCCCTCCTGTTTCGGTTCTGTGATCCGCAAACGCTCTACACGCTTATTGTAATTGCTGCCCTTAAAGATGCGCTTCACATAGATGCCAGGCACGTGGATCTCGTCCGGCGAGAGAGCTCCAACTGGCACAATCTCCTCCACCTCAACGACGGTGACCTTGGCTGCACGGCACATGGGAGCATTAAAGTTGCGCGCTGATTTGTTGAACACCAAGTTGCCCAACGGATCCGCCTTCTGTGCCTTTACAAAGGCAAAGTCAGCAAAAATGGACTCCTCCATGACATAGTTGCGACCATTGAAGGACTTCACGGGTTTCTCCTCGCTAGTGATCTGCACTTTGCCATCTTTCGCGTACTTGATGGGGGCACCGCCCTGCTGCACCAGCGTTGCATAGCCGGTGGGCGTGAAGAAAGCGGGTATGCCAGCACCACCCGCCCGTATCTTCTCTGCCAGGGTGCCTTGGGGCGTCAACTCAACAGCGAGCTCACCCTGCAGATACTGACGCACCAATTCGGTATTCTCTCCCACATACGAGCCAATCACCTTGGACACTTGTTTTCCCTTTATCAGCACGCCCAGACCGCAATCGTCAACGCCTGCAGATAAGAAAGATAGCTGATTAAAAAAAATAATAATAAACACTTGTAAGTGTGCAGATTTAAATAACATACGTATTTGAAATCGTTTGGCAACTCTATAACGAACACTTGTGGTGAAATGTAAGTTAACAGAGTGCATTACAAACCAGTTGTGCACTTGGAATACTGTTATACTCACCGCCATTATTGGACACTGCAGTAATTTTCTTCACGCCTTTCTCCTTTAGAGCATCGATCATCTTCTCGGGTATGCCGCATACGCCAAATCCACCGAAAAGAATTTTTGAGCCATCCTTAACATCGGCAACTGCATCCTTGGCGGACTCGTAGACTTTACCCTGGTGCCTTGGTTTGCCAGATGTTGAATAACAGCAGGCAATGAGCTGAAAAAAAAATGATAAGGATTAACACACAAGGCTAAAATAATTACGCAGTCCCTCACAACAACAACAACTTCGAATCGTCGGAATCAAAAAACACAAATAAACAAAACAAAAACCGGGATAGAGAAAACGAGGAAAACAAAAACAAACTACAACAAAATTGCTAAACTAACTTTAAGCAAGAAAGAGCGCATTAACTGATTAAAAACGACACAAATAAAGAACTATAAATCTCGTAGATAAAAAACAAGTAAAATTGTTAAAGTTTAGTAGCTCGACTAGGAGATACCTTTTACACAGACAGAACAGTATAAATCGGCTCTAATTTTAATGCCAATAATGTATATATATGATGCTTTATTCTTTGGCATACTTTATCACAACTTCATTATAATATGTTTAACTCTTTTTAATGGGTTCAGAGAGTATATCCAAATGCGTTGCAAATGCATAACGAATGAGAAAACAAATCCGAATGATTACAATTAGACTGTGTATCATTTGCATACTTGTTTGCCACGATTTGCGTATATAGTATGTTTATATAGATAGCGATTGTGTGCGTGTTCCAAACTTACGTAACCGGTGCCTATTTATTAATTTAAAGGCGCGTGCGGAAGGTGACAAGAGGGCATATAATGAGACTATTTAATTCGCGTGGGGTGATGTCGTTTAAAAATGCGCTTATCAAGAATGTCACCCGGGCAGACACCCTTATATGCTCGCTTATCAATAAATCACAATGTGCAATAATATTTTTAGTTCACTTATAACTGTAGTGGTCTGCGCCTATTTATAGCATATCAACATGTGGTTGGAGTACACCTGTCTTAAGACCAGTTTTGTAGTTGTTATTGTCGCAAAACTATCCGAATGGCACAAAGTCTGCTTCTTCTAGCACACAACACAACATCAAGTAAGAATATTGTCATTTGTTGTTGTTATTAAAATCATTAGGGAAATTTGTATCTATGAATGGATGTAAATGTCGCGCTCACCTTGAACGCTTGCTTCTGGCTGCCCAGATTGTTAAATGCAATATAACGGCACAGCATTTTGTTGGAATATGTTTAGTTACAGTTTTAACAATTAACTTTTCACTTTAACAACAATTTCTACACCACTTGTAGGAGCCAATTCCGTCCAAGCACCCAATCGCGATCAACTACAACACAACACTAACAGCTGCACATGAAGCCATGGTCACCCAAAAATCTTAACATAATAGAACAGCTGGTGCCAAATATTGTATCGATTCATGAACGCAATCGATGTATCGGTTGCATTGACCCAACGAGTCTATCGAGCACAGCTGACTTCTGCAATAACAAAGCAGTTTCAAAACGTTCATTGTTTATAACAATAGAACGCAAGCAACAACATACGCGCATCAAAGCCAAATCTTTGTGAAATACAAAACACGTTAACTAACTGCATTAATCATAGACCAAAGTGTACGGGAGATACACTTAAAACCAAAATGGCGTACTAAGTTGTTTTTGTTGCTTGCGGTTTTCAGTGCTTTTTTTTTAATTTTTGGCTTACATTATATATGTTGGTAAGGTCTGTTGATTTTGTGGTGTTCATGTATGTATGTAGTATATAAATTAAATTCCCATACACATATATAATTCATAAGGAGCGTCAGCAGCGAATCTGCGCAGTTTAGAAATTGGTGATCTTCGTTGATCAATTTTTGGATTTTACATCGCAATTTTTATTCATATTGTTGTTGTTGTATGTTGCTTGTGTTGTGTTGTTGTTGCTGCAGTCATTGTCCGATAAGCCCACTTTTTAATTGGTGTTCGGTCAATTCATTACTTATTGTGCTGTGCTTTCTATTAGTGAAGTTGAAGTGTTGTTTTTGTAGTTATAGGCTGAATGCTTATCGGCTGAGCTGCGTGCATTAACCGTTACAGGCACGCATCATTGCCAGCTGTTTACCCGCTGGGATGCTGAGTGCTGTTAGCCGTTCCGCCTCCTTCATCCAATACCTCTCGCATTATCAAATGCCGGCTTTGGATTCGCTTGACAACAGAATATGTGCAGTGTGCCATTGGATTAAATGCCTATAAATAGCAAATCGAATAGTTTTTCGAACAACAACATCAGCAACTATAAAAATTTCCATTGTTGCCCGTCCAAATAATCAGCTTCACCGGCCTCTGTCTTTCTGCTACTGCTGCTTCTGCTTCTGCTGCTGCTGCAAATAATCTCAGCATGCAAACGATGCATTGTTCTCTCCCTATTACCTTCTCTTTCTGCCACACAGTGGCACGCATATTTACACAGAAATGCACTTAAATACTGATACTCGGCAATTTATTTGTTTAATTACAGCTGGCAGCCAATCGCTTGTGTTCAGTAAATTCGCTCAGTTATAATCCAGCGCTTATTGCGGCCACAACGTTGCCCGATGCTCGAGCAGACAGCAGCAACAGTAGCCGAAGCAGCAGCAGAAGCAGCCGTAAGCAGGGAGCGTGTTTATTGTCATGGCGCTGATGGGTGAGCAGGAGGAGAAGGAGCAACGTCAACTGCTACTGCAAACACTGAACAGACTTTGGAGCCATTATCTGCACGCCTCCGACTCTGAGGCCGATGATGATAACCAAGCAGCGAGTGTCAAGGTTTGTATGCAACTCGGATACCACCCAAAGTGTTTTCATTCACTTATCAGCTTTTGGTTTTTTACTTACAGGAGCACTGGCTCTGGCAGTTGCTCTACAACTTTCAGTACTTGGATGAGCAAACATTGCAAGATGCACAGTTCAATAGGTGAGTAATAACAGTGGCGTGGTCTTTTTAACTCCAACTCAATTTTGTTTTACATTTCAGTAACTTTAATCAGCTGCCCGAGGAGCTGTGTTCCTATTTGCTGGAGCAAGTGTATCAAATTATCAGCGCTGCCAAGCGTTCGCAGGAGCCGGAACAGCAAGATAAATGCATTAAACAGTTACGGGAACAACATAATCTGGCCCAGCTTATACTCAGCACACCCAGTGATTGCAACAAGATTCTTGCGTTGCGCACATTCCTCACCAATGGCTTGGGTCAACACTTGCTCGCCTTTCTGCTGCGCGTGCAAATGAAGGCAAGTCTCGCTTGTACTTATTAGCTTTTAGTTGCATTATCATTGTTATCAGCTTTTGCCATTACAGCACATTGCCTCGCAGAAAAGTCTTTGCCAGCTGTGCATCAATCTGTTTCCCGATTGCAAATGGAGCGCAACAAATGCGCCACTGGAGCCGCTTACCAGCATTGCCCAGTTTATTGGCAGCTTTCACCTAAACTCACAGCGCAGCAAGACGCGACGTCAGCAACAGCAACAACAACAGCAACAAGTGCAACTACCTATTAAGATTCTCGGCAGCTTAGATGAGTTTCGAAATGCTAGCAAAACAAGTGATGAACTGGCGCTCCTACTCATCCAATTGCTTACACGCTGCATAGATGCGGAACAGGAGCCACAGCTTAGTGTCACTGTGCACAACTTTGCACTGGGTCACTTGTGCAGTGGCTGCGTGGAAGAGCAGGCTGAGCAGCCGGACGAAAATAATGAGATTATCAAATTTGAACTGTTGCAGCTGATTGCTCACTGTGTCAATAACTTCTATGTGTACGATCAGCAGCCCAGCTCCTTGGACTTCAATGGCAACTTCAGTCAGCTGCTTTATGCGCTGGCCGCCAATCGGGGCTGCTCCGTGCTGTCCCATGGCATACTCTACATCATGTTTGGCACGCTGCACAATCTGGTGGAGAATGCTGCACAGCAGCTAAATGAAATTGATGTTAAGCACTTTGACAGCTGTTTTGATGTGCTGCAGGAGGCAGCCACTAGCACCACCTCAACATCGCTGCTCTTTCTACACATCTACAAGTTGTTGCTGCGTCTCACGGACCATCTCTCCAGGCAGGAACAGCAGCAGCAGTGCCTCATGGAGAGCAGCACCTCCACTGCACTGGTCAAACAACAGCAGCATCCCCCACGCTACAAGCGACAGCGTCAGAGTCAACTGCATTGCACGCAGCGCTCGCTCAGCTGTTACTTCGAGGGCAAACTTTATCAGCTCTTGCCCAGCCTAGTGCCAGAGCTGCAGGAGCATAGCGTGCGTTCCCTGTTGCGCACCGGCAGCTGCTGCTGTCACTACAATGCCGCCAACTATGCCACTTGCCTACGCCTGGCCACCCAACTATCTGGCAGCTATCAGAAGTGCGCCTACAAATTCCTACACTACAATGTGCTGCACACCATCTTTGTGAAGCGTTCGCCACAGCATTGTGGTGTGTGCGAGGAGAAACTCAAGTCGCCAGCATTTCATACACAGCTCCTGGGCATTTATAGGGACAACTATCGTGCGTTGCTGAACAGTGCCTCAATGCTGCTCTTCCTCAAGCACCTGAAGCACATTGCCTATTTGTTGTCCTACGATCTTTCGGCTGGCATTCTGGCTGAAGTTGTTCTGCCCGTGTTTCGACAATACAAGCAGCTAAGTGAGTGCAACACGAAGGTAAATGCAACAAATAAACTGCCTCGTCTACAAATGCCCGGCAAGCTGGATAACTATCGCATCCTGCATGAATGCCTGAGCATCTTTGTGATGTATCTCAGTGATATACGATTGGTCAAGGCCTTCTACAATGAGGAGAACATTGGCTACATGCAGGATTTGTTAAGTGTGCCCGAACTGCAACGGGGCGTCTGTGATCTCATCAAAGTGGGCATCGATAACATTGCCTTTCTGGGTGACAATGGTCACGAGCAGATTGCCCTAAGCCGGCGTCTTATACAACTGCAGCTAAATAGCAGCGATCGCGCCTCCAGACTCTTTCAGGCGCTGCTGCACAGATGCGCCAAGCGCTCACATGTGAAATTCTGGCTAGAGGAGACGGTCAATACGGCACTGCTAGAGGGTCATAAGCCAGTGGACATACTCTATATAACGGCACTTCAGTGGACGCTCAACTATGAGCTGTTGAAGACCAGTCAATTGTTCTACAATGAGTTTGCCAAAATCTACTCGATACCCGTGGAAATGACAGTTGACGATGATGACGATGATTCGGAGCAACAGCAACAACAACAAGAGCAGCCGGAGGAGCAGGAGGAAGAGAAGCTGCGACATGGCGATAAGACCATCATAGACATACTCAAACTCAACTACAATGCGCTTAGCTGTTTCCTAATGCTACCCAAAGCGGCAATCGTAGCAAACTCAACCGCAACGCCAACCACAGCAACAGCAACAGCCACAACCACAGCGATGCCGTCGCCGATGTGTGGCTCAAGTTCATTGGAGACTCTCGTCTCGCATGTACAGCAGCTGCCGCCGCTCAGTACGCTCTCAGTCTCCATGACGACCGCTACCAGTTCGGAGTATGCGGATTCCTCCTTGGACTACGACTCAATTATTAACAACTACGCCGCACAACCAGCATTGCCTTCCTTTCTGCAACACCTACAATCCACTCAGCCCGACGAAAGTATTGTGCTCTTTGACATACGCGGAAGCAATCACATCAACGCCAACAACCCCATCCCCATCCCCACCATCATCAACAACAACAGCAACATTGAAGCAGTGCAACCCACCCATTTGGTGGATGAGGTGGCCACGGCCGGACTGATAAGCAAGCTGTTCAGTATTGTAGGTTCACTCTTCGGGGGCAGTGGCAGTGGCTCACCCGAGCGACACTCACAAAGCTCAGAGCCAGCTCTGGACATCGACGCTGATTTATTTTGCTTGTACGAGGCGAATGGCGAGTGCAAGAAACTGCTGTTGAAACTCTTCGAAGCGACCATGGCCATATGCATCAAGGGCTTTCAAAACGAAGAAGGTAAGTTGTTTGTCTTGGAGAATGGGCTTCGCACCGATTGTGCAGTTAAGTGGTTACCGCACCCTCAACCCAAGAACATGGCGTGTTAGTTCTGAGGTGATTAGCTTTTAAATAGATTATAATGCATGGTTTGTTGGTAAAGTACAAAGTGTGTAATTTACAACAAGAGTTAGTTCTTAGAACATTTGCTTCCTTAATAATATTAGTATTGATCCTCGATGTTTGGGTAGCAAAAAGACCGCTACTTTTTTTTTTAAAAGTTAGTTTTCTACAAAAGAATATTGCTTTGATCTTTGAAAACTTGAAGAATTATTTTTTTAACTATTTATATATAGCTATAGTATTGTACTGTAGGTCATTAAAATAGTTTCATGCTAGACTGTCTAGCTGTTCGTTCTAGTTGTTCTGCCGTCACATTCTGCGGCTAATGCGTTTCCAATGCAACAATCGACATTGTTGACTATGGCTGGGTGTATGTGAAGCCTTAGTAATGCCCATGATGAGGCGAGAACAAAGCGTACACATTCACACACGCACACTAGTATGGGGGAAGCGGTACACAGCGCTAATAACGGTGCGTTGTGGTTTTTCAGAGAGTTAATTATAAGCCAGTCAGTTAGTTAGTTAGTACGTCAGCCTAAGAGTCAAACTGCCGACAGAGTTACACTTTGCCATACTTAATACGAGCGCTTACAACGCTCAGACGAGATTGAATTTCGCTCTCTTCCTCTGCCATGTGGTGTGTGTGTTCGTGTGTGAGTTGCACACGTTACAGTCTGTATTGACATGGATACTGTGAGCATTCCACACGCTCCGCACTTTTGCTTTGGCGCTCGGCCAACGCTGACGAATGTCATCATCAACATCTTCAACGCTGTCGATGTTTTCACAAGATAAGCGACTTATTTTCTTATCTAACTCCGACTGTCGTTCTATCTCTTGATCAACTGGCTACAGCCTACAGACACTCTCTCTCTTTTATTTCGTTGTTGCAGTCGAGAAGATGCAGAAGCACCTGCGCAAACTGAAAGCCATCTTATTAAGCAACGCCTCCAGTGACTGGTCGGAGCACGGCGAGCAGCATGCTCGGGACAATGCAGTCATACAAACGCTGCAGACGCTTCTAAAGATAGCCGAACTCTCGAGCTCGAGCACACACAACGAGCCGGCGAGCGTGGTGGCGGGCGGCTCCAATGGCGTTGCCACACAGACGCACAGACCACGTGCGCGTTCCTTTAACAGCGGCAGCGTGGAGCTACCCAGACAGCAGACGGTCAAGCTGCCGGCAAAGAACTCGCTGGCCACACCACCCACACCCCGTAGACGACCCAATTCCAGCGATGCCGCCACTGGGGATGCCGATTACTTCTCCACGCGCGCTTCACTAAGCTGCGCCGCCGACAGCGAACTGGAGCTGAGCGAGAACGAGCAGGAGTTCTATCTGACCGCTGACGAGGGCTACGAGGCGGATGGCGAAATAGCCGAACTGAGTGATTCCGAGTGTGACCTAAATGGGGGCGTTGCGGCTGCCAACGAATCTTGGACACCTTTCCAGCCCTCATCACGCTATCGCAGTCACATCATGCACGAGGGATTGAGTCAGCTGGTGGTGCAGATGCTGGTGGAGCTGTCGCTGCTATGCATGCGGCAACCTAGTGGCTGGACAGAGAGTCTTACACAGCTGGCAAATCGATTGTTTGTCATACGTGACTATCTGGGTGGACCGATGTGCCTGCTGCAGGGATTTGCGCCAGTTCTAAGCAGCAACGATGCCAAATTGAGGGGTTAGCAAAGAACTTACATCTAATCTATATGTAATTGAACTCATCATTTCCCTTTGTAGAACTACAGCAATCTATACTAGAGCTGATCAGTCATCTAAATACGCCGGATGTGCTCAATTGTTTCTTTGGCATCCTGGGCAGCAAACAGCCGCCGGTGGAGCTACTAATGCGTCACATGCATCACATTTGCTCGGGCAGTTTGCGACGTGCCCAACCCTGCATGGAGCTGGAGTTTCCCATCACAATCGATGGCAAAATTGTCATAACAGCGGATCCGTTTATCAGTGAGCAAATTGAGCGTGTCCGGTTGCAGCATCAGCGTTATCAGGCAACCACCTTGTTTACACGTGCCGCCTGCATTGTGCCCGTGACGCAGACGCGTCTTTGGCAGCCAGACGGACTCACACTGTCGCTCTGGCTGGAGGTAAAGGGTCAGCAAATGCATCGCAGCTTTACACAGCTAAACGATGATGAAACGCGCTACTCTGGCGAGGATTCAACAGTGAGTGGAACATACTATAAATTCAACTTGATTGTCATTCAGATGTCTCTTCCATTTGCAGAAAAGCCATCTGGTCTCTCTTGGCAGCAGTGCCGCCATGCTAAGCATTTATATAAGCAACAATTTGCAGTTGATTTTTGAGCTGGTGCGACCCAGTGAACCGCTGCCACCACGCGTCGAGGAGCACATGGAGGCCAGCAGTGAGCTGCCGTCACAAATGCAGAGCGGCAGTTTTCGTCAAGCTCTGAAGCAAACGAAACTGAAGCTGCTCAACAGCTTTGGCCAGATGCATCTGCTCAATGGACATCAGGTGGGAGCAGAGGGTAGCAACGGTTACTTTGAGGGCACCAGCGTGCAACTGCAGCACATTCGCTTGCCACGCAACAAATGGACGCATCTAGTGTTTGCCTTGCAACAGCAGGCGGATGGCTTACAGATCGGCATCTTTCTGGATGGCCTCGAGCAGCATACGTTAAGTTTGCCATTCCACAATTTACGCTACGCCTCACGCACACACAGCTTTCAAATGCTGGCTGTGGGTGAAGGTGTTCCAGCGAAGGGTGGCACCAGCAACAGCAGCTCCTCACGCTCCACACTGGATGGCAGTGCGCCACGCTATGCGCTGTCCAATCTGGTGCTCTTTAAGCGACGTCTTGACGAGCGCAATCTCATGATCAATCTGACAGCAATGGGCCCGGACTTTACCGAGTTTACGCAATGCCAGGTGGCTAACTGGAAACCCAATTACGGACACGTGCAGCTTGGCAAGCTGTCCACTTCCAACTTTGGCAATCATGCGGATTGCATGAAAGTTCTACGGCAAGCGCGTGTTTTGGTTTATACAGCACAACAGCCGGATTTGGTCATGTGCCACGATGTTAGCCAGGAGCTGGACATGGCCTGCTATGGACAGCCACAGGGACACATGCTCTATGGAGAACTGCTGCAGACTCAGCCACAGACGCTGCAAACGGCTGTGTTGCTCAGCGGAGGATTATCCACAATGCTTTATCTGTTTGCTAGGGTAAGTTGGCAACTTAGGACATTACTGAACATCAACTGTTAACTTTCTCATCCTTTTCTCGCTCAGATTGTGGAGCTCTCAAGTACTGCAACCACACAAGCATTGGCTTTGGATTTGCTGCTTCAATTGGGCCATTCGGATGCCCAGCTGTATACGGAATTTCAGCGTCAGGATTACCTAGCACTCATTGGCTATGTCATCAAATCGGAACGCTGTTCCAAGGATGTGCAACTGCTGCGTAGCATTGTGAACAATGCCTGCTCCCAGCCTGTGATTAATCGCAAGGGTGATGTGCTCCATGTGAATGACAATACGACAGCCAGTTTGGTTTATCCGCGACTGTTGTTGGCGGTGCTGCTGCGCTACTCGGACTGGCATCGCTCGGGCGCCACGCACTCGGATGTGCTGGACATGCTGTTCCGCTGCATACTGGCACTTAGTCGGGAGAAGCATCCGCAGCGGGATTTCAACATGGAGCAGCTGCAGAAATCGGGTCTATTGCGTGCGCTGCTTAATCTGTGCAAGGTGTATGTGATTGAGTCGCCTAGTCCGGTGCATATATCGCCCTATGCCGCCGAATGCTTCGTGCAGATCTTGGCTGTCTTTGCGGGCTCACCGCCGGCGCCCTCGTTGCTGGACGAGATTATGAAGTTGCTGCTGTTGCTGCACAAGCCCAGCGAATGCTTTGTCACTCACGATCGTGCCAACTTCTACTTTCTGCTGACGTCACAGATGCCAGTGAAGGAGCGCTCCATGGTAGCAACGAACCTAAGCCGGGTGACCACCTCGTTTCGGCGTCAGGTGCAACCACCCGTTCAGGAAGTAGATGCGGAGCGTGCAGAACGGATTAAACGATTACGTCGCCTGCATGGCTCTAGCTCTAGCTATAAACGTGCCCTCAATGAAATGGAGGATAACATGGATCAAATGGCTGATTGCTCCAATCTCAACAGGGCTGCACTGCGTCTTCTAAGCCCTGTGGAGGCATCACGTTGGCGTCTTAAGTTCAAGCGACGCCATCCCACATCTAGCCCAAGTCCCAAACGCAGTCCACTCAAGGTGGCTCGCAAACGCGCCCATTCGCATCCCACCAAGTACTGGCAACCGTCGATCCAGAGCACGCCCAGCTTTACACAGTCGCCGCCGCTGCCCAATCGCAAGACAGACTTTTACGTGCAGCTGGGCATTGTGACACTGCAGCAGCGTCTGCTGATACTGCTCAAGGACTTCCTTTGCCTGCTGCCCGACTCTGCTGTGGATGAGGTACTGCGTCATTATGTCAAACTGGAGTTTCTGCTCGTCCTGGCCAATCAACGCAGCTGCGCCGTGCGTACAGCCATTATCCAATTGCTGGCTGTGCTAACCAAGCGCTTGGCTGCTGCGGAACTTGCCTCTGCCACCAAGCAGCTGTATCCGATGCATTTGGCCAATCAGTTGACCATTCATGGCAGCGATGTGGCCATGTTTGAGGCATGTCTCTCCTGGGTGAGCGATCTCCATGGCAATCTTACAGACATGATCAGCTCAGGTGTCAGCTTGAGCATTCGCCAGCGCTTTGGACTGCAATCCCTGCTGGCCATTTCTATGGGCATGGGCAACAGCAGCTGGAACACGGAGCCACAACGTGTCTTCAAAGCGCTGTTGCGTCTCTATCTGCAGGTGAGTTAGCTGACTTTGTTAATTTAATTAGTTGCTAATGAATGCTCTTTCTTTTGCAGAATCCCGATGAGCAACTGTGCCTGGTGGAGGCTGGTCTGCTGCAGTGCTCCGTCAAGGCGCTGCATCAGCTCTATTCGCTACGCCTGAGTCAGCCCAGTGTCGATCAATCCATTGTAGAGCTACTAAGCGGCATTGGCGAGCGTGCGCTCAAATCTGTGGGACAAATCAATGTGAGTAGCATGTGAACATTCAAATCCGTTAAAGCTAATCTTTGCCTATTTTAGTTGGTTTGGGACATACTCAACATGCTGGCCTTTTACCAGGATAAACAGCCTCCATTGATTGTGCGCAGTTTTCGTGCAGTGCAGGCCCAATTGCAGTTTTATTGGCTCAACGTATTCTTCGAGGCATGCAATGGATCTAGCTGCAATCATGGCTATCGTTTGCGCAACAGCCTGCCCGACTGCACGCTCAGCCAGGCGGAGTGCCGTACGCGCATGGAGCTGCTCATTGATCGCTGCACTCAGTTCTTCACAGCTGGCGGTTGTCAGACAAACGTCGGAAGCAACAGCTATGTGGCTAGTAGTCAGGAGTTGGCGCTATTTGAATTGCTTGTCTCCTATGGAATTGCGAACAATCATCGTTGCAATAATTTCATTGCTTGGGGTTTGCAGCCGTCGCGTCCACGAGATTTGCGTGCCTATATTGTGGATGCACTGTGGCGCACATGTCAGGATGAGTTTCAATCGACCATTATATGCGATGTGAAGATGATCAAGGCGCTGCTTTGGCTTAGCCTGATGGAGGATGTGAAGCCACCAATTGAGAACTTGTCGAGTCTATGCAAAGCGCTAGGCATTAATGAAAATGATTCCACTTGGAATTTGGAGCACGAGCTGGAACGCTTGGAGGTAAATCGCAGCAGTGGAGCAGCCAAGCAGAAGCAGCTGCTAGAGAAGACGCTCTATAAGTTTGAGCCGCTGGTGCAGCATTGCATTGAGACCTCCATGGTTACCACTAGGCGTGTGGCGGAGTTGCAGGTTAGTGTGAAGCTTAAGCATAATCTAAATATAACCTTTAATACTTTTCTTGCCCATTTTATAGAATGCTGAACGCAAGCTGCTCATGTGCCACATGAAGGACTATGACGACACCTATACCTACACCAAATGGCTGGAGATCATACGCCGCATGACGCACGAGGGCGCACCCTGGCACTGCAGCGAGCGTGCGGAATGGTAAGTGAAATTTATTAAGCATATTAACATAGCTAAACATCTTCATACCATTTGTAGCTCCTGGGAACTAGACGACACGGAGGGTCCATCGCGTGTTCATACGCGTCTGCGTCGCTGCCATTTGGACATTGATCGACGCTTCTTTATGAACGACTACTGCCCAGGGCAGGGTCAACGCGAAGAGCAGGATCATTATATGCGACCACTGGACTATTTGATAGCCAGCTACGATCAGCAATTGAACATATCGCTCAACTCCCAGATACTCTATAATTTTGCAGCGAAATTTTTACCCGTCGATGGTGAAATCGATGGCGAGATCATTATAACTGATTTGAAACTTTATTTTCTGGCCACGTATCGTTGTAAATACTTCAATGTGAACTGTGATATATCGAACATAACTGAAATTTGGCTGAAGCGCTACCAGCATCAGGAGAAGGCATTCGAAATTCTATTGGACAGCAACAAGTCGCTGTTCTTTTCACTGCAGAATGCCGACGACTGGAAGATAATGCGCGAGGTATTCTGTGATAAAATTGTAACCTTGCCGGACAATGCCAAAGTGCTGGGCATAACGCAGCAATGGCGTGAGGGACTGCTAACCAACTGGGAGTATCTGATGGCACTAAATCAAATAGCTGGACGCACCTACAATGATCTCATGCAGTATCCAGTCTTCCCCTGGGTGTTGGCCAACTACAAAACCGAGTCTTTGGATCTGCTCCTAGCGCAAAACTTTCGCCGTCTACCGCGGCCCATTGCTGTGCAGGAGGAGGAGAACGAACAGCATTACATTAGCAACTATGCGGTAGGTAGCGCAGATCTATTGATTTATTGAATATATAAAAATTTGTATTCTTTGTTTACAGTACATCAATAGCACCAACACCAACATGGGCTCACTGATCTTGAAGCCGTATCACTATAGCTCCCACTACTCCAACTCTGGCACGGTGCTTCACTTTCTGGTGCGTGTGCCACCATTCACCAGCTATTTTCTGCGCTATCAAGGTAAAAGTACATCACTTAACAAATCTAACGTTCGCTTACTCACACATTCTATATCTTAATAGACAACAATTTTGATCTGCCGGATCGTACATTTCATGCCTTGAACACCACATACTGTCTGGCCAGCCGGGATAGTCCTACGGATGTGAAGGAGCTCATACCGGAGTTCTTTTGTCTGCCTGAAATGTTTGAGAACTTTGAACGTTTCAATTTCGGTTGTCGTCAGAATGGCGAACGTGTTGAAGATGTTACGCTGCCCGCCTGGTGTCAACGTGATCCTCGTCTCTTTGTGCTCATACATCGACAGGCGCTGGAATCGGAGCTGGTGCGCAATGAACTGCATCACTGGATCGATCTGATCTTTGGCTACAAGCAGACGGGCGAGAGTGCCGTTGAAGCCATCAATGTTTTTCATCCAGCGGTAAGTTGAAGAAATCTTTACTTATGTTAACAATTTAATTATTCAATATGCTCGCTTGCAGACCTATGCTGTTTTTCTGGATTCGGAGATTAGCGATCCCATTGAACGCGAAGCGGTTAAGACTATGGTCAAGACTTACGGACAAATGCCGCGCCAGCTTTTTAAGTCGGCACACCCAGCCACAAAGGCACTGGACTACGCTTTAGTAGAAACACCTATTGTGTCCAGCGTCAAGGGTCTGCGCTGGGGTGTATATGTAGGATCGCCGCAGCTGAAGCCACCATCGTGGGCCAACTTACATAAAATACCTGGCACGGAGCATCTCGTTAGTTTCAGTAATACAAATGTGGTCTATGCGCTGCCAGCACGTGCTGGTGTCATGCAAGGAGCTGAACCGGATACTTATAATGTGATTTCCTGGGGCTACGATGATCGCATTGTGCGCATTCAGCCGTTGAATAAACCACAGGCAAAGCCCAAGAACCTGCTGCACAATGGCAGCTTTGATGACATCAGTGCTTGTGGCTGCGATGTGAACTGCAATCAGCTCTGGTTTGGACACAAGTCCGGACGCATAAGCGTCTACAAGTGCACCAGTAGCGTAGACTCACAGCGATCGAGCACCAAGAGTCGTCAGAGTTATGTGCGAGGTCTGCGGCTCTCTTACAATTCAGCATTTCGCAAGATGGCGACCAAGAGCACTGGCTCCGGAACTGGTGGCGAAGCGTCTGATGAGTCGGGCAATCTGCATGCAACAAACTCATCGGCATCAATGGCCTCATCGGGCGGGCCCTCCAATAGTGATGCGGTGCAGCGTGATGGTGCTGATCTAAGCTGGTTGGGTCCTACGTTGCTGGTGCGGCACACAGATGAAATCACTTGCATAGCTCTGTCTGTGGAATTCAAGATCGCAGTTACCGCCGGACGTGATGGCATTGCCGTCATATGGGATCTCAACGAGTAAGTTGCTTAAAATAGTTAATTAAAACTTATCAAACACAACTTTCTATTTTTAGCTGGAGCTATGTGCGCACCATTGCACGTCCCGCGGAGATACATCAGTCACCGATTACGCACGTGGCCATTAGTCCCACCCTGGGCGACATTGTCACCGTGCATACGCTGCCGCAGCAGTTTACAAACGCCACACCAGACGTAAATGCAGTTCAACCACAACCAGCTGCATCCAAGCCAAGCACAGCAGATGAGTGCTTTGAGGTGACAGAGGAGAGTCTTGATGACTTCGTAAATGTTAATATCAATCCCAATGGCAAATCTATATTACGTTTGCATTCGGTCAACGCTCGCTATGTGCAGCATCTGGTGCACGAGGATCGCATTCAGGCTGTGTGCTACTCCTATATCAAAGAGGGCGTGGGCGTCAATGTCATTGCCACTGCTATAGAGGGTGGCTTTGTGCGTTTCTGGTCCAGTTGGAACTTGAGTTTCGTCAGCGAACTAACCACTGGCACTTCGCCCATACGCAGGTGAGCTTGGACTCTTGCTAGTTGACTGACCGATCCTTTTAAATACTAATCTCTTGCAGCATAAGTTACTCCACGCACCAGCACTTGGTGGTGCTAACGCGGGACTCTCACATACAGGTCTGGGAATCGGAGGGTCTATATGGCAATGCTCCCAAATTTCCGCAAATTGTCTATAAATGAACTAAACGACATACTCAATAACAGGACAAACTAAACTCAAAGCATATCAATGACAGACACATAAATTCTGAGAAGCTGATGAATCAAAATGAAAACGGGCTAAAGTCATGAATGGACTGAGCTCTTTAAAGTATATCTACACATATTAGTTTTATAGCCATAGGTTCATAAAGCTGTATAAATACATTTTTCTACAAAGCAATCTTTTATAATTTACCAACTTTTGTTTTGTTTTTTTTTTTTTTTTATGTTCAAAAAGATTATAATGTTAAAACAATGGCATCTCTAATATCATAGCAACTATACATATGCAAATACATATATTTATATCAGTGGACAAGACAATCTACGCCACATAGTTAGTTCTTTTTTATATGTGCTACGCTGCCTTCGAATTGTTGATATTATCAATAAACAATACATTTTTGCAAAACCTAAACAGTTTACTTATATATTCTCTAAGTAAAAGTGTGTACAAAAATAGAAGCCACCATTTGTGGCTACAGAGAAATTTGAACTATCAGATTAATTTATACAAATAAGATCAGCTTCTTAGACTAGCTTTCAGGACTTCCAAGGAGGTTGCTTAGACCCGCTATTGGCATTACGCTTCTGTGGTTTACCGCCCTGTTTGGCATTCATGGTCAGAATTTCGTCGAGTTTATCGAAATCGCCTGGACACTTGCTCAGCAGCAGCTCGATGTATGCCTGCAGCTTGTCCATGGGCGATGGTGGATCCTTTTTACCACCCACATCCAAATTGTTTTTCTCTGTGTTGCTGCTGCGTTGTGTTTTGCTGGATTTGGGTGTGTCTGGATAGTGACGCGCATTGTTCAGATTTGGCGATTCACTGTCCGTCTCGCCGCTGCTCAGCTGAAATGTCTGATTCGGGGAAGTGAGTATGGCCAGCGCCTGTTGCCACTGCGCCTCCATTACACCATGCAGCTTCTCAGCAATGTCCGCACTAAAAGACAAAATGCCATTATAGTTTTTAACCTTAAAGTGGGTGAAGACATATTTACCGCTTATTCTTGTAGCAGCTAAGTTGAAGTTCTAGTTCCTCTATCTTTTTGGATGCATTTGCCAGCTGCAAACGGTACAGTTCCACCTCCTCGTTGTGTTTTTCCTGTATGAGATTCAGCTCCTGGTTGTTCTTTTCGTTAATCATCTCTAGCTGTCTTACGGCACGATCAGCTATCAGACGTTCACGATCGCGAGCCTCTGCTTTCAGTTGCTCCTCCGTTTGATCTAGCTGGCCCTGGAACTCTTGCAACTTTTTAGCTACTACATTTTCCATTTGTTGTTGGTAGTGTTGCTTTAACGATTTCTGTTGTACTTCTAGTTTTTTCTTGAGATGGGTCTGCAAACGAAATCAGTTAAAATAATTGATACAATTAAAGAGCTGTCTTGTAAGTCACCTCAATATCTGTTAAATTAGCCAACGCTTCCTGCAAAGATTTGCGTTGCGTTTCGAGGCCATCCGCTCGTGCTTTTTGCTTTTGGTGATACTCTTGCAGCATTTCCTTCTGTTGTCGCAGTGTTCCGTTATCCTTTTCAAGCTCCTCGATGCGTGCTTTAAGCTGTAGTAAGAAATATACTTTGTTTGGTTTTATTTTAGTAATGAAATTCGACTTAGTTTTACCTTCTCTTGTTGATAGTCCGCTTTGGCGAACTTATCGCGCAGTTTGTTGAGCTCGGCATGTGATAGTTCTTCAGCCCGTTTGCAGCTTTGCAGCTGCACTTCCTGCTGCTCCAGTTTCTGAACTGTATCGGTTGCCTGCCGCTTTTGACGCTCGAGCTCAGACTCCAACTTGTCTGTCTTCTCCTGAAACTTTGTGGCCAAGCCCACTGCCTGCGAAAGCTCATGCTGCAGTGCCTCGCATTTGCTTTGATTATCATTACGCTCCGTTTCCAGCCGGTGCAGAGTGTCTCGCAGATGTTGCACCTCAAAGTTCAATGTCTTCAATTGCTGCTCTGACTGTTGCAAGGCGTCATCTTTGCTTCGATCCACTTCTATGGCGACCGAGATGCGCTGTTGATACTCCAGCATCTGTGTCTGCAGCGTTTGTACCATTTTTTCCAAGTGCTGTCGCCGAAACTGTTCCTCTTTCAGTGCGGGACTGCCATGCTGCGTTGATATATTGTTTGCAATGACAGTGCCTGCAAAATTACTCTTACCCCACAGCTCGCTGAGACTAATAAGCTTCTGCTCACTATTAACAGATGGCGATGCACCCAGTCGAAGGCTTGGCAACGAAGTCGCTGCCGTCTGCGAATCCTGCGCATGCCCAGAATGCGCACGCAAGCGCAAATAGTCATCACTGTGGTGGTGGTATGGTTTCTGCTGCTGCTGCTGATGCTGCCAGGAATTTTGGTCGTCTAGGTAATTGTCGATTTCGTGCAGTATATTCTCTTCTGTGCGACGATGTTGTGGCGGCTCTACTGACCCACACTTAGGCGTTGAGTGCACGAAGCCATGATCACGTTGCGGTTTGCTGCCCAGCGCTGTGCGCACTGTACTTGAAGATAGAGTTGATATATCAGAGGGTGCATCAAAACGACGACCGTCATCCCGCTCCAACTCAAAGTTTTGCAGTCGAGCATTTATTTGATTGAGTTCCGACTTTTTGCTAGGCAACAGAAACTGATACGCAGCTGTTGTAGATGCGTGCAAAGGCGGAGGCATAGCAAGTGCATCTGCTGCTTCAGCAGCGGCTCTTATTTTGGCCTCTTGCATCAAGCGTTCTGCGGTGTCCGTGTAGTAATTAGGTGGTATCAGCAGCAACAGATCAGTGTCGTCCGTATCGGTATCACTCATTACACAAACATGATAAATTTCACATTTAAAAAATTTGCCTTCCTCACAAATTCAACATTTAAATATGGCAACGAAGCGAAACAAGCGCTCGTTGCTATAGTTGCTGCACGTAAACAAAGGTGCTGCCACCATGGTTCTATGTTAGTCGATATGGCAGCGCCGCGGCGTGACAACAGTGCTGCATAGCAATGGCCATAAGCAATTGGCGCGTAGATTTAAACCTCAATTTTGCTGAAGTGTAGTTATGTTTTTATTAAATTGCTGTTGCCCGTGTTCTTTTGTATAAAATATGTGTTTACAAGTAAGTTTTTGCTACATATCCGCCAAAGACGGCAGCCACCATAACAATAAATGTAAACATAAAAAAAAAGTAGCTGGAACCCTTTTGTTGCTTAATTTTCAGGGTCTGATTTGCCTCGATTTCCTTCAACAACTGTTCCTTTTTTACTTCCAGTTCTTTCACTAGTAGTAAAATGTTATTGTGTGATTCACTGATAACGTTGTCCTGCTGCTCAACAACGGCATCTGAGGTAGGTTTATCATCTGTGATTCCGTCTTCTGGGTGCTCCCTAATGGCATCCGACGCAGCACCTGTACCTTTAAGCACCAGATTATTAAGCTTAAAAATGCTGTAAAGTTTAGAACCAAAAACTACCTTCGATCAATTTAACTTTAATTTTGGCATGCCAGACACTTGATTCGTCTATATTTTTCCAGAATGTCTTCAGACAAGCGTTCTTATCCGCTACGGCCGATTGCACTCTAAACTTGTGGCTTTCCGCATCGAGTTTACTAAACTGAAACATTGGGTGCATCAATATGTCTACCGTTACCAACTCGAGTGGCTTAAGTATTCCCACAGTGGGACGCACAAAAAAAATACTTGGCGTAGTCGTCTTCATTTTGAATGCAACATGATTCAGAGAGCTTGGATTTTTGAGTTCGATCTTCTTGCAAATGGTACGTTTGAAAGGCCCTTCGATGACTAGAAGGTCAGCGGGGTTCAGAATCAACATTGGAACACTCATTATAATTCAACAAAATAAAACCGTTTTACAAAAATTAAAAAAAGAGCAAAAATGTTTTTCTGTACTTTTATTTGGTTTTTGAAAAAAAACGCAAATTTTATAAGATTTTTTCTTCAAAACTCGTTGCTCGCACAACGAAATAGGATTTTTATCTGAGTTTGCCGTAAAACTAATATCGTAATTTTAAAAGAAAGCCTACTTCGAGGCTTAGAATTAACTACTAAGTAGCAGTATAAGCTTTCATTGTCGACATCATGGTTTTGTTACCCGTTCTACCGCCAAAAAGTAAAATCAAGTCACCAGCATAGTATTTAAATTATTTATTTCGTTTTAATATTTATTTTATTGGAAAATTCGTTAAAGAGTTTAGCTTTCTACCAAAATATCATGCGTCCTGCATTTGGAGACGTTGCCTTGGACAGGATGATATCCGAGAGCTCATCGTCCTCCTGTTCGTTGCTACTGGTATATATTGGGGTTGGAGTTGGGGGCGGTACATATAAAAACAGTCAATTAGTCTGTCTTGTATACATATACACATTTATTTATATACATATTTTGTATTCGTTTTTTTGTTTGATTTTTGTTTTAGTTGTATAATAAATAACAATGAATGTTTGTTGGTGTTCTTGTTGAAACAGCCGGACGACGATCACCCTGTGATATGTATGCGTGTGTGTGTGCGTGCTTGTCGACAGGATCGGGATGTGTAGTGATGAGAGTAAGTTGTTGAGTTCGATTCAGGTCGGATACACATGTGCAAAGGCAGAGGCACAACAATAACACAAGTACAACAAATGCTCATTTATGGTCTACAAATGGAAAAGAGAGAAACAGAAAAAGAGAAAGAAAATATGGAAAAATAGGAAGTGTTTTTCCAAAAACAAAAAGAGTAAAGTTTAATTAGTTGCGTTTTACGACGATCAAAACACAAAAAGTTTAAACAAACGAGTATTAGACATGAACAAAACATTAACACATACAAAAAACATAACACGTAAAATGAACATGCGAATAGTGTGATTAATGTATATAGGAATGGCTGATAAAGCAGGGAAGGTAACCATTTGGGCAATAATACACAATTGGTTTTCATAATTTCACATTTTATTTTAATCTAGTCCAATTTTAGGCACTATTTAATCATTAAATATATAAATATATATATATGTACTGTATATATTGCAAAAAATGAATAAAAAAGTCTCTTTCGCTAAAATTAAATTATTTTACAGCATTGTTTCTGGGTATTTTTTTGTTTTTCATTTAGGTTTTAATATTTGTAGGTAATTTATGTATAATTTAAATATCACTTAATTATTTTCGTTTCAAGACACTTGTGTTGTTGTGAAGTTCTTTTTTTTTTGTTGGTTTCCTTTTTTGTTGCGGACGGTTACAAGAGAAAATTGCATTTGAAAAGAAATTAACAACTTTTGACAATAAATATTAATTGTAACTATAATTAATAAAGTTCTCATGTAATTTTGTTTCTTTAAAATTATTTATATAAATTATTTTTGTTTTTATGCAGTCGTTAATAGTGGTATTTTATAAAATAGTTTGAAATTTAAATTCGTTTCTTTGCATTTAATAAAATAAAAAAAACAACTAATCACAAGGCAAATAGATCTTTTGACTTTTCTTCTTTGACTGTAGGAGAGGGGCGTTCAAGAAGTTGTTTTCGGGCAACGCGGGCAAGTTTTAGTGGATGCTTAGCTTAACGAGTAAAAACAACGAGCTACCAGAGAGATAAGGTGAGGTTGCGAGATAGCGAATACCATAACCACAGAGAGACATAAAGAGAGTAAACAACAGAGAGCGAGAGGGAGTGTTGAACAAGTGAAACTGGGCCCAGGGAATGATTCGGTGTAAGTTGTTAATAATGATGATGCATGAGATTCGTTTTAAATGTAACGAGCAGAAAGTAGCATGTATAACAAGAGGCTTAAACAGTAAATGAGAGATATTAATGAACACAAGATGAGAACGTTTTGAAAGTAATGTGCAGATGGTATTAGAAAGTAACGAATGAAAGTAGCGAGTAACTAGTAGAAGTAGCGAATATCTGATTAAACGATCGACATTTTAATTCGCATTTCTTGCAGTTTGCATGTTGTTGTTGCTTGTTCTTTTGTGCTTACTTTTTGATCAGCGAGCGCACTTTTTTCATCGTTCGATTAAAGATCGTCTTATTGTTGGCGCTATTGTTCGATCCCAGTGACGAGTTGGACGTCTTATTACTGTTGACACTGCCACCACGATGCACATGCGCCGCCGCCCGCTGCTGATTGCCATGTGTCTGCCCTTTCACCAACACCTTCCCATCCTCTCGCTCGCTCTCCGTAGAGCTAACACCCTCGGGACTCTGGCGATTAAACAAACCACGCTGTGGTGCCTGAACCGTTCGCTCTGGCGTCGGCGATTTCGAGGATGAGCTCGCATCGCGTCGCTGCGGTTGCGGCGTCATAGGCAATGCCAGATTCTGCATGCTCTGTGTCTCCTCGTTGGGTTCACTAGGCGGCAGCAGCTCTGCAAGCGTCTGCTTGGACAGAATGTGATCTAGGCTGCGAGACTTGCGATGCTGTTGCACATTTGGCGGTGCCAGACTGCCGCGTTTCTCGCGTCGCGTCACATGGCACAAGTCAGTCGATGCCGTCACATCCTCATCTTCATCCATCTCCTCTTCCTCCGGTTGCAGTGTGCACGTGGAGCTGGCATTTGTCAGGGCCGTGCTCCCAGCTGTCACAACAGCTGCTGCTGCCGCAATACGCTGCTCGGGTGTGCTCAAGCTATCCTGACTGCTAGCCGCCGCCTGATCCAGCAGCCCATCCACACTATGCGACCGATAGCCATTCGCCACGCTGGCATTGTGTCCGAGTCCGGCAGCAGAGCTGCGTCGCGGTGGCAAGTATGCCAATGGCATCATATTCTGCATGGATGCGGAACCAGCTCCGGATTTGTGAAGGAGTGCTGCTTGCTGGGTGCGATAGGGTGGCAGGATGTTGGAGCGCTTTGGTTGACCGCGTCCATAGCTGAGCAGGGATGTGCTGCCGCGCTGGCGGGCTGGTGAGGGGGATTGCCGGTATCTATTTGCCTGGTGATTAGCTGCTCGTGAATTATCGAGTTTCGAGTTTGCAATCAAAATTAAATTAATTATTAATTAAGTTGGTTTTGATTTGTTTTTTTGTTTTAGAGTAGAGTAGAGTAGATAGAGTTATGTGTGTGTGTGTGAGAGTGAGTGTGTGAGAGAGAAAGTGAGAGAGGAGCTGCTTATTCCGTTTCATTTTTTTTAGTTTTGACTAAACAACGGTTAATAGCAATTCCCCTAGTTGTAACGAGTTGATCTTGAGGTTGATATTGTTGAGGATGTTTGTTGTGTTTTTCTTTTTTTGCTTAAAGCTAAGGATGGATATAGTAGTAGTTGTAGTCAGTAAGTATATTCGAGGCTAGCCTAAGTGCTCTCGGTGGCCTAGTCTACGCGGATTCGCATTCACATTCGCATTCGCATTCGAACTTGAACTTGCATTCGAATTCGAATTCTGATTGGTTGAAGTAGAAGTAGGAGTAGTAGTTGTTGTACTCGTTGGCCCACCTTGTCCACTGCCATTGGCCGCCATCAGGCCATCCACCACACTGCCCGCGCCACCGCCAACGCCACCACTCTGCTGATAGTCGGAATCGTTGCTGTGCATTCTTTGGTATGAGCCTACTGGGCCGCCGGGCGCCATCGCAGCAATGCGATCGATATTCTTTTCGCCTCGCAAAAATCTGCCGCATCAGAAGAAGGGTAAGAATTAAGGGTGGGAATGTGTTTAAAAATACGTTTTTGTAAGCATAAGGTATAAGTAATATATATGTATATAGTTAAATTAAGTATTTAGATAGATTATTTGATCTTCCATTTAGTCCTAAATGCGCCGTTAATATACCTTTCGAGCTTATCGATGCACGCATCCTGATAATCGTGTATCCAGCTGACGCCATTGAAATGCGCCACACTGCACATATCCTCCGGTAGATTCTCTGGCCACTGGAACTGTTGATCCATAATGGGTATAATATTGCAGTTGGAGTTAAGAGCGGCAACAATTTCCTATTCACAAAACATGAAACATATTGTTAGCTTCATAAATAGTTTCATTGATTTGTGTTTAACTTACGCGATGCACCCAATCCTTGCACTCCTCATCGTTGATGCAGCGATGCAGTGCGTCCGGTGTTAATACTAAGACAAAATTCTTTGCCTGTCGAATACTGTTGAGTAGGCCATTATCAAATTTGCCTGCCTCCAAACGCTCCACATCGATGAACACTGAGAAGCCGCGCAGCTGAAGATGAACCTGAAGAAGGAAAGTTAGGAAGTTAGGAAATCCCTCGCTCTCTCCCTCTCTCAACCCACCTTTAGCAAACTGGCCAGCTGTGAGCCATTGGAACGGCGATAGCTAACAAATACGTCCAGCGTCTTGGCCATATTCTCCTCGGATGAGCTGGGCAACGAGTTCTCCAGATTCTTAACGGAATTGAGAATCCTCAAGCGATGAATGGCATTCTTAATGCCACACTCTGTCATCAGCATATCCTCATTGACATGGGGCAGGGTGCACTTATCGATGCCTGCATTTAACATGGAATATGTATAGATGCAGTAGTCGGTGCCGATCTCGGCGAGAAAATGATGCATCTTCGCCGTATCCTTTGAGGAGTAGTCTGCCATACGTTTGAGATTTTGCAGTTCACGCTCGAAGCGCTTCAGAAGAATGCCATTCGAGATGCCGATGTCATCCCGCAGATTATCGGGAGTCAGCTTAAGCAGCAGATCGCCATCCACCTGGGATTCCTCGAACTGGCGCAGGTAGCAATGGAAACCGATCTGTTTGACCCACTCCTGCACATCCTCCACAGACCACAGAGGCACCTGTTGGGACAACTTATGCGGCACCGTTTCACCAATCAAGCGCAGCGCCTGCGCTGCAAACTTCGAGGCAATCGCATTGGGGCAACTCGCAACAGTTTTGAGTGCCTCGATAGCGCCAATCTCATGGAAGATGTCCGTGTTGCCCTGCTTGCGTTTAATGCCCGCCTCCATGCAGAAGTGGAAGGCGGCCAGATTGCGTGCCTCCTCCCGATTGGAGCTCAACACAGGCACCAATCTTTCCAGCCAGTGCTTGCTCTGGCCATGGGCATGCGCCAGATTCGATTTGGCAAACACATACGGATCGTGCGAGGTGACAAATGGCTCGACGAGATCAAGGCAGCCGGACTTGAGGACCTCCGCCTCGATCTCCTTGTTGGCAACGAGCACGGCAATGGCCAGGCAGGCATAGTACTTGATGTTGTCATCATTGTGGAAGGCAAGCGGGAACAGCCACATGGGCACCTTGCGCACAATCATCTCCTCCTGATTCTCGGCACCACCATAGAGTGAGAGATTGACCAGAGCGCTGGCACAGTGACGCAACGTTTCCACATCATTGGTGCGACACTTGAAGAGCAGGGCATCGAGGCCACCCAGACGGATGACGTCCGAGCAGGTGCCCTCGGAATGCTTGAAGAGATGCTCCAATATGCCAGTGCCGACACGCGAATGCTCCATATTTGTTTCCTTGGTGCAGACACACGCCACATTCACCACCTTGTCGAGTCCATTGTCCACCACATGCGAACGATTCTCCGTGGTCAGACACTGCTCCAGGAGATGCGCCGAGGAGAACTGGAGTTCGCTGTTGTGCTGCACACAGTTCTTCATCAGCAGATCGAGACCGCCACTCAGACGCAACGAATTGCACAAGGAGTAGCCCAGCTCATGTCCGTGTGTGGGCACTGCCCAGGCACGACGGATCACCTCGTTGATCTTCTCTAGGTAGACGGATTTCTTTTCGCCGCCACTGGAGAGCAGACTGCTCTCATCATCCTGCAGTGAGCTGACCACGGAGTTGAGCACATTTGAATACTTGCTAATGGCCTGCTCGATCTCCTGTTGGCCACTGCCCGCTGTCAGGGATTTGAGGTCATCGAGCTTGAGATCCTTTAGCTTGATCAGCTGACCATTTGTGGCGGACATTTGGGAGGTGGAAGAGATCATGCTGCTGCCTGTGCTGGAGACACCTTTGTGCGTCATCGAGTAGTTGGCCTGTGATGCGGATGAGACATGCTTCTCCTGGCTAATGATGCCATTCGAGGTCATCGTCTGCGACTGTTGCGACTGCGAAATAGCCTTCTTGTCGGCCGAGAAATTGTCGCTCTGCACTTTAATACTGGCCGCGGCCACCTTGTTGCTCGCCTGCTGTGTTATATCCCCTGTGCGCAGCGAGAGCGCTTCCTGGAAGATTCAAACAGAACGTATGACAATGAGAATGAGTGTTTTAAGCATAAGTGTATGACAGTTGCGCAACTGTTATACTCATGCAGGTTACTAAACTAATTACATGCTGCAAAAAAGGTTTGTGTCTAAGGAAGTTTAACAGCCTTGGAAATGTTAACAGAACTGTTAAAAGGTTGATTTTTGGGAAAAGCTGTTAACTTATACGTTTATATTCATCTTTTTGTGAGCTCTACGTTATTTGTTTGTTATACCTTGCTCTGCTCAACCTCAATGGGTATTTCACGAACATGTTTTATATTGTTGTGGTTGTTGTTGTTGTTGTGATTGTTTGTAGTTGTGGTTGTGTCAGCTGTGTTGTTGTTGGTGGAGGGTGGTGGTGGTGGTGGTGGGGGGCAGTTGGTGTTGATGACTGGCTGCAAAGGTGGATTAGAACTTTTACGTACGCGTGAGTGGGAGCTAGAGCTTGAGCTAGAAGACGATGAAGACGATTGCGAGGAACTGGCTGAGGCAGAGGAGGAGGAGGCAGAGGCAGAGGAGGAGCTACTCGAAGCGGCACCAGACATTCCTGCTGTAACAGCAGTCGTCAATCCGCTCACCACTTGAACGGGCTGCGGGGGCGGCGACAACGGAGAGTTGTGCGCAAAACGATTATGAGGCGTGCCCACTGTTACCGGCGGAGGCGATAATGGCATCTCGACGATGGGACTGGGCGAACGATTGTTGGGCACGAAGTCGGATTGGCCACTCGAGCGAAAGATGCCCTTGCGTATGGGCCAAGGCGGCTGTTGCTGCTGCTGATTCGACATGTTTGCTCCTCTTTTCTCGCGTTTGTAATTATTTCAATGTCAGGCTGCAGACGTCGACTAATTCTGCTAGTCGTTTATTTATTGAACAGTTCGATGTGCTTGTGCTTCAAATATTTATATTTATAAATACAGCGTGAACGTGAAAATGAATGCTTTCGGTGTTTAAATTCAGTTTGTTGTTTATTTTCATTCACATAAAAATAGCGCACAAATTGGCTGCGCTGACGTTTTGTTCTTTCCTTGTCTGTGTGAAAGATAGTGTGGGAGTGTTATAAGTGTGTATGTGTGTGAGTGTGTGTGCGCTGACACTGACCGACAAATTAAGTTTTTAATATTTTACAGCACTGTTTAATTACTGCAACAGTTGCACACACACAGTTATGCTAATAACAATTAAAAAGAGACTTGACGAATGTGCAAAATGCATGGGAAATATAAATATATGTAAATATATTCTAGAACTGAATGTGACGCGAGACACTTGTTGGTTTAAGTACATATAGTATGTACATAAATAAATATATATATACACAAAAATTTAACGAATGTTTGTTATATATCTCACATAGTGTCGCAAACGGTAGCCCATTGTTGCTTGTGTTGATTGTTTAACGTTCGTTAAGTTTAAAGTATCGTTTCGTTAAGTTCTACCTTTCGAAGAGTTAGGAAACTTGTTTCATACATAGTATTTTTAATTTATGATTTTCATTCTTTTTTTAAGCACACTGAATTTCATCACAGCCAGCGTGAAAATGTATGAAATTCCGAAACTTGTTGCTGTTGTTTTGTCGGCACAAGTGTTATATACATATGTAGTCTATATGTATATGTGCCACCAAGAAGGTCAGGTTCTAATTATGTGACGATATTTTGTCGATTAGTTTAACACTTGTTTAGCTTTTTGTTCTTTGAGTTTTTAATATTTTTATATTTGTACACTCATTCAATTGTATTTGCTTTAATTAGGAAGTCGTTGTCTGATGCCAATCTTTGTGGGGTGCCAATAGACAAAATAATAATGCAATGTTATATTCCGTATAGTACTCGTGTCTATATATGTACATATATAAATTCCGTATAGTCGTATATGCAAACGATTATTTAAAATTGGCTCGCCTAAAGCGTAGCACTCGCGTCGATCGCTTGTCTGATACTAAACTGAGAACTGAGCACCGCTCAGTGGCATTTTATTTTAAAGAAAGAAAGCAAAAAAAAAAAAAAATATGTTCGAAAATAAAATACAACTTTTGCTCCCCCTTTGCGCTGGCTGAGCGAAAAATTCTATAGAAATTTTAGCGAGCAAATTGCGATATAAATCAAAAAGGCAAATACTATTTCCTAAAACTTGTGTACATATTTATTTTTGTGGAACGTGCAGCATTTGTTTTAAAGTTGTTCTTTTGTTGTTGCTGGTTCCAAAACGTAAATGAATCTTAAAAGTCTTTAACTGTGCAGCTATATCAAAGATCATTTTTCTTTTATGATTGGGACACTAACAATTAGAAACTGGGCGCATGTTTGCCCGCATGGAGCGTGTCTGTTATTGGCCAAATGCCAGCAGAAAAAGAGAATCCATTGTAGAATTAACATTAATTTTTTATATAATATATAGATCGCCCGTGAATCTATTGATGCGATTCTTCTGACCTTTTGGCTATGGACTGCATAAAATTTCATCATCCAGTTCGAATTGCGTTGTTGACAACCTTTAATGAGCTGCATCATAAAATAATAAGCCTATGCTAATTTGTCATGGAGTCTGGCGTCAGTTTTACCCCTCGTATTGATTAGATAAGCCACAACAAAGCGTTACCCTTGGAAACGTTTGGAAACGGTTTGTTTTTGCAACTTGGGTGTAACTGCATGTAAAGTACCTGAATTTTCCTTAGCATAGAGCTCTTCTCCTTGCTCAAGTGTCTCACTAGAAGTGGGCTCCACTGGAGCTGATGATTGTACAGCTTGAACATATTACGTATACGCTTTGCTGTTTCGCAGCAGACTGTTGCCTACTTTTTGGCGCCGCGAAAACATGAAGCAATATCGATTTTCCTTTTAGTTTGCTCACAATGTTAACGACTCCTTCATCAGTCTCTGGACAGTTTTCACAATTTTTGCTGGCGCCATTAACAAGCTTCAAGTCGTTTTTATTTATTTTATTTTTTTTTTTGGTCTTAGCGTGCCCCTTATGCGACCCTAACATGCACGCGACGAACTTCGACTGAAAGGAGTGGCCGGCATAACGGTTATTTGCTGGCATGCTTAAGCTTTGTTAGGGGTTGCCCTTGTCGTTGTTTGTTTTTCTGTTAGCGATAGGGTGCTGTGTCATTAGCTTACTAAGCTTTGAAAGCTTTTGTTGTACGGTGGAGTTCATTGACTACTCGATTTGTAAACTAGTAGTGATTGACCAACTGAGTGATTGATTAGCGGCTTACCTGCATTACGGCTGCACTCTCCTCCGTTTTGACACCATCCATTTCCAGACGATTTCGTACAGCTGACGCAGCCTTAGCCTCTTTGTAGTCAATATCTCCTGTCTGGAGACGCTTCATTTCCGCTGAGTTGCTGGTCGCCTGCTCGGAGCTAATGCCATCGGCTATCACTTTGGTGGTGGCCATCGATTTGGAACGCTTCTCCTCAAACTTGATGGTATCAATTGTTTTGTTTGAGCCACTTAAGCCGCCGCTGGCGCTCAGCTGTGCTGCAGCCGGATGTGTTAGGTCCAGACCGCTGCCAAAATGTTTGCGTGTGCAACAGTCGTCATCGCCATCCGGAGTCGTGACAATGCCATGACAGCTGCCATCATCATTGCCATCAACCAGATTCTCAAATGAGGCACGCATTCTGCGAGAGTTAAGATATATGTATATTAGATCAGAAACTGTACTAGTGTTAAGTACAAGTACTTACTTCTTTTTTAACTGCGTTATGGTATCTTCGCTGTTGAGACCCTTGAGGTCATCAATGGATGGATGGTGTCGCGTTGTTTGCGTTGGCGCCGCTGTCAATCGTTCTATTTCCGACATGGACATTTTAATATCAGTGAGATCGCGCTTTACGGCGGCGGCCTTCATTTCCGAAGAAGACGTTGATGACGAGGAAGACGACGACGATGACGATGATGACGCTTGTGTCGTTGATGATGATGTTATGTGATGCAAACGCTGGGATTTCTTTTCCACACGCGTCGTTGTGCTACTGCTGCTGCTATTGACAACCTAAGCGAAAGAAGAATAACAAAACATAAATATTTATGCAGAGTTTTTCTTCATTTTTTTTTTTTTGGCACTGAATCAGCGCTGAGATATGCGAAATATTTGCAAAATTGGGCCTCTACCATATGATATATACTATATTAACTGTTGGACTGCTATCTGTTGTTTTTTTATGGTAGGCGCTTAGCGACGCCGCCTTTATAAATCATTTTGCCGGGATTGACATGACATTGTATATATCTGTTTAGTATTTGCCTAACTGTATGGATGGTCTTACTTATATTCAGCAACGTGTCTTTCTGATAATGTTTTATGGTTTTGCATTTTCGACAAGAACTCTCTCAAAGTGCAGATAAGATGTGTCTACATTCTATCTTTGTACATATATGTATTTCAGAGATACACATCGGACTGTTATTGCCAGCGATATCAGTGGGCGCTATGTATGCAAAAGCCTATCTAAAGAGCGCAATAGTCATGCATAATTAGCTATTTAAAGTCAGCGAGTGCAATAGAAGGGGAACTACACTTTGAAACAAGTGCAACTGTATATATATATCATACAATATCATCTAAAAATCTACATTAGAGCTTCCTTGTTTAACATCACAATTCATTTGCCAGCCAATTATTTCTTAACAGCATTCTTCAATTGCTATTGTGACTTTTTTCGCAGAAAATCTATTCATGCGCAATCACAATACAAGCCAAATACACTAAACACTTGAATAGTTTTTGAATTTTTTTTTTTTTTTTGGCTCTTAAGTATGGTATTTAAAAGAGGCTGTCAGAAAACCAGGAAAGCAACAGTCTGATTCTTTGCTGTGCCTTGACAAATGTAGCAACATTACGAATCAATTCTAATTTTGGACGGATTTCATCTTGGCTCGTTTTGTGTGTGATTTTTTTTTTTTCTTTTTCATTTTTGAAAAGTCTTAAGCAGAAGCGCCAAATTGTGTGGGTGTTGCTTTTGTGCAATATAGTTTTTATAAGGCTCGAAGAAGCGTTGACTAATAAAATAAATATATTTTAATATTATAAATTATAATGATAATTGCCTACTTTTGGATATAACGTATGCGTCAAGTAGTAGCTTTGTAATTCATTTTAATCAATAATAAATGCTACTATGGCATAATACGAGGTATATACGAAACGACTTATCGCAATTTGACATGAACGGGGGAAAACAATTCCCAAGTGCCAAGTGATCGACGTTCTCTTTATGTTGTTTTATTTTATTTTTTTTTTTTCTACACATTTGTTGTTGCCGTCGTGTTAGTAAATATTAATGTGTGGGCTAGACAGGGTAGGGGTAGTCGCAAGTTCTTTGGGACTAGGCGTTACTTGGACATGAAGTCAATAGATTAGATATGAAGAACCTTAACGTTTTTAAACACTGCGTCATTTACTAATTTATCATTATTATGTATAGGTACATTTACTATACTAACCTATGTCAGTTTACACGTTGGTCTTAGTCTACTTCTGTTAAGCTTTCGGTTTTTTTCTAGAAATCCCTGTATATTACGTATACGCCTACGTTGAGATAGCGCTCCTATTGCTGGCATATGTAATATATTTTAAACCGAATAACGCTTTGCAGGGGGGCTTATCAGCAGAGATACACTTGCACACATTCACAATATAATATATATATACAAATTTTCTGCCTTTTAGTTTTGCACGAGCACAATTCAGTTCTTTAACAATGTGTACTAAGTACATATATTTATGTATTAAATATTTATTTATTTGTTTGCTCGCTTTACTGATTTGTTTTCGTACTTTGCTTTGGGCCAGTTTGTGTTTCCGCGCTTTTTTATTAAATTGGTTCACACGCTGCAAAGACGCTTCGCAGACTGAATTGAACTTTCGAGAGTTAATATATTTTTCACGCTTCCTAACAGCACTCAAATAATAATCGTTTGAGAGTTCTTCTTTCCTTTTTTTTTGTAGCCGTTCGTTTTTCGTTTGTACAAATCAAATACTGATAACAAAAGTAGAGTTCGTTTAATTGTTCGTTAATGTTTGGCAAAAGTTATTCATTTAACTTTCGCGCTTTTCGTTTCGGTTTCGTTTCACAATAATTATGCAAAATTATTGTTGAATATTTAAGGTATTTATTATATATGAGGCGCTGCTGTCACACAAAAAAAAAAATCAATGAGTGCTTGACTACAATTTTCAAACAATTAAATAGGATTTTAGCGACAGTTGTTGTTCTGTTCAATGCTTTTTTTTCGCGCGCGACGCTCGCTTCTCGTTCGTTTCGTTAACTAAAGTAAAGTGAGTGAATTTCTAGCGTCAAACGATGGGCTCTTGGCGAGCTTGAGCTTTTAGCGCTGCCGACGTCGACGCCGACCGATTGTCATTTCATTTTTAAGTGGCCGTCAACAGCAGCGATCGTTGTGGGTGCGAGCAGTGCGGCTATTTAAAGCGCTAACAAACGTTGGCGTTGACGTGAGCTCAGCGCTGAGAATTCTAGGAAATCATATACTACATACATGTATTGTAAATATTCTCGCCGGCAACTTTTACACAGCAGCAGCAACAACAACAACAGCAAGAGCAAAAGCTAGTATAGCAAGTAGAAGAACGCGTCGCTTATTTTTATCTATTATTTAATTTATGCAGCATACTTGTGCATTTCCATAATTCTGCCTGACCACCTCACGTTTCCAGACCAAGCAAGCTTTTAGTTTTTAAATTTTTTTTTCTAATTAACGCGTTCGGCTCAAAGTTTATATTAGTTCTCAAATGGAGTCTGTGTGTTGTTGTTCTTCTATCTCGTTTTTGTGCTGTTTACCCACTTGATTAGTGTTGCTCTTTTGCATTAACACCCGTCCAGCAGGGAGCGGAAGCGGGATGCCAGATTTTATATTATTGCTGTTGTTGTTGTTGTTTGTGTCTGCTGCTTGATTTGTGCTTTGTTTTATTTAGTGTGTTTGTATTTATAATTATTGTGGGGCTTTTTTGTTAGTGGCTGCTGATTATGTACAAACATCTACACACGAGACATACTTTTTAAGACATGTGTATGCTAATTTATGTATAATTGAACAACAATTGACATTTACAATTTGCATAATCTTCACTCAGAATACGTTGTTAACAGAACTAAACAATATTAAGTATTCTAAATTTTAAAATTCGTTTATAAAAGACGAATAATACATTCGTAATAAATCATTGAGCTGCCATAAATTAAGTTCATTAGCTTCTATATAACATGATTTTTTATATATTGCTGCTACCGTTATTATTGTTTTTTTTTCTTTTTGTACCATCTTTTGTTAGAGTTATTCACACCCCACATTAAGCTGTGTGTCATGAGATTCTTGTTATCTTCACACTCCGCAATTTTTCTTTATATCGCAACTTGTATTTGCACATTAGGTACATACAAATAAGTGTTATCTAAGAAGCACTTTTAATGTGCTTAGTATATTCATACTTTTACCTATTTTCGATTTAATATTACATTCAGTGTATTTTCTAGGAAACAAAACCATATCATTCTAATAAATAAAAGCTTTTTCTTCAGAAATTCGAATATCAACCCATTGCGGCAACGACACCAGCTAATAGCCAAACAACAGCGTTTCGCAGAAAAATATAATCTAATAGTAAAGTATGTACACACATTAATCTTCTAAGTGCAGCATACAAATCAAAGCTCCGTCAATAATAATAAGAAATTTAAGCGTCGATTAGAAAATGTAAAGAAGAAAAGCTTAGCTCTCTTAGCACGAGAGCAACAACAACAGCACATTGACAGACGTCACGAGCCCAAGACGACGTGACGCCGGCAACGAGAGCAAAAGCGTAGTGGCAGCGCAGTGGCAGAGCCATCTACCGGCAAATGAGTCATGCGAAACAGAAGCAGAAGCGAAGCAGAGCAGAGATAGATGGCTAGACAAATGCTCAATTACTGTAAATTGCACAAGCAACTATTTTAAAGCTAGTGAGCTTGTCACCCTGTTTGATGGCCATAAATTTGATGGGCAAGTAAATTAATAATGAACAAAAAAAAAATAAGATACTTGACCAAGGCAACGTCAAGTTGTGCCCTATGTAAGCGACTATTTTGGAGACGAGTGAGTCAATGCAAAATATCTACAAGTTGATCACGATAAGCTTCAACAACAACAACAGCAACAAAATCAGCACACTTGTCACACACTTCAAGCTTTTATATTCCAAAGGGAAATCGCTTATCACAGACGACGGAACCAAATATGGCATGCAAATACAGTTAAAGCAATCTTATCTAAGCTCAAAAAGTGCCTTCATTGTGGGAATTTTAGCTCGTTCGTGGATTGTTAACAAGAATTGAGGCAAGCGGCACGTTGTCAAAAAAGAAACATAAAACCCAACAAAACAAAACAAAACAAAACAACAATAAACTCGAATGTTTATAATAACTGGCTGTGAGCAATTAATTTTATGGTTTTGCTCAATCAATACAAATACGCATACAAATAAAAAATGAATATGCCAAAATACAGCTAAAATATTCACACAGAATTCAAACATTTGAAATAATCGGCACACACACACACACACATTAATTGATTTCTACACACAGCAGCCGCTGCGACGCCAATCACAAATAATCTAATCAGAATTAAACACCAACTGTTTCCATATCGGAACTGTTAACCTTTTAGTATGGGGGCAAAAGGGAAATTTAGCTTATCAGTAGGAGTGGGGAAGGGTAATGGCATGTCGCTTGGAATTTTCATATAGTAGGTTTTACATTTTTCGGCTTAAGTAAGTGTTTAAAAATAGACGCGTGTGATAATGCTTATGAGCTGACCAAATTTCTAGGTAGAATCAACCGATTTTTTGCTTCATAAATTATCTGCACAATCGAGTCAATCAATAATTAACCAATTGACAACATTGCGTATGTGTAATGTACGTTCGCTAAAGATTTATGATCCGTATCTTCGACTTACCTGCTGTGATGTGGATGTGGACTGAAGTGACGTTTCCTTAAGACTACTGCAAGAACTCGAACTTGTATTTATTTGCCGTCCGCCCAAGCCGGCAACTGTTGTTGTTGTTGTGCCGCCAGCGCTTAGTGGACCCGCTCCCGCTCCCGCTACCGCACCTCCCCCGCCACCGCCGTTTGTGGTGCCATTGAGTGTGGGGGCTGTTGTGCACAACATGTTGCTGGAGGAGCTGGTAAGGGGCAGGGGTGTGGTCGTTGCCGACCCACTTTTCTTGTTAAAACTTTCAATTAGCGTCGATGCTGGACTCAGCATTCCACTCTGTGAACTATCCGAGAAGTCTGTCATCTGAAAATAAAGCGGGGAAAAACTCGAATCAGTAAAGCTCTCAATTGCCTTATATGGTCAACAAGATCTTACTTATAGCTACTATATAATATATGTCAATAGAGAAAATGTTGTCGCAGTCATAAGCAGATAACGTGATTTGAGTTTTAACAATGACAAGACTCTTAAAAATGCTTTAATTAAACAAAAATAATTATCTGTTCAGCAAACAGTTGAGTTAGGATTTTATTTTTGATTTATTTACTTAAGCTTTCGCGCGCATCTTCAACTGCAATGCCAAGTGACTCTCAAACTGTGGCGACTTGTGGGCTACTTTTTAATGCGCTGTGCTTTAGATAAAAACTAAAAACATAGCCACATAACTTAAACATACGTCAAGATAGAACACTTTTTAACAATACAAGAGTTTTAAAGTTCATGTATTGATTTATGAATCTTTTTGTTATGATAATTTGTTGCCATGCATTTTGCGATTGCTTTATTTACATAAAAGCTTTGCTTTGATTTAGTATCGACAAAATGATAGATAAATAACCTGCTGGCAGTTTTGCGATTTGTTTCGCATGTAGTTATGTACATAATTAATATTGCTGTGATTTAAGACAGTGTGTCTGTGATTAAAATTCCATTTACGCGTGGGCGTCACACTGTGATTCTTGGTATTGTTATTGTTGCTGTTGTTGTGCGCTACTTGAGCTCATTTCTCAGCGAACAGACGACGTGCAATTTAATTGTTATTGTTATTGTGTGTGGGCGCACGCGACTGGGTTTTGCCGTTTTGCGTTCTCCAAATCAATATTTGCAATTTCATGGGTAGTCGATATTTAAATTATGTAAATGCGCTGCGATTTTATTTATGTATGTGTAGCTCAGACCGTAAAAAACACCATAAACACGCAAAGAAAGCGCGTTAACTGTTTGCGCCCAGACCAATTTTTCTTGTGCTTTGGATTCGAAACTTAACGTTCATTCCAGCGACGGTAGTTTACAGCACTGTTTACGATAACAGAGTTGCCCTCAAACTTAACAGCTGTTCCAGTGTGTTTACTCTTTTTGGTATTTTTTTAATATTGTAGTTTCTGCCACACTGGCCACAATTGCGACCAGAGCCCTTCACAAGTTCTTTGTAAAATGTTTTAATTTATGCAAATTAAGGTGGAAAAAGTGCACAAGGGCGGCTCAAAGTTAAAGCAAATTAGTTTTCAACGCCGTACAACAACGAAATGTCACGTGCACGCCTCGCAAAACATGCCTGGCTATGTATCTGGCTCTGGATGGCGTCAGCAAAATACGCAGCAGGCGACGTCATGACTGGAACGGGAATTGGTACTGGAGTGGGGGGAGCTGGGACAACAACAACACAAAATGCGCTATTATCTACGGGCAGCAAACAACAACAAGAGCTGACGGCAGCAACAAATGGTAAACAGTTGCCCGTTTGTTCGAGAATGTTGCGCCATGTCTTTGAGAATGCGACGCCGCGGGACGAGCAGCAGGCAGGCGTATTTAAAGAGTACAAACCGGAGGAGGGCCAGGTCCTGGACGAGGAGACCTATCTGTGGAGCTGCCTCGAGGCGTGCTGTGAGCAATCTCAGTCACAAAATCAAAGTGCCTGCAACGTTGTCTTGGTCTTCAAACGCAAGTGCTATCACATCTACTGCAACACTAATGAGGGCTGTCTGCCCAAATCGTTGTCGCGGGAGCGGGAAAATGATAAGGTCCAAATGGTTCTGGTCAGTCCGAAGGCCAGCGATCAGAAGGAGACATGGGCGCAGCTGCTGAAGGCCACCAAGCCGAATGCCGAAATATTGCCATACGAATCGGAGCTCAACTTTTGGAAGCAGCCGCGGCGATTGCCATTTCAGGTGAGCTCCAAGACAAGAATTTATCAAACCTCCTTTTAGCTACGTTCTACGCTTGCAGGAAAACAACCTGGCCTATGATGATGATGACTTCCCCCTGGCGGAGAAGCGCATGAAGCAATTGCTGTTGCAGCAGCCCGTGGACAACGATGAGGATCTCAGCTACTATGGCGGCGCCGAGCTGCCTATCAATGCAAAATTCATAGCGTGTGATCTGGACACTCCTTGCCCGCCTCAGGAGCAGTGTGTGCCGCTCCAGGCAAACGCGGTAACGGGCTTGTGCAGCTGCAAGCATGGATTCATTCGCAACAAGCAGCACAAATGCATCATGCCCGCTGTGCCTTATAGCGCCTATTTGCCCAGTATTGAGGCACCGGCGGAGGCAACTCAAGAAGCTGCGGGCAGTGAGATAGCACCAGATCTCGTCGTGCCGCCGGCAACAAAGCAGGAAGCCAATAAAATAACTGTGTCGGTCATGTCCAAGGAGGTGCAGCTGCCGGAGCAGGAGGTGACACTGGCAGCATTTACTGTTCCCGATGAGGAAACAAGCGGCACCAAATACAAATACCTATGGACGTTAATATCCCAGCCCAAAGGACCCATGAATGGCACCATTTCCGATCAGAGCAAGTCAAAGGTGAAACTCTCTAATCTCTCCGAGGGCCTCTACACCTTTAAGGTGACCGTCACGGGTGACAACGGAACGTTTGGCGAGGCGGCAGCCAATGTGACGGTGCTGCCAGAGAGACGCATCAATCGGGCACCTCAGGTGGTTATCTCGCCGAGGGAGCAAATCATACGACAACCCACCTCAAATGCGGTGCTCGACGGCAGCACCAGCACCGATGACGACAAGATAATCAACTGGCACTGGGAGGTCATATCGGGACCAATTGGCTATCAGCCTCAGTTGCCGGAGGTGAATACCCTGCAGCTGGACCTCATCTCGCCTGGCAACTATACCTTCAAGCTGACCGTAACGGACTCTAATAATGTGACCAATTCCACGACTGCAACCATTGCGGTGCTCAAGGAGACAGACTATGCGCCTGTGGCAAATGCTGGAGATGCTGTCATTTTATATCTGCCCAATAATAATGTTACCCTCAATGGCACTGCCAGCTCCGATGATCACGAGATCGTTGAATGGGAGTGGACCAAAGATGCCAGTGATGAGGCCAAGGCAGTTGATATGCAGAACACAAGAACTCCATACGTACAGCTGTCCAATCTGGAGGAGGGCATGTACACTTTCGTCCTAAAAGTCACTGATGGCAGCAAACAATCGAGCACCGCCAAGGTTCATGTGTTTGTCAAGCCACCCACTAATTCACCACCCACAGCTAAAGCGGGCGCCAATTCAGTAAGTTGCAAAATAATTCAAATCAATGACAAATGTTAATATTATTGTTTTAATGTACTTAGACGACTAGTTTACCCGTCAATTGGGCAACTTTAAATGGCTCTGAATCAAAAGATGACATTGGCATCAAAAGCTATCAATGGAAACAGTTAAGCGGACCCAATAATGCAGTTATACTCAAATCAAACAGTTCGGTAAGTGGGTAAACAAAAATTACTTAAACAAGAAATCTAATCTAATAAATCTGTCTTTTATAGATTGCCAATGCAACCAGCCTAACTTTGGGGCTTTATGAGTTCCAGTTGAGCGTCTCCGATGAGAACAACAATACCGCAGCAGATAGCACTTGGGTTAAGATTGTGCAGGGTAAGGCTTAATCGAAACTTAGATCTTATGGTGATACTAAAACCCACATTCAACTTTTAGAACGCAATGCGGCACCAATTGCAAATGCGGGGGGAGATCGCACTATTACATTGCCCGTGTCAGCTATATATCTGAATGGTTCGCAGTCTTCGGACGACTTGGCAGTGGTGAAATACGTGTGGACGCGTGAGGATAACAGTCAGGCAGCTGGTGTCATCATTGGCGACACCGACAAGCAGCCCGTAATGATTGTAAGTGGAAGGTAAACAGTACTTATGAAAGATTTTCATATATGTCCCTTTCGCTTACAGCTAAGCAATGTAATCCAAGGCCGCTATGTCTTCAAGCTGACTGTCAGTGATGATCAGGGCTTAACCGGCACGGATACTGTCAGCATTAATGTGCACGCCGATCCAATGCTGATGTATCTGGTGCAAATGACTCTGCCGATGGGTATATCGGTGATTACCAAGAGTGAATTGGACTCCACCGTGCAGAAGCTGCAGCTGCTGCTGGGCGATGATAACAAAATACAAATTCGAGAGCTTAAACAAGACCTACACACAGAGGCTGCTGTGCTGGTCTTTTATGTGATGGCCAATGGCAATGCAAAAGGAGGACAATCAATGCCAGTAGATGGGCTACATGTGGAGCGAATGCTGCGTGCCAAGTTGCAAAAGGATGCCTCCATACTGGGTGCACTTTATGTGGACATACGAACCACAGTGTGTCAGAACAATTGCTCTGGACATGGCAGATGCAATCCCTCGACTAGGGCTTGCGTCTGCGAGGCCTTCTGGATGCCATCGGCAAGCTACTTCATTGCCAACGATGAGGCCAACTGCGGTAGCTATATAAATATAGCACTCTTAAACTAAATGATAATCTTTTGATATTTTTACAGATTGGTCTATATTGTATGTGTTTGTGGGCGTTATAACGGGCTGTCTGTTGCTGTCCGGCATATTTTGGGGAATTGCCTGTGCCTGCCGTCAAACAAAGAAGCCGCGCATGCGTCAAAAGGTGCAAAAGTATGCGCTGATAGGCACGCAGGACGAGGAGGCTGCCAATTGTAAGTAGCTACTAGTACAGACACATCAAATCTACAGCTTTGAAATCATTTTAGATTCTCGCAACACTTCGCTTACCGAATCGGAAACGGATTCGGATGTGCTTTTCGAGACGCGCTCCAAGAGCAATGGGATTGCCAAGCATAAGGGTCATCACAGCAGTTCGCATGGCAGCAGCTCTACTGGGCGGGACGGCAACAAGTATGCGGTGACCAAATTGGGTCGCAAGATCAAAGCATAAAACAAAAAGAGACAAAAACTACTACTACACTTGTATGTTTGTGTGTGTGCGTTATATCGTCTAGTATAGAGTGTGTGTGATATATCTATATATACAAATACATATATATATATATATAAATTTGTATTTCTACATGTCCCTATATACAAACAAATGTACTTGCATCTTTTATACTTGCCGCGCACACAAAGTGCCTCCTTATTTATATACATTAACTATATATTTATACTGATATGTGTTGTGTGTGTGTTTTAGTTCCTTTCTACTTATATGTATGTGATATGTGCACAACCTTTTCGCTTGAGTTACAGTTACCTCCTAATTGTATTAAGTATTATTTTAAAGCAACCTGCTGTGCAATTAACAAACGTTTATTTTATATATATTTTTTTTCTGTTTAGGTGTATATAGCGTATAAGAGTTCACAATCAATGTAATAAATTACATGTAACTGCTTTAAACTGCAAATTATTTTCTTTAACTTAGTTCTAAACTATAAATCAAGCTACTTATACAGTAGCACAGTTTGTACAGTTTGAGAGTCACGCCTCAATTAGCAACTGCGTGGGCAGCTCCAACTGTCTGGTTGACTTATGCAAATATTGACGCATCTTATTTGCCTTGGCAAATCGCTACAAGTGGGCTTTTTTTGCTGCTGGCTGCCAGCCTAGTTTGGATCCGGAACGCATTGAATTCGGTGGAAATCTCTGGAATATATATGTGTATACGACCTTTAAGCAAGTCTGTGATTCATTTGGCTGTTGGCTGCTCGTTTTGGGCCGTCTGAGCATGGCTTAAGTGTTTGCGCTTTTTATTGATTTTAGCCGGATTTTGTGTGCTACCAACGGCGGGCGGTCGCAACGTCAGAGTTTGTTGCCATTCTTTAAAAGTTTCCTTTTTTTTGTTTGTGTGTTCTTTTATGGTGGCATGCCACGCGCGCTCCATTTTTCGCACACACACACACACACTCGTTAATGGGTGCGGCAGTTTGGTTTAAATGTGACACGCGATTTGCTCATAGTAGTGGCCGTGGCGCCTTCTGGACGCAGTTGGGCCACCAGTTTGAAGGTGTTCGGCTCAACCCAACTTTGGCAGCACCTGAACCTAATTAACCGACCTTTGTCGTCTGTTTGTTGTTGGCGCACTTTGCATGTTAAACTAATGAAAAGTTTCTTGAACTTTTACCCTCTCAAACTTAAACACCCACGTGACATTTATACATATGTTTATATCATTTTTGGGCTCTGTTTCTTTCTTTAGTTTTCTTAGTATTTTTATGCGCGTTTAATTGTTTGTTTTGACTGCCCCCAAAGCACCCAGCAGAAAGCAGCAGACACCATCAAATTGGACTCGACTCGTTCGATAAATAAATTCCTTTCGCATTTCCAAGAAATCGTTGAAGCAGCAAGACAGAAAAATGAATTTTGAATAGCATTAAAGAAATATTTATCTGGTACTTTATGCAGTTTGACTAATTTACATGCGCTTTAAAGCCTCTGTTGACAGTTTACAGCTTTTGAAGTTATTATTATGCCCCACAATTCCCCCTCAGGGTCGACTGGCTACCGGTATTATCACCATTATTATTTTTTTGTTTTTGTTCGCACCGTCATTTGACAAATCAGCTAAAAAATCTGTCTGAATTTAGCCGTCGCTTTGAGTCAAAAGCATTTGCATAAATTATATTTAAGTGAGATCTTTATTATTAATTTGTAAAACTAAAATTAATCAAATATGCATTTGTCAAATGGCGAATAGCTTTTAAAGGGAAAGCGTTTTTTTATGGGGCTTAATCATCACAATACGAAATATGGATAAGCTAAAAAACCAACCTTGTCAAAGATGGGATTACCCAAAAAATATCTCATTTAAATACTTCAAACATTTACAATTAAATACCTAAAAAATTTTAAAGTATTTCAAGGTTTCGATTTCAATTTGCGCTTAGAATTTCATTATAGAATTATACAATTTATCAATTAACATATAAAACGTGCAACAACAACAACTATAAACAAAACAAAATTTTAAGAACATAACTGGCTCTGGTAACGAATATTGTTGTTGTTTTTTATGAGGTTTTTATGCGATTTAAATGAACTCTGCACACTTTGAAGAATGCGGGGGGCAACTGCCTTGAATAGAGCAGCATTTTTGCACAACACACACAACATACACACACTCAAAAAGTTAAATTTAACAACAAAAAAATGGCACACGAGACAACGGTTGAGTGATTTTTAATGTATTCGTGACAATTATTTGTGTGTTGCAGATAGCACTGTGCCATAAAATGTTTGAATGTTTTATTTGCGTTTTATTATTGTTTAATTAGGTAGCCCCATGGTGCTGCCACACCCCCACGCCCCCACACTATGAATGACAAAACATTGTTTATGTGCTTTTGGTGAATGCGTATAAGGCTCGTTTATTGTTCTAGACGCCATTTCAGATGCAAATGCAAAAAACGAAAAGTAAATACGAGAGTATGTAGTAGTAGAAATAGGTTGCCATATCGCTCAAAAAGAAAAAGCGTGGGTCGAACAAGTGTGAAACAGAGACAACAATAAAAGAGACTGTTGCACTTGATTAGGATTAAGTTGGGTTGGTTTTCGATCTGTGTGGGTTGCTTAAAAGGTGACACTGAATAATTGAGTTAACTTGTGAAATAGTATCTGAAAGGTAAGTTACTATATAGGGATTTGTGGTAATGAATACAAGTATTAAGTGTACTTACGCAAACTTGTTGGAAGATAATAAAAACAATACTTTGTTTATGTTAAGAAAAAAAAGTGTTGCCATCTAACAAGTAAGATTTGCCTGAGACATTACCTTACAATTTTGACTTTTAAAATTGCATTTTAGTAAGAAAGTTAGCACGAATTTTTAAATTTGTTCGCTCGCTTTTTGTTAAGCTCTGCATTATAGAACTAATGCTTAAAACAATAAGTTCTTTGATAAAACAAATGTCACTAGATATCTTGAGGCTTTCGTTCCTTACGAACTTTATTTCCAACACATTGCGAAATTAGTTGCTTAAGGTCATATTTATCTATCAAGTATCTTTTAAGGCCCACTGTAGCCAAACAGACACCTTGCAACGTTCAGTTATTATTTAATTTAGGTAACATCATGCTCAGCCACCTTGAGCGGAGCAGACAGTGTGAAATGCAAAATAAATATGACATTCGACTTGAAAGCATTTCCGCTCCAGCAAAACAGTAACAACAGCAACAAAAAAAAGGGCTAAAAGTCAACAGCAACAGCAAATCAACAAACAGCTAACTCGACAGCTTAACAGGCGTTTAGACAATTTTCTATTCAAGGTGCTGATAGATAATCGTGAAAAACTGTGAATACAATGTCTGGGCATTGCTCATACGCCCCGTTTTGCTGTGCAGCACTGCAATAATTTACAGTTGAGGCAAATCAAATCAAATCAACATACATACATACATGTGGGTTCAAGGTCAATGCCATTGCCATTGTGGTTGTGAAACAGCTGCAGCAATATGTGGCTGTTGCCGTATCTGTGTCTTGCTGCTGTCTTTGCCAATTAGTTGCCACAACTGCCACCGAATTGTGTCTCATTAGCCATAGATTAATTTTGAATGCATTCGCAATTTGACGTTGCATTTAGCAAACTCAACGTGGGTGTTGCCAAAACTAAAGCAACAAATAAACCCAACAAATTATGCTTTTAAAGTGGTTTAAGGGTTGTTCTTGATTTTGCCACCCTTAGCGCAATGACGCAGTTAGCCCTTGACACAAAGCGAGTTTTTTAGCGCCAAGCTGGGTCAGGTTGCAGTAAACAACTGCAGTAACCAATTGATGTGATTGTGTGTGTGCGTGTGTGTGTGTTTTTTTGACATGCTGTGCCGTTGATAACAGCTGCCAAAGATAAGCCATAAATAAACAGGAGGAAAACAAGAAAGAAAAAATGGAACAACACTTTCCGAGAATGCCAACAAACATTCAACACAGTTGCCATGCGTGTGTGGCTGGGGGTTAAGTTTAAAAAGAACAAAGCAACTAAAAAACCGGTTTATCAATGGACTTCGATGTCAGCGTGTTAGTACGGGCTTAAGGTCTGGGTCTGGGTTCTGTTGGTACAAAAGTTTAAAGTGCCAAATACTACATAAATATATTATTTAAAAGCCTGAAAGTGTATCACAATCAAATCAATCGAGCATGAAGCGAACACACACATGGCATAAACTATCTGTGAGATACATCTGTATTGTTATTTTTTGCCATTTCCTACACACACTACCAAGCTAATCAGAGACAACAGAGTGCGATCTAATAGCAAAACAGAACAATAAGAACAACGGGAACCACCAACGCCAACGCTTTACTATAAACAAATAGCAAACATTTTATGTCTTTTTCTAGTATTTCACTTGGTTTGTTTTTTTTTTTTAATGTGTCTATAACCGTTTTATTTACCTTTGTGTTTTTATTTATTATGCTCAGTTTTTGTTTATGAATTTATCGGGGGAAAATCATTTTTGTTTTCTATTTCGCACGCAAATTTTCATACTTTCTTTGAAGAGATCGTGCCGTTAAAAGCCGCACTGAAATCGCGTGCGTTTTTCGTTGTGCGCGCGGTTTTTAGATTTTCAGCTTTTGCACGCGCGGAAGCAACGAACACAACTGAAACGAAAACTGAATGAAAAGCACAAATGTCTCACACGGGCCGCAAACACACACACACGCACACCCACAGAGAGAGAGAGCACGATAGAGTGAGAGAGAGAGAGAGCTGTGAAACTTGTTTGTGTTTGGGCTGACTGCCTACCGCAAGAACAATAACAACAGACCAGAGCCAACAAGCATGTTAAGCGCTTTTTCTTTGCGACGCTTTTAAACACTGCATGTGTGCATGGCGTTGCCAGCAGGCATTCACAGAGAGCTTTTTCAAAAAGACTTGTTGCTTCTTTCGCACCCGCTCGTACGTTAATTTCTGCATTATGAAATTGCTGCGGTTCGGGGGCGCCTTTAATTGTCCGACGCTTCAGTGTCTTCAGTGAAACTGGCAGCATTATGTTCATGTTCCCACTTGCGTTGGACTTTTCCATTATTTTTTAGACGTTTGGTCTGTTTGCAGCCGTTGCAGTTTGAATGACGCTTTTAATTAAAATGAGCTGTCATTTAGTGGAACGAGTCTGTAATGTGTAGACAAGCCGGTTTAACATCCAGTTTTGCTGTTCGCATTTTATCTTAATTGATTTCATTCATAAATTATAGCAGTCAAATGGCAGGTTGATCTTTGATGTTACACAACTTGAATTTGCAAATTAAAATCTCCACTTTAGATAAGAATGACATACACAGTTTGAAAGTTTTACAAGAGTCTTGTTAAATTTAGCATCAAGGCTAACATTTAAGAGCAATTCCTCAAATAGTTTCACTAACTGACAGACCGACTGACTGGGTGACTGAGTGACTGACTGACTAGTATCTCCCCCACTTTCCAGACGCACAAAAATGCCCTCGCACAGAGAAGACAGCAACGCACTTCCCATTGACGTCAACAACAACGGCGCCGAATTGTGAGCCCCAGCCCCCAGTGGGGCAGGCCGAGGCACGTTCTGGAAATCAAATGATGTACGTATGTATTCACTATATGGGGTTTATAGTATAGACAAAGGCGTCGCATTGGAGAAACGAACACAGCAAAAATAAAACAGTCCAACTAAATAGTCAGAAGAGAATTGCGACGATCGGCAGAAAAGGCAAAGAAATTCGTAAATGGTTAAGTGTCGAATAAGGAGAGGGAAAAATGTGGACTTGGAACAGGTCGAGAGTGCAAATGAGCAGATGGTTTGAAACTGTTCGAAACTGTGCTCAGTTTGGGGGAACTTCTTACCGCTTCTAATTAGAGGCAGCCTGCAGTTGACGCATTTATCGCGCGGTTCCGATTTGGGGCAATAAACAAAAACATCATGAAATTGATTATAAACAAAACAACATTCGCCAAATTCATGTGCCGGCTATTTTTAATAGCTTTTAATCAGAATTTGCATTTGCAATATAAATACAAACAACCACGTTGTCCAATATGCAAATAAGAATTAAGAAACTAAAACAACCAGTTTTGCCAAATTTGTGTTCTATGAATATTCCAATTGCGTTTCAATTCTTAGTGTGCCAGAAGACTCGTAAAATAGTTAAGATATCATTAAAGTGCCGAGCACGTTACTCAAAACACTTTTATATGGCAAGTGCAGTTTGCATTTTCAAGGAATTTAGCGAGGAAATTGCAGTAATTAAAATAATAGTTGGCTTAAATTGTTCTACCGCATTCTGAATTTGAAAAACAGACATGTTTTTGGTATTGGCAGCTAGCCAGAAAACTTTTTGTGTTACGAATTTTTTAAGGTATTTTTGACCCAACCATAAATACAGTGTTATGACCAAGTTATGACTTTTGGCAGATTGGGATCCCTTTCTAAGGAAGTTCTCTATACAAAATTAATGTGAAGTGCATTACTTGTTGTCGTCTGCACAGTTTAACATGCATTGTTCGGTTGATTGCTTGGTGTCTGACCAAGGGTCAAAAACGTCGCACTCACGCACACAATTCAACATCGTAATAATCATAAAGACCAGTGTATATTTCTCAGTCTGCCTTTCACTCGCACTAGCCCTGAGCGAGGCTAGAGAACTATTAGGCGGCGTCGTTGTTTTGTTGTCTGCTTTGGTCATTTGCAGCGGCGCCTTGGGGTTAATGAACGGCGTTAAGATACACTTAGAATATTAGTTGGGAAGGTCAAAACTTCAAGTTGAGAGAGAGGGATTTTCTAGTTTTAGGAACTTTTCTTAAAGTTTTTGGATGTAGTAATGTCATAAGTGTTTTTAACACGATCTTAACTCATTTACTGTCAAGTTAAACCTTTTTTCTCCGAGTGCACAATCTTTAAACCCTTTATCGCTTCTAATCGCTCAATTGAAATGGTTTTCTTTTAAAAGTTTTCGATATTGTATGGTGGAAAGGGGAGGGAAGGGCGACTGTTTACCTGATAATGTTGTCGTGGAAATATCAAACGGGATCGCATTCCAGCCGTGTGGCTGCCGCTTGTTGTTGCATTCTTGGGCTGCGTCTGCGCCAGCAGCGGACTTCGTGTTGTGGTCACAACCATTGTTTATTGTAGGTTGAAAACTGCAACGCTACACAACACTAAACAGTTCACTTGTTTTTCTTTTTAAGAATATTACGTTTTTGTAGCTTATTGCCTTTATTTTGGGTTTTTATTCACTTTCTTTGTCGATTCGCTGGCATTTTGCGATCTGCTGCTAAAAGTTGTTATTATTTTCTATGCCACAAAGGAAAACAAAACAAAACATTATTAATTTGCATCTATTACATAGACCCAAGCACTTAGCATTCCAGAACGCGCGCGTTTTTCCAGAAATCGATAATAATACTCATAATCGCTTTTGCCAGGCACACAAAATTCCCCGATTTGTATGAATGCCTGTGCCTGAACCAAAAGTTATTGTTATAAACAATTATAGCACATCTGTTTAGTCTCCCTCTCTCTCTTCTTTAGTCGAAAAGAAAAGTAACGAACAAGCGAATGAAAGATCGGCTACTCAGTAACAACAACAACCGTTATCCAAAAATATTTTAAGCAGACGCGCACAATCGGACAATGAGAAAGGCTTACACCAAAAACAAGAAAAGATGCCAGAGAACTGGTTTGACAAATGTATCTAGCAGATACACTGAATGCCATAAACTTGCTGATTATGACACATGTATGTATGTGTGTTTGTGTGTGTGTGTCTGTAAGTTGCCTTGACACTCTACTTGCCACTCGGTCCAAGCACAAGTTCAACCAGCTCAGCCCACATTTAAAACTTCCTCCCTGCCCCTTCTGTGCCCACGTTTTCTTGTGTGTTGTTGTTATTGCTCACTTCCGTTTGCATTGTCAAGCTGTTGCATGCAAGTTTTCACAACTGGCTAATGAATTTCCGCTTGGCCAAATGCAAGGCGTTAACCGTTTTTGAAAACCCACTCCCCCCCTTCCCTCTCCTCGTCTTGCTTTGTGTGTCTTTGGGTTAGTCAGTAAACGCGTTTAGCGGCTTTAGTTTAGGCGTCTTCTGATTGATTTGGCTTCGAAGTTGCCGCAGCCTACGCAATTGGCTTTAATTTTCCGAGCCTGTTTTTTTTTTTTTCGTGGAACTGGTTTGCTGGCTGTTTTAAAAACACATAAAAGTCCATTTATGTAGATTTATGTACATTTTATATTTTTATATTAAAACATTGTTGCTATGCCTTTCAAAATGAAATTAGCACATTTTTTTCTATCACGAAATTTTGTGCACGTCACAAATTGTAACAATAAACACGAGATTTTCTTGGGAAATGTGTCTTCTGTTTTATTTTCGGTTTTTTTTTTGTCGCATTATTTATGTTCGTAATATCATTGAAATACTTATTTGCCTTGTTTTACGCACAGAAATCACTTATTTCGAGCATTCTCCGCATATTTCACAATATTATTTAATGCTTTTATCTCTCGTAACCAATTTTATATATATGTGCGTTGCATATACACATTTGTTTTATTTTTAATATGTATTTTTATAGAGATATATTAGCAAATTAAAACGCGTCGTTGTCTTCGATTGCGCTCTCTGAACTAAACCGTTGAGTGTTCGACACAAGACTGAACGCAATTGAGTTGCTCAGCGCAGGTTCAAAGCGACTTTTCGAGTGCCAGATCGCGTGAGAGCGAAATCCGATCGTAAGAGCGGCGAATGTGAGCATGAATCTCTTTTTTCCCTCTCTCTCTCTCTCATTTGCTTGGGTTGCTTAAAGATTTATTTGCTTTTTGGCGCATTTATTTTTTGCCTCAATGCATTTTGGCAAGGGGAAGTTTTACATGCTTTTTAAAATTAGACTTTGAAGTTTGCTTTTTAGCTTGTTGTTCCTTCAATTTTTTACTTGAAAACGCACAACGAGATATTAATATAAACAATATTCGCATTAGTTTACCTTGCGCATTTGGCTTTATACTTTTTTTTACCCGTTTTTATTTACGCAAAACAAATAAACAAATGCGTTTATATTGTTGATTGGCAAATGGACATTCTCCGGTTGGTTCAATGATTGAAATTGAATTTGAAATCAATTCGCACACGTGCAAAACATTTGTTGTTTTTTAATTACTTGGTTGAAATCTGTTTTGGTTTTCTTTTTTTTTTTTTGTGTGTACTTTTTGTTTATTAAACATTTCAGTGTGCAAATTTTGGGGCCGCGGGCGTAAGAGTTGAAAACATAAACATTTCCAGGAAATTTTAAAGTGAGCTAAAAACAACAACAACCAAAAATATATTCTAATTATTTTGCGTTTTGTTTTTTTTTTTTATTTTTAATTTGTGTGTTTATGCGTCTGGTTTTGATTACAAGGCAGCGCTGCCATGAACCGCATGCTGCTGCTGTTGGTGGCGCCACCCACACGCACGCAGCTGCGTCAAGTGTATCTGTATCTGTCAGATACATGCTCGAATGTAGCTGCAAAAGTTGTTGAACTGCTAGAGCGACAGAAGGTCAATTGATAGCGTGGCCAATGCGCTGCAAATTCTCAGATTTAATTGAGTTATAGGAAGCAGATTTATACCTTTTGTACTATAATCAAGCATAATTATACAATTTGTTATGCAATTAGTTAACGTTAAGAATCACGAGATACGGCTGCTCGAAATAAATGAGGCTAATTTATCATAATCTGGCCCATCTGTCTTTCGATACTTTCGCTTTTCAAGTGAAATGAGGCCAGGCAGCAGCCGCCTTTCAAACTAAATTAGTCACTAATGTGTCAGCAGCTCTTTTAAATCGCTTGGCCAAATATTTTCGAGCAAGCGATTAGCATGAAAAAATGGACCAACTCTCCAAAATTCAAGCTTCATACAATTTAAGTACTATCGTCGCTGATTCATGCGACGATGCAAAACAAATGTGTCTTCAATTACACTCAATTCGTTTGTTTCTTGTGTATCTTGTATCTGGTTATCTACGGCACATGTGAAATAATGACTTTCGCCTAACTTTAACTTGCTGCTCGCTGACTCATCGCAGCCGTGTATCAATTCTCAACCTCACAACGAAAGGCTTGCACGCTGACTCATTGGGGCTTTCATCTAACAGAACTCAGACGCAGTCGCATTGGCGTCGTTTCCCAGCCAACCTAGCTCACGAGCCCAGGGCCAAGACCCATAACTTAACTCAGGCCGTGGGAGAGTCTCTTTGGCCTCTCTCTCTCTCTTCATATCATTATCATTCTCATCGTAGTCATCGTATGTTTTGGAGCGCATGTTTTTCTTGTGTGGAATTTTCATGCGTAATTGATTTTTATGTGAAGCTTTACATTATTTATATGCGAAGCGTGCTTAACACGTTTTTTTTGATTTATGCACAATTGGGTCATGTTTTTTTTTTTTGGAGGAAATTCCAGAAATACTTTAACAACGTGTAGCAAATTTGTAGATAAGACTTGATTCGGTCAATTCGATTACATTGCAGTGATTGATATTGATTTATAGTGTAGGAAAATGAGAGGTAGATAAGAATAGACTTAGTTAAAGTTTTCCCAAATAAAGACGGAGTGTGATACTCAATCATATTTTGACAATCTTTTCATATAGCTTGATAAAATACCTACTTTAATATCCTATAGTTTTCATGTTCTCTCATGACTTTTTGATAGATTTGTCAAAGATTTGAGGTATTCTTTACATATATTCCATGTCATTAACAATCCATTAATTTTAAGTCTAAGCTCAGCTTATAACGCATACATATCTTCACACTTGATACCTTCAAAAACAAAATTTTATAAATTATAAACATCCGCCTTTACAGCAAAATTTGTTGTCATATGCTAATGACATAGACTCCCCCTAATAACTGAACAACCTTATCTAAAGCTCTCCTTGAACCTGAACTACGTCACTAGTTTTAAGTTTATTATTGTTGCAGCCAGAAGCAAAAGCAGCCAAAATGACATAATTGTTGTTATTGTTTTGATTGTTATTGTTTGTTTTATGTTGTTGCTACGAATAATTACGTTACGAGCACAACGAATTGTAAATTTATTTAAAACAAGGGAAACTCGTTGGGTTTTTTCGGTTTGGGACGCACACTCACCTTGACCATGGGCAATAATTGAGCATTATTATCAAGCTTCATCTTGGCCGTCTCGTTTGGCGGTTTTGTTTTGACCAGCTCCTGGTATTGTTGTTCAATTGTTGAAACTGTTGCCTTCGGTGTTTTATTCGCTGTCTTTTTATCTTTGGAGCCACGGCTCGTTAAAGATAAACGACGTGAGCTGCCAAAGCGAAAGGTGCCACCAAAACCACCACCTGCACCACCACTTGTTCCTATTTTGTGCGACTTATTGTTGTTTGAAATGCTATTATCTTGGGCTTTTTCGTTTGGATCGCTGCTGATTTGTAATGTTGTTGTCTTTTTACACCACAAACCACTCAAACGATTGCCCATGCTACAGGTTTTTTGTTGGCTTACACTAACACCCAAAACAATAAACAAGAAGTTCTTAAAATACTTCCATCAATGTAAACGATTAATCAATTATTAAATACGTATTTATTGAAACGGGATTTTCGAACTTGATCAGAAACCGCAACCGGCGCGCATCTCAATTCGGCAAATACTGAAAATGGAATTCTTTCAAAAACCACCAAATGCCACAAACAAAAACGGTTGTCAGTTTATAAGTAGCTTTTTTGTTTTGTGTTTTGTGTTCTGTGTTTGTTTGTTTATTTGTGATTGTGTGTGTGCTTGTGCCCGAAAAAAGTCGGCGTCATCATCAACGCAACATTTTTTGTGTATTTGTAGTTGTAGTAGTATTTCAACAGTTCTTCAAGCGCTAACTTCCTTTGGCTCGAACATTTGTTCGCGTACTAATCGATTTTTCTGTCCGTACCGGTTGTTCGTACACCTCAGCCGTCATTTCTCAAAAGCCAAAGCCAAAACAAATGAATATGCTCAGAACCTATAGAATACCACATATATACTATAAAGCTGCCTGTACCTGTAGCTATATACTGTGTTTTAAATCAAACGACAACAACAAGTATATGATAAAAAGAAGCAAGAAGCACTCACGTTCACGTTTTTGTTTGCGATGAAGAGCTTGTCAAATAGTTTTATAGAGAAGTATACTAAAAAAAAAAACCCATAACAAGGTGTAAAAAAGCGTCTGCTTAGGTGATTATTGTGTGCGCTACTTTTTTCTTATCTCTTCCTTCCGTATTACCCTTTGCTTTTAGTATATAGGTCATGATGAATTGTTTTTAATTAAAATGTTGCAGGCTTGTTAACATTATCAGCTCATCAAACTTTTCTATAATCTAGCTCAAGCTTATCACTAATAATAATACCAATAATAACAATAACAATTGCAAGTGCATCTTAAAATTGATTAACCCTAGAAAGTAGCGCACGCAAAGTCAAGTTCCGACGACGTCTACGACGCACGAGCCATAATAAAAATCAAAACACACAGTTCTAACCGTATGCCGATTATTCATAATGTCTTTTGTATGCATATATATACAAGCCTGGTAACATATTTGCCAGTTGTTAGTTACTGCGATTCTTGACTCTCTTTCCAGTTTCAGCACCGCGCCCCCTTTTTCCATATCGTGTTAAATATTATTTATTAATTAAGTTGACGCTATTTTCTACCCATTTACCTTAATGCAGATATAGCCAGCCGGTTTTATGAAAGTCACTGGGAGTGTCAATCTCTCTCTTTCTCTTTCCGCACCCTTTTTCTCTTGTACTTTTGAGTCGCGTGAGGTGTGAGCTTTATAAATGGTTAAATACTATATGGGGACAGAATGAAGATTGGACTTCTGTTTGTGTTTGCAAAGCTTTTCGCTGTGGGTCAACACTGTATGCAAAGTCAAGAAGAGTGTTGAAAGAGAGAGAGAGAGAGAGAGGAAGATGTGACGTGAGCGAAAGAGCAATTGAGCGGTAAACTTAAACTTCGCCTGACCCTTGGGCAGTGCCTATAAATAGCCAATAATTAGGCTTTATGAGTGCTTCACATTAGAGTTGTGAGTGAAGTGGAACGGAATGGAATTTGTGGAATGTTGGGCGTTTATAATTGATGGTACTCACATTTCCGTAACTTCTCATACTAGAAGGACTCAGACTGAAGAGTCTGCCCAGCTGATGATGATGTGTGGGAGAACCAATGCTATTCGCTGGCGATATGGAAGTATTTATATCCGTAAACAACGGCGAATTCGAGTGATCTATAATAAGTAAGTAAGTAAGTAAGTAAGGAAGTAAGTAAGTGACGTCACAAACTTACCACTCAAATCCAATGCTGGTGACATATCCTTGGCAAAGGCAAACAAATCATTGTTGTTGCGTATGTCCGATGAGTTGAGCGTTAAGCTGGGCTTACGTACACCCAAGAAGCTGGAGGAGGCAGAGGAGCAGCCGCTGCTACTACCCCCACCACCACCATTGTATATCGATGGAGTTGTGTTGATGCTGCTGTTGTGGTTGGGTGAAACATTGGGCAACTTGTGTGATTCCAAGGGAGATGCAGATTTGGGTATAAAACTGTTTCCATTGCAGTTGCCTCCTGGTGTGTGTCGTTTTAGGAGCGGCGCTGGTGGCAGCTGTGAAGGCGAATGGCGATATATATTGCTCGTTTGGGCAGGGGGCAGTGTGACTGAATCACCCTGTTGCTTGGGTATTGCCAGACGCAAAGTTTGCCTCGCTGCTAGCCTACGTGCAGGCGCAAATTTATTGGCAGACGCCTGGCTGCTGTTATTGTTGGTGTTGGCAATGCTGTTGCCGTTGCTGGTGTGGTGAGCTTGCGCTGCCGTATTCACGAGCTGTGGTGAATTCATTTTGTTTACGATCGAGAGCGAGAGAGAGAGAGAGAGCACGCGGCGTATGCGCAATTTGTTGTTGTTCGTTTTTATCAATGAATTCGTGTTGTTGTGATTGTTATTGTTTGTTATTGCTGCTAGCTTTTCATTCAACGCCGCTCTGCAGTTGCATAATTGCATAAACAAACAAAGTAGAAATTACTGAATTATGTATAAACCACAGAGAAAACACAGAGGAGGAGTTAATAACACTAACAACAACTTGACTTGCAATTTGTCGAGTTTTTTATTGAATTATATAAACTGTATGATGCATTGGGACGTGCCCCTGTCTCGCTGTCAGCGGCGTCTTCAGTTGTCTGACCCACTTTTTTTTTGTGGCAGTCAGCAAAGGCGACAACAAACTGCAGCCAACACCTTTTCTGTTATTTCTTTTAGCACTCGCTTAATTTATTATTGCTTTTGACTTGTTTATTTATATTTTCCTTTGTACGTATGTGTGTTCTTTAGCTTTTTTTTATTGCTTTGATTGTTGTCGTCGTTTTGAACTTGAGCTTTACGTGGTCGGCTTTAATTTGGACGCGACACAACGACGAAGAGGGTGGAGGGACAGCAAATGGAGACTATGTCTCAGATTCTGGCACTGAGAAATCGCGATGTTGCGTTGCTTAATTTTCGTGACTTGCGTGGGAGCTGCCATAATAGTTCATATGCCATTAAATGGCGTGCTTAATCTGTAATACACCTATGTAGAGGAAGAGAGAGACAGGGACAGAGAGATATAAAGTTATTTTAGTTTTAATTGCACACGTTAAATACTTGAAAACGTAAAATATGTGTTGATATGTGTAAAAGACTCTATTGACCTTACAAGTTTTTGAGAATAGAGTTGGCAGGAGCTTTTTAAGTTGAAGGTTAAGCTTTAAGCTCTGCAACTACTTAATAAATCTTATTTTCTGTAATTAATTAGCTTAACAGACTTTAAATCCTCATACAAAATCAACTGTCAGTTATGTAGAACTTGTTAAAAATATTACATGTTACTTAATTGAAGCTTAAACCACTTGGGAATTCTAAGCCAAAGCCAGTTAAGAACTAATTAAGGTGTTATATATGCAAATTCCGAATTAAAAGTTACTTTTTGTGAGATATCTTTTTCGATGTAATTCAATTCAATTTGCTTGTCAATCTTGGGTGAAGTTTTATGTATTCAAATCAATTGCCAGCCAGCTGACAACTAATTAGCAGCGATGTCAGCTGGCTGCACCGACTGAATGTCAAACGATATAGATAGATGATGGATAGTGTCAGGTTCAATTGTCAAATGTGACAGCGACATGGCCTACGAGAAAGATACACACACACTTATAATGAGTTTGAGATTCTTTTTGCTATGCAACAACAGAAAATTTGCATAGCTTGCAAGCGAATTTGTGAAAAGCCGTCGGCCTTTGGCGGCGGCAAATGCTGTTTGTGACCAAACAGAGCGTTTTAGCTGAATTTCTGGCATATTTGCACACGGATTTACAATAAATTGCAATTATGCAAATGAAGCGAGCAGCAAGAAACGCTTAAAGTCTGAGAAAAACAAAAATGCCAACATTAATCACTGAGATTACTTGGGCACAATTTAGCAATTATGGATATTGACGGGGCGTGTCAATTGGGCACTTGATAAATTATAAAAAGCATAACCAAACAAGTCATTTTCATTTGCCATACGTCAGTCCTCTGATACTACTCGGCTGTGGGTCAAGTTCAAATTCAACTAGCAGGCCATCTAGAAATGTCTGTTTTCGCTTTCGTTTTGAAAAAAAAACAACTCAAAATTTAGCCCATTTCTTAGCCATGGGAACAGAAGGACTTCAGATAAAACATCTACGCTCTTTCATGGAGCTTACCCCTGCAGATCAGGAGCGCTGTTTGGAAAGCTTTCGCACAGATCCGCTCGAGGAGAAGAATGTGCTGAATAAGTATATAAAGCGCACCGAACAGTTAAGGAAACATGCTCACGAGGATGCTGTGGACAATGAGTTCTTTCTCTGCTTCGATGTGCATCCCATGAACTTTAAATTTAGCACAGTTTTATTCTGTATCTGTGGCGTAACACATCATTCCTACTATGTGCTGTATGCGAATGTGATTGAGGACACTAAGCTCGAAAGTTTGAGTCAGTTTATATGCGATCTGTTGGCCAACATAATAACTGTAGAAGTGCCAAAGCTAAAGGAATTTACACTCAAGTTCGTTCTGTGCAGGAACAATCCGCTAAATAATGCTGTATTCAATATGTTCTCACAATCGAAAAGGACTTCTATACTGAACAATACTTTTCCCTTTATTCTGGAGACAAATGTGCTGAGACAATCACATCTGCATGATCCCTACGTGCAGTTGGCCTGGCTGGAGATAATGCAGGGCAATCTACAACAGAATACCGTGCGGGAGATATTTCAAAAGCATCGCGATGTTGCCATTGCCAAAAACAATACAGCTCTTAAGCTGTTTGTCGAAGATTTCGCCAACCTGGCCCGGGACCTGCTGGACTCTAGGTTTACGGTGAATCTGCGTCTGTGCACCATGGAGCGAATTGATTACTTTGAGCAAGTTATACGCGCTCACATGAAACACTACAAGGATCGCGTTGCATCTCGCATATATCTCTTTGAGCTAATTCGAGCACTCATTCACATTTATAGCCTCTGAGTTTTGGGTTTTGTATAAAATTGGCTAGTAAATCAAATTGTAAGTGTAAAAAATATAATTCGTTGATATTTTCAATTGGTTGGTCTTGTCATGTAAGTAGCGTTGCTTTTATAGCGCTTTTGACACTCGGGCAGCAACAGTCAGGATGGCCGAGTGGTCTAAGGCGCTGCGTTCAGGTCGCAGTCTACTCTGTAGGCGTGGGTTCGAATCCCACTTCTGACAAGAAATTTTTTATACATTTTTTTTTATGTTTTACATATAAAAGTTTCGCCTTTTTATGTGCATTTTGTATGTTACATTTAGCAATTAGTGATCTTTTGCAAGTTGAATAACCCTACAGCACATTAAAAATCAAAGCACTTTAACTGCTGCCATAAAAACCACACATATCTTATCTTTCTCGTTTATAGACTTGCCATTGACAACGCATTTAAATGCATTAAACGTGCTCCAAAGGGCTTTATAATACTTTTAAGTGAGCTCCATTTACACGCGCCAGATATATGTATATAGCAAGGCTTATCAAAGTACGGACTATGATTCCATATGTATTTGTTTATAAACATCTGCGGTACGTGTGAACTTAGCTTGAAATTTTACCTGTTCCCCCATTTATCGCATGCTTAGATAATAGCATTTAAATGGTTACAGATAAAAAAAAAACAGCTCAGACCTTGTCCGACAAATGCTTCGATTTTGATTCTGTTGACGCAGTTGTTTTTTTTTTTTTTCTGATTTGCGAAAAGCTCAGCAATATAATAAAAAAGACATAATACCAGAACTGACCCAACCAAAATGGCATTGAGCTCGTGCCCTGAAAACTCGAAACTCAATTGTGTCAACTTTCTACAGTTTGTTTATAAACAAATGCGCCAAAGAACATTGCAATATTATACACACTGTGTATACTAATAATAATGGTGTCAATTTCCTATAACCCATTTGTCAAAACAGATTATAGCAAACCACTTAACACACCTTTTGTCGGTGCAATCTTTTTGACACACGATATTTGATAGAATTATCAACTTCGAGAGACTTCTCTCTCTCCCTGAAAAAAACTGATTACATAATAATATTTGCTATACAGAATAGATTTGCGCTGGAGGCGAAGGAAAATAAGAAAAGTTCAATGGCAATGCGGAAAAATTGTGTGCGGTATGTCAAAACATTTCATGCCATTTGGTTTTTTCCCCTTAGATAAACAAACAATTAGCTGAAAATGCGCATATGCATATTGTACTATAACGGAAAATACTTTCAGAAAAACACACAACGCACATTCACACACATTTCTATGTACAACTATAAATAGTATTTAAAAATTACACTTGTCGGCATTAAGTCAAAGCGTATCTTTAAAAAATACTTGTGAACAATGCTCAGCTATTCTTTAACTTACAACTACAAATGCAGCCGATTGTACTTAACGAACGGAACTGAAATTGAATGCGCTACAATTTTAATTTATGCAAAACTGACATAAATGAACACTGCGCCTAATGAACTTTTCAACATAAATCAAGTGAAAATGTCGCCAAGTGGCGAGAAACTCATTAAAATATCTCAGCTAAGATAAAAAGCCAAACAAAATATCATAAATAATATATGTATGTATATGGGAAAAACAACAACAAAAGCGACCGCTTTTAATGAGTGTGTATTGTAAGAGAAAATGACACGCCTCCAAACCGCATTATTAGCGCCCAGAATGCGGGTTAACCTCATTTTCGAAACTCTTTTTTTAAAGTTTTTTTCAGGGCGGAAAGGCTTAAGAGCAAAAAAACCAGCTTATTTACAAACAAATCGGTAGATGTTCTTTCATGACTAATATCTCTTTCTCGTTTTTAATACGATTTTCTCGCTGCCCAGCCCACAAAAAACAGCAACGATAAGATTTATCTAGAGGGAAATAAAATGTTGTCGGCATTTGTTCACAAACAGCAGATCGAATCAGCTTAAAATGCAATTATTTTGCCATAAAATTGCATCTAAATTATACATATTTAAAAGTGCTGCCAACCTGCAATAAGTTAGCTGCTTATTAGTTAACTAATCATGCCCATATATGTTCACAAATTAACAGCTTGGCATAAAGAATCCCTTGTAACAACAGTTTCCATAAAGTTATTTATAGCACTGTGCACAGTTAACAGTGCGCATTAACAGCACTTGGTCAAGCAGTACTACATCAGCGTTAGCTGCCCCCACACTAACAGTCAGGATGGCCGAGTGGTCTAAGGCGCTGCGTTCAGGTCGCAGTCTACTCTGTAGGCGTGGGTTCGAATCCCACTTCTGACAAGAACTTTTTCCAACTTTTTGCAAGATTTTTTTTTATATTTTTTATTTAAAATTAATTTTACTAACGTTCTTTAATGTAAAACCATACATTCAGTGACGGAAATAATTAAAAATATCTTTTGTTTGCTCAAAGAACAATTTTAAAGTGCCGGCACATGTTTTGTGTGTGTTTTTTATGTGTGGGTGTCATCTGCTGGACTGATGGAAAACAGCAGCCACACGCAGTTGGCTTTTAAATGAAACTGTGTTGTGGAAAAATTACCCCAACAAAACAAAAACCATTTAAATCTGCCAATAACCAAATTGATAACTCACAAAGTTTGTTTTGCGCTAACAACAATTTAATTACGTGTTTTATTTATGTACTTATTTATGTGTTCAGATTGTGTGTGTGTGTGTGTGTGTGTGTGTGTGTTTGATCGATTTATCTGCGCTTTGAATCTTTGCCCTTATTCCTGCCATTTGACTTTTATGTTTGATTTTTATGCGCATCTGTATTGATGTGCAATTAAACAAAAGCCAGACAGCTTCGACATGTATATTGTATACAAAATGTATTCATTTTGTTTTCTTTTGTGTGAATATATATTTGAATATACTTATACGTATGTATGTGCAACTTACAGAAAACGCAACTCATAATCACACACACTGAAACGGCGGGGCAAGTAGCCGGCGGCGGGACCCGGTCAGAAAGAATCTCGTGCGGCAGATAAGCAACGGAAGCTGCGGTTTCTTGCTGCTCTTTTCTGAATATGGATATGAAGGAGATGGCTGAGGAGAATATTGGGATGTTGTTGCTGACGGCTGTTAGCTGTCGGGCCTCGTCCCCGTTGGTGTCTCAAATTCCTTCAAGTCAATCAACCCGTCAGTTGCTGCTGTTGCTTCTCCTCTTGTTATTTTGTTATTGTTCTGGTTCTTGTTGTTTTTACTGTGAGTTTTTGCTGCTTTGAAACGGAGGCGCCCAAACGACGGTCTGACTGACCGGACGAACTGTTCCGCACGTAATGTAGTACGTTCATATATTTTGGCGCTGGCGTTTTTATATTTATAGACACATGGAAGACACATAAAATTTCAACGTAAGATTTCGTAATTGCATAGCAGGAAAAGCTAAGAAAATGCGCAAAAGTATTACGACTCTTTCATAGAATACTGAAAAAGGATTCACAAATATTTCCGTTCACTTTCAGCGTTAAATACACTAACAAAACTAAAACGCACGTATGTAAGTTACTGAACTAAAGCAAACCACGGCGCATGGCTGTAATTTTCCGTTAAGAGAACTTCTCGAACCGACGCGTTGCGCTTTGTGCTGTTGACTGCAGCGGCAGCAAAGCAACAAACAGCAAGCAAACTCAAAGTAAGCCGATCGGCGATCGCACAAAGCTAACTAACGTAAAGGTTGTTTGCTTCTCTCTCTCTCTCTCTTTAACACGCAGTGCGCAAGGCTGACGTCATAGCTGTTAGCTTCTGAAAGCGAGCGTTTTGTTAAACAGATCCCACACTTGTGACGTAAAGCTCGGTGCTAAAAGCTAATCTTCTTTGAAATTATCAACAGAGAGAGCGGTCCAAAGAGAGTGAGAGCGAATGAGTAAACAGCATTTGCGCGTTTTGTGGTGTGCCATAAAGTTTTGTTTTTATTTGTCTTGGCTTCTTCACATCTTCACACACTGACACAAATGCGTGGGCCGTTCACACACACACACACAAACACACACCAGCATTGAGCGCTCAGATGTCAAAAGCTTCGTTCGACTGATGCACGTGCAGCGTCAACTCTCGCAACGTAAATACCATAAACAAAACAAAAAACAAAAAGTGTCAAGAGATGATGAAGAAAAAAAAATAAATACTAAATTGCATGGCTAATTTAATTTCTATTAGGCGAGCGGCAAAAACAAGCATTTGAACATGTTTTAAAATTGATTTCGAAACGCTTTCTTTGTGCCTGTGAGCTCTCGCTTAAACATTACGTATACGCCCCCATAATCTCGTATTGTATACATACGTGTCTGTTGCGGTTATAAAAAAGAGCGAAGAACAGACAAACATCTAGAAATGCTATTCGGCATATAAGAATAAAAATAACAACAATGAAACCTGTTAATTAACTCTGTTCAAATTTGGCATAAAATGTCGCGACGGCGCGCAAAAAAAAAACCTCAAAATATATTTTAAAATATTGATTAATGCTCGAAGCGGTCAAAGTGTGACTCCAATTGTCTGGCGGCTTCAGCTACTTTTGGCAACTTTGAACTTGAAATAGTGTGTTGACTTCTCTTACACTTCTGTTGCGGGTGGTTTTCAAGTTAATACCAATTCAAAATAAACATTAATCTTTCAGATGTTCAGAGTATTAAAACGTGATTAGATTCTGTTGGTTTTAAAAAATAAATTGCTTTTTAATGTTGTATTAATCAAATTTTAGGAGTCAAATCATACTTACTTAAAATCATAAATTATAAATAATAAAAAAAAAAAAAAAAGGTTTTGATAGAGAATTTTTTGAGGTTATGATTTCAACATGAGTTGTTTCAGCCCTTTTATTTGAAAGTTTTTATGTTCTTGCAATGAAATGTTTTGACCACGTTAAGTTGGGAAAGTTTTAGAAGAATTTAAAAACAAATATTCCAATCTTTTCTATGTCTTCTTTTGCTTGTAAGGTTTATTAACTTCAGTATCATAACTATTTATCGTTTGCTGTTGTTGTTGTTGTTGTTGTTGTTGTACTTGTTGACCCACTTAACTGGGCCATTGTAATGCTAATTTACAAGCTCCAGCCGCGTTGGCTGCACCCACTGCAGTTATTGCCACTGCCACACAGCGGCTCCCCCGTTGCAGCGCTCTATATACAATTTGAATAAATGTTCTTTTTTATATTCTCATATTTATACATATTGTGTCAAGCTGACAGTAGCATAAATTTTGATTGATGACTGCTGATTGACATTCGGGCAATTTGCTAATTTTATTTCAACTGCTTCTTTTTCATGTTTTTTTTTTATTAGACAAACTATATAGAAATGGGTCACTTGTCTAAGAACTAGAGTATCATTAATCACAATGAATTTATGTTGTTGAGGTATGTTGGGCTGTGTGCGTACGTGTGTGTGTGTGTGTGTGTGTGTGACTTAATGGATAAATAACATAGTGTACTGGTTATTTCGTATGCACTGAAAGCGTAAACTTTAATTAACTTTAGCTGTCAGGTCAGCCAACTGATTAACATATATATAAATGCCTATCAAATGTCTACAATCAAGCTATAAAAATGAAAATATCATTCGACGAGGCCTGCCTCAAAGTCAAAGTGGAGCAGCAGCAGCAGCAGCAGCAGCAGCTAATTGAAATGCATTGAAAGTGCGTGTGACCAGCGCAACAAGTGGTTGCAACAACAACAACAAGTTGCAGCTGCTGCGTGTGAAATGTCAACAGCATTGAAGCAGCAACCGGGGAGCAATTTGGCCGCCGGCCAGTTGACATTTGCCGGTGGCATAAAATTATATTATTCGACTATAACTTAATTATTTTGCATAACTCATTGTAAATGCACGGCAAACTTCAACAACAACATCGACAATGGTCGGTGGGTGGGCAGCGCCTTTTTGTTTTTGGAATATTTTTTGTTGACTGCTGTCATTTGTTGCATAATAAATGCAAATAAATATAAAAAGTGACACTTGCCAATTGGCGAACTTACTCAATTTGATATATGTATTTGACCTGATTCCACACTAAAGTTACTTTTTATTATTATGATTATTATCATTTCGAAAAAAACATAATAATTGTACAGATTTAAGACTTGTTAACGTTTTGTTGTTATTTTGTTGCACGCTGTCAGTGTGTACACACCTTTCCACGAGACGAGACGAGACGAGTGCAATTTGTCTCTGCCTTTGGGCGCCACATGCAATTTTTCATTCACTCGCGTAGGCAGCCCAAGTTCAAAAGAGTTAAGCGTGATTGGCCAACATATGTACATATGTACATGTAGTACATGGCGTATACTTAATGACCAGGCAGCCATTGAATGCCGTTGGTTTTTCAACAGGTGTCGTGCAGCAGTCAGGATGGCCGAGTGGTCTAAGGCGCTGCGTTCAGGTCGCAGTCTACTCTGTAGGCGTGGGTTCGAATCCCACTTCTGACAATTCGTATCTTTTTGGCTTTTTCTCATTATTCTTAAGCTTTTTACATATCATTTGTAGATCATCCAACTCTCTAATCTCTTTACAATGGAAAGCACTTGTTTGCTTGTGTTCGCCTCGCCTCCTCTGCAATTTGTTTCAATTGCACTTGTAAATGTGCGGTTGCGTTAGGCGCCATTAAAAATTACAAGTAAATCAATTTTTGTGCGCTTAATTGTCAATATTCTAATCACATAATCTGTTTGCCTTCAAGCATTTCCAGCTTACAGTTAAGACCACACACACACACACACACACATATATACATTCACACAACTCACTGATGATTAGTATCGCGGTCTGGCATCGCCGAGACGACGCCATCAATGGCACAACTAATCATTCATTCAATCAAACTACTGAAACGTTCAGTCGACCGTAATTCAAATGCAACTGAAGGCAAATTGCTCAGCAGACAAGTTTTTCTTTAAAGGGTTCTGGAGGATAATCGTTTAGACATTGATGCGGTTATAAAAAACTTACAGCCCTATTTGTAACAATGATCATGATCGTAAAATGCAATTAGTTGCTTTGAACTAATAATTAGTCGGTTCAAATTCCAGCTTGGTTGTATAAAATGAAAACCTATAAAAAAAACCCAGCCATTAAAATTTTTTACAAACACAAGGCGTTAAGCATTGAGGCTGGTTAAAAACTGGCTGTTAAACAAATGACAGCAAAAAAAAACTCTTTACACAATTTAAATTGACATGTTAGTAAAGAAAAAATATGAATGATGTGACAAGACGACGTCTTATCTGCAGTTTTTCTCAAAAATATAAATATGTATGTATTTATAATTTTGAATGAGCAACTATTGAAATTTATTGCATCCACAAGTTGCCAATTGATTGGCTTTTAAACAGCAAATATAAATTCGTATTGCTTACATCGCCACAGCCTCCTCTCCGTAAGGCAACATTTAACACCTGTGGCTTTCAGTTGTAATTGAATGGAATAGCTTTTAACACTTTTATTAAATTTTTTGAATGTTAATTACTGCCAAATGAAAATTCCGAATGGTCACTGCAATTTATGACAGGCAATTAAGATAAGATTTATTCGTATTTAAAATGTGCAAACAAGATCTTAAGTGTTTATCATTGAGCAAGTGAATGATATTATAAATGAAAGCTTTCGTGGCACACGAAATTTGATCTCTTTTATCAGAAGACAAAGCTTTTAGATGGTATACCACCCTAAAATTATAACACTAAAAGCACACGCGCTCTCCAAAACCAAGCTTATAACAAAAAAAAAACTCGTGACATGAGCTTTGAGAGAGCAACGAAAGCGCCAAGCCGAAAAGCTTTTCAGCACGTTTTACAATCCACTTAAAATGACGCAGGCGAAACTTTTGGCAGTCTTTGAGATACCGTGACGTAGCTTTGACAGAACGTAAATCAGAGCCAAGCGCTGTAGACCGAAAGTCGAGGAGAAACCACAAATCCATGTGGAAAATATAACAATAAAAAATGCAGCTGCACAAAAACAGTTGAATTAAAAGTCTGAAGTAAGCAACGAAGCAAAGAAAGCTCTTTAAGAACTTGAGCAAACAAGTACTGATAATCGTGCCAGGCAAAAAGCACGCCTCGCTAACAACGTGTTATGACGGTGACTGTGGCTTGCAGAGAGGTTATTCAACTCGAAACTGTGGCTCTCTAAAGATCGAAAGGTATGTATGCTCGTCATCAACAACTAAATAGTGTTTTACTCTAGTTAAGCATTTGATAATAGAAAGAAACGAAAAGAAAAACACAGTCAACAAGTGTCGCTGCGTGCTTCTGCAACCTCCGCAACAATTGAGGACGGCGAAGCAGCGACGCAAGAAGCAGCGTAAGCGTTGTTCTAGCAGAGCTTTTTATATGTATGTTCATATATGCAGTTGCCTACAAAAGCTTTCATGTCATGTGAAACTGCAGCGACGGCAGCGTCGTGCTACTGCCCGAAAGCTGCAAAAGAGAGCGCTAGAGCTTTTAACTTTTATTTCATTGCTTGTGTGTGTGTGTGTGTGTGTGTGTGTGTGTTCCTCTCAGCTTATGCTCAAGCTACGTAGATAAATAAATTATCAGCTCACTTTATGTAAACATTGCATTAATTTATCTGTATGTATGTATTTGTTTTGAAGATTTCGTTATCCATAAAAAAATGAGCGATCTTCGCATTTGCAAGGCCATGTCGCTGCATCCCAGCGCCAATCTTTGGTCTCCCATGTGTCTAATGGGCTGCAATGCGACTCCAGCGGAGCTACGTCGATTCCCAGTACACGATGCTGTTCGGTAAGTTCATATGCCCAACTTTAATTCAATGATTACCTAAAGCCGATCTACATTTGAAACCAGTTTATGAACATTAACAACAACAAAGCTTGGTGCGCATCACAAATTCTCTTGCGCGTTTGTTTGTATTTAAATATGCTTGCTTGTACATGTTAAATGCATGTAAGCTAATAATATTCCAGACAAGAAAGAAGAAAAGTTGCCTATTTGAGAATGAGCTTTTGCTTTGGCTTGTCTTCTCTGTCAAGTCAAAGGTTATTGAACCTTCTGCGCCCGCATCAACTTCATAGAAAAATTTCAATGCCATGGCGAAAACACACAAAAAAAAACAACAAGTACAAGCTATACATGCATATGTTTGTGTGTGCATTTGTATTGCAATTATGCATATTGTGGGTGTGAGGGAAACAGCGACAGCAGCATAAGAAGCTGTGTCCCACACACACACACGCACATGGATATACTCCCCAATGGTTTATTTTTAACTCTCTTGCTCTCTCTGGTAATGCATTTGCGGCGCGCTCAGTTGGCCGTGAAGTTTTTGCTACAAAAACAGTTCTGTGCAGTTCTGGAACTGTTGTTCCCCATCAGCATTGGCATGAAGCTTAGAGTGGATGTAAATAGTGTTAACAAATATACATAATTAGCAAGCAACCAAAAGTATTCCAAAGTGATTGTCAATTAAAATAAATAATTAAGGTAAATAGTTTTAATCCGTGTAATTCTAGAGTTAGTTGTGTTTGTGGCTATTCATAAAGCAAATACATAAACAGCAAGTAAGCTTGTTATTGTTTGGAAGAGGGGGCGGCAAGGTAGGGTAAAGTGGAAGCAGCCGTAGAACGCCGGCACAAGACGCATAACAAACTTCCGCTCTGAGAGGAATAAGGAAAGAGAGAAAGAGAGCAGCGAAAGCACCCACACACACACACACACACACGCAGGCAGACAAACGTGTGCAAACGCAGACACAAAGAGTATGTGAGTGCAGTGCAGCAAGCATAAAAGCGCTTTTTGCAGCGACAACTTTTTGGCGGCGATGGCAAGAACTTTTCATTAGCTTGTACAAACTTCGTGTGAAAGAGCGAGATGGGATCTAATTTTAAAGCTCTACAGTAAAAGCACTGCAAAAAGAACGCAACTTCAGTGCAGCGCGTTACAGTAAACAAAGAACTTCCGAGGTGATCGCAACGTTGAACAGCGCTTGATATTTGAAAATTGGGTAATTTCTCTAGATGTTAAGTTAACTCACATAGAACAGTTATTTAGTAGTGTTTGTTGTTTGCTGCTTGAAAGCTCTTTCACTTTAAAAACTCTTTGCAATTGTTTGCGACGAATTGCGTTGTTGACCCAAGCTGAGCTTGCATTTTCTGCTAGCCAGAGAAACGTGCTCTCTCTCTCTCTCACACACACACACATATACTCATTGAAATTCCTGTTGCAGCTGCAACCAGTGGCTACGACATTTTGCAGTAAGCGAGCAACTTGTGAGGGCACTTGGAGGCGTGAAAAAGCTGCGCATCTGCTTTAGGCATTTTAGCCAGCGCAAGGCAATGGCCAAAACGCGCATGAAGACGACGCCGTTGCGTGCTTCCAAGCCAAATAAAAAACAACAACAACAACAACAAGCGATACAGCGACAACATCTGCCAACAACAACAACAACAACAACTGAAACAATGGCAACAACATCTACCAATCCAATGGCAGACAGCACAACAATTGAACTGGTCGATGTGAGTAAAACTGAACTATGAAATAAACAAACATGAGTCAAAATTATTTACATTTTAGAGTTCCACTGCGAAAGTACAAAAGACATCAAAGGAGAAATCGGTGACTACCATAACACCAGTACCGCAACGTTCCCACTCCATCTGCTCTTCCTCGTCCGTCTCCAGCGATGTCCAATCGATCAGCTCCGACTATGAGGCCAGCATGCCACTCTCCGCTCTGGTAGATGCACATGCTCTAAACGGAGGCGGCAAGGCAACAGCCAATGGCTTGGGCAAGAAACGCAAACTCTATTTGATAACTGAAAAGTCGGATGAGAAGAATGCCAATGGGGGTCAAGCCAATGGTCAGAAGCGTAAGATGTTTGTGGTGGTGGAGCAGGAGAAGGATTCGACAGGCAAGAAACTGATGATTGTGACGGACAAACCAAAGGCGAATCTCACCCAGCACTTGGAGAAGTTTCTACCCGAGATCCTCAGCTGCATACAGGGCAAGGAGCAGGCACAAGAGCAGGCGCAGGCGCAGGCGCTGGCACAAGCGAAGTTGAAGCTACCAACGCTTAAGGTGCAGCAGCCAATCAAACAGGAACCGCTTCCAACGAAACCAACTCCACCTGTGGTGCATAAGCCGCACATCACCCTGCCGCCCAAGAAGAATCCGACAAACTTTGTCAAATTGGAAGGATCTCCGGGAGTCACACTGCCCGCCAGTGTGTCCATATTGCCAGTGCAACCCGTCAAGGAGTCGTCGCCGTCGCCGCCGCCGCCGCCGCAGCCAGAAACCGAGACAAATATCAATCTATCGCCCGATTTTCGGTTTCTCATGAAGATATTGCCCAAGCTGGAGCACATACCCGAACCGCACAAGCAGCATGTCAAGCGTTCCATACAGATCTTTGTCGAGGAGAGTTACAGTCACTATGGCAAAAAAGAGTAACAGGACTAGAAGCCACAACGAGAGAAGTTCACTTATCATTTTAGGACGTATTGATTTCCTTAAGCATTTTAACAATTTTATTTATCTAAGACTGATTCAAACAAACATACATATATGTATTTTTTTTAATTGTAAGATAAGATACATATATATTTTATGTAAAACCCTATCAAAAGAGAGAAATGGGTGTAATTTTATATTTGTAGCCATACAAGAAAACATGAATTCTGAAATAGTTTAAGCACTGAATATAAATGAGAGCTTTTAAGCCATGAACTAAATGATTTTGATTTGTGTTTCAGGTTTTCAGAGCAGTTTGCAACGGAAAAGTTAATGAACCTAACATAGATTGGAAATTAGCAGAGCTGAGTTAACAGCCCTGTTAAGTTATACGCATGAAAACCAGCTCGTCGAACTTAACGAAAAACTGCTTTACTCCTCAGCGACGCGCAGCTGATTTTGTTTTGATTCTGGCTGCTATGCTGACTTTCCGCGACGTCCCGCCATTTCTGATTTGTTTTTACCATTGTTTTGTTTTGATTATTGATAGCTGTTGGTGAATTTCGCTTTGAACTGCATGAGCGCTGACATGCAAACACATCTCATAGTATGTATGCATTTGGGCACACAGCATTTGCTTTGAATTTGGCTGTTTTGCTTATTCTTGCGAGCTGGGTCTGTTTCTTTATGCGAAAAAAGAGTATAGTGGTTGTGTACAAAAGTATGTAACAGGCGAAAGTAAGCAGCTCTGAATCCATAAAATATACATATTCTTGATCTGAATGAACACATCGACCTTGGTGACAAGCACTTAATACAAAATATTGAAAATCTATGACAAGTTATCATTCATCGAAATCGATTGAGAAACAACATAGATATCGAAGACTGAAGTTAAGTAACAGAATATACAACAATTTACTTAACTGTATAATTATAAGTTTAGGGTATATTCTAGCGGGAACTAGAGCTTCGATAGTGGTTTAAGAACCATGCCGGGTTCATTCCGCTACTTTTTAAATTGGCGACAGACTTACGGACAAGCCCTTATCAGTAAGCAGTGCAAAGCATACTGAACTTTTCCCAAAAATGAAAAACAATTGCAATTTTGTTTTCGTATCTTTTGTTTTTTTTGTTTATTTTTTTTTTTGCATTGTAATTCCAAAGAACTTTATTTAGTTTGAAAGCATTTTTTACTGGTTTTGTTTCATTTTCAAATGTTTTATGTTTTCCATTTTACGTTATAATAATATTAGTAAGTCTAATGTTGTTGTTAGTTAATACAATGGGGTTAGTGTGTAGTATGTTAAGTTATGTTAAGTATGTTATTCTGGAAAAGTGTATCGTTTTCATATCATATTATAATGTACAAGTTGTGGTTGCGAGATTCAGACGCTAACTATACGAAAAAAACGTATGTATCAATTTAGTTAGTGTGTTTATTTTGTTGTTCATGGTTACCTTTATTATGTGTGAGAAGATTATATAATTACATATATACAGTTTGCTTTGTTTTAAAGGACAGTTTTCTTTTGCTCTATATCGCGTGCAAATTTTGTTGAGAGATTTTTTTCGTAGTAATTTATTTGCGTTTTCTTTTCCAAAATGTGCTACATTGGTATTTTCACATATAGTACACATACATGTATAGAGTTTTTACAACATTTATCAAATTTCCCAATATATATACGCATATTTGTTTAATAATTGGTATGCCTTCAAAAAGGTTTGTATATAATTATTTTTATTGTATTGTTAACTACTCGTACATTGTGTGTTGTGTCCTACATATTTATTGGGAATTTTAGGAGGGAGAGGTTGTCTATTTAAATAGTATATGATTTCGTGCGTTATATTTTTTACATGCTGATATTTAATGGGTTAATCTTGTGTGTGGGCTTATAAGAAAAAATTACACACACCGACACCGGCTTACATTTGACTCAATATATATCCTACTATCATCAATGAGAAGCAATCACAAAGTTTTCTATATATTTATATTTATATTTTATATGCCATTATAGGTTGGGGTTTATGTATTTACACAATTTTAGTTGAAGTTGCACAAAGCTTGCAGGTTTCCACTCTAGTCTTGGGAACTAAAGCAACTACGATATTCATTATTATGTGTGCAAAGTTTCAAAGCGTGATTTTCTACTCACATTTACATCAAAAATTTATTAATGCTTTGAATATCAGATATATACTTGTTGGGTTAAAAAAACTGTGTCACAATTTCTACAAACAGCCTTTTGTTAAACATGTTAAACGTACATTTATATATTTTTGAGTTTAAGAGTTTTACACTTTATTATGTTTATACATGTTCTTTTCTTTTCTTTTCTTTATAACCTGAGCGCAATTTTGTTTTCTGTTGAGAAAACATATTTTTCTTCTATTTTTGCCAAAACTTTGTCGTATGTTTTATATATTTTTTGGCTTTCTGGCACAAAATTTCATTGTCCTCCATTTACCAATTGAATATTTTATGCATGTATATTTATTAGTTATGAAATATATTTAACAGCAGCCTCATGAACTGCTCGAAAATACCCTATAATAGCTTATATCCCCTCATATTGAAGGATATGTGGTTTTTTTTTATACCTGTTTTGAATATCTGTTGGGTGTTATTTTGCAAATATTGTCCATACATACACATATATATATGTTTATATAGTGTATATCGCGTATAGTGCTTAGTTGTTGTGGTATATTCTTGACAAAAAAATATTTTTTATAGCTATAAATTCTAATTGCAAATGCATTGGGTTTGTGGTTTACTAGACGGCCAGAGACACAAGTGCACCCTACTTTAAGGATAGGGTGTGCCACAAGTTAAAAGGATAAGAAAATAAGAAAAAATTAAAACAATAAGAGCGTTCGGTTTTTTATACAAACAGGTTTACACAATTTTTATTTCGCTTTCTCCGCATTCATTCTGAAAACGTAAATCGTATTTTAGGTAGTTTATACGTAGGTTCTACTATATAATTAGCACATATATTTATATATATAGAAGTAGTACTGCTCCATAATTTTAGGTTTAGCTCAAATACTAATGCAGTGTTATCTGTTTCATTTTAGTTTTCTGGTTTTTTTTCAGTTAACTTAACTAACAATTAACTTATTGAAACATAAGCAAAGACAAAGTAGCTCAACTCACTTCCTTTATTACGTTTATATATATTGTTGTTTTGAAAGAAAAGTGTGCTCTAATGTACATGTTCATCAATGATCTCTACTAAACGTATATAGTTTATGTTTGTTGTGTGTTTAAACTACAACACTAGTTACGGCTTAAAAGTTACTTGGGTTATACATATGTATATACTATATCATATAATAAGTATTGGTGGGGTGTTAAATGTTATATACATGGTGCTTACATAAAGTCAAAATTACATATTCATTATGCTTGTATGTGTGTGTAAAATGCGCTTAATTACTAATTTAGATGATAATTTTGCATTGTATTCGTTCTTTTACAAGTTACAATTAAACAAAAAGCTAAAAGTATATATTCAATGTGTATATGTGTGTGTGTGTGTGTTTAGCATTCGAGTATGTGTGTGTGTGTGTGTGTGACCAAAGACTGTAGTCTATGTATATAAGAAAAAATGTTATTTATAAACAAACGTAGCGGCTATGTTAAAAAATGCAAAAAAAGAAATCGCCTGCTAAACGGGCAATTTTTAACAGTTTTTTCTTAGCCCAGTTTTCTCGTATCTTTAAGCTAACGATTTCATTTTTTGCTTTTCATCATGTTTTTCGTTTTTTTTTTTGCTATGAGATCTCCATGAAAGTTTGAATTCATATTTCTTTTGTTTTTTTGCTTCGCTCTCTCTCATTTATATCGCTAAATTGGTTAATGCATATATATAAGTATACCATATATATGAGTATATATATCTCATATATTTTTATAATATATTTTAAAACTACATACATAAGAAAGCAGCACAGTTAAGAGTTGAAGAAACTTGGGGTTTTTTTTAGAGAACTATCAATTTTTTTTTTTTTTTCTAACGTTTTGCGCCTAAATTTCGAGAAATTACACGATTTATTCAAAAGACTCTACAAATTACGAATACAATTACACATATATAAATTTATATAGATTATATATATATTTTCTTTTATATATAGTTGGTTTCCTACACTTTTTTTAATACATATTTCAAGCATTCATTATTTTTTCCAAAAAATCCATTGACATTTTTGTTTATGTGTATTGCATATAGGCGCGCTTCGTCAACTATCTCATTTTCGAAAGGAAATGGGAGAACTCAGTCTTAAACATACAATATATATAGTTGGGTGTGGCTAGGTTTCTTTCAGCTATGAGCATTTGTTGCTACTTACGAAGAGTTACGAAATCAGGTTGGGAGAAGAAAATTAAACTATATTACACGTTAAACTAATTGAGAATATGTTGTATATATGTAAAAACTAATTCGAAATAGCAAGGCGTTCAAATTCTCGGAACACACACTAACACACATGCACACACTCACACACATACACATACACATGCTGCCTGTGTGTGTGTGTTGGATGCTTGTTGTGCTTGTGTTGCAACTTCTTTGAGCGCCTGTACACATTCACTGGGGGCAGTGTGTCGTCCACTTGTTGGTTTTGCATTCTTTCCTTTCATCTACTACCATTTGGAACTTAACTCTACATACAGTTAGAAGAACAAAATAATAAAAATAAAAATAATATTCATATACATATTGTCATTAACTAAGAATTAGCATTAGTACAAAAAATTATATTGTTTAATTGCAATTTCTTTTTGCTTGCAATTATAATCAGTCCACGGTTAAAATATTTCTTTTGCATATTAAACTAATTTCGAAAAAAGTTTGACTTGTGTTTTGCTTTCCAAAGATTTGCTACAGACACAGATACAGACATATACATACATAAACACACATATTAATAATATATATATAGCATATATTGTAGCGGCAATAATATTATTTTTTGCCATATTTTGTTTAGATAGTTAGAAACCAGTTTCAAAATTGAAGCGCAAATATGTGAAATAAATTGCAATGTTAGTTTAGAAATACGAAACTAATATGTATTTAGCAGCTACTACACATTTAGTTTTTTTTCTCTAGAAAAGAAGAAAATCTATTAATTTAATGCTGTATTTGTTTGTGTGTGAGGTAAATTTGGCAAACAAACTTGTTGTGTGTGTGATTAAATTTAATTTCTTGTTTGTGAGTGTTTTTAAACATTTTTTTGTATACCTATTTACTTTAGATTCTTACAGTTTTCTTAGTTTGCGAATCTGACGTCTGTTTGTTTTTTTTTTTTTTTTTAGGTCTAATTGCTAATTAATTTACATAGATTTTAAGCGCTTAATATAGTTTGTTTGTAATTTTTGCTTATAAGACCAAAAGTTTTATTTATGTTTCTACCAATTTTGTCAAGCACAACAAATATTAAGTTTTGTTGATTAAATTTAAGTTAATCTACGCTTTTAAATTTACATGCGTAGTTATTTGTTTGTTTTCCTTAACATCTATTAAATAATTCATCCAGATTCTGGGTGCCGCAGCATTATAAACAACAATTTTACTTCTTGTTGTCGTTTGGGTCTTTGTTGTTGTTTTATTTTTTAGACTAGTTTCAGTTGAGTTACGTTACATTTTGTGTGTGTGTGTGTGTAGTGTTTGCATTTAAATGTCTATTTTACTTTTGTTATTTAGTTCATTTCTCGGTGGTGGAATGCCTTAACTTTTTCTTGCTGTGTTGATTTGCGTCTCGTTGTCCTTTGTCCTTTGTCCGTTAAGTGTTTGTATTTGTTGTTGCATCATCTTGTAAATTATCCTGGTGTTGCTGTTGTTGTTTCTGTGTTGCTTTTTATATTTTAGGCAGCAATCGCCTCATTTTGCCGTCATTCCCATTGATGCGGCGATGGCGGCAGCTCCGAAGGATGTGCCACAGTGGAGCTGTTATAAAGTGAACACAAATAATTAGTAAACTGTGCATCAAATACACAACCTTAAACATAGAAATAGAGAGCGAGAGATAGAGTGAGATAGTTTGAAAGAAAGAACATGCAACATGTAGCAACTAAGTAATATATACAACATAAAATATAGATATGTGTTAAGCCACAGTAAGAGCCGTGTATAGTAGAAGCATTAAGCATACAACAAAATATATAATTGATGTTGAGCCCACAACAAATAAACAAAAAACATTACAATATACACTTAAAAACTGATATTAAATAATATGTGTGAAAAATTCAAAAGCTACAAACGAAAACAAAACGAAACAAAACAAAAATAAATGATAAATAGTATTTTAGTTATTTTTTATTTACTTGAAGTGAAAATTTGTTTTTGGTAGGTTTTCAAACTACTTTCTTTTTGTATTTTGGACCATTGTCACTGCTGCTCAACTGCACTGAATTTGTTTTTTATATAACATCATAGCGGATGATTTTTCAATATGAATTTTGCTGTTTGTTGTTGCTGGCAGTGTTTTTGACTTTTTAAAGGGGTTTTATGCTCAATGTTAAAGCTATGGGGGCACTTATTTCAAATGTGGCTACAAATCGAATTTTTCGGGTAACAAATGCATGACATATGTAAATGTTTGGCTCAGAGAGGTGGGTGGTGATGGGTGTGGGTGGTGTGTGGTTTGGTTGTGACTGTCATAAAGCTAGTTACAGGCCATGTTTTTTTTTGTTTTTTTTTTTTTTGTGATAAAACAAAAAGTGATAGTTTCATGGCATGCCGAGAACTGAATACACTTGCAGCTAGAATAAATGTACTTAAAATAGGATAGATATTATTTAATCATAAAAAAATTTATAAATAACTGTCCAAAATTATAAAACTAAGACAAAAATCGATTACAAAAAGTTATATCTTGCTGATATATACTTTGTTGATATTTTTAAAGCAATTTTTATAACCTCTGCAAGTGTATTCTGCTCTTAACATTTTATAAAAATACCTTTATATATGTTCAAATTTGATGGCATAATTTTGGCATTGTGTAAATATATTTTTGTACGTTATATACAAGTGTAAATGTGCACAATTGCTATGTAATTTAAAGAGTTTTTACAGTGTGTAAATGGGTAGAGTTGATATTTAATGCTGTACACAATATGCGAAAATAAATTAAATATGTATATGTATATGAAATGCAACGCAAGAAAACATAAATCGAATATGAATATATATGTTGTGGATTTTAATGGTTATTATTTATATCATATATAGTTTTTGGTTTGCTGAAATGTCTATGAAAATTTTATTTTATGCCAATTTATTCTTATAGTTTATCTTGTTTTTCATATATCACCGACCAATTTCTGACATTTATAAACAAATATTTGTTAGGATTTGCCATTTTTGGATGTTGGTATTTTTCTTTATAACACTTATGTACACAAATAGATACGCAAAATAACCCATTTAACAAATAAAGTAAGGAAAATTATGAGTTAAGTTATTTATATACATTTAAAATTAATAGTATAAAGAGTTTCATACACATTTGCATTAAAAAAAAGAGAAACAAAAACGAAAAAAATTATATATGTACATATATAGTGAACATAGGTGTTAAATCATATATATATATGTATATAATGAAAATTTGAAATGATAGATTTTTTTTTTTTTTTTTTTAGCAAGTGTATAGCAATAAATGTATTTTTATGCTTTATCAACAGACCTAAAGATTTCAAGTTCGGAGTTTGTTGCTGCTGCCGAAGGGGGCCCCCAACAATTGTAGTATGTATGTATGTATCTCGATACATATCGATTCTTTTGCGATATTTGGCTTGCTTTCTTTCTTTCTCGCTTGCTTTTTCTGGCTTCGGCAGTTTACAATTATAGTTATTATAGATTATTTTGTGACTTCTGCTCGTTCTCTGTTCTGTGTTTCTTGACTTTTTGCATGGTTAATAATACATATATCGTTATCGATATCGATATCGGTACGCGCCTAGAGTACTTGTTCTTGGCGGCGGCAGCGGCAGCGCAGTAGCAGCGACAGGAGCAGCAGTGCAAGTTGTGGTAGTAGTAGTAGTGGTAGTAGTAGTAGATATTCTCATTCTCATTGGCTTTACAACGCAAATATAATAATTAAATGTAATAGAATTGTTGTTTTAATAATGTATATTATATCGATGTATCGAAAAATAAACACATTAAAATACACGATTTGAAAAAAAGAGAGAAACAAAAAATTAAAAAATTGTATAAAATATATATATTCTTATAGAAATAAACAACGGATAGGTGACAGAGTTAGAGAGAGTTAGAAAGAAAGAGGTGGAGAGTGAGAGAGAGGGGTTGTGTTTTCTAAGGCAGTTATTTTTGGGTAGCTGGACAGTTTTGGACTCGAAGCAGTGACAAAAACAAAAAACTTTTCAAATAGAAAATATAAAGAGAGATAGAGATTTACAAATTTTTGAAAACAACAACATAAGACAGGTTATAAATAGAGACAGACAGTTTGAGAGAGAGAGAGTGGTTAAGAAGAAATTGTTCGATTGGGAATGGAATATCAAGAATTGTGTGTGTGTGTGGGTGTGGGTGTGTTTGCAACGTGCTGCGTGATTGGTTGATCGATAGCAACTCACCTGGCAAAGCTCTTGAATGCCGCACTCTGCGGATTAATACAAAGCGGTACACGGCCCGTTTGCAGCTGCTCAGCAATAAATTTGTGCATTTCCTCTGTACAAAAAAAAAGATAATAAAAGTTAAAAAAAAACTGTTCTGATTAAGGTGACGATTGGACCTACCCTTCACCTGCTGCACGGAGGTAAGCTTACGCTCCCACAGATCATCGAATGGTTGACCGGCGGAGGGCTCAAAGTCCGCCGTATACTGACGCATGCCAGCCGAGGTAGTGAAACAGCATTTGCACATGCACGAATGATAGCGCAAACGTCCCTCATCCAGGTACGGATGCGCCAAAGCATCCGTCACCGAAATGCGCTTATCCTGAACCACAACGGGAAAGGAAAGAAAAGTTAAAGCCAACTTAGAGGAAAGTAAGAAAGTTGTCTTACCGGATCAAAGACAAGCATCTGGCAGAGCAAATGGACCGCCTCGTGTGTGGCATGCGAGCTGAGCGTGTAGAGCACCGAGAAGGATGGCGGCTTTGGGGCACGCCGCAGCATGTGTGTGCGTGCCCCTTCGCACGCATGACGCATATCCTCCATGGTGGGTGTGCCCAGCAGCTCTGTGATTAGCTCCAGCTGCTGCACCGGATTCTGTGCCTGGAACAATATGCGCCGGCCGAGCAGCTCACCAAAGATGCAGCCCACCGACCACACATCCACCGCCGAGGAATAGTGGCGAGCACCCATCAGGATCTCCGGTGCTCGATAGTACTGTGTGACGACCTCTTGGGTCATGTGCTTGGCCTGATCCGGTTCCTCGACGCGCGCCAAACCAAAATCGCATATCTTGAGCACACAGTTGGAGTTGACGAGCAGATTGCCGGGCTTGATGTCGCGATGCAGTATCCGTGCCGAGTGTAGATACTTCAAGCCGCGCAGTATCTGATAGAGAAACACTTTGATGTGATCCGCGGATAGATGCTGTGGCGACACAATGATCTTGTGCAGATCCGATTGCAGCAGTTCAGTTATCACATAGCTAAGAATCGAAGTTAAGTTAAGGATGCCAACCAACCAATCAAAAACAGTTATTATTATCAACTCTTGGCCATATGGCCGTGATTTTCAACCCAACCAAACTTATCTAAGGGTAAACTTTTCTGTTTGTTTGTTAACTTTAAACTTTTTCAATTAAGCAGTTATTCGTTTTCGGGTTTTTTGGCTCAACTTTCACGCGCTGTGCGCCTGGCTTTTATTTGCCACAGTCATCGCCCAAAAAGGCAGGCAAGGAACAACTGAGACCCAAGCCCCGATGCGGTTTTATATAAATATATTTAAGTTGGTTATCTAATTCTCTTTTCTTTTGGCTTAGATGCGTTTAGAGCCGTTAAGCTTCTTAGCTGCAGTAGTCAAGTGTGTCAAATTGTCTGTTGAAATGGGGCTAGTCCTGAATGGCCTTATCTAAATATTGCACTTGTCATTGTTTGCAAAGTTGCAACAGTCATAACAAGGCTAAAACTAAACCGATTTGGTCTGACCTGTACTTTAATACTGTATTAATATTTTTTTTTGGTTTTTTCTAGTACTTAACCCGAACTAAAATTCTCTTCACTCTTTGCAACTCTTTAAAAGCTGCTTTAGTAACATTACAAAGCTTTGTTTTTTGTGTAAAAAAGGATACATTTCCTGAAAGAAGTCCAAGTGTGGTGGCTGCAAAATGTCCAAGGCTGACAGCACCTGCAATGACAAAAGAATCAAATAAAGTATACGTTAATAAATCTCAACTCACACACGCACACACAAAGTAGACGGCAAATAGTGTGGCATTAGCAACATAAATCTGGAAAACAGCACCTACAACTACATATACACACAACCAAAGCAACACCCATTTGAGTGATAGAGCTGGTTTCATCTTGGCTAAAGATCATAAATTATGCACACTCCAATAAAAATATAAATAAAAATCAAGCTCGAAAGCTTGCTTGCAGCTCGCACATCAAATGCGCCATTTAGTTGCATGTTAAGTGTCGCTGCCAGGCAATAAAATGCCACAAAGTTCAGCAGCAGCAGCAGCAGCAACTTGCAACTTGCAACAACAAAAACGTTGACCCGTTGATGATGTTTAGCGGCAGATACAAAACACGCCACTGTCTGCTGCAGCTTTGGGGGAGCTGTCTCAATGTCTGCAACAGCAGCAGCAGCAGAAGGCAACGGCTCTATAAAAAATAAATAAACAACAAAAAAAAAAAAAAAAACGGTACGTTCTGGCAAGAAGTTGATGGACAGCAGAACACAAAGAGCAGCAAACCAAAAGCAACAACAACAATGATTCGAGACAAGCGTCGACAGAGAGTCCCGAAGCCCTTCTTCACCCTTCCTCCCCACACACACACACACTACAGTTTTGTCCCGGCGCAGCAAAGGCTGAGTTGCAGACAAGCGCTGATTTATTTTGCTTGCGGTCACAAAATGATGAAGGAACTTCCCCTTCAACAACCAACAAAAATCGCAGTCAATCCCAAGCACAAATCTAACAGCAACAAAAAAAAAAAATAAAAATAAAAACTTCAGCCACACGGAAGAGTTGCACGTTGCAAGTTGGCTGTCACATATGCGAAGAGAGCGCTTTAAAAATCAATTTTCAATAACATTTAAGCAGTTCAGATCTTCAAAAGAGATTCCCCCGCATATGAAAATTGGCCCCAAAAAAAAAAAAAAAAACCGCAAACACGAATATGCGAAATGCGTGAGGCAACAACAACAACAACAGCAAATGTGTTGCACAACTCACATTGTTGTTAGCCTTTTGCTCTGACTCTGTCTGTTGGCAAAAAGGCCACAACAAATTTTTGCGCACTTTTCACACACACACACACACACACACAGTAAGAGTGAGACAAAAAGTGCCGCCGCGTTGCTAAGCCGCCAACTTCGTCGTGGTCTTAAGTGGCAAAAAGTTTCTTTTTTTTTTAGTTTAAGTTTACAAGAGCTGACTGTGAGCCTTAGTCTTTGAGGGTTTTTTTTTTCGAAGCGTCGTCGTCTTTGGCTTTTGTTTTTGCTTTATGTTTTTGTGGCAGCAGTTCTCGTAATATTTCAATGACGTTCGTTTGCTGCTGTAATTTAGCGACTGCATTTGTTGCGCTTGCGGTTTCACAAGCAACAACAATAACAGAATTGGCAGCAGAACGAAGCTTAAATACCTTTGCTTTTAAAGCTAAAATAACAAGAGTTTAAGAGCTGAGAGTTTAAACTTTGATTTTGAAGAATTTTATTTGTGGTATTTTTGTATTGCAAAAAAATGCTCAGATTATTTATCAGTGTAGCACAATTTCTGTTTAAGCTAAAGGACCTTCTGGGTTGTGCAGTGTATTGAAAAACCTTCAAGCTAGTAAGTTGCCTTAGTTGCTTGCTGCTTGTTTCGCACATAATTTGTTGCAAGCTGTTGTTGCTGGGGTCCGCACCGTTGGCCTCACACGTGCGTCAACGTTGCAGTTGCACAGCTAATTAACATTTCGCTGTGGCAGGCAGGCAGCGCAATCAAAAACCAAATTTATGCAGTTCATATTGGCCAAAGCTCTTTTGGCTACTGTCCTTGAATGTTTTTAGTCAGAGGAGATTTTATGAAAACCAAAACACAAAAAAGTTGCTCTCAGGTGAAACTAGGCGTGTAATAATAACACACACACACACAGACGCACACACTGAAAAACATAAACAACAACTAACGAGCTGAGCAAACAACTTAGACAACAACTTTCTTGAGGTGCAACTGAACAAGTTGCAAGTGGCAACAGCTGTGGCAACTTTGTCGACATTGTTGTTGTTTCTATTTAACAGGAAAAAGAGGCCAACATAATCAGCAAGAGCATCTTTTTTTCTTAAGCTCTTTGAGCAAAGTCTTTAAATGATTTCAACTGAATTTCAAGTGGCTGAAACAAAAGCAAAAGTGTTCTTGGCAACAAGCTACAAACGAAAATTCTAGCTAAAAAATAGTTGCTGCACAGCTGCAGACAAGGTTTCCACTTGTTTTTTTTTTTTGTAGCTCGCTTACTAACTAATTAAAAGGCCGCAGATTTTTATAAAACACTTTGTCAGCTGCTGTTTTTTACTTGTGGTCGGTTGAGGCCTTCAGCTGAGAAAAATATTAAGAAAGACAGGTCAAAGCTTGTGTAAGGCTTTCCAGTTAAGAACTTCAGACAGCAGCTGCTGGTTTATCGTGGGATTCTGATTTGATTTTGGCTATTCAAAACACATTTGCAGTCAATCACGACAGATCTCTTCTGGCTTCGATTATTCTATATATGTAAAACTCAAACGCACATCCATCAGGTTCTCTTTTCCTTTTTGGCAAAGAAATGAAATTGACATTTCAATTGCAATTTTGAAGCGCCCCAAAAAAAAGCGAAAAGCAAAAAGAAATAATAACAAAATTTGCATGCAATTGATGCCAGGCATCAAACTCGAAACTCAATCATTTACATCAGCAATGAGGCGGGCGTGGGGCATGTGTAAAGGAGGAGCAGGGGGTAGGGGTAAGCTGCTGCTGCTGCAAGGAAAGCAAGAAACACTTCGTCGCCGTGTCGGCTGCATGTGAGAAATGCTTTTGAAATGTGCGCCACGTACGCGTTGCAAGAAATCGTTTTATTGAAAATCGCAATTGAAATAAGCGCAACAACAACAATATAATGGGGCAAACATTTTGCAGCGATTTGTTAAAATGTATATTGCACACACACACACACTCGCACTTGGTATTCTGTGCTACATGTAATGCGAAAAGCAATTGAGACGATTGCCAGTTTCTGTTTGCTGTCAAGCAGAGCAACTGTTTGTCTTTAAGCCTTAAGAATTGTTGGGACATTGGTAAGAGGATGAAACAGACACAGTGCAACCTCAGGTAAACGAAAAGCGCATCAACTGACTGACTGCTATCAACGCACAGCCCAAACATAGCAATATGATTGAAATGATTCTAAGCTACAGCAACAAATGGAAAAGTTAAGAGGTCAAAGTTAACTGCAGCTCTCGTCAGAATTAATAAGTATGAAATCACAGAAAAAATATTCTTGGAATAGAAAATCGAACGAACTATTGAATATGCCTCAAGCGCCGACTCTTAAGCAACACTCAACACAAACAACATATTCCACCCACGTTCTCTCAGCTGAGACTCTGGTCACACCTTTTTACATATAGCATATGCAGCCATTGAATATGCAAAGCGTCTCGAGACCCATTTTAGGTTGATTGCACTTGTTTGACATGATGACGACGACGACGACGGCGTTGCATAGTATAGGAAATGAAAATGGAATTGAAACAGGAAACCAACAACAGAGACACATTGGCAACAACAATAATTACAATACACACACACACAAACACACACGCACACATGATGTCGCGCCTCTTTTTCATTTTTCATATTTTTCTTTTGCTGTTCATAAAGCACTTTGCATATTAATAGAAATTTGCATATGAGTTGTTGCGGAGGAGTGTAGGCAGCATAATAGTAGGCTCTCATTAGGTTAACTCTTGGTTACATAATTCAGACATTAAACTAACTAACTAAACATATGAAACTTGAGTGGAAAAATGTTAGCTAACCCACGTTAACTTAGTTAACTTAAGAGTCCGTGACATTTCAGTTTATTATTATTATGTGTATCAAATCTATATAATATGAAAGTTAGCTCAACAATTTATTTAGACTAATAGCTCCATTGACATTCTAACATCGAGCTAAAAAATCAGACGACAATCACGTGCCTCAGAAAACAAGGAATGAAAATGTGTTCGGTTAGATAAATTAAAGCAAAGCGCCACAAAAGTCACATAAAACTGGCCATAAAATTGCACACAATGCAGCTGTTGACCTCATAATACTTTTTTTGTGTTACATTTTATTAATAATTCTAAATGTTATATGAATAACAATAACTCTCTTTTTTTTTTCTTGCCATTTGACTTTTTGTGGCCTGTCCATATGCCTTTTTGTCTGCTTTGTCGTTGCCTTTACCCCTTCCTTCTCTCCCCTACCGCTTGACAGCGTTAACAAATTTGCATGCAACAAAATGTTTTGGCCAGTTTTGCATTCTTAGTTGTTGTTTTTTTTTTTGCAATTTGTTGTGCATAAAATTTATTTGTCATAAATTTTTTGGGCCTGACAGGTTTTTGTGCTGCCAACAGCAGCAAAACTGGCAGCAGCAGCACTAGGGTAAATGGGCGTGTCCCTCTCGTGGGCGTTACTTAGCAAAGATATCGGAGTGAAAATCTGTGCAAACTACAATGAATATGAATGAGTTAATTAGTGTTATGAATGATTGATTCACAACTGTCACACAAAACAACTGATCGATCAGAGTCACTTGGGTGCTGTTGGGAATAAAAACAGGCAACATAAGCTTTAAACTTTAACAAATTAAATGACTCATTTACAGTTTGATGCTAACTTAAAATACAATTCATATGTTTATCTCCAAGTCCTTCCGGTTATAAGTGTTACAAACGAATTAACATTGAGCTCTCATATGAAGCGTTTAATTAATGACAATAATTACGCAGCAAATAAACGACACTTGTTCTGACAACAGCAACAACAACTGTCACACACACTCACAATTTCAAGAGGAAGTGGTGTCCAGAAGGCAAGAGAGAGAGAGAGACAGAGAGAGCGTGGGCCAGTTAAAAGGGATCAGAATCAGGATACTGAACCATGACAACGTTTGAGTTGTAAATAATGCACACAAAATTGAAAATATAATTGTTAATAAGTGTATGACGCATAACAAGTAAAAACAGAGGGTAGCCACGAAGAGATACCCTGTAAAAAAGTGCCTAACTTATACATAAATTCAACATTTACAGAGTATCTTTGCCAGAGTATCTTTGACAATGCTGTTCTACCCACACAGAGTTGAGGGCATATTGAATGTGCGTATGCGTAATATTTGAGCACGAAAGAACTGAAAATATTTGCACTGTTTGCGGATAGTGTCAGTGGAAACTACAACAACGACCAGACCGACCATAATAATCGAATTGGATTTTTTAATTAAATTTTTATGTCATAAGCGCAACGTGTAATTAAATGTAAAGCATTTCTCTGTTCGCTGCTGATCTCATTGTGCAATTATAGTTTAAATAAGGAAGGATGTGCGTTGTACTTACGTTTTCATGCTTGAAAAAGCAAAGCATTTTCAGTTCACGGAAAACACGCTTCGATGAGACCAAAGATTGAAAAACATTTGGCAGCTTTTTCAGTGCAACACGACGTCCATCACGAGGATCTGTAACGGCCCTGTAAAAAGAGAGGATTAAAGAGAAGTTAGTGATAAGCTGATGGAGTTTAAAATCAAGAGAAGTTCAAGTTAAAGACACTCTTTATGCCAAGCTTTACATAAGTTGCATCATAATAACAAGTTTAAGAAGTTGAAGTTTCATTTGTAGATAAGTTGCAAAGAGAGTTTCAAGTATTGCCTGATGGCCACTCTGCACGCATTAGCGGCAACCGTAGAGAATGGGAACTTAAGTTTGCATTAATATTTTGTCGAAAACAATAGACCGTCACAAAAAGCTGCAAGGCACTTGACAAACAAACAGACAGACAGACAGACAGACAAACAAGCTAAGTAAGCAAACAAACAAACAGCAAATGTCGATTGTGTTTTTTGTTTCGCAAAACGAAGAAAAAGGGTTCACTGAACTTAACTCGAACAATGACTGCCAAGAGGCCTAGAAGTATGCAGCACTCAAAATCTCATCTCTCTAGTTCGAGTTCGAATTGATAAAAGCTGCAAAATTAGCTACGCAGAAAAAGGTCAAAAAGCAGACATCGTCGAGATGAAATGAGATGAGATGAGACGCAATCCATATACATATATTTTATTCCATTATACCCCTTCCCCCTCTACCTACTAATTTGTGGCAAGTGCGTGCTGAACGGGGCAAAAACAAAACGGACAAAGTTGTCGACGCAGCGGCGTCAATTCGAGACTCAAACAACAGCAACAACAACAGCAAACATGAGGCAGCTTTTAGCCAGCTTGGAATTTTATGGTGCCATTGGCCATGGCCAAAAAGTGCGAATGTTGTCTGGGCCAAAAAGGCAGGCGGCGGCAGGGCGTCGACGTCTTTGTCGCCGTCTGTCTGACTCATTCCGCAACTTATAAGAGAACACATCTATTTTGCTCTCTCACTTCTTCTCTTGCTCATTTTGTCTGCCGCGAAGTTGCAGCCTGAAAAATATTTTTGTTATGGTTTTTGTGCGCAAAAAAAAAGATGGCTAAAATTACGCAGCATCTTCCACATTTTTTTCTTAGCTTTTTTGGCCAGACTTGTCATCCTTTCCCAGTTGCTTCACATTCTGTATACTTTATGCTTTATCTATGAAAAGTTTCCAGGCCGTAAATCTTTCAAGTCGAGTCGAGTCGAGTCTGTCGTTAAGCGTTGAAATTATGGCAAATTGCTGTAAATTGGATTGAATTGCTTTGCGTGCAGATGACTCATCATTTGCTTCTCGGTTAGTTATTCTTCTATCTTTCTTCTCCTAGTTCACATTCTTGTTGTCTACATTTAGGCGCTGCTGCTGCCGCTCGTCTTGGCCATTTGCATGTCTAATGGCAAATGGGCCAACTGTCGGCCTCTTAATGATAATGTCTTGATTATACGCAAACACTTTTTGTTCTAAATATAATGTTAAGTTTAGTTTTATGCAAAAAGAGTGAGCATTAGAATATTAAGTGGTTGCCATAGCTTCAAATATTTCTCTCAACTATAAGTAAGTTGACATCATTAAAGAAAATTCTTTTCAAATATTTGCCCCCATCAATTTGAGTTATTTTGCTATGCTCAAGGGCCACTTCCAGCTTTAGAAAAGCTAAGCCATTTATTGGTTACTCCGAACGAAGACCTTGACGTCAAAGTCAAATCAAAAAGAAAAACTCAAACACACACACACATAAAGTGTGTGCAACGCACATTAATATTTTATGGTCATCTATCAAATCTGGGTAAGAAAAAAATCAAACATCGTTCGTTGTTGGGTCACTTTGGTCGCCTGCTGTCTTCCATTTCTTTTATTCCTACTATTATTATCGTTATTTTTTCAGTTTTTTTTATTTTCTTTGAGAAAAGCATCAAGTTACAGTGCCCGAAGAAAAATCAACTTTAAGATTTTTTCAGTTGAAATTGGGTTAAACATATTTTGTACACACACACACACCACACAGAAAAGAGAAGAAAAATTGTTGAAAAATCGGTAAGACAAATAATTCAGATGTAGACAGTTGATAAAGTTTAATGTTCGAATGTGGAATGGCGGATTGGGGAGTAATAATAGAGAGCACAGAGGATGCCGCCACCGCCTTCGTTGATGATGGATGACAAATGCACAAGCATATTGCAGCTACACACACACACACTTATTACACACACACACACACTCACAGCATGTGCTCTAGGTTCGAAGTTTCTATGCTATGGCTTCTTTGTCCTGCCCTTTAGTTTTATTTGATTCTCTTTGGTGTTTTTTCAATGGCAGTTAATGGAAAATCATTTATCATGTGCGTGTCGCCGTTTCAGGCACTCCAAGTAGAAGTAGAAGTTGAAGTAGAAGTAGAAGCAACAACAACAGCTTAAAGAAAACCAGATTCTTTTACGAATCGAGTCGAGGAGTCGAGTGAAACAAAAAGTGCCATAACTAAATGATAATTACCACCAAGGCAGGCAGGCAAAGAATACAATACAATACAAAAGCTGAAATCCTATCCTAAAAGATTGTTCTCTGTTGCGTTCAGGGCCCTTTTGTCTAGGCTGCCATCAATTTGTGTTGGACAATTTGTGCACGCAATGTGAAAACTGTAGCAAATCGTTGCTGGTTTTCTGATTGATTTCAGTAAATTAAACATGAAGGTTTTCGAAATGAGAGTGGAGTGTTTTTGATGGAAAAGATACGCGCCGTAGTGAAATCTAAGAAATCTTAAAGTTCAAGGATTTTTATACCTGCTGGGCATATAAAAGTAATCAACATAAACGCTTTTTGCTGTTGCACAATTGCAAATTACATTTTTTTGGTCTCTATTCCAGGTGCTTCGTGCTCAAGTGTTGACTGCAAACTGTTGCAAAGTGGGCGTGGTTCGTGTCTATGGCTAAAATCAAATCAGACACCAATGTCCGTTTGGCACGTGATAAGCAAACAGGCAGCAGCCAAAAAGCTGAAAACGAAAAGTTGAAATTGCAAAAAGTTTTTGCCCAAGTTGAGTTCATATTCGAAACGGTTTCCTGTCCTCGCCTGCGGACATTTCTAACGGTCCCACACCAGCTGCCTCTTATTTTCATCACTTACACCAAATGCTTGTTAGCCTTTTTTCTGACCAACTGTCGCTTATGCTCGTTTTATGCTTGTGTTTGTAGTGTGTATATAAAAAAAAGTATTTTTTAATCTCATTTGATTTCTTCTGACATTTTTGCACATGCTTTTTGAATAACTCATCACCTTTGCCGTTTTATCCAATTCTTAAACTGTTCCATCACATTCCACAAACGAGCATTCGGTGTTGTTGTTGTTGTTCATTCGTTGCCTGCGGCCTTAACTTGCTCGTCTGCTTTTTTCTGCCTCCACATATCCCCCCACCTGCATCTCCAACTCTCTGTTAAAACCCAAACTCCTTTGGCAGCTCCTGTTGCCGTTCATTGAACTTTGTTGTCAGCTTCGATGCGCATTTCTTTAAATATGAACAAACAGCTTTTGAGGTGCGGCCTTAAATTAAATTTGTGTTCGTCTCGCTGCTTCTTCCTCTTTTTTTTTCCAGCGTTTTGCACGCGTCATAAAGCGCATGTAAAAAACGCGCGGACAAGCAAGCAACAATTGTTGCAATTAAATATAAAATGCTTAACTGTTCAATTACTAATTGCAGTTTTGGTCATAATCATAGCTCATTATGCATGCGATATCACGACTAATTCCCCGGAAATCAATTCGAGGGAGTGAGTTGGGGGCATTTCACATTTGTGCATTGTGTTCGCGTGTAAATTAGTAATTTGTATTGTTGCTTCTGTGTGGTATCTTCATTTTGATTGCCAGTGTGTATTTCCATCTATCTATCTACATAGACGTTTTTGGGTTGTGTGTTTGTTTATTTGTCTGTGTTGTGATGCTGTTACACACATTTTAATATGGCGACAAAGTTAGGAATGTTAACAATTGAATTTAATGTGAGATCTTACAAGAAACTTTTACTTTTTACTTCAGTTTTAACAGCATTTAAAACCCAACAACTCCACATTTTTCGCCTGTCTGAACTACTCTCTACTCTACATAATTTCAATTTAAACTCAATATCGCCACATTTGTCGCCTGTTTATTGGTTTGTATTCAGTTAGAGCTCAATTGCCTGCTGTTTTGCCATCGACGACGAGGAGAACACAACATGATGCACAAATGGCGAGTAATTCGCATGTTTTGGGCATTTCCAAGCGCATTCCCCGTTGTTATAATTATGGCAATGTATGCCAATACCAGCGGGAGATTCTAATAAAGCAGACATGCAAACGTTTCTCACACACACAAATATTTCGTACATGTATATTTCCACTTGTACATGTATAATTACTAACCCCAGAGTGAGTGTGTGTGTGTGTGCGGGTGTGTGTTTGAGTGTGCGTACGCAACATTAATTGCAACATTTCGCTGTTGTTAATTGACAAACAACTATCAAGGCAGCAAGCGCAAAGGGCGAGGGGGAAGAGAGTAAGAGGGGAGAGACTGAGAGAGGGTGTGACTAAAGGGCGCTTACAACAAACACAATTAAAGCAAATTGAATTTGATTACACAAATTTTATATAAATGTGAGCGAAATTCAATTTGAAACTAGCCTAAAAAAAAAAAGTATGCTACAAAGCAGCCCAACTCCCACTTGCAACCACCCTGTGTGTGGCAACATTTTGATATCGTCGCTCGTCTGCTTCAATTTATGCGCGTAATCAATTTTACAAATGGCCTGCAGGCCACGTTACAGGGGGCGTGGCATGTGGGAAAGCGAACGAAGTGTGATGCCGAACGAGGCAAGAAATAAATTTATGCAATTTAGAATTTGCCAAGTGAGGCCTGGCTCTATGTATGTCTATGTCTGTGTGCATGTATATGTGAGAGTTGACAAGCTTCGCTTGTGTGTGTGTGTGTGTGTGTGTGTGTGTAAGTCTCTTGCTTGGCAGCAGTCATTGACTTTAGAGGCGCAACGAGTAACGACGCGATGTCTAAAATCAATTAAAACCATTTTGATTGCATACTTCTAGGCAAATTATGTTCGCCTGCCTAAGCTAAGCACTAACACAGACATGCATATACACACACAGTCTGCTTGAGTGCATAAGAACTCAACCTAATGGCGCCAAAGATATTTTATTTAAAATATTAAAGACTTCCGTTCTGAGATTGAAAATAATGTTGAAAATTAACAAGAAAATATTGATTAAACAGCAGGCAAATGATGATAAATCTAATCATCAACCTAATGCGCAACATTAAAGTGCCTTAAACATTAACAAAAATATCATAGCAGGCATTTAATAAAACCATTTAAAAGGCAGCTGTTGCTATGTTTCATACAAAGCTGACGACAGTAATAACGATAAAGATGTTGCCTCTTAAGAAAAAGCACACACACACACAATATTTCACTTTAATTTCTCACTTTTGGCTCTCGCTCGCCTCAAAGTAGGCAACGTGGAATGAAAAATGACAACGGCACCGAAAAATTGCAAAGGCATTACATGAAATATTTAAAAGTGGGCGACACGCTTTGTGCTTTGTCACCCAACCAACCAACCGAGCCAGCCAGCCAGCCCATTGGCAGCTGTTTGAATTGAGAGAGGGGGTTGTTGGGTAGGGGGTTGGGTCTAAAGAATGAGGCACAGCTTTCATTGCTTGCTTTTCATTTGCAACTTTTGTGTACGAAAGAAGAAAACTTCCCTTCACCACCAGATTTTTAATTGTTTAAAAGAGAAATTGACATAAATTTATGCATCATTTGGCAGCCACACAATTGCTGACCAACAGTAGGTTACGGGGTAGAGGGGGGGCCCCGCTTTTGTATTTCGGCCACAAACCATTTTCCTTCGGCATAATAAATTGAGGCCATTTTTTGACCTAAATGCATAGCTTAAGTTCTGAGCAGTACTTAAACCTCACAAAAGTAGGCAATACTAAATACATAAATAAATTATTTGACAACACTTAACAAAAGAAAATTGTGTTTAAGCTAAATATGATATGCCTCAATTAGGTTAACAATTGAGGAAATTCGCAAAAATACCAATTGTAAGCAGCTTATAAAATCTTGAAATAACCCTAATTGGACTTTTGTTGTGCAAACGAATTCTTGGAATGAGTTTGATTGCAATTATCCTTTCGAGTGTACGTAGCACATAATGCTAAAAAGCAAACTTCCCCTTTTTCCTAGCTAGCGCATTGTTCTGATTTGGAGTGATATATATATTTATAATCCAATTATGTATATATGTGTATAATACCAAGAAAAAGAGTTCAGAGAAAGGTAAGTAAAAAAGGTTAGACAGTTAAGTTAAGGCTGTGTTTTTGCTTTGTTTCTAACGATGCGGCAATAAAAAGGTCGCGACAAGGTGAACGCAACACTTTACTCAAGTTTGGCAGCAACAACAGCAATTAGAAGAGGCGCCAAAGCGACGCTTCAAGTACATTAAAATACATATTTCGGGCTGGAATTTTAAACGTGTTGCTAAGGTGCAACTTCTAAACTGATTGATTGTGACAGAAACACACACACACAGCTTCGAAACGTGAGCGTGGCAGTGACGCAAATGCTGCAAGCTGATGTGCCGTTTATGTAATGGAAAATTACCAAAGGCAAAGGACACACAAAAGACACAATTGCTGTGTTGAGAGACAGAGAGAGACAGAGTGAAAAGAGGAGAAAACACAAAACGCAGAAAGCAAATTGCAAAACTGAAACACAACGACGCAAAGCGGTAGGAAAGGGGGGTAGGGAGGGAGAGGTGGCAAGAAAACACGGGGCCAGAAAATCTCTGGTCATGCATTTGACACATGAAAAACTTTTGCTGGAGATATAAATGATGATGGCCTTGAAACGGAACGGAACGAAACGTTACGAATACAGATAGAGAAATGAAGCCTGTGTTGTTCTCTCCCTCTCCCTCTCTCTTCTCGGTCCACGTTTTAGGACCAACTAATTTTTCGTTTTTGTGTGCCCCAAAAATAGCCACGCCCACATGCGAACACAGGCTGCTGCTCACTTAAGAGCATCATCAGCATTTCTCATGAAATTCCCTACCCAACCCCAACCCCCACCCCCACCCCCACCCCTTTTCATTTTGCATGCCCCAATGATTTCTTGGTCCTGTGCGCCTGTGTTTGGCATGCTTAATTTAGCCTGGCCAACATCATCCTCGTCATAATCATCATCACAGCAGAGCACAGGACACAAAGCATAACCGCAAACTTTGGCAACTTGTGCCTGTTTGTTGGCCATAACTATGGAAAACGGGATTTGGTTAGTGGGTGACTTGCCATTTCTAGCCTTTCAGAGTTGGTTTAGTTTTAAATTAATTATGAGTTAATTATGTAATTAATATGGTCAAAACAAACAAAAAAGTAAATAAGAGTAATGATAGTCTGTGCGCTGTACTCTTTCTCTATGTTGGCAATGCCTTATTGTCTGCTTCCTGTGACTTATCTGCTTTATTCAATGCTGCTTTTGTCACATATTATACAACTTCTTTTGTCATTTCTAGGCTATTTCTGTAATGTATGCCTTTGTACGCCTTTCTTTTTGGCAATTTTGCAGAATTGTGAAAAGTTCAAGGCTCATTAAAACAGAGAGTCAGGTGAAAATATAATTTATTAAAATTCAAGTCGCGCAGGAAAACAGCAGCAGCATAAAGCAGACACCAATCTGATTAAAATAAACTGGTTTGTCTTGCCAGCAGAGCATAGCGACAAAAAAAAAGAAAGAAGAGAAGAATGCTGACTATAAATGTAAAAGCCAGCACATTTCTCATATGCCACTGTGACAATAACAAAAGGCAACAGGAAGTGGCTGGGAGGATGCTGCCGCAGTCAGACAAAGCGACGCGTGAGTTAAAAAAAAAAAAGAAAAAAATAAGAAAGAAAAAACGAAACTGTAGTCGACTTTTGAGCGCACAAGCATTTATGCACGTGTGTGTGTGTGCGTGCGTGTGCTATAAACGTGACAAGCTGTCATTGTTTCATTTGCAACTTGTTATTTGCTGCTTGAAACACACACAACTCCAAAACGATAAGCACAACAAGAGCACAATGTATCCACGTTACGCATACGCCACGTTGCACTAATAAGTTAATAGCCTCTGCCGTCAGTCTTCTGTCCCAAGGCCAAATAAGTTTAGATACATAAATATATATCGTCTTTTTGTTTTTTTTTTTGTTGGCTGTCGGCTTAACGCTCGTCGCACAGCGCTGACAAATTGAAAATAAAATAGGATTTTACGGCAAAGTGGCAAACGCCTAAATCCGTGCCACATTTTTGGTTGGTCCTTGACTACCAAAATTTATTGCCAAGCTACGTGTGTAAGTGAGTGTGTGCCTTAGTGATTGAGCGCAAAGCAGCTCAAGCATACTAACATTCTTTTTGGCATTAAAAGCAATTAATAAAAGAGCACTTCTTTAAAGATGCTTTAGAATAGTTTTAAATATATTCGATATTAAATGTTACTATGTGTAAAAAGAAGTTTTAAAATCTTTAAGTTAGTTTCTTTAACCTTTCAAACACAAGAACCAAACAATGGCAAATGGCAAAACAAGAAAACTATGAGAATATTGAGCGGTTTGGAACAGCTGTTAAGAAATACAGAGAAAGCTTTCTTGTTACTGAGTTCAATGGGTTTCAATGCAATTTGTGCGAGGCACCAAACAATGGTTGGCTGGCTCGTTGCATGCAACAGAGACAACTGTCATCTGTTTAGCTATGACGTGCAACGACTATTTGTAACAATGCCACCGCCCTCCCCAACAGCCCCTCGCCGAACAGTTAACAACAGCTGATGATAAGCCACGTAAGGACAGACGTAAGGACTCACGAGGACTAAGCGTACACAATCCTTACGTTGGCCCCTCAATAATTTATGTGCTCGTGTTGCTGCCTGCCGCCGCCGCTTGTGCAGCGTTTATTTATGAGAGACACGCGTGTCGCCCCAAATGCCAACAATTTTCATATAATAAATATGCATATAAATATTAATACGATACGTAACATAACGTAACGTGAGGCGTTTAAAGCGTGAGAAAACTTAAACTAAGCTAATAATGAAATAAGATTCGCTGTTATTCAACTGTTAAATAGTTATTTTTGTCATGCATATTGAAATCGCACATTAAAAAATCAACAATTTTTTTCATTCATTCTTTTATTTTGTATGCAGAACAGCGCAAATGTCAACTGGCAATTTGTCAACGTCCAGCGACGCTTTTGGCGTCATAGTTTTTACATTAGGCATTTGAAAGGACACAAAGGACATATGCAGTAATTTTATGAGTGCTGCCCTTGTTTTCATTCATTATTTTTTCGTTTCATGCTTATTTGTAAATTCAACACGCGCACATGTCGTGCCGAAACAAAATGATATCAAAATGCGTCAGAATTTAAATGATAATCACCAGTGATAATGACACTCAAACGACAAGTGACAAAGGGAGGGGCATAGCGGCAATAAAATACCCTACAAAGTTTATAAGCTCTCTTCAGAATGTTTTATTGGGTATTTTTGGTGTGCGAACAAAGCTAACTGACCTTACTCTTTTGTTTTTGGCTTTTGTTGGAAAAATTATGGTAATTTTAAAATTATCACAACATTTCAGAACTAAAATGCAATCAAAATGTTAATCTGTTGAACATTTGTGGTGAAAATGATTTTGAAATTCTACAAATCAATACAAATTTGCATAGCTGCCTAATAAAATAAATATTTTTTTGGCACATAAATCAAAGTAAAGTGTTAAGTAATATATATTTCGACATTTGTTTATGTCGTGCTGCTAAAAATTAGCAAACAGCTGCGAGAATAAAAACGTTAAAAACTCTTAGCGCAAGGTAGAAAAACCAAAAACAAGAAAGCATCAACAAAAGTCTGATTTTATGATGTGTGCAGATATTTAGCTTTATTTTGGGTTTATTTAGCTTTGTTTTTAGAGCCAATTATGCTGATTTACGAGGGATAACAAACACAGACAAGCATAATAAGGGAGAGTTGGAGAGTTTTGGGGGCATCCCTCAAATGAAATGAGATTAGGGCCAAGTCTTACACAAATTGTAATTGCGTTAATGCTTTACAATAAACTTTGGCTACGTGTTATAGTCCAAGCCCCTTCTCCCTTTTGGGCTATTTATTTGCCAAAAGGCAACTTTTCACGCTTGCAGCAACAACGGTGAAATGGCAACACAAAGGCCATAACCTGTAATCAAAACGGAAATGGCAAACGCGTTTCCGGCTCAGCAACCCCAAAATGTTAGAAATGTTTTATTCCAACCCCCGTTGTTTTCATTTCTGACCTTATTCCCAATTGGCATTGTGACGTATTTTGTGAATTTCTTGCCAACGAAAAAAAATACGCGACATTAATTAGCGTCAAGGCCACGCCCACTTTAGCCCAGTGATAATAACGAAACGAACAATTCAAACAGCTGACAAACAGACAACAGAAAAAAATAAGCGATAAAGAGCAACAAAAAACGAATGTTTTGTGAAATATGTTGAAAAACTTTGTGGCTGCTTTTGAAGTTTACTATTTTTTTCGTTTAGCTGCAGGTTAAGTCAATTTACACGCCAGTTAATTGACAGTTGTTGTTGTTGTGGAGTTGACAACTGTGCGTATGCGTAATGCGGCACACAACTACTGGCCACAAATCTCAAATGTCAGCGCCTGAGTGACATTTGTATTGATTAGTAATGCGATTAATCACGTGACGCTGTGTCTCCTGTGTCTTTGTGTGGCATGTGGCATTATTTAATGACATTACGCATACGCCAAGTATGTGGGCTCCAAAAAAAAAAAGTTTGTGGTGTTATATAAGGTGAGCCATAAATTACAGCCACCCTTGCCACAAAACGTTGCTGCTAATGAAGCAGAAGTTTTATATATTTTTCTTTTGCTTTTTCGGCTTTTTGCGGAAATTGGTGTGCTGAATACAGCTGGATTGGACTCGCATTTGATTAGAGTTGAGAGAGCGCAGCTGCTGCAATAATTGGTACGATAAATATGCTTGCATATAAATCAAACAGCTGCTGTTGCGGTCTTTCTTATCTTAACCACAAAGCCACCTATTTAATATCTTAGAGCGCTCTTGATAAAACGTTAAGCGCCTGCTGTTTTAGCAGACTTTAAGAAATTCTTGTTAACAAGCAAACACAACAACTGTGACCCAAATCGTTGCCAATTTCGTAGAGAGAGAAAAAATGAAGAAACGCATATTGAAAGTAAAATGGTCAACAGCTGCTGCTGCTGTTGTTGCTGCTGCAGTTCTGGTGCCAGACAGCTGACAGATAATAGCAACAACAAACACGTTCGACACGTTGTTCATCATCATAATTATCTACAGCGCGTTGTGACCTAAATTTTGCAACTGATATTATAGCATGAGACAAGCGCTAGAGGGGGAAAGAGATAGTGAGCGTAGGCAAGCTTTGACAACAACTCCTACAAACTAATTCACTCTCACACTCTTACTCTCTCTCCCACTCTGTGTGTGTGTGTGTGTATGTATTTAATCAACAATAACAGCGTTGCTTATTAGCTGTAATTGAGCACAACAACAAGAGTTGCTACATAGGCACACATACACACACACATACACATATCTATAAAATGTAATTTTGCAAATTACATGGGCAATTAATAAGCAAATAATAAGACAGCTGCTGGTTGCCTTAAAGCAGCTATCACTATACAACAGCAGCTGTAATCAAAGAGAGCAGCAGTAGCAGAGAGTGAGAGAGCGTCCAATAGTGTTAAAACTGTTAATCAGCTGCTCTCTGTAGCATAGAAAACCACCACTGATCGACGTTCTCACGCTCTCGTAATAGTTTTTTGTCATTTGCCGTTCGACGGCCACAAGGGGATGTAGCTCAGATGGTAGAGCGCTCGCTTAGCATGTGAGAGGTACGGGGATCGATGCCCCGCATCTCCAACTTGGTCAAATTCTTTTTTTTGCATTTTTTTTTTTTTTTTTTACAAGTTTTATATAAAGTGTGAGAGCTAATTTAAGGCCAACCAAAACCGCAGGGCTGTAAACACTTGAAGCAAGGACAAAAGTCCTTAAAAAAAAATCAGAGACTGGACGCAGTGCAGCATTAAATAAAATAAAAAGAATATATATAATAGGAGCGAAGAAATCACGAATGCGTCATAAAAACTTTCCACATCAATGCACAGCTGGGGAAAGGGAAAAAGATGGGGAGCAAAGAGAGAGAGGCGGAAATGGGCGGAGAGATGGTTGAAAAGATAGAAAAGAGCGCAGCCAACAAAGTCCTGACACAAAAAAAAAAAAACGAAAAAAAAAAAAAAAAAAAAATTTATATAAAAATGAGCTTGCAGTGCTGAGAAAAGTGCACTTGAAAATGCAGCAGGAAAAAACAGTGCCAAATGGTATGGGTAGTAGGAAGCTCTGTATATATGTATTGAAGGGTCAGCATGAACAACGCTTTTATTGCCAGTTTTTTCTGGTTGTGTGCGTGTGTGTGTGTGCAACCCCCGATGGCAGTTGCCTCATTTGTTGATGGATTAGTCAAAGTGCAGCGAAAGACCACAGAAGAAGCAGAGAATTATGTGAAGTAGAGAAGAGAAGAGAACTGCATCAGGGTCAAGGGACTGTTTGGCAGGCTCGAGAGCAGGAGGAGGAGGAGGAGGAGGAGGCGGAGGAGAAGAAGGCAGGAGGAAGTAAAGACTGGCCTCAGGCTGGCAATTTGCTGCACTTCCAGTTGCAGTTGCATTTTGCACGTTTTTTGCGTCATTAAAGCCGACAGCAAACCACAACAACAACAAGTTGCCTTTCGCACGCACAGAAAATTTTGATTGATGATTGAATGCAGCTGATGAGCAACAGCTGCTTAATGATCAAGCAAGCGCAGCAGCAGCAGCAGCAAAAAGTAACTAATTTCAAGTTTCTCGTTTTCTTCAGCTTTGCACACTTAAATTATGGCTCAATGTTCAATTTGAGCATTGCGAAATGTTAATTTTCAATTCGACCTTAAGTTTAAGTTGTTTTATTTTTTTTATTTTTATTTCTTTGCCCACGCATGACTGTTAATTGATCAAGGATTAGAGAAAACTTGTGAAAGTTCTCTTTTAGTTATGAAATCTTGTTCAAATTAAACTATTTCTAGCCGCAAACGTTTGTAAATCGTTAAAAACCAATTGTTAGCCGACTTTTCTCAATTAAAGTATTTGCACTTGGTGTTTGCCTTTTGGCCAAATTTGATGTAATTTTGAACGCAAATATTTTGGTTTTCATTTTACCACACAAATTGTTTGTTTGTTGAATGCCAGCCTGCCAGCCTGCCAGGCACAAAAGATATTTATTTTTATGTGTCGAATAACTACCGAGCATTGTTGAAAATATTTGTAAAAGCATTTTTGCACAACAGGTACAACAACAGCAACAACAACGACAATAAAAAAATATGTGTGTGTGTACATTGCGTTTTAAATGCCTTGTTATATATGAACATTGTATGTATATATTTTTTTCGTTCTTTGGTAAGTGGCATCAGACCCAAGTTATTTTTAATCATTACCAAGGCTCAGCTGGCGCTCTTGTTGTTGGTATAGCCTTAAAGCTTCTGGGCTGCGCTTTAAGCTGTCGTTTTTATTTCTGTTTGATTTATTTTTGGGGCGAGCTTTAATTAATCGTATGCGACTTAAATGTTTGCAGAATTTTATTGTTTCATGTGTTTTTTAATGTGATTCGTTAAGTTTGTTGTAAGTAGATTATTTGAAACTTCAATGGGCGTTTATCGTTGACATAAATAACATGTGTGTGTATTGTTTTAAAAAGCTTTTTTCATTCAGCTCGTTTCGCTCAACAAGCTTCTCCGTTTTCCCACAGCCTTTTAGGGTGACCATTTTTTTATATTATTATTTGTTTACATTGAAGGCGTTGTTTGTTCAGTTGCTGTTGCTGTCGTTTTTACCAGTTTCAATTGAACAGAAAATCCTGGCACAGCTCAAAGATAAACAAATAATTGTTGCCAAATTAACAGCTGCCAGTTGATATTGAATTAAAAAAGTCTCAAATTGGACAGTTTTCTGTTTCGTGTTCATATAAAACTTCAGAGTTGAGTGGTATTAAGTTTGAAGTTTATTTTTTTTTTAACAGCTGTGGCTTGTTAGCAATTTGGCAACTCAATGTTGACCAAGAGAAGCCGAAAAAAAAGTAACATAATAAGCCAGCTCCGCTTACAATTTGGTAACTGCATATTTATTAAGTTAGCTTGTTAGTTTGCTCGCATTTAAATATTTAATTAAGAGTTTTAGAAAATTATGTTGTGGCCAGAGCCAGTTGCGTGGGTAAATCTGTTGTGGGCCGGCCAAAATTAGCATATTTCAACAACAAATACCAAGAAAGAAACATTTTGAACAGATGCCACAACACAACAACAACAGACAAAAGTTGTATAAGTTAAAATATTTCAGTACATTTTTGAGCAGAGATAACAGCTCTTATCTTTAACAGCAACAAAACGTGAGCGACAGGAGTCAGTGTCAGAGCTTTCTTAAAAGCTTACCGCATTCTTGCGGGCAGCGCTGCTGCTGCTGCTCAACTTCTCAAGTGTTGCAATCTTTTGGCTTTTTACTTCAAGTGTCAAATAATCCAACAAACATATTTTACTCTCACTTCGACTCTCACTGTTTGTGCCTTATTAATAAGCGAATTCATTTAAGCGTCGAAATTGTTGTTGACATTTTTGTGTGTGTTGTAATGCTAACAACTACTCAAGTGTGAGAGAGCGCTTGAGTGTGAGAGCGACATAACTGTTAATTCAAATGCATTTGCAATTGTATTGTGTGTGTGTTTTTTTATTCTTGCAAGATTTTAATGCTGATTCATGCGCTCATCTGCAATTCACAGTAAATCAATAGAAAAAACAAAACCAAAGCCAGGGCCAAAGTCAAAATATATAAACTCGACGCCGCCGCTGCCACAACATTTACATATACATTTTTTTTCCCACAGCAGCCCACACTCTCTCACAGCTTTCAAATGTCACAACAAATGGCAAGGAGACGCAGCAGTAGAAGAAGTGAAGAGGAGCAGGGCACATTCCGAACGAAGTGAAATACTACATTTAAAACATGTTTAAAAATGCATAAATTAAGCGCAGCTTAACTTCGCCTAAGCAAAGCCAAATGCAAATTAGCTGGCACGGAAGGCTAAAGAGCCGATGATTATTTGGTGGGCGTGTGTGTAAACGTATATAAATATGTGTGTGTTTAATTATATGTATGTAAATGCGAATAAAGTATAAAAAGCCGCATTGCGACCTGCAGCTGCAGCAGCAGCAGTAGCCACTATACACACCATACACTGTTTTCAAATGTGTTTCCAGTTTAGCGAATGTGTTGAAAATGCAACGCAAGCGGAAATCAAAGCAAAAGCAAAAGCAACAACAACAAACATCAGCAAGCAAGCAAGCCAAAGGCAAACAGCTGAGCAAGCAAGCAAGCAGCCGAGTGAAGATGAAGAAGAGGCACACAGGCAAAAACGTTGATAATGACGCCGACGACGACGCGTCGCTGCTTTTGTGTGGTTTAATGACCTTGCCCAAGTTGTGTGCCCCTCTCTCTCTCTCTCTCTAACTAAATGCTGCTCCCCTGCGTTGACGTTGACGTCGACGTCGACCCACCGCGCCATGTGGTCGAACGCTGCGCTGCTTTTGCTCTCTGTCGATGTTTAATTTTATGCGCGCTTCACACGCCTCTGCGCGCACACACACTCACACCTCTGGCCCTCTCTCTCTCTACACCGCCTAAAGCTCAACACACCCTTGCCCTCATCCATTTTTAGTTGATTGGCCGCTGTCGTTTTTTTTTTCGTCTTATTTTTAAACTATTTCGAGAAGTGTTACGAGAATTGTGTCAAGTGTGCGACGCCCAAAAATAAAATAAAATACAAATAAAATAAGTTGAGATGAGCAGATGATGAAATCTTTGCATGTGGGCGTGTATGAGTGTGTGTGTGTGTCGTCCCTAACCTATTCAACGTAAAAGCTCATAAAAATAAAAATGTGACAAACAAAATTGTCGTTAAATGCCATAAAATGCAATAGCCACAAAGAACCACACATAATCAATGCCTAAAACAAACGAAACTTGCCTATTCCTATATAAAATATATCAACATAATTTCATGATCCCAACGAGAGTTTTATGTATTCTACTTAAAAATAGTCGCTTGTTGGTTGGCCTTTCTCGCTTTATGGCTGTTTTTCACAATTTATGGCCCAGCACAAAGTCAATGACATGTGTGAGTGTGTGCGTAGGGGGAGGGGAGGGAAGGTGGGTGGCTGGCTAAGATGAGATGAGTGTGAAACTGGCTAGGGAAATGCTGTGACGCATAAGGGGTTGGGTGGGAAGGGGGGGGAGGGGAGGGGAGGCAGGCAGTGTAGGCGGTGTACATTTGACCTTAGCAACAAGATTAAGAATGACACAAAAGGGGGGAATGCGAGTATAAAAGTTGAGTATAATTAATAACACTCTAAGATGACTAATTGCATGTGTGGATTTGGGGCTTCTAAATGTCAGAGGAACGAAGTTTTCCGTGGAACGAGTTTATAAATAAAGTATGTAATCTGAAGAATGGTTGCTCTGTTATAAATGTCTTAGATATTCAATTACTTTGAAAGAGACAAATGTTAGCAGGAGTGTTTTCCAACACTACAATGTTAAATTTATAGCTTATTTTTATCTTGCCCACAATTTATTTATGCTGCTAATTCAGTTGTTGTCTTTTTGATTCTGGCTGATTCTCACACACACATACATACATTAAAGGGGTAACAGCATCAACAACAACAACAACAACAACCACAAAGTGCACTCTTTGGTTATTATGATGATGTTGTTGTCAACGCGTTGTCATCAGAAGCAACAACAGAGACACAAGAAGTGCACACAACACAAACAACAACAACAAACTGCATAGAAAGAAAAGAAGAAAAAACAACAACAACAACAAGTTGGCGTTGTAATTTGGCGCGTGGTTTTTTATTGTTGTTGTTGCCGCCTTTGTCAAGGTTGCATTTTCATTTGCAATTTATTCAAGTATCTGCACACGTGAGTGTGTGTGTTGTTTGTGTGTGTGTATTTGTCATTGCGCTGCTTGTCATGCTGACTGCCAACAACAACACCAACAACAACGCCTCCCTTTTGCCACCTTCACCACCCAACTACAACTACAATTGCATGCGTCACAAGCAGTGAGCAATTTGCATACCCTGTAAAAATAAATACTATGTTAAGGGTATGTTGAGATAATTAGAAACTCTGGCATTGAAACTAGTTTAACTTTCACTAGTTAAAGAGAAGAAATATAATATACTAAGTGTAAGATTGCTAAAACTTCTTACTAACTAAATCATCTTCTTTTTTTTTTAAAATTTTGTATTCACGATACTTTTTACAGAGCATCTACTAGTCGTCCATTTAATATCTTTCTCTTGTTACCTGATTTTTTTATTCAGCTATTTTGAGCACGCTAATTTTGTATTCATTGTCAAGTTGCACAATTTGTGTATTTAGTTTTATTTATATAGAAATCTGGTTCCCAGAATAATGCCGAAAAGAATTTACATAGAATTTTATAAAAATTAGTTATCAAATTATCAGAAGGAAAGAATCTATTATATTCGAATTCCCACGCTGTTTCTCTAGCTCATTAACACATTTTTTTATTGATTTCCGCATTTCATTTAAGCCATGTATCAATCGAAGGTTTTTATTTGGATTTCCAGCTGATTTATGATCAATTTTTGTGGGTGTTTTCGAATGTGGTTTTTCCTATTTTTGCTCAGAGATAAGAAAATTGTAACGACAGAAAAAAAGTTCAATGCACTCGCTTGATAGAAGAAGAGTAAAAGCCAAATAATCAAACCCAAATTAGTCATTTGAGTTGGACAAATAAATGCTCTGCCCTACAAAGAACAAAACACACCAAAAACAAACGTTGAAGTATCTCTAAAAGCCAAAGCAAAGTCGTGGATAAGATAAGAAATGACGACGACCCTAAAAAAAAAAACTCAAACGCTTGAACATTGTTGAGAATTAGGAATTGAGGGTAAAAAAGTTCTAGTACTTAAAAGTATTTCAAGCTAACTTTTGATAGAAAGAAAAAATTATAAGTTTCCCAACATTGTCCGCATAAATAATTTTTTGCATAATATCACCATTTAATCAACATTTTTTAGGCACTTGAAATCAGCTTCGCCCACCAGAAACCGCCATTCAAACTCGGATAGATATTGAAATCAAGTATTTTTGCTTACCTGCAACGAGAGAAAGATAGAGAAAAAAACATTTTTAATTAATCAATAAAGTGTTTTATGCACTGCCAATACTCATAAATTGCGTCCAAAATCAAGGAATTAACAAGGCAGAAAAAACAGTTATGCACTTTTTATGAGTATTAGCCAGCAAATCATGTGGCAAGTGTCATAAATAACGATTAAAGTAAGTCCAAAAACGAGCTCGCTCAGGATCACAAATCTTTAAATCATTTGGCCATGTCGGCGCTTTTGGCCAACTTCGATTACGTTGTTGTTGTTGTTACTAAAGACAAGTGTAGTCATAATTTATGTTTTAACATGCATCTAATAGTTGAGATATGCGCTGTGAGAAACGAGTTTGAGTTGATGATGATGATGAAAACTGAAAGTCTACCGACAAGTTAAAAAAGATATATGCAAATACTATTTGCACGAACTAAACACTTAACAAAAGTTACAATTGTAACTGCATGTTGAGAAAAGATACAGATACAATAGTTACTTCCACACACACTCAACTCATTAATTAAGCAAGCTTCAGGCCAAAGTGGCAGCTAACAAACAAAATGCATTTACAATATCAGCTTTTTGAGTTGTTCTCGTCTCAACTACACAAAATCGATAAAAGCTGTTGCTATTTCTTTCTTTCCTTCTTTCTATTCGTTCTTGTTTCATTCACAATTAAATTTGCAGTGTTTCGTTGTGGGCGTTTTCTTTCACATGAAAATGCAATGAATTCAACTTTTTTTATGGCCCACACTTAATGATTAATTGCTAAGGTTTTTTTTTTTCATTTGGCCAATATGCAATCATCATTTCATTTCATTCGTTACAATGCCCGCATTTTGAATGCCAACTAATTAGACACCATCAACTTGGTAGATAGAGTAGTATAATCGTTAGCTGTGTGTTGTTCCTGGGTCGTAAATTAATTAAATTTCTTGCAAACAAGTTATGAATTGGCCATGGTTAATATAAATTGAAGTGCCCACACATACACACAATCTATCTTTTCAACTGCACTTTTATACTTGTTGTACAACAGCCTAGGCACATTTAGAATTGAATTTCATTAGCCACTATAGAAATTCAAAAGTGTATTCACACACACACACACACACACAGAGGTAAAGGTGAACATTGCCACGTTCAGTTCAACATAATGTTGATGATTGTTTGTTTTTGTTTGCCGCTGATTGCTGATTATTTTTGATGAGGTTATGCCCCAGAGATTGACCGCCATAGCACTATATACTGGCTATAACTTTGCCATGCCCCATTATAACTGTTTACAATTGGCATCGCTTCAGAGCCAGCTATTAAATCTCAGTGGAAGCAGAGAGAGAAACTCTTGGAAATCCTTTCAACTTAACAAGTTAACTGCTGGGAAAAGGAAAAACCAAAAATGGCGAAATGGAAAACGACAAATGCAAAGTAAATAAATAGTTAAATAAATGAATACCAAAGCAACAACAACAACTACAACATTTGCATGCACAAACTGGTATTTTCAACTATAGTCACAGTTCTCTACAATACTTCCAGCCACCCCGCAGCCTCCCCCCACGATCATTGCATTTTTGTCGCCTCTCTGCCACAAGTTTGCTTTCAACGCTATTTTTCCTCAGCTTAGCTGTGCGTGTCTCTCTCTTGGGGCAAGAACGAGAGTCGCCCTTGGCTAACAAGGCTGAATGCATCCATTACGTATACGTAATATCTATAATTATGCACATTTTGTTGGCATTTCCGTTGGCATTTGAATTTAACACACACAGAAATTAAACTAAAAGGAGAGAGAAAAATGTTGCAACATTTTTAATTGCCATTTAAGTTGTCTACTAGTTTAGATGCAGAATGCAAGCTAGCAGCAAACGGAAACGGATGTCGACTGTGTGCCACATGCCACACACACAAACACAACACACACAACAACAGCGGAGAGAAGCTGAAGCATCAAGGACAGCAGAAGGGCGTGTGCTGCAACAATTAGACGATAAGGCAACATAATTGAGACTTTAGCTTTAGTGCGCCTCAAGCTTACAACAAGTCTAAGAACAAGAACCAGAAGAAGAAGTGGAAGAAGAAGCAAACGAAGAGGCAGGAAATGAAGGATTTGTTCAAAAGCAAGGAGAAACTGTAAAAAGGCAAAACAAAAACAAATAAAATAGCAAAGCGCTTCAATAAAAAGGCTATAATGAAAAGCTTTTTGAAGGGCAATAAATTGTCTCCATAGAAAAATATTTTTAATAATATTTATCTGACTTTAAAACAAAATTCTTTATAAAAATAATCATCAATTTCTTAAAATCTTTTATTGATTGATTTTCATTCCAACATTCCATTTCTATTTACTTTTTTTTTTTCAAACAAAATATTTTTTTTTATCTCTAAAACGTGCCACAAACTTTACACAAACAAAATGCCATTGATTTTACAGCACACACAAAATGCCTGAGTATTATTTTAAATAGTTGTTGGAAATTAGATGTCTATGGCTATTTACATATGTATGAGTATTTAGTTTGGGGCGCACAGGAAGTCAACCTGCTTCTTCTTTTTCCTTCTTTCGTGTCTGGCATTCAAAATTGTCGTACCAAAAAAAAAAAAAACATCATAAAATAAAACAGAAACAAAAAAGAAGCAAAAGGTTGTAGTTTGTATATCACAGAGTTAAGCACATGAAAAAGGGCTGTCAGGCAGAACTTTTCCTAACAGGCAGACAGACAGACAGTCAGTCAACTAGTAGACGAAAAAAAAAACACGATGTTACTTCAACTGACACGCAATAGTTAAACACACACACAAACACATGCATAAGTACGTCCCTCAAGAGTCCGAGGAGGAGTTTGTGTTTTTGGTCGTGTCTACCTGCTGCTGCTGTTTGTTGCAGTTGCACTCTTGTGTTTGGGGCATGTAATTATGCTGTTTAACAGCGAGAAGTTTGGTTAACAAACACATACACATAAGACACGTTGTGGCAGCCGCCAACAACAACAAGCTGCCACAAGCCCCGCAGCGTAATTATGGTTAAACTTTGTATTCTTTATGTTTAGTTTTTCAACTGTCTTGTCTGGGCGCAAGTAAAATTGCTCTTAGGTAAATTGTAACCAAACTAGCAAAGGTAATTACAGTTGCAAACAATTTGAAATAAATGAAAAAGGGTCAAAGGCTTCCTTTAACTTGCAACTTACGTAACTGTGGCAAATATTGCTTTGATAAATCTTTGCCAGAAAACCATTTCAATTTAATGTGCGGCCTTAAATCAAAACAGACTGCGTCAAAGGGGTGAGTGAAAAGAAGACGAAGGGTAAATGTGTGGCATAAATATTGAAAGGGCAAGTAAGTGGAATGAAATTAGTTATTGATGGCGTTGTGGAGACAAAATATATATATCTCATAGGCATAGAAGGGTTGATTGTGTGTAGCTTTAAACTTGGGGCGTGTACAAAAAAAGAAACAAGTGAAGCAGGCGCAGGTTGAATGTACTCGAAGCTAAACCATAGAGAACAACGTTTAACGTTCAACGTTGTTGTCGTCATCGTCGCGTTCATTTCACGATCGCCAACCGGACAACACACAGAGCCGGAGTCGGAGTCGGAGCAGGCGGCAAAGTTGATAACCTTGAGAGCATTTTCTTGCGAAAGTTCAATGAATTTAGTTTTACTTCCATGTCTCACACACACACAGCACAAAATAAAAGAGCGAGAGAGAGAGAGAGAGAGATGAAGAACTCTCTGAAGCGCAGACAAAGTCACTCTGGCGAGTTCTAAAAAGTACAGAACAGAAACAGAAAAAAAAGAAACCAGCACATGTGAAACGAACACAACACAAGAAGAAAAAAAAAAGTAGTTATAAACTACTGAGAAAAGTGAAACAAAACCAGACTAAACACATTGGGGCTTTGAGAACCAGTTCAGCAAATGTACAAAGCACTGTGTTGCAGCTAGCATAAGCAGCAGCAGCAGAATAAGAAGAAGAAGAAGAGGCAACGATCTGCTGGAGTCTGGCAAAGAAGGAGCTGCGGGAAGCAAGCGGGTTGGGGGCGTCAAGAAATCGATGCGTTGTCTTCGCTTTTTTCGAAGCTCATGAAATGCTTGCAGGAAATCAATGATTCGGTTCGGTTCGGATCGGTTTCGATTACACGCACACGACGACGACGACGACGACAGCAACTTGCAACATCTAGCCTGAGCTCAAAGTTGCCACGCAGCAGCATGTTGCTTTGCTGAAAGCATTTGCAATAAATTAACTAAAATTATAGACAATTATTAGCATTGATCGAGAGAGAGAGAGAGAGAGAGAGAGGGGAGAGCGATGAGTTGCTGCAACATGCAACAACATGCTGCAGTTGCATATTTATTGGGGCGTTTGCGCATTTTAATTAAGCGATTTGTCATTACAAAAAGGGCCAAGCAAGCAATGTTGCAAGCCACACACACACACAACCAAAGGCCAGTTGCAAGTTTTTCTTATTGATTACACACGTTTAGCCGTTGGGGTCTAAAAGTCAGTTAAATACTATACGTGGCTTCAACGCGTATTTAGATAGACGTCGAAGTAGTATAATAAAACGGGGGGCGCAACAATCATTATTCAATTATAGTGTTGGATTTTGCACTAGGGAATGTTGAACCATAAACCTGAAGGGTAAACGATTAAATTGAAGGCTAAAATGCAATGGAATTGAGAATGAAATTGCATTTTAACAGGCAGGTAAGGCACAAATTGGAAATTAAAGAAACTAGGAAGTCAGCTTGATTCTTCAGCTGTTAAAAATCTCAAAAGCTTCCTGGCCCAAAAAAAAAAAAAAAAAATAGCACACAGATTTAAAAGACAAGCTGAAGAAGAAGTCCAAGAAATGAGGTCGGAAAGAACCCATAGCGGACATAAGAAAAAAAAAAAACAGGCAGGGAGACGGTATTGTGTAATTTGAGTGGCGTGTAAGCCGCAGACATAAAACCCGCAGCGTACATAATTTAATATGAATATTATAAGTGTATGTATAAAAGGTCGTCTTCCCTTCCCCCCTGCCAGCCTGCTGTCCAGCCAGCCTTAATGACAAACCAAGTGCAGCACTTCAACACTTTTAGTGGCAATTTACAGGAGCTGACCACAAAGACAAAGAACAGACAGAGAGAGAGAGCGGGAGAGAGAGAGAGGAAGAGGCAGCAATAATGACCACGTCCAAGCTGATTGCTGATTATGACATGTCCAGCACAGAAAGGAGAAAGAAGAGAGGGTGAGAAAAAAAGCCAAGTTAGATTGTCGTTGTCGTCAGCAGCATGCAGATGATGTGAAGTGCAAATAATTATGACAAGCAGGCGAACGCGGCGAGGACAGCACAAAACCTAAGTGAGTGAGAGAACGGAAGCAGTGTAAAAACAACAACAACAACGACAACGACGACAAGCAACAAGAAATCACATTGCACACCTGCAAAAGCAAAAAAAAATATATAAATTGCGTGGTGCGAACAACACTTGAACTTTGATGCAGCTGCAACAGGAAAGAAGAAAAAAAAAAAAAAGGTGCGAAACAACAGCATTGAGTCAGCAAAAGTCTCGAACCTTAACACACCACACCTCCAACAACAACAACAACAACCGAACATAACGATGATTATGAAAGACAATCAGCTGTGCCTCATTGTTGTAGCTGCAGTTGGAGGTTTGTAGGGTAATTGACAACGCTGGTGCGCTGGTGCAATGTGGCAAATGCAATGCAGTGCAACAACGAAACAGACAACGGGCAGTAGAGCAGACCCAGACCAGACCAGACCAGACCAGACCAGACCAGGCACAAAATAACAGACGCTTTGATAGTCAGCCACTTGGCGCTCACTCAATGAGCCACTCAGGCAGCCAAGCGGCAAGGCAATGCTATGCCGACCAAATGCCTTAGTTATTGCCACAGCAACAAAAGAATAGAGAATAACGAAACGAAACGAACCCACCTAGGGGTTAATCCGTTGTACGTCTCCTCAGGCTAAAAATGACTAAGCTTCATGCTGCTGCTGCTGCTGCTGCCGATGATGATGATTATGGCTGATAAATGTGAGTTTGAGCTGGGTCTTGAGCGTTAGATAGCCAGCAAGTCCAACCTCCAATCAAAACGAGAAAAAAAAAATAAAAATAAATAAAGGGGGAGGCTCTAATCAGATAGTAAGAATAATACTTAAAGTAGCTCAGCTCAGGAAGTAGAACAAGCTATAAACAATTCCAAATAAATACAACAAAGAGCATGGCGGAAATTATTGTTTTGAAAATAAGGTTTGTCAGCAGTTATGGTAATTTTTGCAAGGTTAAAAAATATACAAACGTCAACACAAGAACTAAACCAACTTAAAGTTATCATCCAAACTAGAAAATACTTTCAAACATCGAATAATAAAATAAATATCACATTTTAATCGACAATTTGGCTAAGTTAAGTACGTAAAAACATGTAGAAAATGTTGAGAAAACAGAATATTCTTTTGCTAACAATCTCTAAGTGGTTTTTGCCATGATTATAAAACTCATTATACTATAAAAAATCAATTTAGCCACATTAAAATCGAATAGTTTTTAGACAAGTTAAAGTCATTAAGCTAAAGCTTGTCAAGTTTAATGCGCAACTTTTAAAAAATGCCCACTAGCTATTACATAAATACTATAAAAACACAGAATTCCCGCACAGTTTCACTATTTTGTTGTTGTTTAATTCACAGTGCAGAAGAGGCGACTTCATCATAATCTAATATGCCGCTAATTATGCCCTTCAAAAAAACCAAAGTTATGATGGCATTTTACAGTCACAGAAGATGAAGAACAACAAGAAGAAGAAGCAGGCTGACCTTTAAGGGCCATGAGACCAAAAAAGCTAAAAAGTCAAGACAATAAAAATGTTGCTGAATGCCATTTGACAAATTATTTCAAAGACTCTTGGCAAACGAAAAATCAATTAGCAATTAATAATGTGTTCTGAACGAACTGGTTTCTTAGTTAACTGGAGGCGAGGTGATCCTTAAGCGACCAAGACACGAATCTAGCCGCTGGGCGCCTAGCATAAATAGATACACTGAGAAAATGCTGATGCTGTCATTCAATTAGCAGTTAAAACTGATGTCAAAAGCTCAACCTTTGCACTCTCTTCTTCTCTCTTTGCGGCTTTTGCACGCATTGCGCCATGACGCTGAAGTTGACGCTGACGACGAAGACGACGACGACAAGTGTCATTATATCAAATGATTTTCCTTTTGGCCACAAAAACCAGTGCAAATGCATCTTCTTCCATCCATCCTCATCCCCGACACAATTCCCATCCTTGTCATTTTCATTGGCATTGGTTGCCAACTTTTGAGTGGCTTATGGCTCGGTCCGCAGTTACGAAACCCTCCTCCCAACCCTCCTCTTCCTGCTTTGACAGTTTTGAAGTGTTATGCGATTTTACATTATTGGCTCTGACTCTTTGTCTATTCCCTATTCTCTTGACTTACGTCCTCACTCTCTCTCTCTGTCTCTGTCTCTCGTGTCTTTTGTCCAATGCTGAATAGTTTTGACGTAGTTTTGCATATGTTGGGCTAAAAACTTTTTGTGTGTGCATCTCGCGAGCTTGACGTGTCTGCCTGCCTGCCTGCCTGGCTGCTAGCCTTCTAAATAGATTTACGCTGGCGGCTTTGCAGCTTGTCAGCTAAGATAACAGTACAACACAAGGCCAAAAGGCGGAAGAAGGAGGGAGAGAGAGGCAGGGGGAGCCTTGAAACAGCAGGGGTTCAGCTCATTGTTTGATAAGTTTTTCTATGTTTTCTGTGTTACACAGCACAGCACGTGCCATTTGCAAATCCAATGACGTACTACGATTTTCCGAGCAAGAATTTTAGAACTTTGCTTTAAGAACTTTTTGGTTTTGTGATGTGCTTTGAATTATTGATTGAAGCTGTGATTTTTACATAAGCTGTTTGTCTTGTGACGGTTAAAACCAGTTTTGAATTGTTATATTTTAAGCTACTTGTTAAAACTAAAGCTTTTCGAGTTTTGTATTATTAACCATTTAATGCCACAGCTTTGTTGAAAGCCAATTAAAACGTTTTGCATTTAATTGCACTTAAAGTTGTGCCACATAAATGCGTAAATTGGATAAACACACACTTTGCTGATGGCATTATAAACGTATGTTTGTGTATCCCAATTCTCAAGAATCTCATTCGCATTAATCCACATTTAATGCACTTAACAATTTCATCTTCCTTTGAGTTGCAGCAACAACAGCTGCTGCTGCTGCTTTATTTTCTTCATCTTCTTCTTTATCTTGTGAGCAACTTGTTTCAAAAGATAAGGTGGGCGAGAGGGAGTTGAGAGGGGGGGGGCTGCCTGAATGCCTGCCATAAGTTTTGTTTGCAATTTATGCACATGACATGAAAACGTGCGCACAAAGACACAACAGCAACAACAACAACAAGCCAAACAAGTCGAAAGTGTTGCTGTTTTTTGTTTACGATCTGTACTTTTATGTAAGGCATTTCATATAATACTTTACTGTCGGAACTTTTTCATGTGTCGTATTACTTTGATTAAAAAATATTATGATTATTTTTACAGATTTTCTTCTTAATTATAATGAAATAAACTTCAACTACTTTGAGCAAAGCTAAGCAAACAACAAAAACAACAACAACAAGAGCTACAAGGCGCATAAGAAAACTGGGTCAAAAGTTGGAAAAATTATAAAGTAAAAAGAAAAGTGTGGAAAACTGGCGAGCGTATTAAAAAACAAGAAGCAGAAACAGAAGCAACAACAAACTTGCAACGAGACGAATGTTTACACAAGCACACACATACATACTTTTGAGGCAACCAAAGCGTTGCACATTTGCCTACACCCCCTTTCCACCCGCCCTACCCACACAAACTTCACGCTGCCTGCAGCAGCAACAGCAGAAGCAGCTTTTGTGCATTTTGTTTAGTACTTTTTATTTAGTGTTTGTTTGTTTGTGCTACGTTTTATTGCAGAGCCCAAAATGTTGTTGTTGCCGCCTGTCTGCCTCGCGGCAACCACATAGGGAGAAGCTTCTAAGTGTGTGTTGTATGTGTTTAGGTGGTATATATATCAGATTCGGTTCGGGTGTTAAGCAATGATGCTGCATTTATTCACTAACTAAGTTAATTAAGCTACATGCCAAGTAAGAAGTATAAATACACATGTATGTTTATATGTGTTGCTTTGTTTATTTTGTTGAATGTGGTTGGAGAAATAATAATAAGCGGATTTTTGGCTTCTGGTCAAAAAATAAAATAATTAATTATATGACCTTCAAATGTGGCTTTTAGTTGAAGAGTTGTGTTCCAAGCAAGTTATATTCAACTTACGTTACGTATACGTAATGTGAGAGCTTTAGTTGCTGTATGTAGAGAATTTCTTGGTTTCTTCGTTACGTATACGTAATGCAATGTATTTTCTAGTTTGCAAACTTTTGCTACTTGTTGGCCAAGCCTCCTATTTGGCTTTAATCACGAATTAATTTACCTAGATCTCGTCTCGTCGAGAAGGTGTTAACTACAATTTTATGCAAATTACTTTGCAACAAAACTCAGATGCATATCCGCAATGAATGGAAATAATTGTTTTCGGCAAGCATTAATTAAACGAAATAGCAACAAACAAAGCCGCACCTTTGACAACAATAAGTATAGATGTTTGTATATGAAAACCAATTTGGGCCAAATTAAAAACATGGCCAATGGTCAACAAATATTACCTGATAATATCACAAAAGGGTATGCAACAAAGAAAAGGTTTAGTTGGCCTTGAGCAAACAATTGCAAAAGCAACAAAATAAAAATGATAAAATGTCATACAAGAAAAAAATATTTGCTGTTAGATATTCGTAGTTGTTGTTGTTGTAGCTGTCAGCTGCAGCAAAATGTTAACTGCTGCACACAAATGTAAATAAATTACATGCAACAAATGCAGGCAGGCAACAACAACAACAACAACAACAATCGTGGCGTTGACGTCGCAGTCACGTTGCTGCCGCTGCCGCTGTCTGTGCCACTAACCCACTTCAAGACAACTCACACAACTTGGCGCTATCTCGCTCTAACACTCTACCCGTCTCACAGCGCAACGTGAAACGGTTGACAACAACAACAACAACAACAACTAAAACGCGACTGCCTTCGCTTTTTGCATTTTATTTCGAAAATTCTTTGCATTCACACAAAATGAAAAACAAACCTAAAAAGCATTCAATTAATCACACAAAACCAGCGGGAGGGTGGGGAAGGGGTGTGTTAGAGGGGGCTGGGGAGACTTAGTCCCAAAAACAAATTAGCGGACTTAAAGCGTACCCAAAAAAGGCGTTGATTGATTTGAAGGGCTTGCAGCAGAGGCAGAAGAAGTTTGATCATTTGGCTCAATGGCTCACATTTGGCAGCTGTCGGGCACATGAGGAGCAGGGTGGCAGGAGGGTTTTGTTAAGGGGGGGAGGCTACAGCTCAATTGAAAGCTTATTTATAGGCTCCCATCACACTCGACAGCCGTCGACAGTTGTGACCCAAAAAAAATGTATTCAGTTGTGTGTGTGTGTGTGTGTGTGTGTGGAAACCACAAAACCACTTTTGACCACACACTTCCCAATCTTCGAAAGAAACCACAAAGTGCTCCCCACTCCAACTGCAAACAACAACAACAACAACAAAGTTAAGACAAGATAAAGATAATGACACGAGCGCATTCAAAAAACTCTTTTTGGCACTATCAAAAACAAATAATAGAAAAACAACTTCAAATTGTTTGGCCATTGTTTGTTTAGTTTGGTTTTGGTTTTGTTGGCCTGCTCTGATTCATCAACCGTCCCCCCCCCTTCCCTCTTGCCTGCCCCCTCCTCTGCAGCTGCCATTCAACTGCACATAAACATAATTTTCTATTGCTTCGAAAACTCAACGCGATTTCCACCAACTGGCATTCAACGCTTTGTCAACCAGCAGCAGCTGCAACTTGCGTTTTTGCAATTTCGCTTTCAAAACTGTTTGTGTGTGTGTTGCATAACATTTTTTGCACGTTGCACGATTAAGGTTACTCATTATGTAGGAATATGTGTGGAAAAAGCGAGCATGCTAATCTTGGCGTATAACTCCCAACAGGTTCTAATTATGACAAAGACGTGTTTAAAGTATCAAAATTTAATTTAATAGCGTATCTTTTAGCCCAATAAACACTCTTGCCACATTTTTAAATACTCAGTTAATATATTTCTTAACTGTGTGTGTAGCAATGTTATTTCTTTTAAGCTGGCTTCGCTAAGCTGCTAAACTTTTAGCGAAGTCGGAGTTGGTAAGTAAATGAAATGCAATGTTAAGTATACGCCAAGTGGCAAGTATAAAGCACACACCCCCATACTCAATTATACATACACACACACACACACACCTTTAGCCGAGTCAACAACCAGCTGCTGGTTCAACGAACTGCATTTAGCCGGAGTAAATTGTAGTACTGACCAGTTCACTAATTAAATTTGCTTATATCAATAATAATCATAACCGAGACAAAACAGCACTAAATTGGGGGGAGTGTTTAGAGGGTTCACCGCCATACACACACACACACACGCACAGCTTGACAAATCATAAAATTTTAATATGCGTCGCGCTTTGGTGGCGCTTCAGCAAATATAAATGACATTAAAACACATAGACTGAGGACAAGGTGGAGGTGTGGCGGGGGGAAAGGTATAGAATTAATTAAAACCTGTTGCCTCATCGTTTTTGCTGACGCTTTTAATGCTCATGCTAGTCAGACCTTTTTACTGGGAAGCCAACAAAACTGAAAAGACGCCCACACGCGTTTTGCATGCGTTTCAAGAGCGGTTTTAAACGCGCTTCCTAGAAAATCGTTAGCCAAAAAACAGCTGACATCAAAAGTGCAATGCCAAAAGGCATTAGAGCGTTGAGGGGGCACTAGAGGGGGCGTGGTTTGGGCATTAACATAATGCATTGTAACTATAGGAAATTCACATCGAATTTTTCTCCATGCGGATGTGAACGATGCAAAAGTTTTTGTTTTTTTTGTTTTTTTAGTTTTGCATAGATAAAGTTCGCAAATGAGTCTAGGCTAAAATTTATTGTTGTTGTTATTGTTGCTAAGAGTAACTTTCTGTTGTTGTTGTTGTTGGTTCGGTTCGGTGGCAAGCAGCAGCGCGTAAAAGTCAACGACAGTAAAAACAGGCGCTGAAATTAATTTACTTTTTTTCCTCTTTTCGTTCAACTTTTATTGCGGTTATAGAGACGCCACAAAGTACTTCCCTCATCTCACATCTAAGTGTATGAAAAATTTCAATTGTGTTTCAGCTACTTAAGCTGTATCATTTTAATGAGACACGCACGCACATACATTCGTGTATTTGCTTTGCGGTTTTCTGGGTATCTTCAACTTTAAACTTACAAACTGTAAACTGGCCAACGATCCATGACACATTGTTTAGAATCTTTTTGGGCTTTTGAGCTTATAATTGCGAATTGAAGTTCTTAACTTACCTGCAAAGAAAAAGAAGAAATATGCTAACATAAGTAATGAGTTGATTTTAAGAAGAATTTCATTAAAACTATGACAAAAGTTAAAGAGAGCATGAATAAAAAAATATATGAATTTTAAGCTCAACCATAGAACAAATTCTATATGCAAAGTTATCGAATTTGAATCGTAATCCGCAAAGGGGTTTCATAAAAACAATCCAGAATCCACATAAAACACACAAAAAACCTCAGTCTCAAGTGACTGCAGCAGAGTTTCGGCACATAAAACACAATTTTTTGGGATTTTTTTGGGGGAAAAAAAAAAATAAAAGCGGGTAAAGAGTGGCAAGGGGCACCGTTGAAACAAAACTGTCAAAAGCAAAATTCAGCAAACACTTAAAATGGTCTCAAGTGAGCGAAAGGAGGGCAGTCCAAAAAAAAATTTAATAAAAACAAACATCAGAAAGGGGGAGAGAGACAGAGAGAGAGAGAGCTGAGAAAAATAACAAAACTACAAAAAATAAACAAAATACAATGAAAGAAATAAAAGAATTATAGACGACAAGGCATATTACCCCAGAGCGAGGATGGCAAAAAAGTCAAACTGCCGCCGAAAAAGCAACGCAAAAAAATGTCAAGCAAATAACAGAATGCGAACAAGCGAGTGTGTGTGTGTGTGTGTGTGTGTGTGAGCAGGGGCGGCACACGTGTCAAGGGGGAAGAAGGAATGGGCAGGAGAGAATGGTAAATGTGCAGAAATTTATGCACACACACCAGGACACAGCTAGAAAAATACAGAGAGAACGAGCGTGAGAGAGAAAGAAAGAGAGAGAGAGAGAGAGAGAGGTAGTCATCCCCGGGAGGCTGAACAGAGAGTGAAAGAGGAGAGGTGGGGTAGTGGTAGTGCCTGTGGGGAACTGAGACTGCCTGCAGCGTCGACTTTTATTTGCGTAAATATGCATGAGCACGACGGGAAAAATAGCTGAAGGACGCGCAGACAGACGGACGGACGGCCGGACGGACAGAGAGACAGATGGACTTTCCAACTGATGAACTACTGATTTTTATTTGAACAGCAGTAGATCATAAAGCAAACCGCTTGAAAGAGCTTTCTAAAGGAGGGCGGGCGGTAGGGGTTCAACATGTTTAGTTTTCTAAAATGACGACGCCAGGGAACAAAGTTTGTGTGTGAAGTATGTGATATGTAGATAGAAGGAAGATGAAAGCTTTGGCTGGTTTGGGATAGTTGGATTAGATGCCGCTTAGACTAACAAAACAGCTGTCAGTCAAGGCTGATAAAATGCAGAGACAAGTTGTTGGTTGAGTGCTTTAAGACAGAGTCAAGTGCACTTTAACAACTTGTGAAAGTTGACAAATTAATTGCACTTGTTAAATAATTATAAGCTAATTGACGTTTGCATTTAGGCATTAAAACAATAGTTGTCTAGTTTAATGATCAGTTTAATGTTTTTGCATGGAAAACTAAACAATTGTTACTGGATATTTTATGATTTTTATTTTAATCGATTGTTAATCTTATTTTAACGACCCCAAAACTGATCAAACAAATGAAAATTCAACTAAAAATCCAATAAATTTTCATAGCTGCCAGCTAAAAAATTCATCACGCAAATACATAAATACAAAAACACACACACACACACACACACACACACACTTTTACGCAGCGAAAGCAATGCGAAAATGTGCCACAAAACACGTACAATAGCTAAAAGTAATACAATAACAAATCGCCACAGTGACTGAAGGAAAATCGAAGAAGTAAAATCGCTGGCAAGTAGAATAAGCTTGGGGAAAACGAAGAAAATTATGGTTGGAAGGAGAAGGGGAAAAAAAGAAGATAACAGACTCGAAACTGAAGCTGACTTGGCTTCTTTCTGTCTGACTGTCTGTCTTGGTTGCCGTATTGTTCCCGGGCATTTGCTGCGTCCAGGGCCACACACACACACACACACATACAAACAACTTTTCCAAACAAACACCTATACACACACACACACACACACACACAAAGAGAAACATGAAAATCTACTCAGCTGCTGTTTCAGTTTCTGTTGCCCGCGTCGAGCGCACAAATTTTGTGTGAGCGAAAGCTTGTATTAGTGTGTCTGTATGCGCGTGTGAGTGTGTGTGTGTGTGAGACTACACAGCGAGGGTGTTATAAGCGGTTAAATTTCGAACATGCCCTGGCTTCCTCTGCTAGCAACCCCCTTCTGACCCCCCCAAACACAACCACACCCATTGCTACCTTCGTAACCTCACCCACTCCCCCTTTTCCACCTCTTCAGCACCCTGCTGCGTGTGCACGCGCCGCTGGCGCCGTCGTTACCGCCAATTTCCCATAGTCATCCTAGCCCCGTGCGCATCTTTCTTCTCTCTGCTGCTCCTGCTGCTGCTGCTGCTGGTTTTTTGTCCTTTGTGCGACCCCCAGGCCAAAATGCCACGCCCCCCATACCATGTGCGCGTTCTTGCAATGTTGTGTTGGCTAATTTAACGTTACGCATACGCCGCGTGTGCTATCCCAAAATAGCAGATTGCCATTGTTTTTGTTGTGGTTCTTGTTGGGGGAAAACTAAAATGTCGTTGCCTAGTTTTAAGCGCTTTATGAAAATTTGCGATTTATGCAAAGTTTAAATCGATAATTAAAGAGCGCCAAAAATAAATGCAAAATTGACAATAAGCAATAAATAAATATTAAATATTTGTTTATTTAACAATTTATAACAGAAAATTGTGCGCGTTTTCCATTTTTCACACAATAAGACAGAAAAAGAGAGAGAGAAATAAAATACGAAATACGTTAAATAATCACCGCTTGGCAAAACTTTTGCCTGTGCTTTGCATATTTTCAGCGACGAGGAGGAGAAGGAGAAGCAAGGAAACAGCAAAGGACGCAAAATGTCGCTTAAAATTAAACAAAACACAAGCTGGGGCCAAAACGAGACTCGAATCTCGGCTAAAGTCAGGCGGCGGGCAACCCCGGAAGCAGCCACGCCCCCTTTCTGGTGCCCAACCCGCCTAACTGCTAGCTCTGCGTAATCTAGCAACTACTCGAACGGCATAAATTTTAGCTGCAATGTAGAGCCATAAAAGTTACAGCCCAATAAGCGACAACAAGAGGAAAAGAAAGAGAGAGAGAGAGAATGAGGAGAGAGACAGAATAGGGTTAAGACCTGACCAAAAGAGATGGTATATATACATACATATATATATATAGATATATGTGTTTATGTGTATAATTTTCGCACAAGGCAGTGAACTTGGCGACTTGGTCTGCATAAGTAATAAAAAATAGTAATTTGCTCGTAAAATAGTTGCGCTCAAGTAATTTTAACGATTATGATCTTAATCAAGTTGCTAACGGGGTGTGGGGCATGGCCGAAATGGGTGCAGCTTTCTAAAGTTAAAAGCATCTGAAGAAAGAGCGAAAAATTAAAGCTTGAAAATAAAATTAACGAGCTCATCTCTAGCTAACTAGTACTAATAAATGCATGTACATATATAGCTTAATAAAAATTAATTTAAGCTGAAAAATATTATAAACTTAACGGCTCTTTCAAACTATATACAAAGTGAATTTTGTAGTTGGTTTGTTTTTTGATGCTTTCCATTTTGTTTTTGCATTGTGGAAAATGCAACGTCATATTTTTAGCGCTCTCTGATTAACGGTATATAAAGTTGTCTGCGAATCCAATTAAAACTTGTACATACATATATATTTTCATTTATTTTCCCCTCACAAATTTTCAATGCTAGTCCGCCCCCGCCCCGCCAGCACATATGAGAAAACTTTTAAGCCCACAAATTGCTCTAAACGTTTTCTCTCTCTTTTAACTAATTTGCATATATGTATGTATATATATGTGTGTGTGTATATGTTTTTTCTATACACTGTGTTTCAAAAAGAGTTTTCCACGAGTTTTGCAACAGTTTTTCAGCAAACAATGTCGCTGATCAGCAGCAGCATTCAAATTTATAGCCAACCAAATTCGCTAGTTTCCCATTAAACATTTCGCAAAAATTAAATTGCAGAAAACCAAGCAGAAAATGTTGCCAGTTTTTTTATAAAGTTGAAAATTATTTATTTTAGTAAACAGAAAAATGTATATAACGACAAGAGAGTAAGAAAAACATGACTGGGCTGCGTTGGAAAATTCAACAAAGGCGTTTCGAATGCCGAGAAATGAGTAAGCAAAACGCTTGAAAAACACTAAACAAAAGCAAAAATGATTCAATGGAAAATGGAAAATGGGAGCAAGAAGAGGGAGACGAAAACTTGAATTTATGTGCATAATTTTTATATTTGCGACAGAACCCAAACGCCCTAACTAAGCTATGGGCGTGGCAATTACACAGACACAGTGGAAAGAGAAAACACAATGAGAGGAAACTTTTGCGATTTGCTTTAAACCGTTTTTGCAACTGAATTGCATTGCTAGGAATTCGCTAAAGGTAATTGAAATGGCGCCGCTGGATAGTAAAGCTTTCTAGAGAAAAACAATAGTCGCTGCGAGGGAAGGGGAGGGGAGCTCCATGTGAGTTATGTTCTAAAGTTTTTGAATGCAGGTATCAGAATTTAAAAGGGGGGGTGTAGGGTAGAGTAGTTGTGTGTGGCATGCGTGCAACAACTATACCTAACAATAAAGCTGCTGCAACGCTGAAAACTGTGCTACATAGTTTTAGTGTTCACAATTAAAGCCGCGCAAGTGCAAATTTATGGGTGTGTGAGTGTGTGTTAGGTATGTAAATTTCATTTTCAAAATATTTGCTAGAGCATAGTACAAAACAACAACAACAACAACAATCAAAAAGAGGTGTGAAAACAAAACAAAGCAAAGTCAAAAGAGAGCTCCAACTTTGTGGCATTATAACAGTAATAAGTATATAACAACAACAACAACAGCAACAACAAGAGCACACACTCACAAACAATAACATTGCACATCAGTGACTTTGGCTTTGGCGTTCAAGTGTGTACTTTGTTTAATGAGTTTTCAAGATGAGTTTTTCGGTGCCGCATCGCAGCAAGCAGCAACTCAAAGCAGCAGCAACAAAACAATAGCATCGCAAAATGTGCCACGCCCACCAAGTAAGAAACGAGGCCAACAACGGTCGAATCACTGGGCAAAAAGTCATCTACACAGAGTATATAGAATTTATATATATGTACATATATTTTTGATTGAAATGCGCGCTGGCAGCCAAAAAAGTTTTTGCCCCAGCCAAGTCAAAAGTTCGCTAGAGAATGAACCAGAGAGAGAACCGAGCAGCAACAACAAAGTTAAAGTGAGAAAAAACTGCGCGCGTGGAATTGAAAAACGGAAATGAGCTACGCGATGGTTCAAATTGGGTGGAAATTTTCATTGTTGCGGCTAAAAAACAGTAAAAAAAAAAGAAAAAAAAAGAAAGAGAAAAATTGAAGCCTGGCAAAGACAACATTTCAAGATTCTTATGCCACTAGCCAAACTGCAGTTGCCACGCCCACGTACACACAACAAAAATAAGAACGCAAAGCACGTAAAAGGAAATCAAAACAAAAAAACGAGAAAATATTGTTGAAAATGTGAAAATTTAGCGCACAGCAGGTAGAAAGAAAACACAGCAGGAAAAAATCAAAATCATGCAGTTGCCGTTTTCAGGCTAATGACAAAAATGTTGTTGAGTTTTTCAGGCCAACCAAAAGCAAATCAATTGATCAATTTTACACAGAAATTTACCTTTTTTTTACCCATAGCCAGATGTTTATCACAAGGCAAAGGAGTAGCAAAAAGGAAACGAGATGGATAGATAAAGTATAAAAGATAAGACAGCTAAAAGAGAAAGAGATGATTTTTCCCCCTACTTCAATTTTCGTCGTCATCTCTGAAGGTCAACAAACTTTGAGGAAAAACAAGAAGAAGAAGATCTAAGCAAGCAATACGAGCACACATGGCAGATAAACAAACCAAACTAGTGTGTGTTTGTGTGTGTGTGTATAAAAATAGTTAAACTGTGCCCCCAAAGTGAAAATATGTTCCAATGTTGTTGTTGTTTGTGTGCTGGGCTGGGTCCCAACAACAATTAACAGCTGGATAAATACCAAGTGCAGAGTGCAGCAGCGACAAACAAAGTTAATAATGATCTTAGTTCGAAATGATAATGAAGTTGAGAATGAGTCAAGAGAAAAATGATCAAGCAAATATGCCGCCAAATGGAGGCGCTGACAAATCAATGACAACGTTGGTTTTAAATTTAGCAAATATATAATTTATTAAAAGCATCAACACATCAACTGAAAAAACAATGCCCCCCTTTTGCGTGCCACATGTCTCTCAACATGAAAATAATGCTAAAAGTGAATTAATGTTAATCTAGATGGATTTAAAATGTGTTTTTGTGGGCAGAAAACTATTTTCTTTCGAAATTGAAAAATGCCACAAAATCTTTTAAGCCACAACAAAGTCCTGCCGCAGCAGCATTGTATATGTTGCAACATGTTTATGCATGTTTTAATTACGACAACAACAACAACAAGAACAATAACAGCAGCGACTGTAACTTAAGAATGTAGCCACGCCTTGCCTAAAAATAGTTACCTGACCCCCCCCTCTACCCCCGCCCTGCTGCCCCAAGCAATCAACCACCACCCCCTTTTGTGGCAGAGGCAACTAATGCAACAGCACACATTGCCTCGCCTTCGCCTTCGCCTCGCCCCGCCCCGCCTTTCGACAATATTGTTTTATAGCCCCATACAATATTACCATTAGATAAATTGCCTTTTCTCGCCTGGACATGAACTGGACACTTACACACACCAAGAGAGAGAGAAAGAGAAAGAGAGAGCTGGTTTTAGTGCTTCATTGTGACGTTTCTCTTTTGCCACGTTGCTCTCGGTTGCCACGTTTCAAATTACTTTCTTTATTGATTTCCCGATGACTCGCATTGTTAGCTATTTTTACTGCACTTCTACATGCATTCCTACGAAGTGTGTGTTGGTGTGTGTGTGTGTGTGTGTGTGTGTGTGTGTGTGTGTGTGTGTGTGTGTGTGTGTGTGTGTGTGTGTGTGTGTGTGTGTGTGTGTATGCTCTTCCATTATTTGTAAGCGTCCCGAATCGCGTTTGAGAGTGTGCACATATGCTGGCCAACCCCTAACCCCATGCCCTCTGGCCACACACACACTTAACATGTGCGTGTCAATTTGATGCGTGTTTCTGCTGCATTTTTTTTTCTTTTTTTTTTTCGACCCCAGAAACATTTCTTGCTCGGGAGTTTCTTGAATACATGTTAAGAAGCCCGAGAGCCAAAGCACTTTGTCGACACTTTGCCACACAGCTGTGGAAAAAGATGTTCCCACTATCATCACGTCTCACTTTTTCCCTTACCCCCCTCGTCTCCTCCCCCTCCACTGTGTGTTTTGTGCATTTTTGTGTGTTGTACATTTTTCTACATTTATTTTATGACGCATTTTTATTGATTATTTAATGCATTTCTTTGTTGTTGTTGGCTGCGTTTTACGATGCATGTTGTGTGTGTGTGTGTGTGTGTGTCGTGTCCATTGATTGGCTCCCCATCTCTCCGCCTTCCCACTTTTCATAACATTTGCTTGAGAGAACCCAAAACATTTCTAAGTGCCTGTCGCATGCGGGTTTAAGGCGGCGTTACTTAATTAAACCCTCCTATTTATTAGTCATACATAATGTAGTTGTGTCTAATTGCTCGTTTGCGTTTGTATTTGGGGTGTTTGGAAATTCTTTTTACTTACGCAAGGAAGCAAGCAATCAATATATATTGTGGGTAACAATAACTTACCTGTAAAGAGAAGGAGAAAAAAGGGAATTAGTAATTGAATATTATGAAAGAGTTTAAGTAATTGGTTTATCGATGAAATTATCGATGGTTTAAGATGTTTACAAACAATCGAACCTTGCCCCAAATTCTGACTCATTTGCAGCTAACAGTACATGTCATTAACAACAGTTGTATAGAGGGGGGAGGGGGACTTCAAGGGGAAGGTAAGCCAAACTTTATGCATGTTTTATGATATCTATCTAATCAATAACCGCAAGAGCCACTCCTCAGCACAGATACTCCTCCTCCTCCTCCTGCTGCTTGCAACATCAGTTCTTTAGAGAAGTTTTGCCCCCTTGCGGTTTTCGACAATGTTGAAGCAAAAGCTAATGCGCAAAGTTGTTGTTGTTGTTGTTGTTGTTTTGTGTTGTTTGTGTCTGTGTTCATGTTGCACTGTTGTCTGGAGGCAAAAGTTCAATTAAAAATATTTAAACTGCGCTTTTGCCGCCTGGGGATGGGCACAACCAACACACACAACACACACACACACACAACAGAGTGTGTGCGCATCCGCAACCCATTCGGTTTGCCTGATGCGTGTCAAAACTCAACTTGGGATAGGTTGGAGAGCTCCCGCAAGGCAACCACAACAACAACAACAAGAACTTGCAACACAAGCAAGCCAGTCAAAGCCAGGCAAAGGCAGAAAGGAGGAAGGCACAGAACTCCAATGAAAAACTGCAGAACGAACGCCTCGCAATGGCCATAAGCCGCACCGCATCGGTCAACGTTTGACGACCCCCCTGGCCATAGTACCCCCCCCCCCCTACCACACCACAACCCCGCCGCCCGCTCCACTCCACTGCAGCAGAGTTCTGGGCACTGCAAACCCATCCGGTTCTCAGTCGTTGTCGTAAAAATACAACAACTACAGCAACAACCATACAACAACAACAACAACAACTACAACAAATACCCAACAAAAATTTCATTCTTCTTTTTGTTCTTTTTTTTGTTTTTTTTTTGTTTTGGGTGCAATGAACGTTGCGTCGTCGTTGTTGTTGTTGTTGTGGTTGTTGGCGCTGCTGCGCATGCGTGCCAACAGTAACAATAACAACAACAATGTTGGTCGTCTGCCCGGTTCGTTGAAAAATTCGTTAATAAATTGGCTAACCGAAGGGGGCAGCGGCAGAGGCAGTAAGAGTAAAGTTTTGCAGCTTCAAGAGAGAGAGAAGCTTCTCCACCTTGCGTCAATATTAACATTCATGCTCATCCTTTTGCTCGTTTGCTACCCCTTCAGGGTCAACGGCCCACTATTATCTCAGACCATCTGCCGTTCCACACACACACTGATCAAGTCCCCAAAAACCGGCATAACTTCAGCTCCCACAATCCCAGACAGAGAGAGAGAGACAGAGAGAGATCTCCAATCGATTTGCGACAATGTGTATATAAAAATCAATAAGCAGTTCACCAAAGTGCAGCTGCAAGTGCTTCGAAGAACGAAAGGCAGAGTCCTGTTTAAGGACTCACAGGCACTCTCTAAATATAGCTTGCTGTGTGTCCTGCATATCCTGTTATGTGCTCCGACAAAAGAGGATCAGTGTCTGTGAGTTTCATTGTTAAACCAACCCCTATAGCTGTAATTTGAGATCATACACTTCTTGGGTTTTTTTTTTTTTTTTTCTTTTAAGATGCCTTTGTTTCGGAGGATATTTCATCTGTTGTTACCTGCACCTTTGCTTTCTGGCCAAGTTGCACCTGCTTTTCAAGTCTGTGTTTTCTTTCTTATCGCCATAGATTGTTAATCAGTCCATGGCTAATTGGAGTGTATAACAAAGGAATGAGAGTGATTAAGTGTAAGAAGAAGAGTATTTGATTGATAGACGAAAGTTGTTGATTTGTAGAATTTAAAGACAAGCAAATGATGCACACAAAAATCATAGTTAAACTTTACTAATTTAAAAACTTTATTCTGAAAACAATTTGGACTGGCTTTCATTGTGCTGTTGCTGTTGCTCAAATTTCATTACGAGCAAAAATCTAGACACATTTTCATATTGTGTGTGTGTGTGTGTGTGTGGCATTTTATACCATATATGCATATGTAAACTTTTGTAAAAGTAAAAACTGTTGTCAACAATATACAAAAAGCTTATTGAAAATCGGCAACAAAGCGCACCTTCAACCTGCCTCAAAAGCTCCCCACCTCATCCTCCTTTGAGTTGCCAATGCAAATCTCCGACCGACGCTGTTGGAGATGAAGGCGCCAAGGAAACAGCAAAAAATAAAAATAATAAAAAAAAAACATATATATCCACACAAAGCAACAAGCTTTAACGTAGGAGTTGAACGAAAGGGGGGGATGGGAGGAAGACAAGGGGGGGTGTGGCTGGCAATCTTTTGTCATGTACATGCGTTGTTTATTGTACGGAAATCAAGATCATACATCAATAACAACAACAGTTGACAATGAGAAGCTGCCTCTGACTCAAAATGCAAAAAAGGAAGTATGCAAAAATGACGATGAATAAAAAAAAAAAAAAAAACGAGAAGCAAAATTCGAAATTATTTTTAAATGTAATAAAAATGCAACATGTCAGGCAGATGATCAGCAGCGGATAAGGCAGCGAATGGATAAACAAAAAGAGCACGGGCATAATAACTTGAGGCATGTTGCAGGTGGCACATACACTTTTGTGTTGGGTGTGGCCAAATCCAGATCAGCCCATTGCCATCCACAGACTAGACAAATGTCAGCGGCTTAAAATGCAACAGCAGCCTGACAACGACAACGACAACAACGACACCTAAATGGGGAAAACTGACAAAGCAGATGGGGCAGGGAGAGGGAGGGGAGGGTAGGGTAGGCTGTTGCTTGTTGCAGTCACTGCGACTGCTCATTTGTCATAAGACATTAGCAGCAGTAACAGATAAGCAGCAATCATATACAATGTATGTGTGCAACATTTTGAGGCGTGTTTCACATGCAGCAAACTCTCGTGTGAATGAGTCAGAAACTGCAGCAGAAACATTTGAAAGTGCCACAATTAACGCGTCTGTCTAATTATCTTTTCTCTCTTTCTTTCTCTGCGTTGACAGAACCCAGACATGCTGAGTGAGAATGTGTGGCAAGAACAGAAAAGCCTACAAAACTGCAAACAGTGGCGCCAACTGAACCATTTTCAAATACATTTGGCAAATGTTGCGTCAGTAAGAAAGTGTTAGCAAAGTTAAGAGTAGACTAAGAGATGCCCTATGATTTCTTATTTACTATTTCGCTGTGTTATTTGGGCTGTGTATTGATAGCAGTCAGTCAGTTTCTTAGGAAAAACTTCCTAAAATCACTATGTCTCAAAGTTACAGGGTATCTATAACAATGATGTCGCGCTGTCGTTATTTGAAAGCCAGCGGCGACTGCTGCAATTACCGCATCGTAGTAGACGAACGAGACTTTGTAGAATTTTAATTGAAATGTCAAAAGCGTTTAGTGCGGTAAGCACATTGATGCAGCAGCCGCCTCAGTCGCTGCCACACAAGACACAAACGCAACTGGCGACCGGCTAGGTACTGGAATTTTAATCGGCAATGCGGCAGAATTTGATTGTGGCATTATTGAGGTTAGGAAAATATGTTAAGAGCATCAGGGAGCTCGTTTAGAAGCAGGCAAAAGGTAAGTCAATAAACCATTACAAATGGAGCTCTATTCTTCTTCTTTTTTTCTCGGTTTTTTTCGGGTGCGGTTAAAGGGTTTAGATAGCTACTACTTGATTTTAGTGCACTGTTGCTAAACTTTAGTTGCATTGTTGCCAAACTTCATTGGGTTCAATTAACTGTTACGTTTTTAAATTACTTTTAGGATTATATTTTCATCTTGAACCCATATTGTTCTCCCTAACTTAATCTACGATTTATTATAAACATAAACATGCAAAAGGGCCAATGCCGCAAAACACAATTGTGGCAAATTTAGCCAAGTGGCACATGAAAATGTCTGTCAATCGAAGTCGATTATCGTACGAACGGAGGCGCATCAGACAATTGTTAATTAACACTGCCACAAGGCAACAACAACAACAGAATCTGCACAAATTGTGACTACAAATTGAGCTTACAGCACGTTGCAAGCAGACAAATCAAAGTTGCACCGCAACCGGAGAAAGACGAAAGGGGGTGGGTTGTTGGTGGCGGGGTGGTGGTGTTGGCAAATGTTGTCAAAACTCATGCAACAAAAGAGATTTCCAGATAGAAGGGCATTAGAGTATCTCTGCATTGGGCATATGCAACAGTCCAACAACAACAACAACAACAGCTGTCACACAGTCTCTTTTTGAGAGGGAGAGGAAGGTTTGGGGCAGACAAACAGCACCGGCAGCAGCAGCCCCGCAGACATTTACAGTTGCAGTTTTGCAGATGAAGCTTGGCTCATTGCCGTTTCATTTTTAACCCTCATTTAGCATAAACAGCAGGCCCAAAACCGGCAGCATCAGCAGCAGCAGCAGAGAGACTCAGACAATGGCAGCAGCAGTTGGTGGCTGTTGCAACTTCAACTTCAACTTCCAGATACTCCTCTCGCTATTAAACGCTCGCACGATTTTCTCGTTGCGGCTGACTGACTTGTGCCGTCGTGCCAGCGGCTCTTGAAACAACAACACGAAAGAAGCAGAAGAAGAAGAAAAAAACTTATGCATTGTGCTAAATATATATATATATGTATATATAGAGAAGAGAGGCTGGCCCAAAAGCATCTGCTTGAAAGCCACAAACGAATCCTGTCCCCATAACTGAACACAGAAACGCAGACGTTTTTCTTTCTTTGATGAGAAGGCAGCGGCGCTTAATTAGCACGTTTCTTCAACGTTTTGTTTTTGGGCTATAAATAGCTGTTGGTGCTGTTGAAAATGGAAAATTCTTGGGGGAAAATGCTGTGATTAACTTGCACATGTTGTTTTAAATCGATTATGATCAAAGGTTGCTTGCTTGTCTCGTAGAAGTTAAGTTAGGAAAGTTGTACCAAAAATCTTATAGAGATTTCTCTGACATTCCTGTAAATGACTCCTCTATCTGCCACTTCCTCAATCTTCTGCTGCATCATAAAAATGTGTTACGAACAGTGGCTTAAACTTTAAATCATATCTGCGGAAACGTATGCATAAATTTACTGAACGGAAAAAAAAACATTTTTTCCAGTTATTTGGTTGTTGTTTTTTTTTTTTTGTTGTTGGCCAGCAAATAGTTTGACGCAAAACTTAATTAGTTTCTCGCTTGTCCAGGGAGATTCACAGAGCGAGAGAGAGAGAGAGAGAGGAGCCCCGAAAGCAGCTTAACGCCTGTTTCCCCCACCCACCCTATGCCCCTCACCTCACATTTTAATGTTTTTTCCACTAGCTGGCTGGATGTTGTACGAGTGGCTTCATTAAGTTTCGGGTTCAAGCAGTTGCCCGCCGGCTGCCAGTTCAACTGTCCAGCTGTCTAACTGCACCTCCCCGGTAGCTCCACCCGCCATCCCTTTCCATCCCTCTACTCTACGAATTGTCTATTTCAGTTTTCCAATGTAGTTTACGATCCGTTGTGGCAAAGAGTTTTGTTCTGTTCGGTTCTGTTCTGTTCGGTTCTGTTCTGTTGTCCAACCAGCAAGCAACACACACGATGATTTATTTGGCACACACACATAGACAAACACACGCACACACACCTTGACAGCTACCTGAGCGCGTGTAAATGCATTTTGCTGTAGGTGAATTAGGTTTGCTGCCGTTGCTGCCGACTGAGGCACAGGTCGGGGTTAAGCGGGGCGAGGGAATGTGATGGGGGCGGGGGGGAACACTGAAGTCTCGCTGGGCTAAAGCTTTTTTCGTTGGTGGCACCACTTTGTTGACTATTATTTTTCATTTTGAACGCACGCAAAAAGGTTGGCTCCAACGATAGTTAGAGAGAAAAAAGGGAAAATTATTTCATGATAGTAAATACACGGAGAGAAATGCATACTCTAATAAAGATAAAATATCTTGCTGTAAGACAAGTTACTTGAGTTTTGCGTTCAGTGTGCACACACATACCATGTTGCCCCAGAGTGTTTGCTGTGTGACTGTTACATGATACCTAAAGCCGCAGCTGCAGGCGAGCGAGCAGCCAGAGAAAGATAGAAAATATCAACCTCAAAGATACATTTGCGCTTCACTTGAACCGTAGAGCGTAATTCAAGTGAACTAAGCTGGCCGGAGCAAGTGTCTCACATGTGTGAGGCTCACCGTGTGTATAAGTGTGTGTGTGTGTGTGTGTGTGTGTGTGTGTGTGAGTGTGTGATGCGAGGACGAGGCAATGAAGCTGTAGACAAAATTGCGTGCGTAATTCTTTGGCAACGTACAGCAAATGTTTGGCCAAAAAACAAAAGAGAAAATAGTTTGAGACAGGAGTAGGAGTAGGAGCCGAAGCCATCATCAGGATATAGGATAGCAAGGAAAATGGCACGTTGTTATTTGGGCGCTACCTAAAGCACACACACACACACACACACATACACACAGCACTTGAGTTCATTTTTATGGCCGAAAATTGCATTTACAGCAAGCAGGCGTTGAACATTGTATTTAAGTAAAAATTGTTGTTGTTTGTGTGTTCGATGTTGCCGCATTTCACAGCCAGGCAAGGCAGAAAGATTAGATGAGTTTAGGTTACTGGGAGGAAAATGTGTGCAAATTCACTAGAAAACTAATATTAGTAATTTACCATACAGTTCCAATTGAAAATAAAGTAAACTGTATACCATATTTTGGTATTTTTGTGCAGTGTTGCCAAACTTCACTTGTCGTCGGCATTAAAATCAAACTTTTTCTGGGGAAACTGCCGTGTGAACTTTAAGCTGGTATAGTTAATAATTTATGCAGGGATTTACCGTTAGTCCACAACTAAAACCAACTCGACCCCCCCCAATAAGTGCCACAAAGTTCAAAAATAAATGAAAAACTCATAAACCAATTTGGCCCTCGCTCTTTCTGCCAATGCAATCAATGGCAGTAATAAAATGGAATGGCAGGAAATTCACTGGGGAAAAACAGACGAAGAGAGAGAGAAAATGCAATGAAAAACAGGATAATTATTCAAACACTTTCAAAGTCACACACACACACACACACACACACACTTACACAGAGACTCAAATATTATTTTTTCGGGAGTGTAAATGGGAAAAACTTTTGTCATGGAAAACTGCCGACCAAAAGGGATGGATGGACATTACTACTATTAGGGTTCAGGGAAGGTTTTAGCTTCAGTTCAAGCGAAACGAGAGATGAGATGGAAAATGTGGTGGCAGACGATAAACATATGCGGGAACACAAACATACATCCTGTAAGGGGGCCTGTCTGCACAATCCTGACTGTGTGTGTGTTTGTGTGTGCGACAGATATCTAAAAACTGTCGAAGGTTGTTCAACTAACCAACCACCAGGAGCAGCCCAGCAGCCCAGCATCAAACAGAGCAGCTGTTCCAAAGAATTGAAAACAACAAAACCGGAGAAATAGTGGATGGTAAAATAAAAACTACGTGTCCCGGTACTCTGTACGTTTGCATGCACTGCTTTTGCATTTGGTTTTCGGTGGTGCAGCGGCAGAAGGAAGGGAAATCACTTAACACAGGCACAGAGAGGCAGCGTCGATTAATGCCAGGGAATCGCATCGAATCGCGCGTCAACGATGCGGGCCTGAGCCTGGCCAGGGCCATTGGACTTGAGATTAGCAGCAGGATTTGCGCCTGATCAAAGACCAAAAACAGCCTAGAGAACAAACTCAGGCAAAATAGTTGCGATTGTAGCGAAACGAATGTTAAATACCCTAGCAGTATTATTTGTAAGTTGTGCACAAAAGAAAAAAACTTAAACAATAGGTTTGATACATTTTCCTGGATTGTAAATCGCAAAAAAGGAATTGAAAATAAATACCAAATCTAGACAGTTCTGAGATTTGGGTATAGGGAAGTAAAATTTCCATCTGCCTAAACTGAAAGGATTAAAATTTTCTAATATTGAAGAAGTCATTTTCCATCTTTCAAATTAACTAGACAACTCCACCTACAAAATAGAGTATCTAAAATAACAGGAACACAAGCTGAACAGAGTTTCTGCCAATGCAATAGCCAAAGCCTAGCCTGGGCAAGAGATAACGACAACGACAACGACGACACCTTGCAAGCCAGAGGCTGTGGCTTAGGCTAAGGCTGGCAATGGCTAAAACTAAGGCCTGTGTTTTTTGCTGATGCTGATGTTGCTGGTGTTTGTGTTTGTGCCTTTTGCCTGACCAGGCCAGATACGTATATATATATACAGTCAGAGACCGAGACGGTTTGAGCTCAGAGAGCAGGCCACAAGTCGTGCAGGAAGCGAGTTTAGTATGCAGGCAAAAGGTTTTTTTTTTCTACTCCTCTCCTCTCCTCTTCAGTCCTCTTCTCATGTATCTTACTGTCTGTTTGTCTGTTTGTACCGACTGTCCGTTCTTGGACTTGTCGTCTTCGTTTGTCTGTCTGCCTGCCTCAAAAACCAGTTGCAGGTAGTTTAAAGTAAGCCCAAGATGTGTTCGGTCATCTTTTGCGGCTCTTTTCGGCTCATGCCGCACAATTCTTCTTCTTCTTTCTCTGCAACTGCGAACTGCGGCCAAAACCGTCGCTTTTTCGAACACTGGACTCCAATATTTTTGTTTTGTTGGCCGAAACGAACCGTTTCCCTCCTCCTCTCCTCTTGCTTTGCTTATGTTTGTGTTGTCTCTCTTTCTGGATGCAGTGAGAAAAATTCGTAGAAGTTTGCCTAGGATTAATTGGTTAATCTAGCTGTGTGTGTGTGTGTGTGTGTGTTTAGGTGCATATAAATGGTTTCCTTTTTCCACGAAATAAATTGTAAACTGATTAATCTGTCGTTCTCTGTTTTTTTTTCTTCTATTGACAAAACAATTTTTATGCTGAGTAAGCAACAGGATGGGCATAAGTTGATGTAATTATCAAAAAGAGTTGTTGCCACACTTCACTTGGAATATTGCCCTGTTGCCAAACTTCATTAACTAACATATCAAGTGGAAACGACCCCAAAAACTACAGTCTATGACACTTGCTTCCTGCCTAGTCTCTATGTATGTAGGTCTTCAACCTCAACCTCTTCTCACCTGCCGCTAGCCAAGCAACAACAACGGCACATTGCTCCATCGAGCCCATAAACTAAAAACACAACAAAAACAAAAAGTAGGAAAAAAAAAAAAAAACAAACTAGCCTGGCATCTGGCCACACGGCATCTAACAAGTTCGACATTTGGCACTTAAATTTAACGCTTGATTGCATTTACAGTGCCGTAGCAATATATTAATATAGCTCTCGACTCGAAACTCCAACTGCGACCCAGGCCAAAAGACCGGAGCTTAGAACTAGAAGAGACTCTAGAAGACTCTGGGTTGATTGCTTTCAAAAAGCCAATCCAACGTCAACGACTCTATTCTGCGGGTTCTTCTCCCATGGCTTAAAGCCAGCCCAGCCGGCTTTTCTTTTAGCTCGTTTCTTAGTTTTCTTAGGGCCTTAGACCTTAGTATAGGTGTCTGCTGCCTGCCTGCCTGCCTAACTCCGCCCCCCACTTCACTTTGCTTGTGGCACATTTCATCGTTGTTGCTGCTGCTGCTGCAAAGCTTCCTTGTGCCTATTTTTAAGCACTTCTCTCCAACTCCACTTCCCCCTACTTGGCGTCACTTAGCGTGTGCCAGTTTTTCGCTGGCTTCTTTTTTTTTGGTGTTTACTCAACACTAACCCCTGCCCACCCTGTGTGTGCACACACCGCCGCTCCCCCCCGGCTGTGACGGATATGCCGTTTTACACGTGAATGAATATTTTTCTTTACTGGCGCAGCAATGTTGCCAAATTTCAGTCTCAGCTGTCAAAAACAAGTCAAAAATCAACCGTTACATCCAGAGTAAGCAAAACTTGTTTAGCAACAATTAATGTAAAATTGTAAAATAAAATAAAAGAGAATATTTTCATTTGCAGCAGCAGCAGCAGAAATGCAAATCAAAGGAGGCGGAAAAACTTTTGCCCAGCCGCGAGCCAAAAACCGAAAACACAAAATGAACAAAAAAGACAGCAGCATAAAACAGAAAGAGAAGGAGATGTGTCGTCTGGGGTGGGGTGGGGGGAGGTGGTAACATTTTATAGAAAAACCACCCTACCGTTATATTAAGCTGGCACAAAAATGCATAAGGCGCACACACAAAGGACGAAGGACGACCAGAGCTCTATGATGTTAATGTTGACGCTGCAACAACGACGACGACGACGACGACGACCGCACACAAAAAAGGGGGTAAGAATAAAAAACAAAACAAAACAAAGCCAAACCAAACGAAACGGACGTGAGAGGCCTATGTATAAAGTATAAAAGGAGTGCAGCACACACACACACACACACACACACACACACAGGGAAAGGTCGCCGCCAGGCAAAAAGCCATTGAACCCAGTTACATGTTTTGACTAAAGTCTAGTAAGCAGCTCCTCCATCCTCATCCAGCAACAATAAAATGCTATAGTGGAACATATGTAAACAAACTAATAATTAAGAAAGTTTTATTATCAGAGAACTCAAAATTCTTCCAGGATTCTAACTTTTTTAAACACTGACTTTATGAAAGAAGACTAAAATATTGGGAATGCAATTTTTACTCATCCAGAATTCAATCCTAAGCATTTAATGGAAAGGAAAAAGAGGAAAAAATAGAAGTAAAAAGTTCCTCAGAATTTCCGCTAAAGGATTTTTCTTTTTAAATCATTTATTTATAAAGAAATAAGACTTACCAGACAACGCCGAATGCACCATAGCCAATTGGACGATCCGGTTGGACATCCTGTGGCACCGCTGGCGGTTGATAGTATGGAGCCGCAGCGGCCAATATTGCGCTGGCGCCCTGTGGCGCACCACCGGCAGCACCACCCTGTACCAGTGACATCGATACGCTCATTGAGGTACGGGGCGCGGCAGCTGAAGTATTTGGGCAGCTGTTGCTCTTGTTCTTCTCGTTGATGGCGGTGCTGAAGGAGTTGGTGTTCGAGGAGCTTATGGTGGTGCTGGAGTAGCTGGGTGCTGTGTGGTGGTGGTGTTGGTGGTGCTGAGTATTAGCTGGATTTTGATAGCTTTTGCTTATGTTGTTGTTGCTGCTGGAGATGTTGGTTGTTGCTGTTGCTGTTGTTGTTGCTGGTGTTGTCGTGTTGATGGTGCTGCTGGAGTGGGTGGTTGTATTGGTCGTGGTGGTGGTGGTGTTTGTAGTGGTGGTTGGATGGGAGAAATGGTGTTGATTGCTCAATGAATGCCGCTTGGGGCCACTAATGGCCGCCATTCAGTAGTTGCCCATTTGTTTGTTGTAATTTTGTTGTTATTGTTGTTGCTTTTGTTGCTTGTTCAACGCACACAAATTTCTTGTTTTCAATTTGATTTAAACACATTAAAAATTAATTAAACGAATTTCGGTTCCGCCTTTGTTGTTGTTGCTGTTGTTGCTGCTGCTGCTGGCGACTGTAAAAGTAAAAGAAATTTCGATTAGCAAACATAAGCAAACGAAAGAGGAAGCAATAAAAAATCATAGATTTTTAGGCGCATTTTTCGGCAGGCACAAGAAAGAGAAGAAGAAAAGTGCCGTTAGCTGCGACCGGGGCGCGTCCGTGTAAGCAGTGTAAAAGTGTGTGTGCGCATGTATATGTATTGAGCGCGCTCAAACAAGCGAGAGAGAGCAAACAAATGTTAAAAGTGGAGTATGGAGTGTTTTTTTTTTCTGTTCTGTTCTGTTCAAGTGTTGTTTACATTGAGAGCAGACAGTTTAATCAACTCAAAAAAGCCTTAAATTTCTTATTTAATATGTGCACATGTTTTGCAACATCAACAACCAAAAGAGAGCGAAAGAAAGAGAGCAGCGCTTAGCATGTTTGTATGTTTGTAGCATCGCGCACTTGACACTTTTTTTTTGTTGCCGCTGCCGCTGCGACGCTAACGCCAAGGCAAAGGCAAAGGCGACGCTTCATGGAAAAACAATGCAATGTGTAATAAAGAAAAGTGCAATGAAATGAAGAAAATGTGCCGCATTTGTTGAATTTCACATGAGTTTTCAGCCCTAATTGCACATTGCTGTTGCCATTGTAGTTCTGCTTTTTGTTGCACTGTGCTTACCTTTAGAAAAATGCACAATTATTGAGCGGCGACAGCGGTTTTTTGTTGATGGCAGCAACGGTGGGGAGCTGATTTTGACGACTGCGGCAACTTTTCCGCATTTGTGTGTGCAGCTGTGGCAGCGGCGGCGGCGACGGCGTGAGAGACGTAAACGATATGAAATTTACACAAATCAAAATTCAAAGCTAACTAAAACGCGACGCGAGCAGCGAACAGCGACTAAAATGCAGTAATTCTCCCGAAAATGTTGTTGTTGTTGTTATTTGTGGTTTATTAACGCACACACACATTCATTTTGACACACAGAGAGAAGGAGAGAGAAAAAGAGAGAGCGAACGCGACACCGACGGCAATCAATTGAATTTGTTGTATTTTAGTTGTGCATTTGTCACGTTTTCGAGAGGGGCTCAATTTATATTATTACAATATATCTTGTTATCACACACACTACCCCGAAGTTTGGTAGGCAGCAGTAAAATTGCTTTTGCGATACATATGTATGTATGTATTAATTTTTTCCTTTGCCTTTTGCATCAAACACACGCGGCGTCTATTTACCGATATTATGCGTGTCGTTTATGCGAAAGTCGTGATAGGACTGACAACAACAAAATTTCTGGCAATGTGACCGGGTTCACAAGAGCGATGTGACCAGTCGCTCAAAAGTTTGGGATTTCTACTAACAGCTGACTGTTAGCAACATGTTGCCTCAACTAAACAGCTTAGCAACATTTGCTGTTAAGGTGCACAGCTGTTATATCGATAGATTACTTTTTTGGCAAATCGATAGAAAAAGCGACATCTGGTAGCACTGGACCAAATGTGCGCTTCTCAGCTGCGTACCCAACTTAAGGCGTTTAAAATAGTAAACATATAAAAAGGTGGGCAACATGGACCGGGCGACTGATAATGTAAAGGAATTCCTTACCGATCTTGTCGTGCCGCATCATCGGTGCAATGTTAACATTATTCCCGATCACATAACCATGCTAAGCGGCACCAAGATCAAAAAGCAACACAGTCGCAAGCGACGCACCCACAAATCCACTACACTTAATCGCAAGGAATATGCTGCACTAGGACTGAATACACTGCCCACCAAGCAGATGAGATATGAGCAGGCGCTGCCGTTGCACAAACTTTGGCGCGGCTATATGCGAGAGCATCTGGAGCTGGAGGAGGGCGACGAGGTGCCGCAGGTGCACGAGAAGCGTTACGAAGAGTTCAGCAGACAGCTTGTAAAGATGGATTTGCATGGTGCCAAGCTGCGTGTCATCCAATCCAAGTGCGCCACTCTTGTTGGCTTGAACGGCATCTGTTTAATGGATACTAAAAATGTGCTCAAGCTTTTGGGTGAGGATCACAAAGTGCGCACGGTGCCCAAGAGTGAGTGTGTTTTTGGAATGAATGTGGGCAACATGGAGTTTACCATTTTTGGACAGCACTTAAATGTGCGACCAGCGGAGAGAAGTGTGAAGAAAATCAAAGGCTATGTGGAACCGTTCATGTAGCACAAAATCAATTAAAATGTACTTTAGTATAAGGATTTACATTAAAAAAAAAAATACTTAATTTAAAAAAAATAGTGCCAAAAAAGCCACAATTACACATTGAAAACTGTAATTTAAGCATTAATTTTAAAATCGTACATTAAACGCCCAAGTCGAAAGGGCGACTGGAAATATCGCTGTTTTAATAGTATATAGTTATAAATGTTCATAAGTTGAAGTGTTTTCTTTTGTGTTTCTCGGTTGTTTTTTTTTTCTTTCATGTTTTGTGTGATTCTATTTATGCAGTCGGCTTGGTCATAATAACGACAGCAGAGGGCACCAGCCCAAGCACCTCCAGCGGCTTTTCATAGTCATCGTCGGCAAAGATCTTGCGCGGAAATGAGGTCATCAATGCGAAGGGTGTCTCAATGCCAGTCTTAACCTGGATGAACACTCGCACAGCTGAGAGGGGCTCCTTAACATTAAACTCGGATGAGAGTGTGGAGCCATCCTGCAATCGCACCTGGATGCGTGTCTCGGTGTAATCACGAGGTGGCGACTTGACACCTGTCGGCGATGTAGCCGTTGTGGTTGAACTGACAGACGGTATAGGATCCGACAATGCAGCAGCAGCAGGATTGTTTTTCATTTCCCTGCAAGACAATTGCTTGAATTTGTTGGTTCTTTCACAAAGTCTTCAACTGATTAGCTCACCTGGCTTTGCGTGCCGCCTTGTCAGCCTCAATTTGTGAGCGGACACGATCGCGAGCAGCTTTTTCTTCCTCCTTTTCGCGCTTGCGCTGATCAACGATCTTCTTCATTTCAATCTCTTCCATGCGGCGGCGCGCCTCAGTCATATCCTTGCCGGAGCGTATGCGATTGCGTTCACGTTCCAGGGACTCAACCTTTTCTCGTTCCTCGCGCTCGACACGCTTCTGTTTGAGCTTTTCCTCGATGAGGGCCAGTTGTGCCTTCTTTTCCTCCTCGGTCAGCGCTTTCTTTTCTTCGGTGGACTCGGAGAAATTGCTGTGTCCCGTCTTGGCGGCATGATATTCAACCTCTGTTTGGTCTTTGAGCACCTTGCCACAATCGTCGCACTTCAACGATTTGGCCACGGGTTCGTCAGTGGCACCGCTGCTGCTTGGCGCCGAGTCGTCAGTTGCAGCTGCTGCTGGTGCAGCAGCACTCTCTGCTGATGGTATCTCGTCGTCGACATGGGCCAACAGCCATTCCATGGCTAGCTCAACACCCTTGTGGCTAGTCACCTTTAAGGCATATTCACTTAAAAAAAAAAATATGGGAAAAAAAATATTATTTAAGGAGCCGGCGGAAAACAAATCGGGGATGCACTCACACTCTTTCTTTGGGAAATCCCATGTCCATTAGTGTTTGCACATCGCTCATTGCTGTGGGCTTTTGTTATAGCGTGTCTCAATATATATGTGATTTTATGCACAAGTAACTTAATTTTTTCTTTCAATATTTTCCCTGCAATAATGACACACAAAAACAATGCCTGGATTCTAGTGTTGCACAATGATCAAAAGTGAAATACCCCATCTGAATGCGATTTTTTTTACTCATCGACTAACTTAATATTTATTAACGAAATATCGAATAATGCTTTAATTTTTTCAATGGTCACATCGATATACATATAAGCAGCTGATTGATGCAGCTTGCAAGCAGCCGATAGCGTCGTCTGAACCATTTTGTTTTGTTGTTCCGATAAGATGTCGCATCAGAATAAATTGAAAAAGATGGTTATTAAAATCCCTCGCCACCCGTTTATTATTGCCCAGGGAGAAGTAATCTTTCCGGAGCGTGTTCCAATACGCAAATGTCGTGTGAATTTGGAACGCATCAAAGGACAACAGGCCGCAGTCGTTCCCGGAGGACGCCCATTCCAATTAAAAACGAAGCCGAAGCCGAAACGCTGCTGTGTTCGTGTTGCTCGATTGCCAAATGTTGAACGCAGCGAGTTATCCGCAACGCCAGCTAGCTCCATTGTCTGTTCGGATTTCGACGAAGGTATTTGCCCCACTAATAAGAACATTCCAGATAATTAACATATTTATTTTTGCAGATGCCATTGCCGAGTAGAGAAATTAATCGACAGTGCCGATTTCTGGATCGATTATACCGAAAACTTGACTAATGGCAGTTGCGTGTTACTCCGCATTCGCTTAATAAATTTCGATGTAACTTTCAATATCTATTAATCTATTTCTAATAAATAAATACACAAATTTCTTGACGGTGTATTTGAATGTCTTACCCTTACCGATAGCTTATCGATAACAACTTACAACAGAAAGTTCCATCACTATCCCATGAATGTCAGGTAGAAAAAAATATTTGTGAAATACTAGTCCAAAATTATTCCTTGTAACAACATTCCAGACAAATTACAAACATGAATTGGCACACGGGCAATATAGCAGAAGCTGTAGCAGAATCAAAAACCAAAGATGCCATCTTTGTTGTCTACACTACAGGTAACATAAATGCAAATAAAAACCATGAATTTAATTTTCACCACGTCATGTTCGCCAATTTGTACAATACATTACATTTCAACACAGGTCAGGATGAGATGTCAGCCAATCTGGACAGATTTCTGAATGACTCTCGTGTATACTCGAAGCTGCAATCGTCCGACTTTGTGACCGTCAAAATACAGGGCGACAGTGAAACCTACGCCCAGTTTAGTTCGCTATGTAAGTACAGTAAGCCCTCGATATACGTACGTTTAAATAATATTAAGTATTCCATGTTTGTTTGTGATCCTTTCTTTGAGGCCTTATTAAGTGAAATTGTTAGTATGCATTAATTTTATATTCCTCAATTTTTTGGATTTTTTAGACAAAGTGGTGCCAGTCCCATCGATCTTCTTTATTGGAAAATCTGGAACTCCGCTGGACATTGCCACCGGCATTATTAGCAGCGTTGAGGAGCTCGTTGCTAAAGTTGATAAGGTGCTGCTCTTAGCTGGCAAGCAGTCAAATCCAGACGCCTCAACGAGCAGCAATGAATCCCGGCGAAGCATTGCTGGTGCCGACGATGAAAATACACCTAGTGGTACAAATGCACCAACCCAAGTAGAAGAGCAGCAACAAAAACCAGTCAGTACAGGGCCGGAATCTGTGCCAGAAGCTGAACCAGTTGTAGCCCAACATGTTGCTAAAGTCGAATCAACTTCTTTGCCTGATACAAGTTCTCCCGTTGCTTCAATTGCTCAATCAGCTGTTGCCGCGGAACCAACGGCAGCGTCCGTATCAGCGGCAACAGCTGCCGAAAAGCGTGCAGCCTCAGCAGCTGCTGCTCCAGCGACCACATCTTCGGTAGTGCCTACTCCAATTCAAAATCTCATATCGTTGAGTTTGCCACAGGTCCAAACAGGCGCTGGAGGATCACAGGGTCCCCGTTCGCCTGCCCAGGAAGCGGAAGCGCGCATGGTAGATATTCAGAATCTTGTTGAGCAGCGGCGCAATGAGCGCCAGGAGGAGCAAAAACAACGCGACAAAGAAAACGAGCTGCGACGTCGTCGTGAGGGACGTGACTCACAAGTGCAGCAGACTCTCACACGGGAGCAGGAGCTCAAGCAACTACAAGTGAGTATTGAATTGAAAAACTACATACTAGCCAACGATTAAAACTCATTTTTAAATTCTTAAGGCACGCATTAAACGCGAGCGGCAGCAGGAGCAAGCGACACGAGATCGTATACTTGCACAAATAGCCGCTGATCGTGCCGAGCAAGCAAATCGCAGAGAATTAACTACAGACATGCAAAGCAATATAAGTACCACAACGACAACAAACTATTCAGTTGGCTCGCCAGATCACCCGACCAGCTCTGCGGAGGAGACGCGCCTGCAAATACGTTTACCAGGCGGCATAATACGTACCAAATCCTTTCCCGCTGCGGAGCCATTGTCCACCGTGCGCGAGTATGTGCACAATGAGCTGCTCGCTGGCACCGCGATACACGGGTTCACAATGGCCGCTAGCTATCCGAGGCGTGAGTTCAAATTGGAAGAGGAAGCCATGACGTTGTGCGAATTGAATTTGGTGCCCAATGCGGTGCTCCTGGTGCTTAAAAGCGAGCAAGTGAATCGCGTGGTGCGCAGCAGTAGCAGCGTGGTTAACATCGTGACCAGCATGTTCTGGGCCATACTCACACCAGCGACTATGGCCTTTGACTATATGAACCGCATGGGACTGCAGCGTTTACGGCAGCGCTTTAGTCAATGGATGGGTTGGTCAAAACCGGCAGCAGGTGGTTTTGCGAACCAAGTTCGCGGCGATGCGTAAGCTAAGCTTTAAGATATATCCAAGTGAAATTGTTTTATAGTTGTCGTTTCTTTTGCAGCGCTATTCGACGCAACATGGACATGTTTATGTTGGCTTCGACGCAGGGTCCGGGCTTGCCACAGAATCCACCACAAACTATGGCAGGAACTGGTTCAAAACCGCCGTCGGGCGAGGATGCACCACAATTGCAGGAAATGGTGCAGCAACGACCCGCTGGCTTCAAGCCGCCGCGCTATGGTGAATCGAATATACGTCGATTGGCAGACACCAAGGATGACGAGGAGGACAAGGCGACCTACAATGGCAACTCAACGCAGCAGCAGTAATCGCAACTTAACCAAAACCGTTACATTCACAGCTTCAAGAAATGCAGCCTTAAATTATTATAATAACAGTGGTCAAATGCAAAATACCCAAATTAACTTTATCTACAATAACCAAAAACATACATATACATAAAAATATCTCGTGAGTGTGTCGTGTCTTTTTATTATTATTATTATTGTTTAAACAAGCAAGAAAGTTATCAGCAGTTTCGGTCTAAAGACGCAAAATTGTGATAAGATATCAAATGGGAGAAAAGTAAACATATAGTTAAATAATTTGTTCTAAATATAATGCAAACATTTTTTTTTAAATTACTTTAAAAAATACGTTTATGCGTAGTTCCTTCAATGTGATTATAAATACATATATACTACAAGAATAAAAAAAGTGATTTTTCTTTCGTTTTATGCCTAATCACAACAAAGTGCACCCGTATAAACGCATTGTGTGTGTAGCCTTTTTCTTGATATAGCCATATATATATATAGTGATTGTGATATGGTGTACCGATCACGTGTCTAGTTTTTTAATACAATTAAGCCTCGAGTCCGGGGAAACAATCAGTGTTTTAGCTGATCTGCATTTAAGTGCATTATAAAAATGGTGAAATTAGTTTTAAATAACTTTTGTGTGGGACATAACAAATGATTCGATTATCTTAATTACTATAAAGAGAGACGGATAGGGGGAGGCGCATGATGCCACACAAAAAGCAAGTCATTGACTGTCCCTTCTACAACGTGAACCACATCAGAAATTGCAATAGCTTGTAGACATTGACCAACGGAAATTTCCATTCCTCTTTGCGTAACAGGGGCGGCACCAGGCTGGGATAGTGCACAGGACTGCCGATGTGACAGTTGGTGTTCACCGTGCCACCCGGATACTTAATGGCAACCACATCGCCTAGCTTGACGCCATCGCAATCGATCAGCTCCAGCGATTTGTTGAAACAGATGCGTATCTCTGATAAATAGCTAATGCCGTGCTTGCCATCGAACAGACAATGGATGGAGGGATTCTTGCCCAGGCCGCGCACAATGGCATTGTTTAATGCGATGATCGTGTTGTTGGAGTCAGGATGGATGCCAGCCGCATCCAGCAGGTTGGACATCACGTACTTCTCACGCCACTTGAGACCCTGACCAAAGTACTTAAGCTCATTGTCAAGTTCAGAGAGGACAACGGCACAGGTGCCATGCTTTAGCCACTCGTGTTTCCATAGAGAATCCTGCGAAGAATCACCCTCCAAATCCATCCAGTAGGTATTTAAGCGGTCTATAATAGCTTGTAGTTGTTCCGGATCAAATTCTGCTGACCTGTTGCAAAAGTTGGGTCCAATTTGACCCCATTTTGTTGGCCAGATGCCGTGTATGGTCCAAAACTCCTTCTTCTGCGGCAAGGTGCACTCGTGTGATGGATCCTGCTCCCTCCAATGGTAACAGGTTGTAACTGGCCATTGCTGCGTGAATATTAAGACATCCCAGCTATGTGCATCCTGGTTAAGTACATTCGAATATAGTGGATAATCATCGTCATCATCCTCATCGGAGAAATCAGCGGCGCTAGGTCTTTTTAAAGGTTTCTCGGCTGAGCTGCTTGACTCATCCGAAGCGTTGCTCAAAGCGATACCCGAGTCGGATATTTCGTCAAGGGCGCTGCAAAAAAAGAAAACGCAAGCAGTGTGTAATTTGCTGTGGGTTATAGTATGTTCAAGGTGTTTCGTGGGGATATTCAGGTGCAATGGGGTAACCTTGAACTTGCTGCATTGTCAAGGGCGCTGTGTATTCGGCTTATCGAAATATCGATTGCTGTTCCTGCTGTGCTACAACCGTTTTTATTGCTGACGTTCACGTCAGTCTTGACCAATGTTTTAGTTTTGTTTTTTTGTTGTTGTTGTTGTTTTTTGTTTTCTTTTGCGCCGCCTACGCAAACAATAGCGCTAGAAATTTCCCTGCCGCTCGCCGTTTTGTTGCCTAATATTATTCATGAGCACACACACACACACACTCACCTGAATGGGCTTGTTTTTGTCACAGCAATGCTGCATAATAAAGCCGTCAAAATAGCTAAATATTTTTGTTGCTCCTGCATAATTGACTCTTATTTCAAAAAAACGAAGCGTAAGCAAAATTTTATGTGCACATATGACGCATTTCCAGTTATTGCAACCCGCAGACTTTTTGAAATTAATTTTCTATAGCACTTGTGCTGGCTTTCTACCACAACGATTGTAATTGTAACGAAAAAACTAAGTTGTTAAGTTGTTTTATGCACTTTTGTTTTTGTTTTTTTTGCTTTTGCGCTGCTATTAAATTGCTAACAGCTGTAAAGAGAAACTGTAAATGAAAAAAGTGCTGAACAATGTTGGATAGACCGAAAGCTATGGCAACACTGCTGCAAGCATGATATCGATATCGAAAAACAGGTCTATCGCTGTGAGCAGCTGAAATTCAAATTCTAAAGTAAATGGCAGTTATATTTACTATGTTCATTTAATTTCGCTGGTTAACAACAGCTGTGCAGCTACTGTACAATCCTACCGAAAAACTTTGTTTTGATAATACGACTTTATCGCAAAAGCTGTATTAATTTGGTGTATCACTGAGTATTTTTCCATGATTGAGCGTAGACCGGATTTGTAATAAACACAACGACAGTTTGTCTGCACGAATCACCAAATCCGAGAACGGCAAGAACACTCAGAGGTTTCTTTTCATAGATAAGATGCAATTTTAAGTCTGTGGCATGCACACACACACGCGCCCAAACGCTTTAATTAGTGACAACGATAATTACACACATTTTGTGCTGGCACAATTGCGCTATTTTATCTATGAAATACAAACATGACATGTAGCCAAACACTAAACGACTTCTGTTGAAAACCCAATGACTACTACAACAACTACAACAGCAACAAGTCAATGACAAGTCGAACAAGAGGAGCAACAACATTATTTTTGCTACTGAAAATTAATACAATACAACCATTGCTAAGCAATTGATTATTGCTTAACTGTACTTTGGACTTTCCACTGATGATCCAACCAAGGCTACCAAAGGGGAGTCTAGATAAAAAAAACCCCCATTCGAGCCAAGTGGGGGCTCTTATGTAGCATTTGTCACCACTTATGACAACTTTAACACTTAGTGTCTGCAGTTTTATCAAATTCAATTAGTCCACCCCAGCGATAAAACTCATTTACATCGGCTCAAAAAGTGTTATCATACCAGAAATACCCTTGTCATGGACTTTATCATAACATTTGTGATTATTTTGTCATGTTTTCTGCGTTCTAACTGAAAGTACATGATTTTGGACAAGAACAACTGTGGAGCCAACTGGGGGTTGATTTTATGCAGATTTTTATATAGCATACTGGTGTACGAGTGTGTTTTGTTTGATGACAAATTAATTTCATAATAACAGCTGCAAACATTTTGTAATCAATTTGGCTCGGCGCAAATTATCGTCTATGAACAATCAATTAATGTTTGCTGTTCTAGTTGTTCATGTTGCAACAACATTTTTTGCTGGCATACTTTGTTGTATGTTGACTTTGTAAGGAATTTGTCAGCATATTGTCAATGAATTGATGGTTTTAGCTAAACTTATCCAATTAGCAACATTTGCTTAACGTGCTACCTCTAAAAAGTGAGATAAAAAACTTCAGAACTTTTTCCCCTGCACTCAAATTGACAAAATTATCATTATTTAGCGCAAATAGTCAAAAAATCGTCGAGGCAGACGCAAAAAAGTTGAGCCATTAATTTTAAAATGCGACCATTAGAAGTTGCCGTTGCCTGCTGCCAGCGTCGACGCATAATCAGCGCCATCATCATCTTTATGCCCATCCGCCATGATGCTGCCGCTGCCGGCGTCAAAGCCAGCGTCGTTGTCTTACTCTCTCTCTTTTTCTCTAAAAGCAACGCATGCGTTGAGAGAGCGCAACGAGAATGCTGTGGGTGGAGTCAGCATAGCTCTAGCTAGCATTATATAGAGCATATATATAGAGCAACTGGAGGGTAGGCAGTGCTCCGGTAATTGCCTCAATTTCATCGTACATATCCCGTAGCCAGTCACTTGACGTGCTGCCCTTTTTTGTTGCTTTCTTGGCGACGTCGCCGTCGTTGTTGTCGTTGTTGTTCTTGTGCAATTGCTGTGTAAATGGCATGAGAATGATAATTGTAGCAATTATAATATTAAATTGGGAGATCATGGCTCACAGGGTTTTTCGTTTTCGCTTTCGCCTTCTCCCTCTGCCAACCCACCAATGTTTTTATGTAGCATACTTTTTTGCTGACTCCAGCTCTCCATCTCACTCCAGACACTTACTCACACTTACTCTCTCTTTGTCGCACTACTGGGCATTTCGTTGCTGCTGTGTATTTTGTCGGATTTGTTTGTTAATTAGAATTCTAGCGTTGAAATTAAAATGCTCACCCCTTAAACTCATACTCTGTGGAATATATAAAAAAAAATATAAAAGCATTTCGAGTAGTTTTTTGGGGCGTTCTCTGTGGGTGGAGCTTGGTTCGTTTGAGCTTTGGGAGCTGCCTTCTCTTAATTACTGCAGTTTATTTTCTAAGTGAGACTAATTAACAGGCTATTCGTAGCATTGCGGCACATTTTTCTACCACCTTCCTTTCATCCGATTTTCCTTTTTTTGGGTTTGAGTTTAGTTTTCACTCTGCACTATGTGTGGAGCTTCAACTGGCTGTTTGGGTGGCTAACATGGTCAACATTTTGGGCTAGTTAGTTGGTTGATAGCATGCAGAGTGACCAAGAGACATCCTACACACTACAAACAACCAGTTTTCATTTGGACAGGGCATTAAAAACTTTTATTTCTTCTTGTTTTGTTTTGTTGCCCAACTATTTTGTGCCCAATTAGTTGGCAAAGTTGTTGAAATAAACTTTTTACTATCAAAAGTGGAGCTCAAGAATTTAAGATTCTATTGAACTAATTTATAGCTTAGTTATTAATAAAAGAACTGCCATATGTTAGACCATAAATAATAAAAAGTTGCACCAATATCAAAAAACTTATCAAGTCCTGAGCAAAAACTCTTTTTATTCCCTCATCCCATAAAATGGGTTAAAAGCAGGGAGTTTATGTTTACGTTATGTTTACGTAACTTTTAAAATTAACGACTATTAAGACACGGCTCTACTCTTCGATTCTCAAAAATTTAAGTAAGCTCGGCAGATTATGGTAAAATTTAGTAACTGGTTTACATAATGCGCAAGTATGAGTGTAAGTATAATTATAAAATGTAAATTAGTTATTGTACACACATAATTTTGTGTCTACTAAAATCACTCAATACAAAAATTCTTATGTGTGAATGACAAATACATATTTGTCCAATCATTCTCTTTGTTATACTCAAATGGACAATGTGTAAGTGGGAATATTAATATTATTTTGAATATAAAAATATCTCTTGTTTATAAGCACTTCATTTAACAACTCTCGTTTCTTGCACTTTTAATAAAAACAAACATTTTTATACCCTGAACCCATAAAATGGGTAAAAAAAAAGGGTATAACAGGCAGAATGAAGCATCTCTGATCCAATAAAGTATATATATTCTTGATCAGCATCAACAGCAGAGTCGATATAGCCATGTCCGTCTTTCTGTCTGTCTGTTTCAGAGACTACAAGACCTAGAGTCTTCAGATTTTGAACATAAGCTCATCTACCATAAGTCCTAGACTGTACAAGTTTGTTTCCGATTTTCGAGAACTTTTCCGTTTTCAATATACACATGTAATCGATAAAATTAATATCTTGAATTTGGAACATGTAAAATTTGTTTTAGAGACTTGATACAAAATAATCGAAATCGAATTATGTATATATCTTTATTTGTTATCTGTCCTGTTGAACAATCAACGAATTGTGATTGATTTATATACTTATGTTCAAATATTTAATATTTTTATTATTCTATTTACTTATATCATTTTGTATCTAATGTTGAACTCTACCCAACACTAAGCCACAAATTTACGTTATTAGGGCAACATTAGACGCACTGCTAATTATCAACACTGTCTGGTAAAAGCAGCCATCCACCACCCACCAAAAGCGCCAATACAGCAGAAATTGCCATTAAACGAATCCACACCACTAAAATACTCTGGATATAAGTAAAGCCAACACAAGAACAGAGAACTGGGGGCAGCCCTGGCACGTTAATGAACGTAAAATTCACTTAATTCCAACTTTAGCCATGAATTAAGCACGACAAATGTTGGTCGAAACAGTCGTCAGCCATTGCGCATAGTGGTGGGTGGTTAAGTGGGTGGTTGAGTGGGTTGGTTGGCTTTTGACTGGTTGCTTCGGTCCTGGCCCGGGCATAAATAAAGCGTAAAGACGTGCCGTGTTGAACCGGGTGGTTGGTTGGTAGCCGAGTGTCTGAACCGTGGGTACAATAAGTAAATGTGCTTTTATGGCTCTTAATTAAGGCAATGATGGGGTGTTTTAATACGTTTGCCAAATGTTAAATGACAAAGTGGCAGTTGAACGTGGCACGTTCTTCTGCTAGCTGTCTGGCGGCCCTTAATGAAGCCGCCTTTTTGTTGCCTGTCGGCCATGTGGGGCTCTCTCATTTTCCATTGTTTTTTTTTTTGTTTTTGGCTGAATTTTCATTTTTCGTTTGGCTTTAATTAAGTAGCTAACGAGCAATTGTTATCACACTCTTTACTTTTAAACGCACACAAAAAAGAAAAACAAGCCAAATTATTGCCATTTTTATGGCTGATTGATTTTAACTTGCTGTCAAGTAGTAAAAATCTCAGACGAAATTGCTCCTTCTGTCTATCTGTTTGTCTGTCTGTCTGGTTTTTATGTTTTGCAAATGTTTGTCTTGGCAAGTTTATAGCTCCATTTGCTGAACAACTAAATGGCGCCATTTGTGGCTTTTTATATAGACTGACCATATATACTATGTATTTACTTATCTGTGTGTGTGTGTGGCACATAAAAATCCAAAATGCGCCATTTGCAACGCTGGCAAAAATAGCATTTTCAACACTTTTTGTTTGATTAATCAAACGTTTTACACAACCCACAAAGGGGGCAGCAAGTTAGGGGTAGTAGCTATATATATACATATATATACTTACATACATATAGCGATAAACTTGTATCCCATTTAGACCAAATTAGTATGCCACGCACGTTTCGCCAAAAAAAAAGTATCTGAAAACAAAGCACAACAAAAAAATAAAATACAAAAGCAGCAACAAAGCGGAAACGAAAAAAAGAAAAAAAAAAAGAATGAAAAAATGGCTGTTATTTAACTCTGCGGTAATTTATTGTTTTTGTCTATTTATATATTTAAAACAAACGCAATTGGTTTATTACACATCAATAAACGCGACCAACCAGTCAAATTTACGCTGCGGTTTTTCAAAATCACGGTGAAAGTAGAAAAGTGTAGCTGATAGTACATACATATATACAAATATGTTAATACTATGTGTATATCCATGTCTGGGCATAAACGTGATCAAATTATGATTTGATTGATGCTATTGATTTAAATATTTGTGGCTGTGATTTGAATTATAATTATTTAAGTTAAAATTAATCAAAAGTCATTATCTATAAGTTCAGCATCTTTCTTTTCTTCATTAAAATACATTAGATTCTGTATCTCTTACTCCGTTACACAGCAAATATTTGTATTTCATTTAACTGACACTGTTTCATCCCACCTGGCCTTAAATTAGGCAACACCATTAGGACTCATCGATTGATTTACCACACCTCCCCAAAATAAGTGAGTATCTCAAAGTGTGCCTCAACAGGTCACTTATCATGTGCTTAAACAGCTTCGCACTGTTGTTGACCCAAGCAAATAGCCTGCAGTTGCAATTGATTGTTTGCTTAACGAGAAGGCTCCCCAATTCTCAAACTTGGAGCTATTGTCCAGTCACGTGCGACTGTCTAATGCGAAATGCAAACAGGATGTGGCACCAGACACAGTATCATATCTAGGCAATTAAAATTATGAAGTGCTAGCGTGTGAGTATCTTTTGTGGCTCAATTGCAACGACGTTGACAGCCTCACAAGTAGACACAAAAGTCAAAGTCCTACCAAATATTCACATAACTTGGCCAGATTGCAATTTATCTGCACGCAAATTTGCCAGACTCGGGGAGGGGCAGAAGTGTGTGTTTGTGTGTGTGAAAAGTCAAGTTGTCTGTTTGGCTGGGCAAACAATTGAGAAGCATTGCAATGATCTTGGTTTGCACTTTTGGGTCTCTGTCTGCGTTTCACAACTCTGATTTGGAAAATGGAGCTGCTGTTGGCATTGTTAGCTCTGTCATGGAGTCAATTTGTGCACAATTTCCTTATTGGCTTGCAAAATTCCCCAATGTGCCCTTTTCTTTCTTTCTTTCAGTCGTTCCACTCCATAACTGCTATCGTTAGTGGAAATGAGCTCCGCTCAATTTTCAGCTGTGACAATTCGTGCGTTAACTTTGAGATACTCTAAACAAACTTTCAAGTTATGTATTTTGATATGCGAACATTTTGCGTATGTGTTTAACGAAGCGATTGTTTTTTGGGTTCTTGGGGAGCCCACAAATTTGTGTATGATTTTTGTTTTACGACTGCACAACTGTACAGCAAGAACAGTTGCCATTTGTCTCTGTCTAGTGTGTTGAAAAATATTTTGCATGGTAATAAAAGACACACCCAATTTACGTAAACACAATTTGTAGATTTGTTTGGTTCCTACATAGCTGTATTGGTCCGGCTGGAAAAACCTGCCACCCATTGGCGCCAAAGAAAATTTGGCCTGGCCACAAAGCCAGTCAACTGTAAATTGCTCAATTTTTGTTTACACAATTTTATTGTTCGTGGCCGAAAAACCCCAAAAATTGTCATGCATAGCAGCAACTATTGACCCTAGGCTTAATTTAAAATGAAAACCACAACAACAACAACAGTTTGCAATATAGTACAAGACGCTTTTGGGTTCCATTTAATTTTTGGTTATTTTGCAATTTTTCACTTCATTAAACATTTTTCAACGGATTTGTCATATCAATTTACTGAAAGGGTTAAAAGAAAAATAACTCCCAGTCTGTCTTAAGGGTTGATTGAGACGTTCAAAACGGCCCAAAACGAAAACAAACAAATTTGTTATAACGCCAAGCGAGGGGGTTGGGTTTGGTTTCTTAAGATTAAAGGGTCGTTGTCGGTGCCTGAGTTGGGTTTTCCTTGGGCTTGTCATGTCAAATCAATGTCAGGGCTGCCTTTTTGCTACTTACGCAATTTGCTTACATGATGTCAGCATCCGTTTCTCTCTAAACACCCCCTACTTAACTGAACAACTTGAGTTTTTTAAGTGCAAATGTTTATTTACATAGAAGCACATAAGCACAACAACATACATACATAAGTGAAACATTTGTTTTTATGTGTGCCAAGAACAACAAACAAACAGTTACGAAATCCCCTCAAGATGTTGCCTAAATTCTGACAAATCTGTAAAAATTTGTCGTCTGTCACACACACACACACATATACACTTTCGCGCATGTTTAGCATACTTATCAGAGAGTGGGAGGGGTCCTTGGGTTCCTTTGCTCTTTCATTGTATCATGCGCTCGTTAAGCGCCAAGTAAAACAAATCATAATCTTCAAGACATCGTCAACATAAAGTGTTTTCTTTCTCTCTTTCTAAAATATGACAACGCGTGCCATTTGTCTGTTTGCATTTATACGTACGCCTTTTGCGGTCTTGTCAACCCAAGTTTTCCTCTAGAGGACTTTCCGCATGTGCTCCCTGGAGCATTCGCATGTGCTGGCCGGGATTTGCTTGTTTTCGCTTATTTGTTCAAATGCCAGGCATCATAAATCTTCAGAATTTGTCAAATTATACAAATATACTTACACAAGTCTAATGTTTGCCAGAGATTTGTCAATATTGTAGGGCTATTTTTAGCAAAAGCCTTCAAAAGTACCCTAAAAAAACGATAAGTTATAAGAAACTTTCAACCAAAGTTCTCAATTTTAAAATCATTAATTGTTTTTGTCAGTGTACGCATCTTACATTACTTCTTCACTTATCGTTCGTTCGTTCTAATCATTACCCAACTTAGCTTTAGCCTCAAGAGTCTATACTTTAATAGCTCACAAACCATTCTCAGCCAAGTCTATTAAAAGAATTATCAATCAATGCCCACCCAGCAGCTGCCTTTCCCCCTTCTCCACACCTTTCTAACTCTATCGTTTTCTCACACACACACACACACGGTGGCAACTTGAACTTCGCACCAACACTGTATACCCTACACAGCCATAAATATCCAATGTGATATCTTATCAGTATTTGAAAGCACTTTACTAATAATTAAAATGTCATCATTAAGAAATATGAAAAAGTCAACAAAAGGCGCAAAGCAGTTGACAGCTCCCAGAGAAAACTAACAAAACAAAACTCTTAACTAGAGATGGGAAAAAACAAAACCATACACATAGGAAAAATGTCTTCTATCTTCAGTAAAGACAGTAAACGTTATTTTAAGGAATATAGCTTTAAGTTAAATAGATTCTAAGCTCGATTATTTCGTGTCACGACACGCTCGCATCTCTAGGCCCAAGCAGACAGCCAACAACTTTAGCTGCATGCGATGGCTGAAGAAAATTTATTGTTTTGCTATTGACTATTTAAACTTGAAGTGGCGTGAATAGAGGAACGAAACGGGAGGGAGATATGAAGATAGGTCTACACTTACCTCTTAGTTGCACATTTTTTGTCGAATACACACACAGAAGAGGTGTCAGGTATTTACCTGAGCTGGACAGACTTACAACGACTTGGAAGACAACTGCTTCTGATTCTGTTGACACTAATGGCGACGATTGGCGTCAATTTTCGTGTCACATTTGCTGACGGGCAACGACAGTAGCTGCATTTTCAATTATAAACAGATGTAAAAGGTCTGATAAAGTTGCAGTTGTTGCTGTCTTGGGCTTATCAGGTTGGCCATAACACCTTAAACACTGCGTCTCAGTGTGGTACTTGAGCTGTAATGAGTCGTGTCGGAATCGTCGATGGTTGGAGTTTCCATTCTAGTGGGCTGTTTGCACAGATGAGTTTTTAATTAAATGCTATCATCGTTGCGCTTAAATAAATTTGAAATAATCAATTTATATTACGTATACGACCCTTCCAGCAGCAGCGGCAGCATCGGCACTCTGTCAACAAATTTAATTGAAAATCTAAACAGCGAGTCAACATTGAAAGGAAAGTCAAAATGGTAACCGTACGCTGTACGGTAAACGATGACGGACACGTAGCTCCCTCTCGTAGCTCCCTCTCGTTCCGTTTTAGCAAACAGTAGCAACAGCAACAACAATGCTGACAACATTGCATACTTTTGTTTGTGCGCATAATTTTAAAATCAATAGAAATATATCCGTGCCCAGGTTCGTCATCATCATCATCGTCATCATCGTTGCTCTTGGCAAACATTCAAATAAATGGCAATCAATGGTTACCAACAGTCAGCCAACTGACTACCGTATAATCCAATCCCACACCCACATACTACTATGTATATACCCGCCTTATCTCTACAGTATTTTCTTTTTACTTCACTTTGTTTTTTGGATTGGGATTTCGTTGATTGAAAATTATACGCTTTGCTTTCAATTAAAGCTGTCTGATATGCGACAGTGGGTCATAAATCTTGGTGTTCTCTATCGGGCATTGTTTTCATTGGCTACCGTACCCAGCTAATGCGTTATAGTATATATCTATATCTTTATGGTTGTTGGCCCGGTAGTCTTATCGACTTCATTAACTAAACAAATGTGTTTATTGGTTTGGGCTAAGCCATAAACTATGTATATGCTAGTAGTTGATGGCTCAGCGCTTAGCTAGATAAATAAACAAATTAAACGAAATTATTGTACTAAAGGTATTAATATTATTACTAACCGGAATAATAATAATAATGCTCAATCAGCCATGGAATGTAGAAATGTTAGGGTTGGTTCTTAATAAAAATATAACGATAGTTTATGATGCTACCATAAAAGGATTTTGGGGAAGAGAAAATGCAGAGGTTTAAGGTGAGTTTTTAGGTATGAGCCAAAGGGTTTGAAAACTTAAGTATTAAAGCTATAAAGTTTTGCCTTAAAAGTATACTATACTAATTAGTATGTAGTATTTGATTTTCTCCCTTTATAAGCACCCTGTTTGTAATTAACTGCTCGCCTTCACTTTACGATTTGGGGAGAGCCTATTTATATGCATGGCCCAAAATGCAAAAGGCATCGCCATTTGCACGCAATTAGTGACACAAATTGTCGCCTGTCGCCGGCAAAGTCAAGGCAAGAGAGAGGCGAACAAAGGCAGCTACTGTTTGGATTATCTCACACATATGCATCTCTATCTATATGTATATGTTGTGTATCTACGTCGTTTGCATAATTATTTGAAATTTATTGTGCGCTAATTGTGACGCCAAAAGGCTTTAGTTGCACATTCTGTATTTAGTAGGTGCCCAAAATTTCATATATAACCATTACCATTTCCATTTCAATTGTCTTAAGCGCATTTGCATAATCGTAATCAATCACCAGAAGTAAAAAACAAGCGAAAGCATTTGAAAAATTACGTTGCACTTGTTAAAAACGATTTGCTGCCCTTTTTTATGGTCCCGGTTCAAAGTACTTGTACAAAATGGTTTCAGAGTGCGCTTTTTTATGTGTCTGTGTTTTACTTTTTGGTGGGGGAGGCCAAAACGAATGGCGTGCAAAATGATAAATGCTAATTTGAGGCAAGATCACGCATAAACCAACAATAAATAAATCAAATGGCAGGTCACACAAAAAAGCTGCCCCCAAAAAAGAAGAAAAAGAAGGGAAAGGGGGAGTGGAAGTTGTACTCATATGAATGCGATTTAGGGCCACTTATGCGTACACATGTAAAAATCCAAAATCAAGAAACCTTAGCACGATTTTTACATTGCCATACCGTACCGTACAACAAACATTTTGCAAATTGTTAAGTGATTTACGAGACAAGACAAGCCATTTATTAGATAAGATTAAGTAAAGGGAGCAGAGAGCATAAAGCAGCAGGACAACAGCAGCAAAAGCACCAATACCAGGACACACAAGTTTCCTTTCTGTGTAAAAGTTTCTGCAAATAGAATTTGGTTGTGCTCGTTTCTTTTCTCGTTTTGGGTGGCAATTCAAATATAAGTTTTTGGTGCTCAATACAAAATTGCAGCAACATTATGTGAGATTATATATCCATATAGATAAAGCTGGCAACTTAGATGTTAGGGGAAGTCTAAGAGAATGTTAGGTATAGTATGTTTAATATTTTATGTCAGAAGCTAGTATAAGAAATACATAAAACCTAGCTCTATATATTTTACTATTTCATTCTACTCCTTTCACTTCCACACTTATCCTTTCTCTAACTTTCTTTCCTATGCCTAACATCATTAATTCTTAACATTCTTTCTCTCAAAACTAATCCTCTACCAATGAAAACCATTTAATTTGATGCTTATAATCATTTTATTTATCTAGTACTTATCGTTTCCCATCACATCCCTTCATCTAATGTGCCATTTCATACCAATCTTAACCAGTTGTACTCCCATTTTGGCCCAGCTTGCACTACCAGAAAAGCACAATCAGCTCACACTAGACTCTATAGAGACAGCACCACCCACCCACCACATATTCTCTTTCTCTCTCTCTCTCTCTTTCTCGTAGCCCGTAAAATACACATTTTCTGGTGGTAGAAAATCCAGCAAATTGATTTTAGTGGGTGTTTACACAAAGCTTAGAAGTACTTTCAGGCGAACTTTTCACAATTTGCTTGCCCAAAACCACCCCAAGCACGCCCTCCAAGCCACCCAACCACTCACACACACACACACACACACAGACACACACACATGTTTTGTTGTATAGGGCAAGTGGCAAAACCTCACAAATGGCAAATGGCAGCATTTAGTATGATTATCAACAGTCCTCTCCCCCTTTTTCCCCCATTGTGGCATCTGAAAGAGCTGTGGTTGTTGGGAAACAGAGAAAAGGAGCAGCCAGGACTTGTGCTGATGGCGACGCTGCTGATGTTGATGATGGCAGACAGTGAGACAAGTGCGCAACATTTGTGGGGTAAATGCCACTTTGCTGCTAAACATTTGGGTGTGCCCGGGTAGGTGGGGTGGGGATGGGTTGGGCTGGGTTTGTCTGTGGCAGCGTTTTATATGCCATTTCTTTTATTGCTTTAATATGTTAATAGCTTTTACGTCCTGTTGTTGTAGTTGTTGTTGTTGTAGTTTGCTGTTGCTGTTTTTCTTAAACTTGGCAGCTCGCAGGCTTCTTTCTTTCCTTTTTTTTTTAAGTTTTTTGCAAATTATCCTTTGTGTTTGTGACTTTTGCTTGTGGGGCTGATTTTGCGAATCTGGTCAAAGGATTCAGCACATTATCATCTTTTATTGCCATTATCATATCATCGGGGTGTGCAAAAAACAAAAAAAAAAACAGAAATCTCACTTTTTTGCGGGCACAGTTATGTAATGTGTGTAGTGAGGGCTTCAGATTTGGATAGTTAGATTGTTTGATTTTGGAGAATTGTTGAGTAAAATTCGTATAAAGCATAGTTAAAAAGATAACAGAAGGGATTTAATACTTAAAAATATGATTAAGATAAAGTGATTCACTTTCAAAAAATAATGGTAAGAAATAAATCAATTTCCTTATCGTAAGCTTTTTATTTAGAAAGTCTTAACATTTTTAGTGTTGTTTATAAAGCTAACAAAAGAAAAATACTATAGTTGACTTGGTTTTTTATAGCGAAGTCTAATGTGTTTAAAAAAAACCCTTTAACTTTGTACCTTTCCCTCAGCTTCCTTTCCTCTCAGACTCTACCAAAACTTTCACTATAACTTAAGACCAAACTTTCTAACCTCAAAAACCTTACCTTAACCAGCTTCCACACTCCCTCCCACACTCTCTCTCATGTGATGCAGGATGGCGACCCGTAAAAACGTTAGCGCCCTCAGGTATTTTAGCCAATTAGTGGGAATAAAATAAATTCAATTTTACGCACACGCTGCGGTTGGACCCAGTTTTGGATTCTGGTTTCTGGCCTGGTCGTCGCAGGCTCAGGGGAAAGGGGGCCTCCAGGGAAATGGCTGAAGCGTGAGTGCCGCTCAGCTAAGCGTATGTGTGAATAATGCGACCCTGCGGCATACCCCGCACAGCGCCTCGCAAATTAACGCCGTTTTAGGGGTTGATTAGGCACGCCAAATTTTCGTTAAGTTTTTGTGCACTTGTCTGGCAAAAACCAGAAACCCAAACCGAACCGAACCAAAGCGAACGAAGCGTTCGAAGGGTGTTCCGGGTGTTCGGCATTAATTATGCTAAACATTTTTAAATATTGTCCTCACGTGCATCGCTTGGCGAGGCCCTTGAGGGTTCAGACTCAGGCTCAGGCTCACTTTTGATTGGATTGTGCCCGGAAAACTTTTCGACACGTACTACTAGCAAGAAACAACAACATTTTTGAGTTTCCCCCTTAGGGCTTGGGCTGATTTCTGCTCTCGCGCATTTTCAGCAATTATGCAAATGCGTTTTAATGCCTTTTACTCATTTAAGCGGATTACAATTTAATATTTTTGTTTGTCGTTCTCGCCGTTGTACTGGTTGTTATTGTTGTTGTTGTTGTTGCAGTTGTTATCCCGTGTGTTTGTTTAGAGTTTAGAGCACAATTTGGATGAAAGGTAGGCACAATGCCCTGACACATGGTTTAATTTGCATACGCAACGACTTTTGTGGCAAAACATTTGTATTTTAATTGTTGCAATTAACGTGGCAGAAGGGCCGTACCGAAAAAGGTCGGAAACTTATTGGCTAATTTGTTAGAAGTTGATGAATATTGGGAAGGTAAATTGAGTAGAGGCAGTTTACAAACTGAGAGTAAGAAAGACTGAGAAAGAATTTAAGGTTGAAGAAAGAACTAAGAAAAAAAAGTTCTTTGAAACAGCTTTTGACTCCTAAGAAGAAGTTAAAATCACTTTTCTTTGCTATCCTCTCGTATGCTAGAATGATGTTATCCTTATCTTAAGATCTTGATATGATACCACTCTCAGTTCCTGTTAACTTACCTCAAAAGTTTCTACATCTCTCTTGGGCTCATTTACTTTCTTCTCCCCTTACAGCCACTTCAAAAACTCTCCACAATGTCCTTAAATTTGCTAATTAACTCAACATAAGGTTTTCTAATTTCATTTAACGCACAGCGAGAGACTCTCACACAAAAGGAAGAAAGGAGAATGGAAGAAGAGCCTGCCATTAGCTGCCCACCCGCACCACCTCTCCCCCACTGCCATTGCACCCTCTGGTACTATGTCTGCTCCTTGCAGTCAGTCAGTGAGTCAGTTAGCTCGCTCGTCCGTATCATTAGCCTCCGGGGATGATTTGTTGTTTGGCAGCACTTGATCAACGGCAATGAATTCAATTAGCACCAAAACACCAGAGATAGCACAGTTTGTGCCCCGACTATAGTATTGGGCGCAGGGGGAGAGAGTGCCACAGCCGAGGGCTGCGCCGCACTTGCTGCAGGCAAAGTCAGAGAATCAGAGTTGAAAGGAGGAGAGCAGACACACCCCCTCGATTAGATGTCAGTGCTTCGTCTGGTCAATTGTTTGGATTACTTTTTCTGGTGAATTATTGCGTGTTGACGCATATGGTGACAATTTGGTCTATCTCTCTCTCTATTGGCATCTCTCTCTTGCTCTCTGGGGATCTAAAGCGCATACACGAATGCACCGTTAGCAATTAGTGTTGATATTCGTGAATTTTGATTGCAAAATTTCCTGGCGATTAAATCGAAATCATTTGACAAATTCTATTCAGAAAGCGAATCTATGAAAGTTTGTGTGTGTGTGAGTGTGTGAGTGTGAGTGTGTGTGTGTGTGTGTGTGTGTAAGTGTGCTTAGTGAACTAATGGCTATTCTCTCTTTGTGTCTCTGGTGTGCATTTTTGTTTACTTTGCGCGCACGCACGGATTTTCTTCAATAGATTGATGGCAATGACTATGGCTTGAACTGATGATTGTTAACGGACATTGACATGTGTCTGTGTATTGGAAAATATAGCCAGATGGATTGTGTAAACATGCTCGAAATTATGGCATTAAGCAGCAATATGCGTTGTAGTTTTTGTCTATCTAACTATTTTGTCTCTCTGTGTGTGTGTGTGTTTAATAAATCAATATATTAATTGCTGGGCAAAGGGGAAAATTAACGAATTTTGGCTTAAAGATAAAAAGAAAGAGTTGAAAAAGTTAAATATTATGATGCTAAAAATTTATTCAAAATACCCTACAAAATAAAAAATTTAAGTAAAGCATTAATTATTCAATCAAATATACAAAAATTTAAACATATGTTTATGTAAAATCAATTTTCGACTGCTTTTAAATCTTCCCTTTAACCCATTCTTACTAAATCAAATTAACTCAAAACGTTTTTCATTTGTAAATTGGACAAACCAATTGCAATAAAAATATGTTGCAATTAAATGAAAATTTACACATAAATTGGCATATCAGTTTCGCAATTTATCATGCCAAACAATCCCCCTACCAGCAAACAACCATTAGACAACGGAGGCAACTAACTAACGAGCTGTATCAGTTATATTCAGTTGTTGTGCGCTGCAAATGCAAATTTGACAATAATAAAATGCAGCATATGACAAATAATCGCACATATTTGGCAATAAAATCAAATGGAAAAGTGTGCGGAAAACAGCGGAAAATTGCCATAAATGCATTTTGGGCCCAAAAGCCGTTTGAATATTAGCGAAAAATCGATGGATGCACGCACAAAATCACAAAAGTAAACAACGCAGAGGAAATTATAAGCATAAAATGTGATCATCTGTGTTGACATGAAGATCAACCGGGTATAGTTGTTGGCTGTAGACACCCCTAGGGGTAACCAAATTGTAACACCAGCAACAACAACAACAAAGTCATTGAGAAGGGGATGGCGACCGACCCTCTCAATTCAAATGCCAATTTACTGGGTGTGCACACACAAAAACACACACACACAGCGCGCGTAGCGTTTATTGTCAACGTTGTGTTTATAGAAAATTATAACTCAAATTTAATTTGCAACAGATGCGACAGCATCCCAATCCGACAATTAAGAACTCAAAGGAAACCCAGTTGTCGCTCCGGTTTTGGTTTGAACTCTGTCACCCTTTTTCTGTGCTGTGCAATTGTTACAAATTACCCGCTAATAGCTCATGAATTGAATTAGACAGTTGGCATTGCCCATTGTGACATCCTTTGTGCTTTGTGCTCGACGAACGATTCAGGTTCAACTTTAACACTTGGCCACTTCAAGGCTTCAAATATGAAAATAGCGCAGCATCAGCAACCATTGAGGCCACTGCACAGTGGTTCAAGATGTGTGTGGAAAGGTTCGTTATAATTAGCTTGATGCTCTATGGCTTAACTAATGCTGTATGGTTCATAGTATGCTGTTGAACTTGTTTGTGGTACTTGAGAAGATTTTTTTTGAGGATTACTTGGCTCAAATTATACATCATCTCCTTTCCTTCGAATTTCTTAGCTAACTTACGAGCCACTGTCTTAAAGGAAATAAAACTCGGGAAAAATATAAACCAACTTTCCCATTCCCCAAATGTTCCTCTCTTTCCACCTTTCTTAACTCTCCTCTGTCTTCGCCCTGCTGCTTTATGTTGACGCAATGCGTTACGTGTTTTGTAAGCGTTCTGCGAGTATCTGGCGTTGGGAAGGAATGAATTTTTATTAGCCCATCAGTCGCATAATCAAACACAACAAGAACTGCTGCATAATAACAACAACATGAGCATAGAAAACAACCAATAATAACAACAATATAAACCATACTTCGGGGCAAGTTTGCCCCCCCTTACCAAAACCAAAAGTTCTCTCTGTTCGGTTTATATATTTATGAGCTAAGGTCGCGAGCTGCGAGATACTTGAGAATTACGTGATGAAGTGGCCAGACTTGTTCCTCGGATGGGGTATGGGAATACTTTTAGAGACTATTCATTTCGATTATAATCCTATATAGCTAATTGTTTGAGTTGTTTGCTAAGGATCTAGAGAGGGAAGGAGACGAAGTGGGAATAGGAATGCGAATTATTATTTTTAGAAAGAATGTTTAATCAAAAATTGTGCCCCCCATCTAAGGACTTTGTTCCAATTAACTCTGATTGTCGGCCATTCAATCTATCAGTTATTGCTCTATATACTGGCAACAACTTCTCGATGTTGTCACCTTTGATTAGCCATTAGCTTCGATTAGGCCACGTATCAGAAATTAAAAGATTTCTTTGTCTCCCTGATAAAGCCAAGAAACGTTTATTTCTACTTTTTTTAATTTTAAGGCTCACCATGATTTTGGATTTTATATGAGTGGTTGTTGTTGTTATTGTTGTCGCTGTCAATAAAAGCAACATTTTAATTAGCGAAATAATTTTAAAGTGACATTATAAATTTAGACATAATTATTGTCTGAACAATTAAATTGATAATCTGTGCGCTATTTGATTTATTTGCAGAGATAACTTTAATCAGCGAACGAGGCTAGTATAAAATTAAAAAATTGTAACTGATTGCCTTTTTATATGACTTTTATAAAAATACATAGTACACCTTTAATAGTTTTTTTTTTTTTTTGTGTGGAGATAGCTTGGAAATTCTACTAGGCATTCGATTAGATACTTAATTTTGGATTGTCTACCAAAGTTTTGAGTACATTGTTTTTGAGGAATCAAATCGAATCGAAAGCTGAAAATAACTTAAAACACAATAATGAGCTTTTGATTTCAAGAGCAATGCTTCAAAGGAATTATGAAATTGTCAATTAGACGCGCCGGGGCTTTAAGAAACCTCTTGGAAACTTATTAATATTAGAACTGAATTTATGTAATACTTTAGAAAGAGTTGTGCCTGCAAAAGAAAAGTTTATGTTCAGTTCTCAATTTAGTTGAGCTTGATGTACTTTTATAGGTTCTTATAGATTCTTTTCACTCACCTTCCATTTTATACCACTTTACAACCCAATTCACAATTAATTTTTAAGCACATTTTATTTGTCACTTTTAATTTTAAAATAAATTTTCTAGCGCACCCATAAATGATGCCACATATTGTTTAAAATTACATAATTTACAAATATTTACACAACTACACAAGAAACGATCGTTACCATTTACAAAACTAAACTAAACTCATTTATTTTATTTTATTTGTATTCCATATTTATATTTAACGTAATTTAAATTAATTAGTAGCTTTGTTGTTGTGAAATGCTTATGTACATGGGAAAATACTTGTATGTAGCAGTGTCTAATTTATTTTTTGTTTACATATATCACACAGTGCGTTTTCTTGTTGCTGTTGTTGTTGTTGCTCGCGAAATCAATTCCCACAACGAACAACATAAAATCAAAACAACACCAACAACAACAACAATGACCAAAAAAATTTCAACTAATTGCGTAGCTAATTTTGCGCAATCACATGAAGTTGGGGGGTGGGGCAGGTGATTCGCATACAGGGTGTCTCACCAGGCGGACGGGTTTTGTTCATGGTTCCATGGCATTGACTAGTAGTGGTTTCGTTGCCGCTCCAAGCAAAACTAACTGGTGGAGTTGCTTCCAGAGCCAGTAGAGCTCTGTGCATTCTGTTGTTGCTGCTGCTGTTGCGACTTGGCCCGCTCCTTGGCCTCCTGCTGCGCCTTCTTGGAGCGCTTCCATTTCATGCGTCGATTCTGGAACCAGATCTTCACCTGCGTCTCCGATAACATTAAGCCGCTGGCCACCTCGAAGCGTTTCGGGCGCGATAAATATTTGTTTTGCTTGAACTGTTTCTCCAGCTCGAGCAGCTGCTGGGAGGTGAAGGCGGTGCGGGGTCTCCTCGTCTTGCCGAGAATTGCGTGATGCGGATAGGCGGCCAGCTCGGGTATGCGATGATGCAGCATGCCGGCACGTGCCAGGAACTCAAACTGCAGCTGGGAGGGCATAAAATTGTGACCCATGGGTATCTGCAGGGAAACGAACGAGAAGATGAAGATTTAGTACATTGGAAGTTAGGATTCAGGTCTGTACTGATGCTTACCGGTATTGGCTTGCCAGACGGATCGAGTGGGCGGTGGAAAGCGGAGCCACCCAACAGCTGATAGGGATGTCCACCAGCGTAGAGTGGGAAGTCCTGTGGTCGGATGGGACTGTGCGGCGTCATGGGTTTCTTGAACTCATCATGCAAGTCGGACATGCGCATAACACCCAAATGCTGTGAATGATGCGGATGTTGGGGCGTCTGCTGATCCTCGCAGCCAGGACTGATGGGTGGACTGGAGCGATGCGATGAGCTGGGAGATTCAGATCTACAAAACGGAAGGTAGAAACACAATAAGACACCCTGTATTGGCACAATTAACTAAGCCCTAGCATCAACAACAAGACAACATTCAAGTTACGCGACAGTTTTATAAACAATTAAAAGCACGCTGACTGACAGATTGACAGATTGCTAGATTGGCGGACTGCACAACTAATTTGTTTGCTTTTGCCACCTCGCAAACACACACTCGTACACACACATGGCGTATACGTAATCGCAATCGCATAACGTTGGCAACGTGACCAGGTTTGGGTTACACTACGCCTTTGTTTGGCTTTTCGGCCATGTTGTGTCGAGTGCCAACAAAGCCGCCTCAAAGCCCCAAAAGCATTGTTTGGGCTTTAACAGAAAGCTACTGCATGTGTCTGGAGTTTTCCATGGGTTAATGTTTTGAATGGTAAAACAATTGGTAAATTTATATGATTTGATGGTTAAGTGTTATTGGATCAAATTGTTATCCAAATATAAAAATGAATATTTTATGATTTAATTTACTTCTGAAATTTCACTTTCCTTAGTGTTGAAAACAATACTAAACTTTTATAAATGATGCACCTCAACAATACTTTATCTTTAAGGCAAATGAATCATTTCAGAAACTCACCTAGACATGCCGTCGGGGCTGGGTGAATCATATTCGCGCGACTCACGTATCCGTTGCAGTGCCTCATGTTCGCTGATGCCGGCGGCAGCTGCTGCTGCTGCAGCATTTGAAGCTGCCACAAAGGCATGATTCAGCTCCGCCTGATCCCGGGCATAATGGAAGGCAGCCAAACGATGATCATCCACAATCATCTCAGTGGGTGCATTATTGTGCTGTGGTCTATCCGCGGACTGATGTTGACTCTTGGCGAGCAGCGCATCGATGCAGAAGGATTTCTTGGGCTGACTCTGCGATTGCTGCAGTGCCGTGGTGGAGGGCGGTGAGCAGCTGGCATTGGGCATGGACACAGGCGCTGGTTGTTGTTGTTGTTGTTGTTGTTGCGGCGGTGGTGGCAGCGTTGTGGCAGGTGCAACTCCATTGCTGGGCAGCATGACCGTTGCAAGCGGCAGCCTGGGCAGCGGATAGGTGCCATTTACCAGCGCCGGATGTGGCATATGATGTGGCGGAAAGTTGCCCTCGACATAGAGACGCGGATGTGGAACATGTGTGTGCTGATGATGCGTCGGAGCAGGTGGTCCAACTCCTGTCGACTGACAGCCCATGGGTATGGGCGCCACCAGAAGTGGCATAACGGGTGCAGCAACTGTTAGCTGTGGCTGTTGTTGCTGTTCCGCTGGCGTCTCCTGTGCTGCCGCTGGACTGTGTGTGGGTGCGTAGGCGCTGTGTGGTGAACCTGTTGTTGCCGACGAGTGCGTCGGACTGGAGGCAGCAGCAGCTGCGGCTGGACTATGACTGCCACTCGATCTGGGCGATGAATTGTTGCTGCACTGATCGTAATCGGATGTGGCAGCGGGCGGTGTTGCACGTTGCTGTGCGGCGGCAATGTGGCTAATAAGCAACTGGCTAATGTGTGGCGTCTGTTGCGGCTGCTGCGGCGGCGGTGGCTGCGACACTTGTGCACTGGACATGCTTTGTCTACGCGTAAACGTCTTTTAATTTCACTATGACTTCTTATTTTTCTTTTTTTGATATTTATGCTTTTGTTCTTTACAAAACACACTTTGACACTGAACGAAACGTTTGCTTTGCGTGCGATTTGTTCTGCTTCCGTTTTTACGCGTCTCCCAAAAATTGACTCGACTCGACTCGACTGCGACTGCGAACTCGACGCGACGAGCGCTAATCAACGACTGTGCTCAATGCCGGCCCGTGCCCGTTTCATATACTACTTGGTAAGTGAGTATTAGAGTCGCATATCAGGCATTGATTGGGCTGTTCCAAATGCCAAATGAGTGTGTGTGTGTGTGTTTGTGTGTGTGCTGTGAGAGCAGTTGAATTGGGGTGGGCTGGCAGTATTAACAGCGTGTGGCCAACTACACTAAGGGAAAATAGTTATGTTCAAAGAGCTTATATTAAGTTCAAAAATTAACTTACCTCAGAACAAATTCTTAATAAAATTGATGCTTGTCAAATTGCAACTAATTAGGAAAACGTTTTTAATATTTATATATTCTTCAAAAGTAGTTTACAGAAATTACAAAATGTTTCTAAGCACTTTAACACATCGGACTCAGTAATATAGCAGAAAAGTCAAGAGCTACTAGTTTGAGATTAAATTTCTTTGAAAAATGTATAAATTGTTAGCTATCTTATTTTTAATATATATTTTTATGTTTTATTAAAAAACAAAACAAAATGTCCAAAACTAAGAAACTTTTCCGGTATTTCCCAAGTAATTTTTTTTAGTGCATAGTAGAGTATCTAGATAATTGCCCACCACCAAAAAACTCGTTAGCACCTTGCCTGCGCTCTCGCTCATTCTTTCTCTCTTGCTAACTCTCTTGCTCTAACTTACTCGCTCTATGTTGGCTCTCTTCTCGCAGCACGCTTTCAAGATGGAGGCGCTCAGCGCATGCCGACTCACTCACACACAAGTGAGTGTAAGCGAGCTGGCAACACTAACGGGGCGTTGCCATTTGTCGCTGCTGGAGCTGCAGCGAGCAACAAAAAATGTCGTGTGGCGGTGTGTGCGGGGGGCGTGGCCAGGTTCCGTCGATTCTGGCGCTCCTGGCTGCAAAATTTTATATAAATTGTTGGAAAAACGAGCTATAATTGCCATCATTATGGAGTGTTGAGCCAGTTGAGTAGCAGACGGGTTTGCCATTGGGTTGGAAGGCACTCCGAGTCCTGGGTTTGGGGGTTTCGGGGGCCTCGACTTCATTATCAACTTGGGTGACGGCAACGACGATGGCGACGGCTGCTGCTCTGCCTCTGGTTAGCCCGGCACATCATTATAGCAGCAATTAAGGAGGCAGTTAGTTGACTTGACTGACATTCATTTTCAAGCATCTCTCAGCCAAATCTACGCTTTAAGACCGAAAATCGATAATGTCCTTTGTCTGTCTGACTGGCTGCTCATTGATATTCAATTGTTATGACCACTCAAATCGTCTCTGGCCGCCTCAATAAATGATATAAATGATTCCTTTCAGCATCTCGGTTTTTATAACTTGCTCGGCGACCAACTAATGTCCATATAATGCATTTTTCATATTATTAGTAACCATGGCAAATAAATACTAGATAATTTGGTGAGCGTTTTATTGCCCAAACGCTTTGGTCATCAATTGAATGTGTGTGTGTTGACATTTATAGCTGCCTTGATGGATTACTAAGCGATCTTTTAGATGACTTTACTCAATGCAAGCAAATAATAAAAGAGAACACAAATTAAACACAAATTACATATTTTAATCGAATATTTCCTAAAGAAAACACCGATTGTAAGTCCATTGTCCATACTAAAGAAGAAGTAATATTTTAATAAGTTGTTGTAGATTTATTTTATACATCCTATCCTATTTTATCATGTCATTATCGTAACCTATTCTATTCTTTCACTTACATTCCAATCTTTCAAACTTTTAAAAGTTCCTCTATGACAAAGCATTCTCTTCTTACCTTCAACAACTTCCACAAACTTCCTTTACTCCAACTATTGTTGTTCATCTAATGTCTGCGCCTTAATTTGAACTATTCACCTATGCCAAAATAAACAAAGACGAACGTAGCCCAGAACAGTTGAAAACAATTCACTTATTTATTTTGTATGGACATGTGTGTAGGTAAAAGTAAGTATAGTATATCATCATGCGATGTCCGGGGCAAGCAAAACCTTACTGACTATTGGAAAACTGTTGGCTAACAAGAAACGTGCCAAAGTGTATTTTCTTTGGCCACGTACTCGAAATGGAACCCGAAAAACTAGCTCCAAATTAGTGCGATGACTGCAACGAGGATTGCGACTGATTGCTGTTGTTCTTGCAGCTGCAGCGGTTGTTGTTATTGTTTCCCCTTTCCTATTTAATTTTCATTATACGATATTTATCTACTCATCCACGTGCATTTAACTAACAGTTACGGGCCAGCAAAGGGAGCTGGGAGTTGTATTTTTAGTGCTGGCCATCAGCCAGAACAATGCTAGCCTGTGTTGTTGGTGTTGTTCCAAAATAGTTTACCGTTATATAACAAACAACATGCACAGACCTGCATAACAGTTGGATTGTGCTGCTCATTGTCCTTGCTTGTGATTTTGTTCTGATTTCGTGGAAATGGTTGCGTAAATACGCAATTAGAGTTGCATTTTCACAACTCCTACTCCCCCGCCACAGCTACTTACCCCTTCTCCACATAGTAAGTGCAATTTTCCGGCATATTAGCACAGCTCTAATCAGGCATTATCGTTAGAAATTGTAAAAAAAAAAAAAACATTATTGCCAATAAACATAAAACAAAATTGTCGCATATGTTGCTGCAATTTAGCTTTGCGGTCAAGTCAGGGAGTGGTGGGCGTGCCAAGGACAACACTCCCCAAAGCCACCCCGGTATCGTGTTAATTCATCCGATAAGTGCACAAAAATGCCATACAAATTTCTGACACCAACGAAATTTCGAAAACTTTTTGAGCCCCTTAGCTGAGCAAACAATGGCCAAATTTAAGGGTTGACCCAATTGAAGAAGGGTTGGCTTTGCTCAAAAGTCGTCTCCTGCACTTTAAAGCCTAACGATTTGTTTATCCTACAAATTTGACAAGATTTGCAAACAGTTTTCCAAAAACAATGTACGAGAAACTCAAATGAATGAATGAATGTACTCAATTCACATTAATCACGTGGCCAAGTTGTTGTTGTTGTTGATGCCACGCCCACCCACACACCTCACATTGAGAACGACATGCAATTGATAATTAAACAAATATTTATGTACAAATAATTGGCATTAAATTGCGTTATCAATAAATAATTTTTACAATCGAGCGCTGACAAATAAAACACAGATACAATTGCAGATACAGTTGCAGTTACAGCTAGAGATACAGATACAGATTGCACGTATCCACAAGTATACAAGCTGCATATTTAAGCATTGGCTAATTATGTTGACCGAGTTGCGTTCAACCGATTGTCACTCAATATGCAAAAAGTAATGATAATAATGTTATGGGAGTTGACATTTTTTATTTATTTAATTAACAGTGCAAACTAAGGCGAGACTTTGATTAATGAAGTTACTGTAACTAATATAGAGTAGAAGGGATATGAATCACCTGTAAACTACATTTTGTAGGTCCACATTTACTTCTGTTTCTTATAGTTTTTCTTTTAACATTGATTTTAAAGTAAATATTTTAAATCTTCAATATTTTTCTAATCTGTCTAAATACTTATTAAAACTATTATTCACTCTAAAAATTTGTGTACTTCCCATCTTTAAACTTTCATTAAAAATCAACCAGAAAATATATTTTATCATTATCATAATGCATTTTATCATTATAGACATTGGGAAGTGGCATTAATTAAGTAAATTTCAATTATTGACATAAAATTTTAATTCAATTTCAACATTGAAAAATGTGCGCATTTGTCTCTGTTTTTTCCCCCCATTCTTGATAAAGTTTATAATTGAGTTGTGTTTTTTTCATTAAGTGAGCGAATTGATTTGCTTGTGGTTGTTGTTGGAGCTTCCATGGCAAGAGTAAACTTATTAAAAACTGATAAATGAGTTTTATTGAATTTTATTTATTTGATTATAGTATATGGTATGTATGTATCAAGCAGGCACGGCTGTTGCTGTAGGTAGTATTATGAAAATGCGCTGACGATAATGAAATTGGGGTGTGTATTAAATTCTCTTGAACGATAAGCGTATTTGAACGTTAAGCTTTTGAGCTACTATAAATGAAGATTTAAAGAGGAAATTGCGCTGCTAAGTGGTAAGCGATTGCTAAACGATTACAAATTATTCCAATCAACTATTTATGGGCTGGCTACCAACTGTGCTAAGCAAATGGATTAGTTTTTTGTGATGATAATGAACAAATTAGATTTTGCCTGGGCTTTTTTTTTCTAAGAGTGTGTGTGGGGGTAGTAGATAAGGAAGGTTGGGGTGGACTTATAAAAGGTATGTAGAAAGTTGAGCTCAGAGTTTTGATCTTTTCTTTAATCGTTGTTGTGTTTAATTTAAGAGAATGAACTCTAACAAATGTTAAGCGCTGCACAATCTTAGCTCTTGTGTGTATCTTATATCTATCAATATGTAGACTGCGTATCTGTATCTGCGTATCTAGAGAGAGAGAGAGAGAGCTGCGGTCGCGTCTTGCTGCGCTGCACAAATAAAGTTGGCTCATTAGGCGCAGCGTAAACAAATTCGTTGCCATTGAAAACCATCAGCGAGCAGCAACAGCAGCAGCAGGCAAACCAATGAACCAGCCAGTTAAACCACTCCAACCACTTGGATAGTGGAACAAAATGTGTAGCAACGTTGCACGGCAGTTGTTTGCTCAGATACATTTAGCTGCTGTTGTCATCGTTCGTCGTTCGTCTTGTTGTTGTTGCGACAAAGTTTTTTAACCTTTCCACACGGGACACACTTCCTTAAAGCGCCAGCGTCTTGAGTTTGAGCTGCTCGTCGAGAAAGGTACATAAACGTGTTGTGAGAGCGATAAGGTTTTACCTTTTGGCTGCTTGAAAATCGCATTTTGATTTGTATTCCGTATTTGATCAGACAGTTACGAGTTACGAGTTACTCAGTCACACAAACATATTTGTACTGCACATATTGTAATTATTTGTTTTGTAAATTCAATTGCCAGATAATGATGAAGACGCTGCTGTTATCGTATCCTGGGTAAAGCCTGTGCCTGCTGCTTGTACATATCAATATTTTGTTTTCGGTTAGGTTTTATTTGCCTTTCGTTTTGAGAATTTATTATCTGTTTTCTTTTTCAGTTATCGTTCTTCAGTTCTCAGTCGTTCTCTCACTCGTCTTTGACGTCTATTATGATGGATTAATTTTCAATTATTAAAACCCATTCCCTGCTTATCAAACTTAAGAGAGATAGAGAGGTAAAGAGAGCCTGTTGCCTTATCGCTTCCTATGCCTTCGCCAATAATCAATTTTCAATTAATTCATAGCGCATATCAGCTCGCTCTCAAGACCTCAATCCCACACCACAACCCAGATTGGATTGATTGGTAAAAGTATATATATACAAAATTATAGAAATTTGTTTAAAGCCGTTTAAATTGCACTTTAAGCGTCGTAGTGTCACTCGAGACGCGTAATCTAATCACGCCAGCGATTTAATTTATATAATCAACTTGTTTTCATAATTAAAAAATATTAAAATTGTTTATTATACACGGGGAGGAACTCTACAGCGATAACACCATTCCAAATCTCATCTACTGAAACGGAGTTTCAATTGTGGGCCATGTTTTATGGCCACCCTTCGGTCAGTTTGATTGGTTTGTGATCGCTGGGCTTATCTATCGGGTCCTCTACTTTGTGGCACTCTAATTGAAATTGCATTGAAATTGATTGATTTGCTCATAAATGTAGTACAATTTCTTAGCCTCACATTGTTTGTTAATCGTTTTATTTCGTCCGGACTTTAATGATATGTGTGTTATAGTGTTTGTATTGCTTGATTTGTCGGTTCTAAAGTGGATCCACAGATGGCAGCTGGTAGTTGGGGGCAATGTAGCAATAATGACAGAGGGTGCAAAGTTTAGAAAGCAGTTGCTTGATATTTATGATTATTACAGAAAATATTGAAAGACGGTAAGTAATTCAAGAGAAGGATTGTTGTAGAAATAGCATTTGTTTTAAATGCTTAAAGTATTTAATTATTATCTGAAGCTAATCTCAATTCACCTACAAATTACGTACACGTCACGTAGTCAGTAAGCATTTGGTACAATCTCAACGCATTCCCACGTTCTTAATTAGCCCAACTGTCATAAAAAATGCGAAAAACAATAAAAATTGTCAAAATCAATAGTTTTTCGAAAACATTTAGCAAAATAAACAGCAAGGGGGCGCCACTTGACGCATTAATCTCCATTAAAAGGGAATTTCAATGAATTTACTTGCGGAACGGGACGGGACGGGGCAATGTGGGACACGGTGGCGCCACTGGCAACCACTCTGCTTAAAAATCCGACACACACACACACACTTGGCTACCGCACTTACGCTGTTATACGACTGTACGGCTGTACTTACATTTGCAATAATTCAAAGGTAAACAAATGCCAAAAATGCTTAGAGAAAATGATTTTATGCTGTGAAACCCAGCAACACTTCCTCCCAGCTGCTTCCCCTCCCCTCGAAAAGACAGACAGAGCATCCAACGTTGGCGACGCCGCAGCGCAAACATTTTAGTCGCCCAAAACGCTAATGGGTAAACAGCTGCGGATGCGGTGAAGATCCAAAGCTGAAGTTGAAGCTAAACCTAAAGTTAAAGTTGGTCGCGCGCGTTTTGTGCGCGGTTTAAAACGCACCGCGTCTTAGGAAAACTACTGCACGGAAATGAGCACTTGAGTGTGAGGCAAATCTAGCGATTAGCCTACGTTTTCATGTACTAGATTGGTTTTCCCATGATAAGCCACCCATAGCCCAAATGCTAGTTATAATAGTAAAAATATTTGATTTATCAATTTGCCACCGCTGCCTATCAAGATGTATTAAGCTCTAATCATAGACGTTGATTTACCAAGGCAACCAAAAACAGCGGGCATGCCGCGTTATAAATAACACGTTACGAATACAAGCTCAAGCCAAAATGTCGTATATAATCGTAAATAGTATTATTAGCAACAATTGCATTTATCAAGCAAGCACTTTGGAAATCGCCTCCGAAGAGCCCCAACAATTTCAGTGTTTGATTTTTGTGTGCTGATAACTCGGAGAGAGCACTCCTCCCAATAACAACTATATAGTATATATATGGAGGTATGACAAATCTGTTTACCTGACCGACTTGAGTAGATTTTCAGTTTCCAATTAGTTGTAGTACTTCAATATAATATTATTATGTCAGGCATTCTTGATTGCTGTGCGATTTCTCGAAATTGTGTGTGTTGCTTCTAAAGTGATTCAATTACAATGAAATGATACTTTTTGTTTCCTTATAGACATTGTGTCACCCCTGACTGGCTGCCACACACACTGACATTGATTAGCTATGGCAAAAAATGATGAATGATATTGATAACTCTACTTATTACTAAGGGCAGCAGTTTGACGTCAAAGATAGTCCGGAGGTTTCGCCTCTTCCGGTTTATTCATGTTTATTCTTCACAGTTTTTTAATGCGAAAAGAGCCAGGAAGTGATTGTTTTATATGGTGTTGTATGGGTCAGTAATGGGTGTTGTAAAAAAAGCGATGACTGAAAATTATGTGATATCATTTTTATAGAGGGAAGAAAGACTTCTTTTTAGTTGACCAAAGTTTCTAGTCAAAAATATTTGTTCCTTGTTTTTTAATCAAGGCCCACCATCTTTCCCAAAACCAATTCATAATCTTAAGTTTAATCATGAGTTCCTTACCTCAATCGTGAGTCATTGGCAAATTCGGCATATCACAATTCGGTCAATGGCTTGCGTCAATAAAGTGGTTATTAATGACCATTATCGTCATTGAGTCGTCACCGTTGCGCCTACCATTTGCACAACAAAGCGAATTTTAAACGTAAGCCGGCCCGAAACTCAAAGAAAAAGTCTCGAAAATTGCCATCGCCACCAGGTTTTTGTAGTGTATTGACTCAAAACGGTAGCCGCTCAACAGTGGCTAATGGTCATAATTAAACGTGGCTTATTTGCATAACTGAAGTGGCCGGCAAGTGAAGGGGCAAAAGCTGAGCGAGCAATGCAAACTTGCTAAGACACTGAAATCCAAAGGAGGCCGACACAAAGCTTTTTTTTTTTTGTAGGCAGCCATTTTGGTTAGTCGTTGGGGTACAATGTTTTTGTTAAAGCCTGGTTATTAAATAGCTGGTGCACTTGTGCCCGACATGGTCTTAATTTACAACTAATTGTCATATGACCGACTATCAATGGCCGTAATTTATATAGAAAATCACTGGGGCTTTGTAGACGTAACAGTCATGTGTTTGCAAGTTTTTAAGTCCCTGTCTAATTGCTAGCTAACTGTACTTAAATATCTTTATAATTGACGCCACCGCAGTGGGTGTCATAAAAAACGAACGCATCAAGGCGTAATACTAGTAGTTGTCAATGTAGTCAGTCTATGGCAATGTTTGAGCAAGCTTTACGGGGCGTTAAAAACCACCCGCAATAAAATGCATTTATGTTATTTGTCAAGTTTATCGTAACTAGCTCCTCACACACACACGCACACACACTCGCACATACAGACTGTGCCTAATTAAACCCAATGCTTGGTGACTTTATCGACATGTAACAATCGTTTATAATTTTCAAATACCAGTAGCTTGTCCTACTGTGCAAGGGGACACCGTATCATATATTAGAAGTATATATTTTCAGATTGAATGTTTATTTATTTGATTTGTAGATTTCGATTGTGCTTTAAAATTTATGAGCTGTGCTTTACGTCGACTGCATTTGCAGCGGCAGCAGCAGCAGCAACAGCGGCCCCAAAGTGTGATTGTGATTGTGATTGCAATTGAATGCACGGTAAACAACATTTTCAAAAGCACAAAACGGCAAACACAAACACAAACATCCGATAAAGTAGAAGAAAACCCCGACAAACAGAAGCCAAATGAGCTTGTCTCGCAATGGCTCTCGTCTGCCGGAAACGGAGTCATCGTCTTGATCTCTCGTCGGCCTTTTGGGCGGCATCTCTAATCAAAGCCAAGTGCGGACGCTTGAGCTGCAACTGTAGGGCCTGATCAAAAGACAGAGAGCCGGCCAAAACGTTTAAACGTCTCTTTGGGTCAAACAAACGTTGTGGCTTAATCCAAAGTGGCTACTGAGTTGCCTAGTTGCAGGCACTCGTTTCTGCATGCGCAAACACTTCTTCTGGCATTTTGGTCAACAAACACTTTGCTTGAGCTACCGATCTCTCTCTTTTTCTCTCTCCCTGTCTCTCTTTTACTCATTCCATGTGTGATCTCATGATTTGAGGCATCAAACTTACGCAGCTCGCATTGCTGTCAATCTCCTGTGGCAAATAAACTCGAGTGTCTCCATATGCAAATAGTCAAATATTTGCTCTTCGCTTATTAAGTGAGTAACAGTGGTCAGCGACTGAGCAACAGCATCAGCAACAACAACAACAATTTCTTTTAAATCTTGGCTGACTCAGCCGACACCTGTGCATTGCTGAGTTGTTTGCTTTGGCTGTTTAATTACTTTAATGGCTAGGCAATTAACATTTTTGAGCCAAAGTGGCAGTGTAAAAGTACAAGTGTAAAAATGCTGCAAAGACACAAATATTTTGCAATTTAACGTAAATCAAATTTAAAAATGTTAACGGCCGAGCAGCGCCCTCTACAGCTCGAATCTCTACCCGCCGATACCTTTAACTGGCAAAATAATCGATTTCAATTGCAATTGTTTGTTCGTCTTATAAAACACCATTTAATTTCATGGAAATGTGCACGACTTTCAATATGTCACATTAATGCAGCTTACTGCAACCATTTTCACATTACAATAAATATAAAAGTATCATAAATTTAAAAAACTGCACTGGTGGCGTTCCGGCTAGCTGGCTGTGTACATGAGCTAACATTTATAAAATGTTATTTAAACAGTAACTACTCTTGTTACCACGCCTAGCCGCCGATTTGACCTTAGTGCGCTTACAAACTAAACAATTTCAGGTGCAACACACGACGATTAGCTCGGATAGCACAATAATAACAACACACCCTTCACATTGTTGTTATTGTTCCATGCGGTCCAAACTGCTGCCGTGGCCAAAATTATTGTTAACTTTACTCCTTCGATGCCATATGACCGGCAATATTGCTTGTGATTTTCTCAATTTTCTTTAGATCGGGCATGTTTTCCGCCTTGTACTGCACGCACTGCAAGGATAAACCTATGTTAGCACAATTTTATTTACTGGGTCAGCAAAACTTTATACCTTTACATTGTCCGTCATTTTGAGGAGTAGATGTCCCTTTGAGTGCACATATTTCATGGTGTACCGGCAGTTTTGTGGATTCGCCATGTACATGTTCTCAGCGGCGATCTCAAAATCCTCCCAGTTTTTAACATAAACCATGTTGAACTCGATTTTTTAAATGCAAAAAAACAAAAGAAACACAGCTGCGAAAGCGAAATACGACAACAACACAAACGTCAAAAAGACAGCGTGTCATACACGGAAATCGATACATCGATTACATATGCATGCGATAGTTTGTGGGCTATTATATGGTCACCCTTTTCAGCTGTAATCGTTTGTCAACACTGCAGTCATTTCTCATTCATCACGAAAATCGGTCGCTCGCCTGAGGGTCGTAAAATTTTTTTATTGATAAAATGTGCTAAAAACAGAGTGTTTTGTTAAAAATAATACATAAACGTGTACTCAAGTAATGCGTGTTAGTCGTTGCTATAAGATCTAAATGCGACACGTAGTGGAAATGTGTGAAAAACGTTCGCGAAAAAATGAAATCTAGTCAAAAATACGTCGCAAATGGAGGGGGAAAGAGGATGATGGCCAAACATAGCCACAGCGAAAAACGCAAATAAGTGACACGCAGAACAAGCAGAAAATGAAATTATATTAAAAATAATCAAGCTAAATACTATAAACAAAAATTCGTCAACACATCAAAAACAATACAAACAAACAAGTAAAAACGTTGCAGTCGGACGCAACCGACTGCGGAATACTTTGATACCAGTAAAAGAACGGATGGTAAGGAGTCTGCTTGCAATCATGTTACCAAATATGAGAACTTGAGGTATCAAAGTATAAAAATTAAAACGACTGCACCTGTATTGGTGCCTGTATATGTTTTAGCAAGTGTGTGTGCTTGTGTGGGTGCAGCACACAGAGTAGCTGGATAGTGTTTATTGTTGCTGTTGTTGTTTGGGGTTGAAAGCTGCATAACGCGTGACGTATAACAGTGTGTGTGTACCCGACCCCATACACACAAACACAAACAGCCACCCACACTCGAATGTGTAGTTAGGAAGCAACTAGGAAAAGAGAAAAAAGACAACAACAAAAGCAACAAAAGCAACAAAATGATGGACAACGATGACACAATGCTCAACAATTGTGGACCACAGTCGGGCGCTGAAACGGTCTACGGCACCGAGGACAACAATATGGTCATGTCCGAGAAGGTATGTTTCTTATCAAGTGATTCATGCGGGCACTGCTTCTTTTTGTTGTTGTTGATAAGAGCATTCATATCTTTACACCAGTAGTTTTCACTGTTCATAATTACCCCAGAGACAAGATAATAAAGTCTGCTCTGCAGGAAGTGCTGAAATCACAGTTACATATGTCTGCTATTTATCTGACTCTACTTTCCTCTCTCTCTCTCTCTCTCTCTTTCGGCATGTTTATTATGCATCAGCTGACAAGCATTGCGAGTCATTGACATTCACATTTGCCAAGTGCCAAAAAAGGAGTTGAGTGGAAGAAAGAAAGAGAGAGAGCGCTAGTAAAGAAGTAGAGAAAAGAAATCAATAAAAGCGTCCGTTTGCCTTATTAAATGTCGCCTCACGCAATTTGCAGCAGTTTATTTTTATGCACCCCCATCCCCTCTTCTATATGGCCACGTTTGTATTTTTTTTCTGGCAATCAAAGCAGCTTCATTGATTTTTGCACTTTATCAGCTTCCCAAAGCTTTAATCACTGCCGACCTAAATGCAAATGCGCTCATGAGCTCATCAAGCTACTGAGTAAGAAGTAAAAAACAAACCCTTTACTTGTATTTAAATAGGCCTTCCTGTTAATTGATTTAATGCCTTTACTCCCCACACCTCAACTCAAGTTAACTCATTCAAGCGGCTCCGTCACAGCTGTGACGCATATGCTAGTTGTTGCTGCTGCTGAGTAATAAAACTGGTTAAACTTCAAACAACTTTCCGACCAGAATTAGCTTCTATGCATAACATTTATGCTGGCCTTATAAGTACATCTGTAGAGTGCAACCTTGAGTTAAATACTTTTGGGGGTTTCTTGAATGCGGAAAACCAGCATTGATTGATACGCCCAAACAACAAAGTTTGAATTGAATTTTAATTGATTTTTTATACCCCCTTATTTTGTTCATTATTTGATTAGCTATATTGAAGAGTATCTACTCTTCGGCTAAGCGAAGTTTTAGTTATTTTCTGTTTATTGGTTTTTACTTTGTTATTTTAACTTTAGTTTTACATTTCATTTCATCGATCATTTTAATTCTCATAAATAATGTGGTGCATTTTGTGGGTTTCGATTGCTTATTAGTTTTAAAATTTTAATTTTATTTTAAACTTTAGTTTTTTATGTGTCCATTTTCTCTTCTTTTTTTCTCTCTCTTTCAGAATGAAGAGGTTGTCAGCATTGTGAGTTCAAAATTTTGTTGGTGCTTTAAAAATTGTTGTTTCGTTTCTTATATAACCCTAACGCACGATATTTAAATTTGTTTATGTGTTTGTTTATCTAAGTACTCTTTAAAGTTGTTACGCTCTGCACTCTTGTGTCTTTCATTATTTATTTTGTTACTAACGTAATTGCATGGGAAGACTTTTAACGTTGACCTTTGAGCTTTCCCATTACCTGACTCCAACTATCTCACTTAACCATCTTGTTGGTTTTCACTACTATTCATTCATAAAACAAACCGGCCACAAAACCGCAATTATGATGGGGTTTTAATTAAGCTGTTTGAGCGCTCTAACACCTTCTTACTATCTTACTCGCACTAACTTGCACCAACCGTTGCTGTTGACTTGTAGTATGAATAAAACTGATGCACCTACTTACTCTCAATATGCAGGTGCAGCAGCTGGCTGGAAGCATTTATCAGGAGTTTGAGCGAATGATCAATCGCTATGATGAGGATGTGGTTAAGAACCTGATGCCACTGCTGGTGAACGTGCTGGAGTGCCTGGATGCCTCGTATCGCATCAATCAGGAGCAGGATGTGGAGGTGGAGCTGTTGCGGGAGGACAATGAACAGCTGGTTACACAATACGAGCGGGAGAAGAGCGCACGCAAACAGTCCGAACAAAAGGTAAGACAAAAAACAGTTACAATTGAAATGAAGTCAGAATAATTGAAACCTTTCTCTTGGCAGCTGCTGGAGGCAGAGGACCTGGCCGAACAGGAGAACAAAGAGCTGGCCAGCCGTCTGGAGTCCCTGGAGAGCATTGTGCGCATGCTGGAGCTAAAGCACAAGAACAGTGTGGAGCATGCCAGTCGCCTGGAGGAGCGAGAGGCAGACCTCAAAAAGGTGAACAGCCATTAACAAATTGTTGACCTGTGTTTTTTTTACCACCTTACCCCATCCACAATAACAGGAATATGCCAGGTTGCATGAACGGTATACGGAGCTGTTTAAAAACCATGTGGACTACATGGAACGCACCAAAATGCTTATGGGCTCAACTCACTCACAAATGAGCAGTGCCTCCGATCGCATGGAGGTGAGTCGAGCACGTCTTAATCCTGTCGCGCGCAGCTCTGGACCCGTCTCCTATGGCTTTGCCTCGCTGGAGAACTCTGTTATGCTGGACACGGAGACGATTTGCAGCGTGGGCAGCCAATCGGATGACTCCGGACCTCCATCGCTGCAGAATGAAATGGACAATTTGGCTAGCAGTGTGGATCGTGCCACTGCAGCAGAGCATGCCACCGCTCCACAGAGTCCCGACATGAGTCCCGTTGTGCCAAATGTGCCCGCAAATGGTAGGTGTTCGTCAGCGGTTTATTGTATGCTTGATCCTTTAGCTAACCTTCTGCAACTTGTACTAATTTTCCCATTTTTCTACTCTCTTTTGTGTTTGTGTTAACTTCACTAAAAAAAAACAAAAAAAAAAAACATGACAAAAAAACCACCATACACTACACCAATCCCAGTTGGTCGTACAACCACCAAAAAGGAGCAACGCTCGGACAATAATCTGTACCAAGAGTTGTCCTTCCAGGACAATGAAGAGAGCGAAGAGAATGAGATTGTTACAGGTAAGAGTTGTTATCAACTCTCGTACGTTTGCCTAGAAGGTTTCTCCAAACTTAACTCATATGCAATGTTTGCAACTCTCTTTTAAATCTCTTTTTGAATGTTTTTTTTTTTCTATGCACAACAAACTACAACAAATGCACTTCTACTCAATGGGATTCAATGGTTAACACTCTTGTCTCACACACTCTCTGTCTCCCTTTTCCCGTAATAGGCAGCTGGGTTCATCCCGGAGAGTACGCATCCTCAGGTAGGTACCACACACAAGACCAAGTCCAAGAACAACAAACTCGACCAACAACACCATATAACTCCTACATATATGGAATCATCTATATAACCTGTAAATACATCAAATATCATACGATAATCGACTGAACAAACAAAAACAAATAATTATAAATTATTATATATATGTATGCATATAAAACAACGGATCCAGTAGCGATATTTGTTTTGTGATATGTGTTGGAATTGATGTGCTCCAAGATAATGTTGTCATCATGCAAAGCCTAATAAAAATATCATATTTATTGACCTCTAATGAAATTTCAAATTTCTCTTTTTATGCCGAAACTATTTTATTTATTCCAAACTCCCTTTTTCCCCCCAACAAATTGAAAACATGAACAATTGTTTGTACAATAAAACAAAAACACAAAACACCAACACCTACAACAAATAAAAGCTAACGACAACTATTTTGGTAAGTTTTCCAGTGCGATAAGATACACATATACTTTCATAGTTATAGATCCTAACTATTCGTTATCTTCTTCTATGTAAGTAGTGTATCTGACTCTCTTTCTTCTTCGCCTACATTGGTCTTTAAACTTCAGTTTGGTGATCTAGCCATACTTTATGATTAATCACAGTTTTGGTTTTGAGTTGTCATTGATTTCGTTTTTAAGAGTACTTTTTATTGGTTCAGGTTTTGACATTGATTTTCAACTACATCAATTCTACTCAAGTTAATTTTACATTTTCCGTTTTTTATTTACTATCATGCATGTTATATTTACAATTTGACTTACGGTTCATATTTTGAAAACGAATATTCATTATAATTTTCATCTTTCACTAATAATTTCCGCATAACATCCACATGTGTTCCACATTCTATCGTTTTGTTTCCTTATACATATATTCCTTATTTTCTGTCTAATAATATTATCAATGATTTTGCAGGCATGGGCAAAGAGGTGGAGAATCTCATCATGGAGAATAATGAGCTGCTAGCAACCAAGTAAGTGTGACTAATTTAAGTGCATAAATAAAATCGATATACTTATGTCAATCAATCATTCTCTCTACAGAAATGCACTCAACATTGTCAAGGACGATTTGATTGTCAAAGTGGATGAGCTGACGGGTGAGGTAGAAATTGTGCGCGAAGAGCTGAACGCCATGCAACAGTCACGTACAAAGCTAAGGCAGCGCATTAGCGAGCTGGAGGATGACCTCAAGAAGACCAAGGAGCAGGTGAAGCAACAAAGTAAGTTGCTCGAATTGCTCATCAACAAATAAACAAGCTAATTCAATTACTTATTCGCCCCAAAACAGACACCGAACAGGAGGAGAATGATGTGCCGCTGGCGCAGCGCAAGCGATTCACGCGAGTGGAAATGGCCATGGTGCTAATGGAGCGTAATCAGTACAAGGAGCGGCTAATGGAGCTGCAGGAGGCTGTGCGCCTTACGGAAATATTGCGCGCATCGCGCACTGTTGATAATTTGGACAAGAAATCGAAGCAAGGCATTTGGAAGTACTTTAGTAATCTTTTTACGTAAGTTTGCCACTTTAAAGTAGTCGCAAGGAATCCTTAGTCATTGCTTGTTTTTTTCCCCCCTTTGTAGCCCCTCCAATCGTCCGACGGATCGCGTCGCTGACGGGTTAGGAGGGGGGCCGATGTTTCGTCACACCGGCGGAGGAAGCCCTGCCCACAGCCATGGATCACCTAGCCGTGGAGGAAGCGACAATCGCCTTGCCCTGACAAGTGGACAACCGATGCCGCATCCGGCCAGCGCCGGACTTGCCAACGCTCTAATCATGGCCAAGGATTATGCGGAGGAGGGCACTTCGGAGCGCATCAGCGCCAGGCGGCGTGAACAATACCGCCAACTGCGTGCCCATGTGCAAAAGGAGGATGGACGCCTGCATGCCTACGGCTGGAGCTTGCCCATTAACAAGACCAATCAGGATGCCAATCCCAGTCGCCATTCGGGCGGTGTGCCAGTGCCTGTGTATTGTAATCCGCTGGCGGAAGCATCGCCGCACATGAAAGTGTTCTGCGCGGCCGGTGTCAATCTGCAAGGTGGCTTCACCAAGGATGGCCAATCACTGATACCCGCCAACTCGCCCTATGCGCCGCACTCCACGCTTAAAATCGCCGAGATCACAAGCCCAACGGCAGAGCAGAGTGCCGAGGCGCTCGATCGCCAAATGGCCCGTGCCAGCTTAGAGACTCTGGAGCCGGAGACTCAACTCAGTTCGTTTGTATGGATCTGCACGAGCACACATGCCGCCAGCACTGTCAGTGTTGTGGATGCCAATCAGTCGGCCACTGTGCTGGATGCTTTTCCCATATGCGCCTCGCATCTGCTCTGCATTGCGTCCGTGCAGGGCGCCATGGAGAGTGACTATGCGCTTCTAGAGCAATCGGAAGTGGTTAAGGCTGGTGAGATGCTGCAGCGACCAGGCGAGGGCACCGAGCTGCTTGGCAAGGTCGAGTTTGTGCGAGTGCGACCCAAAGCGGATCAGAATAGCAATAGCAACAGCAAGCAAAACTCCAAGGAGGAGGTGGAAGAGGAGATTGCAGTTGTTACTGTGGTTGGTGTCGCAGAGGCCAAAGAGGCTACAGAGAAATCCAACGAGCAGCTGCCCCCGTGGATGCAACTGAGCCGCTGGGCAATGTGGAGGCCATCAAGATACGTCAGGCGTTGCCTGGAGCACCGCTGCGTTTGACCAGCAACTCGGACAACACCAATAATCACGTGAACAACAACAACAGCAGCACCAATGGTGGCAACAATGTGCCATTGGGCATTAATTCACTGAATCCCATACTGGGCACCAAGGAGCGCGAAGATCCGCCCATGAGTTCAGTAGGTCCAACCATGTGGTTGGGTGCCCAGGATGGTTGGCTGTACGTGCACAGCAGTGTGGGACGCTGGCATGAGTGCTTGCACCGGGTGCTCCTGCCCGATGCTGTGCTAGCGATTGTGCATGTGGAAGCGCGTGTTGTTGTTGCGCTGGCCAATGCTCAGTTAGCCGTGTTCCGCCGCCAAACAGACGGCCAATGGGATCTGAATAGTTATCACTTGGTTACGCTCGGTGATCGCAATCATTCGATACGTTGCCTCTGTGTGGCCGGCGAGCGCATTTGGGCCGCGCATCGCAACAAGATCTTTATTGTTGATCCCATATCGCTTAACATTGTACACTCGCTGGACGCGCATCCGCGCAAGGAGAGCCAGGTGCGCCAAATGGCAGCCACTGGCGCCGGTGTTTGGGTATCCATACGGTATGTAGAGTGTCTATATAAGTCAATCTGAATCTCATTCAGTGTTTGTCTACTTTTTAGTTTGGATTCCACACTACGTTTGTATAATACGCATACGTTTGAGCACAAGCAGGATGTGGACATTGAGCCGTATGTTTCTAAAATGCTGGGCACTGGCAAACTGGGCTTTAGCTTTGTGCGCATCACAGCGCTGATGGTCTCCTGCAATCGCCTCTGGATAGGCACCAGCAATGGCGTCATCATCTCTGTGCCGCTTGCCGAGACGCAGCAAAAATCATGTGAGCAGCATTGAATTCTCCAATTTACATATATTTTAACTGCAGCTATTCTTTCATTCCTTAGCTGATCCCCATGGCCAGATGCCATTGTGCTGCATGGCCAATGCTCAACTGTCCTTCCATGGCCATCGTGATGCGGTCAAGTTCTTTGTATCGGTGCCCATGCTGCAGCAGCCGAATAGTGCACTGACCTTCACCAACAAACGACCCGATATGCTGGTCATGTGCGGCGGCGAGGGTTATATTGATTTTCGCATAAGTAAGTGGAGTCAGCGGCCGTCGAAGCTCTAGCTTAACCAATTGGCAGTTGGCAAATTCAGCGCTCGCTCGCTCTCACATAATATATGCAATTATACAACATATTCCATATATTCCATATTCCTCTGCAGGAAATGATAAATTCGATGCTAGTGATAATGCAGCGCATTTGATAGTTTGGAAAGTCGATACGTAAGCTTTTCTCTTTTGTTTATTTTTGGTTCTTGAACGCATCTTTTATGATTTGCTCCTTATTTATTGATTTATTTTTTGCTTAGTTTTGTTATGTTGCGTATGCGTATTTGTTGATTTAATTGCATTTTCTTTTTCGTTTATTTAACTTGCCGCCCGTGTAGAACCTTCAATTTGTAGTACTCCTAGGCTCAGCGTCGCGACGCCTCGCTCAAAAAATTGGAACGAAGCATTTGTCAGAGCCGTGTGACCTGATTCTCAAGACCCCTAAGGTTTATGCAAAATTTTTGTTCAATGTTTGTTTTTATTTTCTTTCTGTTCACGTTCCCCACTATATATGTATATGTTTTGATGCACTCTTGTCACAGTTTTCAAAATCCAACCAAGAGGATATATTTAATGATTTGTTTACATTGTTGATGGTGTCCTTTTGTTTTGTTCCACTGCCTTTTTTATAGAAAATACCTCTAATTGCAATATTTTCGTGTCGGCACATTTTACAACATATATTATTATTTATATTTTCGGTTGTAGCTGTTGGCTTCAATTTTATTTTTTTAATATTTTATTTTTATTTTCTTGTATTTTTGCTTAAACTTGTTCATATTAATTGCTGGCTACTCTTCAAACTACCAAACAAAACGCTCACCCTCACTAATCATAACAAAAAATTAATAATACTCTACAAAAAGAGTAGCAACAATATTGTAATATATATAAAAATCAACTATATCGAAGCCTTTGTAGTTGTGTCGCTAAGTCAGCACTAACTATGTGTATATAACTAATATAGCTATGCATGAATAAACTTACTAATCGTATATCTTGTGACAATTTTACAGATGACAATGACATGGAGAACAGTATTCAACTGGAACCAAATCAAACAATCGAAAATCGAGGAGATAAGAGTTATTTGATTGTGTGGCATGTTAGTCAACGTTAAACCTAATTTATTGTATTAAGCGAAATATTTATAAAAGCAAAAGTTGCACACATATATACATACATATATGGAAATCCGACCTAAGCAGTTACAAGTTTTGCAGGCTAGAAAAAGAAATACCTTAATTTAGTTTTTGAATATTCAACATGATAGACACTGAGTACTAACAGATTTTAGTTAAACAATCCAAATTGTGCTAATAATTATGCTTCACATATTAACTTCACATAATCTACTTATATTTAGTGAAAGAAAAGCATAATCGTTATTTGTCAGTGATAGACCGCTAAATAATTCAAATATATAAAGTTTATATATTAAGATTTAAATTTGTACATTTTATGCGCTCTGCAGATAGACAAAGTTATGTTTTTATATTTATACATTTAATGAAATGTCCAAGAAACCTTAAACATACTAAAGAACCTTGTTTGAAGCAATTTGTGCGTGATTTTTGTCCAAATATTTAGTTGAATTTTAGTTCTTTTAAGTTAACAATCAAAACAACACACAAAAAAAGCAATTTCTTATTAGTTATTTTATATATATTTGTTAAATAATTTTAATTTTATTTGAACAGATTTCGCCTAGTTGTTATTAATTTGTTTAATTTTAATACGTAATAAAAAAAAATGCGTGACCAAACAAATTTTTGTTTAAAATTTGAGTACTACGTTTAGTTTTTAGAGGCGCCAAGTGATATATAATTTTTTAAAGCAAGCACTTTGGATAAACACATTTATGGAAGACACAATTTTACAAACAATTTAAATGCAAAATACGGCGCAAAACATGGCTAACTTACGCATTAGCTTTGGCTTGATTAGAGCAACTAATTAACGATGACTATGCTAAATAGTTATAACAAAATACAAGAATATGTACTGTAAATAAAGCCACATTTATATTATAGAAGATTATGTGAAATAAATTATGGATTTCAATTTAAAAGTCGCATCTGTACCGATTCTTCTGTTTATAACATTTGTCTATTTATTTTATTAAATTTATACATCTATATTATTACAAAAATGGTTTATTAAAAATTCCATTGAACATCTTCATGGCATTCTCTTGCATCTTGGTCATCTAGCTGTCCAATACTTTCATCGTCAGTTAGGGAATTATTGTCGATTTCCGAGCGACACTTCTTAATGTGATCTGAGATTGTGGCGTGTCGGCATTGCTTAAAAAATGCATGGGTCATAAGTTTCTTGGCACTCCAGCGATTCTCCGCATTGCGATTCAGACAGATTTCCACAAACTGATGAAAATCGTCAGAGAGTACACGTTGACTAAAAATCTCATAGGTTCTTCTGGTTGTTGAGTTCTCAAATGGCATTTTTCCCTGATCATCCAAAAGCATTGTATACGTTGATCTATCGAGCAACGAGGGCACATTTCCACGAATTTTTTCCGTATACATCAATGTTGGCTGCGTCTCGAAATAGGGTTGAATACCATTAGCCATTTCGCAGGCAGTTATACCTACAGAATATATATCACACTTTTCGGTAAATCCATTGATGTTTTGATCCAAAACCTCTGGGGCAGCCCAATTTAAGTTTTTCTCATGAGAAATGCCATGTAAAACCTGCTTCTTTTTACCATGTTTGATAAAGCTGCGGCTCTCATGGAAATTCGATAATACTGCCTTTTGGTTATCTAATAAGATGTGATTGGCTTTTACAGATCCGTGAACAAAGTCATTCACATGGATGTACATTAGGGCGGATAGCACATCTTTAAAAATCAATGCGATCAATGGTTCTGGGAAACCATTTGTAAAAATACTTTCCAGCAATATTTGGCACGTTCCAAAGCACATGTATGGATAGAGGACAAACATGTCACATTCGGCAATGAAACAATGTAGGATTTTGTTGATATTTGGGTGCTTGAATTGGCGACAACATTGTATCTCAGCAAAACATTTCTTCAATTCGGCATCATCTTCGTGTTCCAGCGAGAACTTTTTTATAACAATTACACGATTGTTCACTAAGTAATTAGCCTTATAGACCGAACTGAACTTTCCATGCTTCAATATTTTTGTAAATTGATAATCAACTAAGCTATTACTATTGCTACACATTGTTATAAATGCTAGTGTTATTTATTTTTATTTTTTTGATAACTTTTCGACACTCGAATTTTGAACAGCTGACGATGACAGCTGTTGCTTTTTAACGGCGTTGCGCAGTAAGTTTATTGGCGGCTTGTGACTTATAAAAAAATTGTTGAAAATTTGGGTGGATTTTCAACCCAGACGATACAGCATTTTTTGCTGTTCATTCACATAGTATTTAAATGCATATCTAAAGGGAACAACAAATTGCACATGGCAACGATTGTCGAGGCATTGCGCTCCAACTGGCTCATTGCATCCTTTGGCCTAATACTCTTCTTCGCTGGCTCCACTGTACTCTACTGGAATGAGGGACGGGCGGTGCATACACTTATGGCCCTGGATGAAACCTACGACGATGTGTATACCATGCGATTCACCGAGGAGGAACAGGATCAGTCATTCGAGAATCGCATCGTGCATCTTTCAGGTCCAATTATATGCGGTGAACCTCTTACCGAGCCAGACTACAACATCCAGCTTATGGCTGTAAGGCTTAAGCGCCGAGTACAAATGTACCAGTGGGTGGAGGAGGCGATCGATAGCCACTTTGGAGATAACGTGGACGATGTTCATTCGGATACTCGCACCTATTACTATAAGCGGGAGTGGCGCGACGGACTCATAGATTCGCGTCGGTTTAACAGTCGTCGTGGACACCAAAATCCACAGCGTTTGCCCATCGATAGCGTCATGCATACAGCCGATGCCGTCTACATAGGCAAATACGAGCTGGGCTTCGACGTAAAGGAGAAGTTCAACAAGTTTCATGAACTAACTTCAGACATACGTCCAGATGATAGCAGCATTAAAATGCATCTTGGTCTTTACTATCATGCCAACGATGTGTTTAATCCGGAGGTGGGTGATCTGCGCATACTCTTCAGCTATGCAGGCATGGAGGGCGAAGTCTATAGCGTTGTGGGCAAACTGGTGGGCAACAAGGTGGAGCCATATGTAACTACACGCGGTGTGCCCGTCCTGCTCCTTCAACAAGGCGAGTTCACTGCGGATGATCTGTTCCACATGGAGTATCGTGTCCAGGCGATGCATACCTGGTGGTGGCGATTCGTTGGCTGGCTGCTCATATTCTTTGGAGTCACATGCACCTCAAAGATTCTACGTTTGATACGTAAGTGGTTTTTTAACTTTGGTTTTTAAGTTTTCATGTATTTTATACAAAACAATTTGTACCTTTACTTATTAGGTATAATTATTATACTTCACTTAATAATTATGATATCATTTTTGTTGCAGTGCTTCGTGTGCCGCCGCTGATTGCGTTGGCCCCAGATTTGCATTACCCGGTGACTGGAAATTTTGTGATTGCATTCTCACTGGCTCTTACGATTGCAGCGATTGCCTGGATCCTGCATCGTCCTGTGATTGGCGCCTGCCTCTTTATGGCCGGCGCTTCGCCCTACGTTTGGCTAACACGTAATCTTGTCGATTATCAGCGCGTTGATTAGGCTAAGCCGCGTATCCTTAAACTAACATAAATACTACCAAATACAGGTTCTCGTATCTCTATAATATACAAATACATTAATGTTTAAATATCTAGTTGTGTAGAGTGTGCCATGTCTAATGTAGTTATTCACTGCGTCTGCATTTTTCAATAAACAAAAAACCAAATAACACTTAATCAGCTAACAAAAACCTATTTGGATATTCAGAATTCTCGAATGCCCGCATTCGGTGGCCCGTTGAGTGCATTGGATGCACCTGCGCTGGGCTTTGGTGTAGTTTCGGACGAGGTGTGAACACTGGGACTCTGTGACTTATCCTGCTCCTCGTGGCACACTGGAGGCTCTTCAAACCTCACATATGGCTCGAAGCTATTGTTGATTTGCACAGAGCCGCGATGCAGGTTATTTGACTCCGCCTCGAAGAGAATCTCATTGATGAAGCGTTCAGCGAGCAATCTCTGCTCGCGTGGCATACGCTTCAGCTTGTGTGTCCAAGTGCGCGCAATGGACTCCTCCTCGGGAAATGTGCCGGACAGATACTCGCAGGCAATGTTGAGCAGCTCGTCCGTGTTGTGAGTGCTCACTGTACTCGTGCCGGGTGCATTGCTGACGCTACTATTGCTGTTGCTACAAGGAGGTGATTGTCGCGCCCGCTTTACACCATTTGAATACTCCGTCTGCGAATGTGGTGGCTGGTGCATGGCGCCAGGGGGTAGTGGTGGTAGCGGTTGCAGTGGTTCCCTTTTGTACATGCCCGAAAGATTTGTGAAACATCTCCGTTATGTTGGGCGACTGTCTGGTCACAGGGCGATAGGGATATGAGCCGCTGGCATGCTGCTCCATAAAGGCCGCTGACGAACTGGAGTTCTCGTTGAACGAGAATGATGGTTCGTTCTTGTACGTGTTCACGGCCAGAAATTTCTCCGTATTGCGCAAAAAGTCCAGTTCCAGAAATGTCCAGCAACGAGGCGTATGCATTGTGCCCGTACGTATTGCGTTCTCCACGACCTTCAGCTCCTTGCGGTAGTTGGTGCGTAAAGTATTAATCTTCTTCTTGACATCCTCTACAGTCGCATCCCGCTTCAGGTAATGGTAGATGGGCACCAGGCGCTGATATGCCTCGGCGCGCTTTTCCCGATTTGTGTAGTCACGCAGCGAGGTGTCCCAGAGCACGGGCATGTCGCGGTATGTGTGTATGAAGACGCGCAGGTAATGGCGATTCTCGTCCGCTCCAGTCATTAGCTTGACGCTGTGCGACGTCGGCGGACGCGGCGGTTGGTGATGCATTATTCAAAAACAACTTTCAAAATTCGCCCACAAAATTTGGGCGGTAAAACCAGAACAAAATAATGATTTTTGATGCGTGCAAGTGAAAAATTGAGAAATTCTTTTATGGACTTATTGACAAACTGTCAGTGGGCTGTTGTTGTTGTAGTTGTGTTGGTGGTGGGTTGTTTGACAGATTGCTGGGCATATTGCTACATTGACGTAACTGCGCTTGTGTGTGTGACGTCACAGCAACAAGTGTTGTCCGCTTGTATTTAATGGTATTGCTTTTTGTGGCAGCACTGTTTTTGTAATCGAGTATCGATTATTTATTAACATTATGTGCTATTTTGAGTATAACAGTAACATTTCTGTTAATGTGGAAGTTAACCGTGCCATTTTGAGCATATTTTGGGAAGAAGAGTGAACAGCATTAACATTTATGTAAAATAAAGCGAGACGAACAGCCGTGCGACCGGACGTGTTTGACCGTTGATTTTGATTTTTAATTCCGACGCGCTGCAAAGAAAGCAACTCAAACACGTACTAGGCGCTGTGTATTTATTTGTAAACCAATTACAATATATATTCGTGCAATTTAACGCGTTTACACAAACTTAATTATTTATAAGAATCGCAAAAAGTGATAAAGCTAAAAAAAAGCGACGCCGCCTGCTTTATTCAATGGAATGCGTGCGTGTGTGTATGTGTACGTAAATTGTGAATGTTTTAGCGCTTGTATGTGTTCTTTGCGCGCCGCTTTTTAATTGACCAAAGCGTTGTTTAATTCGATTGTGCAAAAACAAAAGATGCTGTGGCATTGAGCTTGTGGTAGCAATGAGTAAAACATAGCAACAAACAAACCATCATTGAGATAAACAAAGAAATCAAAAACCACACAAACTCTGTTTTTGTGTATATGTTTGTGTGTATGTGCAAAAATTTAATGCAATTCAAACGAAATGGAGACTATCGAGGAGCAATCAAAAACAGGTGAGTTGTCGTAGTACCGCAGAGTGTGGGGAACAGCAGCTGTTTTGCCTCACATTCACATACAAGCATAAGTATGTATTTCAAATTTTTTTTTAATATTTCAATGTCATCGCTAAGGAAAAGCCTCACAGTATTCGCATAAAAAATGTCACTGCCAGTCAAATAAATATCTTTACTAGTACTTTCGTGTTGCTGTGGTTACTAAATAAAGCCCAAAACAGCAACGCGTCAGAGAATTTTAAGCTTTATGAATTTATTTCGGGTTAGAACATTTTTTTTCTCCTCACAGCCAATGTGTGCTAAATGTTTTTCGCCCCTCGTCCCGCACTCACCAACCGGCACTGTACCAAGCACGCAAAGAACAACAACAACAACAACAATAACGCTTACAGCTAAAAACAACAAGGCGCAGTCGCCGCCGCGACTCAGTTCCTGCCTGCGCACCGCCCTTAGGTAGAAAGGAAAGCATGTTGCGCACCATCCCTCTTACTCTAGCGCTCGTGGTAACTTTTTTTTTGTTTTTGTTACTAGATTTACCTACCACTTTTGCACGTTTGCCTGCCCCTCTGTCCGTCCTTATTCCCTTCTTCAGCGTATACATATTCTTAGCAGAGAGCACACATGCCAACTTTTTCGTCTAATGGCTCAATGTTAATGACATTTTTACAAATCAACACATTTATGTATATGAAGGTCTCCTGGCGTCTGCGACTGCGTCAAGGCTCCTCCGACAATCTGACAACGTAATTTTGTTACAAGATTCCACATTGATGAGTCGCCTTTTGGCCCAAAACGTGTGTGCGTTTAGAACAGCACAAATTTTCATTATTCAAATGCCATTCAATTAGTTTTTCGTCATGTTCTTGGCACTGGGCCACAGCGATAAAGAAGAAACCGAGTAGTAAGAAGAAGAAGAAGAAGCAGCAGCAGCTGTAGACTAAACGAGGCAACGGCAAAAGGGAAATTCCCAAAAAAAAAAACAACAAAATATTTTAAGCAAATGCTTGCCGTTATTTCCCTCCTGCGCTGTTCACCACCTGTGTGTGAGGTCGTTTCGCACACTGCCCTTAACCTGCATAATGTGTGTTGTTCCCTTCGCCAGCGACATGAAGGGGGAGGGGTAGAGAACACCTGTGGCTGCCGCCTGACTGCGTTTGTTCTCATGTAAAATTTCATTTTGCACTTAGTTGCCGTTCAGAGTTTGATCCTTAAACGTCGACGCGACTCGCTTTGCCATGTTGCACTTGCCAGTGCTCAGTTTTGGCTGCAACAACAAACGCAACAATTTGGTCACGGTTCACCGTCAGATGTGTTCGTATTTCACATACACAGCGCCGGAGGAAGTCAAACAGGCGAATCTTAAGCAGGCTGCCACACTATGTCAAGTGTACGAGGATTTTACAGGTATTTTATTTCACACAGGGATCGTTTCTCAGGTACACTTGGAAGGGGTAGAAACGCAGAAACCATCTTGTAGTCTTTCAATTTTCCTACATGAATTTTGAATGCTTGAACGCAGTCTGAATAGCAATGAATTTAATTGAGAACATGTTCTCGCAAATTTTGGAATTTACCGCAAACAAACTCAAACAGACCAAAGAAAACTTGGAACACAAGCAGAACATTTTTAATGTTAGATATGTGGCGATAGATAAATTTCAATCTAAAGTGATTCACAAATAGTTTGGAACTTATCGATATAGGTATTACTTTTTTATAACAATAATAAATGAAAGTGCTTCCAGTTTGATTAACAAATGTTTTACAACACAGTTTTTCTTAGAACCATAAGTAATTGATAACCTTATGATTAAATAAACTTATAGCTGGACAAATAACTGTTTACAAATTGATTGCCTATAAAGTTAATCCAGTTGTTTTGACTGCCTGAATATAAATGCATAAATATGTGATTACAACTGTTTCAATTGGTGTATCATTATATCGAATTATTATTGCATTCCATTCCCAAGTATTTCCCCATGACGCAAAACAACAACAACAACAACAATAGAACTGTTGCAATTAGTTTACATGTCATGCGATGCATTTTTACACCTTTGTAAACATAATACGAAAACTAACAAAATATATATTTCATCTAGCAGTCCATAAATTTCTATTGTACAATATTTTGCCGTGTTTATCAAGAACTACTTAGTTATTTGAAAAATTCCATGCGTCATGTGGCGCAAGTGCATGCAACCAGGGGGTGGGCTAGGGGCGGGGCGGGGCGGGGATGGTGTGTTGTCTGGACTTTGCTCAATTGCACAAGTGGCGACGTTGCATCGTCTCGAGCGGCAGAGATACAAAAGCGCAATTGGCATCAGTTACAGCTGCAAAGTTCTGGATAAAATTAATGCACAACTACAACATGTGACAGGAGGGGTGGTGGGGAGTGCTGGGGCGGGGGCGGTACTGTGGAAAACTGAATGCACTTGAACATGTTCGCAGTTAGTGCTCATTTGTGTGTGTGTGTGGGTGGCTGCATTTTCCCTCTTTGTTTGCCACATTTCGGCATCGGCATGTCAAAAACTACAATGGCAATGATCTGAAGGTTGCAGCAGCAGCAGGAGCAGAAGGGGGGAGGCGTGGCATGTATACATAAGTATTGCAAACAAACAAACAACAACAATAATAATAATAATACTTAATGGCAACAATCAGCACTTGGCGATCACAATTAAAATTGATGTCAACAGCTCACAAAAATTGCTGCCAAATGATCGAACAGCGCCCTTCACGGAAAGAGAGAACAAGTGTGGGAGAGAGAGAGAGTGCATTCTTTCTCTCTTCCCGCACACACCCCTCCTTTTGTGTCTACTTGCCTTTAACTCGCGCAAAATTTGCAATTTGCATAAACAAACAATTGCTGATGGTCATAAATCGTAGCGCCAAACTTGCTCTCTTGAACAAAGTGTACTTAAAATTTAGTGGGCTATTTGTGCGAAAGAGTACTTAATAGGGTGTTTAAAGGTGGGTGCGAGGTGAAGGTGAAAAACAGCAAAGATCTCAACCCAAACTATACAAAAATCACCACAAACCAATCAGCTGACTGAGAAATGTTTGAAGGTATTATAGTTCTTTAACTCATAAACAGAGCATATCTTAGTCGAATACACAACCATAAATAAGTTGTATTTTATGTCCGAAGCACTGAGAACACTTAAACATCATAATAATCTTATGCTATATATAGAACATACGTACTTAATGCCTTTTGTCATACTTATTCTCATACTCATTCCCATCTCTTGTGTTTTGTGTGCAGAAATGTCCATTATGTCGAAGATGCCCACACGCATCTGTTTGGTGGGCGAGGCTGGGAAAGATGCAGATACGGCGCAGGCAGCCGAGAGTTTTGGCATGCCCGTCATCCAATCGGAGACTGGTCTGGACATCATCAATGATATGGAATGGCGCACCTTCTATGTGCTGCAGGACTTTGAGAGCGAGATCTTTAATGCCATACACAAGCAAAAGGAATGGTAAGTTCTCTACTTCTTTAGTAGCTATAACAAGATTAAGATTCGAGAATCTATAAATACTCAAATGTGAGAATAATGTCACCCAAATTGAACAAGACACGACATGACGCCACTGCCACTGAGAATGCCACGAGTGGAGCAGTAGCAGTAGCCAAATTTTGAAATTGAGACATACGCATGTGCTGCGCCCCCGTTCCCCTCTGGGAAGCGCAACCTTTTAGCCCCTGTGGACATTTGTAGAAGATTGACAGCTTCGAAAGCGTTGACAATCTAAATTTGATACCCTGTAACCCATTTTTAAATCCAAATTCAATCTTTCTCAATACTTTACTGTACACGGTATTTCCTAGCTGAGAACACTCTAAATTCAGTGTTCCCAATTTTTTTCTGCACAGTTCTCGCTACAAATTGTTGTCAAATTTGTGACTTGTGGCATTATGCGCCACGCTTGATTAATTTACCCGCTGCGCAGTAATCGCAACATTCAAATCAAACAAGAACAACAATTGGACAACATCGATAACAACACACAAAATAACATGCACAGGCCTCATTAGCGATTAACACTCTTTCTCTTTGCTTTTGTATATATTTATTTACGATCATATTCAAGGTCAAGAAATGCGTTTGTTAGGATGGCTGGCTGCCGAACGAAGGAAGGGAAGGCTTGTGCTATGCTTTCATGTTCAACATTTGTATTTTTATTTTTCCTATATTTTTTTTTTTTGCACAAATCATGTAAGGAACCCAACAGCAAAGAAACGGAAGAGCTAGAAGAGGAAAACCTCCCCACCTCACCTACACACCATAAAGACCTATTATTTATTTGGCAAAATTTCATTCATGTTTTGAATGTTTGTATTTTCCTTCTCTTTTGTTGTTATTGAAATTGTTTTTAGTTAACAGTAAAATGTATAAGTGGATGCTTTTTTATGGCATTTTTCGCTAAAAATACATTTATCATAATGCTTAAAAATACCCCTTAATTAGTTATGAATTATATTGACAAAAATAATATTTGTTTTCCACTTGTAGGAAGTAGAAATGGAGCTTAGTCATTCACTCATTAATTATGTTCAATTTTGTAAACATTTCTTGATAAATTGCAGCTGTGCAGTTCATGCGCAGCCAGCTTAACTCACAAGGATCATTATTATTTTGCGTTGCCAGATCGCTATGGAATATTTTCCATTTCAACTTCACCACATTGTTCGATTGTTGTATAAAATTCGTGTGATGAAAGCATAAAACTGTATATTTATAGCATTGATTTATTCGTTACCCTGCCCCCCTTCAAGGGAAATCCATAAAACTAGACGACCTTTACTCTGGAAAAACTACTACTATCTGCAATTTGACCATATGTGCTTGTTTAAATTTCATGTGAACTTTTTTTCGTTGGGCTCTCCGCGAAATGCGCTAAGTAGGGGGGAGGAATAATTGGAGCAGGCTATCGATAAAATTCCTTGAATGGCTCTTGAGAATTTCCCCATAAGCATACATAACACACACACACACACACATACTTAACGGCCACTTAAACTCACACACAAATTATGCCACAACGATCTTGTTAATTGTTATTCGCCAGCATGACTATATGTGCAATTTAAATACATGAACGATTATATATGTAAGATAAAGTGAATCGTTTGACTGCATTACGCATCCGTTTTTGGGGGCATTGCCTATTTTGGGGCGCTTTCATTCATCAACTGAAAACCGTTTAAATAGAACATAAAAGAAAAAAATTCGAAAAATTGCCTGACAACACACTGAAATCCCGTATGACAAATTTTTTCAGCTAAGGAATTCGTTAAGCTTAAATCTTGGCGTATTTCTAATGAAATCGAAATGAATCGCTAGCTTCTCTTGATTATTGCAGAGGTGGTGGTGGGGGAAGGGGGTTGCGCAATATTGCAGCAATCGTTTGGCGCCACGAATATGTTTTATATGGAACACGATGTCAAAAGACGCGTAGAAAGTGTGGAAAAGCGTCGCCAACAAGTCGGAAATTCTTGAGCGAAAAACAACAACAACAAATCGCAGAAAAAAATATATATATATATTTTTATTATAGCTTTTTTGATATATCATATACATATAGCAATGCTGCGTGTATGTATATAATTTATAAGTTTCACAGTATAGCAAATTAATTGTGTGTGTGTGATGAAAGGGGGGGGGGTAAAGGGGGATCGATCTGATTGCTGTCATTGACTGTTCTATAGTTTTGACCCTCGCAAAGTTCGAGTGGTTTTACTCTGTTGATGGGCTATGATGGGGCTAAAGATCAGCGCACTTTACAAGCAACAAGTTCTCCATGGTTTCTGCGTCGAATTCTCGAGGTCATCAATAGCTCATCGAATCTTTATCCCAGCTGAGGAAACACGCGCTGCGCATTTTTTAGCTTTGACTAAGCGTTTGGGATTTCCTCGTTCTTTGAGTTTGATTGTTGTGCTTAAATTCCTCTGAATTTTATATTTCATATACATATCAACAAATATTTGCATAAATTCACCTGTCACTCCCCCCTCAAAGAAACTCATTGAGCTATGTGCTTTGTTTATCATTTTGTCATCTGGATTGCGCTCAATGTGTGTGTGTGTGTGTGTATAAGTATATGACACATGTGAGTGTGTGCCATCAAGTGGCATTTTCTATTCCCACAACGCAGCGTTCGTTCGGAATTTGGTTCAATCATTTTTCCCAGACCACAACGCGCAACAGTTGTGTTTGTTTAGTTGTGCCGTTAAAATCTTCGAAAACGCTTTTCGGATTTTCACAAAACACACAGAGACACAAAATAAAAAAAAAAATATTCGTGCATCTTTAGTGATTTTCTTTATACAAAATTCAGCTAATGCTGACAAAAATTTGAACGTTTGTTAAAAAACTATTCCTGCATATGGAATTTAATTATTTGTGGTAAGAGCGGGTAAATTGTGTGTGTGTAAAATAAGGTGTGAAAGCTGTGAGAAGTTATGCCTTATCAAGTGAAACTTAAGTGTGGATAAGTTGGAACAAGTCTTAAGTTTCCAAATGTGTTTGTCTGGTTTTCCAGCTAACTAAAACGAAACGCATTGTGCAATGTGGATTGTGAGATAAGACCAATTAACAATAAACTAACAAACATGTTGTGTCATTTCAAGTGCTTGAACATGTATTTTGGGGGAACTTTCCTCAGCTGAACTAATTGAGTGTGATTTACAAATACGAGTAGATACTTGCTAGATGATTCATTGTGAATAAAGCTCGTATTTTATTAAAGTGTTTACGTTCAAAGTTAATTTAAAACAATAGACATTGAGCGTTTAGATTAAGCTAGAAGCAAGTTTTTAGTTAAATGATTTATTTTTTTTTTAAATTTTCCATACAAAATCAAAACTTTTCCCCTTTTTAAGTGTGTCCCATATCAATCAGGAGCTATTTCATATGAATCCATTTTTCAATATCGTATGGTTTTCCCGGAACTTTGCAATATTTATATTTATACAAATATGTTTGTATATATCGTTGTTGTTACTCAACCATTTAATGTGGCAGGCAGTGTGTTGCGTGTATCCTAGCCACGAATAACGCATGAATGATTGAACATGATGAATGCAATGCATATAAATTAATTTCAATATTGTGTGTGTTGGGCGCGCTCATTTAATAAAACAAAATTACTATATACTATATATGGTATATATATATGTTAAAAATCATAAATACATCTGCAGGCAGGCAGGCAGCATCCGCCCACTTCCGCTCGATTGATTTGTTTATAAAAACTTCCGGTTGGGCAGACTCCACACTGTGCACAAAGTGTACAGTCAGCCACATTGGCATCTGCCTTCCCCAGGTCCCATAGTCATAAACAAAAAGGCCCTTAAACCAAATTGATCGCTTGTGGTGGGAGGAGGGTTGAGTGGGTTGCTCAAGTTAAAGTTCGGTGAGAATTCGTCTGGCTTTTTTTTTTTTATTGTTGTTTACACACATGCCCAGCAATTGCCACCTGGTGTCGTCTGTGTGTACGTTTGTGTGTGTTTGCATTGCAACCGTGTTGAATTCAAGTGATTCGTTACGTTGCAGTCACTCGTGGATTGCCTGATCGTACGTACAGCGGTCGGACTGTTTCTAGCTGCAATTGAAGGCGCTTTGAACCGATTTAAAGTCTTTGAGTGATTCCGAATAATTGAAATATGCCCGATACAGCACAGTGGCCAAGGTCAATTGGGTCATTAATGAGGAAGCGAGATATTGCCTTGCATAACTCAAAAGTGTGCCACATAAATATTTAATCGCATCTTTAACTTTGGCATTGCAGCATTTTGGGCCCACCCGCTTTGAAGTATGCGGCTGAGATGAAGCAGACATTGGGCCAGAACACTCGGCCCATTTACAACTATGCAATGCGCGGCGTCGTCACTTGCTTCACTGGCATACGCAAAAAGGATGAGCTGGTGAGTAGTTGCTATTACTTTCAGGCAAGTTTCAGTGTTTATAGGAAAACTTTTCTTCAACAGACAAAACTTGTGAATCTCATACACTCAATGGGCGGCTGCATCAAAAAGGATTTGAACACAAAGACCACGCATCTGATATGCAATCACAGTGGCGGTGAAAAGTATCAGTAAGTATTAAATGTCAGCAATACATATACGACTCTTATTAATCCAACTTCTCCCAACAGATACGCCAAAACTTTTCGTCTGACTGTAGTGCGTCCTGCTTGGGTCTTTGCCGCTTGGTCTGCGCGTGATACGTTAGAGTTTGAAGCGACGCAGGATAACTTTACCAAAGTGCATCGTTTGAAGGCATTCGAGGGGCAGAAAGTGTGCTTCTTTGGCTTTCCCGCCGAAGAGCATCAGCACATGGTCGATGTGCTGCTGGAGAATGGCGGCGTCTGCGCCGAACTGGATGATCCCGAGTGCTCGCATGTTGTGAGTTACCAAACAGTCCGACACAATGGGCCATTTACATATATCATTTTAGTTGTAATTGCATGCAACTCACTGGCATTTGGCTTTTTATTGTTTGTTCTTGTGTGTCCTATGGCTAAATCTCGTGTATATATATATCTTACAGGTGATGCCCAATACGGGCGCAGTCCTTACAAGCACTAGCACTAGCACTACTAGCACTGATACTACTAACCACTGCACTAACACTAAAACCCAACCAAGCAGCAACAGTCCCAAGCCCACACCCACCAAAAACTCTGATGTTGCCGATGCGGCAGCACAACAGCAACAACAACAACAACAACAAGAACTTAAACAAGAGCAGCAGCCGGCTGCAAATAAGGAGAATCAAGCAGATGAACTTGATGAACTAGATGACATACACTTCGATCCACGTTTGTTTGTGGAAGCAGGCGACTTGCAACAGCCAGAGGAGCTGCCACTGCCCGACGATATTGCCGATGAGGAGGATGTGCAGGCCAGCACACCAAAGAGCTGCAAGCAGCCAACCATCATCATAACGGCTGGCACACCAACCAGCTGCAATGGCAGCCTATCGCCACGTGAATTCCAATCACACACTGAGAGCCTTTCGCCCATACTAAAAGCGCCTGCCAAACTGCTAACCATTGAGACCATCAACGAATGCGACATGGAAACGGATGACTTGACGGAGGCAGCCGTCGAGAATGATTTGAAGCGCAAACGCGACAGCTTTGACAATGTCTCCCTAATGTCTGTGGACTCCTTCGCCTTGCCCGCCAGCACCAAGAAGCCCAAACTCATACGCACTGGTTCCATAACGCGCACACTCAAGCGCTCCATGAGCTTTGTGGCCGATCGCACGCCCATCATCAAAACGTTGCGCACGCGACGCAGTTCGATTGCCGTGGCCGATACGTCCACGTTTCTGGGCAGCGAGACCATTGAGGCAGATGATTCAGTGTGCTCGCTGGCCAGCTTTAACAGCACGCTGAATGAATCGATAAGGAAGCCAGTGAAGGCATTGCGCAACATTTGCGATCGCATCACACGCAGCAGCAGTCGTCGGGCGGAGCGTGAGGCAACACCCGAATGTGGCATACTGGATAGTGGATTCAAGACGCCCAAGGCACCAATGCAGCGTTTTGGTGGTGGCAGCGCCTCTGGTACTAAGAAAACGGCTAAACGTCTGTTTGGTCCGGTGGGTGGCGGATTGAGCTGTTCCCTAACATTCTCCACTAATCATGCTAGCCATCCCAATGCCCAAGCAAGTGAAATCAACTCCACAGTGGTTTGTGCCGCCGCTGCTGCCACAAATGTCATCTCATCGATATCAAGCACAACATCATCATCATCTTCATCTTCATCAACTATATCATCAGCTGTGCATGTAATTGAAAACGCTGCTCCCAAGCTGACAACGTCGACACCACCGCGACGCGATTGCAATTCACCCGCTGCAGATGAACCCATGCAAATGGTACTTAAATGGATAATAACCAATTAAACTAAACTTGGATACGCTTTGAAACGGCACAGCAAACATTTTCTCTATCAACCTCAACCTAACAATTGATTCAAAGTTTACACGTGTCGGAAAAGCTTAAATGCTTCAATTTTGTTAATCTCTGTTCTCAGTTCCGACACGTTTTAACTTAACTCGAATTGACGTCATTTGTAAATTGCTATTTATCTTAACGCTTATGCATTGAAACATTTTGTGCTACACATATTTATAGAACTTAACTCTCATTTTGTATATTGTCGATGCGCATTTTCAACACAATTTTACAGTTGCTCAACGAGCTGCGGATTTTTTGCCCATTTTCAGACCATACATTTTACACACACCCCTCCTCAACACACACCAACTTGGAAAAATTAAATTAAATTACATGTTAATTGTTTATGGTTATGTTTTGTAGTTTAAGTCACGTCAAATGCCATATTTGGTTGCGGTGTCTTTTTTTCTTGCTATTTTGGTTTTTTCTTCCTATAATGTTACTCACTCTATTCTCCGTTCCTTTGGTTTCCGATCACACAACAACAACAACAACAACATTTAAAGAAAAAGCAGCACAATAAATATTGATATACATTTATTTGTCCAACAAAATAGCAGCACACGTTCCGTTTGAATAAATGTTAAAAATGCTTTAAAAAAATATTCCAAAAAAAAAAAAAAAACAATAATCATACATGACGCTTTTTAGAGCTCTCCAAAGTACTATATCTATAGACTAACAAATATTTGCACAAATGTTTCAGTACATTCGATGTCAGGAATTTTAAGATAAACAATTTGTTTTTATTTTCATTTACTTCAATTTACTCGTCTTGTTTTATTACCATATATTTTTTGTTTTTGCTTACGATTTTTATGCCCGTTTCAAAGTGTTGCCAAAAATGTGCACTAAAAATGTTTTGTTTGGCCTTTTTTGCTCTTATTATTGCAATTATTGAACACGGAATCGAAATGATATTCAGATTCCGAATCGAATTTTCTGTTTACCATATATAAATGGATAATTTATTGTGCTGCTGCTGTTCTGCTGCTGATGCTGCGTTTGTGAACTGTACAATAGATTTTGTAATTAGTTAGACGCTTGATTTAAGACTGTATGAATGCATTTGGCAACAAACAAAACATTTTTACTTTATCACATTTTGCACATTTCACACATATTCATGTATCGTTTAAAACAATTTATATTACTTAATAATAATAATAATTATATATTTTCGTTAGGTCGTTGATGAGCACACGACTGTTTCGAAACCGGAGCCCAAGAATCATAATACGCACATTCTGAAATCGGACTGGTTCTGGTATACCATCCAGAATGGCTATGCCAACGAGATGGATTATCTATTCGGCGATGTAAGCAAGCACACACATTATTAATCTTTAATAGCATATCCTAATTATAACATTGTTTATGTATTCCCTGCAGTATTTGGATAGCATTACGAATACGCCGAGCACAGATCGTCGCGATTCGCTGCCCATTAGCTTCAATAAGCGGAAACGCAAGCGTTTCTCCCAGCGCATACAATTGGAGGGCACACCTTTGGGTTCGGGCAAGCGACGTTCCTCGGTATCGGATGCGGGTCTATTGTCCGCATCGAATAGCTTCTTTGACTGTACGACCAGTCCGGATAAGCTGGAGAATGATAAGTTGCTGCATGTGGAGCCAGAGGCTAGCGAGGCCACGCCCACCAAGAAATCCATGCGTTACAATCACTTTATGGACTTCTTTACCACCGAGTCCAACTATGTGGGCATAATGGATACCATACTAAATGTAAGTCGGAGTATTTTATCTCAACGAAACAATATTAAAGCTGTTTTATCTACTTTATAGTTGTTCAAAAATAAACTGGAGGAGCTGGCGGAAACGAATGATCCGCTGCTGAATAAATCGGAGATCAAGACCATCTTTAGCAACTTTCTGCCCATACACGAGGTGCATCAAAGCATGCTGGAGCATTTACGCAAGCTGCATGCCAATTGGCGCGAGGATTGTCTCATTGGCGACATTATTATCCAGCATCGGGATGAGCTGATAAAGGCCTATCCGCCCTATGTCAACTTCTATGAGCAGATGAAGGAACAGCTGCTCTACTGTGATCGCGAATATCCACGCTTCCATGCCTTCCTCAAGATCAATCAAACGAAACCCGAGTGTGGTCGCCAGAGCCTACAGGATCTAATGATCAGACCTGTGCAGCGTTTGCCTAGCATAAGTCTGCTGCTCAATGATATACTGAAGCATACGAGTAGCAGTAATAAGGATCATGCGCGTCTCGAGGAGGCCCTTAAGGCCATCAAGCAGGTAACGCTGCACATCAACGAGGACAAACGTCGCACGGAATCTCGCATGGCCATCTTTGACATCTTCAACGATATCGATGGCTGCCCAGCGCATTTGGTTAGCTCCAATCGCAGCTTCATATCCAAATGTGAAGTCAACGAGCTCTCCGACTCGCTGAGTGGACGGGGCGATAGTCTTTTGCTCTACTTGTTCTCCGATTCCATAGAGCTGTGCAAGCGACGCTCGCGTGGCTTCAACACGGCCAAATCACCGAGCACGGCCAAAACGCATAAGCACATTAAACTGATATCGCTCAATACGATACGCTTTGTCATCGACATCACAGATAGTCCGCGTGCCTTTGGTCTGCTGCAACGTGGCGAAAAGGAGAAGCTGTACACGTTTAGTATCATCGATGAGGAGACTGATAAGTTGGTCTATCTAAAAAAGTTGTGCATGCAAATTGCAGCGCACACATGTCGTACAGATCCGGTAAGTTAAGAAACGGTTGTCATTTGCGAAAAGCATACTTATTGTTATCTAACCTTTACAGGATAAAATGCTCATGAGCCGCACTTCGTTGGAACTGGAGGTGGACATCAGTGATGTTAATGTTAGCACATTAAGCAAGGCCTTTAAACTGGCAGCCAAAACGCGTCTCAAGGTGTGTTTCCCAGCAGCTTATCCAAAAAAAAACAACGTGTTAATAATTCAATTTCTCTCGCCAGGTTGGACGCGCCTTTTCTTTTAATAAAACGCCCAATAAGCTGAAACGTGCAGTTTCCACAATGATGACATCACCATTTGGCAGCACCAACTCCCTGACGCCTGCATCGCAGCTGGCACAAATGCGTTTGGCCAGCTGCACCAACATTAATGTAAGTTGCACATTTGAATAAGTACCTGCTGTATAGTTTACTTATCGATTTCTTATTACAGGAAGTAGCTGATGAGGAATGCTCTAGCATGCGTAGCAGTTCACCATCATCGCAGTCTGAGATGTTGGTCGTGCCGCCGCTCTCCGTGCAGCCTACGCGTAAAAGCAAGGCCGCCGTTGGACGAATTTGACCAGCAAAACTCAAGCCTCATGCTGAACTCCTATAAGTGTATTCCATTTAAAATTGTTTTGTGTAGGCTTTAAGTATGTCTTGACGCACGCACTCGTATAGAAAAAGAAACAATCGCTTGTGCCCATTATGTAATCGAAACTGTAATTCATACTTTCGAAATACGCGTCCAATCAGTTTAAGGTCGTAATTTTAGAATTTTTCGTAAGTTTTATTGTCGCCATTGTCGCTCGCAAATGTTGAAGCGTTTGCGACTCTCGATGAATTATGTAACCTTCTCAATTCTATGAGTATTTGTAAATAGTTGTTCCTTTTAAAATATCTATATATATACATTACTATACCTATAACTATATATGTTCTATGTAACCGTATAATGTAACTAATCGTATTAGTGACTTGAAATCGCATTCACGATCGGTCGATTGATTTGAATCGGTTCGATTTCATTTTTTGTTCGGCTTGTCCGCCACACTGCAAAAGCTGTGAATGTTTACTGAGTAAATTTTTTAAAAATACGCATAACAATAATATGTTGAACTCATTCAATTTGTCTGAGGCAGGCGTGCAGCCCAAAGTTGATGATGACGTTTAAGACATAATATACGAACCATGAGAAAAAAAAAACTATTAAAGACAATAATGTTTTGAGATTTGTGGTGGATTGTTAGAGTTTAGTTACAAACGGACAAGTTTACTGATACGCCAATTTCTTTGCTCAAATTTACTGAAATTTTTAAAATACAATTTGGTCTATATCAAATTAATTTGTGGTTACTCTTAGAGTGCAAACATTACGCCAGTCTCATCTGCTTTACACACGCCATCCAATTACTGTTCTTGTTCATAGACTATACACAGATTTAACTCCTGAATTCACTTTAGACATAGCATCAGAGTGCAACTGATATTGAAGATTGTGCGATGGTAAGCGTAACAAAGCCTTCAACTTGAATCCAATCTCCAAAACGGCCAACTCATTGGTACCATTTGCCGTCCAAACAGCTGCAAGCGAATAATATTAATAAGTTTGTTAATCTTTTAAGGTACATTCTACTTACATATCTTATTGCTCCTAGCACGTATATTGACTACAGCGCCACAGATTTCGCTGGCATATTCGAAGGACTCGCCAATCATCATTAACAGTATATCCAGCCAAATGCGATCTACGGCAAATTTTGCACTCTTGCCAACTGTAAAAAGCCAGCGACCGCCTTTTATGTTCGCTGAATCCTCCCACATGGGCCTAATGCAAATTGGCTAGTTAATATAGATATAATGTTGAATTTAGCTTTACTTACTGTATGCCCTGTTTAAACATATAGTAGTCGCAGCCAACCTTAAGCTCCGATGGGGTTTTAATGGTATAATATAAGCTAAAGAAGCAAGATGCTTACAATTTTTTGTTGTACTTTGAAATCCAATATGGCTGGCTTACCCCCAAAATGTTTCGATGCTATCGATTTGAGTAATTTCGTTAAGCATATCCTGCCAATGCTTGGTGCGATCATTCTCCAGATACCACAGTGACCAGACATGCTCTAGCGGATGCTTATATTGGACTACAAAATCTTGATCATTTTGCACAGTTTCTTGCTCCTTATTCGGCTGCTTCGGCTCCACTGACTTCTCATCGTGAGCCGATTGTTTGAGGCGACTCTGCAAAAACTTATTTGGCTCAAAGACCGAAGTCTCCAAGGCGGTTTCAACTTGTGCGCTGGCCATGCTTAAGAGTCCTGTAATTTTTATTTTTTCGTAACTTGTAAAGAAAGCAGCGAGTGAGTTAGCCGAAATATTTGCGGAAAATTCCAAAAAGTTCTGTGCTAAATGTGACGTGCCGAAACGGAGGACTACTAACAAAAGACTGCCTCAGATTGTGACAATCAATGACAAATGTCAGAATGGTAACTTCAAACTTATCGATAGGCAATAAATCAAAAGTCGATTACTTTTACATTTTACTCATGTTTTAATGTACTTGGATTTTCGTGGTGTTGCAAAATTCATATAAATACTGCAAAACTTAAGTTTAAAACTTTACAAAAATGCTAAACGTAAAAATGCGGCATATTGAATATATGTATGAAACTAAAAATTACAAATACAATATATATATTTAAATAAAGGCGGTTTCAAAAACATATCGTACATATTTCAAAAGGTTTTGCATTTTAACTTAAGGAACAGATAAAACGCTACTAAACGAAAGGCACAAATAACTAAAACTTAACTTAAATGGAGAGAGTACCACTGGGTAAAGAGGAAGGGTGTAGAAAAGTTGTTATTGTGCAGCTTAGACCCAAAGCACAGCAGCTGCATCCTCGTTGGAGAGCGTGGAGAAACGCTGATAGCGATTGGCATTGCGATAGGTCTTTGCAGGAGATTGCTGTGATGGCTGCTGTGGTGGCGAGTGCTGCTGTTGCGGTGGTTGCGGTGGTTGCAGTGGTTGCAGTGGCACACCCACCACATTGAGTGCTGACTTAAGCGTCGAGTTGCGACTCTCTGCGGAGAGGGAAAGACGACCTCCGATCAAGGTGGAGCTTAAGGGCAGACCCACATCATGAAAGGAGCTAATGGAGCTGAAGCCACTCTCATCCTCTGTGCTGGAACCATTGCCAGCTGGCTTCATCTGCTTGCCGTTGCTGCTGCTGTTGTTGTTGTTGTTGTTGCTGCTGGCTGTGATCTCCTCATCGGTTTCGATTTTGGAGGAAGATGATGCTGTTGAGGAGATGGTGGAATGCACAGAGCTGTCGGTGGAGCTCCTTAACGACAAACGCGAATCTCGCATTGTATTCGCACGCAAAAATAACATTTCAGCGCTGCTGGCAGCATTGCCATTGTTGTTGTTACTGTCGCTGCAGTTCTTGCCGGGATTGGCATCCATGTTGCTGGTTGAATTGTGCAGCGGTGCGGCATGAAGTGTTAGCACAGAGCTGCTGTTCAGCTGATTCTTGCCCAGACGATGTCCAACACCGCCGCCCATTGAGTGACGTGGTTGTGTGAGATCCGGCTGCTGCTGGGATGTGTGCAGGAGATTGCGTATGGTGCGCGCCAGGCGGAAGGCCTCCTGGTTGAGCTTCTCTTCGGCAGCCTCTGCGTTGGAGAGACGCGACTTGCAGCCACCCAACTTCTTGGGTGAGCGTCGCCTGGTGGAGAATATGAAGTAAGTTAATAAGAACTCTGCTAGAACAATCCAATTCACTTACCAGGTAAAATCCTTGAAGGCATTATAGCTGCCCGCTGGTGCAATGCTCTCATAGCTGGGATCCTCATTCATGGTCAGCATGGATTTGTTGAGCATTAGATTCGTGCTGCTGCGTGCACGCAAATACGAGGCGGAGTTGTTGGCGCTGCAGTTCTTGTTGTTGTTGCTGTTGTTGCCAACGCCTGTGGCATCCTCGAGACAACCATTTGGATCGCTTAGCACACCCTGCACCACATGATGCAGACTCTTGGAGCGTGAGATTTGCTCACCCACGCCACCCAGACTATAACGATTCGTTTGCAGTTGTTGCGACCGCTGTTGTTGTTGTTGCTGCTGCTGTTGTTGCTGCTGCTGCAGCTGTTGTAGTTGCTGCTGTTGGTAGCGCTCAAAGAAGCGAGCAACTTCCTCCATAACAGCACGATACATTTCACAATTGGTTTCCGTCTAGAAAAGTAAGTGGCAAAAGTGAGTTGGTTGAAGGTAGAATGTGTATTTTATGTTGAGTTAGGTAAGGAAACATGATAAAAGTGTCTCTGCTAACAAACTGACTGAATTTTCGACATTTAGATTCCACAACCCAATTAAATTTAAGCTGAATTAAGAACTTGATCTCATACTTTGCTTATTATTATATTATATTCTTATTGATCTTAAATGCAACAAAAATATTTCTCAGTTTAAATACAATAGTTTTAATAAGTGGCACAATTGTAACTTAAGTACCCATAATTATAATTAGAAGCTCAGTTTCATAACATTCCTCATACATAGTATCTTGAGGTATGACGCAATGTTACCGCAATTGAGGCTCTCCACATACATGAACCTAGATAATCTCCAGTTTCGAGATTGTATAATCCACTAGCCCTGTTTAGTATTCTTTTTGCATATGTGTTTTCTGTTCTATTCTGTCTGTGGTGTTTATCTGTCGGGTATTATTTTACGCTTCGTTTGCTCCTATTTGAAAATTCATTTGAAGCAATTTGCTATGTTAATTATCTTAAGTAATTTTGCATGCAAATTTGTCTTGAAATTCTGAAGCAATTTTCTTGAATATTTTCTACAATGGAATTTTTCGGTTTTCTTTTTTAACTGTTTTTTCTTTCTATTCGTTGCTCTCATAACTCATTCGATTTAACGCTGATTTTCTGTATATTTGTACGCATTCTTTGGCTTTTCTTTTCTTTCGTGCTTTCTTTGGCGTTTCATTCACCTTTCTCCCGTGTGGCAAGGTCGTTGCCACAATAAACTATTAATGAATAAATGTATGTATACTTATAAACGGAGATTGTAATCTATAGGCAATTTATAGATTATGTTAATTTGTTTATCAAACATTTTCTATCGATTACATTTGTGCTCCACCTCCTTCTCCGAACCACTTTCACTTAAGCGCCTTATTGTATTTGCCACAAAAAATGTCTTTCTTCTTAGTCGGTCTTTGGGCCACAAGATTACCGTATTTAGGCCAAGCAAATTTAGCTGCCTTAATTAACAGGCATCGGATAGTTGTTTGATTGTTTTTGAGGCGTTGCCAAATTGGCGAGTCAAAGTGTTAAGATGCCACCTGACCAAAATGCTGCCACACCCACTTGCCACTTGCTGCGGCTGCTGCTGCTGCTGAGGTTGCACCCGGCCTGACTGCTTGCCACGCGGCCAAATTGGCCAACAAAGTTTCACACGACGCCCAAATGAGGCTTACCCAAAAAACAAAACAACAACCAACCAAAAAAGTTGGCAATGCAATTTGGCAGCAGCAATGTGAGCTGCAGTTGTTGTTGTTGTTTTTGGCCAGCCAGCTGATTACGTAAGATACAAAATGTTTGTTGTTGATGTTGCAGAGTCTTTGAAATTGTTGCTTGTGTTTTATTACATTTTTTTTTTGTTAAATGTTTGTGTTCGATTTTCCGTTTGGAAGCCAGTTGCCATTTAAAACTTTTCCTGCTGCGTGTTTATTAAATTGAAGATGGGAGTTACGAGGTAGAGTTTTACGGCTATTTGAATGATTTATGTGATTACAACAACAGGAGAAAACAACAACAACAAGTTAAAATGCGATAGAGTATTTTAAATATGTGAAATATTTTTATTAAATTATGTAAATTATTGGAAAATTAAAGAGAAACTATTATGAAAGTAAATCAAATCAAATCAGTTATATTTTATAGGTTTTTGAACGATTATTCCTGAGGAAATTGTTAAACTTAGTTCATAAAAACTCTTCTCAAGTTAAAGCTCTAGCAATAAAAACAAAGACTAACAAGAATTTTTTTTTCCCACCCAACTGGCGGTTCTTAATTGATTTCTATGTTTGGAAAACACTCACAACGTAGAAATATTTGGGTCATTTTCTTGGCAAAGCTAACCTGGTTAACATCTAAGCTTGGCTTGTGCTCAATTCTACTCTTCTGCTGCTATTGTTGTTGTTGTTGTTGTTGATTTCCAAGCCATATTTGAACCGTGTTGACCTTCAACTTTCTCATCTATGGGCAAAGCTTCTGTTTACTTACATACACACACACACACACTCGCAACACACATTGCAACACTTTCAATCAACAAACTGATGTCCAGATTCTATAATTTATCAAGCTGCAGCAGCAACAGCAACCGTAATAAAAGCAAGCAAAATATTTACGCTTTCATTTCGATTTAATGCGCTTTAAATGCGCTCCAATGGAAGGAAAAGCCGTTGGCGAGACAAGGCGGACAGAAAATTGCAATATAATCAGTGATAAATATTTTCCACACTTTGTTGTTGTTGTTGCTTCTTTCACTCCAGCTCTAGCTTAAGTTGATGCTTGGAATGCCGCCGGAAAACTCAGCCGAGGCAGAAAAAAAAACTGGGTTACACTAGACTACAGCCAAAGGCGGTCAGCATTCGCAGCAAAAAAAAACAGCAGAAACAACTTCATTAAAAAGCAAACAAATCACGGCTGAAAGCGTGGGCTTAAACCTCAGACTGAGACTAGACACCAACCCAACACAAACAAGCGACAAAATCCCTGAACGCGACTTTTTTGATTGATGGCGTCGATTGATTAAAGGCAGGAACTTTCTAGCGGATGCTAGACTAGATGGGTTTATAATGAATCAAAATGTTTTTTGAACAGGAAGTGAAGGAATCCCAAATGAACTTAGAGAAGGTATGAATAACATGCAACATTAACAGCAACTGAAAGTGCAAGAATAACATAACTCTCACTTGTTACAGATCTGTTAAGGTAAATATTATACAGCTGTAATACAATTTGTTTTTGTTTTTGTTTTTAACAGATTGTTTGATTTGACAACTGATTTATTGGTATTTGCATTAACAGATTTTAATGAACAGCTGTTTATTTATAAAATATTTTGTTATGCTTAACAGAGAGGGAAAATGTAAAGTTTCTTGCACTTCCTGCCATGTCGTTGAAAGTACTTTTCTCTATAAATTCAAATTGCAATCTTTGCTCAGAATCTTAAACATTTCCAGTTCTCAATCAGCATTCAATAGAAATAAAAAGAAAACCATTATACACATTATACACACACCTTTTGTTTGAGGAAATATAAAATTAATGCTGCAGAAGTTTTCAAGCCATTGAGGAAATGGCCAGAACCAAAAGACAATGAGACGAGACTGAATGTAATATGGTGAAAAGAATAGAGCTGAATCAAACAACAACTGTAGGAAACTTGATGACCGACCACCGGAGTCTATAATTAAGCGTTAAAAAGAATTTGCCGCCTAATTGTGGATGTGGATTGTGTGTGTGAGTGTGTGTGGCTGGACGTCGCGTCATTCCAACCGTGTCCAGAGACGTCCGAAACCGGAGCCGGGCAACAAAAAGAAAAAACAAATCAAGGAAATGCGCCAAGAACAAAAAAAAAAGAACAACCACAACAGAGCAACAGAACAAAGGCCACTTAACATGGCGCTGAAAGTCAACTGGCAAATAGGAGAGAGCAGAGAGGGGTTAGGAGGGGGGGAACGTGCCGGCATGACAACGTCTCTCTTTGGCATTGAGTGGTAATTATGAGTGTATTAGGCGTGAGAACACCAGCTAGAGCTAAAGCTGCCTAGAATGAAGACAAAAGTCAGTTGAACAGGTTGAAGTTGAAGGTATTTGGAGCAGCTGTAGGAAATAGTGTGAATAGGCTATGAGGAGAGGAGTGTATGAGAAGGGGGAGGGGAGGTGTATGGTAAGCTAATGCAAAGTCTGTGCGCATTGTTAACAATTTAAAGTGAGCGGCGTTTGGGTTTATAAAGTCACGTTTTATGTGTCGTTGGGAATGCAGAGTTAAGAGTCTTAAGTTTACACTGAAAGGAAATCATGTGAACTAGAACTAGAGATGTTGAAGACAAAGCTGGTTTTATGAATAACTTATTCAGAGAAACATATGAACTTGAAGTGGTAGGTTAAAGTAATTATTAAAAACGAAAGGATTTTTATGGAACTGATTTCTAAGTATACAAAACAAATAATAATATAACAATAGATAGACTAATTTTAAAAACATTTATGACTTTATTGAAGATTTTTAAAGAACTTATACATTCTTAAATAATAAAATATATGAAAAAAATATTTTAAAGAAAAAAGTTTAAAATGCTCAAAAAAAAACCATGTTAATTAATTTAGGTTAAGAAAACTTTGGTACACTTGTGTTAACTGCAAATTCTTGGCAAATATGGGAATTCGTAAGCCCTAGATACATATATTATTAAAGACAAAATAGTTTAACATATCTTCTTTACTTATTAGAATACGTAATATTCCTGTTCATATATTTTTCTCAGTGCATATTCTACACTTAAAATCGTCAAGTACACGTCTTGAGCTTAGAGTACTAGGGAGTCTCGAGTCTAGATTGGCAAGTATGTGGCTTAAGTCTTTTGTGTGTGTGTGTGTGTGTGTGTGTGTGGCACTCACCTGCTTTAGTTGCCAATGCAATGTATCCACCTGATTTTGCAATATGACAGCCTCGACATTTAATGTTTGCTCATGTGTTGTTGTTGTTGCAGCGGCTGGCTGTTGTTGTTGTTGTTGCTGCGGCAAGTTATTGTAGCTGCTGTGGCTAATGCAGATGTTGTTGCTGTTGTTGTTGGGTGCGGCAACATGGCTGGCATCCTGCAAATGTTGTCAAACAGATTAAAAAGTAGAAACAAAAAAATGCGCGTTAAATTAGCTAAAAGTTTTGCCATCTCAAAAATGTTGTCGCGCCGATTGGCAATTTGACCAGTGTCTGGGTGGCAGCTAGTCGCAGTTGCACGTTGCAAGTTGCAACCACACACCATTAACAGCCGTTGCGAGTTTCAAACGAATTCGCATAACCAAAAGCGGAAAATGTGTTATAAAAATAACAAATAGCAAACATTATTTATCTCTCATTCCAACCCCTTACCTCCCCTTTCCCCCCTCTTCATGTACAATTAATTAGAGAAATTGTTTCACAATTTTCCTTTTTGTTTTTTCATTAGCCATATATATATAAAATGTTTATTTATTTCCACTTGTATGTTTTTTCACACTACATTTAAAGTACAAACACAAGCGGAGAAAAAATGTTGGCAATAAATTTCTGGTATACTTAAAATTTTTAACATTTAGTCAAGCGAGTAGTTTTTAAGATTTGTAGTTTAAGTTGTTGATGTATATTTTCTGAGAACCTGTTTATGAGTTATGCACCATATTTTCTTTTAACAACATTTTTTTGTGCATGGTTCACTTTTTCTTTTTATAACATCATTTTTTCAAAAACTTTGACCTACAACGCAAAACAAATAAGCTGAAAAGAAAGGCTATAATTTGACCTGTAATATGATCCATAATGTTTGTTGTGATATAATTATCCAGATGTAAACCTTGGCAATTTCTGGTCATGATTTGATTTCTAGGTCAACAGAGTTTTCCGAATCAAACAGATGCCTAATATTAACACAATGATAATCCTACTATTTAAATATAGTTCACCAGCTTAAACAAAAATCAACAACTTATTTCAATCACAACCGATTGCACAGTTGTTTAACTCTGTTTATTATGCTAGCCACAATATAATTTACAATTTGCGGTTAGCTTTGAGGCCGCTGGCCACGCCTACTTAACGCCCCCCGCCAACTCAATTTGGCGCAATTTCAAACGCTTGTTAATTAATGATTATGATTTATCATTTGTGGGGACTTGTTGTGGCCAAGTTTGCATATAAGTGCATTAACAAATTAATAAACAAAACAACTACAAAACATTTATGGTTGTTGTTGTTGTTGTTGTGGCTAGACAGGCGGCACATCAAAGTGTACAACACACAACAAAAACAAAGCCCACATTTGGTTGAAATTGAATCAGATTAGGAGCTACTTTAAATTTTTTCTGTTTTTTTTTTTTTGTTGCTATAAAATGTGCTCCATTTAGAGGAAAAGATATTTTTGGTAATAAACTGATTAAGTAATTTACATATGCGAAGTGAGTTTCGGGAGTTTGGAAATTCTGTTCAATACAAAGTGTTTTATTTTAACCTTTTAATAATAAAATTTTATGTTTCATTTTAGCTTTATTGATTTTATTTTGTGTGCTAGAAAAGCCTGAAATTTTATAGTCTAAATGAGTTTTTGTTAATTGATCAGCGTTAAAAAAGTTGTTAAGTAAAAGTGAGGTTAGATAACAGAGTTTAAAAGCTAGATTTTTCGAATCTTAAAGAATGTAAAACTAAAGTTTAGCTATCGTTTAGTAAAATTATTATTTTTCTTACAGATTTGAAACTTTCTTTAATACATAACAAACTTTATTTTGTTACTCGAATATTTCAGAATTTAATTTTTTGGAATAAATAAAAACTAGTTACACTAGTTAAAGCTCAACATTAATCATTTTTAAAAGCTCTACTTGAAAGGTATAAAGTTAGTTTTTTTTTCTTTTTTAATCCTGTACAAAATGTACAATTTTTTGTTACGTTTTTTTGTCAAAGTTTTAATTAGATATTTCCATGTAAAGAGCTCGCTCAGCTCGACATATAAAACAGTTGCATTATAATGCTAATAAAAACATATGAATGTGTGTATATGTGTATAGTATAACCCACATAGTATTATGATGCGAAAATATAAATATATGCAGCTCGTGTGACGCTTTCAAAATCCACTTCCCAAAGTTGTGCATTGGGCTATTATTATTAACACGCTTCAATTGGTGGCAGTTGTAATATAATCTGCATATAGTTGAGATACATTTTCAATTCTAGATCTGCAACAGAAACAACTTCCTCCCCCGTTACTAACAAAATCTAATTAAAATGCGACCTCATTGCAAAAAATGGTTTTGGCATGCAAATTTGAACATTCGTTGTTGGCTGCCAACAAATGTCAATTGCAACTGCAACAACAGCTCTGCTAGGGAGTCATAGTACTTAGTGGCAAGTGTAGTAGTGCCAGTTGCAAGCTCATCAATGTGCTGTTTTATATATTAGATACGCCGTATATACAAATGCAATGAAACCTCAGCAAAGCTGCTGCTGCTGCCAGTTTCCACTTGGCAAAAGAAATCTGCATTTTAAATCAGCACCAAAACAACAACAACAACAACCAACAATTGCATGCTCCAGTAATTTTTTGCGCCTGGCCAACAACAACAATAACAACAACAACAGCGTATGCATCAACAAGTGCCGCATAAGGTTGCCACATATGGTGCAGACAGACAGACGGACTGAAAAGAAGATTCCCAGGCCAGATGCGGTTCCATTACCAACTTGTTATTTAAATTGTTTTGCACTAGAAGCTATGCATAAGAAGAAACTGAGAAAGAGAGAGATAGAGGAAGAGGAATGAGTGAGACAGATTGCCTTGCGGGGGCAGACCTGAGTGGAAATGAGAAAAAAGGGCTTTAAAAAAAGAGTTAAAGTTGTTGCTGTTTGTTACTATGTCAGGTTGTTTCTCTTCATTGTGATGATGTTTGATGATGATGAAGTTTAATGTGTCTGTTGATTAAGCAGATGTGTGTGTTTGTTGTGCACAATGAAGTTGTCGCTGAGCCAAAAACAGATACACATATATGTATAAAGATATGACCCAAACAGGAAGTTGTTTGTAAAGAAGGGAGAAAAACGGGTTGAGTTTGGTATTTTTAGTATACTAAATAAAGTAGAACTGGTATAGTTGGAGGCTTACATTCAAATCATCATCACTCACTGGCCAAATTCGATGCAGGAGTGTTGCAAGCACGACTAAAGCCACATTAATTGATGGCTAGCAAAGATTTGGCTTACACAAGCCACAAAAACAATACAAACTATAGCATATCATATGCGGCATATCTAATGCCATTGTTATACTGAAACAATTTGCTTTGCATCACATCAACAACACTCATATATTAAATAAGTCAAGGAAACACAAATTGTTTCTACGACTTGACCAACAGCTATAATATAAACTCAACAAATTGTTGTCATTACAATTATGAACCCTCAAAAAACCGCCCACTATTAAGTCCATTTGCAACGCCTTCCAAAACGTTGCAGAGAAGACTACAAAGAGATCATTGGGCACATTATCATTATGGTTAAATCTGCATTTGGCACAACTTTCTCACATGAGTGCGCAACAACAACAAACAACAATGACAAACTGAAACTTTAAATTGCTGTCCGGCATCTTTTTTGCCTCTTTGCTGTTTATTATTCGAGCATAATTACAAACATTATTTATATATATTATTGGCATCTTTTATTGACATTTTGCGTTGGAATTTTGATACATAACCCTTTTTTGTTGCAGATAAAATCGTTTGCACGTTTTCAGTTTAGTTTGCGTATTGAAAACAAAATTAGGTTACTCATACGCCGCGTGTGTCGCATTTCCGTTTAATTGCAGCCATTAGCGCTTTAGTTTCGATAGCCTGCGCGTATCTGTCAGATACACAGATACATATGTATCTGGCGCATAGCTAAAATGCACACGCTGCGAAGTGGAACGCATTTCAATATATGAAATACATCCGCCAGAGAGTAACATATAGTGAAAAATACCTATGCCTATAGCTTCAGACTTTGTCGTCGTCGTCGTCGCTTTTTTGTCAACACATTTGACCTTGATTGGGCAACGCTTTGTTGATTACCTCAGCTAGTCAATCTTCAATTCTCATTTTCATTGTCGTTGTCATGTTGCAAGTACAATATATCTCTCTCCTTATTTTCCACTGGCAATTATTGACAGTGAACCACAAAAGTCAACCGTCATTTTCTTTTGTTTTGGGGGCGGACAAATTTCATTTTAAATGGCTCCCTAATGGCCAACTGTTCGCTTTGAACCCTTTTGTTTGGTGTCTCTTCGTTGTTGTTGTTGTTTTTGTGGGTGTGATGCGGGTTTTGGGGTTGTCTCTTTTGTTGTTGCTTTTTACGCACAATCAATTTCAATTGTTGTTTAACGCGTTTGTGTCACAAACTGATTTGCTTGTAGTTTAATTAAATAGCAAGGGGAATGTTTAACAAAATGTTACAGAATTCAGTACAAAATACTTTAAATTGTAGTAAGTGTTGGATTATTTTCAACTTTTATTGTAATAAATTTGTTTATCAGGTTTAATGATCAAATCTAGCTTGAAATATGATCAAAACTGAACTGTTTTATATTTCTCATTTTCTATCAACTTTTATCAAAAATAAAGTTATTTTTCTCAGTGCATGACATGAAACACCTCTTTTAAACATTTATCAACACTTTGCAGTTGCTTTTTAAATTTAATTTTTTTTTTAATGAATAAGCAAATTTTTTTTGTTTTGTTGCTCCATTTAAGCCAATTGAAATTTTGTTGCTTTAATAATGTTGGGCCTGCGGGCAAAATTGTTGCCAGCATTTCTCAAGTTTCAAGTAGCTTCAATTTGGTTTGCGCCTGCAGCCAAAGACAACAACACTTCAAAAATGTTCGCAAGTTGTTATTTCTATATCTCTCTTTTGCAGCCTTCTATGTATAATTTTTGCGAATCACGCAAATGGTTTGATTACGCTTCAAATTGATTAATATCGCTTTGGCGTGGTCGAAAACAAAAAAAAACTTTCAAAAAAATAAAAGGCGCACCAGAACAACAGCAAATATAATAAAATAATAATGTTCTATGGAATTGAAAGCAGCGGAATTTAATTGAATTAATAGGAGCAGTATAGAAACAGCAGCAGATTCGACTATGGCATACCCCTTTAGGCCAAATTCTGCTAACGGTTTCCAATGAAGCTGTGTCGTTACCAACGCCTTTAAGTTCTTTTTTTTATACGCTTGCAATTACACCCAACCAAAATGTGAAATGCCAGCTTTCTATATAGAGACCTTTCAAAATTTACTACATAAAATCAATTTTCACTTAACTAGCTGTGGAAATGCTTAGCAAAAACCTTTTTCTTTTTCTTCTTTAGAGTCAATTATCAGCTGGCAAAAGGCCCAATCAATTTTTATAGCAGAAAAGCTCAATTCTAGCACTCAACGATCGAACTCAAGTGAAATATTCTGCAGGTGGGCTGCCTAACCTGTTGGAGGTTGGCTTTTCCAAAAGCCATTGGCCTTCGGTGACCAAAGCCAATGCGGCGGAACGGAACGGAACGAAACGGAACGGAATGGCGGACGTGTGGGGAGTGCCTGTCATGCACAAAGAACGGAAATGCAAAGCGCACAGAGACACACGCGGCAGCAGGCAATAAGCCTGAACGGAACTTGAAAATTGTTTAACTATTGATGAAGCCCAACAAAATTAATTATATGTACACATGTGCAGCATGCCATCTCGCTTTATTGAATGTTATTGTTATAAAGAGAAGATATCCACTGACCATGAGCTAATACTCAAGTGTCACTCAATCACACAATTACTAGTGGTGAGTTTGGCCCACAGTCACACCATCAAATCTAATGGACTTACCGTAATCAGCATCAAATTCAACTGCTTAGCAACGATAATAGAGCAAGCAGCCCACCTAGAGCGTGGTGAGTACTCTTTCTCATTGTATTGAGGGTGAGTGAGTAAGTTCCGTTAATGCATTTTCAAGGTGAAAAGTTTGCTACAATTGCAAAGCGCATTCTTTGAAATGCAACAACTAAATGTAATATAATGCAGGCGTGACATGTGATTTTAAGTGACTGTTGTCATTTTACATGCTGCCTTATAAAGTCATTAAATGCAAATTGATATCAATAGTAGTTACGCGACGTTTGGCATCGTAAAACGTGCCAAGATTGCTTGCGGTGCTTTTTGAGTAAGTTAAGCGCGTTCTCGAAAGCATAAAATAAAATCACAGTAGCTCTGATAACGGTACCGGTAAGGGGGAGGGGGAGGTAGCTTCTCGATGTCGTTGTTGTTATTTACGCACTGTTTTACAAGCGTTGCTTTAAAGCGGCGTGCAGCGTCCCGTTGTCGTAACATTGCCTTCACATTTTAACCTTCTTCTTCTTTTACTTCTTCTTCTTGCGCTCGTCGATAAATTTATTTCACTTGCAGCACAAATCACAGTTAGAATCGCACGACTGCGCGTTACCTCATTGCCTCAGTCAGCGTCTACCGTTGCCTGACTTACACTCCCCCTTCCCTTCTTTGGCACACGTTCTTTTTAATTTTCTGATAACTACAAATAGGTTCGACACTCGTGCAGCAAATTTTTACCGCTGCGCTGCAGTCGGCAGAGGAGTAGGGAGCAGTGGGAGGGGTAGAGAAATCCAAACATAATGCGCGCCCTGCATACATGATGAGCTTGGAGCTTGAACAACAACAATGACGACGCCCCGTGAATCAAAGCTCAGCACGTTTATATTTTTTTCATTCTTTCCTTTTTGAGATGATTTTTTTTAAATTTTTGCTTTAAAGAGAAAGAGAAGGGGTATTCTAATTCTGTTATGTAATGCGTTACACATTAAAGTTGGCAACGCTTTTGCTATTCAATAAGAACAGAACTTGGAATTGAATAAGACTAGCCTCAAAGAACTTGGGTGTTAGTAAAGATATCTTGATGAAACTTGGTATGGATGTTATTTATGATGATATATTATTTATATTACTTTGTCAAATAGTTATAACAGAATAGAAGCGTTTGTCAAAGGAATATTTCCCAACTGTATAAGGTTTTTAAACATAATCCCATCTATAGCTAGGGTATTTCAATATTTGGCAAATTAAGCCTTGCAATTTTCGCTTTTTGCACTTTGCCGGTGTGTGTTGTGATTCTTTTGGGTCGTGTCGACGTTGTGTTCGGTAGACTGATTTTATTTATGCGCCGCTTGTGGCAACCTCATAATTCAGTATGTGAAGTAACATTAATTTGCCACGGACGCTGACGTTGCCCTTCCTCTCTCTTACTCTCTCTTCTTTCTTTTTTCGATTGCAAGTGCAATTTAAGTGCATTCGAAATATATCGTACAATTCAGAAAGGTGTTAACAAAATCCTTCTACAGTTCATAAGTTTGAAGGCATCAATTTAGATTTCAGTTACAAATTAAAATTGAATTTAGCTTCTGGTTCTTGCATCCAGCATCTGGTACAGTACATAAAACTTTAGTGCCCGTTAGCAGTAAATTTTAGAGCTGTCCATAAACATAAATAGCTGTGGAAATTGCTTTTAAAATGCTGAACGCGTCGTCAATTTTTTTTTTTTTTTGCGAGGGAGCCTATATTACATTATTTATAAAGCAACACACGCGATTTAACCGTTCACACACTGTATATGTATCGCTCATCTATATGTACATATTTGTGTTTTTGATTTTTTTCGGTGTGATTTTTGGCAGAATTCACTTTTAAGGCAAACCAGTTCAACGAACTGAACTAATCAAAAATTCATGTGCGAAAGAAAGAAACAATCAAATTTGATCATCATTCGTTCAGTATATGGTTATTTGATGTGGGCAGCATAAAAGTAATGGCTTTGAAATTTCTGTTGGGCAAATGGGAAGAAAGCTGCTTTCTGTTTCTATCTTAAAATCTTAAAAATTATCTTTTAAACTGCTGAATTTGGTATAATGAGTGTAGCTTTCCGATTGACAATACCACTCCCACTTCAGATAGAAGTGAGATTTTGTATGAGAACTATTATTATCAAAGAACTAAAAAAAAAAAAAACCATTTTAAGCTGTGAAATTTGCCATTTAAAGTGAAAAGCATGCAGATTTCATCTCGCCCTTAATTTTTCTGACAGATGATAAATTCTTAAGAAAGCTGAAGGAAATATCATCATAAGCTTCTGTTTAAACAGAATAGTTTTTTTCAATCTGACTTTCATGCTGTTCTACTAATTACCCATCTTTGGCCAAGTATTCCCAAAGAATGTTACATCTGTAAGCTGATCTCAACTTAAGCACATAAAGCATGTTCAAGAATATTATTATATTTATATCTCCCTTCTTTTCTTTCTCACAGTTTCTTCTTAAGTTGTGAAATTTTGCACTTATGAAATTCGAATGCTGGAAGAAACCGACTTTCTATTCTTAAAATCATGTTAACTAATCTTTAAGCCACCCACCAAACTTTTCTGTTCTCATCTCTTTCTTCTGTTTCTATCTCTTTCCAAGCCCATATAAAGTTGCAAAATTTGGTTTTATGACCGTCCAAAGCTGAAATCTCTTTCCCCATTAGCTCAACCCATCTCAAGCATATTAAATAAGTTCTTTAGCCCCTCTGTTAGGTCATCTTAAATATCTTTTTTTTTGCACACACATGTGGCAGGCAGATACGTAGGTAGGTAGCTTGCCCAACGATGCGGGGCACCTTATAAAATAACTTATGATCATTATACACACAAAGTCGTCGACTGAAAAGCATTATCATGCTTAAATAAAATAAAAAAAAGACACGAACTCCAAAAAAAAAAATTGCATAATAATTCTTTTTTATGTGTCTACTCGCATTTGCTGATTGCAAAATAAAAATATTATTATTACTATGTGTTTTTTTTTGTAGTCATATTTAAGCAACTTTATGAGCAGAGCTCTTTGATCACTTCCCCTCTCCCTCTATCTGTCTCTCTCTATCTCTTTGGGTCTCTCTATTTCTAGCGGTCGTCAGTTTTTATGCTTGAAAAATTGGGACAACGATTTGCACGCTTAAGAGTTGAGTAAAAAACAAAACAAAAACACAGCGTGCACAATTTTAAATTTGTTTTTTTATTTTTTTTATTTCAGTTTTTATTCTAACGGAAGTCGTTGCTAATGTTTTTGACTACTTGTTGTTGTTGTTGCTGCCACAGCTAGCTCTCTTGCCCAGCTCTTTTGGCCAACTGGTTGCTGCTGCTTGCTGATGGCCCATGCTAATTGGCTAATTGCGTTTAATTGCCTTTTAACACATATTTGAAACTTTTGAGTGTGTGAGTGTGTTCCTGCTGTGTTTATATTTTATTTTTACCTCCGGTAGCCTAGAAGCTGAACAATTTTTCTTTAAATTTATTAATTTATTTAATGCTTTCAATCAGCGCGGCTCATTAGCATAAAGTTGGCTTCAGCTGAGGATTTGTCTATAAAATCCGCTAGGATTAAGTGTGTTAAAGTAGAGAAGATATGTGTAATAGGAATGAGTTGAGTTAAGCTCCTGGACTAGGAGATTTACTAGACCTTTGACTTTGCACCCAGAGTATCCTTAGACAGATTATTTGTTAATGAAAATCTTTGAAAACTTTAATCTTCAATATTATCGGTGTTTCTCAACTGATTTCGATGAAACTTTACCTGATCATCAATATATCGACTTTTTTCGTATTTCTTATCGCGCTTTTCAACCGGTTTCAAGTATCAAGTGTTATAAAAAAAGCAAAAAAAAAATGATTTTAAAAAACACTTAAGCCCAATATACCTTACACTTTTATCACTAGTTTTAATAAATTATATTTTATTACCCACTTATCATAAACGCCTAACGGAAGTTAGCTAACTGAACTAAAACCAATTGTTGACACTCCCAACAAAAAAAAAAACAGAAATATATAAAGCTGCTCATTTACCACTTACCGAAACTTATGAAAGAAATGCAAAAAACTAATTAAAACAAACAGAAAACCGGTAAGCAAAAGTCAGTTGATTTATGAGCCACTAAAAGCGTCGCACAGATGCAACAACACATACAGATACGGTAGCATGCCACAGCAACAACAACATCATGAGAGTCTAAATTTAAAGAGCTCTTTTTGCCAGGCCAGAGAGTAATTTATGTCGCAGCCAAAAAAAAAAGCCAGCAACATAAATTGCCAGGCAAGTGTTGCTGTTATTGTTGCTGCTGTTGTGGCACATGCGGCACAAATGGGTGGCAGCAAAGTACGAATTGAGCTATAAATGTAACTGGCACTGTTTGTCTGTTGAGTGTTTGGCGAAATGCGATACCGCATGATTAATTTGATAGGCCCTGAAGTGGGGGGAGGAGGCGGGGGCAGAGCTGCCTGTGCAATTGTGGCAACAACAATGCTTATTAGTTTGTATCTCATTCAGAGAGATGCGGTGTCCCTCCGTGCAACATGTTGCATGTCAATGGCCATAATTAAGCATGCGAAAACGGAGCAGTTTTCTGAAATGAAAACAATGCGGGCACACAGACTGAAAACCCCCACCACCTCCCCCTAACCGTTTTAGCCAAGTCGCATGTTGGCCATTTTCATTAATGGCCACATAGATAATATGCGTACCCGTTGCCCCTCCCCCTTACCCCCTGGTTTTGGGTATTGTGCTGCACTTTTTGTCTGTTGCATTGTTTTGATTTCAGCATCACAGTTGTCAGTGAATGGGATCCCCCCCCCCAGACACACACACACTCCCCAAAAAAAGAAAGAGAAGAAAAATAACCATCAACAACAAAAACAACAACAACAACAAAAAAATATCAAGCCAGCCCTCCTCCTGGGGCTGTCATTATTTGAACGTTTTTCTCTGGCATTGTTTTGTTTTCAGTTAACATTTTTTTGTACCCTGGAGACCAAAAAAAATATATATCAGGCTAAATGCGGGCGTAATGCATAAAAGCACCGGAAGAAGGTAGATCCTCTACAGAAGATTAATGTGCAATATTTCCTGGATTTATAGATATGCTAGGCTGAGAAAGTTTGAATGAGAAATTATAATGTATACTTTAAAAATTACCAAATTGGCAATACAACTTTGCCCAAAAAATATTAAAGGACTAAAAGGTACAGAAAACAAATTAACGAAAAATATGCATACAAATTCTATATGCTTTGAAAAATATTTCGTAGTTATGTCAGCGTCAGACAGGCAATTTTTTAAGTGCCATAAAATTTCTGTACTTGGAATAATGTTAAGAAAAACTTTAATATAGCAGTTAATTTTCTTCTCTTCAATATTCAACTGCTTACAGGGTATCATATAGTCATCACTTACGAGTCACTTACATTCACATTCCTACGAGGTCTTTGTATGGTTTTTGGTTTTTTTTTTGTTGCGGAAAGGACTGCAACGACACAAAGTCGACGAAGTCGAGGTCTTGGTCTCGCCTCGATCTCCTCGGTTTCAATGCTATCTACGCTTTTCGTCGCTTTTTGGCCGCTTGCGGCACATTGAGCATTGCATTGCATTGCATTCAAAATAAAAAGGAGCTGTGGCCAGGCCACCCACTGGAATGGCGCCTGATAGCGCAGTGGAGCGCCCACGTTTCCGTGACCTTTTTATATGCAACACATTTGACCTTATTACGACGAGCAGAGCACTTCAATTTATTGCCGGTTTATTGTTGAGCTTGAGCTTGAGCTGTACACTACACTAAAGCCATAAAATTAGCTTTGAGCAGTTGTTGCCATTACAAAACAAAAAATGTGTAATGGCAAATTGTTTGAGGTTGTGATTTTTACTGCAATTCTCGCCCACTCTTTTGTTTGGCTTGCAGATATTTTCTGATGATTGCTTTGACCTAGGAAATGTTTGTTTTTAGTATTATTGCTTTTTGTTTGTTTGTTATCTTAAGCTTTAAAGTTTAAAACAAAGGCTGCAAAAGTGCCTCTTGGCAATTGCAATTCAAGCTAAATTTAAGCTGCAGATTAACGAATAATTGAAATTATGATAGCAACCTTCACAACTTTGGAGTCGGCTAGGTGTGACGCTTTAAGAAGGCAAAAATGTAAATGCGCTTTTAATGTTAAGCCTTGCTGTTAACAGTTTTAAATGTCCTGTAAATTTAGTGGTGTACTTTAAAGTTTCATAAGCACTGTGTTGAGTATTCTTTACAACTCACCAAACAAGTGCACCTCACTCTCTCTCTCTCTCTCACTTTTGCTCTTTGTTCGACTCCCCCAACTGCATTTGCCTGACAGAGTTCATCAAGTGTAAAATAAAAACAAAAAACTAGAAAAAAGCTCAACAGAGCAGCAAATTTCAAAAGGCGGAATTGCGCCGATATCAGCAACAACAACAACTGTAACAAAAACAAAACACACAAAAAACAACAAGGTAGACCAAATTAAACTAAAGCAGCCCGCAGTAGTGAACGCGTTTCGCTGCGTTTGCTGCTGCTGCTGCGTTCCTCTTCAGCGGCCACCCTCAGCAGCGTTGACGGCAGCGTTGCGCATGCGTACCTGTTGCTTTGCTGGCGCTGACGCCGCTGTTGCTGCGCTGCTCGCTCGCATGACTCAATGCCTGTCAACCTTTTTTCCCTCTGTTTCTCTTTTTTTTTTTTGGTGGGGCAGTGCTCAACATGTTGGCGGAAATAATAAATTCTAGCTCGACAACAACAACAACGGCATTTAAAAGCTTCATTATTGTTGTTGTTGTTGGATAGCATGACGTACTTTGAAACAATTACACATGACAGCATTCAAGAAGAAATCAAAAGGATTGCTGATACCGTCATCATTAACTATAGCTCCACCTCTTAACTTCCCTCTTTTGATTTTGATTTCATTTCTTTGGGTGAAAATACTATTGCTCATGTAACTGGGAGGAAATTTCTTTTCTTTCATATGTTATCTAGATGCTTTGATCCGTATGTTAAGGTTGTCTCAAGCGTAACAACTAAATTAACAGTGTTTAAGTTTAAAGCGAATTTAAACAAAGAAGAAGAAGAAGAAGAAACAGCAGAAGCAGCGGAAGATATACAAACCAACTTACAACTCAGCGAACGTTTTAATAACAATAATAGTATGGTGGGAAATTTTCATTTGTATTTTTGTCGTTTTCTGTATTTTTGGGTCTGTGAGTCATAGGGGTTGAATTTTAGATAAAAGCGTGTGAAAGAATGTTTTACAGAAGGGGGAGAAGGAGGAACATCTAATACGTAATTTGTGAAAACTTCAACGAAAGAGAAACCAAAGACGGATTGAAAGGTGTTGGAAATTACCAATTGGAATTATGTTTTAATCTTTTTCAGTTCTGCTCCAGAGGTCAAACCAAGATTAAAAAGCCCTCGGTTTAAGAAATCCGTTCAGGCTTAACGAAGTAATGGCAATATCTAAAGTTTACCTTCTTAACAATGAGGAATTAATCATATTTTTTCTCACGGTGTTCTTCTGTTCTCTGCATTTGAGTGGACCCTTTGTGGAACTGATACTTCTACACTTATTGTTAATTATGCCCACTCTAGCGTTTTACTCTTGTGGCAAAAGCAATTTCATGGCTCTTAGCCAGACGCAGCACTTGTACTTGAATGATGCCACATTGGATCGCTCCATACATGAGATGCTTTCAATGGCAAACAAATTGTTTGGCCATTGTTGGAACTCAACTGATGGCATTTAAATGATGGCCAAAAAGACTGCACCCAAACGTGGCCAGAAAGCACAACCTGTCGTTGCAAAAACAAACTGTATCAATGTGTCAATCAAAGGCTGCCTGCCACACACACTGACAACAGATTGCCATGCAACATCGGCGTATGGAGATGCCATGGAAATGGCTTAATTGGCCAACAAGGCAACAGCAACAACAACAACAACTAGCAGCCGCAAGTGTTCGGGAAAAATGACCAAATATTATGGCCAAATAGTTTCCGGTATGGCAATTGCCTAATGAGCTGGCGACGATTTCACACAACAGCCACAAAGCCCAAAAACAGTGCCCCAAACAGGTTGCACCCAAGTGTTGATCAAGGCTAAAGAGTATATTCATATATGTATATATGGTAGATACTTCAGTTAATTAGTCGCTGTGTTGGTAACGGCTTTCTTTGGCTTTTAAGCGCATTCTTTTGGCTAGACAAAAATTAACAGCAAACAAATTGTTGTTGAAAGCAAAACGAAAAGAAAAAGTTGAACTTAAAGTAGTTGTGGCATGAAGATACCCTAGATTTGTTAGAAACGTGAACAAAAAAAGAGTGAAAAAATATAAAATTATTAAAAATCTTTAACAGTTAACCAATTGAAGTAATATTCCATCAATTTCTAAAATCAATAAATCTGTTAATAATTTTTACATAACAGAAAATGTTAATTTTGCTCACTTTAGATCAGACAATCTATAAAATACTAAACGAAAATTGCCAGAGCAATAAATTTGTTGAATAAAAAGTTAGATTTTTAGCCAAAGTTGCCTGATAAAGTGTTGCAATTTGTTTGCTTTCGAAATATTATCCGCATGCTTTAAGAAATGCATTTAGCTAACTGTACACAGTTTTCATCGAGATAAGATTTGTTGCAGACTGCAGTTATTTCAATACACTCTAAACAAAGTTTAACAATTAATGTTTGCCGACTTGTTTTTTTTTTTTTTTGTTCAGTTGCTTTGGTTTTTAATTACGTCTAGCCGAGACACGCACCGCTTGAAATAACTTCTGCGTCGATGGCATTTTTTAAGCGTTTGGCGTTTTGGGGAATTTGTTCATTGTGGTGGAAACCGCCGTTGTTGGTTGCAGCACAAATTGCCTTGACAGTTGCCACACATGTGTTGCAAATTGTCGACTAGTCGAGCCTCTTATTCAATGAAAAACTAAATTGTTATGATATGTGGTTGCCTCTTGCCGGTCTTTCTCTGTCTCTTGCATTTTTGTTAGATTTATTTCATTCAGTGCAGCATTTGCCGCATTTCATGAATAAAACATTGCACTGGCAACGAGAGTTAACCCATTTTCATTTATCTCGCATTTTCCTGCACACATTCCCACATGCAGATATAGACATAAAAACTATTTTTTGCTGGCAACTTTTGGTCTATAAATATAAATATGGCACTTGCCACAGCCAGCTGAAAGGAAATTCTGCGCTCGCTTCGATAAATTTATGTGGGACCTGTCCAAATTTCTGTACCCAACTCCCCCGCCCACTCTCCCGGTTCCTCTTCCAGCCCTGCAGCTGACGAGTAAAAATGTGCAAAAATCAACAGTCACAACATTTATTTCTGTTCGCCTTTTTAACCTGCAGGCAATGTGCCACGCCCCCAACGCACGCTTTGACGATTGACGAGCCAAAATGGAAATCTCTATGAGTGTGTGTGTGTGAAAATGTGTTTCCAATTGCAAAAAGTACCATATATCCCATACATATATACATATATATATAGCCATAATGATGTTGGGATTTGATGTGCACTTTTTACAAAGTGACTGCATTTATTTATCTTATTTTGCTTAAAATTCTAAAGTGACTTTTAGTATAGAAAGAAGAAGAGCATCAAATGCGTGAATTGATTTAAGGAAAAAACTAGAAAAGTTGTTGACAGATTTAAAAAAAAGATTTTTTGAACATTACCTACTTCAAGCCCATAAAAAAACAAATTTCAATATAAAACAAAAGTTTTTTAGATTATGTGTTTATTATTATATGTGCTGCCTTTAAGTGTAAATTTTAAGAATCATAAAAAGCATATTCCAAAAAATCCTAGTTGTAGAAAATCTAGTATTGTTTATAATTCACAGTTTTTTTTCCTCTTTTGTTTGCAATTAAACTATAAAAGATCTTGAACAAACTTGTCAATAAGTTTATTACAATGTTTAGATTATTTATTATTGTTGCTAAAATTCTTTAATCTATTTATTGGTTGCTTTTCTTAGTTTTTAACTTTACGTATTTAAACTCTTGTTTTTATAGGATTAATAACAAAGAAGAATAGGATTTTATTATACTATCAATATATACTTATTTGGCATTTACAAGTTGATTTTTGTTTATTGTTTTAAAGGCTCTTCAAATAAACAATTTCAAAAAAACATTCACTTACGTAAATGTTTGAAAATCACCTTAAAAAATTCTCACATAAACACTCTAAAACTGTAATAGCCTTGAAAACTCAGAAAATTCCAAGTTTTATCTATTCCTTCCTGCTGTTTTCTTGGCCATAAAAGTTTTTCTTACCAAAACTAAGGCAAACTTCATTTGTTTATAAGTAAAAAGCGAAAAGAGGAAGGGAGAGGGGCTGCCAAGGTTTTTAGTGATTGGACGCTTTTGTAATTAGCCAAAGAATTTTGTATTTCTATTTATGTTAACGCCTTTCTCAATCATTAAGACGGCTAAAAGCAAATGTGCGCAAGCCAAAGGTCAAACATAATTTCAATAATTCACTCGAAGGGGCAGGAGAAGAGGGGATCGGAAAATGTAAATGAACCGGAATGAAAAGTAGGAAACAAAACAAAACAAAAGGCTATGGCAATTTATTTGTAGCTGGCAGCCAATTTGATGGCCTTTTGTTTGGAGGCTTCTCCGGGTGCAAAAAAAAAAACTCTCTATTACCGCAGCTATCTCTTTCACCCTCACGACTCTCGCTCTCGCTCTTAACTGGTCTTTGTTACTGGCTGTAATGTTATATGGGGAGCCAAAAAGTTGTGCCTCATTATGAAATGTCGCCAAGATTTGCGGCTTTAATAGACGCCGTTATAAACGTAATGGGTAAAAGCAGTAACAACAGAAACAACAACAGAAACAACAATTGCAGCTTATTATATTATATTATTTTTTTTTTAGTTGTTTCTTTGTGATTGTCACTCGATACTCTGTTGTTGTTGTTGTCCTCTTGGCCACACTTCATTGGCGTTGTGGCGCATTATTTGAATTTTTCTAACGCAGCTGCTGCTGTTAACGCTTTCGCCGCATCTTGGCCAACTGTTGCCGAACCCCCCCTACTACTCCTAGCAGTGTGTAGGAGTTGTTTGGCCGCCTTGGCATGCCCAAGAGTTCATTGCATTTGCTTTTGATTTTCACTTTCAATTGGCAAAAAAACCGCAAACGTCGCAAGAGACGCTATGTTGCAACGTTGCAACGCCTGTTGGCAGCTGCTGTCACAACAACGTGGCAACGCATCGTTGCAGCTTGACAACAACAACAACAACAACTGCAACAACTCAACCACCGGCGACAACAGCTGGATTAAGCAGACGCACAATCTGCACTGTCCGGCCAAGTTCAGTTTATCCAAACAAAACACACATAATACACATGGTACACTGACAAAAAATGTAACTAAAACGTAAATTGTACAATTTTGCATCATTTGACCAACAATATTTACTTTCTTGCCAATCAAAGTGTTTAAAAACGGTCTAAATTCTATCACTTCGCGAAAAAAAAACTCGCTATCTCTTACCCTTTGGGCTATGCGTTGATAGCAGTCAGTCAGTTTATAGAAATAAAAAATAGAATAACGATATCAAGTGAAAACTCTATCGATAATATATACTTTGTTTTTCTCTACGTGCACCCAAGCTGGCGCCATCTATCATTCAGATTGTTGCAGTCGTTTTATAATCACTAATGACGCCAGAGAGTGCGTCGAGCTTAAAGATTATCATATCAAATGTCATCATTTTGCATGTTTCAGACCATGACCGAAAAATAAGTTTTACAATTTTTACGTCAATTGCCTTATTTTTTTTTGTCTTTTACCAACTTGACATTTGGGCTAATTGACGTAATTTGTTTAGGCCTAAAAGAGTTGAACAAGTAGAACATGCAAACATCAACTTTAATAAGACAAAATAATACCATTTAATGACGACCGAGAAAAAGAATCGTTTACTAAGAAGGTCACTTAATTTAAATGACGCGCTTTATTTAAGTATTTTAGACATAAGTCTGAATATTTGGTATATTTTATATATAACACTTTAGTTTAAACTAAAAACTTTTTTTTTTTGTGAGTTTTTTCTTAAAAGCTGATTGCGCTTTTAACTGTTACTTGAGCTTCTGATCACACGCTAAGAATTTATGAGTAAGCTCTCACATACCGCAATTAGGCATACTTTTCAGCCACACAGCTTTTATATTGATCAAACAGCTCTCTAATCACACTCACACTCATAAATTGTTCGCACATAAATTAAGTTGACCTTAAAAAAAAAGTTTGTCATAAGACGGCCACCGTGACGAAGCTACAGTTAAAGCTGTACAGTTGGAGGAGATGCCACCTTTCTCAGTCCTGCTGCGTAGCTGGTAGCTGTCAAGGCTACAAGACGAAACAGACACGCGAGAAGCGAGGAGAAAGAGGGAGATAGAGATAAAACAAGGTGACATAAATATCCAGTTGCTCCAAAAAGGAAACTAAACTTTTGCCAAGGCAACTCACCACAAATACAAACACCAAATAAGTGAGAAATCTTTTCTATCAGAGTGTGGACTAAACCATACCCTGTAAAGCTAAGGCAGCATTGATCACATTTTTATCCGTGACAAGTAACAATGTGTAACTCAACTGTTCTTTTCTTCTTAATTCCAATCGCAATAAAGTTTGTATACCCCATTAACAGTTTCTTATAAACACAGGGTGTACACATTAAAAAGAAAAAAAAAGTGCAACATATGAAAAAAAAAAAAAGAAAAAGAAGCAGACACTGGGAATCAATAAAAGCGCACAAAAAGTTACGAACCTGCATTGACCAACTGGCAGCCAAGTTAAGATTCCTCTGCAATTGTTGTTGTTGCTGCTGCAGATGTTGTAGTTGTTGTTGTTGCTGTAGGTGATTAGCCGGCGATGTGTTGAAATGTGTCAAACTGTTGTTAATGTTGTTGTTGTTGTTGTTGCTGTTATTACAAGTCGATGTGTGACGTCGCGCGGGCAACGCTGGCGGCGGCGTCGAACAGGGTGATTCCTGTGACGACTCCTGCTGCTGCTGCTGTTGTTTTTGTTGCTTGGCCTCAATTGGCGGCGACTTCTTGGCCAGTGTTAAAGCAATGTTTCCATTCCCATTCGCATTGTTGTTGTTCAGCGAAAGCGAACGCGCAAAAGAACTTTTGAAAAAGCGACAAGGCATCTGGAAATCAAAGTCAGGCGCCTCCGCAGCAGCAGAAGTAGCAGAGACTGAGACGGCGGCAGCGGGAAAAGCTTGCATTGTGTTTTGCATTTTGCTCTGCGCGCAAATCCGGAATTTAAATGTGTGTTGTGTTTTACTTCTTATTTTGGTTTTGGAGCGCCTTTTAGTTTGGCATTGTTGTTTTCGCTAATTTGCTTTGATTTCTTGCCTAGTGCATTTTTTCACGCAACACACTCACACACACAAACTCACTCAAGCATTTACACACACACACACACATGCACGCACACGAATTGGTTTTTTTTTTTTGAGTGCAAGCTTGTTTTATTTTTCATTCAATTTCAATTTACTATTTCAATTATTTATTTGGCTGGCACTTTTTAATCAACATAAATTTCAACAAAAATTCAACACGCGCGCGCTTCCAAGAGAAAATCCACACAACGTTCAACAAACACGACCGACGCGATCAGCTTTTTTCGAGAGAATGAGCGGGCAAGGTAAACAAGCGAAAACCACAGCGGCAAATTGTTGCCGAGCAACTCAAACTGTATGTTAAGTTAACAGCACTCTGTAAATGAGTTTTTCTAAGCTTTTCTACTGTACAAACTAAAAAATATTATATATTGCTTGCCCACTTAACTTATATTTAAGGGTATCGGCTATATAGTCCTTAATAGTTCTTTTCGTTTCCATATAGTTCACTTTATTTTAACAATATAGCCGCTGTAAAACTAAGTTAATTGCGCGCCGAATTTCAATGAGAAAGAGAGTGCAAAAAACGCTGTTGTACTCACTTTCTGTTATGTTAACAATAACATCATGTTGTGCTCAAATGATCTGTTGTACGAAACCACGTATATTTTACATGACTAAAAGTATGCAATACAATTAAGCGCCTTTCAGCTGAATAACAGATAATCATAAAAGTATGACACTAACTAATTAACTTATGTAAATATTGTCAATTAATTGCATGGAACTGAAATCCTGTTGGGATGACAGCTTGATCGGCTAATAGTGTAATTAATTACACTATGGTTACGCCAACCTAACGAGCTGTCAAGCAGAGAAAGAGAGAAAAAGGAGGAGGAGAGAAGTAGAAGAGGAAAACAGTTTGAAATGGCTAACAAAGAAAACATTTGAATGGTTTTTCAATTCGCGCATTTTCCCTTGACACTGACACTTTGCCAATTAACACTTTCCTGGTTACCTGCCATTTGTTTATAGCCACGCCCAATTACAGGCGGCAACACAGCGGGAAGCCAATTATCCTGTCAAAAAACTTTTTAACACATGTATTTAAAAGTTCGAACCGAAGCTGGTAGCAAAACAAAATGCCAACAAAAACAAACGCAGTTCATTACCAGCCAGTCGCCGGTCACCCCCCTCATCCTCCACCACTGTGTGTTTCCGTTATGCAGCAGCACGTGAGTCAGTCAGTCGACGATGATGGAGTCGCCACCCTCGGCTGCTCGGAGCAAACATTCGAGCCGAGAGCGGGTTTGTTTTGAGCTAGCTGTCATGACAACTGTTGGGCAAGTTGATATAACACAACAAATTGTGAAAAGGAAAAAAAAACAATGAAAATCGAGCACTTTGAACAGTTTGAGGCATATTGACAACATTTATTTCGCTCAGAACGCAACGAACCGCCAAATCGAACGGAGAACGGACCGCCATCAGGATTTTAGGCATGAGCCAGCAGCATGGAGATACCGGACACTGTATCTGTGCAAAAGTTTCACGAGTTCAGCTCGAAACGAAAGCACGAAGTATATGAAACGCTGCTGGAGCTGGCGGATACGATAGAGGAGCTGCCCAAGAAATCGCTGCGCAAGACCTTGGAGCTAACCTTGGCCGTGTTGGAGTACAAGGGTCAGGTGGCGCAGAGGTTTGAGCAGAGCGGTGAACGACGGCTGCAGGATGAGAATGAGAAACTGAAACGCATGGTGCAGAAGCTGGAGGATGAGCGAGACGCACTCAAGCATAAAAACAAGGAGGTGAGACTTGAAATGCTGCTCAAAATGTGAATCCTATTGAAAAGTTATCATTTCAGTTGGGTGAGGAGATCAAGCAGCAGCAGCTGCAGTTGCATCAGGCGGCACAGCAAGCGGAGGCCAGCGACAAGGACTCCTCGGATCCACTCTCTGAGCTGGACAAGCAGGAGCATATGCTGCATAGCATCGATAACAAGAACAAGCACATTAAACGATTGCTGCGAGAAATTGAAGTAAAATTAATTAAACTATTTCAATTAAAGTCCGCCTTAAAATACTTCATACCTAATCTTGATCTTGTTGCAGACGCTGCAAAATCAAAACATTGTCCAGTCCAAGACTATAGTGATGCAGGAGCAGGAGTTGCTTGATATCAAATCCAAGCTCGTAGAGATTACAAATGACATAACGAATTTAGAACAGGAACGCAAAAGCCTGATACAGCGGGAGCAGCAACAAATCTTGGAAATTACACGGCTCGAGGGTAATGTTACTTTCCTGGAGGATGAGCGTGAGAAGCAGGAACAGGAGATGCGTCAATTCCTGGAGAAGTATGAGGATCAAGTGCGGGAATGGCAGCAGCTGCTTAAGCAAAAGGATAAGGAACTCGCACTGATGAGTAAAAGAGCGGACTTTCCGAGAGCTGGTCAACTTGCGTTGCCATCAACCACTTCCAGCAGCAATCCAAGTCCATTGGATGAGAAGGAGACTAAGATGAAACATGTTAGATTAACTTTTGAACTTTCCATTAATTAACTTACTTAACTTTTTAATATTACAGCTGCTTGATCTGCGGGAGCAGCGCATCGAGATGTTAGAGAGGAAGCTGCAATCCATGTCGGATGAGATGGTCAACACCACCAAGGCAATGAATCAGCTGTGCGTGCAGCATGAGAGCAACCAGAATCCTCAACAGCCACGCGCCTGTTGCCAGCTCATTGAGGAGCGTCTGCGCATCTCCGATGAACGAGTGCAGCAGCTATCCGAGCTGCTGGACGCCGCGGAGCAGGATAATGTGCTCAAGGCCAAGCAGGCGCTGCATGCTCTCAATGCCCTGGAATCCTATAAACGTGGCGAGGATGGTCTTGTGCCGGCGCTACGTCGCTGCTCGGGTCTGGAGCAAAAGCTCTCGGAGCGGGATAAGCAATTGAGAAAGTATACGCAGGAGCTGAATGCCATGCATGAGGTGGTCCAGGAGAACAGTGTGCTGCGTCGACGGCTCAACATACCCGACGATGTGATCGTCCTCTCCAAACAGGTGCGCGCCAAGCAACGCAACAAGGATAAACAGATTGAGAGATTGGTGCTGAAGTTGCGCACCTCGGAAGAGCTGCGACTCCAGTTGAAGCTGGACAAGAGTGAACTTAGGTGAGCATGCAAAGAGTTCATTCAAATAATATACTAACATGTTTCATTAACAGACGCAAGGTGCTGGAGCTGCAGAATGGTCAACCCAGCCGGCTGGATGAGTCACTGCAGCAGCCCAGCGAGATTGGTGAGGTGCCCTCCACGGAGCCACTAGAGAATTCACCACGACGTGGGCAAGGCGACGGTGCTGCCAGCTCTGAGCTGCAAACTAAGTACGAGGATGTCCTGGCCGAGAATGAAACGTTGCGCATGGGCATGTATGAGATATTGGAGAAGCTGCGGGAATACGATGGTAAGCTTTGGGAATTAGGATAAACCTATATATATCAAATCAAATTAAAAACTTGCATTTTTAAAGCCACCTCGGAACACATCACCATAGATTCGGAGCTGTTGCGTCGCCTCATCGAAGCGCTTCCAGTTGGCAGTCCACAAAATCTGCATGGACAGCTGCTGGAATTGAAGGCACGCGAGGAAGCGCTCTGCAAGCTACTGCAGCAAACCGGAAGTGATTCGGAGACGGGCGAGTTGTCCTCAGTGCAGAGCATGCGGGATGTATCCGAGATGCCTGAAGAGCAGTCCGACATCATGATCATTGATTCGGCAACGCGACCAACAACGCCGAATGATTTAATCGAGGGCTTACAGTTGCCCGTAATCTCAGAGCTAGAGGTGGAGGCAGTGGAAAAGCTTAGACCCGGCTCCGCAGAGCTGGTAGAGTTGGCGATGCTGCGGAAGCACTATGAGGAACTGCGTCTGCACATGTCCGCCGATGGCAATGAGCTCGTACGCTACAATCAGGAGCTGCATGAGCAGACAATTGTCCTTGAGAAGCAGCTGCAGGAGCAGGGTAGTTCCTTTAAGTATATGCGCTCGGATTACGATCAGCTGTTGACGGAAGTGAAGCAACAGGAGCTGCGTTACATTAAGGACACAGCTGCCTTAAACATCCAACTGGAGCAGCATAAATCCCAGCTAGCTGCCAAGTGCGAGCAACTGGAAACCATGCAGCGAACACATCCCTGCAGCGCGGAGGAGCATCAACAGTTGGAGCAACGGAACACTCAGTTAAGTATGCGGTTAGCTCAGGCCACGGAACAGCTCCTCGGCGAGCTGCAGCTGACGGATATATGTGCGGATTATGGCATCATTGGCGACAACTATCAACTGGACTATGTGACAGCCGAGCAGTTTGAGAGACAGCGTCAGGAGTTGACCACCTGGCGCTCCTTGCAGTCGGAGCTCCAGCGGGAAAACAAGCAGCTGGAGGGTCTGCTCCAGGTGGCCAATGGACAGATACAGTCACAGCAGAAGCTGCTCAATGAAATCACCGATAACCACATCAATTTGCGTCATCTGGTTGCCGATCTTCAGAGCAGTTCCAACGACAAACTCATGTTGGCCAAAATGCAACGTGACCTAGATTCAGGTAGGGTATTCCATTAATAGTTTGTTTTCTCCCTGAGCCTCATGCCTCAAATGTGTTTACAGCTAAAGCGGAAACTGTGCGCTTGGAACTGGAACGAAAGCGTTTGCAGCAGCACGTGGACAGACTGGAGACACAGCTGCAGTCGGCGGAACGTCTGGCGGCACAGGCACAAGAGGACTTCCAGCTGGAACGGAACAACAGCGATATCAAACAGCGGTAAGCTTGAGGGTTAAAGGACTCTGGACAAGATTCAAACAATACCTTTTTATTGCTTGCAGATTCCTACAGCGATCGCTGTTCACACTCAAGGAGAAATATGCCAAATTTACACCATTAATCTTCCTGAACAACTTTGTGTTCGCCTATCAAAAGTTCAATCGACGCATGCAGGAGCAACAAGAGTTGGAACAATCCAGCGACAATTCCAAGTTGGTGGAGCATGTGCTCCAGGCAGTGCTGGGGAAACTGTCACCCAATGAGGATAACTCCCAGCAACTGATCAAGCTCATCAAATCGGAGACACAAACCCGACTGTTGGAACAGAACTGCGAGAGCCTTCAGGTCAAGCAGTTGCAGCTGCAACAAGAGCTGACGGAGATTCGTGTGCAGCATGCCACAGAATCCGAACACTGGCAAATGATTGGAGCGTTGTTTGATCATCAGCCTCGCAGGAGCAGCAGCGGGCGGGTTAAGGCAGCTGCTGGCGTGGATGTGGCCACCAATACGGAAGCGGCGGCTCCAGTGCCCGCAATGAGACGCACCGCACAGCTCATAGACAAGCAGTCATCGCCAATTGGATCGCCGAAAAGACGAGTCTCTGGCCAGGATGAGGCTACACAAACAGAGAATGCTGCTGTGCAGCGTCTGGAGACAGCTGTCCAAACGAATGGCATCAGCAAGAAGCAGAACCAGCAGCATCAAGGAGTGCAAACAGCCCAGGAACTCAATCAGGCGGATCAGGAGCTGCAACAACTGAGAGCAGAGTAAGTTAACCAAGGATACACAGTTTTCATATATACTAATATTCCTTACCTTTAACAGCCTGAAAGCTGCGAACAATCGCATTGAGGAACTGCATAAGCAACAAGAGCGGGAGACGGGTAAAGGTAGCAGTGAAACTGAAAGTAGCAGTATTGTGGAGCAGACTATACTATCCTTCCATACGCTACTGCTCGAGAAGGATCAGTCCATACAAAAGTATGTGGACCTACTGCAAACGGAAAGGGAACAAAGCCAGGAACTGGTCACCAAGCACACAGCAGAAATCGAAACCCTGAAAGCAACCATAAACAACTTGAACTTCAATATCAAGACCAAAGATATGGAAATATTGGAGTTGAAATCCAAACTGGATGCAACGAAGGCAGCTGGAAATATTGCTGTCACCACAAGTGATCTGGAGCTGAGCGACGACAGGATTGAGGAAATGTTTGAACATGTTCGTAGTCCACAGCAGCAGGATCGGGAGGCTGCTGCTGCTGCTGATGATGATGATGATGAGGATGAGGATGCGGCTGGCGAGAAGGAAAAACAGGATACCGAAGAGCTTAAGGAGCTGCCCACGCTACACAAACAGATCAAGGAGCTGAAAGAGAAATTAACTTACTGTGAACTGAATTTGGTGACGCGTGAGGAGGAGATTGATATACTAAAGGAAAAGTAAGTAGGAATTAAATACTTGAATCTGTCCAAAACTAAAAAACTGCCATTAAACAGGTTAAAGCTCTGTCAGGATCGTGAAAAGTGCTTGGAGAACACAAGCAATCCTGAGCTGGAGCAACTGCGAGCCTTCCTCGAGGAGAAGGATAAACACATACGGGATTTAATGGACACGCTGAAAAACTTTCACGACGATCAACAGCGCTATATCAATGATACTTCCAACTACTCGGCGGATCAGATTGCCAAGCTGGCAGCCGATCTCAATCGCACAGAGGCCACCAACAAGATTTATCACACTCAAATGGAGGCACTGCGTCGCCAGGTGGCCAGTGTCACACAACGGGAGAAACAGGCTAGAGATTTAAGTCAATCGTTGCGCCAACAGCTGCTCAAGCGTCCAGTGGTGTCCATTAAAACGGAGCTGAATGCGCGCGTCAAGAATGAGAATCTGCAGAAGCGCATACAGCAGCTGGAACTGGATCTGGAGGATTCGCGGGCACAGCTGCATCGCCAGCAGACGTTGCTGGAGGCGAAGCGATCGCGCAGCGCCAACGAGGTGGGTCTCTGGGAGAAGCAGAAGCGTTTCCAGCAGCAGGCCGAGAAGTTCAAGGCCAAGCTGGACGAGTCGGAACTGACGCTAAAGAAGACGCGCACGCTGCTCCAGTCGGCCAGGACAACCATATCGCGTCTCGAAAAGGACAAACAGATGCTGGAGTCCAAGTTGGGCAGAGTAGGTGGAGGAGCAGGTGGAGATGCAACCACAACAAGTGCAATTGGTGGCAGTCACAATGCCTTGAAATGCTGCCGTATTCCATCCTGCCCTAATCTGCAGCATGTGGGCGCAACAAAGTTTACGCCCTCGCCGTCGGAGACCCCGGAAACGTATACGACCGGACAGAGCAGCGAGTGCAGCTCACCGGCACACAATCAATCCCAGGCGAACGGTGGTAATCATGGCTTCTACGAGCAGGGCCAGTCGGAGCTAATTGAGGCACTCAAGGCTCGCATTGAGATGCAGCAGCGCAAGATCATTGCCATGGAGCTGGAGGGGCGTGGCACCAATGCACTGACCACGGAACTGGAAAAGCTACAGGAACGCTGCCAGGCGGTGGAGGCGCAGAACATACGACTGGAGTCGCGCAATCTACAACTGCAGCTGGACACAGATGTGATGCGACAGGATGACACTGGCGAACGCTTTAAGAAACGCATCAAATATTTGGAGGAGTAAGTAAAACCTTGCTTCTGCATACATTTTTTGCTTACCATTCCATTTTTTTCTAGCTATATTCTTGCACTCAAGGAGGAAATGGCGCGCACAGAATCCCGACGCGTTCTGTGCAAATGCAGCGGAACAAAGGGGAGCACTCAACAGGGGCAGTCAGCGGAGCGCACAATTCTCTCGTTGCGAAATCTGGTGGAGAAGCTGCGTATGGAGATAAAAATCCTGAAAGATGGGCGCCAGTCCACTGAGTCACGCAGCTCCACGGAGTCATTGCCAGCACCATCGGAACATTCGCGTATGCAACAGCTGCAGGAAAAAATTGCCGAACTACAGCAGAAGTTAAAGCAGCGCAGCAGCAGCAACGTCAGCGGCGGCAGCAAGGTATTGTGTTATATGACTATTAGCGAATTCTCTATATTTAATAGCATCATTATTTACCCATCATTTTTTAGAACGACGATCTGAAACATGTTCAGGATCAGCTGGAGCACAAATCACAATTGCTGCAGAAAGCAAAAGTCCTGTTAGCCCGCGCTGCCGGCAAAGAAAAGGTGCTCCGCGATCAGCTCGCGGTTTGGAAGCGCAAATGCTCTGAGCTGCAGAACGTACCCGTGATTGATGAGATTAGCGAATAAAGTCTAATTTTAACGTAAATGTTGTACAGAAATTTAAATATAAATTAATTATGACGCTTAACGCTAGTAAAGGATGCTGAAAATTCCAACGATATTTTCAGAAAAGAAACGATTTATCATTTGGTACAAATGTACCAAAATTTGGTACACTGCTTTATTTAACGAAATTGCGATTTTTTTTATATTGTTTTCAATAAAAATATAAGCAAACATTTTAATTATAAAAATGGTTTTTAAAAAATTGTAAGGGGCAGCTTTAATGCGTTTTTGCTGTAAACGTTCAAATAAATAATTTCAAATGGTAACGGTGATTGCCAAGAGGTAACGCACTTGACGTCACAAACTCACATATGTATGTTATGAAGCGCCTGTTAACAGCAGCACTTCATTCTGTTGGTATTGTTATTGTAATTGGACGCCGCATTATGATAAAGATTAATTGAAAAAGTTAACTTGGACTTTGCTTTCAGTTTTAGTGTGCAGATTATCACAAAGGTCGCAAGATGTCGTATCAGGGATATCAGCAACTTCTCGTCCAAAAGGAGGACAAAATACTTGTGGTTAAATTCAATAATCCCCGTAAGAAGAATTGCATCAACTATGCTGGCTACAAAGAATTGGAACGAGTTTTAGGGGAGGTCAATAAGGATGAAAGTGTGTCCATTGTTGTGTTCACCGGTGTTGGAGATGTCTTTACAGCTGGCAATGATTTGTCCATCAAAAACGATATAACCGACATGGATGCCTACTTCAAGGAAACAAATGACATCTTCAAAGCAATGGTTAACAGCTTCTTAAATTGCACAAAGTTAATTTTTTCGCTAATCAATGGACCGGCCATTGGAATTGGTTCCACAATTGTTGCACTCAGCGATGTGGCCTGGTGTGCAGAAGAGGTAAGATCAACAATTTGTATCTGTCCTGTACAACTAAAAGTAAACTATTCCTATTGCAGGCATACTTTATGACACCGTTCAGCAGACTGGGTCTGGTGCCTGAGGCCTGCTCCAGCTATATGTTTCCACTGATAATGGGTCGTTCAAAGGCAACGGAGATGTTGGTGCTGAATGAAAAGTTGTCAGCCCAAGAAGCATACCATTTCCACTTCGTGTCTCGCATCTTCAAGATGAGCGAACTAGATTCGGTGTTGTGGCCAAAGATTCGCGAATATGCAGAGCTGCCTCCGAATTCGATGCGGGAGTGCAAGCGCCTTATTAAGCTGTCCTTGCAGGAGAATCTTGTACGGGCTAATGATGCTGAATGCGCAGCACTGCTTAAGCGATTTTATGACGATGAGGTCATGCAAGCCTTAATCAATTTTTCAATGCGCAAGTCTAAGCTTTAATAAAAATGTTTTCCTATTGTTTATTTTGATGCAAAAAACACAAAATTTATTAACATACATGGATTCAGCGCATTTCATAGCGCTGTTAACAATAATCGGTAAATATCGTTAAATATGAGACATCAGCAGTGAAATATCGCAGTGAAGTGAACTATCGATAGTTGCTTGTGACTGCAGTTATACAAATGTTATATATGAACCATCTCTAGATTAAAAGCAAAACGCCGTTCATTTTAAGCCAGGGTCTTAGAAACCGGCGATAAATTCATTATATGCAAACAATTTTACTATTAACTGTTCTAAAACAATTTATTATCCTTGCCTTTAAAAGAAACCGATCAGTTTTTTTGTTCACGATGATAGTGGTGGTCGCTGTTAACTTGCAGTTTGAGTAAATGTTAATTGTTTGTTGCTGTTAAGCTCACTGTTGTCTAACAGGTCACACTGTCACCACGAGTAGCAGCAAAGAAATAGAAGAACTTTTTTGTTGCACATGCAAATATAATAATTAAGTGTTTGTGCAAGCGCTAACTATTCGCATATTCCATTTTTACGTACTTGTGCGTGTGCGGGTGGCGCAAGCAGAAAGCAACAGTGTTAATTAGAGCAGCAGGCAACACGACAAAAGTGTGCAGTGGAAAACTTGCTCTCGCAGAATTCGTCGTGTCATTAAGAAAAAAAAATCAAAAAAAAAAAAAAAAGAAAGAAGAGTGCCGCGGCAAGTGAAACTAAAACACGAATTTATTTATTTGGCAACAGCCGCCCGTCGCACTGTCAAGAGGCCGCCCGCACGCTTAAAACATGATCAATTTGCTACAAAACTGAGTTATCTCCGGCCAACCATTAAAGGTAAGTAACAGTCACCGCACACACACTTATTTTCTTGCCCTAGTGTTTGCCCCCAACGCCGCCTTTCCCCTTGCCACCCAGCAGCACATTCCGCCGCGTTCTTTTTTTTTTTTTTTTCTTGTGCCGTCAACGTGGTGTTCTCTTCGAAGCCGCCATTGGACATTGGAATGCGTGCATTTACATGCTTAAGTTACGCAGTCTTTTTGAATTAGCTAGAATTTCGACACTTATTGAAAGCGTCGTTTTTGAACAATTTGGTTTTTTCCAGTTCAGTGACGTAGTGCGGCGCCCCTTGTGCAGGTGTATTTGTGCGTGTGTCACTCGCTCCTGTCTATGTGTTATACCTGTGCTTGTATGGGCGTGTATGTACAACATTTGCGAATCAAATTTTATGCCAGCCGGCTTTTAGCTGCAGACATACAAAAAATAAGAAGAAAATTGTATTGTTTTGAATTATGTATTTTTGACACTTAAACGCCACTTGTGGTTGTGGATTGGTCTTGCGGGGGGAGGGGTCCGTCACCCCACCCGGTACAGTATGGCCGCACTCTCTTTCTCGCTCTCTCTAGCGCTTACTCTCTCTGTTTATTTGCCTTTTTGTATTTTTTTTTATTTTTGTGGTCTTTTTGCTGGGGCCCCGACAGCTGTGCGGTGTTGCCAGACATCTTGCGGTTGCCTCAATTTAACCTCAAAAATTGGCGCTTCGTTTGCTAACAGTTCATTTGTATTTTATTTTGTTTCTGCATCCACAGTAAAAACTTCAATGTTTGGCGTTTGTAGCGTTCATGTGCTGTGCATATCCTGAGATACGTTCAGAGACACTTAAAACTCTTCGATTGCATCGCAAGTCGTCAGCGTTGCCAACTGCGTTGCAAGTGTAGCGCAGTCGTTCCAATTATGGCGCAGCAAACGCAGCCGGTTGCAGCTCAGCAGCAGCAGCAGCAGCAGCAACAACAGCCGCAGCCGCCGCAGCAGCAACAACAACAGCAGCAGCAACAACAGCATCAGCAGCAACAACAACAACAACAACCACCACACCCGCCACCAGCAGCGACACCAGTGTCCACACCAACTACACCGCAACCGCCGCCCAATAACAACAACAGCAGCATCATTGTATCACCATCCAATAACAACAATAATAATAACAACAACAACAATAACAATAACAATAATAATAATAACAGCAACAACGTACTGACTTCTGTGCCCGTCTACAATCATCAGCCACAAGCGCTGTATCTGCCTGCCGCCGCGGCTGCTGCCCATGGAGCACATCATCCGCACATGTCACAAGGCGCCCACGGTCCAGTGTTCCACCCATCGGGCATGATACCGGCGCCCAATGTCCAGCAATGTTTTTGTGAACAATATGACTGCCAATGTGAATCTTCACGGCTATTCTCATGCCTACATGCCGGGCAACGGAGTGCCTCCTCACTATGTGGGTGCACATGGCGAGCTGCCGCCGGAACAGGTAAGTCATATGAAAGTGATACATATTCCATTTCAACTTCATATGTTTTACAGGGCAATCCATTGATGCAGCAACTGCCGCCCCTGCCCATACACCAGGGCAATCCAAATGGTCACATACCCGGAATGGGTGGACGTGGTCGTGGACGTGGCCGTGGACGCGGCGGTGGAGGTCAACGTCGCAATGACTATCACGCACCACGCCATATACAGCAGCAGCAGCAGCAACAAATGCAAATGCAACAGCAGCAACTGTTGCAGCTTCAGCTGCAGCCACAGCAGCAGCCGCAACAGCAGCAGCAGCTGCCACCAGATAGCGCCAGTCCAGCGCCAAATGCCATGCAATTGCAGCCGGAACAGATGGGTCAGCAATTGGCACAGCCACCGCCGCCCGAGGCTCAGCTGCAGCCAATGTCCTACTATGCACCGCATCCGTATGCTGCTTACGGTGGCTATCAGGCTGCCTACTTTGCGCCACATCATGGCCCAATCCAAGTGCCGCCGAATGCAGCCGCTGCTGCACAACAGGCGACCGGAACACCCCTATATATATCGCCTATGCCGCTGTATAACGGCGCACCCATGTACAACTATGGCGGCTATTTCTATCAGCCGGTAATGCCCCAGTCGGAGTATCAGTACGTGTCGGAAGATGGCGTCCAGGCCCAAGGAGGCGTTGTCGATGAGCGTCAGGGGCAGCTGTGGCATCCGCCGCACATGTTTGCCGAGGGCTATCAGGTGGCACATGTGAATGACGATGAACTGAATGACAATAGTCCCTCGCTGGCATCCTCTGAAACGTCCAGCATGTTGAGTCCCAACTATTCCATCTATGATCCCCAGCAGATGCACGAGATGCAACAGCAAATGGGCGTTATGCAAATCTATGATGATGGTCAGCTGGCACCGTTGCAGGGCTTGCATCCAGTTGCCGGTCCACTGCCGCAGGTGAGCCATACCTAATAGTTAACGTACTCCTTAAGTCTATACACGATTTATCCGTTTTTAGTATGAGGATGAGATGTCGGATTGTGGCGCTACGCCTGTCAGTGCCATACCCATCGCCTGGACACTGCCCGCCGATGGTCCGCCACCGACAATGCTGGTTCAGGCACCACCACCGCATCATATCATTCAGTCGCAACAGCAACAACAACAGCCACCTCTTTGCATCGAGCAACAACAGCAATTGCCACTGCATCCTCCCCAAGCGGAGACGCCCACCCCACAAGGCCCACAGGAAGCATTGGGTAAGTGGTGCCAAATGATTATTTTATTTTTTCCTGATAAGCTACGTTTTATACTTGGGTCACGTTCTCGATAGCGCCGGATAACTAACAAATTTCCTATAAATGTTGATCAAATTCCGATATATATCCATTTATGCAGGCTTGTTTCAGTTTTGATTGAAATGAGGTTAATTCAAAGAACTTCTGCTGTATTTTTGTTGCTTTTCTCAAACACCCTTTATTTATTGTTTTTTTGTATGCTTTACAAATTCGATTCGTTTCGATAAAAACGCTAATATGCCATTGTTGCTGACTAAAGCGTTCAGTTCAGTTTACAGGTTTGGTATCAGGTGTACGAACAACAACAAATCACATGATACATTTTATGGAACTTTAATGCGTTGTCAACACATTTTGCCATAGTTGGTTTTTTTTTTTTAGTTTAATTGCTGTAACGTTTCTGCCTCTCGACTGTTGCTAGGCGCCTGTTGCAAGCAAAGTGCTTCAAAATGCCTGCAAGTGGTTGGCTGAAAAGCCTCATTTAACAGGTGTTTGATTTGTTGTCGAGACATCATACTCTCAGACATACCTACTTATGTCTCGTGCTCTTTGCGGTATCTGTTTTGTTTGTATCAGTCACTAATCAGCTGTGCAAGTGTTGCACGCTCTCTCGCTCTCTTTCTGTTTGTGCATTGTTGTTTTGCACTTATCAATCGGCTGCCGTTATATTGTAGTACGTCAACGTCTTGCTCCACTTACAATTGCATTATTTCTTTTATGGTCTGCTCACTCTATTTAAAAGGGGTATAATTGCGTACAGATGTTTAGAATCTAGACTTTAAATGATAGATTTGTCATTTCGTTTGAATTGATTTCGGTTAACAAAAAAAATTACATATATTTATCAACAGACTTTCGATAAAAATCATTAGCATACCAGCCTTGAAATATTTTTTATCAAATGTAATCCATGATTAATAGTTTTTGTGTCAGGGTATTCAGAATTTGATTGAGTTTTCTGTTGATGTTTTTAAATAGTAATCGCCAGGGTATTCAAATTTCGATTTCGATTTCCGTTTTATCTGAACTTTGGCTTCATGTTCGGCTGGACATTTGTATGATGCATGGCGGCATGGTTTAGTGTTGCTGCCTTCCGTCGCCTTATCACCGAGCACAGTCAATGACATTTTTGTTGGCCACTGGCCAACTCGGAAAGTGGAGAACGTAACGTAGCGAGAAGTAAAGCATTGTGGATTACTTTATGCACTCGGCCCAAAGTAAAACTGATAGCTGGCTGGCTGCTTAAAACGTCTCACCTGCGATTGGCTATTTTCACAACACTTGGCTCGGTGACTTTGTCAATACTTTGATAGCACTTGAAGTGTTTTTGTACAGATACTAGATTGATATATGCCACAATTCGTAAAGAGTTTTATTTTTACTGGCCTCTCAGCCATTAGTAATGTTCATTTAAACGTTCATTTATTGATTAGGCTAATCTTTCTTTGGCCCATTGCGACAGTGTTTTTACTTTTATTAATGCCAGGTTCCATAATCGGGCAGCGATTTTTGTAGTTTTGTGATATTTTGAGTACAAGGTAATACTTTGATAAAGCGTCAACCAAGCAACAAATAATTATTATCGCCGCTTTGATCGATGTTTTTTAAAGCCATCAACATCAATAGCTAAATTGAATATAAAACATTTGGCACACTTTACGTAAAAGCCACTTACCGCTCCAGTATGACACTTTAATGTATAAAACTTGTTTGTTTTAAGTTTTCAAAATATATATATATATATATTTATATATATATATATATGGCAAATATTTGTTTATTTTGTAACATTTATTGTTCTGCTTTGCTTTGTGAGTGTTTGTTTTCTTCTTAGCATTTGCTTGCATAGCTCGACGTTTATTTAGCTATATATTTTGTATGCGTATAACAGCTTTCTTTGCAGCAATTTTGTGTACATATAATGTTCAGTGTTGTAAATGGTGTAAAACTGCATTTTATTGCTCTTAATGTTGTATTTTAATTTAGTATATAAATTTGATTAGTTTTAAAAAGTATAACACATTTATGTATGTATGTTTGTAGTTCTGTGTGTATAACAAATCGCACAAGCCTTAAAAAATTTGGTTTGCTATGGACTTGCCTGAAGTATTTGCACATTTGTTTTAAATATTTAATTAATGTACAAAATATGAGCCAGAAAAAATTCCATATTGTTGCCGTTAATTAATTGCTTTAAAATTGAAAACAATTTCATTTGTTTTTTTGTTTTTTAATTTTTTTGTATATGTATTTGATTTTTTTTAGTTTTTTTCTTTTGTTTTTATATAAAAATGTATTAGTTTAGCATTGTTTTTTGTAATAGTGGTTGCTTCCTCTCTCTTAATTTGCTTACATGCTCTAACAAGTTAATCGCTTTGCCTTCTTATTTATTTTTTTAATACATACGAAAAAATAACTAACTACTAACCAAAATGATTTACTCTGTTAGTTTTTGCTACTCGCTACTTGGTTTCCTACGTATGACACATTATAACACTTGCCGTATAACAAAGAATGCACAACAACAGTTATAGTAATAATATATATATATAGGTTGAGAGTTATCATAATACACTTTGGACATAGACAGTAATAATAATAATCATAAAAGTACATAATAAAGTTTAAAAAAAGGAAATCGTAAAATTTAACAAACAAATAATACAAATATGTTACAATGTAGTAGTTAGCATTTGCATTTTGTTGCTGCTTACTGTTTGCTATTTCTGTTCTTGTTTTATAACAACTGGAAACTATACATATAATCAATCAGGGTTTATCAAAGTTGTTGTTTTTGTTGTTCACATGTGAGCGTGTAATTTTGTATATATATGTATGTATGTATATAACTACATTTTTTATATGGCTACAATCTTATCGAAGCTAAGCCAAGTTTTTCCATTTAATTTTCACGTTTTTTGTTGCAATAAAGCAAATCAATATATATTAATTAGTTTGTATGTATATATATTGAATTGTTGCTTAGGCATTGTTTCGGCATCAGCATCGTAATATAAAATATAATATATATGCGCTTTTTATTTTGTATATAGTTTTCTTTGTGTGTGCTCTCTCTGTGTTGACCCTTCGCTTTTGCCTGGACCTGGGCCTGCCCCTGAACCGCTCCTGTTCTAGTTTTCTCCTTGGCTCTCCTTCTTTTGTATAAGTTGCATAGAAAAATATCGCGCTCTACTCTTAAATCATACGCTCCTCCCATTCTAAAATTGCGTTCTTCACTTCACTTCACTTCATTCTCCTTCATTCTCTTTTATTTACCTATTTGTAGTTTCTGTTCTCATCTTTTGGTATAAATTCTTGTTGCTTAGAGCTTTGATTCCGTTGTTGTCGCTGATGATTTCTGTTGTGTGCTTGGAAACAGCCTTGGCTCCTCCTGCTCCTGTGGACTGGGCAGAGTTTTAATGATTTTCGGCACCATGGTAATAGGTTGATCCTCATCCTCCTCCTCGGCATCCTCCTCGCCCTGTTCCTCATCGATGGGCGTCAATGTATCCGCATGCACAGGCGTCTCATCCGATCGACTAAAGCGCTTCATGCACGGCGCCAAGAAGCTAGTCGCAGTCGATATGGCAAACAGTGCACCAGCCATATAGAAGGGCAGATCATAGGTGTGCGTCAGATCATAGATGGCGCCAGCCAACGGTGTACCAATCAAGGCCGCGAATCCTCTAAACAAGATGAGCAGGCCAAAGGCGTTCGTCAGCTTGTCCAGACCGAGCAGATCCACCAGAATAATTGACGTGAGTGAAATGTAGCCGGAGATGGCAATTCCAAAGGCAATCGACATGGCTATATAGGCGCTATAGCTGTAGCACAGTGGCGTCAGGGTCACAGCCACCGTCGAGATCAGCAAACAGATGTTGTTCAGCAGCAGGGAGTTGACCTGTGGCATGTCCGCCACCCAGCCGCAGACGACACGTCCCACCGTGTTCGTGATGCCAATGATGGAGAGCAGCATGGCGGCATCGTTCTTGGCAATGCCATGCTCCTTGGCCGCATCCACCAGATAGACAAAAGGTACATAGAGTCCGGCCATGCCAAAGATGTTGGACACACCCATGAGCATGAACACTGGGTCCTTGAGCAGGCTCACATCCAGCATGGTGTTGACAACCGATTTCACCGAATTCGGTATGCACAGGCACGGGCACAAATCATACTCCTCGCGATGCTTATCCGCCTCGGCCAGAGGATCCAAGCGCATGCTCTGCATGCTCTTCTCGTACTTGGTCAGCGACAGCACCGAGTTGCGATAGTCAGCCAGCGACTTCTGGGACTGATACTGGGGCAGATTTGTGACGGAGCCCGAATAGAAGATATCCTTGCGTGACATGGGACGCACCATGCGTCCACCGCTGCCACTGGAGCTGCCCTGGCGCTGAGACAAGGACATCTTGGAAGTGGTGAAGTCACCGCCAGCGCCCGCTTCGATGTCGCCACGAGATGAGGCACGGATGGCGGCCAGCGAGGGTTGAAAGCGTTCACTGGCTGAGGTTTTGCGGACGCGACTAAAGGAGGGAACGGAACCATTCTTTGGAAGACTTTGATGATCGGCCGCAAGAAAGGCAGGCTGCGAGGCGTTCCTAATCATTGCATCCTGTGACTGATACGGACTGTGCTCGTTCTCCGAGTTGCGATGCGGACGGCGACCCGATCTCGCCGACAATTGACCATTGCTGTCGGCGGCACTTTGATTTGCCGGCGATTGGGCAGCCTTGATCTCCACCACCTTGGACTCTGTGATGGTGGGCAGGGTTGAGACTGGATGCAGGCCACCGGATTGCTGGGCTAGGAGCTCCAAATTGAGACTGGAATGCACACCGGGATCCGCATTCAGGGGCAATTTCATCTTGCGCTCCATGGTGCCATCGGGCATCTGCACCATGAAATGTGAACCGGCAAACGAGCCGCGCTCCAGCTGCATCTGTTTCTCCTCGTACATGCGTTGCATCAGGGGCTTGACCTTCTTCTTCTTGGGATAGGTGAGTGGACGCATCATGGCACCAAAGATGGCACAGTTCAGGATGAGACCGGCAAAGATGAGCAGAGCATTCTTCCAGCCGTATTCCTCCAGCAAATATGTTGCCAGCGGGGCAAAGGTAAAGGTGCCAAAACCGGAGCCACACACCGCAATGCCCGTGGCCAGGGACCGCTTCGTCTCAAAGTAATAGCCGACGGCAACAACGGCCGGCAAATAGATCATGCCAAAGCCAAAGCCGCCCATGAATCCATAGGTGACCATCAGCATGCTCACCGACGTACTAAACGTGCTCAGGACAAAAGCAATGCAGGCAATAATGCTGCCCGCAATGCAAACGGCACGGCATCCATACTTATTGGCCAGGGCGGAGACAATGGGTCCGGCGCTGAGGTAAACGCCGGAGAGTAGGCTGCCCACCCAGGCGACTGTGCCCTTGCCCTCGTGGAAGTAGGCGACGAACTCCTCGAGGAATATGCCAAAGGTGTAGGCGATGCCGTCGACAATCATGTTGCACATGAAGCTGGCGAAGCATATGACCCAGCCGTAGCCACCGTCCGGCGGTGGCGGCAATTCGCCGTAGACGCTCTCCTCATCATCATCATCATCGTCGTCATCGTTGCCTTCGCCGTCGTCCTCCTCCTCGTCGTTGCTGTCATCGGGATTGTTTTCGTTCTGTTCAGCGGTTAGACGCGCTGCCTCCTCGCAGGCCAGTTCACTGTCCGTCCGATCGAATTTGCGCAGGCGTGCCGCTGAATTGCCAACTGCAGCACCACCAACTGCCGTATTACTATTGTTGTCCACCATAATTGTGTTTTACTTTATTTATTTGTTGAATTGTGCTTCTTTTTTTTTTTTTTTTGCTTAAGCCGTTACACTTTTGCTTTTGCTTTTGCCTTTGCGCTTTGGTGGAGCAAAACTTCTTTTACAGTTTCTAATTTCGTTTTCACTAGTGCGCGCCCGCCCGCACGCTGCTCCCCCTTTTCAGTCGACGATGTGTCTGTCTGTAATGTTATGCGTGGCCCGAAGTGTCGCGCTCGGCGCCGTTACGAGTTATGCGAGCCTTAGAACAGTCGCAGTCGACGTCGCCGCTTCTGCCTGCTACTGCTATGTTTTTATCTTTGCGCGCGCTCAGCATTTAACGTTCTTACTCTCACTCTCTGCCCTTTTTTTCTCTCTCACTCCCACACTCTATGCTTTTTGGGCGCTCTTAGTTTCTACTCTCACGCGGAGTGACAGTTATAATTGTTTTGTGTGCGTTGTTATTGTTAAAATTGTTATTGCTAAAAGTTCTTATGCATTATCGACAGCGAGAGTGCGACACACATTCATACTTATTTATTTAATAACTATTTGTGGTTTTAAGAAGTTATTGGTTTTTGCAATTTGTCACGTTGTGTTGTTGTGCTTTTATTTTATTTTTTTGTATTTTATCTTTCATTTATTTAATTATGTTTATTTGTATATTGGATACAGCTGACGGCTGGCTGGCCGAAACAACAAAAATATATGTATATAGTATTGTTGGTGCGCACGATGCACTATTTTGAGTGAACTTTGTGTTTGCGTTTGACTTTGCACTTTTGCTTTTTACTTTGAATTGCTCTGCTTTACTTTTGCTTTTGTGGCTTGCTGCTGCTTTTATGTATGGCACATTTTTGCATTGCTGCCGCCGCCGTCGCTGCCGCTGCCTTTTTGGGGGTGCTGTACGTACTGAACGTACTCGACGTCGCTGCTGCTGCTGCTGCTGTTGTTGTTGTCGATGATGATGACGATGGTGATGGCAATGCAATTGTATAATTTGTTTAGCATTAAAATTTGATTATAAATTGCGTTAGATACACATACAAATTCGTAACGTAAGCCAGCAAAAACGAAAAAACTTCGGTTGTCGACGGCCCCGCAACGTGTGATCGATAAAATGTGTGTAAAGAACGAAACACAAACAGGCCGAGGTAGTAGTAACGGCAGCAACAACAACAACAACAACTACGGCAATAACAATAACAAGGAGAACAGCAACAACAACAACGAAGCACACACGGAACTTGGCTTACGTGTTTCACACTTTACCACATGTAGTAGAACTCTTGACGAACTGTGCAGTTACATTCATCAAAGTTATATGGCTAACTTAATTTGCGATACATATCAACTTTTAAATATGTATATCAGCAGTTTGATTTTTTGCTTTTTTTTTAAATATATTTATGGGGTGTATACAATTTGTAATTTTTGCTTTGTGCGCGGCGAGAGATACTAACAAATAGCACCACACACAGAAGACTTTGTCGTTGTCGTCGTCACTGCTGCGCTGTTCGATATAAAATGAAAATTCGTCGTAACCAACAAACGACTGAAACCGACTGACGGGGCTGGTATAGAACTGTTATACTACGATATATAAAACAGCCAGCGACAAAGACACCAAATGTGAACGCAAACTCAAAAGCAACAACTACATTTAACCTCCTCATACAACCAAAACACAATTTCAATTACAAACAACAACACCACAAAAATGCAAAAATCAAGCAAAAAGCTAACACACACAAAATAAAAGTTCTCGCCATGCGGTTGCTGACATTGCGATTGCCTCGCCGATGTGTCTATTTTTTTTTTTTTTATATCCAATGCATTTGAAGTTCAAGCGCGCAAGCTCTCAAAAGCAAGCTAGCGCTAATGCTACTCTCTCACTCCCGCTCTCTCGTTAACGTTCTCACCGTGCCGATGATGGCCACCTGGTCGAAGCGCTCTCATTGTCTTTGCAAGTACGACGCTCTCATCGTTGTTCGCCGTTTGGTTTGCAGGTATGCGACGCAAGGGTTGCGCTTGGCAGAAAACAGCTGATTTGCACATTGCCAACGGCGGCAGTGAGACTACAACAACAACAGCAGCAACAACGCCAGCAGGAATTTTTGGCTACTGTTACGTTTTTTTCACACAATAAACCTCTTCGCACAGTCTCCGCATCCGCATGGCAACCCGCTTTGGGCAAACTACCCTCCATCAGTGACGCACTTTCTTAAGGGTTGTCTTCCATAGTATTGTGTCCTTTACTTTCCATGCTTTTTTGTTATTCTTCTTGGGCTGACCCAAGAAAAACCGGCACACGTATAACAGCGTATAACAGACGCAAAACCAAAGAGCGTAAACTGTTGCTCTTACATAGTTGTGATTTAGGTTAAATGGTTAGCTTGTGACTTTCAAACTTTTACTTTTTTCCTGCGTATGTGCAGAGGTATGCGCTCGTGTGTGTGTGTGTGTGTATGTGTTACAATTTTTTGGTGTGCCGCCTTTTAGGCGCCGACAGCAGGCCTTAAGTAAAAACTGCCAAGGAGCTTACTGCAAAAAAAAAAAAAAACCAAAATAACTCTTAATAATCTTAACCGGCTTTAGTCTATGTAGACTTTTGCTTTTTGTGATAAGCGAAGCGTTCTAATTTTAAACATTTTATGGGCCAGCCATAAACAGCATGTTTTTAGCGTGTGTCTTATAACAGTTAAAGTTCTTGTTGGCGTAGAGCTTAAAGCTTAAGAGCATTTCAATAAGTGTTTCTCTTTGAGTGTGTCTCTTTTGAAGGATATTATACACTTTGCTAACTGTTTAATCTCAGTGTGGGTGTTCAATGTCATTCATAAACTCTGTAACACACCCACACACACAGGCGTGTGTAACCACTTACACACATACATACACACACATACATATATAGAGGTCCATGTGACTTGTGGGTCAACGCCAGAGGGTAAAAAACGGTTCTTGACGTTCTTTCATTAGTTGATTTGCTGCTGTGTAGTATTATTATAATTATTATTAGCGAATTTGACGCCCCCGTATTTATCAGTGTAGTCGTCGGAAATCGCACACTTAGTGTTTGTTGTCGGTTTCTCTTTCGTATTATTATTAGTTAACATCGTGTGTAATTCGCTTCCAAAGCGAAATTTAATATCTACACATGACTAAACTGTTATGCCACAAAGCCGCACACACCACTACATGTGTGTGTGTGTGTGTGTGTGTGTGTGAATTCATTAGAAATGCATAAAGTCAACCTCCAACCCAACTTGACTTGAAATGCAAACCAGGTTGACACGTGCCACAAGAATTATTTAGTGATGGGGCGAGGAGGGGAGGCGGGTTGGCCTGCATTGCCACGCCTACACACACAGAGCACGCCTACCAACCACAAAATGCTGCTTGCTTGGTCCGTGTGCAGCAGGTGTTTGAATTAGCTGCACAATTTCATATTCTATGCACAAACTTTTCATTCCGCGGAGAGAGGGGAATGCAATTTTCTGGGCCAACAGCCAGCAATGTAGAGGGACAGAGAGAGGGAGAGACATGACACAATGGTACACTAAATGAAAGATACAATTCTGGGAAAAACTAATTGACGTATTGTGAACATTTTGAATGAAATTATCCTGTTGGACTTACAATTTGCCGGAAGTGTAATATTTAAAAACATTCATGGAAAACTAGAAAATATTATTTATTAATTTATCATATAGTAACCACAATTTTATTGGTAAAACTTTACTTGCTACCGGATTCATCAATTTTCGTTATACATTTTTGAAATAGTTTTTCTAGGAATTGAATTTGTTCTAAACGTTTAATTAAAAATGAAACCAATTCGTTATGTAATCCTAATCAAATCTTATCATGATTTACCACTTAATAGATAATTTACAATCAAAGTGAGTGCAATTGCGTTTTCCCCACTGTATATTATGGTACTGCATCATTTTCTTTATCTTAGCCAATGAGTTGAATGCGCTTTTATAGATACATCAATGCCATCGCCTCTGGGCCGGTTCAAGAATTTCTTAACAACCTTCTGCTCATTTCTTTGTGTAAATTGTTTTTTGTTTTTTCCTTTCTTTTTTTTAGGGGGAAGGGAAATGAAATTGAAATTGCGCATACGCCGCATAGTCATCTTTTGTTTAACTGCATGCATTTTTTACGCTGCTGCGAGTTTCCTTAGCTTTTCCGACAGATATACAACGCTATGTATCTGTAGCCAATAGATACAATTTACAAAATGACGCAGTTTTGTCGCTGGCGGCTACTTTTATCGTATTTTACTTGTTGCATTTCAGTATGCCACGTTTGTCGTAGCTCATTTCCCAGTTGTTTTGTTGTTGTTGTTGGCCTCCATTGTACCTGCTCGAGATACATATGTATCTAGTAGATGACATTGCTCAATGAGCTGCCCACGCGCCCAACTGTAATACGCATTTATATGTTAATATGCCTGTACGATACACACACACACACACACACACACACCCACACAGCATATCCTTTTGCTTCTCTGTGTAATTCTGCTGCTGACATTGCTATTGCTACTCTCCGCTGTTGTTGTTGTTGTTGTTGTTTTTCTTTTCTGTCATCAAGCTGTCAGTTTCCGTTTCAGCTGCTACGTATCGATGCTTATCTGCCAAAGAAGAAGAAGAAGGAGAAGAAGAAAAGGAAGAATGCCGCCTAGTTTATAGCAAGAACAACGAGAGAAGAGCTCGTATATAATTTGTTGACTAGTGTTGTTGTGCGCCTTCCTTTATTGATAACAAAACGTTTTTACAGCTTTAGAGGAAAGGGGGGGTGGGCGGTGACGAAGGTCGCGTGCCATTGTTTGTCGTCTTAAAGAATTATGCAATTTTCCTTTGGCTTTATTGTTTACTGCACTGCGAGAGAGAGAGAGAGCGAGAGAGAGGCTCTTTGGCTATTATTTATTGTAAATTGACACAAATGAATTCAATTGAATTGCATCAGCAACAAAGACAACAACAGAAAAAACAGGGTGTTTCAGACAATTTGACGCTGTTGCCAGGCAAAAAAAAAAAAAAAAAAGAAACGAAACAACAACTAAACCGCCCCAAATTGGCCAGATTCGTTATCAACAACAACAACAGCAATAAAAACAATAACAATTGAAGTGTACTTCACGTGTTTGGCAATACACTTTTTTTATTTGTTTATTGCATTATGCTTTCAAGTTTAGTTTTTTTGATTAAAAGTGCATACAATGTTTCATGTTTGTTATAATTGTTTAATTATTATATGCGTTTATTTATCAGTCATCTTTTGTGTGCTTTTATCATTGTTTCGCTTTGAACTTTGAGCTGTTTTCTTTGTTTGTGAATAATTTAATAACTAAATGACTAAGCAGCGCTGTTATTTTGTTTCAGTGATAAAACATTTACATATCAAGTTTTTATTATTGTTTATGTTGTGTTGAATAACATTAATGAACTATTTTCCTTCCAAAATGATTAATTTCTATTCTTATTAATTTTGAGTTTTTTTTTATTAGCTCCTTACTTTTTTAACTGTTTATTTACACAGCTTTTATGATTGAATCAAGTTTCTATTTAAAGTACTTTAGGATACCAAATACTGCATCTCACATGTATTTTGTATCTCTTAAAATTTCTAATTGATATTTTGTAAGCACCCAAACACAAATTACTTGAATGCGGCAATCGTTCTTTGTTGTTGTTGCTAATAAAAATTGAATAAAATCACGCGTTCAATAACAACAATGCGACCGGCAAGAGAAAGAGAGAGAAGGAGAGCAGAAATCAGTAGAATAAACTATAGAAGTCTGGCAGCGCTGCCTTTTGAGGAGCTGCTCTCCAGCTGATGACCCCGTTTTGTCAGTTGGCGGCTGGTTAGGAAAATCAATTAAATATCAAATAGACTTTAACAAACAACAACAACAACAACCATCGACAATAAAAATCTCGTTTGCTGTTCATATATGTGCATGTATATATATATATATATGTATGTACATAAAAAGCGCATTCATTTGCGTAATGAATCAACTGTCATACGAAATAATTGTTGCTGTAGCACAGTTTTGCCAAGTGAAATTGAAAGCGAAATTGTCCAGTCAACATTTCTTAAACTGTACTAATGCTTCTCCCCTTTCACTTCCACTTCCAATTCTCTTCTTTCATGTAACTTTGAAAAGTGAAGTACAGTCGCGTTTGGCTGTTGTCGTGTCGATTATTTCCTTGTTTGCATTTATTGCACTCAACTGTCTGCTATTATTAGCCCCTGTGCTAACATGTTTGGCTCCGATTGTTGTTGTTATTGTTGTTGTTGTGGCTGTTACTGATTTTATTTTTTTGTTATTGTAATTTACCTGCTCGCTCATGTCTGTAATTATCCAGGCAACCTTGTGACACTGCAGTTCTCTCATCGTCGCACCCAAATCTAACACCCCTTGGCACAGTTTTGTTTTGAATAGTATAATTTCTAGGTTAAACACTGAATCGATGATATGGGTATAATAGTTTGATGCAAATGTATGTAACAGGCAGAAGGTTGCATATCTGGTATATATATTTTAGTCATCATCGATAACGCCATGTCGATAACTCTTTCCTATTTCGATATGCACATGTTATCGATAATAATACAAATTCTCCTATTCTCTGGGCAGTACAAGTTTCTTTTAATTTATCGATAACTCTCCCATTTTCCGATATTTACATGTTATCGATAACAATCAAATGTTGGATTTTTAATATTTTAACCTTGTTTAAGAAACTTTTAACAAAATTATGTTATGTGTGAGGTTCAGGGTATCTACTGAAGCCTTTTTTCTTCCCTCTCTCTTTCTCTCTCTCTGTTGCAAACTAAAGAAAGCTCTTTAAATTTTAATTTTATATGTTTTGAGTGTTCTATTCACAATAGTAGAATTTTTGAGTGTATCAATTTATTGGTTGTGTGCTCGTTAGATGTTAATTAAAATTAATTAACACATTGAATTCTGAATACTGAATACTGAAATTCCGCTTAGCTCGCTTTGCTCTACTGCTCTACTGGTCTATTGTTTGGCTTGGAAATCCGATTCCGATTCCCACTCGGAACGTGGGAAGGGGTGGTGGAGGGGGAGACTGTTTGTCATATGACGTTATGGGGTAAATAATATTTAGCACCACATTTTAATTGTAGCCACTGAAAGCATTCATTATGATCGAGTCGCTAATAAAACTTTAAATAGCATCAGTCAAAGAAATTGTTAATACACATTTACTAATCGTTTATGTGTCTGCTACCATAAAACGGCCATGTGCCACAAAAAGGAGGCATGTTTAACCCACTCGCAAAAATGTGTGATTATAATCACAAGTCACAGTTTTGAATGGAAGTTTTTTTTTTTCAACCTGTGAGTTGTTAGTTGAAAATTGTGTCATTAAGTTTGCAATGAAATAATTATTTTTGTCTTGTTTTGGGTCCAATTAAATATTGTCTTTGATAAGTAAGTATTTTGCGATATAATAACATTACTTTTCCCTTGAGAAAAAAAGCTGAAATTGATTTATTATGGGTTTGGTAAATTCGCAATCTTTGTAATTGATGATGTTCGGACTTTTTTGTATGCAGTTCCCAGCAGCTGTGCAAAGTCAAGGCGCCCCATTACCCCACATTTCATCCACACCCCAATGGCCCTGGGAGAGAGCCTTGTTGCCTTATCACAAGTGTTGTTAATATTTACAGCGAGTAATTTGTAAGTGCTTGGGGCGAGACCCGAGTTGCAGATTCTTCTTCCCATATCAGCTGGGATTATTAATTAGGCATTCATATGAATGGCAAATAAGCAACAGGCAGGCAGGCAGGCAGGCAGCATCAACATCACGTGCGAAGATAACGTTATTTCAACGTAACTGTATATCATATATCAGAGGATTGGGGCTCTCCTTCGGCAGCTGATTGTGATTTACACACAATAATGTTGTTGTTTGTCCAAAACCAACTGTATCTCACTGTTGTTCATACAAACACTTGAAAATGACATGGATTATGTTTGTATTTGCCTGGCAATGGCTGACAAATTGACGGCAGATATACAGTTTTGTGTGTATTTATTCCGCCTTATCGGCTCGACAACAATAACAACTTGTGAACCATTGTTTAGCAACAGTTATCACCCATTATTGTAGTTGTTGTTGTTGTTGTTGTCGAACGTGTCCGATTAAAGTGCAGTAGCTTGAATCTGTGGTCTCTCTTTATTGTCTCTGCTGATTAGCGTCGTGTGAACTAATTTTGCTTATTGTGAGTTATTTTTACATAGTTTACACTTTGTTGCTGCCCAAAACCTTCAACAAACACTGCAATATCGAGCTGCAAACAACAAATCAATTAAAAGAGCCTAAATTTCTGATCAACACAGCAGCAAAAGTTTCCGATCCATTTAAACAAAAAATATCTCATTTAACATCAATTGGTTTCAATTATGTTGATATTGTAAATTAGTTTGTATATGCTGCATAGCAATTGGGCATAATAATTATGTAGTTGTTGATTATGCCGTTACCCAAAGTTCAACAGCAATATAAAAGAACTTGACCTAAAGATAAAACTTCACTTCATTATTAAACAATGGAAATTCTCTTTATTCTTTACAGTTGATAAAACGCTGCTCACCAACAACAACAATGAGTCGGCTTTGGATGAAACACTGATTGCTGCCAACAACGAGAAACAGCAGCAACTTGAGGTGGAATATCAACAGCAGCAGCATCAGCATCACCAACATATTGAAAAACAGCTACAGCAGCAGCAACAACAACAACAACAACAGGCAGCCACTTTGGTTGTTAGTTGCAGCGTTGCACCTCAACAGCAGCATCAACAACATATTGAAAAACGGCAACAACAGCTGCAACAACAGCTACATCAGCAGCAACAGCAACAACAACAGGCAGCGACTTTGGCTGTTAGCGTTGCCAGCGTTGCACCTCAACTGCAGCAGCAACAACAGCAACCTGCAGCACCGCCGCAGCAACATCAACAGCAACAGACTTCGCCAATTGTGCCACAGCAGGAACAACAACAACAAACACAGCCAGCACATGTGCCCAGTTACCATGAGCAACAGCAGCAGCAACAACAACAACAACAACATGCACATCAGCAGCATCATCACCAGCAACAACAACAACAACAGCAGCAGCAGCAGCAGCAACCTCCACAACAGCAGCAACAACCGCAACAGCAGCAACGTAAGCCACCGCAACAGCAATACAATAATAGTTCACAACAACAAGTGCGTCGCAAATACTCCTCGGAGTACAATCATCAGCATCAGCAGCAACAACATTATCACCATCATCAGAGCAGCAGCAGCGACACTGCCATACAAACCAACAAGACAATGTCCTGGACGAACACGGCACAGCAGCAAAAGAAGTCCACGCAATCGGTGGCAGTCACTGCCTCACCAAATACGGTAAACAACGGTGCAACTGTTGCTGTTGCACCAGCACCAGCACCAGCTACGGCAACAGCAGCAACTGCACCACCGACCGTCGTTGTTAACAAACAGCAGCAGTCAAGTGGTGGTGGCATCTATAGTCATCCCACCAAGACTTATACCAATCAACAGCACTACCAGCAACAGCAGCAACACTACCAATACAATAACAACAGCAACAGCAGCAGCAACAATAGCAGCACCAGCAGCAACAACAGCAGCAACAACAATAACAACAACAACAATCAGCCACAAATGCGCACATATGGCACAATGAAAGTGCCCTCATCGCCAGTGGCAAGTACAGCACCGCCACTAGAACGTAAACTCAGTGGACAACAGCAACAACAGCAGAACAGCAATTCAACGACAGCAACAGCAGCAGTAGCAGCAGCAGCAGCAACATCAACAACAACAACTACCTCAACGGCAAGCATAACAGCAACGCCGCATCAGTTTCAACAGCAGACGTCCATTGATAGTCAGTCCAGCAGCACAAACAATGCGCCAGTGCAGCAACAACAATCAGCATCACAGCAGCAACATGGCCATAATGCCAAACCCTATGTTAGCCATGCCGGCAAGAACAAATACAGCAATGCACCACAGCCTACCAACCACAGCACACAGGATGCAGCAGCAGCAGCAGCAGCAGCTGCAACAACAGTAGTTGCAGTAGCAGCAACAACAGCAACAGCTGCTGCTACACAGCCAGCAATCAACTTTGCGCCCTTAGCGCCGCCAGCTTCGCAGAGTAGCAGCAGCTCCGAGAGCGGACAACCTTCGTGGGCCAGTCTGTTTTCCAGCAAGAAGCCCGTGGCCAAGGTGGCGCCCTACGATGGCAACAAGTCACAGCAGCAGCAACAGCAACAGCAACAGCCACAGCTACAGCAGCAGCAGCAACAACAACAACAACAGCTGCAATTGGCGCCACCAAAACAACAGCAATTGCCTGCACAGCAACAGCAGCAACAGCAGCAGCAACATCATCAACAGCAGCTGCAGCAGCCGCAACATCATCAATTGCCGCCATCAACACCAGCACCAACAACAACAACAACAGCAGCAGCAGCAGCAACAACAACAACAACAGCTCATCAGAGCCTGCCCAGCGTGCACCAGCAATTGCAATCACCAACGCCAGTGCCAGCACCAACAGTACCATTAATCACACCCGGCATCCTCTCCTACTCCGCTGCCTCGGCACAGGCTGTGCCCGCCGTCGCCGTTGCCGCTGCTGCACCCGCCTCTGCCGCAGTCAAGCCACTGAAACCGGAGCCAGCTTCGCGTGCCGCTCAGCTCGATGAGTGGACGAACAAATATGCCGAGTTTCTGACACGTCACAAAACGAATTTGACGCCCGTCAGTCTGCGTCCGCGTGGTCTGACCAATCGCTCCAACTATTGCTACATCAATTCCATACTGCAGGCATTGCTGGGCTGCTCGCCGTTCTACAATCTGCTGCGCTCCATACCCAAACAGGCGGCGGTGATGAGCGAGGTGAAGACACCCACAGTGAATGCCATGTAAGTGTTGCACCAATCCGTTTCCTTTCATGCCACAGACAAGTCAACAGACGCCTCGGCGCCATAACCAGCTGGCGTCTGTGTTACGCTTGTGGCATAACAATTGGCGTCGGCCTCTTGAACGTTCGCTGCTTGCCTCCGTTTTGGACGCAATCTTTGTTTTAACGTCAAGGTCGATGCAAGTGCATTGTTTAAATACGCATGAATGCCTAAACAATGGCTTTATGCACACCTGCAAGCACGCACATTTGACTCCCTTTTAATTTCAAACTAATACTTATCCAATTGCATTTTCCATAGGATGTCGTATATGAGCAACTTTTCATCGTTGCCCGGCGGTCCACGCTTGCGTTTGAGCAATAATAATAAGGGCTCACAGGCCAAGGGCAAGGATGAGTTTGCTGGCGTTGATCTGCAGTGCGATCTGGCCTTTGAGCCCACGGAGATCTACAAGCTGTGGAATGATAGTCGCGAGGAGCATGTGGAGGGTCGACAGGAGGATGCTGAAGAATTTCTCGGCTATGTGCTAAATAAGCTCAACGATGAGATGTTGGAGGTGAGTGTTTAATTAACAATAAATTGAGCTTTCATTAAACTAGTTTCCTTTGATGTTGATAGGTCATTAAATTAATTGCCAAACCAAGTGCCCAGCAGAATGGTGATGAACAGGAACAGGAGCCCGAGGATGGCGGTGATGTTTGGCAGGTAAATACCTTATTTGTTTCTATTACATTTCATATTCAAACGATTTTGCTCTTTCCAGATGATTTGCAACAATCGCAACAAGGGCAGCGTTACACGCCAAACCGACTTTGGGCGCACTCCATTGAGCGACATCTTTCGCGGTGAGCTGCGTTCGCGACTGCAACGTGAGGGAGAACACTCCACAGATGTTATACAGCCATTCTTTACGCTGCAACTAAACATTGAGGTGACAAGGGAAAGTTGAGTTAAAAATAACTGTCTTACAATCGTTTGTTCATTGCAGAAAGCCGCTTCGGTTAAGGAGGCGCTGGAGATACTCGTTGGCCGTGATCAGCTGGAGGGTGTTACGGGCAGCAAGACCAAACAGGAGGTTGTTGCCTGGCAGCAGATGACACTGGAAAAGTTGCCCGTCGTGCTTATATTGCATTTAAAATACTTTGACTATAGATCCGATGGCTGCACAAAGATACTGAAAAAGGTTGAATTCCCAGTCGAGCTCAAAATTGATGCCAGTATGTATAGCAATGATAACATTAACAAATTAAGCTCATGTGTGCATTGCCTTTCCGCAGAGATACTTGGCTCCAAGAAGACGTCGCAGAAGCAGCGTGCCTATCGCTTGTTCGCCGTAGTCTATCACGACGGCAAGGAGGCATCCAAGGGCCATTACATAACGGACGTATTTCACACCGGCTATAACAGCTGGCTGCGCTACGATGACAGCTCCGTGAAGCCGATCGGCGAGAAGCAAGTGTTGCAGCCGCACACGCCGCGTGTGCCTTATCTACTCTACTATCGTCGCTGCGATACCCTGCCACCGATGCAGACAAGCAATGGCAGCACAGGTGGCGCCAACAATGCTCATGCCTCGGCCAGTTCCGCCTCCTCCACATCAACTGCTAACTCGGCGAATAACAAATGAAACTAAAAATTGTCAACAAAAAAAAAAAGAGTAAAAAACTTATATTACTATATATATATATATAAATATTTCTAAGCCCAAAGTCCAAAGCGCATGTTAGTGTGAATGGTAGTTGTATATTTTAGTGGTGTATAAGTGTGTGTGCGTGTGTTACTTTTTCGTGTAAGGTTAATTAATAAACAAACTCTTAAGGTGTAAGCATTAGATATAGAACTAAGTTGATAGCAGAGTTTAGTTGTGCAACAAAACAAACAACAAAACGAAATCTTTGTACAAAGGTAGCGCATGTGTGAACTAAACAGCGAGCAATTATCATATTCAATCTACATATACAAACATCTATAGTTAGTTGCTAATAGTTTAACCAGCCAATATCAGATAATCCCGTTTTCCTTGATTAAACCTTCTTTCAAAGTAGCACAAAAACCAGCCTGTAAAAATTGTAGACCTTTTTGATACGACAAACATTTAGTGTTCTATATGTACATAGTTAAGCATATATGATACATATATTTATATATATATATATACATAGAATTGTAGAATACTATATCTTTTATTATTGTTTATGGCATGCAGCATGCATTTAGGCGCCAGAGCAAGAAAACAATAATTTGAAATGCTTTGAATATGCTTTAAAAAAAAAATATGATAAAAAACACATTTTTTGTATACAATACAAGACATGCAAACACATGGTTAACGTAGCATTATTTTGTGTATAAGTTGAATTAATCAAACAACAAACAAAACTACAATCAACAAAAATATATATATATATATATATGCTTATGAACACATTTAAAAAATCATTGTTCATATTGTTTGTTACTCAGTTTGATCCCAAATTCATTTTAAAACCATTAATATTAATACATTTATAAAAACTATTTGCACCCATTATGATATTTTAGTGACTTTTGGCAAACAAATCGCAAAATTGGCTCACGTATGATTATGAATAATTTTTTTTTTAAAGAGTGTATATTAAAATGTCAAGTTTCATGTTTCGTTAAACAACTACAACTAATCAAGATTTCTAGTTTCATACATAATATACCTATAAACAAACATATATTATTAATAACGTGCCAATGTTAAAATTCGATAAAAAACTTTAAAAAAAGATAACCGAAAAAAAGTGGATAGTGTCTAAAACAATAACTTTTTGATACTTTTGTGTAGTCGTTGACTTAACAAGAGATTATTGTTAAAAATTAGTTACGGAATTTTGTTAAATTAAGTTTTATATACATATGATTAACAAGAAATCTATAAAAATAGCTAAAGAAATTGCGCTGCAAACAATGTGGACAACGATTTAACAATAACAAAGTCCACATATAGTTTTTCTTCAACTGAACAACACTCCCTAATACTTTTATAATAAACTGTTTCAAACAAAACCCTTCAATTAGGAATGTTACTTTAAAACTTCTCGAAACCCAAGTAAAAGCGCAATGCGATTGTGAAAACAAAAAAAAAAAAAAAAAAAAAAAAAAACTGAAATATTCAAGTATAGATTTATGATACATATTCATACTTATATATATGATGTGTGTATGTTAGCATTATATATATATTTTGATGTTACACATACACTATATGAATTATTTGTAAGCCAAATTATAGCAAAACATTTTTTTCTATAGAAATTTTTAAATAGCGTCGGCGCTTTGCTAGTTACAAAATAGGTTCCTAAAGAAAACGAGGAAAATTACACAAAAATAAAAAATAATAACTAAAATCTATAATACAACTAAGAAGTGTAACGTAAAAAAAAAAAAAACAAAAGCAAAAACCATAAAAACTAGGACTAGTAGTTTAAAGCCAAGCTAACAACATATGAAATGTAAACAAAACTATACAAACACATGCATACATATATAAATAAAATTTATACTAAAAAACGGAAAAAAAAATTAATAAAAAAAAACATTTAAAGTAAAGTAAAGAAAATTAAGTGTAATGTCATATAAGTAAAATCGTAAATATTATATATATATTTTTTCAAGCGAAATTAACATGTTCAACATACATCGCATATATAAAAAAAAAGCAACCGACACTAAAGACGTAATAGTTTTAAACATTTTTGTCATGAATTTGTTGTATACTTATGTTATTGGAATACTCCAGCAAAACCAATTATAAATTCACATTAGTTGTAACAGTTTTTTTTTTTTTTAATATCATAAACAAGTTTAAATTCATAATACACATATTTTCTTTTAAATTTGTTGCCTTCTGTTTTTTTTTTTACATATTGCTTTTGGCGCTATTTCAAATATGTTTTTAGTTATTAGGTAGTTTCTAAGGCTGTGTAACTAACTAAATACAAATTTATCATTGTTGTTTAAGTCGAGAATCATCATTATAATACCATTATTGTTTTGACATTGCCTGACAATTTTTGTTTACATACTATGATTTTCAGATAACGAGTTAAATGTTGTGACCCAAGATGGAATGAAAATAATATAAACGAGAATTGGCAAGTGCACTTACTAAATGTATAATCGAAGATATGAAAACTAAACAATTAAGATATATATTAAAAATGCAAGAAAATAACTAACTTTAAGTCAACATATACTTTAAACTAGTAAACTAAAACGAAACAAACAAGAAAAATCATCATAAAAACAAAAGTTAAACTTAAAATTGTTTTGTAATAATTTTCTAATATACAAGAACGGAATAATATAATTCAAAAAGAGAAAACGAAAACAAAACGAACAAGAAGACATTCAAAGACGTTTAACTAAACGAAATTGATAAGATAAACCAACAAATAACAAACAAATCGTATGAAATTAGTCCACATTTACTCTAAAGCAGAATGAAACGAATTGAAGCAAGTTGTACTAACTAAAGATAAATACATATACCTATATAATTTGTAATATGATACATCAAACAAAAAACTAAAAATGAAAATTAACTAGCAATAAAATAAATAATACTATTACCAAAAAAAACAACAAATTTGTTTGAAAACGCCAAAAGGGTGGAAAGTGAAAGGTGACAACTGAGAGAGTCGCCAAGAAACCTATTCAGGTGTAGGTCAAAACCATCACGACAAATCAACGAAGACGCTCAAAACCGGTTTTCCAACAATTCTGACTTAGACGCAAACGAAATGCTCTATCAAACGGAGAAGGATCAAATAATACAGATATTTACTATAACAACAAGGTAAGTTTGATAAATATTTACCACTTCATACATCTAACATGTTTCATGTTCCATTCCACAGCATTCCAACGCTTGCAATAGCTTGCTGTTCAATGCATGTCAAACTGTATACAAAAACCACTCATGCCGCTAATTGGAAAGTGTAGTAGTGTAGTCGAAATATACTTGTTGACTTCAGTCTCGACAACGTCTTCGGCAAGTAATGATTCATTTGTTTTGCGAAACGCAGTAAAACAAAACTCGTTTTAAGCCTGGCTTGCTGTGTAATATTCACTAACGATTAGTGAAACAGTCGTGCAACAACTGAATGCAGAAAAAACATCGTTAAAATGCATACGCTACTCGATTTTTGACTTCCATTTTGGAGTGGCATGTTACGGAATGTGCTGTGCTTGGTGCTGGGCCTGATTGTGGGCATACAGCTGACTGAGCTCTGGGATTATTTAACGCTCACAAGTGATGAGTACGAGAGCACAGCGATTGCAGCGGACACAGCAGTGTCCACCAATGTGGTGGCTAAATCATCGCTAGCGGAGCGTCTTTACCAGGAGACACGTGTGCTGTGCCTGGTGCTAACGATGCCAGCGCACCACAAGACAAAGGCAGAGAAGGTTAGGTCCACGTGGGGTGCTCGCTGCAACAAGCTGATCTTTATGAGCAGTCAAGATGATGACGAACTGGGCGCCGTGAATCTCAATGTGACGGAACGACGTGAAAATCTCTATGCCAAGGTGCGTGCGGGTCTGGCCTATGCCTATGAGCATTATGTGGATGATTATGACTGGTTTCTCAAGGCAGATGACGATACGTAAGTGATTATCAATTATTTGTACATCAATTAACTAAACAACGTTTTTCTTAGTTATGTGGTTATGGAGAACTTGAGACTGTTTCTCTATCCCTACGATCCGGAGGCTCCTGTCTTCTTTGGTCATCGTTTTCGCACCAGTTATCCACATGGCTATATGTCTGGCGGTGCTGGCTATGTTCTGAGTCGCGATGCACTGCGTCGCTTGAATCTGTTTGCGCTGAATAATACAAAGTTCTGTCCACTTAATACTCATGCGGAGGATAGACAAATTGGACGCTGTTTGCTGAATGTTGGTGTTGTTGCTGGCGACTCTAGAGATGAACTGGGCAGGGAACGCTTCTTGCCGCTGCATCCGAGACATTTGATGCCACGCATTCAACCGGGCACGTGGCTGGAAAAATACTACTACTTTAAGCCAAATGTAAGTTACAATGTAACTTGGCTTAAACCTCATTTTTCAATCTCTATACAATTTTTTTTAGATAAGCGATTGCTGCTCGGATTCTGTTATAAGTTTTCACTATTCCAAACTGCATGACTATGATATGTATGAGTTTTTTCTATATCATTTGCGTGTGGCTGATTTACCAGATAGATTAAGTACGCTGCCGCCACGCTTGGATTATAAACAAATGGAGGAAAAGCTGCAATTCTGGGATGCACAAATCTCAGACAATGATGCACCAAGTGACGATATAGTGAAGAAGCTTTAAATATTCAAAAAAGGCAGCTCATGGAGAACATCTTAACAATGTAGTTGTTCTTACTCACAAAATAGCTTAAAAATACTACAACAATAATAAAATAAATAACGAATAGAATATATTATAACTAATGAAAATATTATAGAGCTCGATGACATTAAAAAAAAAATTAAAAAGATGGTCAAAAGTAATTTTTACTGTTCTGTTTCGGGGTCGTGTGTGTAATTATAAAAAAATCAATTTAAGAAAGAAAGAAAGGAAACGTATGCGAGAAGTAAATATTGTTATAGTGAAAAGCAACAAAATCTTTTGATGTGGCTGAAAAAGAAATAAAAACTTAACTGTTTCAAAGTATGTAGTAAGTAAGTAAACAATAGCATCGTGTATGCCCACCATCACAATGTTGATAAATGATATAGGCGTATCAGCGAACTTAATGTAATTGCCCGACTTTGTAAATAAAACAAGAGACTCATATATAGCTGGGAACTAAGATTTATTTGACAAGCAAGCAAACAATTGCATGTAGAAACAAGACAGAGACATATAGAGAGGACCAAAAGTTTAGCTGTCCATTGGCACAGCTTTGGCCATTTGTCAACTGGAGACGGTTTGTCGGGTGGTTCAGTTCAGTTCAGTTCAGTTGGGTTCGGTACAATTGAAGACCCCTGCTTTAAAGCCCAATTTATCACAAGAGAAAGAGATGGCCGCGTGCCGCGTCCGCCTCTAAGGATTAGAGATTGTAACAAATACGAATTGGAGAATCGAGAAACCGGAAAATCGAGCGAAACGTGCCAAGCACGTGAAAAATACCTGGGGATGTTTGTTGTTTGTTGTTCTTGTTGCATCCGCGCTGCTATTGTTGTTATTTATGAGCATCGAAATGAGCTGAAACTGCAGCACAATTTGTATTTAGGGTGGGGCTGGTGGCACGCGAGGCATGCCTTACCTAGGTAAATGGACCGCACCTTGAATGGATGGATATATTTATAAACTCGTTTTTGGCAAAAGCCAAAGCCAAAGCCAAAGCAACGGCAGCTGTCAAAGTGAAACCATTTGAGCTGTTAAATGTTATGTAAAATGTGTAACACATTTATGAGCATTGTGCAACTAAGGGTTGCCTTTCTTTTTGTGGAACGTGTCTCCTGGAACGTGCCCCTCTGTCCCTAACGCAGTCATGTGCGCTTGCGCAGCGCCTGCCGCGCCTATTGTTAGCTTAATTTCCATAAATAAATACCTAGACAACTTTTCGTTGATTAGAACTCACAGCGAGCTTTATCTATCTGCCTCATGCAAATAAGTTGCAAGCATGTTGAAAATTGAACACGTGTGCTAACCAACAAGCCGTGAACATGCAAATGATGGGCGTGTGTGTGTGTGTGTGTGTGTGGACCTAGAGTTCTAGAGTTTTAGTACTGAACTGAAAGGCGAACAGCATGACAGATTTCCATGATGGATTGTTATCAGTGGCATGCCACGAGGCAGCAATTGAAATTCCGACTAAACCAACGAACAGCTGCCAAGTTGCTTAGGGATATACTATCTGAGATATCCCACAATTGTTTACAAACAAAAAAAAGGGGTTTATTTCTAACGAGAGTCAATTTGCGGCTAGACTTAAAAGCTCATAAAAACTTCTCTAGATTAATGTGTATTGATAAAAAGAAAACCCTTTGAAGCTGAAAACTTAATCATGTACATTTATCTTTATTTGATTATTTGTTAAGTTAGTAAATGCTTTCTTTAGTCTTAAAAATGCTCCGTAACTTTTCTTATTCTATGTGCCAATAATTTGTTGAATGAAAATAATCTTTAAACACTAAATTTATTATCTATAAACGAAAAAAAAAACATTAACCACTTAAATCCCTAAAGAGCTTAAATATAGTCTCCGTAATGTTTTTTCCCGTATCCCAATTGCCATCAATTTGTTGAAGAAAGACTTAATGTCGTCCTTGCTTAAGGACCTCCTTTAATACGTAGCTTGGCACCGCCCGCCACTTAAGCTTTTACTATTTCCATTATTGCCATTGATAAACCCTTAAGTTGCCTGTCATTGTCGAAATTATTCGCTTACTGCTTACAAACCCAAGTCACAAACTCAAGACGCATCCCTCTTCTTCCCCTCAACACTGCGTAACGCCCCTGTAATTAGTAGTAGCATTCCGGAGCAGCTAAAATACGTCTCGGTGCCTCAAACTGAGGGGCATTCCCTGCATCGGAACTGGCGACAGGCGACAGGCTGTCTGGCATGAGAGAAGTGTTTGCGACAACGACATTTTATAATCAATTTAATGGCTTCCTTGATGCAGAAGAGGACATAAAAACGGAACTACACTACACTCAAGGTGGCAAGGTGGCAAGGAAGCCAGGAAGACAGGCAAAATATCATTGTGTGTGTGTGTGTGTGTGGCACAAAAAGTCAACATCAGGGGCACAATGAATGCATAAAAGGCTGTGGGCATTTCAATTTGTAGCTGCCTAAAGTGAAACCTACAATTGGCACTTTCCAGCCAAGAAATTGGCCCCTTTACGTACATACATATATATATATATTTCTTTCATTCCTTTGCTTCTGCCTTTGCTTTTTTGCGGCGCCGCAACTCAATTAAGTGACGAGAGTTGAATGAAAACCCAAAAGGGCATAGCCAGGCGAAGGCACCTCGCACAGTTCCGATAAGAAAAGGCGATTCTTTCTTCCTCTCGCTCTGTTTGTAAACTGAGAAGGGTCGTCAGTGAAGCACATAAATGCCTTAGCGCAAAACAAAAAAAAAAATAAAATAAAATAAAAGGGGACCTGCGGTGACTCAACAATGTCTTGAACGTGTTGCTTCGCTTCCTTTCCGGCAAAGGAATGTTTCTTATTAGGATTTCTTGTAACTAGCAAGCAAGCAATCAACCCCTGAACAGGAAAAACCGCTACGGAGCGGAGGGGTTTCTTTTGAGCTCTGCTGACGCGTGCCAAGACAGCAAGTGAGAATGAGAATGAGACCTGAGACCTGAGACCTGAGACATACCTGTAGCTATAGCTGGTAAAGGATTTGAGGTTCCGGCTGTCGTTCATTGCGTTGTCGTCTGTCTACCGTCAATGTCGTCGTGACTCATTTGGCGGAAACGGCTAGCTGCATTTTCCTTGAAAATACTACGTACAGAAAACTACAAAAACTGGCAATTACGGAACGTACACACGTGCACGTTGCATATGCAAAAGAAGGACTTGGAAAGGAAGTGGCAGCGAAGCGTTAAATTGAAGCATGCCAAATCAATTAAAAACATTTTTACTTGTTTGGCATTGGCTTCAGGCAACTGTTTGCATGGCAACATACAAATATTTTATTTCATATTATTTTTTTTTTTTTTATGTTTATGCATATATGCATTTTCCAGTTTGATGTTGCTCCGCATCGACCAAAAACAACATTGTCAGCCAGCTGCCGCAATTCGCTTATCGCAATGAAAAAAAAAAATCAAAATACCTTTACACATGATTTATCCAAGCACTGCATTGGTGTGCGTGTGTGTGTGTGTGTGTGTGTGTGTGAGTGTTGCAGCTGCTGCTTTTTGCTGCCCCCTTTTGGCATTTTTGGGCTGCAGATCGCCCTTGGCCGAAAAATGCTTATGCTTGATACACACACTCCAAAAATCAACCCCCTTTGTCGGTCCAAAACAACCTTTTTGGGGTGGCTTCTTATCTACTTACGCGCGTGTGTAAATATGTGTGAGTGTGTGCGAGCTCTCACATATTTAGTTGTTGTTTAATGCACATAAATTGCATGAAATTCTAAATGTTCTGTACTAAAATCCGCCACTGTTACAATTACAGCACCTAAATACTAGAAACTGAAATGCGCCCTGTTCACAGTTTTCCCTAATTACCTCAGCATCTGCATTGTTGTTGTTGTTGTTGTTGCTGTAAGGACGTCCAGTGGTGCAGCAGTTGCCGCGTCTGTATGAATTTTTGGGTTAGTTCCAGTTCTAGCTCATATGCTAGATTTTTAATGAACGAGCGCAATGAACTCTTTAACCGGCACAGTTCCTTCAAGTGGAACTAATGAAAATTGGTAATATAGTATATCATTGTAGTATGCCGAGCGTAAAAAGTATAACGAATTTTGTACAACATATTTTAATCGAAAACTAAATACAGGGTGTAGGTAACTGAATACCAATGTTGTTACTATTGTTAGTTATTTTTTAAGTTTACTTTCTTTCTTAAGAAGACATCTTTAGATAAATGCTCTTGAAAGAGATCAAAAGTTTCTTCCAAAGCATTTAACACCTAGAATTTCAAGTCAGTTTTTTTCCCACCTGCTAGCTACTTATAGAAGATGACTAAGACAGTAAATTGGTTTATCTTGGCATTTGATGACACTTAAGCTTGGGCAAAAAACAAACTTGCGATAAGCTTCTGAATAAAGAAACATGTAAATCAAACTTCTTACAACAAATATATGCACAAAAGTAGCCAAATCAAAACAAAGATAAGCAACTACCTATGACTATATAAAGCTGAAACAGCTGCTGCTCAATTCATAAAGTAGTGAGATATAGAACAGGATGCATTTCATCACATTAGCTCTGATCGCGATCTGTTGCCTTTCCACGGGACTAAAGGCAACAATAATACCAGCTGCACCAGCTGGAGCAGCAATCCCAGGAAGACCCGCAGCAGCCACCAGCAATTTCTATTTGGATTTGAAGGGCATATTGCGCAATGTGCCGCAAAAACAAATTGAGCATCTGGTGCAAGCATATCTGCTCAATGATGCAGAATTTCAAGCTGTCATAAGGGAAATCAATTCGCTGACCACATACCGCCTCAGAATACAGCTGCTCAATCAGCCGGAGCTGCGTCAATTGCTGCAATGGACATCCCAGCAACTCATTCTGGCAGGTGGCTCGCTCAAAGTCTTCGAGGAACTGGAGCTGGAGATTAAGGTCTTGAACAAGCATCCACACTGGGCTCAGTCGGTGAATGGCATCAATGCCTTTGAAGAAGAGTTCAGGTATCTCTATCCCTTGGCAGCCATTCGTAAGCTTCTTGAGAGCACGGCCCAATCGAATCCCGTCTTTGCTGAGTTCTGGCGTCGCGTGGTGGCCCTTAAGCCAGCCTATGAACGCTTCTTGGCCACAACACAGGCCACAGCATTTGCTAACCGTTTACGCGCTTTGGGCGTGGATGTTAACTATCTGGATTCATCTATACGCTATCAGCTGGGCTGGAGCAATGAGACTCTGCCCAACTATGACTATGAATACACTGATGGATTTTACTAAATGGAAAAAGTTACGAGTTATAAGTTATACAAAATGTTTTATTGAACAACAATCATATAAACAATCAATTTTATATATAGTTACAAAAGTGTGAGAAAAAATTAACAAAATGAAAGCAGGTTTAAAGATTTCGTTTGCTTTTGAAGTTTTTCTAGCTTTGAACAGCAGGATGGTTTTCTTTGTCATTTCTTGCATTGAATTAAGAAAATTTTTATAATACTAAAGGGTCAATGAAATAGAAATAAGGGAATATCAATTGTAAGCAGCTGCTTTCAAAACTTGGTAAATGTCACAGGAACTAGGGAGTGGGTGTGTGTGTGTGTGTGTGTGTGTGTATGCACACCCTTGAATGTGGAAAAGTATCCATGGCAATGCCATGATTAAGTAACAGATGAGCCATGGTGCCCAGCAATGTCCTGGCCCATGTCCTGGGCCCACTGCTTATGGGCCAACATGCACCATGCGATTTAATTGAAACAAAACCAAACAGGAAGCGGAACAGCAACAGCAACAGCAGAAGCAGAAGCAGCAGCACAGGCCAAATGTAAATGGGGTGCTTTTGTAATGAAGTTCACAGTTGTGGCAGTTGCCACTTTCCCAGTTGCTCGTCTACAGTTACTCATTAAAAGTGGCGAGCCGCCTTTCCTCGCCCTCGCCCTCCCCTTGCCTTGAATCGCGTTGCGCGTCTCGCGTTCCGAATGAGAATTGGAATTTGCAACGGAAACTAGTTAATGTGAGGCTATTGTCAAAAGCAGAAGCGCAACTTGTGCAATTTTCACACAGCCCAATGACAACGCTGACGTTGACGTTTACAGCGACGGCGACTGCGACGTCGACAGCAAAATCTATTGCACTGGATCTTTTGCTCTTTGCGAGGCGGCTTTACAATAATAATAATAATACAACAAAAAGGTTGGAAAAAAAAAAGTAGAATTGAAAAGACTCGCCCCTTTTTCTTTTTTCTTCCTACTTCTTTGCGGTAAACGCGTCCAATTGGAATTTTAGTAGACAAACGCGTTGCAGGGGTAAATAAGAAAAAAAGGAAATAAATTGTATACTTCATACTTATATGCGCCCTGCAATCGCTCCCCCTTCCTCCATCCTGTGACTGACACGGCGGATATTCAACATACTATGAACGAGTCTGAATATGCGGCCTGCAGTTTCGAAGTCAACCCCTAAAAATTGTGTTCGCCCTAAAACAATTTTTAAAGCGCTATTTGAAATCCAGCAAAGCAGCCTCAGAATCGGAATCGGAATCGCGCTACGCTTGAGCTCTGGTTTATATTCACTACACGGCACAGGGGCTTCAAATCACCCCCCTTCGATGCGTTTTTATACCCTAGGACTGTTCAAAATCGTAAAGAGGGTAGTATTGAAAATTTGCCAATGTATCTAACAGGCTGATGGAAAAGTTTTCGATCATAGGAAGTATATATTTTGTTCATCAGCAATAACAGAGAAGTATCAATAAATCAGTCCTGTGTCTGTTATAACTATAAAATCTTACATTTTCAAAATTTGGCTTTTTCTTAAGATAGTCAAAAGTAGCTATAAGTGATATGTTATTATTTTACCCAGATCGATAAAGCAATAAGGAAGTTATCGCTGAAACTTCGTGCGAAATGCATTAGTAAGTTCTAAGTTACAAGTTTCGGGCTTAGGGTATCTTCTCGTCGAGCTTACTTTACTGTTGCCTTGTAACTTGTTCTGGTTTTCTGTTTTTGGCTTGTGTGCGCCCTACGACATTTTTGGTTAGTGTTTGCAAATGCACCTGGCTACATTTTCGTTCTTTCCCGTTTTCGGGCCTTCAATTGCCGTTCAACTTATGCGAATGTGTGTGTGTGCGAGTGTGTGTGTGTGTTGTTGTTGTTGGTGGTTGCAATGCGTTGCATTGTGATTTGGGCATGGCGCACATGCCAATGTCTATGTGGAAAAGTGACCCTTTTGACGCTATGCACCGGCAACTACAACACGACCAACGACTGTGCACAGCAAGGACATTAGCAACAACAACAACAACAGCAGCAGCAACAACAACAGCAATAACAATAAGAATATGTATATATATGAACGTTGGTTGCTGGTCGCGTGCCCGAAGCACTTCGACACCCAACTGAATTGTGAATTGTGATTGTTTTTTTTCCTCTTTTGCTTTTGCTTTTGCCTTTCCTTTAGCTCGCGCGCTCATGCAAAACGCTTTGACAAGTTATGAGTGTGCCTGTGTGCTTGTGTGTGTGAATGTCCTGCGGCGCATAAATACATTAATGCATGTGTATATATGAATTGCGCCTTGACTCAACTAAATATATGTGTGCTTGACTAGGAATATATAATTATTGCTCTTGGGTTGCCTGGCAATTTGTGCCGTTCCCCCTTTCCCGAGAAAGTAAATGAAAATGGGGGTTAGTCATCCCAAAAAGTTTTTGTTTACCTTCTGTGTGGATTAGTGTGCAAATTCCTTAATCCTATGCAGACTTAAATTTTGGCATGCCCCTGCTGTGTACGGCTGTTATATATTTATTGGGGGGTTGAAGTACTCAATAATTTTAGACAAATTAGAGAAATGAGATTTTGATCTGATTGAATTTACATGAAACTTTTTGTGTGTGAAAAAAGTTTGGGTATCAAATTCAATTTGTGGCTGATTTCCATTTAAACTTGGCAAATAATTTCAGTTTGCACAAGTTTTTGTTTGCTTTAAGTAAATATATACATATATATTTTTTCAATTTAAATGACCAACTGCAAACAAATCGTTGTCACTTAATCCGTTCAAAATTCTACAGCTATTTGAAACCATTTAAAAATCAAAATAAAGCTCTCACAATTGGCAACGAATTCACACATGCAAAAAAAAGTAAATAACAATAAAAATGGCCAGTTTTGACAAATATTTGCACACAGCAACAACAAAATCCCCCCAGAGAAAAAGCGAGAGAAAAAAAGCAATTTCCAGTCACCAACAAAAATTGCCGTTAATTGGTGCGATGTGGAAGCGAACCAGCCATGATCCCGTTCTAATCGCCAGCATATGGTACTTGAAAAAATTCAACGTAAAATCAACCGAAATACAATTAAAAAATTTCACACTTTGCTATAAAAAAAAAAGAGGAGAAATCCCAGCCAGTTTCCGTTCCAAAAAAAATTGCATCAAATTATGAAAGCAGAAATTTAATTACAGCTCCTTCCCCATTAAAAAGAGGCAAAATGTAGCCCCAGGTTGAGTTTCAATTTCGTATATTTTTTTTTCGCTCAAGCGACAATGGCAACATGTGGTGCTACAGTGGAGCATCCTTGAGGGGCAGCTCAAGCAAAAGTACATGGCAGGCTGAAAAGCCTTTTGAGACACACACAAATGTAAATGCATTATGCCACATAAACGATGCATTTTCGAATATTAATTATTGCCAAGCAGACAGACAGACGAACGGACAGACGGACGGACGGACGGACGGAGAAAGCAAGGACAGAGGACTGCACTTGAAATTACCATAAAAAGATGCACTTAAGGGTTAGCAAGCAAGCAACAACCAACAAACAACAAACAAAATGCGTAAAATGTGGAGTTTGGGCAGATATGTCATCATCATTCGGGTCGTATTCTTTGGGTGTTTGTTGAGTGCAAATTTAAAGCTAAGCGCGCCTTGGAGCGCTGAAATCCGAGCAGTCAAAGGACCACAACTGATGTGAAAATAACGCAGCATTTGTAGCTGACAGCCCAACTGACTGACTGATGAGCTGATTTTTTTTTTTTCTTTTTGCAGAGGGTACGTTTTGGCCGAAAACAGGGTTGGAATTTGTTTTCGTCCTTGCTCGCGTGCCGGGCGCACTTTTCGCTGTTCTCTCAGAGTTCTCGCTATTAATTCTAAGCTGCATGGCAAACACTGATTCTATAGATTTCGCCAGGGGTCACCACCCCGAACCGAACCGAAAACCAACGATCGCAGCCAACAACGTCGCTCTGTCGCTCAGGGAATACTTTAGCCTTAGCTTTGGCAGGCAGCCAACCCAATTGGGGTGGCGACAATCAGCGTCGTCCTCGTCCTCGTCCACGTCGTTGCCACGCACGTGCCTACCGTAATACAACAACAGCTACAACAAAAACAACAACAATGGCGTCATATTGAACATATATAATATGCCATATTTGTGTGCTTGGTTCCCTTCACTACTGGGAATCGAAAGTGCATTCCCTTTCATGGCAACGGCAACGGCAACGACAACGGCGTCGCCTTTCGATTATATTAATGCAAAGCACACACAGATACACTCTCACACACACACATACACGTTAGCATTTTGACAATCGCTTTGTGGTGGCTGAGCAGACCGAGCTGTTTCTGTGTGTGTGTGTGTGCTACGTACCTACCCCACCAAAAGCAAACTTGACAAGCTTATAGCACTGAGTTTTTTGTGTGTGTGCGGCGTCTGTGCGTAAAGAGAACGTTGAACGTTGAACGGAACAGGAACAGGAGACGTCGACAGAGCGATAGAGCCAAATGAAAACATGAAAATGCAACACTAAAAAAGCTACACACAAAGAAATTTAATGCCATCAACATAACCTATTTTAGCTTGCTGTTGATTTTGAAGATGAAAAACTAATAAAGTTTTGGATCATATCTTATGAGATTTCCTAGTTTTCATCAGTTTATATCGTAGTCCTTCTTATTTACCTTACTTATTTAACATTTTCATTATCTAAATATGTGTCTGGCTTTTCCAAATGCCACAGCTGCTTAAGAGCCTGCAGCACATGAGGCACAAACACACAATGTTCAAACTATTTAAGGTTTTTCTGGCCCATTGAGTTTTTGTTGTGTGTGTTGTTTCGCATTTACCTTTTGGTTACACGCACAATAAACGGCTTCATGGCTATCAGCTGTTTCGCAGGATCTGCCATAAAGCAACCAGCCGTGTTCTTTGTGTGCTGTTCGAAATTTCCATGAATCAGAGAGAATTTGCAAGCATAAGGCCCAAACATGTGTTCCAGTTCCTGTCGCGTGTTCTTTTTTTTGTGGCAACCTGAGGCACAGCTGAAAGAGCAAAATGATTTCTCCAAGTGCAGGCAGACATAGTGCAAAGGACTTTCACTGCTGCGGCGGCTCCCCCCGCTAGACTCCTTACTCTGTGTGTGTGTGTGTGAGTGAGTGTGCTTGGAAAAAAGGGTGACTAATGTGTGTGATTGCTAACAAAAGATTCCGGCTTGGCGGCGGCGTCACTGCTAGCGTTGACGTCGACAGCGAGGGCTAAAAGGACAACGACTCGAATTTGGGGGTTGAAATTTCCAAGAGCGACGCCGTCACAACAACAACAGCAACAGCAACGATAGCGCACAAAACAACAATGATTTTAATTTCGCTTTCCTTTGGCACACATAAATAGAGGCGGCAGGATATGCTGTTAGTCATTCGCAGCAAATACGTCGAGCCGACAGGAAGCAAGGCCCAACGAGGAGCGCTCAACGTAGCCAACGTTTCATATTTGTTGTTAAGTTTTTCGCTTAGTTCTTCAAACTTCAAACACTTTGTTCCTCCACCCAGTTCGTTTTGTTTTCCGTTCCGTTCATTTATATTATTGCTTTGTTTTCGATTTGCAAAAGTTTTTAAAGCGCGTTCAAGTTTGAGTTGATCATCATTGCGTTGATACGCGATTTAGTGCAATGGCCAGCGTTGCCAACCCACCACAAACAACAGCAACAGCACACACCCACAGCATACAGTTGCTGCACAATGCAACGTCTGGTGGCATGCCCCATGGCCTGGGCCTGCTAACCACAGTTGCATCGCTGCCACCCAAATATCGCAGCCGCTATCTGAACATCAAAACCAAGTGTGAAATACCATTGGATCTGTCGGTGAAACCGCCATCGCCAGTGCCAGAGCCATGCAGCGATGTGCCAATTTCAACCACATACGCTGCCAGTAGTGCGGAAGAGGAGCTGCCGCAGGAGGTGGCACAGGAGGTGGTCATCATTACCGAGAAACCCATTACACCGCCACAAAGTCCAGCGCCAGTTGCAGTTGAAATATCGCTCAAGCGTAAAGCAAGCGAACAAAGCGTTGCACGGCCCGCTGCCAAATTGGTCAAATCAGACGTGAGTTGTTCCTCCTCATCCTACGCCCCCTCCTCCTCCTCCTCATCGTCGTCGTCGTCGTCGCCGCCGCCAACGCCAACAGCCAGCATTGATGCCACACCCGCCAAACCCATCAAAGCTAGCGAGACGGCACCGCGCACCACAAAAGCAACCACATCGAGTGCCAAATCGACGCGAAATAAAGCGACGCGCAAATTAAAGTTCGATGAGGAGACCAGTTCACCGGTATCGGGCACCATTATACGGCCACTGGAGGACATCACCGATGGCAATGTGCAGTATAGCAATGGTGACATTGATCCCAAATACAACATTGTCGAGATTACCGAGGAGACAAAGGCGGAACTGGCGGCCATCAAGAACGTAATTGGTGACTATGTCTGTCGTCTGTGCCGCATCAAGTTTGACGATGCTTTTGGCCTGGCGCGGCATCGTTGCGCCTGCATTGTTTTGCTCGAGTATCGTTGCCCCGAGTGTGGCAAGCAATTCAATTGCCCCGCCAATTTGGCCTCCCACCGGCGCTGGCACAAGCCCAAGAAGGAGGCGGCCGCAGCTGCCAAAAAGGAGAATCGCAATACCAGCAATCAACAGCAGGAGCAGCCAAGCAGCAGCTCCAACTCGAACTCCAACTCGAAGAAGCCAAATGAAGAGCTGGCTTTCAATTGCAGTGAGTGTGGCAAGAAGTTCAAGCGTGCGGCCTATCTACGCAAGCATCAGCAGACGCACCTCAAAAAGGGGCAAGCAATGGTCGAACAGCCTGAGGCAGCACCAACTAAAACAACAGCAACAACAACGATAACTGGCAGCTTTCCGACGTCGTCGTCTGTCTACTCCAGTTCGGGCAGCAGCAGTTTACATTCCTATGCCGGCACCAGCCATGAGGATGAGGGCGTCTATGTGGCGGGTGCGGCAAGCAGCAGTCACTATGATTACGAGGCGGACTACTTGTCCGATTGCAGCTCCTCCACCTCCTCGGCGGGCTATGGGCGGCTGCAGATTGTGGAGCATGGACTCACCGAAGAGGAAAGCATTGCGGCAGCTGCTCTAACGAATCTCAGGAACTGTGCCTCCGTCATCCAGCACACAACAATGGCACATTGATTTGGGTAACTTGGCTAACTAAGTTGGCAAACTTGCAACATTTCTTGTTTATAATCGCTTATTGTTAAGTTTAGTTTTTAATTCATTCGTATTCTCACTTTAGTTTTGAAGGAGAGAACTGCAGCTGAAACAGACCAAAGAAAATTAGTTTTTATCATAATTCGATTCTGAATTTTAGTTCTTAACCCTCACACTTAGTTACCAATTAAGTTTCTCAATTTTCTAGTCATTTAGTTTTTACATTAATGAGTTCAATTCTAGTCAACAAACTCTCTATATACTTCAATCAACATTCCATTTGTTGTAATTAGTATATAGTGCTAAACCAAAGACGGCAATCAGTCTAGTCATTTAGGTTAATATTTATTTGTAGTCAGTTTTAACTAAAAACACCAAATACTTGGCACTAGTCAGCTTCAATATGATCTCAAATGAAATTTTGCTCCAGTCAAAAGGTGTTTTCGTACCAGGCAAGGCATTTTTTCGTATTTAGTCAGTTAAATTCTAGTCATTGATTTAAGTTTAGTTTAAAGTCAACAGCAAGGCAATAAATTATACCAAAGAGTTGAGATATACACAAAACACAATGCACCAAATCCAATACAAAACTTACCATAGAATTAGGAAATTCAAATCTCAGTTGAATTAAAACCTTTAACGAATAATTTTAGATCGTTTCTAGTCATCTAACTTAAGTTCATTACGGATCTCATTCTTTAACTATAAAATCTTTCTTTTCTTATTTCACACGTTTCATATTTCTATCATGTAGATTCATGTTCATGTATTCTTAACCACAATCTTTTCCAACATATACATCATTACATTATCATCATCTTTCCTTTGATCATCACCATCCATTCTCATCATCATTCATTCTCATCATCTTTCCGTTGATTATCATCACCCATTCTCACCTTTTATATATCCTTCCATCATCTTCACTTTCATAACATTTATCTCTATCAACCCATCAAACAAATCACATTCTAGTCATTAGTTCATCTAGTCAACTAAAAATCTAGTCAACTTCAACTTGTATCTCATTTTAATTCATATTTATTCGCAAACAGTTTTAGTTTAACTTTAGGCAAAACATTCATTTCAAATTTCGAATTATCATTTTTTAAAATTTCACAAAACTCAAATAATCGAAATTCAGGCGAAATTGTGCAGTACTAGCTTTAAGTTTCATTCAAACCACAACAAACCAAAAAATCCTAAAACTAAGCAATGAAATCCAGTTACCGTGCTGGTTCCAAAAAAGTCGAGTGTGAACTCTAGTCATTTCGTAGAATCCTAAGTTTTCGCAGCGTTAGCTCAGCAATCAGTTTTAGTTTACTTAAGTATAGTTTACTTAGCTTAGTTAGTTTACAAACAAACAAACGGACATTCAACCAGCGTTTCACTACCAGTAAAAGTATTTGAAGAGTACAACTTAATTACTAGGACACCACACACATATTTGTATATAAGCAGTCGTGGCCAGAGGCAACAACAGAACCGGCGGTTGTGTACTTAAAAGTCAACTCTTAACTCGTAAGCAAACAAACCGAGCAATATCACAACGCTATTGTTCCTTAGTCTGTAGAAATGCAATGCAATTGGTTGTAACCACAGAGTACAACGAATATGGGAAAACTTCGCTCAATCTATAGATTTATAGATATATTAATATTTATTTATACGTAATATATCATTGATAAGCATATCTAACTATTAAGTGAGATTTTGTGATACTAAAATGTTAAGCCTAAAGTTTACAAACGTTTTGTGCTCGATGTTTTTTGACTCTGCGCAGAGTGCATTTACAATAACAAACGAATTAGTTTTACGACATACAAAAAATAGTTTTAAAACAAATCTATATATTTTTATACGTAATATTTGTATTTTTATATACTTAATTAAGAAACTATAAGCAATTGTAAAAAACTTTTTGAATAAAATACTAAAAAAAGCAAACTGACATGTGAGGTATTTGTTTATTATGTTCCATTTTGTGCATGTTTGTGCGGAGTTTATAATGCCATAAAATTGAATATGGGTTGCTAGGCAAACATTAAAAACTGGCTGGTAATCACTTTATAATTGTGGCGCTATAGTAAACACTTCCTATATGAAGTGGCCATAACCATAAAGACAGCTCATGCACATGTCTGACAATGGCTTTTCCTTCAGAGGGTTGAAATGAAGGAAAAGCCCCCCTCGCGATTGAATTGGTTTTCTGTCTATTCATGACGATGACGATGATGATGAAGATAAAGAAGGCGTTTTTACTATGTTGGTTGTATGTTTGTGTCTTGGCAATTTTCTCATCATGTTTGCTGGCCAGTTTTTGATGGGTCGTAAAGTAAGTGCAACTGATGGGTAAACAAAACCGCAGCAGCAACAGAAGCAGCAGCATACAAATAACGGTGCAGATGTAATGAAATGCCACCGAAAGGACATTGACATGGGCCATCGATCTCTTCAACGGCGCAGCACTTAAAAGCAGCTAAAACAAATAACAACCAAACAAACAAATATATAAACAAACACGCCACATGAAACTTCGATAGCGGAAGTGGACAGATGCAACTTGCGCCTAAGCACACAACACACAGAGCAACTATGCGTAGGAAATATTGCAGCAAGGGGTGCGTATGAAGTGGGGGTGGCAGCGGGGGTGGTGTGGCATGCTGCTGCTGCTGGACCGAACACGCCAACTAATGATGAACTCAACGGAAGTGCGTAAAAAATGTTTAATCAAATACAAATGCGTGACAGCACGGAAAAAAGACGGTTAAGAACGATGTGGTTAGAGGGTTTGAGACTTTAAAGTATCCTGTGAAAGGAATAAGGAAAAGTTTAATACCTTTTCGATATATAGGGTCATCACATTGTCTGAACTTAAGAGCTTTTTAAACAGCCATTAATTCTGTTAGCAAAACAGATAAATAATATTCTGTTTACAATCAAACTACTCTTTGCACTCTCTTTATGTATATATTACAGGGTACAAGCAAAGTTCCGTTCTGCGGAAAATGCTGACAGGATGCGTAGGTCTCCCTGCCTATGTGTGTGTGTGTGTGTGTGTTGTGTGCGTGTGCGGTGTGAATCAATTTAAAGCGTCAAAAGAGCCATATACTATTTAGTAGATGTCCTGCACATGAAGCGAAAGTTCAATGCACACAGCCAGTAAGCGAGAGAGAAGGGTGTTGGAATTATGTAAAATCATGCCGTACACATAAAAAACTACCCTTACCTTTAATGTGATGGACAACCCGAACAGAGGGGCTGCAGCATCAACATCATCCTTACGCTGGGTTATTAAATACTGCAACGCGGGCGTACCCAAAAAGTCAGCCAGGGCCGGGCAAAGTCATTAAAATTTGTGGCGATTGGGTTTCCAACCAACCAACTTCAAAAAAAAAAAAAAAAACAACTCGAAATTTAATAATACAAACGCGGCATGTAAACTGATATCTCAGTTCGTGCAACTTGCATTTGCACCTTTTGGCACGGGACATGGAACATTGAAATACCTTTGCTGACAAGCCCGCATATGACGCATAGGACGCATAGCACCAAATAGCAGCACTCGCAGCAGCAACGAGTTTTTGGCTTTTTCTGCGGGCTATCGCTTGCGGCAACAGCTGCTCTTGGCCCTTGTTGGCTAACCCATAATATCTAATTATGAGTTTAGGACTCTACAACGACGACGACGACCTGCGGCGGTAATTTGCCCACCTTCAAGGAGGCTGGCTGCTCAAACATTTGTGTCGCACTTGAAGTCCTTTTTGTGACATGCAGGCGCTTTTGTTCAGTTCTTGTCTAAGTGGCCGTATGTTCAGTTTTCTATGCAAAGAGTTGACAGATTGATGAGGTTGATTGGCTTGGGGTGATGGTGATGGTGATGGTGATGATGATGATGAGTGGTGTGCGGCCACTTGAGAAGCATTTATGATTACCATCATCGTTATTATCCTTATGCCGGCTTTTTAAAGCCGCTATCATAATTACAACCGTTACAAAAATAAAAGCTCTTACGGCTTTTGCGCAGTGTAAATGAAAGTGTTTGCAACTCTGTAAAAGTCCTGGCAGCTGGCTGTCAGCAACTCTGCGTGGTGCCACCGAGCAAGTTGGCAGCGCTGTCTGGCTAGAAAATAACGGTTATTGTGGTACATTCTACTCTCGCGTGCTTTCGCTCTCTAGCACTCTCAAAGCGCGCCTTCGCTCAGTCAAGCTGTCTGACATGGCACTAGGAGACCAAGGAGCAGACAAAATGGAGCCGGAATCCACGCACACCTGACATTCGTGTTGTGGCGACGCTGAAAGTCAGACGTGTTGAGCGCAAGGCAGCAAAAAAGCAGAAATCAAAACTCTGAGTGCAAAGTTTGAGAACAATTTTGTAAAGTTTGCCCGCTGGCAAAGTCGCGTTTGAAACGGTAAAACGCAGTGCAAAGCTTAACAAATAGTGAAGACGCTTGTTAAATATTAAAAGCTTTGTTTACATTTCATTTTCGGCTGCTGCCAACTTGTTAATTGCACGAAAAAGCCCAAAGTCCAAGAACATGACGTGCTGGCAGCATGTGCTGCCTCTGGCGATGACGCTGGGACAGCGACGGCGTCAATGATGCCAGGCGGGGGGGTGAAGGGCAGAGAGAGGGCTGCTGTGCGCGCTTTCGCTCTCGGCACTCTCTCTCTCTCGCTTTCTCTCCGTGTGTGTGTGTGTGTGTGGAAGCTTTGCAAGTTTTGCGGACTTATTGATTGTGCGTTTTTCCGCTCACACTTTCCGTGTTCTCTCGTGCTCTCTCACTTGTTGTTGGCTGTTGTTGAAGGAATTGAAATAACGGGACATTTCCTGAGATTTCAAAAAGCTTCTGGCTTTGCGCTTTGCGTTTGCCTTTCGCCTGGCATGCGTTTGCGTGCTTTGGATAAATTTTTCACAAATTTTCATTTTCAGTTTTTCTCCCGACTGTTTTAGGGCGGTTCCGCAAGGCAGAGGCCAGCTACTCAGCCAGCATAGCACACAACTTGGACGCGTCTCCCAAATACACTACGCTCTCAACGTGTGTGCCTTTTACTAAGTGTTTGCCTCCTGTGACTGTGTTTCTGTGTATGTGTGGTTGTGCGTGTGTGTAAGTTTGTGTGGCTGTGTATGAAAATTTGTTGCAAATCAAAAACAAATTCACAAAAATACTTAGAAACAACAACAGGAAACACGCTAGCAAATGCCGTGACTGTTTACCAAAAGATGAAATGAGCCAAAAAGGCAACAATCAATTCAGTTGTGAGCGAGCGTGTAAAACAAAATTCGAGCACATGAAAATATTATGACGAAAAAAAATTGTAGAAAAAGAAGAATGTTGTTATTGTGTTGAAGCACATGTGCAAGAGTGTGTGTATGTGTGTGTGTGTGTGTGTGTGCTGTTGTTGTTGGTGTGTGCGCATCTGTTAGTCAAGCTTTTGTGTTGGTGTGTAAAATTCAATAAAATGCGAAAATTGCAATTGCCAAATGGCAATTACAACAAGAAATAGCAAAGCCACACAACAAACAAACACACACACACACACACACCACACAGGGGCAGGCGCGCGAGCTTACACACACACACACACACAGAAGCACATGCAAATGACAGGACATACTGACACACAGAGAAGGCAGCGCCTTTTTGGTGTGCGCGTAGTTTTGATTTTGTTCTCTGTGTGTGCGGCTCTGTGGCTTACTTTACCAACTGATTTTCGCAGCGCCTTTGACTTGGCTGTCTCTCCTTGTGTGTATGTGTGTGCGTGTGAGTGTGTTAGTGTGTTTTTGTGTGTGTCCTTCTGCTGCTTACGTACGCAGACTGACTGACTCGATGCGGCTGCCCCCAAATGGCTGGCTGCCTTGCTGCCTTGCTGCCTGTTTGGCTGGCAGGTCCTTCGCACAGTTTTGTGTGCCTTTTGTGTCCTGCGCCCATGAAATGAATGCGTATTCAATGAGCAATGAAATCCGTGACACATTCGCGCTTCTCTTGTCTTTTCACTCTCTTGTCCGTTGTCTCGTGTCCTGTGTGTCCGTGTTTGTGTCCGTCACTGTGTCACTGGTTGGCTTTTCCTTTTGCATTTTCCATTTAATTTATTTTTTATTACATTGCACGCCTTTGTTCTCGGTGAGCTTGCTCCTCGGACCGATATCCGTTTTGAATAAAGGCGACATTAACACCCATAACCTTTGACATTTATCTCGCAACCGTTTTTGTCTTTTCTCCCCCGGACTTGCTTGCTTGGCTACGTTAAATGCTTTTCAAGTGCAAATACACACACACACACAAAAACACACTGAAGCATGCTACATGTGGGGCTGTACACACACATATATGTACAAACATATGTACATATATGTATGTATGTATTTTGTGGAAAGTATTTCATACATTTTGATTTGCTTGGGCTTTGTTTCTGTTTTTGGCATTCGCATCGGCATTTCTGTCATGCACTTTACCGTTTATTTTTCCTTTTTATGCTCTTTGCGGCCGGAAACAGGACAAATGCCAGCCGTTCCATTGTCGATACAAATTGTTTTCAGCTCATTCGCTTTAATTTTCAGCAGGTTTTCATTAATTGGCCAGCCGTGTGCTAAATTCCACTTGTATAAATCGTGCAAAAGTGTTCGCGTGCGCGGCCCAGACAACGAATATCGCAATATTATCATTAAACAAAACTTAAAAAAAAAAGAAACAAACAAAAAACAAATCTATAATATTTCTAACAACTATGCCAAATTAGTGCATGAACGAACCAAACCAAACAAAATAAAAACCTTGTTGACTTGTTAAACCAATTTTCTGAAGAACTTGCTGTGGAAAAAAGGTAAGCTAAAGTTTTGCTTAGAAATAAATAAATTAAGTGTTTATATTAAGGGCTCCAAATAAGCTTAATGAAAGCTCTAGCTATAATTTGTTTCAGAAAAGTTGGTAAAAAATATTTTGGAAATTGTATTTCAAAATAAAGCTAAAGTAACTATCAACATTCTTCCACAAACAACAAACTTTTCTCAACTTTTATTTTAATTATTGAAGCAATTAAAGATACTTGCTTACATTATGGGATCATGGTAAATTTGAATAGGTCATTTTCAAACTTTGTATTTAAGCTCAGATTTAGATTATTGAAATATAGATTTTTAACAACGTTTACCTCAAGCAAAGTCTAAAAAAAACTCAAGTTTCAGCTTTCCAAACCCAATTTTTCATCGATGCTTTGAGTTTGATTTTATTTTGTTGTTGTGTAGGCGTCATAACAACATATCCATTTACGGATTAAACATACACGAAATTTCATAGCAACTTATCCTTTATAAACAGCCGCTGGACTCTCAGACAGACAGACAGAAAAGGCGAGAATCCTTTTGATTGAAAAGTGTAACATAATTTTAAGCGCTCACTTCCCGTCGGCCGAACGGTTGTTGAGTAAAATATTTTGTTTGGCATTTTACAAAAAAGTCTATTAATAACAAGAAATATATATATGTATATATAAGCAAAAAATCAGTGCCCAAACCCAAAAGAATTAACCCAGCTCAGCATTGAAAGCGCCAAATGCCGAAAAATAAAAAACCAAAAAGAAAAATATGAAGCCAACAATGAAGAAAAAGAAAAAAACCAAACCCAAAGAAAATGTTGAGCAAGTTAAGTTGAAGGCATCAGCCTCGTCGTGGCTTGCCCCCGAGTGCGTTTACTTAAGCAATCAACCCGACCTCAAATACACACACACATACACATACACAAATACATATTGAAGGGATTCTCGTTATTTGTATTATAAAAACAACAACTAAAAGAGGCCGCAAAGTAAAATAAAGAAAAAAACCCTTTTTTTCCTTAGCTCTTGTTTGGATGCCGTCAAAACGAATTTGGCACAGAAAACGCAGTGCACCCAGTCACTACGTGTGTGTGTGTGTGTGTGTGTGTGTGTGTTTGAGTGTGTGTGGTAGACAAATAAAACATTTGCTTTTGGCTTGTTTGCTGCTGCTTCTGCTTCTGCTGCTGTTGTTGTTTTCAATGCTTAGTTTTTCAATTTTGCAAAACGAAACGAAATCAAATCCACGAAACATTTACACGCATGCACAACAAAAGACGTGCAAATTTTCACGTCAACAGGCAAAGCACACACACAGATATAAATCGACACACACACACACACACACAGACGCACACTATCACGTACTTAGGCAGCTGCCAAAAATATGTAGCATACATTTTGGGGCGCTTTCAACATTATTTGCACCTTGCCATTCCTTGTGGCGAACCTTTTGTTGTTTAGCATTCTTAGCTTTTTCTATATGTGCTGCCGTCGCTGCTGTTTTCATCATCTTCTTCTGCTTTTTGGTTGTTGTTCTTATGTGTTCCTTTTTGGTGGCAGCTTCGCAATGGGCTGCAACTTCAAAGCTTTGTTCCTCCACGGCTTGACTCCTGCTTGTTTTGTTATTTAGTGCTTTGGCGTTGCCTTTTTATGCGTTGTCCTGCCAAACACACACACAATTTTCCTTTGCGTATATCTCTGGCGATTGTATTTCAGCTATTTTTTGTCTGCCACCGTTCTGTGTATCTTGTGTGTGTGCGTGTTTGTTTGCTGCAGTCTCGAGGCTCTTTTATGATGTGCGCATAAAATATTTGTCATACACCAGAAAAACCAAATCTGCTGGCATCTCGCTGTATTGAATGACTGACTAGTATGTTGGTACATTCAATGCGGCTGTTTTGTGGCACCCATTAATGTTACGGTCCGCAATCCTTTTTTTTCGCTTCTGTGGGGTGGCTACGCCCCAGCTTGCATAACAAACGTATCTATGGATCCATTTTGTGATATTTATATATAAATATATGTATGTATGCATGCTCTGCGGCGCCTAACGAACTGTGTCATTTACACTTTTGACTTTATTGTCAAGTCGCGTCGGCTTCCAATCTCGAACTCGAACTCGAACTCTCTCTTTCTGACTGCTGCTGCTGATCCTTTTGCCGTGTCAATGTGAAAATATTTGCCTCAATCCGCTTGACTGCATGCACGTTTTTGACGTTGACTGCAGGGGCCAGCCTCTTTTGCCATTCTGACGTTCTGACGTTCTGTCATCTGCCATCTGCCATCTGCCTCTCCGTTCTTCGTTCTTCTTCTTCCGCTCCGTGCTTCTTGTCGCGTCGCTTTGTTGACTTTTGCCCGGGACGTCGCTTTGACGTCGATTACGCAAAGCCAATAATGAAATGACTTTGGGGTTTGATTGGCAAAACATTGCGGGCTACAAATGTGCACACTACAAAGTGTGTGTGTTTGTGTGTGTGTTTGCGCTAAAATTCACGCTCTATTAATGGTATATGTGTGTGTTTGTGTGTATTTCACCATTGTACACTGTCAACATTGAAGCGCTTGCAAGCGCTTGGAGCCGCTTTGATTTGCCATTTTAATTAGCAATCAAACAACTAAAACTGCTGCCCCCTTTTATTTTCTATATATTACGCCTCTCGTTGCCGTTGTTGTTGTTGTTGTTGTTGGCCATAACTTTAGGGATCGAGAAACGAGAACGAGGCCCATAAATAAACATTCGAGCACATCGCGTTTTTCTGACAATGTATTTTTTTTTATTTATGTGCAGCTTTTTTTTTGCCATAGGTATTTTTCTGTATGTTTGTATTTGCTTACATATGCCACACACACACACACAGCACAGAACACACAGCACACACTCACAGCTTACGATTCATCGAGCTGAGCATATTTGGTATTGTCTCGCCTCGGGCTTATTTCACTGGAAGCTTTGCTATGAACAACGATTGATTCCATTTTCGTATGATATATACTTTTATACTTTGTTTCTCCTTTTTTTTTTCATTTTCATTTGCAATTTTTTAAGCAAAGCGCTTGAACTGGAATTTAAAAGCCAACATTTGTCATAGATTCTTTCAAGCTTATGTTTGATCAATCAAAAAACATTTTAATAACTTTTATATTTTTGTTGCTCAAAGTTTTAAGTTCTTTGAAAACGACTGAAAGTATTAAGTAAATGTTTTTTAACATCAAATTTTTTGCATATTTGCCATACAAGTTTCATACTATTTTTTCATAACATAAAACATCGGCTCTTCACAATTTGATATTTTTTTTTCGCTGTTCACAATATTTATCAATAAATTCCGCTTAAATGAAAGTCGTTTAATCAAACCTGAAATACTTAAACTGTTTGAATATATATACATATATATTAATTTTTTTACTTCAAGTTTAATAAAAAAGCTATGAATATTTTATGGCGTTGACTTTTTATCATTTATGATTATTAATTTTTTGCGCTTAATAAATTTATATATATCGCTGAATCGTTTCGGCGCCTGTCTAGGTTTCTAGGTCTCTTTCTGCTCCTGGCCTTAGTTGGCACACTGTAGATTTTTTTTTGTCGAATGTTTACATAACGCCCTGGCACAAAAGCCAATTGCTAAGTCTGGCATTCAGTGTGTGTTTGTGTCTGCCTGTCTGCCTGCCTGTCTGTTTGTTTGTGGGTGTGTGTCTGTCTTGTGTGTGTGTGTGTGTGTGTGTGTGGCATATTTAGTTACCTATATGATTTCATATCGCATGAATTTTATATAAATAAATCGCAATTGGCTCGCACACAAGTCAAACAACAAACAAGCAGAGGAGAATGAAAAAAAAAACTCGCGCACTTGCAATTTTTTTGCCGTCTGCTTTATACGTTTTTATATAAATAACATTTATTTGGCTCATTTGGCGGTTTATGGCCAACAAGGCATCGTCGTTCTTGGCTGCCCCCTACCCTCCCTATCCCGCTGCCTACATTGATGTTTATATTTAAAGGCTTTGGCGCTGGCCCGTTTATCGTAATTACAATCTCATGTAAGCGATTTCGCGATGCTGTTGCACAACTTTGAGGCCATATACATAAATACAGCAACAACAAAGAACAAAAAAGGGGCAGCAGCAGCAGCAGCAGCCAGTCATGCCACATATATAACATGTACTGAAGGGGGTCTCATACATATAACTATGGGTATTCATTTTACAATGCAGGCAACCAAATAAGACATCATTTGAATGCGGTCCACACTCCAGTTCTTTTCTCTTTTTTGGGGTTAGCCGTTGGTCAAACGCTTGGGGAATAATAAAAAAGTGTGCTTGAAGCCATTGTGTGTAAGTGTGTGTGTGTGTGCCAAAAAAATATGCATGTTGTCCCAGCCATTTCATAGTTCATTTGTATAGAAGTCTATGGGCCCAGTTCAGCTAACATAGTCCAGCCAAGCGTGGTACAGTTTCAGTTACGGTTTCAGGTTTTGTTGTTAGGCCTTAGTGCTTTTGTCGATGAAGTGTGACGTTTATTAAACTCAATTTAAAAGAATGGCGGCTCATTTATTTTATTACTGCCTGTCAGTTTTGGCTGGGCCCGGCTAAAGTTACCAAAGAGCAACCAAACACAAGCAAAAATAACACACAAACACACACAAATGTTGATAGTGTGGCACACATTTCCATGCTCTGAGTAGATGTCTATCTGTTTGTGTGTGTGTGGCATAACAACAACCAATTTGTTATTGATATTGACAGTTGCAAATAAATGAGCAATTTGCTGGGCATGTTCGTTTTTCTCTTCTCCTTTTTTTTTCTGTGCTAAATTTAGTTCCGGCTGCCCAACTTTGCCAAGTAAATAAATACTAAAATTTTACAAACGTTTGGGCTAAAAATGCATTAGGAAACTGAGCCGAGACTGGTCCAAGTGTTGAACTTAATTAATTGTATGGCCCTTTTATGTGTGAGTCTGTGTGTTGGCCTAGCTTAGGTTTCTGATTTTATTTGTTGTGCCGTAAATTCTGAAGCCACAGAGTGTCTTGTAAAGGTTAGAATAGGTTATGGGTATAGTTTAATGGCTATCGATATAGTTAATAAATAGCCGAAACTTTTCAGGTCTTAAGCTCGTTATGTAGTTGAATAAATTAATCGATCACTTGCACAATTTATCTGATACTTGTGTAGCATACTTTTAAGCGGATGTTAAGGACTCTGTACAGCTTAGTTCATAGATCGTTTAGCCTGCTAAATGAGCTGCCCGCATAAGTGAGCGTAACTTAGATATATTATTTTTTCTGCTTGAGACACAAACTTGAATTGACAAATGTGTGTAAGTAGACAACACACACACACACTCTTTGGTTTTTTGCTTGCCCAGCTAAGCAGGCAACACTTTTTTGCCCCTTGACGTCATTACAGCCGGCTGCAAAGTATGCTGCACATATATATACATATTTTTTTTTTGCGAACTGCTCGCGTTTTTTGATAGATGAGCCATGGCGGCCATTATGCAATGCACACTCTGTGTTTATGAGTTTATGTGTGTGTGTGTGGTGCTTGACATAACTCACATTGCAGTTTATTTACCAAATGTAAAAAACAGTGTGCAACAACAACAACAAAAACAAACACGTAGCAAAACATCAACAAGCAGAGTAAAAGTAGCTGTAGCAAAAGGAGACATTGAGTTGGAGAGTGTACTACGAAGTACTATATGTACTATGTATATGTACTCTGTGTATGCCTGGCAGTGACAGCATCAGTGTGTGTAACAATTTTTCAACAGTGCTACACATAAGTCTGTCTACCAGCTGCTATAATGTGTTTCCTGTTTGTGCTCAACGCTCAAAAAGCGGATATGAGCGTCCTTTTACCCCACCTCCTACCCAACCTCCCCCACACACATCGGAAATGTGTTTGAATGGGCGTTCACTTTGCTTTCTATCCTCCTTTACGTCTCTTCGTTTCTCATTTTTTTGTGTTGCAACTATTTGAAGAGGTTGCACCGCTGGCCACACTCACACACACACACTTGACTGCCCCCCCCCCCCGTTATCTTTGAGGGGGCGAACCAAGAAAAATATATGGCCAAGAGCGCCACATGAGCGAGCATTAGAGGAAGAGAGAAAGACGGGCTGTTTTTTAATTTTTGCTGCCAAGCATATTGCTCTGGTGTATGGCCGTGTCATTGCCAGTGAAGAGGAGAGGAGACCCCCCGCACCGAACTGAATGCACACACGACCACACACCCACCGCCCTCCGCCTCTCCGCCCTCCGTTCTACCATTCTGCCCTTAGAACCCCGCGCAGAAATTGAAAAATACGCGCGATAAAACGCTTGACATGCCACGTAATGCGTTGCAAATATATTGCCAAAGTTTTTTGTATCGTTGCTGTTGTTGTGACAGCACAGCGTGCAGCAGTGCAAGAGACAGGACAGCAGCAGCAGCAGCAGCACCAGCAGCAGCAGTCGTAGTATTTGTGAGAGTTTTTAACTCGGGCCCCGTTATTATTCATTATTGAACTGTCAGTTTGTTTGGGGCTGACATACGACAAATGCCAAATCGACAACAGCGGATAATGGCTAACGGCGGCAACTGGCCGAAAACATCAACATCAATAGCATTGCATTGATTTTAGGTCTTTCAATTTTTAAACGCAAGGCCACAACTAATTTCATATCATTTGGCATTGAATGCAGAAGGGTGGTGCGGAAGGTAGGCAGGTCGGAAAAGGGCCCATCAAATGGTCAAAACTTTTCCGTTGTGGCTTAGACAAATGAAGGTCCTTAACGCAAGAACAGCTTTGACGATTAGTCCACAAATCGATGAGTATATATTTGATATCAGGGTGGCACTTTATCAATCGAATGTTCATCAATTTGTCACTATTAAAAATAATTTACATCAATTTCTTTTCGTTTCGAAACCAGCAAATAATGAGTTGAATAAAAGACTGATGCTTTAACGATGGCCAAAAAGTTTCCAAATATAGTTTTAAGCATATTGTGTTGTGTGGATTCATCATAGTTGAACTAGTCGTTGACATGAGTAGATTAAAAGTTCTGTTGGGTCCCATAAATTGACAAAGCAAGCATAGGAATGCATATCACAGCCTGCTTTCTGGCTCCATCAATTGGTAGCTGCTGATTGGTTGCCTCATTTTGGTTGCATTCCTTGCAGTTGCACAGAGAGAAAGAAAGAGAGAGAGAGAGAGAGGGAGGGATGGCCCATAAATATGCAAGTCCTGGCATTTGAAATTTTTTGTGTGTGGCCTTCTAGTTAAGAGCGGGGGATGGTGACGGTGGCGGTGGCAGGGGGGCTTTTCTCGTTTTTATCGTTTTATGGTTTTATCGCTTTTGGCGCTGCCTTTGACGTCACCTTAATTAATGGGTTAATGCGACGCTGGCAGCGACGCAGGCAGCGCTGGTAATTAAGCGACTTTGTCGTTGGCCTTCTGTGGCAAATGAATTATGCGTCTGCTGGGTGCGACAACACAACTAACTAACTAACAACAACAACAACAACAAGAACCACAACACCGACGAGCAGATCGAGCACAACGAGAACAACTAGCAGCCAACTAATTTGGATGCGGCATTGATTTAATATTTGGATTTTAATTAAAATTGTGCTGCTTTTGCGGCTGAGTGTCGAAACGTGCATTACAATGCACATGAATTGTGTGTGTGTGTGTGTCATAAATTAATTGTATTGCAATTTGTGTGCGAGCGTGAAATGTGCGCTCAATTAGACACAATCACTTGAACATTGTCAAACGTTGCGTATACGCAATGTGGCAGCGCCTTGATGACGGCTCGCGATACGACGACAGCAGCAGCAATAGCAATAGCAATAGCAATAGCGACAGCGACAAAGGACAGCGAACAAGGACAAACAGCAATAGCAGCAACAGCATCCTGACCTGAACGATGACAATGGAGATAGAAATGGAGATGGATATGATAGTAAAGGGGTGGGGGGAGGGGGGGGCTGACTGGTGTCTCTTCATTTACGTAATGTAAGCAATTTGTGAAAATTGCTGGCCTGGCCTGGCCGGACGGCAATTTTGCAGATTAAACTGCACCAAAGTGCAATTGGGCGCAAATTTGTGTGCGGTTCTTACTTACTGCAGTAAAAGTTTATACACACTGAAAAAAAAAAATAGTAAGGAGTAGATTAAGATAATGAAGCTGCAGTTTAGAGACGCCTTGGTTGGCTTGGCTTGGCTTGACTTGGGTTGGCTGGCAGCTACTCCATCACTTGCAAATTAAAATTAAGATGAATTATGAAACGTCTCAAGACGCTGTCAAAGGACAGAGGAGACAGGAGGAGACAGGAGTACAGTTCAGCTGGGAGCGTAAATTCAAAATTGATGCGAATTCCATAAATCAGTATCAGGCAGCGCAATGATCAATGACTTCGATGCTGTCTGCCTGACTGCCTGCCCGGCGGCGGCAGCTCGATTGAAGGCACGTATCGACTCACATTCTGATGCTTTATGACGTCAACGTGCAAGAGTCACGGGCACAAAGTGTTAAGCCAACAGCCAACAGCCAACAGCTTCATCATTGTGCCGTTCCAGAAAGCAAGGGAGTGCGGAATAGGGTTAAATGGGGTTTTTGCTGGAATAAAGCCATGAAGCTGCCGCTTGATGGCATTTGTGGCATGGCAAGCATTACAAACAATGTGCAAAGTAAGTGAGTGAGAGAGAGGCAACGAAAATTATGCCACGCCTCGAGTCTCCTTAAGAAGGGTCATCAATGCAATCCACACACAGTCACTTTAAGCTTTAAGCATTGATTTATAAGACTCGCTCTTCGTCTCTTGGTGCAGACAATCCGTAATCCGTTCTTGGCAAGCCAACTGGGCACAGAAACTGTTGGCAACAAAACTCACTTCGCTGTGCCGAGAAGTGCAATAAAATGTGTGCCCATGACCAAAAAGAAGGAGGAAGAAAACAGAAAACCGAAGAAAAAAGCCAAACCAACCCAACTTGGTTTGCTTGCTAGCTAAACGGGGCCGTCCATTTGCCCGACATTGCACACTATTAGTTGCAGCTGCCAAAAGTGATGAATGTGTGAAATGTAAACTTTGTTACGGAGAAATAACAGCGCCAAAAGCTGAGCGCCAATTGCAAAGAAAAGCCGGCCAACAACAACAACAACAACAACAACTACAGCTACATTACTCGAAAACCAGAAAAAAAGCTAAAGCTCGCCAAAGACGGGGTAAAGTAACGTAAAATGAAACCAAGCGACAGCCGCCTGTCGAAAATTGCAATTCTCTCGTTTTTATTTTTTATTTTTTTGTTGCGGCCGCAGCAGCGAAAATCCAATTAAAGCTGCTGTCATTGTGTGGGCGTGGCATCGGCGGCAAAAGGGTGCCCGTGGTGGGCGGGGGTGTGGAGTGAGTTGGCGCTGATTGAATGTCAGACAAGAGGCGTCACTACATCCAACAACATATCCGTACATACATTGTGCTCTCATACATGTGTCATAAAGCGGAGATTGTTTAGCGCAAAAAAAAGGGTTCGAAAATACCTTTGCTGCATTCGAAATACTTTTATAGAGAGCTAGAGTGCAGGCTTGCATTAAAACGAGCTGAACTTGTTTATATTTAAGCAATATTATAAGTTTCAAATCCTTTCCAACATCACGTCAAAGAAATCGTTCTTACTGATGTCGCTATTGTAGTCGTCTTCGCTATCGCTGTCGGGCACGCCAACAAGATCTGTAAAGACGCTGCCTTCGGGTTCGCCATCATCTTCGACTATATCAAAGGTACCGGTGCCGGGATTAGCACACAGATCCATGGCCAGCAGAAACTTCACATCCCTAATGTGCTGTGGTATCTTGGCTGCCTTTCGTTTCAGTGTGCTCAGACGCCAGAAACGCAGATTGCGACATGGTGGGGTGACACCATGTGGCCACAGATACTTATCGGTTGTCTTTTTGTCCTTGGGCGGCTCCTTGGTGCAGATCAGCATTTGGCAGATGTCTGCCGCCTTGTACAAGTTCGTTTTGTCCACCGTTTTGTGGCACTCGAGAATTGTCGGCAAGTCAACAAGTTTGCCATACAAACGATGTTCATTTAGACGCACTAAAGCGGAACGAAATTCATTCTCTTCATCGAAAATAATGCTTAGTTTCTTTTCAATAGTTTCATCTTCTATATATGCAGCTACCTCTTCAGCCAGGTCCTGTATGATACAGCAAATTTATTTGGCATGTTAAAAGTAATGTTTTTGTGGTCTTGTTTCAATTACTACCTTGGGAAAACGTATTAAAAACTGCTTTTCCAACTTATCGCCATACTCTTCGTTCTCCTCGGGGCGTGAGTTTTCTTGGCTCCACATGATTGATACGTTTTTCAATTTAATTTCGGTTTTATAGATTTACGATGCTGCTGCTTATTTTCACAGTGAAAACTTATTGTTTCTTGACAGCTGTGTTGTAAAACGTCTGACATAACTGTCATGCTAGAGATAAGTTAAGTATACGATACTTTTTTGAAGTGTTGATTTTTAACTCAAAGGAACACGAAAATTTCTTAATCTTCTTTTCTGAACATTATTTAAAACATAAATCCTTAAGTTATTCATATTCAGAGCCTTGTATTTATCTTTTGGTTTTACTTTATAGATTTTTTTGTATTTCTGCAGACTCTAGATCAAGTTTACAGTGTGTGAAAATCTAAGCAAACTTAAAATACGATTATATAATGCTTATTTACTTCGCTTTCCTTTGTTTTTAACATTATTTTAGATAACTTAAAAATACTAACTGTATACAGCTTCTTATACCATTAACATTAAAGGTGTTTCATTCCGATTGTAACTTATACACAGCTTGAACTTTTTATCTCACTTGCTATTGAAGTTGCCAATAAAAATCCAAAACATATCAAAATAGTCACAAAACTAATCAAAAGGGTTTTGAGTGATGGATAAATACTATTCTAGTTTTTTGTGATGAGCTATCGAGTAAATCGATTGTCTGGGCCAACATGCAACGCTGATTGGCCCCGTTAGTTTTTGGCTCATTAACTTTTTCATTAAAAATTAATTAAAGTAGCAAGTTAATTAGGTCTAAGCGTATTTATCATTTTTAGCGCAAGTTTTACATTTCTTGCCGTGACAGGCAAACCAAGCAACCAACCAAGCCAAGCAGCCAACAAACTAGACCAACAAGCATTGAACTAACGGTATGCCAAAAAGTTTTGCGTGCCACCATGAAACAGCCTCAAAACCCAACACCCCCGCCCAAACCCCTGCCGAGCACCACTGCACCACCGCTGTCGTTTTGCGCTGCAAAGTGTCATTAGTCTGGCAAGCATTTTGGCATAAATTAGTTGAGTGGTTGGCTGTGAGGGTGGGGTGGGGGAACTTACAACATTTTTGTGGCATCGCCTTTAGCCTTTCAACATGTAATTATTGATGAATGATCTCTGGCTGCTCTCGCTCTCTCTCTCTGTGTGTGTTAAATGCTGGCGCGTGCCTTCAACTGCAGCTTCTCAGAGACGATGGGGAAGCCGCCTTTGATGTTCTGGCCAAGCAAAGAGGAGGAGGAGGAGTGCAAACAATGCCGCCAAAGCCAAGTAAAGCCAAACAGCCATAAAATCAAGTTGATAGAGCGTCTCTTACTCTTAGAGTGAGGCCTCAAACTCAAAGACTGGCACACACCAACAACAAAAGCTCAGCTAATATTGTAATAATAAACAATGGGCCAAGTGCTTTAATCGCTTTTGCTGATTATATTGCTGGGCTAAGTGCTTCAAGAGCTTTGCTTGCTCAAAGAGCCAAGCCTCACGATAGCCAGTACTTGAAGGGAACGGAGGGGGGTTAAGTGAAGGAACAGAAGGCTTAATCTGATAAGCAATACTTACATATAGCCCGTGACTAAGCAGAAAGGTGAACTGCCGTTGTTGCTGTTGAGTTTGTTGTGTTTTTTGTTGTTGTTGGGCATACTTCAACTATCACGATGAGACAAACTGAACGCTGTGAGGAAAAACGAGGTGAAAAATGCTTTATTAAGCTCATAATACCAGTTGGGGTAAGCTCAAGGCATTCTCGGGGCTATCAGATATCGATAGTTCAGCAGAGCAAAAGGAAGCAGTGGAAGAGAGAATGAGAAAAGGATAAGCAAAGGAACAGAAACTGAGTTGGGGTTTGCGTGGGAAGCGGTCCAAAGGGATTCTTAACTTATTTTTAATTCCGCTTTTCATCTTAAACTCTTAATAAATGGATAGCTGACAGATGGTATTATTAAAAAGTTTGTTAAGAGTGGAAAAAAAACATTTTTTTTAATCATTTTATAGCATTATAAATAAATTTAGTAAATTCTCCGCATTTTGATTCATTAACAGTTATTTCAGCAATTACTTTTACATAGAGCATTTAAAAACTCTTTTCTTCTTCAGCATACAAATTTAATTACTTGCTACTAATTTAATTGGAATCTTTACTGCATCTCAACATTGTAATTGGCTTGAAATGCAACTATGCCTTGTTGCTTGTTGTGGAAGCGTTATAATCCTGCCACAGGCACCAGGAGATTTTCTTAACTGTTTACAGCCAATAGAGCTTGCTGCAGTTATGCCATATGCTTCTTTCATGCTTGGTCCGGCTTTTAAGCTTTCAATTCATAAATAAAAAGTCGCAAAAGAAGCAAGAAAAAAAAACATTGCCTGCTTATGAGCGCCATAAAATGAAGCTCGAACTGCAAAAAGAACAACAAGAGCAGCAGCAGTAACAGCAGTAGCAGCAGTAGCAGCAACAACAACGATAACAGCTGGTGTTGTCGCTTTCTACAAGCAAGCAAACGATGACGCCATTGAAAAGCTTAAACGCTCATTACACTGGCAGGCATTAAATTAATTGGAAGCTGCGCAGTTCTAACTGCAAACTATGCACCCAAAAGGGAGAGGCACTGAACACAGTTGGCCATAACAAGCGGTTAGGGGCGGGTGGGGTTTATGGAATGGGGGCTGGGGCTGCGTTGAGCAGCAAAAGCAAAAACTTTACAAAAGGCCAAAAGTTTGATGGCAACTTTTGTAGCTCGGGCCAAAAGCACTCGAGCTGCATTCATTGCTAATTTGGCTTTAATTGCATAAATGTTGCGCTTTTTGTACACGAATTTTTGTGAAAAGAGCGAGTGTAAGGAGGCAGCAACAACAATAAGGCACACAAAAACAACATTGAGGCAAAATAAAACCATAAATTGTTGTTGGTAAAATGCATAAAATTTCACAACAGCTTTGTATATATGTATAAATATATATTTACATATACACAGGGCTGGTAAAAATTTTGTAAAATTGTTTGGCGAGTGCACTTGAAATTGAAATTTGTTTTATAGAGGTGAGTTGGTCAGATAAGAGGCAAAAGCGAGAGAGAGAAAGAGAGAGAGAAAGAGGCAAGGCAGATGCAAATTTTGAGAGCTGGCCAACAAAACAAGCTCGTTTTCTTCTTATCAAGCTGCTTCACCTGAATGGCAGGGTAAAACTGACAAACTGATGGACTGACAAGCTGAATAGCTGGCAAACTGACTAACTGGCTGTTCGAATGGGCTTGGCCAAGTTGAAGCGTTGCACAAATATTTGAAAAAGCACAAAAATTTGCTACTTAAATAAGTGAAAAAGTTGAGTGCCATCAAATGAAAGCAGCTGGCAAACTGAATTTAATGAATGTTGGCTACAAAATTTGCATATTCACAGAATAAAAAATATAAGAGAGGCAAGCAACAAAAAAAAAAAAAAAAAAAAAAAGAAAAACTTCACCACTTTTTAGCTCCCCTTTCATGTGTCTCATATTGCTGCTGCTGCTGTGCTACTGGTGCAAATTTATGAATTGTGCAGGGTTGCCAGCAAAACTACATAAATGGGTTGCCAGTGCTATGAGTGTGTGTATGTGTGCTAAGTTAACAAAGCTCCAAGCCTCGCTTTTCATATAATTTATATGCTTTAGCATATATAGAAACTAAATTCTTTTATTTCAAAGCATTTTATTTGTGAGTTTTATGGAAAGTTTCTATTTAGTGGCAAAAGCTTTCAAATGGAAAGGAGCTAGAATAAAAATAATAATTTATTGAAGAGTTTAAATACTATTAGAATAAATACTTAACCTATTCAATAAATTATTTTGCCAAAGTGCTTGCAAAATATTTCCAAGTTAAACTCTGAACAGTTTTTTCCACTGCTTAAGGTGAGTTAAGAAACTTATTGACATAACTGTCATTACCTGTCCAACAACAACAACAGCAACAACCTTGCCAACGGTAAAATCCCCACTTAAACTTGCATTGGGGGACGAGTGTAAGAGAGAGAGAGGGACAAGAGGGAAGGGTGTTTGCAGCCGAGTGGAGATTTAAGTTAAGCGGCCAACGAAAAGTGTATTCAAATATGCACAGCAGCGACAACATCAACAACAACAATAAAAACAACTTGAAACAGGTGTACATGAAACGACATCATTGTCTTTGTCCCAATCCACACGGCATTCCCCCCTTCATTCACTACCCCTTTCCATCCCCCCGCCAATCTCTAGTGTCTTGCCTGGCTGAGTTTTTGGCACGCTTTCTTTGTTGTTGGTGTTTTTGCACGAAAAATGTTTGCAAGTGGCAAAGAAATTTTTAATGCGATAAAACTTTAATAAAGGCTCACTCTGCATGTGCTCGCCCCCTCTATCTCGCTCGCACTCTTTGTCACTTTATTTTGGGGGTGTGGCCTAAAGTAGTTATGAATACAACAACAGTTAGACAAGGCGCTGATAGGGAGAGAGAGGGGGCGGGCAGGCACAAACGCACTTAAAAATGTATGTAATTGTGCAAAAGTGTTGCAGAGAAAAAGGATAAAGTATAGCCATGCTGGTGTGAGTGTGTCTGTCCTGAGAGATGTAAATGGAAGCAAAAGTTGCGTATGTGAAAATTTGTGCAAGGGTTGGGTTGGGTATGCAGTTAACTAGTAAGTAACAGAAGTAGTTATAGAAATGACAGACATGATGGCTGCAGCAACTGCAGCAACTGCTGCAACTGCTGCAGCTGCTGCTCCACTAAAGGAGCGCACACACAAACTACAACGACACACAGATAAAGATAAAGACATAGACAGCGATGTGTCTGTGCGTTGACAAGCTTGGAAATGAAGACGCTTGGCTGGTCTTAGCTCACTGCTGTGCGGTGGCCAACACGACTCCAAGATGAAGTTGCTGGATGGAGAGGAAGGTGTGCTAACGAGCAGACGAAGACGACGACGACGCCACTTGAATGACAGCAGAGGGAGAAGAAGCATACAGATTCCGTGTGTTAGCTGAGCGAAGAACTGACAGAAAGACAGATACAAAAGATACGCAGCTGGTTGAATGCCTGCTTGGCCACGTAAATTGTTTTGAAATGCAAGGTGAGGATTAGAGAAATGTGTAGGAGAAATTATATAGAAATGAAAGTTTGCGAGTAATGTGTACAGTGGTTTATGGCTAAGGGGGAATTGAGAACTTTTCGGTGCATCTGATTATAGCTTGATGGCTGAAGCTTAAGCAAAATCTCAGCACGAAAGAGATATTATTATAGATGTGTGTGGGAGGAAAAGGCACGTGTTTTTAGAGAAATGTTTTTGATAGTTGCAAATAATTTCTGTAGATTTATCTATAAATTTAATATTGAAATGTTTTTCGCCTAATTAATTCTGGCAACATTTAGTCGACTTGCTGGCAATTTACGTCCGCAAGCTAATTATGCCAAAGGCTCTTTACACACACACACACACACACCCACACACACACAGGGCTGTTGGAGAAATGGTAGCCTTCGGCATTTCCGTTTCATTTAAATTAAAAGCCTATTTAAATGTTAAATGCCAAAAAAAAAAATAAAAATAAAACAAAAAAAACAGAAAACAGAGAACGTAGCTTTTAATTTCATATTAAATTGTATAAGCAATTACCCCAATGCGAATGCAATAAACATGGCAAATTTATTTTAATTTTCGTACAATCGGCCAGCTTTTGCAGCCAAGAGGCGCCACTGAACACCAACACCAACAACACCAACAACAACAAAAACAACGAATGCTGTCAACATGCTCAAAGCCTTTTTACAAAATTAAAGCCTGAAAATGCGAATGTAGCGGTGCAAAAAAAAAGAGTGGCAAGTGCAATTGGCAATGGACTGCAAGTGTTTGCTATCAAATTAATTGGCACTAAAATTAGCACGAAGCTGCTAATGCTGCCGTTGGCAACCGTTAGCTGCTTCTGCTGATTTAGTCGCCACGTTCACAGTTCTTTTTTTTGTGCTTCTTCCCACTTTCATCCCACTTGGCCAAGTAGTGTTGGACGCCTGCTGCGTTTTTTCATTTCCACTAAGTACACGGATTTTGCATTAATGCAGCAATAGCAGCAGTTTCCAGTTCAAGTTGGCAAAAGGAGAGACAGCGCGCACTCACATGAATCATTCATTGATTTAATTACAATGATTGCCCAAGAGAGAAGGGGAGAAAGGTGCTCTCGTTGTTAGTTTTAGTTGTAGTTTACTGCTACCGGCAGTTGTTGCCACCTCTGTCAAGTCTTTAATTAAAAGTGCTAATGCAAAATAAATAAGCGGGATGGCTGACAGGAAAAATCAATTTGTGTTAATAAGCACAGCAGCAGTAACAGCAAACAGAAATAGCAACAGAAATAGAAATGGCAGCCAGTTATACAATTGCAAATACATGTTGCTTACCTATAATTAGCAAAAGTATTTTGCAAAACTTTCCCCACTTTGTGTGCTTTAGTTTTGTAAGAGTAAGGTATAATTGGATTATATTATGTTTAACTACGTTGGAAGTTATTTTTAGTTAAAACTGCTGAATAGTTTTATTTTTGTTTCTTATCGAGCTTTCTATAAGTGCATTTTTATAATGTAATAAGAATAATGTATCTGTATTCAGTTTAATTATATTTGAAGCGTCTGGTAGAAGATTTGAATTTCCCTGGAACTATTTTTACAGATTCATTCCACTTAATTCTAACACATCTGCTTACAGTTTTCAAGTACTTATTACAGCTTGTCATTTGTTGGCTTTTAGACAAACCAAAATCCTTTGTTCACGTGTCGATCTGTCAAACTGTTTAGCTGCCTTTCTCTCTCTCTTTCTGTTTCTGTTTCTCGATTTGCATTTTACCTCTGGCTTTGCACTTTATTTTCTCGCTACTATTAAGCTTTCGTTTCTCGTATTCGTTACGTTCTGTTGAGCTGAATAGAAATTCGATTTAAACAAGCTTTACAAGAAAAAGAGTGAATAAGAGTTGAACAAAATTAGATTCAATTCGTGAAGTGGATTTGCAGTCTACTAAGTTGGTTTATACTAAAACACACACATCCTACACACCTGCTCTCTCTCCTCGCTTGTACAAAATGCAATCAGTGACTGTGCCACCTTTGTCTATGAGAATGTTGGCCAAAACCAAAGTGCTTGCTAAGCATCCAAGTGCCTAAAAGTCCATGCATATCTGGACAGTTGAACAGAGAAGATATACAAACAGAAATTGAACCCATTGAGTTTGGCATCCCATTTTTTCTCTCTCATTGGCATTTCCTTTTCACACACACACACACACACACATACACAGACGAAGGGAGCCAACACCTTTCAATAAAATGCATACAATAATATTTTTTTCTAATTTCGTGTGGCACTCTTCACTTTGTGTGTGCTCGTTTTGTGTGTTTGTGTGTTTGTCTAGCCGTGTGTAATGCTTTTTAATAGCATTAGTCATGTTGCAAAAGGTTTAAGCTATTGCTCGAACGCTTCTTTCATTTTCTTTTGCGTCTTTCTGCTTTCTGCTCACTGCTGTCCTGCACCGTTTTTGCAATGTCTTCGTTGCGCTTTCATGCCACTTTGATTTCGCTTTGTGCATTTACCACGGACGTTTAATAGCTGAAAGGTAAATTGCACACTATTTTCCTAGTACTTGCCATAGCAACAACAGCAATAACAACAACAACTATTGCTACACTTCCGCTGCCATGTCGCTGCATTTAGTTGTTGTTGTCGGCCAGCACGGAAATCATTTGATTTGCAATGTTCGTGCGCTGTAAGGCGATCAAAGTATTTTGCCTTTACTGCCGGCAGAGCACTAAACGAGACGGAGGAGGGAGGGGGTAAGTGGGAAAGCTTGACGGCTTTTGTATAAAATGCAACCAAAAAATATCAAAATTGCATTTACTGGCAATTTCAAATGTTTTGGCAGCTGCAGCAGGAAGGCCAAAAACCAAATTTGCAACATTTACAAGATAATAATAAATTACAATAAGTATTTTTCTTGCATTTAAAAGGATTAAAGCAGCTTTAACTTTAGTTCCTTTTGTTCTATAAGTTTCATATATCTTTAATCTGGCACATTTTCTTTTGTGTGAAACAAAAATTCTTTAGCTGGCAGGCAATATCCGTTTATCAGCATTATCAGTGCGTGCATTTGCTATCGTATTACATTTTGTGCCGAATATATAAAACGCGTATATAAATTCGATTGCATTGACAGTTGAATGGCAAAGCTAAAATGATTGGCTTGGCTATAATTCAAATTAATGGCGGATTATGCCACTCAAACTCGTTTAAATCTCTCGCCCTCCCCCAAAAAAAAAGCCAAGTGCCAAGTGTGCCACGCCCCCAACCACATGCTGTGGGTGTGCGTGGCAAAAAAGAAAAAGGCTGCAGCAGGCTGAAATATATGTAAAATGAGAGAGAGAAGCGACAAATCTGTTTTGATTTTATAAAATTTCCAAACCAGCTGTAAGGATTAAGGCGTGAATGTGTGTGTGTGTGTGATTTTTACTGCTGGCTGCGTTCAACGCGACGTATGCGTAATCTGCGCTTAGCATGCGAAAAGTCAGTCATAAAAAAGCCATCAGCTTAAACTGTTGTGGCCATAAAGGTTAACACTGGCAACAAAGCAAACCAGAATAAAAAACAACAACTACTGAACTGCTTAAATTTTAACGAAACAATGAGCTGAAACTTAGAAAGAGAGAGTGAGAGATCGACAGCCAAAGGGTCTACAAGGGATGGCGGGGGTGGCACGCATTCCAATGCGAAGCGCACGCAAGTGATGGCCATGAAAGCGTAAAAATGTAAAATTAACACGCAGCTTCTGGCTTTAGTTTTGTGGCAAACAGCAGCAACTGCAAGAGCAACAACAATAACAACTAGTATTTGTTTTTTTTTTTTTTTTTTTTGCCGCCTGGCTAACCGCAGCCATAAAAACCACACAAAAGCAAGAATGAAGTTGTTGCCGCTGCTCACTGCTAGCCGCAAAAGCGCTTGAAAAATATGTTAACCACAGTTAAAACAGCGCCAGGTCAAGCGTGCAGGCAAACACACACTGACACTGACACAAACACACTCACACACACACACACACACACACACGAGCGAGAGACACGTGCGGCAGCCTTAAACGCTTGGCATGTTGACAAATGTTGCAGTCGACGCCAAATGAGCAGCAGCAACCTAACGTTGACCTCGACGTCGCAGTCGTTGGCTGGCATTTTTAGTTGCGCTTAAAAGCATGCTACAGTTTTTAATGCCGCTACTCATGACTGTGAGTGATAAGCGCCGGCAACGCCCCCAAAACTGACATTTGTTTTAATGCAAACGTCATCGTGTGGCAGCTCTTTGCGTTTTCGGTCTTCAACTGCTCTGACTCTAGGGTAGAGTGTTAAAGTTTTACACTCCAATGACATTATCTAAAATTTAGGTGTGGTTAGTGTAGTGCGGCACTTAAAATTTTTGAATGCATTTCAACAGCAACAAAAATGTTTCATAATTGCATATCCACTCTAGCTGTGAGTCATTTTGTGGTAATTGTAAACTTTACTCTCATGCATGCCACACAATCCATACAATTAGAGCCGTAGTAGTGTGGAATGGAAAACTGCTAACTTTGATTATTTGCACAATGCGTAACTTAAGTTGAACTCTCTGTTGGCTGGGCTTCCTGTCTACACGTACGTTACTTTACAATTCATTAGATAATGCATCGCATCGCATTTCAGTACGCATTAGATGCACTCATTTGGCATTCAATGAACGTTTGCATTCAACTTCAACTTGTGCTGTGCTGTGTCGATTTTTATTGACGTTTTTAATCAGCAGCCGTTGCAGTTGCACTTGCCGCTTTCCGATAACAGCAGCAGTAGTAGCAAGCAGTTTTACTATAGTTGAGCTCATTCAATTTTTATTGCATTGCTCCCACACAAACACACACCCACACACCTATTTCATTTACAAAGTTTCATATGTGATGATGTGTGCCTTTTGCTGCCTTTTGAGATGCCTCTGCTTCTGCCAGCTTTTGCTTGTGGCATGCGTATCATTTGCCACGCCCCATCCTCTATAGAGAGCATCTGGTGGCATCTGTGTGAATTCAATTTGATTGACGTTACGAGCTTCTGCTACTGATTCCAATTGCAATCAATTTACTTTTGTGCTCTTCGCATCCGAGTTGAAAACTTCATTAGAAATGTTCCTTCTTCTTCTTCTTCTTCTGCTCTTTTTCTATTTTTATTTTTGCACCAGCCTCGACTGCCATTTTATTTTGCCTTTTCTCTCTCTGTGTGTGTGGCAATGTGGTTCCTCTTTTCCTCTGCGTTTTTTCGTCTTCTTTCAATTTTATCATTTGGCATTTGCTGCACTCGTCACGTTTGTTTGTTTGTTGTTGCTTTGCAGTTTGCAGTTTGCAGCTGCAGTTAAGTAGCCAAACTCACAGGCAAACAAGCTCGAAAGAAAAGCCAGAAAAAAGGCGCAATAGAGAGATAAAGGCAGAAAGAAAACTTGGCGTCATATGCGAAAAGTTTGTCTGCGGTTTTGAGGTTTTTATTTTGATATGGGTAATGATTATAGGCGAAAGTTTGGCTTAATATGCAGCAACGGTTCTTTTGCCTGTCAGATATCTTTGCAGCATCATAAAATCGTTAATGTATCACAAAGATAGTATTGAAGAAATAGAACATATCAAAAGGCAATTTGGCAAAGATAATAAAAACCATCATAAAGTTTGGGAAGGAGTTAAAACGGTTGTGGCGTTTGAAGTTTGGCTGCGATTGCGTTCTTTCAGTTTATTCCACCATCATCAGTATAAATTCCCATCAGTTTTCAAACCTTCAATTTTCACGAATTTCTCCTTAGATGTTCACCGTTTAAAAACTGTAATCAAATGATACATTAAAATACGGCACATGTGAAACAATTTACGACGAAATATTTTGTAATAACAGAGCACACATATTTTGCAATCTGCTGTCGCAATGATTTTTCACGCTCGTTAATTCAATTGCCACTGTAATATAGGGTCAAGCCACGATCCAGCAAACTTTTTCCAAGCCAAATTTAACTGGAATATGAAATACATACTCGTAAAAATATATATGACTTCCTTTCTCTTTTTTTTTTTTTTTAATTAAACAACATGTGTTGGACTTTAATTTGCAAGGCAAATAAAAAACTGAAAAGTGTACAGCATGTAAAACATTTGCCAGTTGTGCAGTTGTTGTTGTTGATGTTGTCCATGCTGTTGTTTTTTATTTTTGCCTTGCTGCTGCTGCTTTTGCAGGTGTCGCATCAAATTGAACAACGTGCCCAACACGCGGCAATAAACGCGCTCGCGTTTTTTGTCGCTACGCTGCAAAATGGCAGCCAGAAAAGTGGCTCTAATCTGTTTAAACTGCAATAGCTGCAACTGCAACGGGGGCTAAGAGAATGCAGAGTGGATGCAACAAACGGTCAAGCAATTGACATGCCCATGAACCATCAATCACTTCAAACTGACTCCCACTCCCGCCCCCTCATCGTTCTGCTCGCTGATGCGTCCTTGCAGTTGTCACTGCAATCAGTGGACATGGACAGTGGACAAAGTAGCAGTTGCAGCATTCTCACATACACATACATATATATTGTATATAGAGAAATAGTTTAGACTGTCAGATATGCAATAGAAAATGGATGTTTCTTTTACAGAGATTTGAATAGATGACTGGCCAGAAAAATGAACTTTAAAATGAACTTCTGTGATTTATTTTTTCTTAAATGTTATATTTTGCAATTTTGCATGGAAAATTGTTAAATTTATTTCAATAACTTAGTTTTTAAAATATTTTTTTAAATAAAACTGAAATGCAAAAGCGACAATGCGAATTATGATATTTCTGAAAAATAACTTAAAACAAACTTGATTTCTCTTCGATTCCCATAAAAATTTATTGGCTATAAAACAAAATATTGAACTTTGTGTGTTTTCTGATGGACACTTTTGTACATATGAATGTGTTAGTGTGTGAGCGTTGGAAGACCTTTTATCAACATTTTTTAGTACACTTTCATTTGCCATTACCATGCCGGCTGCCATAACTGGTACTACAACATTTTAAAGTGTAAACCAGCAACGAGCAACGAACGACGCTTGCGAATATTGTTTCCCTTTTCAGTCGACTGGATAACCGTCAGCATTGCGCTGCCACCGCAAACAATGTAAATTATAGAAGCAAAACGAAGCCAGTTGAACGAAACCGTTGACCAACGTTTATTGTTTTTTTTTTATGTCGTGAAGTGTTGACAGGCAGCCCCCGTGTTACCCTTTTTCGCACTGCTTTTTTTCTGTTGGTTTCGTTTTTTAATATTTTTTATCAGCTATCTGTGAGTGTGTGTTAGTTTTTTTTTTTCGGGTCAGCAGCAATCATGCCATTCTGCTGTCAATAAAAACTTGCCCAGTGCAAAAAAAAAGTTGACTGTCAACATTTTGCAGTTATTTTATCTCTCCCTATCTCTCCGCTGCCCTACTACAGTGTCATAAAAGTGCACCTCAGGTGCAGCGCAAACATTTTGAATTGCCCTTTTTCTGTCCATTTGATTTCTTTTTATTTAGGAGCCTTCCAGCTGTGTGTGTGTGTGCTCAGTGACTTTTTGTTGCGTTGCACATACGCACTGTTGCGTTTTAATTAAGGCCAATAGATGCGAGCGCTAAAAACACACAAAAACCAATTAAACCAAAATAACGGCCAACAGCTAAAGCAACAACAAATGCCCCAAAAAAAATAAAATGCAATTACAGCCCCGAAACTGAGCCACTAAATTAATAGCCAACCATCAGCGTATCGTGTCTAGTGTCTAGTGTCCAGCGTAACATGCGGCGTATGCGTAATGGGAGTAGTGCTCGGGGTTTTTAGCAAGACCGCAACAAAAGCGAACAATTTGCAGCATTAATGTGCCGTCCGCGTCCAATGTGTCTGGCAAATGAATACCGGGACATGCTCTCGGATGCCTACATGCAGCCACACACACACACACACACACACACACACACACACACACACACTAACACTCTCTGTGTGTGTGTGAGTGCAAGCGAACTTGCAAGTAATTACAATTGACGATAGCGAGGCGGATGAGGTTGGAAGTCTCGCAGCCCATTCATAAATGCATTTAACGTGTCGCTGCGGCACTGCTGTGGCAGACCAGGTGAACGTGCCACAAATGCAACTAACAAGGAAACAATTACGCGTTGCAGCTGTCGCTCGCTCACTCGGCCCTGCCTCGATGGGCGATGTCACAGTTGCGGAAAATCGCATTAGAAATGTTGTAATGCAGAACCATGAGCCCAGAAGCTAAGCGCCAGGAGCTGAAAGCAAGGAGGAGCCGCAAAGAACCGACACGCAGAACTATCTACCTAATGAGCAAATGAAGTCGATTAAAGGTGTATATATGGTGAATGAGTTGCGTGTTGGGGTGAAAGTGTCTGTCTGTCTGTTTGTATGGCATTTGCTGTTTTAAATATGAGAAATGTTGATTGCAGTGGCAGATAGCAAACGCTCCGAGGGAGGAATACCGAGGGTTATGGGGCGTATGCGTAATACTATGTGCAACTGTGCCCGCATTTCGTGTGCCTTAGGGGTGTGTAGCTAAACTATCCATTGTGCTCTGTGTGTGTGTGCTCCTGCCATGGGAATGCATAATGAGGGGCACTAATCGGGAGCAATGGAAACTTGCACCACGCAATGAGGGTAACTGCTTTTTATGAATATGAGGCAATGCCAAGTTGTACTTGTAAGAATGCGCAATATGAATGCAATTTAAATTAAATAAAATAATAACAGTAGCGAAAAGTATGCAATGGATACTCGGCAAATACTTTGCAACATTAGCTTGACAATTCAAACAATCTAAATGTTATTAAGTAGTCAATTCCAATGATAAATATCCAATAGGGGTATTAAGCAATTGCCATTTGTTTTCGCTCAGTGTTGAATGTTGTTTGATCCATTTAATACTGAACTTTGTTGTTGATGTTGAATCAGATTTATAACATTCTCACTTTAAGCGATAAGCTAAATAACTGTAATTTAAATGTATGTAGAGAGATGGGCGCCTAAATTGTATGATTGCAGCATGGCCTAAAGCCTACTTATTTGATTAAATGCGCCCAAAATCTACAGTTGCAACAGCAGCAACAGCAACAACTCATTTAACTGTCATGCACTAAATAACGCCAGTGCAAATCTACACGGCATAATCCACACACACACACACACACACAGACAGAGAGAGCTTACGGCTGTACATTATGTACATGGTATATATATAAAGTTTTGGTATTTGCCTGGACCAGGCCTGCTCTGTCTGTCCTGCACTGTCCTGGCGGGTTATAATGAGATCACATGACATATAATGAGGTGCGCAGTTAACGTCGCTGCTTATTATAACCAACTGAGAGTGTGTGGGTGCGTTTTGATAGCAGCGACTAATTGCACAGATGCCAACGATTCAAATTCAATTATTCAAGGAATTTCATTAATTTCAAATTAGTTGAACGAGCCAATGGCAACACTTAAGCTTACACAGAGACCTACAGACCGAGCGAGAGAGAGAGAGAGAGAGAGAGTGAGAGAGACGCATTAGCCACGCCCACATGGCCACGAAAATGAGGCGAAAGTAATGCCGCAGCATCGTGGCCAGTGCCCGAAAAAGCGAACACGCTCTTTTTTTGTTCATAAATATTAAAGGCAAAGCGCCATATAAAATATAACGCATACCACATGTTGTCCGCAAGTGCAGCCAGGTGTAGCAAGCAGCAGTAGCAGCAGCAGCAGCAGCAGCAGCAGCGTTGGCAACCCTGACACCACGGCAACAAAACCAACAAGTGTTGTTGCTGCTGTTGTTGCTGTTGTTGCTGTTGTGGCCAGGCAATGTGCCAGGAAACAACAACATCAACAGCAACAACAACAGAAGCACAATGTGCATAAAGTTTGTTTTATGCAGCTCCCTTTCCCTCTTTCAGCTCTCTCCACCTCTATTTGAGTGTTTTTTATTATTTTAATAGTCCAGCCACACTCAAGAGCAGAAAGAAGCCTACGAAATCGAAGATGTGTGCTCTTTGGCAGGGCAAAGAGACGCGAACAAGGCGGCTAACCGCCAAATGACCACAGCTACAACCCGTTGGAGCAGCACCCAGAATCTGTAGCAATTGCAAATTGCAATGTGTGTAAAATTCACACACACACGCACACCCGTCCGCCCGCCCGGATATAAAGTCAGTCCTGACACACAGACGACAGACAGACGGTGGCCATGTTGGTCATATTTAATTGTGTGTGTGTGTGTGTGTGTGTCGACTCCACTCGACTCGACTCGTTGGGTTGAGGTGTCCAGTTTTTGCATTTTTTATGCGCCCACAGCTGACAGCCATGGCCCAATTTGTGTGTACATATATATATGTGTGTGTGTGTGTGTTGCAGGTGTCGAGCCATGAACAAATTTCTGTGGCTTTGATTGCCTTTTGCTGCAACGGAGTTATGAATGAAGTTTTTAGTTTAGCTGTTGTGTTTTGTGTGTGTTGTGTGTGTAGCTAAACCCATAAATATGCCAAGAGTTATTCGCACAATCAAAATCTCAAGTAAATTTTGCATGCTAAACAGATTGAATGTGTCTCTTGTGTGTGTGTGTGTGTGTTTGTTATATTTGCGCTTGAAACTGCGGCAATGCAATGAAAACGTACTAATAAAATGTAAATAAATCGCATGTTGTGTGGCACGTGTGTGTGTGTGTAGCATGCCACAAAGATACAAACAGCAGTAAAAACCAACAGACGGGGCAGCAACACATAAAAGCACAGCACAACAACACACACACACATAAAACTAAAGCAAGTAAAAAGCAACTGCGCTATTTACTAAAATTTTGCAAAAACACAACTAGAATGGCAAAAAAAAAAAAAAAAAAATAAAATATACATAAGACTACAAATAAAATGGAAAAAGCCAATTGAAATAAAACAAAAATAATATTAGCACTTCAACGAATAAGTAAATGCTCTTCTGAAGAGAATGTTTCTTTAAACTTAAGAACATATTTTACCATCATTTTAAGCTTATTTCTTAAGACACTTACCAAAAAAGCAATTAACAAATATTTTGTTTGCCTTTTACACTCTCCCCCTTTAAGAAACATAGTTCAGTTGATGTATCACAAGCAATTTGAGCCAAAGTAACTTTAATAAGCAGACAGGTAAATGGCCATAAACTGTAAGCTGAGTTGCTTCATTGGCCTTCAAGGCAATCTTTGGCTTTTTGCAGTCAACTTTGTATGAGCTGTAACTGGTACTCGACAGGTTAGTTAGGGCATCTTTACTCATCCTATTTCCGGTTAGCATGGCAAATAAAGTACTACATACTATCTGGTTGGAGAAAAGGAACAAGAACGAAATCGTGCAACAACAATAAAAATTTACAACCAGCCCAAAAGCGAACCTAGTACAAGCAAAACCCAAACCAAAGCCAAAAACCACACAGAGCGGCAAATGAGCAGCAGGGAGAGAGGGGTGGAAGAGAGTGGCAGCCAAAAAAGAACTCAATAAATTGTCATGCAGTAAAATGTAGTTTTGTGCGGTGGTGCAACAAAAAAGGCCAAAGAGCTGAAAAGCAGCAGCAGGCAGCAGCAGGGGATCAGACATGGGAAAGCGACTTTGTTTCAGCGGAACAACGCGACAACAAAAACAAAAAAAAACAAAAAACAACAAAAAATACAGAAAGAACAGAAAACAACGGAAAACAACTGCAACAAGAGTGCAACTGTTGTATACATAAAGGGGCACACGTAAAATGCCAAGACAGGACAGGTCAGGCAAAGGCAAAGGCAAAGTGCAAGTTGTCTACCTCTCCCCCTCCCTCTGTCCTTCTCACTTTTTCTGCACATACATATGCATAAGCAGTATGTGCTTATATACAATATATATACATATGTATGTCGTTGTGTGGCTTGTGTGCATTGTCTGACCGAAAATCACATGTTTAGTTGTACGGGAAGGATGTGATTCAAGTTGCAAGCAACAACACACACACACACACACACACACACACACAGCGCCTGTGACATTTTGGCATTTTAACTCCTGCGGCGTGCCTGCCTGCCTGCCTGCCAACCTACCTATGCCGCAACTACCCCCTCCCCTACCACCCACCGCTCCTTCCTTCCTGCTCCTGTCAGCGTTTGCTGCCTTGTTGAATTTTTCATGCCCATTGCGCGACATAAACTTGGCCTGCCTCTAAATTAAGGCGGTTTCGCTTTATTGGCCAGACTGCTGTTGTTGTAGTTGCGCCTGTTTTTGCTGCTGCTTCTGCTGCTGCGGCTTCATTTCGCTTTCACGTAAATGTGCGCTTAGCGTTGCCATGTAATTGAGAACACCCTCCCCCCGCCCCGTTCCCTATTGCTTGCCAGCCTTCTTTGCCTTTTAAGTGTATTAATCCTTTTTTATATGCGCACAAAACCGCAGACACAGTCGAACATACATACATACAGATAAACAAAAATTAAGTATACGTGCTGTATGCTGGCTGGCGTAATGCTCTTATTTGATGCCGCCAAACATTATTTGGCTCGCTTACTTTGGGCCCCAAAATTGCATTAAAGTTGCATAAGTGCACATGGTTTTAATATTTAATTTGCCAAAGAGCTTTTCAAACAGCACCAGGGATCTTCACACTCTGCTCCACTTCGTCACCTCCTCCTCCTCCTTCTCTTCGTCCCAGCTGAACTCTTAGTCCTATTTGCTGTCCTGCTGCCGTTGTGCACTTAGCGTTTGCTTTTGTCCAACTCTGGGGCGATAACGTTGACATCCACGCTTAATAATATCCTTTTGCCGTTTCCCAACGCCCGAAAAACAAAAGCGAAGCAGCAGCATCATCATCCAGTTGTCCTGCTTTTTCCTGCTCGTCGTGATTTTTCCAGAGTTAAGCTTCGAGAAAAAAAGAGCAACGCGCGAATGGAGATAAAAATTTGCCATCCCAAGCTAAAGGAAACGACAAAAAAATACGAAAAAAAACTAAAAACCAACAACAGCCAAAGTGCAGCAAAAGTATTTACAAAGCGTTATCGTGATGCGACCCAAAACACCCTGAACTCTGAACTATCCTACCCCTGCCCCCTTTCCCACCACCCTGCCCCAAAAACTAACACACTACCAACACGTTCGCTTGTTTATTTTTGCTGCTGGCATTCGCTCTCCTCTAATTTCTGTTGCTCTGCAGTTTATAAAAGAGTTAAAAAAAAAAAAAAAAATAGAAGTAGAAAAAAAATAACGCAATACACTCAGAGGAAGTGGTGCGAAAAGAGCAGACGCAAATATTGAAAGGATTTGTAATTGTATTAGAAAAAGCAGAGAACAAAAATTCTTAGCAGGTCATTAAGTGTACATTTTTGCATAAATGGTGAGCGAAAGAAAAAATGGACAACTGCTAAAAGAAAGAAGTCCATTAAACAACTTTTGTGTCTTGAAAGCATTTGTAGAAAATGCATTATCATTAGTTATCATAACTTCAGGTCAAAGAATGAAAATAAACTATTTTTACTTAATAGATCTTCAAATTTAGTTTTATTTAAGCCGAAAAATACTTAATCTCTTACTTTGTTTCTTGAAAAAACCCAATTCAAATGTGATTTTCGCATAATTTTATCAACTGTAGTTAAAAGCGCATTCGCCAGCCGTTTAATCGTCTTTAAAATGGTCATTTTTTTCGTTGAGTATAAGCTGCTTTTTTCTCGATTCTCTTTTTTGCTTTTAACAATTTTGTGCCCCATCTTCTATTCTATTTTGTTATTTACGAGATGGCAGCAACAACGGCAGCAGCAGCTCCTTCAGTTTAAAGCTCATCAAGCTTGTGGAGCATTAAATTTCGCTGTTCGCAAAATAGTTTCGCATTTTTATAACTCAATTAAGACGCCCAGTTCAAAGCCAATTAAAATGAGCAGACAGCTAGCTGATTAACCTTGTTACACACACACTTTTCTATGTATATTTTGCTTGGTTGCTTGCCAGCAAGTGTGCAATGGACAGGCTTTAAGCCATAGCCCAAGTGACCGTCGTCAGGTCACGTTGTCATCGTTGTCGTCGTTGGCGTCGTTATCGTCGCCGGGCGTAATGGTAATTGTGCGAGTGCGATTGCGAGTGCAGTGCAATGACGTCATTCGCACAATGTTACGCCCACACAACATTCGACGGCATCGCCGCAGCAGCAGCAGCAGCAGCAGCAAACGTTGGCACGGTAATTGTGTACACTGCACCACGCTTCGGTTGGCAATATTGTTATGACCAAAAACCAGGTCACAAAGGACTTTTCCACAACACTACCCCACTTTTACAGCCCAGCCAGCCAGTCAGCCAGTCAGCTAGCCAGCTAGCCAGCCAGGCAGTGAGCCCTTTTCTCTTTTCTCTCCACGACTGTTGTTATCGTTTTTCTTGGCCTCAACTTTCAGCGCCAACGCGCGCGCATATTTTATTTGATTTATATTTATACACAAAAAAAAAGAAGCAAAAAACCCCCCGCGGGGCAAACTAAAGAAGAGAAAAAATGCATAATTTTTGGTAAATTTGCCTACTTTAAGAATTTGTGCAGGAGAAGATTCTTTCGCAATACTGCAGCAAAGTCAGCTGCCAAGTGAAGATTTCTCAGCACTTTTGCTACTATTTTGCATTTAATATTTATGCCATATATTTTGCTTGCTTCTCGAACTTGTGCTTAACCATCGTCTCCTCTTTTTGCCTTTGTGTGTATGTGTGTGTGTGTGTGTACTTTGCAGGCATGCATCAAACTCAAAGCGCTGCTCAACTGCTCAACTCGTTGCGACTTGGCGACTTGGCTCAATCCCTGACCAGGCCCAGCACGGCCATGGGCTGCTGAATAATTGATGCAGTTTTGGTAAGTGCATTTTGAAAGACTCTACATCTCTCTGTGTCTCTTCCTTACTTCACTTCTTTAGTTCTTTACATCTTTGGGTTGCTCAAATCGCTTGGCATTTCATTTAAATGCATGCCAGAATCTCTCTCGCTCGCCAGAGCCTGACAAATGAAGTGTTCGACTGCATGGGGGGTGTGTGTGTGTGTGTGTGACACGGGTGGGGACGCGGTGGGCGTGGCAAAATCCTCATGCATAAACCAATACGCGCTGCTTGGACGAGAACACAGGCAGCATTTACGCGCCGGATGCGGAAATTGTACAACAACAATGGACAGCAAAATAGCATCGAGGCCATCGAGGAAAAAATGGCGTTAACAGCACCTTCACACACAGCTACAAACAAACACACACACACACACACACACACACACACAAACAAATGGGAGACAAGAACTCGCATTTCCACACATATTGTCCACTATTTTCACACATTTGTATGGCCATTTCAGGGTAGGGGGGGTTGGGTGTAGCTGTAAAGCGAAGATTGGTGGCCATTATTTTGGGTCAACCTTTGGCCATCTCTTTCACACACACAGCTATTGCTGTTTCGCCGTTTGATAGTGTTTGCCGATGGCATCATCAACTTTACCATTAAGTTTGCAACCCAAAAAAAAGAAACAAAAAATGGCTCATGATTATGCAAATGCGTTCGAACGAGTATATTAAAGTTTAACACAAGTACTTGACAAAAGAGTACGACAAAAAGTAGAATCAGATATTTAGAACCGTTGTTCGTGATTTAAGGCGTATTAATTGGTGAGAATATTACGTATACGCCGAGAGCTAAAATATTAAAGAGCATGTACAGTAAATCCAATTTGAGATTGAAGTAATTTATTTTTAACACAAAACCACAATGGCAAAGATGTCTTAAAATAACGTATTTTGTGGCTTTGAACTTTAATGAAAAAGAATACAGTTATAGAAACCACAATTTCTTACCGGCTTTCAGTTTAATTTTCTATTCTCAGTGTTGATGCAAATGTCAAATTGCTGAAGTGTGCGTAGAGAAGAAGTTTGCTCTTCATTAAGCTTATGGCTGTAAGTGTATTTGGTAGTTCGTAAAGTGAACTTTGGCTTTAGCGTTGTTTATGTATGCATTTGCTAGCTTTATCTTAATGCTGTCTAGATACAAAATTTTCATCGCTTTTGCCCTGTTCTCTTGTTCACATTGGTCACACTCTGTGTTCAGAGCTTGCTGTTGTTGTAACAAAAGCTTATTGCTGTAACTGCTGTTGCTGTTGTTGTTGTTGTTGTTGTGGCACACTGCTTATCCTTATCCACAACATTGTCGTCTTTCGTTGCTGTTGTTGCCTACGTTGTCATCGTCTTTGCCATTCGCTTTTGCGCTGCTTTTCCGCTCGTCGTTTGTTTTGTCATTCAATTCAATGAGGCTAATGTCCGTTGAGTTTTGCACCGCACCTACAGCTACAGAAGATATAGCCAGTTCAGTACGGCTGTTGTTGTTGTTGTTGTTGTTGTTATTGCCCTGTCTGGTCTGGTTTGTTCTGTTGGCTCTTGTGCGTCCATTGCTTCCCATGTTGCTGTTGAAGTGCCATTAAGTTTAGTTGTCACTTAGCCTCTTTGCTTTTATATGGCCCGCTGCTGTCTACAGTTCGTGCCTTGTTGTTGTTGTTGTTGTTGTTATCCTTTTGGCTTGAGCGTCTTAAGCGCCTAATACCATGGCCATAAAAATGTCCAACAAATGCTTTAAAGTGTGCCAGCCAAACAGAGACACAGACCCAAGTCAACTCAATTCTCCAGACAAGCAGACAAGCAGACAAACAGACAAACAGACGAGACGACAGATGACTCGAATTTAGACAAAGCTAACAAACGCTGACTCAAAACTCAAAGTCTAAGTAGCTTCTGCTGCTGCTGCCTGTTTCTGCTGTTTTCTCTTATCACAATGGTTTGTCGGCTTGTTTTTCATTGATCGTTTTGCGTGTTTGTCTTTAGTCTCGTTTGATTTTCAGCTTTTGAGCGTTTAACTCGTTTTTTATTTTGATTTTTATGCTCAGCTTTTGGACAGCCTGAAATTGCGTGTTAATTTTCACACAAACAGCAGCCGGACAGCAGGGACACAGGACAGAGGACAGAGGACACAGATACGAGGCCGCATTTGTAGCGTGTTCTGTTTGTGCTTTGCGGTTTTCATTTAAGCCAACCGACAACAGTTCCTCCCCCTTAAAATGCCTGCTACTTGTGTGAGTCTCGTTCTCGTTCTTGTTCTCTCTTCGTTTCTCTTTGGCGTGTTTGCGTACTCGGAACTCGTTTAAATATTTGCATTTTTATTGTAGAACAGGAACACGTTGCGCCTTTTTGGTTCATTAGCAGTAGGCAGGCAGAGCGCTCTGGTTGACCAAAATCTGATGGGGTTATACATACATATATACTATATGCTATACAGTGTGTGTTTGTGCCCAAAAAACTTTCGTCTAAATGAAGAACAAGCCATTCAATTAACTTTGCCAAACGCGTTGCCGGAAAATGAAACTTGCAGCGTAAAATGCAAAAACTAAAAAAAAAAAAAAAACACAAAGTTTTGCCCAAAAACTTTTCGATCGACTTTCCGCCCTGTACTCGATGAATTTTCATTACGCTGCATATATTTTTTTCGGCAATCATGTAAACAAGCCACGCCAATTTTCAACTCCCAGCAAAAAGAAAAGAGCGCAAAATTTAATGTTTACTTAAAAAACATGTCAAAAAAAAGACGGAAAGGAAAGGAAACTCCTTTGAAACACTTTACACTTTAATGTTGTGCGCCCCGGAAAATGCATTAAAAATGCAGATAAAGTCGGGAAAGCAGGAAAGCAGGCAGTCCGCCACAGTCATGTGCAAATTTCGACTTGTCAATTTATGATTATGGCACCTCATGAACCGAAGTAAAATGTAAATTATACGCCAGACCAACCAAATGAAAACTCAAGCGAATAACAAGCTAAAATGCTGTGTCTGAGTAAGTGTGTGTGTGTGTGTGTGTGTGTGTGTGTGTGTGTAGTGTGCGGGCTGCCAATTTAAAATTTAGTTTTTATTGTTGTTGCTTGTGGTAGTTGGCAGAATGACTTCTTACTTCTGGCCCACCTCACCAGCCTGCCTTGTTACATTTAACGCTTTTTAACGCTGAATTGACTACACACACACACACACACACACACACACTCGCTCACCTGTTTAGCTGTTATGTAAATGAGAATAAGCCGCTTGCTGCTCGTTGCTCCTTTCCCAAAAATTCGTTCGTTCGACAGTCGGGCGCAGGTGCATTGAAATAGTTACTTAGTAGTACGTTACGTATACGACATGCTGTACACCGAAATCACATGGAGCGGAGTAAATTCAATGGCAGTCCAGAGTCATCAAGCCGGCTCTAACAAACTGTCAATTTGGTTGCATGTTCAGTTGATGTTCTTGTTGTTGTTGTTGTTGTTGTTGCCATAATACACTTTAAACAAACTTGTTGTGCTCGCTTCGAGCACATTTGAAAATGTATTTAAAAATAAAATTTAAGCCCTGCAGTCATTTTTAAATTACATACATATATACCTTTTGCAATAGTTCTATCTAAATTTTTATTTATTTTATTTGTTGCCATGGGCAATGAATATAAAAATATACAAAGCACAGAGTTGTTGGAAATAGAAATTGATATGCGATGGAAAATGAAATGAATTTTAATTAAAATTGTGGAAAAATGAACTATTGAACTTGTTATATTGATTATCAAATACTGTGGAGGTTGTAAGAGAATATATATTTAGAACAAAAACAGCATTCAGCTTTGGCTGGTCAAAAATTGTAAGTTCCATTAAATTCTAAAGAGTTTCACTTAATCTACACAAAGGAGTGATAATCCCAGTGTTTCACAATGGCAAAATTTTTAAAAATTAATTCATTGCTAGAAACGAGACTCATTGAACCCTTTGCAGGTTTCGATTTCCAATTTGATGCTTACATTTTACAATTTCGAGCAGCAGCAGCCTATTCGTAGAAGCTGTCTAAATTCCAGTTTTGGAGTACAAACACTTACAATCACCCCAAAACATTCGAAACAATGCCAAAATGGAGTTGGCTAGTGGTTGTTGTTGTTGTTGTTGCTGCTGGGCGGCGGAAATGTAAATGAATCTGATTGTGAGCTTCTATGGCTACACACATACTTACCTGTTTGCAAGTGTGTGTGTGTGTGTGTGGGGGGTATAAAATTTGATTGTGATTGAAAAGTGTAGCCTACTTTCGGGCGGGTGCATATAAAATGCATGTAATCAAGCGAAATGGCAATGTACGCCGAAACGATGGGCGAATGGGGATAGGATAGGGGAAGGGGAGTGGGCGGCACTGCAGTAGCAACATTGCACTTACATTTGCATTTGGTTGCTAACGTGACCACGCCCAGACGCCCACACTTACCCATATACACAATAATTGAAATTTGATTTGATTAGTTTGGATTTGGATTTTATGCGGGCTGCTGTTGTTGCACTTTCCACATTACATGCATGTGTGTGAGTACGTGCTTTGTGTGTATTATAGATTATTAAAATGACATATTAATATCATTTTTGCGTGTTTAATTACGACGCCTTTACCAAATCCCTTTATAATTAAGTCGCTTTTGAATTGAGCGTTAAAATTATTCTTTTTGTTTTTGTTCGTTTCACTCATTTAACAATTAATGAAATGCGCAGGGGCGTCCATATAATTGAGCTATTTGGTTTTCATAATTGAAATTTTACGCAGACAATTCAATAATAATTACTTCGAGACAAAATGTGAGAGCGAGTTGGAAGGCTTTGTGTCCAGGGCAACTCCTGCGGCGTCGCTCAGCGGCATGTAAAAAATTTAATTAAGTAACTTATTGTTATTATTTGCATTCCCGTTTTTGTCACCGCGCTGCTGTTGTTGCTGTTGTTGCTGTTGCTGGTCTTTGTCCATGGGGCAAGATAATTCGTTGCATATTTCTGTCCCTTTTGTTTTGTGCGTTGCTGTAATTAAATAAATATTTGCACAACCAAGAAAATAAGTTAAATTTATATTAAAAAAAAAAACATTTATTAAATTGTCAATATTGTAAAGAACTTGAGTGGTTCGAGTGGGTGGCGGCGGAGGCCAGAGAGCTGAATTGATGATGGTCACCATATTGATAAACAGTAAATGGAAGATTGGTAAATGATGAAAAATGCGCTGCACTTTCCGCACCTTGCTGTGTGACCAAGTGGAAAAGGAAAATAAGGCAAAGCGCGCGAGAGAGAGAGAGAGATGAAGAAAATGAAAGAAGCCAACGCACAAATATTGTCGAGGAATTTTCTTTTATATGAATTATGACTTCAGTTGTCGCAGGACGCTGGGCGTAGGACGAAGGGGGGCGGAGCAAGAGGAAAGGTGATGCTGCTGCTGGCAAAGGAAGGAAGTCAGTGGCGTGCATTGTGCAAAAAAAAAGCAAAAGAAGAAGAAGAGGGAGAATGGAACGTAAAATTCAAAGAGGATTGATTGTAAGCATAAAAGTAATAAATAGTTCTTCAGTTTGTTTAAGCTCCTTACAAAAGACAAGCTGTACAATTTTAAACAAAATGCTATAGTGGACAGTTTTCGATGCTTACTTAATATGTACATATTTATTTCGTTATTTACATAGATTGATACTCTTTTGATATGCTCTCAACTATTTAAATGCGCTTATCATTTATGGACTTGACCTTTTTTTGTTCTTATGCTAATATATGCTTGCCAAGGTTCAGGCAAACTCCGGCAACTTTACAAATGAGTCTAAGCTCTTTTCACAGCCCATCTTTGTTTTTTCTTTCTCATTCTAAGCAATTCCAATTTCTGTTTCTTTGTCCTGCAACAATTTTCACTTTCTTTGGCATTCTACTTTATGCAAGATATGCAAATTCCTGAGTTACCCAATGCCAATTCTTCTCACCCTACCACATACTCACACACACACACACAGGCACATACTCTTATCTCACTTTTGTTCCCGCTCTTCTCCCCTCTGTGAGATCTCCACCACTGCCAATTTTTATTTTTTATATTTGTTTTGCGTTCTTGGCAGCCTCTTTGCAGTTGGTTTTTCTGCTGATGTTGCAATACTCTAACGGGGGAGTACTTTAAATAAGAGAATGCTTAACAGTCAAAAGAGCTTGATCTCTAAAAATAAATTGTTTTTATAGTCAAGTCAAATAAAGTTGAGTTATACTTAATTCAAGTGGTTTTAAACTTGTTTCAAGTACAGTTTAACTCGCCTTAGGAGTCTTTTCTTTCATTTCAAAACTATTTGTTTTTTGTTAAAGTAATCTTTAATTATTTTAGGTACCTTAATTTAAAATGAGCAAATTTTAACTTTAGAATGACTTGCACTTTCACATCATCTTGAATCCTACCTTTTTGCCCTTTACCCCAAAACAATTTGTCGCAAATCGAAATTTGTTAGCTTTTTAGCTGCTGTAGTTAAGATAGAAACAACAAATTGCGATTATGTAATGGATTTTTTTGGTGTTAATCACAAATAACTTTTGTTTTTCGGCAGCTTGGTTAGGGGATATTAGAGTCTCGGTGCTGCAGCAATATCTTTTATTTTTGCTGCTGCTGCTTTCTTTACTGACAACATAATAATAAGTTTTCCCTGCTGCTGGCCCTTTTTTGTTGCTGCTGCTGCTGTTGCTGTTGTTGTTGTTGTTGTTGTTCTTTGTATTGCGGAAAACACTTTCAAAGGGCAACCTGCAGCTGCCGTTTGTTGTAGTTATGCTTGTATAGTTGTTCTTGCTGCTGCCACTGCGGTATTGAGCGCAAAAGTTTACTGAACGCAGCAGCGAAAAGAAGAAAAAAAAAAAAAAGATGAAGAAAATATTACGCACACACACACGTGCCGGCCATAAGGACATGCATGCATGTGTGTGTTTGCTTGTGTGTGTTTGCTTGTGTGTAACTTGTACTATTTACGCCGCCTTCGCTGCTGTCGACTCCTTTGGCGCTTTATGGCGGTAACGGCGACCGTTTCGCAGCGTGTCCTTACACACACTTTAAATTATTTATTTTTACACTTTGCTGTAACACATTTTAAGCTGTGTGTGTGTGTGTGCGTGTGTGTGCGCGTGTGTGTGTTGTTGTTTAATACACTTGACAGGCAACGGTATGCAGGTTTCGGCCTACGCCAACAACTACCAAACAAGAAGAAGAAGAGCAAGAAGAAGGAGACTAAGAACAGGGACCGCTCTTAATATTTGCACATGTTTGCCCTCTCTCAGCTCTCTCTCTCGTACTAGCTCTCTCTCTTTCGCTCTTTTGCTGACTGGCTTTTCTTTTCAGAACTTGTAAATTATTTGCCTTTTGCCTTATATTCCTTACACACACACACACACACACACACACATACACATGCGAGCGCACAAATTGTCTTGAGTTTATGTGTTAAACTTTACATCTCATGTTTGGCCGTGGAAGGACTTGTTCTGGTTCTGGTTTTGCGGGCACTGGTTCAGTGTGTGTGTGTGTGTGTGTGTGTTGGCCATTGTAGTATGCGGCCTTGTGGGCGTCATTGTGGCTGTGGCCTGTAAGCGCGCCTGCATGGCATGTAAATGATATCGTTCCTTCTGGCCACGTCCACACACACACACACACACACACACACACACACACATGCTCAGAACTATACACATTGATGTCCTTGTCGTGCTTGCTCACGTCAGCAGCGGCGACGTCGCTTTTATTGCTCGCCTTTTGTTGAAGCTGCCTGCTTGCCGCCGTTAAACAAATGAACAACATAAATAATTGCAAAAGCATACACACACACACACACACACACACTCATATAATCGCACACGTATGTAGTATATGTATGCAAAGTGGGGTAAATCGCAGCGTTTGCTGCATACTTAAAGGCGCTGCACGCGCCAACAAACAAATCTGTTGAGCTTGAGCTTGAGCTTGAGCTGCTGCCTGCCTGCCTGCCTCCTGCTTGCCTTCCTCCATTTCGAAGCAAGATTAATGGGCAATGGACTGTAAGCTATTCAAAGTCAGCTGCCAATGCAAAATTCCTCATCTGTGGCATCTAGAGCAGCGCCACCACCAGCAGCAACAATTACAATATTGAAGCAAGCAGCAGCAACAACAGCATCAACAACAAGAACACCTAATTACTTATTTGCTGCAATCCATAAGCGCGCCGCATTCGCATTCTCAACGAGCACCTCAGTTACCATTATTCCGCCACTCGAATCACTCAGCTAATTGCCGCAATACGCTCAACAGCCACTAAGCTGTCTCAACAATCTACTCATCCACCGAGCATTGAGCAGCTGTTGCTGTTGTTGTTGTTGTTGCTGCCGTAGCTGTTAATTGTCGCTGCCTGATAACAGGAATTTGCTTTGCGGCTAACTAATTGCATTGTATGCATTTATGTATGTGTTGGTATGTACTACAGCTCGATACAAATGCGATAACATTAAGTAGCTTGTCTTGAACGACGCCGCTAACGCAACCATCACAACTACAACTAGTACTACTAAGTAATTCCAAATTCGTGCCAACAATCAAAATTGAGTAAATAAGTGAGCAAATTCCAAAGCGAGAGCGAGAGACAGAGATAGAGAGGGACACTTGAAAAAAGCACTCAACACCTCTGCTGCAGTCAGGCATTCAACGTCAGCAGCAGTCACCATTTACCATTTACCGTTCACTATTCACCATTCAGCATTCAGCGCTCAGTGTTCAGCGCTCAGTTTTCGGCATTCAAATTATGTTCGCTCAGCTGTGAAAGCCAAAAGCTGTCGCTATGTAAATTTTGAAGGTTCAAATGGAAAACCAAAACTAAAGTGGTTTTATTCTTTCTTTTTTTTATAGCACTGACCTTGCCGACGGGGGTTGGCATTTAGAATGGTTGTCCTACTTATAAAACGACACTGTCACAAAGATTAATAATGTGTACGTTGACATATCTTTAGACATTTTCAGCATGACGAAACAAATCGTTAAGATAACTACACAGATAGCCCTTAGACGTATTTACAAATTAATGAGAATGCTATTTCTAAGAACTTCTGTTGTGGCAGAACAGGTTCTAAGTAAGCTTAGAAATATATTAATAGATTTTTAATAGCCACGTTATACCACACAAATTACACAACTAGAGATTGTTAATTATTTATTTACATTACATACAATGCGGGAACTAATCACTTATTATTTTATAGTGGATTTGCACTTCGTCTCGATTTCTATTAATTCACTGTTAATTTTATATTTCTGTTTTGTTTCTCGAATTTCGTAGCTGTATCAAAATCAACAACAACAAGAATTTACAGCTCCGGTCTGGCAGGTTTTTTCTATTCGTTTCCCACACCTGTCCGTGCACCGGCTTCACTCTCACACTCTCTTTTTCATCTCTCTCAACGTCTCACTCACTTTTAACGGCTGATCTGCCACGGTGACGTTCAGTCCGATCGTGAACTTCGCTCGTGCCAGTTTATTTGTCGTGTGCTGCGAATCGCTTTCGCTCTCTATCTCTGCTAACTAAGTTGTGTTTTAGTTGTGACTTGGCTTTTTTCTATATCACATTGCCAGAAAGTCGCTTAGTAGTGAATTGTTTAATGTTCGTTGTTATCAAGCTTTAACAACACCAATTTCGTGTCTCGAGTGTGTTATAAAGTATAATTAAGTACGTGCATGAGCTGTATATCAACTTAACACATTTAAATCAATACCAAAAACAAAAAATTGCCGCATTGGTTTTTTTATCATTGTTGTTCTTATTGTTTTTTGTTCAAGAAACATAAATTAATATAAATTCATGCCAGGTTCGTTTTTGATAGCATTAATCTTTTTCCATTCCACTTTTTCCTCTCGCTGCTGTCTCATTCATTCCTGCTCTCTCTGACTGTCAAGATACAAAGCCCAAGACATGGAGAGCAAGCAACAAGAATAACAACAACAAAAGCAACAACATGACATGATAAAGCAATAAGCGAAAATTGCAACAAGTTTTCGCCTGTTCAGTTTGACGCAGTTCAGCGCAGTTCGACGCTTTAAAACAATTGGATTGAAAATTAATTTTAAACAAAAATAAAAACAAAAATCCGCATGCCGTTCATGCAACTGTGACAAGCAACAGCAGCAACAGCAACAGCAACGCCAGCAACAACCTCAACTCAATTAAAACGTTCAATGAATGGCGAAAAAAATTACATATACTATATAAATATACAAAAAAAATAGCAACAACAATGAAGTTGCTTACCTCTCCATAAAAATATATAGCAGTTTTTTTTTTTTTCACTCACGACTCTTACATTTTATTTATTGTGATTATTTTGTTATTTATTAACTGCTGTTGTTGTTGTTGTTGTTATTCTTTGTGATGGCGGCACTTATTCATTTGAATTGTTGTTTTTATTGAATAATGTTATTTTTTCTTTGTTGTTGTGCTGCATTTATTGTTAGCGGCAATTTGCTGTTTATGATTTTTATGGCACTTCCACGCGACTAAACAAATTCCATAAAATTTACCATTAAAAACCTATCACAATACGTTGAAACTATTATTTTTCATTTTGAATTTATTAAACGACAAGAAAGTGAACGAAATTGCAAAAATTTATGTTTCATTTGCATCAAAATTGAAATTTAAGACTTTAATGCGGCTTAATTAAAAACGTGAAAGAAATTTTCCATTCTGGTAATAGTGAGAAACTCTTTAGTCAATACAATAGAATGAATACTGCCAATAATTATATAACGTTCTATAAAAAGTGGTTGTTAGTGAAAAATTTCCATTCGAATAGTTTTCCACTTGTCACGTAATTTGAAAATTCACACACACACACACAAACACACCTCTGTGTAACCTTAGCCTGTCAATCAACGTGTAACCCAAGCAGCTCAAAACTCAAAGCTTGAACAACTAAAAACCAACACCGCATTAACCAGGCCTTCTAATTTATAGCTAACCGTCATATTTCTTAACGTGTAAAGCTATCCCAAAACTTTTACCCTCCAACGCCGCTCTGCTAAAAGTCAAATTTGATGTCTATTTTTAGGGGAGCAACATGTACAAAATTTCGTGTAGCCTAGTGCGCGGGGGGTGTCCGGGCGGAGGGGTGTCTAGTTGAGCGCTGCTTTTGTTAATTATCCGGCATGAATTTGATAGTTTTCATCAAAAGGTAACGCACGCAAAATTCAAATGAACTTCAATATGCAAATGTGTAAAAGTGGAAAATGTGGAAATGTGAAAATTTTGTGCAAATTTGTTGTTGTTGTTGTTGTTTGCACTTCAATCGAAATGCCGCAAATTAGTAATGTTGCCGCTCTCTGTGTGTCGTACTATCTCGCCCCCTCTCTCCCCTCCACTCACTGTGCATACCTATTAATTTGTGATAGCGCGCTGCTCAGGTTTACAGTTTATAGACACCAATTAGCAGCCCGGAACTGTCGTCTATCTCGAACTTTTCAAAGTGGAAATTGGCAAAAATTGAATATGGAAATGGAAAATAGTGAAAACAAATAAAGCTTTGGTTCGAATCTGCGGCTGTTGCGGCGCATATGAAATTATCCTAGTTGAGGGTTGCAAACATTATTGTCAGCTTGAGTGACGTCTCTCTCCCTCTCCTCTCTCTCTCTCTATGGGGTAAGCAATATGATGCCTGCAACTTGGCGTTGGATCTGGCTGTGGCGCTGGCTAATGATGCGCATGATGTGCTTCATTGTCAGCATCATCAACAACATCATGATGTTGCTGCATGTGGCAGCCAACGTCAACTTCATCTTAATCAGCCGCAGTCGACTTTGTTGCACATGCAACAACATGGCACAAGCTGCTGCTGCTTGTGGCAGAGACGGCCTGCTGTGCCTGCACTGCATGAAATTAATATAAATCGCGGCAATGCATTTAAGCCGCATTTAGCCGATTTGCCAGCTTTATCCATAGCTAAAGCGTGCTCTCCTTTCTCTCTCTTTTTCTCTGTTTATTGTGTGATTTTTATTTATTGTTCCGTTTTTTTTTTTTTGCGGTCGTGCGGTTATTAAAATGCCGCTAGCAATTTGTAATCATTAGATGTGGCTGGGTTCGCTGAGCAGGGGGTGGAGGGGTAAGGTGGTGGCAATTTAACGTCACTCTTGCTTGCCTTTGGCTCCATTTTGTTTGTACACTTTGGCGCAGAGGCTGACAAAAGTCGCTGCTGACAACAACTAAAATATCCCCATGCAGTTATGCAAATCTAACAAAAAACACACACAAACACACACACACACACAGACTGCCATTTTGACGTTCAACCTTCCTTCCGGCTTCTTCTGCTTCTGCTTCTTCTTCTTTTAGCCAACAATGTCATCGTTGTTTTCGTTGTTGTTGTCGTGGTAGAATTTAAGTGGCCACTTGACTAAATTAATATGACACTGCTGCAAGTGCTGCTCAGCACTTGTCTTTGCTTAACACCACCCCCAGCCCCTGCCTCTCTCTCTCGCCCCTCTTTTGGCCAGCAATATGAATAATTATGACGTCAAACTGTCAGTTGATTTGCATGCTCCCCAAACTCAACTCAACTCAACTCAACTCGGCAGTTGACAGTTGCCAAAGACTGTTCAAATAGTGTCAATAAGCAAAAACTTGACAAAATTTGGCATGCACAAAATTTTGTTGCAAGCAGCACTGACAATCGATAAAATATTTTCCACAAAGTGTTTAGAATATCTAATTGCAGTTGGGTGTGTACTTTGTCCTTTGCGCTTTGTGTGTGTGTGTGTGTTTAAATGAATAAGCAACAAATGAAGCAATTAAATTGCTTGGCTCATATATTATTTACTTAATTCGACAGATTTCTGAACAATTTTGCTCGCTCTATTGACTTTAAATTACATGATATGCTGAAACTTGAAACCTATTTTGAGTAATTTGAGGCGAATAAACGCATTCAATGATTAAAGGGTTTAAATTGGGTTGATAAGATTATAAATATCGAATTTAATTACTCTTGCAATTTTAAATGATTGGTTCTTTAAGTTTGTTCTATAAATTTGCATTAACACAACAAGTTTATATAAACATGTTTCACAATCTGTGCAACAAGAAAAGGTTGCCACAATTGCTGCTAGTTAACGCCTCGCACGTTGCCACATCTCTAATGTCTGCTTGGGCCATAAGCGAGAATGTCACTACTAAAAATCCCAACTGTTTGCAGCTTGTCTCCCCTTGTTTTTCTCTCTCTCTACTCTTTTATTTTTATTTTCTATTTTTTTTTTTTTTTTCTTTGCTTTTTGCTCGTTTTTGCTGCAGCACATGTCACACTTGGCTCGCAGTTTTGTGGCCTGGCCAGGGCTATGAAAATAACCATAAGGCAATTGCCCAGGCGGTTTTGCAGCCTCCACCCCTCTTGCCACCCACCCCCCCCCACCCGCTCTACCACTCCCTAGTGTTTGTGGCACTCATAAGCCTTGAATGCTAAATGTCAAAGTTACTCCTTGGCGTAACATTCGACACATTGGGGCGTTGAGGTGTGTGTGTGTGTGTGTGTGTGTGTGTGTGTGTTTGTAATGGATGCCTGCTTAGCACCCCCCACACCCCCCTTAGCCTCTGACTAGTGCCTCATCATCATCCCATCTGCCAGCTTGCGGAGCCTGCCTGGTTGCCTTTGGATTACATTACACTAAGTTCTGTGCAAACACAGTTGGCGCAGTTCATTAACATGTTACATGGACACGGAGAGACCCCAGGCCGAACGAAGCGCCTATGTGTCAGTCAGCAGGAGCCAAAAGAGTCAGAGTTCGAGTCGAGTCGAGTCGAGTCGAGTTTAGTTCGGAGGAGCTCCTACTCTGCTCTACTTTAGATGGAGAGACTCTTTGGGGTTTGTTTGTTTCTGCGAATGTATGCGTAAGCACAATATGCATGAAAGTCGCTCTCTCTCTCTCCTCTCTCTCTCTCTCTCTCTATGTATGCTTTATGCCTTTTAATACACGCCCAGCTCACGCCCACTCAAAACGCTCGACGCTGATGCGGAAGTGTTGCCCGGGCGCCCACTTCAAACAACTAGAGCGACTCAAAGCCCAAAGCTTTAGATATGGCTACCATATGAATATGAAAATGAATATACATATATATACGTTTACACATGTATGATTACACTTGGATGTTTAAGGGCATGTTCGTATGTGTGTGTGTGTGTGTGTGTATGGGTTTTGGCCTAAGCTGCGCATTAAATGTAAAATATAAATAATTAACAGCAGACTGAGACGCTGAAAGCCGAGGCTGTCGAACGCAAAACCAAAAACAAAACACACTGTCTGCGGTTAGCAGCTCTCGTTACAATTGCCAACCACCCAACCACCCAGCCACCCAACCACCCAACCACCCACATCAAAACGTGAGGCAGTCTTCTCTAATTAGGCGCACTTTAAGTGCATTCGTGTGGCTAATCAATGGGGCTATAGCATAGAGAGTATATATGTAGAGAAGGGTTGAGGTAACCGATCTCCAGTTAATTTACAGTTTTAATGCGTTTTCGACTTTTGTGGCTAGTGTGTGTATGCCTGTGTGTGTGTGTGTGTGTGCTGTGCAGCAAAGTAGTTTCCGAGTCGCAAAACAAGCCAGGCACAAACAACAAACAAACAAGCAAATAAGCTAAAATAGAGAAAGCGAGAGAAAGAAGGGTGAGTGAGAGAAGGAGGGGGTGGGGTGTTGACTGGCAGACAGATGGGCATTGGCAACAAGCGGAGGCTAATTCATTTGTTGGCTTCCGTGCACAAAACCAGCAGCCGTTGCATACTTTGCGGCGCAAACAAAAACCCAAGAGAAAGAGTTAGGCAGCTAGCTAGCTAGCCAGCCACACACATGGCCACAATCGCAGTAACCGTTGCAGTCAGCATCCTCTTACACACACACACACACACACACGTCAATGAGCTCTGCTCTGCCAAGCCCAAAAAACAAAAACCAAAAAACTGCATACACATACATGTAGAGAGAGAGAGAGAGAGAGAGAGAGAGCAGTTGTAGCCCCATTCCCATGACTATTTTCGGCAGAGAGGTAAAGAGGCAAAGAGGCAGTCAGAGCAATTCATTTTAATGAATCCATCCACATGCAGACGAAGGCCAGGACAGGACAGGACAGGACAGACCCTACCTACCATATATGTATGCTAGAGAGAGCCTCGTCAGAGGAGCAACTGATTGTATCAACTTCCTAAGTGGATTTTGCAGTCCAACTGGCATTACGCCTCTTGGCCGCAGGTAATTTCGTATGAATGAAAAGCAAAAGTCTCTGCACACGGGCCACAACACAGCCAGCCAGCCAGCCAGCCAGCCAGTTTCCCTTTGTCTCACCCTCTTTTCATTCTCATTGTTGCAGTGTAGCCAAGGGCCAAGAGTTGAGGCCAGTGTATGGTAGGTTCCATATTCATGCCAATTTTTGCCTATGCATATGAGCCTCAGCTCTGAGCTAACAGTACTGACATTTCTGGTGGTATTTTTGGGTCGTTTTTCGTTTCGCGTTCTCAACTACTGAACGTTGTCTTTCAATAAACATTCATTCACACTGTCTGTGGCAGGCAGTCGTCCACCTCCCCCTCCTGCTCCTATTCCTTCCTACCCTCTGGGAACAGCCAGTTATGATTTTTGTTTGGCTGTCGAACTTTTTGTTTGACTTTTCTTCAACTCAACTTCAACTCACACTATCGCCCCCATTTCCCTTTCCTTCTGTTTCCCCAACGCACACTCTTTGCGGCTTTTCACACTCATGCATTTTTAAGCGGCATTTTGCAGTTTCCAGTTACTAACACCAAGTTCCGGAGCCCAAGACTACTTTTACTACTAGAGCCATTTTCAGCAAGTCGAAATAGTTTTGTATGCAATTTTTATGATTAGATTTGGGAGTTGTGGCAAATGGAAAAGCGGATTCGAGTCTTGCATTCGAAATGAGCCGCGCTGAGATATTTGACAGACTCAAATCTCCTTGGTACCTGTGTCAGATGGCATCGAAAATAAATGACATGGTCTGTCTCATTGAATGACATGAATAGCCAAATTGAATTACATGATGGAAATAACATTGAAATTGATCAATTCGATAAGTGTCTTGAAGACTATATAGTAAAAAGACTAATGACTATGCTTGTCATAAATCCCAAAGGGACAAAACTAACACAAAAACTGCATTTCAATTAATTTGGACGATGCATATAAAGTTTTCGCAGGTATTGCGCATACGAAATTAGTTGTAACGAATATAACTTGCTGACACCTTTTGCTGCAGCAGTGGCAGCTGCCTCTCTGTGCTAATGGAAGCTGGCTATTAGTTTATAAATTACGTAAACCTTTTGCTGCAGCATCCTAAAATTTAAAAACGCATTTGAAGCGTCCCGAAGGGTGAGAGAGAGAGAGAGAGAGAGAGAGAGAGAAAATTTTTCACTTAGTTTTTTATGCATATAACGTTAAACAGCTTTAGACACTCAACTTGGGGCGGTTTTTATGAGCACACACATTTCTACTCTACTCTAACTGCTTACTTATCTCTGACTCTTTCTATCTCATTGCAGCTCTCTGGTGCACGGCAACGACAGCGGCAACGGCAACTGCAACGACAAACGGCAAAACTAATTTATGGCATTAAAAATGCATATTTTCTAGCAGTGCGTTTGCCAGTTTTTTATCATTTTGCCTAGTGCAAAAGGCAGCAGCAGCCGAAAGCTCTTCCTCTCTTCGTTTGTGTGTGTGTGTGTGTGCAAGAGTGTGTGATTGTGTGTGTGTGTGTGTGTGTATGTGTGAGCTAGTTCGTTTAAATATATATATATATATTTTTTTGCGAAAGTGAAGTTTATGCGATCTGCGAACAGTTCATGCAGCTAAAATTGGATTCGACTGGCACAAAGCAGCATTAAGGAGGCAACTGAGCCTGAAAATTTCTTCAACCAGCCCGCTGCATCCCCATCGTTATCGTCGTCTCCCTCTCTGCCCCATCGCCATAGCCATCGTCATCATCATCATCATTATCGGCAGCAGCAACAGCAGCAACGCATGATAATTCACTGCTTTGGCCCTGGACTGGCAACGAAATGGATTTCCTATGGATAACAGTAAGTATAGATTACTCCTGTAAAATAAATACTCGCACCATGCTGCATACGTAGCTAAAGTTTTCAACTAAAAGTCAAAACTTATTGCCCAACATGTGTGTAAACGTGTGTGTGTGTGCGATTGCCTTACGAACTGGTATTGTGTGCTTAAAAACTGCCAAAAATTAAATATAAATATTTTAATAGCTTTAAAACTTTACCTATATCAATGTTATTACGAGTTTCAAGCGGATTGTGATATATTTTATAACTTTTTACCTCTAAATAAAATACTAAATTTAAGTATTATAAGTTTTCTTTCTTTGTTATTACCAAACTTGATTGATTTTCGATTGAGAATTTAAACTTAAGCGATTAACACATACATTAACAATTCAATTTGATTGAATGAATTGCATATGCAGTCTTTTACGATCTGCTTATGAGCAATGTAAAAAACTCTTTCATGTTTTCATTTTATCGTCAAACGTATCGTATGCGTGATATATGTGTGACAGTCTTCACAATCGCCCCACGCAGTCGAGTAATTTTAATAATGTGCTAAATGTTCGCTCGTTTCGACGAGAGTGCCAGAGATGAAGTATTAAAGCGATGGCCTTCAATATGTTTTGATTGGAATTGCACAGAGTGCTGTGGCTGTTGCGTTTGCAGTGTGTTGACCACGTAGCATAATATTAATCATACGCCGCATGTGCCGGCACACTTAATGAATGTGATTTTAAAAGTACGACGGACGTATGTTGACAAATAAACAGCGCTGATAATACGTGTAAACTTTGGTCCCGTCCAACCAGCAAATAAAATCAACCAACAGCAGAAGGACAGCCTGAATGGGTATGTGTGTGTGTGTGTGTGTGTGAGTGAGAGAGAAGTAAATAGTGGATGACAATGACGGGCGTCGATGTCGAAAACCAATTCACTTTTGCACCCAGCACCCAACCAAGCCTTCATCTTCAAAGCTTCACAGTGTCTGGACAGTGCCACTTCTACTCTCTCTCTGTGTGTGTGTGTGTGTGTGTGTTTCCATCTGTTTTGAGTGCTGATTGACAAGTGTTGCCCACAGACACGTGCTTACATTTGCTGGCTCCATTTGGCGTTGGTCGCCTCTGTTGCATGCTGCGTGCTGCATGCTGCATGCATGCTGCAGTCCATGCTTGCTCGAACTGTAAGCTGTGCATTAAATTTTATATAGCACATATGCAATAATAAAAGACTTTGCGGTTTGGTTTGAGGCACACATCTTCCATTCATACGGCCGTCGCAACAGTAACAATGGCACAATTCAAGTGCATTTGAGCGGCAATCATTTTTGTGGTTAACAAATACAAAAGCCTATTAATGAACACACAACACAACACAACGCAACACACACACACACAATAACTAATAAAGCTGTGGTTGCTTTCAGGTGTATCGATGTGTGTGTATGTGTGTGTGTTGCGGTTGTCTGTGTGCGGCTTTTGTTTCATTTAATCAACGGTGTTTAGTTGACACAAACGCTCAAGACAAAAGCCTTGTATTCTGAACGCATTCTTGCAATTGATTTAACAAAAACAACAACAGCACCAAGAACAACAATTTCTATACACTATTGATACATAACGGCTGCAAACGCAAATTCTATCCCTGGGATACAATACAAACTATGGTAAACTTTCGGCTTAAATCAAACTCTAACATCAAAAACTAAACCAGCGGAACTTTTCATTGTTTCGCACTGTAGAAGTGTGTGTGTGTGTGTGCTTTTGGCGTTGCTGTTGAGCGGGAGCGTTAGTTAATTGAATTTTAAATTATTCTTATCTCAAAAAATGGTTAGTTGCGCTCATGAATAAATCAGTTTTCAATTTTACTTGCTAATTTGATTGGAGACTAACAGCCAGCGAGCAAAGCACGGGAGAGAGGAAATGAGAAAGGATAGAGAATTTTGTTAGCGCATTTGCTCAAGTTTGTAGACAAATCAAAAATTAAGCTAATAAAATGAACTGTCAGCGACTGCAGAAGTTAAGCAATGACTTGTGAAAAGTTATGAAGAAGAAAAACTGTGTAAAGCTATTCATTGCAATTTGTAGAGTGGGTTAGCATCTTATTTAAAAGCTTGCCAAGAATTTTCATAAGCTAAAAACGAGTTAAAATGTGAACGATGCAGACAGCAGGACTAAATTATGCCCAGTAAACAGCAAAAGTTAATTAAATATGAAATATTTATGATTTTACAACTGTTGTAAGCTTTTTATATTGTATGTCAATGTTGAATGTTGAGTATTGAAATTTCGCGTTAACGGGTCGATATTGAGTTGTATCAACCAAGGGTCAATATATATATTTACACACGTACAAACGCAAACACACACGCAATTGTTTGCAAGCGCATAAATCTAATATAAATAATACAAATAGGCACATTGCAATGCCTAAAAGTATGCAATGAAATATGCGCACCAGTCAACAAGCACTCTGACAACCACAAACTCAAACACACACATTGATTGCATAATATTCAATTATTAAAAACTAACAGAGAGCAGAACAAGAAGAAGAAGAAGCAGAAGGGCATCAGCTGCCTGCTCGACTGTCTCGACAGTGTGTGTGTGTGAGGCCACTTTTCATAACTGTTCGGGCAGACGGCGCGCTTGCCGAGGACTTTTGTCAATGGCCAAGTCACACACACACACACATGCTCATAAATGGCTTACTGCAGACACACACACACACATGCATACACTAACGAACTGCTTGCGTCATCAGCATCATCAGAGAATCGTCAGAGAGTTTTGAAGCTGTTTCTGCTGTTGAGGCCTTGGCATGCAGTCAAAACGCAGCACGCTGCCATTTTCCACAACTATTTTTCTATGTCAGGCTAGCTAGTAGCCACTGATGTGTGTGTGTGTGTGTGTGTGTGTGTGTAAGATGACATTTAGAGGGGCTGACTGTAAAGGGGTGATTAGGAGAAGAGTTAAAAAAGAAAAAGACAGAGTCCAGTGAGGCATGCGACTGGATGCAACTAGCACAGAGGCCATTGAATGTCTGTCATCATGGCAAAGGCAAGAGCAAACAAAAAACTTAACCTCAGCACAAATTTAAGCAAATATTTGCATGCCACATGTGGAGACTGAGGCAACTCTTCATGTCCACGATATGACAGAGTCTCTGTCTCACTCTTTCTCTCTTGGTCAGAGAGACTTGACTTCTATTTGGCCTACATGGTCAGGTTTGTCTGCAGCAGCAGCAGCAGCAGCAAGCTCCATTGATGCAATTGAAGCCGGAAGCAGTTTGCAGTGTCAGCAAAGAACTTAACCAGGTGACTGCATCCTGAACACCCACAAAGACACCCCCCAACCCCAACCCAATCCGACTCTTTGTGGTTGTGGTCCATGAGGAGATATGTTGATGCATGCATGATTTTAATCTCTTAAATGCGAAAATGCTTTAATGGCATTCAAGAGAGAGAGTTTTCAACCATTGGATGGCAATGACTGCAGCTAATGACGCGCAAAATGTTTACAAATCATTTTGTCAATAACGGCAACTGGCAATGGAATATACTATATGTGAGTGTGTGTGTGTGTATGTGCCTGATCCTTCCCTTCCATAATTTGCCCACATTTCTTACATTCATCGAGGAGCGGCCATGAAAAGGTCATTAGTGTGTGCGAAAGTGTGTGTGCGACTGTGGCACAAATGGCCATTCAATATGCCATAGAAGGACTCACACACACACACACACACAGACATATGATATGCTTATAGCTAAAGCCAGCAGCCATAACAGCCACATGCTTTTTTCCACAACATTAACGCAAATTGCAAATAATAAAAATTCAAAATACCAAACCGTACAGAAAGCTGCACGTGTTGTGCCATAGTGTGTGTGCATGAGTGTTTGTGTGTGTGTGTGGGTGCTGGTTCAAGTGATGGCCTATGGAATCCATGGCAAACCACAACAAGAAGCTGACTACGAGCACATTTATCGCAGCTAGCGTGGCATTTTTTAAGCCCACCTACAACTCATGTGCTGGGCAACAAACCCAAAAAAAAAAGTAGAACAAAATAAATGCAAAATTCTGCTCTATAAAAAAAGGGTATGCTAAAGTTGCAAAGTGATTGGAAATGGAAACTCATAAAGCTTAAAGTCTTAATACTTTTTTATGAGTATTTTATTGTTTGTCTTTATCAGAGTTTATGCTTAAGACAATTTGATTGTTAGCTTTTAAAGTTTATTTTTCTCCGTTTGCCATCTTGTTTTATGCAAATGGTAAATTCTAAGAGTATTTGGGCTGCGTCTTGCAATACTTTTCTTAACGCTTTGTGAACGTTGCCTTGTGTTGCTGCTCAAGCGAATCAAAATGGAATCTATTTTATGCAAAGGCACGCAACGTGGCCCAAGACCGAGACCTAGACGCAGGTCTAAGCCAAATATAAGTACGAGCCACACATATGCGGCTGCCTGCTTCGCTGCTCCTGTGGTTTTCAATCCTTTACCGTTACCGTGTTTTGTGTGTGTGTGTGTGTGTGTGTGTTTGCCCAGCGAGGCGTTGGCGGGCTAAAAGCTTTGCCTATGCACTCATGCATGCGTGCCGCGCCGTGTCGTGCAGCTGCCTCATGCCTTTTGCCACACACACACAATTTATGTATGTGCGAAATATGGCGCCACATCACAATTTTACCTTTGGGCGCCTTTTCGAATGTGTGTGTGTGTGTGTGCTTGTTGTTGTGGCCACAAAAATATTTAAATGTTTTTTTTTTTTTTTTTGCTATGGTGAAGCTTTTAACGCAAATCTCGTACATTTTTAGCTGGCCACAGTAATGAAATGGCTACCAATGGTGATATATCGATGATCTCGCCGCCAACGTCTTCCATTTCAAACGATCAAGATCCGTTTGGACAGCTGCCACCACTACCACCGCCGTTGCGTTCCACCCAAGTGCTTCAGCCATTGAGCGTATTTCCAGGTGCACAAACAAATCAAACAAACTCAAACTCTTCAAACTTTTTTTCCATGCTATCTTTATCTCTTCGATTGTTTGTTGTTGTTTGCTCGAGTTATTTTCTTCTTTTTATTATCGTTGCTCGTTTTCATTTTTACGTATGTTATCTATAGATTTTATTCGTCTGCACATTTTGCCAAAAACCAATAAAAAAAAAAAAGCAAAAAACATTCATTTGATTTTTCAAGTACTTTTATTGAATTGATGTGTAGATTGGATTTTTGATTTGTTTGCTGACATAATTGCCGCTGTATTTTATACTCGTTGGCTATATATGTTCATATATTATTTCATTTGGACTTCTTCACTGAAAATACCTGCCATACACACACACACCCCACACACACCGCAGTAACACACTCACATTTTTGTTAACTTTGTTTAGCATTTTTCAGCTGCGCCAGCCGCACTCATTCCGACTATCAATCAATCAATCAATCAATCCAATTCCCCTCCAAATGAAATATAATAAAACCAACAACAACAACTACTACAAAATGTCCACCAACAGTCGTCCATTAATTAAATGTCGCTCTTTCTGTCCTCTATCTCTGCTTGCTCTTTGTATTTGCAACTTTTTGACTACATACAAAACAACCAAAAAACCAAAAACATTGTTTTTTTTATTTGTAAACCCCCCAACCAAAAAAAAAAAAACCTAAACTTTTTCAAGTAGCTGTGCTCTGTTTTGATGCTGCCATGTATTTTTTTATATTAGAAAAACATGTATGAACACTGCAGTCGGTTTGTAACCGACTATGTTATACTCTGAAACCTGTTTTAAATACTTTTGGATTGAAAATACTGCAAGAAATATGTGGTTATATTTAGCCCCTACACGAATGCTATTAAAACTTCGATAAGCCAATAAACGGATTGGCAGATTCAGATATCAACCACCATTTTTGGCATTCAGAGTATAACAAGAAATTGAAAAAAAAAAAAAAATTGTATTTCACAGCTGCTTTGTAAACATTTTTTTAACGTTTTTTGGCAGCCGTTACTCATTCCACTTCACTTACTTCTACTACCTTTGTGCTGTCCCATAACTGTCAAATAAATAAAAACGAAAAAAACAAAACAAACTGCTAACAAACTACAACAATTTTGTGCTCTCTTCTTCTATTTATACTTATATATAAAATCCCGGACAACAAAATGAAAATGCTAACAAATCTTGACAAATTACTTACAAATCACATATATATCTATCTCTATTGAACAAATATGCTTTTATGCGTTAATTTTCAATGTAGAGTGAGTATGAAAAAAAAGTAAAACTGCAAAAATACAACAAGAGCCGAGTAGAAACAACAAAAGTTTACTTTTTTCAATATTATTTTTGGCACACTGCCAATGCTTTCTTTTTAGTTAGTTTATTTGTGTTTAAGTTTAAGTTTTTTTAGTTCAAGTTTTAAAACAAGTGTTCAGCGTAATCCTAAAACGATTTTGTTTCCAACATAAATCCTTATGAGCCTGCTCGTTATTCTTCTTGTCGTGTACATATATGCCTTGTTCAGTGTCCAATTTGAGCGAAGATTCTTACGATTATGTTTTTGGTGGTCGACGTAAGACTCCGCCCACAACAACGTCAACACAACTCAAGCTGACCTCGCCGCCAGTGCGCCTGCGACCCGAAGGTGCGTATATCTCTCTTACCTAACAGTCTTTGAACAATAAATAAACAATTGTCTTTTCAAAACAGACGCCTATCGTGGTGAGAATATAAACAACGGCCGTTTCTATCGTCATTCCTTCAGCTATGCCCCGAAGCGACAGCGCCACTCGAACCGTGATGATCGTGATCGAGAGTCTAGATTGAGATGTCATGGCGAGGATGAGGCAACACTGCGCCAATTGCTGCTCGAGTATGTAACAAATGACAAACTGGAATTAACTGTTGTGTTGTTTTTTTTTGGTTGTTTCTTTTGTTGTTTGTGACTGGACATGCAAATGAAATGAACACACAATAATGAACATGCAACACTGCAACGCGGCCACAATAGCATGACGATTTTTTTTGCAGCATGTTGCGTGTTGCCTCATTATGCGTCATTTAATTTGCATGCGCCACAAAATGTCCGCCATAAAGTATTAGCATTTAGTTAGACAAATAAACAGCAATTATTTTGCAAAAACGCATATTTAATTTGAGTTCTACGTAGCTTTTAATTTTTACATTAAATGGCACGCACAAATAATTTAATTTTAATTTATGTATTCGTCTACACCCTCTGTTTAATTTACAATATCAACGCAAAACTTGCGAAATAATTGTGAGTTTGTTTAGTCCTTTAATTGATAGCGCAAACAAAGTTAATTTAACAGCTACTATATCTCTCTTTTTTTTGGCAAATATTTTAACAATTTTACTTCCCTCCCCTCCGTTCATCACAGATTTGCGCAAATTATGTTCATTTAAGTGTCCAGCTCGTGTCCTTAAAATGTCAATTATTCATTGAGGGGGCATTTGTGTGTGTGTGTGTGTGTTGTGTTGTTTTTGTTGCGCAACGCTAAGCCACAAAAGAATTAAAAACTAATAAATAAAAGCACACAACATCAACCCCAAACAACTGCGAGCACATGCGACATTCACCAAAAAAACAATAAAAGAGTTAAGAAATTTGCTGAACAAGAGAAAAAAATGTACAAAAAAAAAAAATGCCAGAACAAAGCAAACAAAAGACAAACATGAATATATATATTAATTAAGCCAAACGTTTTTTGACGCATAACATAAAAAACAAGCGAGCGAGCGAAAGAAAGAGAGAGTAAGAGAAATTGTAAATCTGATAAGCGGCGGATAAAAAATAAAGAGCCAACAAAATGATGGGCACAATGCCACCCAGGTACATATACAAAGCATTCCAAACTATTTAAATTAATAATAATAATAATACGTAATAACAAAGCATAGTAATAATTAACAATCTCGAACATAACGCATACGCCATGTATACATTATTTTTTGTTTGTGTGCATAATATGTTATTTTTCAACCGTGCAAATATTTTAAATTAATGCAAACATATTACATAAACGCTCTCATTGTTTCAACAGACTTTAATTTTATTTTTTTGTATATGTAATTTAGTGTGTGTGTGTGTAAACGGCTAGGCGTTTATAAGTTTAATTAAAAAATGGTTAATTAGCTTCATTCGTTTTGTGTTGTTGCTTTGTTGCTTTGATAAAATTACCACATTGATATTATAATGCAAATGAATTCACTCAAAAAATTCAATCAATTGAGCATAAAAATCATCATATGTAAATGCCAGCCACATCCCATTAAAATTGATTAAATTTCAATTAATTTCGTTTTGATTTAATGCCTAGCACTAGCTAATTACAATCGCTTTTCAAAATTCCATCATAACTATATCGAACTGTCATTTAAGGAAACATTTAACACACATTTTCAATATTGCAAATCAACATTTCAACTAAATGTTCTTGTCATCTACTTTGTGCCCTTACCCCCCAACAAACAATCACAACTGCCACAACAACAACTACAACATCAACTGCAACTACAACTATACAGAAGCCAAACCCAAAGCGGTCTGGTATTTACGCCACTCAATGAGTACATATTTTTTATTAAATCTATACATAAAATACTTTTTAACATATACTTACCATATAGCCACAAATAATCTAAACAACTATTTTTTAAACATTACCTTTCCCTAAAACATTTTTGCACTTTGCATCTATGGGCACTTCATATAACCATCAAAATTGATTTGTTAATTACAAAATACGAAACTTTTGCATGTCAGACAATTAAATTTCAATTAATAGTACTACATACTATATATGCCTAAAAATTAATTTAGTTATTCCACATTGCAATTATTGCGGTTGCAGTCAGTCGCATAATGCAATTGTTGCAAGTATGTATGGTGCGGTGCGGTTGCAGACGGTGGTTGCACCACCACCAACACGCACATACACACTTGATGCGTTTTCTAGGGCACTTGAAAGCCAGCCACAACAATCTGTGAACTCTCAAGCCTTTGCTGCTCTTATTGTGAGTGTGTATATGTGTGTTTTTATGTGTGTGTGTGTGTGTGAACGTGTGTGTGTGTTGTGTTCTTTATGACATGCCGAAAAGTGTTGGAGTGCCATTAAGTCGCTGTACACACTTCAAAGCACAACCATGCAGCACACACACACACTCTCATTCACACTCACTCACATAGTTGCATTCAGACATCATCAACAACAAGCAGAACATTCTCGTCCAGGCAGTCAATCAGCATCAACTCATTCACTTATCGACCCTCCCCTCACTTTGCATGCCATCGAAGCCATAATTAGCCCCACAACAACTAAAACCAACCCACTAAAAGTCGTACATTATCCATCATCCATCTGTCAATTTTAGACAGTGCCTGTCAAAAGTCACACAATATTCTCAGGCCTATCACATTTTTGTAGTAACTTTGTTTTAGTTTCACCAAAAACAAAACTGTTTAACTAATTGGCGGAATGGTCCTATCACCAAAAAAAAAAAAATAAAAACCAAAAAAATGTTTCCAATTAAAACTGCAACAAAACGATAATACTCGTACCTATAACCAAAAGTCTGTTGATATTTGTTGATCTATCCATTACTTCATTGCAAATTTTGTATCCTCATGTGTTGTCTCATTTTACGTTTTGCTTGGCATACAAAACAACAAAACAAAACAAAGATATTAGCATAAAATAAACAAATCAAATAAAATTTTCCAAACTAGTACAAATAATATGTTAATTCATGCAAATCATCCAACAAAAAGTAATCAACAAAATATAAATAAAACTAAAAAGTAAAAAATTCAACGTGGACTCAAACAAAAACAACAAATTCCAATTTAAAGGCCATCAAATGAAAAGTGTCGCAAAGAAAAAAAATGAAACAACAAACAAACAAATAATATTACAAAACTAATAATATCAGATTTGCTCACATATTTGGTGAATGTCCCATATGCCAATTGGTTTTAAACAATTAAAATCTGTACAAAAGAAAAATGTATTATACTTAATGTGAAATATTTTTTGAATTGCTACGATTTCTGATTTCTGTTTTAATCTTGACAATATTGCTGTGTTTTAAGTGATGTTAAATACGACTTTTAATTAAATATGTGTGCCGTCAAATTTAATACTCTTGCAGCGCTATAATGTACTGTTACTTTTGCCGTCGAGTTTTCAGCTTAATCCCCTTTTGAGTTCCAGTTGCCATGTTTGCTGTTATTAAGTGGCACTTTTACCCGCCGGCAAAAACCTTGTCAAAATGCACAAAATACTCAAATGTATAATAATATTTTATACATGCAGGCCCAAGGACAACACCATGAAAGGCGTCAGGCACACATATACGCCAGACAGCATTAAATGAATACAAAAGGTATATAACGGTAGCGGCAGCAGTAGAGGAAGTGGCATAAAGTAGCTGCGTATTGCGCGAGCTGTGGCAGAAATTGGCAGAAATTTTATTAAATGCTCACGTATACAAATCCGTTACACAAAACCGAAAATTCCTGCAGCTGACAGAAGCACACACACACACACACACACACACAGACACCAATACGTATACGTTATGCGAATACAAGAGCAGATTTCGAGATTCAGTTATAGAAGAGATATGCATGCATCATGCCAATACATACATGCATACAAACAACAATTGTTTTCATGGAGAACAATAACTTACACAGGATGCGGCTCGTTCTGGTCCTAGATCCTGTGGCTCGTTGCTGTTGCTGCTTGCTGCTCTGCTGCAGCTCGTTGCTGATGTATGCATAAAATAATCCTTTTATGCTCGGCATAACAATGTCCGTGAAATGCAAAACAATAACAATAATAGCAACAATAACAACATGTTGCAAATAACTCTCGCTGCCCGCCCGCCCGCCTGCCTGCCTGCCCGCCTCCCTGCCTGCTACATAGGCGTATTAACATAATGCGCAGCCAACTCAAGTGCATGGCATTGCAGCGGTGCGTCCTACGTGTCGTATACGTATGTATATGTAGGGCATGTGTGTGTGTGTAAGCGTTTTAGTTATCATCGCCCAATACGAGCATTCCTCCGCAACTGTTGTTGTCGCCTATAACTTTTGCGTCATGTTTTGTTTGTTGCTGTTGTTGCTGTTTGATTTTGGGCGCCACTCGCGCGTTTTGTTTGCTCAACCAACAAAAAGCACTTCTCACTTTCAGTCATAGATACATACTGTGCCATTCTATGTACAAACATAGTGCTTTTGGCAAGCAACACACAACCCGCCCACACTGTCTTTGCCCTGTGTCCTGCCAAGCCAAATGCAAACACACAGGCACACAAACATGCACTCAGGAAGAACGTGGGCGTTTATTTGTTTGGTTGCCGCTCGATGTTTTTGATGAAAATGTAAATTTTATGCATTCTGTTAAGACTCAAAAGTCGATTTTAAGCCGGAGCAACCAAAGTGATTACACTGCACTAGCTAGCATACACTAACTTTCAAGAAGGACAACATTGTTCGATTTGAATAAATAGATTTTTAAACTTCTAATTACATTTTCTACAATTTAAAGAATGAAACAAAGATAATAGGTTTAAGTCTTGCAGCTCTTTATCAATTTTGTAGAACTTTGTAGCATTATTTTATGCGCCTAAAATAATTATTATTTGATCAATCAAAGCTCAAGAGTATTAAAATTGCGGTGTTTGCCAAATCTTATTTGTCCTCTTTGTTGCTAAGCTGGGCTGCTGCATTATTATTTTCTTAACCTTAACGAAAAATGCCAACAATTCACTTTAACTTACTTTTTATGTACTTAGTGGCTTGCTTGGCTTTTTTCAGTGTTTGTGTGTTATTCTCTGGCAACCGCAATAACACACAAAAATCCTTTCGTTTTGTTGATGCTCCTTGTTGTTATTGCCTGTCTGTCTTTCTTTGCCTGCCTGACTGCCTTTCTGCTTGCCTCCTGTGTTGTGTTCTATCTTCATTTTTGTTTGCTGCGTTCTGCGTTCTGTGTGTGCATTTTATTATTTTTAGTTTTGTTGTTTTGTTTTTGGTATTTTTGAGTTTTTGGTGCTGCAGCCCAAAAAGCCATAAAATTTATGTTGCTTCATTCCTCAATAATTGCATAGCTCGGTAAATTTTAATGCAAGCGGTCATAAATAATTTCGTTTTGTGGCGTTCGTTTCGTTTGCTCGACTCGACTTTGTTCGCCACAAAAATAAATTACGTTCATACGCTAAATAACAACGTAGTCTGTAGCGTAATAAAAGCCAGAAAGGCATTTTCTCAGCTACTATCGTACAACTAAAATGCATTTTTCGCTTGATATTTTCTTTAACTGTAACAAAAAAAAAAAAAAAAATACGATTCCTACAACAACAATAACATCCATGAAATGTCTTGGGGGCACTTTGCGTGACTTGGCTCGTGGCACGTGACGTCACGCAACGTCTTCAATTGAATTGTATGCACTGCACGCATATGACCCGCACCCGAACCACGCCCACAACATACATATGGGGAACACGCCCATTTCGGTGTTGTTCTTGGTGGCTGGCCAAATGTAATTGCAACTGCAACGTGAATGGCACAGTTTGCAAAAGCAAGTTAGCGTGATGAGCATGAATCTATCAGCGAAACTCGATGAACTGCAGCGAGGCGATCGACACCTGGAGACGACAGTCGCCTTGTGCGAAATCCGCACACAGCTGCAGGAGCTGACCAAGTCCGTGGAGAGCTGCCAAAGTGAGGTATCGGAGGTAAGTGTTGACCACACCACACTAAACACTATACAAAATTAACACCAAATTGAGAGACTCAAAGATTGTGTCTGTGTGTAGGTTAAGCGTGACATGGTGGCAATCAAACACGAACTGGACACCGTGCAGCAGGTGAAGGAGGAGATTGAGGAGCTGCGCGAATATGTGGATAGACTGGAGGAGCACACGCACAGACGGAAGCTAAGACTTTTAGAACAAGTTTGTAGCTTAAATTATTTGCCATGTTGTGTAATTAAATACTTGAATTTCATTTCTATTCATGTACAAACCAATACCAATACCAAATACCACACAAACCAATGCCAATACCAATATCAATACACCACAACACAACACACCACACCACACACGCACAACAAAACGAACAATATGACACTCAAAAGTTGTGCTCATGATGCAAAATTTGTATAATTATAATCTGATATTTATATATCCATGGGCGCAACTTTCAAATACCCCACATTACACAGACGGCTTTGAAATTTACACATATAATTTCAATAATTTTTATACTTGTTATAATTTTGTATTATTTTACTTAATAAAATATGATATTAATCAAACAAAAACTCTGTAGATATTTAGTTTGTATTATTTATTATGATTATTTTACAGCAACAACTTTTTTTGTTTAGCAACAGACAAGTTAATTTTACAACAATTTCAACTTTTACAAGTAGCGAATTGGCCTCATCTCTCAAAAGTATAATCAATAGTATTTAATTTTCTGGTGCACACTCGTTTGCAAAGCGTTTGAAGAACCCGCACAAACCCAACCAATCATCCCAGATCCCGCCCCTCAGCTTTAGATTTCCTGCTATGCTAATTTCATTCAATTCTTTTTTAGGGTCTTACCTTCTTCCTCACCTATTCAATATTCTCGGCGGTGCTGGGCATGCTGCAGTTTGGCTACAATACTGGAGTCATAAATGCGCCCGAAAAGAATATTGAGAATTTCATGAAGGATGTGTACAAGGATCGCTATGGCGAGGACATTAGCGAGGAGTTCATACAGCAACTGTATTCGGTTGCTGTCTCCATCTTCGCCATTGGCGGCATGCTCGGTGGTTTCAGTGGTGGCTGGATGGCCAATCGTTTTGGCAGGTTGGTACACCACCAACTAAACTCTGAGTTAATAAACTAAAACCCTTTCCCTTTTGGTTCCTTAGGAAAGGCGGTCTATTGTTGAACAATGTGCTTGGTATATCGGGCGCCTGTTTGATGGGTTTTACCAAAGTTAGTCATTCCTATGAAATGTTATTCCTTGGCCGATTTATAATTGGTGTTAATTGCGGTAAGCTAACACACAGTAACAAATCTATAATTTTGACTTATCCAATATTCTTTCCTTCATTAAACAGGTCTCAATACATCGTTGGTGCCAATGTACATCTCTGAGATAGCACCACTGAATCTACGCGGTGGTTTAGGTACTGTTAATCAATTGGCTGTGACTGTAGGTTTACTATTATCCCAAGTGTTGGGCATTGAACAAATCTTAGGCACTAATGACGGCTGGCCCATACTCCTGGGCCTGGCCATATGTCCAGCAATATTGCAATTAATATTACTGCCAGTTTGTCCCGAGTCACCCAGATATTTGCTCATTACCAAACAATGGGAGGAGGAGGCGCGTAAAGGTAACAATTATCTAATTTTCTATATATATATATATCGTTATATCTAATTGGATATCTTTTTGCAGCACTGCGTCGCTTGCGCGCCTCCGGTTCTGTGGATGAGGACATTGAGGAGATGCGCGCTGAGGAGCGTGCACAACAGGCCGAGAGCCATATATCGACCATGGAGCTCATCTGTTCGCCCACATTGCGTCCGCCTTTGATCATTGGCATTGTGATGCAGCTGAGCCAACAGTTTAGCGGCATCAATGCCGTCTTCTACTACTCCACATCGCTCTTCATGAGCTCCGGACTGACTGAGGAGAGCGCCAAATTTGCCACGATAGGCATTGGCGCAATTATGGTAACCACTTACGAATTAACTTAAAGAAACTTAAATCAACACACTCAACTCAACAGGTTGTAATGACTTTGGTGTCCATACCGCTTATGGATCGCACAGGTCGTCGTACACTGCATTTGTATGGACTGGGCGGCATGTTCATCTTCTCCATATTCATAACGATTTCATTTTTGATCAAGGCAAGTACAGGCGTTACCATTATCCTCTATACTCTATACTATCTAGATGTCAAGAAATTTTTGCCTGAACTTTTGGTTTTGTGTTCTTGCATATTGCATTTTGACTGTAATAATGGATTTATTAGACGCTGTCAAAATATTTTAAAACTAATGCTACTTGCATCTAAATCATAGCCCAAAAGTACATACATACATATGCGTGTGTTTATATAAATATTTGAATATTGACATACATATTTTATGCATGAAGTTGTGTAGCCCCTTTCCCTCCCCCACCCAAAAAAAAAAAAAAAAAAAAAATATATATACGAAAAAAGGGCGGGTTAAAAAACTAAAAACATGGCATGACAGTTGTCCCCTGCGTATTTCTATAAATTATTGATGTGAGATATGTATATTTGAATTTAAAACAAGTTGAATTTATAGCTGTGCCTCCTCTGCCAGCAATCAATTTAGCATACCTTTCTATCGTATTGCATTTACTACAATGTGTAGCATATGTAGATAGTACTATATGTTTAAATTAGTACGTACAATAATATATTATGTTATGTTATTTATAGGCTGGCACTAAGCCACATTTATTAATATTTTTCCGTTTTTTTTATAAATATTTTTGAAATATGGCACACTATACATTATAAGAATATTTATCCACTTAACAGCCGCGTTTTAAAGAGCTTGAATAATTTTTAAAGTTTAATATTTAGTATTAGATTAATTAATCTAAAGCTTTCTGCACGTTTTTGCACTTTTAATACAAACTGCTTGCTGTGTGAATAGAGTATCTTTTTTTTTTTTGGCTTACTTTTTGTGTTGTGCCTAGGTTAAGTTGTTGCTTAAATGAGCTGCACTTAAGCATGCCCAACCATCATTTAGAGCTGTCTGTTCTTCAACTCAGAGAAGACTTCGCTTTAACTGAACGCGTTTGTGGGCAGCTCATTTATGCAATTGTCTCGCCCCTCATTTAAAAGCTATTCTCGACTTGGCAGGCTTTTGCCCCCATTCAAACACAAACCATTTAACGAACCTGCAAAAATCTATTATTTTTCTCAATTTTATATATATATTTTTTTAAACTTAATTGGGCTTTCTCAACAACGACACAGTTTCAATTGCAAATACAATTCACACGAATTTGCAAAAAAAAAAAAAAAAAACAAAACGTTTTCTGGGCACCAAATGCAAACAGTTCACACACCAGCCAAACACACCGACCAGTGTTGGAAATTGTACAAAGCTGTCGCTAAAACGATAACTAGAGCAGAGAACACGCGCTAAAAAACGCTTTAGAAAAGTCCACTTTCAAACACTCAACAATAAAACTCACACACTGTCAAATGTGGAACACGCCGCTTCATTTATTCAACTAAATAGACTTGATATAATCTAATATTATTAATTTAAGATATACTAGCGTTTTCTACTACTTGTACTTTAAGTATTTTCCTCAAAAGGTTACAGCAAAAGTATAAAAACTCAAGTGACAGTTTGTGCAGCGACGAGAACAAAATGCTAACCAAATATTCAACTCTTTGAGAACCAAGAACTCAATTTATATAGTACGCTTACTAAGTAAATGCCAAAGAAATAAGCTCAACTCATGCATAAATGTGATTAAAGTTCTATAATAGAGGGTTTAACTTTTTAGTATATTTTTCTTTACTTTATTATTACCATATGAATATGATGACAACCTCCTTGATTTGTTTTGGTTTTAAACGTTAAATGAGAATTTAAAAAAAAGGTGAAGAAGTGTAAAAGAAAAGCCTACAAATCATCGAGAATGCGAGTACTATGCATTTTGTATAGGAGTTTTTTGGTTATGTGCAGGAAATGATCGACTGGATGTCCTATCTGTCTGTGGTGGCAACGCTTGGCTTTGTTGTCTTCTTTGCCGTGGGACCCGGCTCCATACCCTGGATGATCACTGCGGAGCTATTCTCTCAGGGCCCCAGGCCCAGTGCCATGGCCATTGCGGTGCTGGTCAATTGGATGGCCAATTTTGTGGTCGGCATTGGTTTCCCCAGCATGAAGGTAAGTCCTTTCTCAATCTCTGTAATCGATTACTTATTTCTGTTTGTCTTTCAGACCGCTCTGGAGAACTATACATTTTTGCCCTTTAGCGTTTTCTTAGCCATCTTTTGGATATTCACGTACAAGAAGGTTCCTGAGACCAAAAACAAAACCTTTGAGGAAATATTGGCACTCTTCCGTCACAACAACGGCAGGTATGTTGCTTAGATCCACTTTTAAGGCCTTAGGCTCTCTGCACCACAGCTCATTGCAATTTGATAACTACTAGTTCTGAATTCATTACAAACAATATAACAAAAGCAAGAAGTAATAACCCCCAACCACCAACCAATGCTTAGAGCAGCTCCAGAAAATACGAAAAACTTTTCCAACTAAACGAAACGAAAACCAAAAGCCAAAAGCTGTCTTTTTGTTTATTATTTATGATCAATAATCTACTTGGAAGTTTATTATGCGGCTTGCATAAAAATAGTGTCGTTTACTGATATTTTTACAAATTTATATTCTTGTTTATTTTTTTGCACATTGTGCTGTTTATCAACTGTTTTAAAAATAATACCAAACATGTCCATTCTATTTATGCCCAAATATAAACTAAAAGGACATTTCGAGATAGTAGACTGTACGGGTAAGTTGCATGAACAGAGAGAAACTGAAAAACAAAAACAAACACAAACCAAAGTAAACAGCTCGATAAAATCAAGTTAAAAAAAAAACTATTAAAAACTCCAATTTGAAGCGTTTCGCTCTATTTAAAACGTAGCTCGTTTGCTGTACTTTATTAGTTCACTCTAAAAGCAACTTTATTGTAAATTTTAATCAATAAAATTAAAACAAAAAAAAAAAAAAACCAAAACTAAATAAAGTTCTATGCGAACTTGCGCTCAAAGTTTCATACTTTTCGGCATGTCTGCTTAACTTTGCCTGTACTACTCGTTACTTTGTTACAAATTACAATTACAAATACTACAACTACTACAAAAAAACAATCATAAAAAACAGCTGGTTACAGTTGACAAACTACTTAATTAATATTCAAGTTCATATTTAGCAAACAATTTAAATATAACAAATTACTCAACAAAAATATTTAATATGAATTTAAATACTCTGTATATCCTTCTATTTAAATGCCATGTTTCATTATAAAATGTTTTGTAACTCTCTTTCTATATTAAAAATAAATATATATATTTCTCATGTCACCAATCCCCCTCAAAAATCAAAAATACAATCAAAAAATCCAATTTCAATTTCTAATTCATGCAGCGCCCTTACATCTTTGTCCTTTCTCTCTCTCTCTCTGCTCATTGTTCATTTTAAATAAATTGGTTAGTTTAAAGCACCAAACAATTTTCAGTGTTAAGCCAAAAATTCACAAACTGCACTACAACAGCAACAATACACAAACTGACACCACACACACACACACACACACATACATACATACATACATATAAAAATATATATACAACACACACACAAGTTTTGATTATGTTGCTTGTCCATTTAGTGGGGACACTGTCAACGACAATGGCAACAGTAGCTCCACGGCAGACATTGAGATATCGCCACGTGACTCATCCTACGACGCAACACAACGAGCCAAAGTACAGTAAAATGTGGGGCAGCTTCTTACTTTCTTTGCCTCCCTGGTTGCAGCAGCAGCAAATTTAATTACCATTCCAATGTGTGCACAAGGCAACAGTCGTCACAATCTCAACAGTCGGAAATCGCTTCTTTTTTTTCTGCCCAACTTTTGCCGAAGTGAAATTGATGGGAAAAGTTGTGTGTTCGACAGCACTTGCGATTATTATTATTATTTACTTTTAATTTATTTTGTATATATATTTTAATATACTTTTATTTGCATTCCATAATGTTACACATTTTTTCGTTCAATAAAAAGTGTTTGATTTATTTGTACTTCTTTTTCATTATTATTTTTATCATGTGACAGCCGCGCTTAATAACTTCCAAGCCAGTTAATCTTAGGTTCTAAGATCTTTCAGCTAAGGTAACACACACACACACACACACATACATAAACATACAAACAGACAGGCCCCTACGTGCGCGCGTATTTGTGTCCAAAGTCTCCAAATTGCTGTCATTAGTTTGCAAAAATTAAATTTAAAATACGTTTACACTTAAAACATAATCGTAGAGTGTGCGAATTTCAGGAGTATGCTAAACTGCACAAATAGCTTGGAGCCACAAAGTATGAATTCTGGCATCGAGCATGCCGCATTGATGGTATCTGAGGAGAAGACCCAACATGACTCACGTAAGAATATAATACAAAAATCAAAAATCAAATCAAAAATCGCCAAAACAAAAATCCCAAACTTATGCTCTTAATTTTCAACTATTATTTGTTGTGCAAATTGCTCGTTCAATCGAAAATAAAACACACACACTAAAAAAAAAAAACAAAAAAACAAAACAATACAATACCAATAACAAATAACAAATACAATATTTACGTATCCATGTTGTACACAACAAACACACAATTACACATATCCAACCAACGTTAATATTGCATTCAAAATGACCTCTAGGTAAACAATACAGACGTTTAGTTTGGTCTACACAAAAAACAAAACTATAGCTCAAATATACTTGTAAAACTGCCAAAATATGCAAACACACACATACATATGCTCATATACAATATTATAAACTACTGCATTTATTTTGTACACATGTATAACATGTCGCATTATTAATTTTTTCCCCATTGTGTATGCGTTACGTATACGAAATGTTTATACAATTACACACCCACACACACACACAGACATGATGAAATTAACAAAAATAATACACAAAATGACGCATAATCATATATTTCTTATGAGTAATTAGCAAACATTTTTATTTATATTTACTTTTTATTTGCTAAACAATCTTTCTACTAACCACCTAACCATGCAAAAGTCATCAATTATGTAGTGTATGCAACAAAGCATGCTTTAAATAATAGAAAATATATTTTTGAATACCAAATTATAAAAAAGAAGTTAGATTAAAGAAAGAGATTGGCTTTAAATCGTTTTCATTATTTATGTTAATATTTATTTTAGCTTGTCATTCATATCTTAGCTTTTAAATATTAGCTTTTAAATTTATGAACATCAATATATGTATTTAAAAAATCTATATAAATTTAACCAACATATTCTTTATTTTCAAACGTTAACATTTATAAATTCTCTTGACAATTGTGAAATCTATCCAAACTCAATCCAAAACACTCAAAAAATCAACAAATTCATAACATTGGCCAATAACAATATTGGGAACCGATCAATCAACTGGATCAATACACAACAACAATAACATCACTTACCAATCTATTAAAAAACAACTGCTGTATGTAACCAATCTGAAAAAAAAATGCATGAAACCAAATCGAAAAATATTTTGTTGCGAAAAAAATACGAATATATACTAAAGTTTTTGGTACGACTTCGTTCTCGTTGACGGTTGAAGGAATGGGTCCATATCCGTTAAGCGATAGCACCAATCTCTTGGGTCCAACATCATCGAGTTATGGGGGTGCGGGAGTCGGTGTGGCCGGCTCCTCGTCCTGCTATACTAACTACGGTACAAATATACAAACGCCAGTTCCTAATCGCAAAGTATGCTACTACAATGAGTCTGACTATGGGCGAGACGATAGCTTTCGCAGGCACTCGGCGCACGGAAGAATGTCATGTAGGTTACAGCTTACAACTTACCACTCTCACTTACTAAGTGCCACCAAAGCCCACAATTCACTGCCCCACCACCGCCACCAATACAACAAAGTGTGGCGGGGCAACTAAAAAAAAAAAAAAAGCCACAAAGCATTTACATGAAAATGCCGCGCGTGCCGCTTGGAAGAAAGTAAACACAATTGCACCAAGCTCAAGTCAAATATATATGTATCTAGTATCTATGTATATTGTAACTAAGTCACCATCAAACTACTGCAGTTGACAAAATCTAAGCTTATCAGCTGCTTTTAAGAAATAAACATATTATTTTTTATTCGTTTTTCCTTTTTGTATTTTATAGTACGCAAGTGAAAGTGAACTTGGGGACCAACTTAAAAAAGTAACAAAGAAAATGAAACGAATTGGCTAAGTAAACAATGATTTAAAAACGAAAACTCTTGACGCACCTTTTGAGATACAAAAATACACACTATATACTACACAAAGAGTGCCAATAATACGCCTGAGAATACACTGAAAACAATCATTTCATTGTTCAAATTCATACATTCATTTGCTTTCGTTCTTTTAGGCTGCATGACAGAAAGTTTAAAATCTATGCGCATGTGTATTATTGGCATGTACTTTTTGCATGCACTGTGTTTAGCATTAACCACTAAAACTACATACTACTACTACTTACTACTACTACTAAATCCAGCCAGCAAACTAACTAACTAAAATTTAAAACGAAAAACTAAAAACAAGCTTATTTTGGTGGCTTTATTAATTGGAATTTGATTTCAAATTTGTTTGTGTTTTTTTTCTGTATCTTCTGCTGCGCCTTTTGTACGCTTTGATTGTAGCTGCTTCCGAGCGATTTTTAGACGGCAGCCGAAGTACACACCAGGGCCGGAGCGCTGCCTCTGCGCCCCATCACCTTCGTCAGCAAGCACCTGCTTGCCCGAACAGCGGGCCTTGACTGAGGAACGCCTCACCTCCTGAAACTGCCAGTGTACATTCAACGAGTCGCGCTGATGAACAACACCAACAACAGCAGCGATCTTCCTCCTCCTTAGCTATGCAACACAGTCAACAGCATTCGCATCAGCCCTGTTATACCACCCAACACGATTATGTGCATTGTAGCTATGAGAAGGATATTGTATGTGATCAAGCGGCGCCGCCACACTCACTGCCACAGCATACTCAACACAAGCATGAGCCGCCACAGCAACAGCAACAGCAACAGGAGGCCGTTGCCATCATCTCACACTGCCACCAACCACAGCAACAACAACAACAACAACAACAACAACAACCACAGCAACAACAACAGCAACGCAAGCACAGCCACAGTCATAGTCCACATCATAGTCGCCACACATCTCCACACAGCCATCACTCACATCTGGGATCAGGTGCGGCTGCAGTTGCGCACTCACATCATCATCATTATCGTCGTCGCCGTCGACAGCACAGCGTGGCTGCAGTGGGTGGCAGTGGCAGTCTGCCCGGCGCCCACACAGCCCACTCTCACAACCAGCCGGGTTCGCGGCATGTGTGCAGCAGTCGTCGGCATCGCTCGGTGACCGATGTCTCCTGCAACTCCATCAATGCCTGCCAGGAGGCAGCGTGCGCCGATCGCGAGGTGCAGGAGATAATGGTGCGCAAGACCTGCTGCAGTTCATCACGCACAGAGCTGGCTCAGTACTTTGCCGAGGATCTGTATGGCTCAGCGTCACGACGTCCCAGCTCCTGCTGCACCAGCTCCGATTACTGCTACCAGACGGACTCCACCAGCTTGTATGGCTCGCGCTCCTCGCTCAGTCGCAACAATTCCATCAAGTCCGCCTCGGCTGCAATGAGAAAACATCAGCGTCTGCAAGCACGTCAGCCCAGCTACACATCGATATCGTTGCGTGGCTTGAATGCTAGTCGGCCCAACAGTCAGCTTGGCTCACTGACCTCCATCTTTGACCGTGCCAAGCAGCTGGCCCATGAGCAGCAAACGGATCAACAGCGCCAAGCAGCTGCCACGCCCTCACGCAGCTCCACCCTGGAACGTCACAGCTCGAAGGGTGCACTGAGCAATGATCTGCCGGAGTATGCCTGCTCGCCATCGCCCATCCGTTGGAGTTTTCTGGCCGATGGCAAGTCACCCACAGACTTTGAACCGGAAGGCGCTGTGGGTGGCACAGATGAGGCAACAACCGCGACCGCGACCACGACAACGACGACGGCAACTGCAGCAGCTAGCACTGAGACAGATGGTAAAGTGGATGCGTGGCATGTGCCAGAGCCAGAGGTGATGAAGCCATGTCGCAAGCTGACCAGCAACACAGAGACCAGTAGCACATGGAAGAGCAGCCTGTATGATGATCAGCCCAGTACCTCGGCAGCGGCACGTAAGCGACGTGGCAGCAACTATCACTGTGAGTTCGAGGAGTCAACAACTGTGCTGTTTCATCAGGATCAGGAGGGTGAGGCGTTTAACAATTGTTGCAACAACTACATACAGTGCAACACGTACTTGGATCAGGATCTGCAGATAACCAGCGAAGACATACATCAGTATTTGTCCAAGGGCAATCCGAATGTGGGCGATGTGCTCAACAATTCCAAAAGCTATCCGTTTCAGCCAAGCAATGCATTCGAATTCCAATACAAGAACAACTTTCAGCAGGGCAGCAACAATGTTAACAACAACACGAACACCACAAATACGGCATCCAGCGATGCGGGCGAATGTTTCCGGCGCTACGAGCGAAGCTATCATGCCAGCAAAGAGACGAACTTGAATCAGAACCCAAGTGCAGCGGTGCAAGCACCACCCGAACCACTTTCCCCAAGCAATATAAATCTCTCGAGCAGCAGCAATAACATAAACATTGTGTTTGGCAGCCAGGAGCGAAATGCCAATGAAGTCAAGTTCATCAACAATCGTGCCGGGGAAAGAGAAGCCGAGACGACGACGCATCAGGTCAGCTCGGAGGCACATCATGCGGGCTATCTGCCCTACACCTATCCCAGCTATGATTACACCAACATGTCGGGCAATTCACACTTTGAGAAGCCCCTGGGCATCGATGAGCTGGCCAAGGAGTTAACTGGCCTGCAGCATTTGGACGGAGGCGGTTCCACGACCAGCGAGCATTCATCATCGTTGCACTTTGATTCCTTTGATGCTGCCTCCGAGCACAATTTACTGTCACAGCCCATGTCACCGGGCTCTCCAGCCTCGATCTCAGTGAATCCCGCTGGCGATAGCTATATGCACCACCAACTGCACCACCACTCACACTTTGAGCGACAGCCGCACCACTCGCACCCACACTCGCATAGCCATCCGCACAGCCATAGCACGCATCAGTTTGGCACCCATGACCTGGCCGAGGAGCAGTTCCGGCTGGGCAATGCCTTCAAGAAGGTTCGCAAGCGTGCACGCAAATACACAGATTTTCTGCGCAAGAAGTAAGAGAGACAGATGATATTATTCCCATCCTAACCAACCTCTAGATTCACCATACTTTGGGCGCAAGTATGTGGTCGTCTCGAAGACGCAGTCGCCGAAGCTGGCGCGACGCTCGCAGAGCCTGGACGAGGATTAGCTGTGGATGGACGACGATCAAATTGCATTTTTAAGATCACAACACGCACACTTTTCGACAAGCAATAAATGAAACATTTTTTCATACACACAAAAACACAAATCGCAAAATTAATTAATGATTAACTTAAATTTTTGAACACTGCCAAAGTACGATTAAAATTAATATATTTTTTTTGTGGTAAGCCAAATTAACACACAGACACTTACAAACATCATTCACATATATATGGCAGCCAGCTAAAAGAAGAACAACAACAAGAGGGAGAAGAAGAAGAAGAAAACAACCACAACAACAACGACTATTTTAAAAAAATACCTAAGCTAACATTGCGTATACATAATAAGTATGAACATTTGTATATTCAACTTAAACATTAAGAACAGGTTTTGAATTTGCATATTTAACTTACGAATTAAAAACAAAAAACAAGAAGAAGAAAAACCGAATGGCAAATGCAAATAATAATGCACAACTAACCAAGCATAGTAATTAAAATTAAACAATAAATTTTAAAATACTTAGTTGTAAGGCAGGTGAGAGATCAACAGCAGCGCTACAAGATTTAGAGTTTCAGCAAAAAAAAAAAAAAAAAACAACCAAAAAATATTAACAATTAAAATAATTAAATATGCAAAAAGATAAAAATTATAATTAACTGTAGCTGACACATATAAATGCAAAATTATTGAGCATTTCACTAAATTGGTAAGTTAAACTTTAAACAAATATATATGGCATATATAGAAAAGGTGATTTTTTTAATTATTTACTATTTTATATGCGAATTTTTATGGTTGAAGTTGAAAAAGTTTCTTCAGGGACTGCTTGCAATTTTTGTATAAGCAATAAGCCGTTTTGCTCAAACAAAAACAAATTTAGTTAATTCCCAATAAATTAAAATTGAATTAGTATAATTTTTCCTTCATTATTTATTATTTTGGTTACGCAAAAGTCATTTTTATTGCATGGATCCCAACAACTGTCTTCCAATTGTATTTTATAGTAAGTTTCTAGTTTGAATTTATTTTAGTATATAACTACATATATATTAATCACAAACACATACATATATTATTTCAAAATTTAGTGCATATTAATTAAATCAAACGTACCTTGCGTGACAAAAAATAAATAAAATATATAATTAATGGTAAGCAGACAAAAACAAACGAACAACTGTAAATAAATGCTGTTAGTTAATCATAAAATAAATTTACAAATAAATTACGTTAAAATAATTAATATATAATTTGTAGTCATTAGCTGAAATCATTACAAATAGTAAACCGGAATAATAAATATAAATGCACTGCCAAAAAGGTTTTATGAAACAAAAAACAACAACAACAACAACAAAATAGAGGAGATGATGATAAAAAAAAAAAAAAAAAACATAAACTGCTGTAAATATAAGAATGAATACATATAGAAAATCATAGGCATTTTTTAATGGCACATTAATTAAAGAGGAGCATACAATTTGCAGATTTTTTACATTATTTTAAATAACTTAGTAAAACAATAATGAGTTAAATAAAAAATAAAGAAATTGCCATGCGGCAGCGATTTTGTAACAAAATCAAAAGAGAAAATGTTAACATTGCATAAAGTTTAAATTAATAAATAAAATAAGTAAATAAATACAAATACAATAGAAGCGCAAAACGACTACGAAACAATGTTTACTGGTTGTGAGTTTGATTTGATAAACAGCTGAGATACTTTCGCATTGGAAAAGTATCTTAGATGCATATCACTTGAGCCGAACAAGTCAAATGTTGTCTGCATTATTCTAAATGTACATAAATGAGATAAAATGAAAAATAACTAAGTTAATTAATATACACACACACACGCAATGAATTAACTATGCAATTAAACAAAGTTAGTTCATATCAACAATAAAAGTAACAAATTAATGATGCATACAATTTTAATGTTCACAAAATTCCAAAAGAAAAAAAATAATACACACGGAAATATGCGTTAATACAAAAGAAATGAAATAATTTTAAAGCCCAAAACAACTTACGATAATCAAACACAAAGTTTAATGCAAGAAAACTAACAGCAATAATTAGACAAAAGCGTAAAGAAAAGAAAATGTGAGAGCCGTTTAAATTATATAGCAGAATAAATACAGTTACAATTGAACCATAGATAATTTAGTCAAATCCAAAAGATTTTCCCTCTAAAAAGTGTTTTGTTTTGTGATTTTTTTTACACACAAAATAAACAGTTGATAATTAAATATGTTCTAGCATTTGTCATAACAATATATAGTTGTGTACATAACTAGTTAAAATTATGCATAAAAAGAACAGTTATCTTAAGTATATAAATACATACATATAAAGGTGAATAATAAGACACAACTACACACACAGCTATACACACATACAGACACAAACAAACACACACAAAATGTATTAGTACGAATATTGAGTTTGCGTTAGTTACAACAAAAGAAAAGGCAATGAAAAATTATAATAATAATTAATATAAATGATATACAACAATAAACTTGAACCTAGGTATATAATTATGAATTTAAATAATTTTTAGCAAAAACAAAAATATAAAAAAAAAAAAAACAAACTGATGAAAACTCTAAAACCACTTAAATGCAAAGAAAAACTTATTGAAATTAAATTGATGAATTAATTAAGAAAAAAATAATTGCTCAATTTAGCAAAGAGTATAAATAAAGAATTATACGTTAAGTAATAATTTCAAATGACAAGTGTTTTTATTAATCAATTTTAAAAAAGGGGAATAAAGTTAAATGGAAAGATATATGTATGTGCTTTACCGTAAAATGCCTCACTCACTGCAAATTAACTTTGCCTACTTTTGTGCGGCGTCAAAATCTTTGCTCTCAATATCGTAATAACGGATACCAAGCTAGGTTTATGTCACTGGTGCAAATGTGTCTAAATAAATAAAGGTGTGGGTCAGAAATAAAAGTTGAGCTTTTCGCCTTCTCTTTGAGCTTTTACAATAAGGACTAAATATCGAGGACAATTATTCTGTATCCAATACGCAAGCATCGGATATTCAACTATGGTTGTTGCATTGGATAAAATGTTGTTAAGTCACAATAAACTGCGGCATACTTTTGGACAGCTTAAAAAAGGAGAGAAAGGTGAGATAATTTTCTATTCCTAATATTAATTTCCTAATTTTTCAAGCGATTCGGTTTGGAAAAATGCCAGATTTGACGGGAAAAAAACTGATTTGACATCAGTGGAGGTGAGATAATTTTTTATTCTATGAAACAAGCGATAATAGATGTCGTTTTTTTAAGTCAAATTTAGAACCGCACAAAACATATAAGTACAAAAAGCGGTGTGCTAAATTGGGTATTTTATAATCAGAATGGAAATTTACTAAGCAGGTCGGCGTGCATCCGGGCTTCCCTGGTACGTCACCAACAATGCCATCCAAGGGGACATAAGACTTGTACTGGTCGGGGACCAGATCAACCACCTCAGCAGCCGATACGCCGACAAGCTCTCGGTGCACCCTAACCCGTTGGCGAGCAATCTGGCCGACCCTATACCCCTCCGAAACCTGAAGAAAGTTCATCCCACCGATCTCCCTACTCGTAGGATATCCTAACCTGTAAATTTGTAAATTTTTTGTAAATATTGTAGTTAAGGCTTCTTGTATCCACATTACCCTTTCCCTTTACACGTTAGGTTAAGTTCAGAAGACACTGACCATTTCCAACGAAATTAAAAAAACAGATAAAAAAAAAAATAAATAAAAAGTTCTTACGTATAGAAGAGGTTGCGGCAGACTTTTAGGAGCTCAAATATTTTGACTTTTGAGCCTTTGTGACCACGCCAACGCCAACAACGCTTTAAGTTCGTGTTAAGCGTTAAGCTCGTTCTTGTAAGTTCGTGTTAAGCGTTAAGCTCGCTTAAGTCAACTTTTGAGGACGAAGAAAATCTGTTTTTGGCTTTAAATGAGACCAAAAAAAGCCCAAATAATTGTAAAAAGCGTAAAGCTGGCAAGCAGATAGTAGCTCTCTGATTTTCGGAAACTCCAATATTTACCGACACAAATAACTTGGATTCCAGGCAGGCTTTGCTTTATTATATTTACGAAACGCAACATAACACAATAAGTTAGAAATCATATTATATAGGCTACATACAAACTTCGATCTTTTTGAAGCAAATAAATTTAAACGAAAACAATTTTTGGGCTGTGTAATAAGAAATTCATATAACTTTTTGGATAGTTTCAAGTACTTACGCGAACACATCATGTCTTTACCGTTCAACGTTAATATGTGCGGCAGCAAAGCCAACGAGTCGAATGGCGCTGGGTCTGGTGCTGCAGGGTTAATGAATGCATTCAACAGTGATATATCTATGGAACTGGCATTGAAATCGTCACCCAAACAGATTTGTATACCATTGCATCAACGCCAACGACTGGTAAGCTCGGAAACCTGGTAAGTGCCACTCAACTAATAACTAATTAAAGCTGAACATTAACCTGTTGCTGCACAGTCTCCCTTCAAACTCCAGCGAAAGCGATAGGCCGGACAAATCCTGGTCGGTATTATATGTGGGCGCCAAGAAGGACAGTAACTTCGAATAGATGTTGCATTCCAAGAGTTCCAGTTGATCCAGCCAATAATAATTGTGATTGACTTGTACGCCTACACATCGCTCAGTCTCACCCAGTGCTATTAAAACATACAAATTCTCTCACTTATAGTGCATATATCATTTGCCAAGTCTTCTCCATTTATTGTAGACATGTGTGGGTGGTATTTACAGCCAATTGCAATTGTCGTTGTGAGGTTTCGTCTCGTAGCCAACGATTGTGATTAATGGCGACAGCGTCATTGAATGCGATCTGGCGCTAAATATGCATGACCACGAACCGTTTCATGATGTCATTTACAAATGATTGAGACCAAATGATCATTGAGTGGCACTTGATATGCCATATAGCTCGCGCGTCTTCTGTTGCCAAAGAACAGCCAGCAGAAGTAGCCTTTGACAGCAAATGACAAGTGAAACAATGTACGAGCAAGTATCTGGAATAGGCGGAAATAATGGCTTAATGATACAAATGACGTGTCTTACTTGATACTTGACATGTTTTGAAGTACGTGTGAATTCGCCAAGAATTGGATACACAATTATGATCATGACATGTGCTAATCATTTTTCAACTAATTTCCAAAAATTTGACAGCTTCATTTGAATTGAAAAAGTATTTCAAATTAATCAAACAGTTTAGTTAAGTCAGCAGGATTTTATGCAAAATAATTACATATATTTTGCCCCCATGTGACACAAAATTTCTGTTTATATTCTCCCTTTCTTTTTCACTCACACTTTCGTTTTGTTTTCAGCCGGCGTTTTGTCATTTTTGCGCTTTTTGACACTGCCAAAGACCTTTCACCGTAAATACTTTTAAAAATAGCTCGTGAGCACATGCTACTACCAAATGCACAGCAATGCATATAAAATCATTCAAAACACACACAAATGCACTATGCTTTAATTAATGAGGTAACAGACAGCGCCCAGACATTATAAAAGGGGGGCGTGCCAATTGCTCGCATGTTCAGCGGATGACGCAGAGTCTCTCAGTGGCCTAGAATCCAACTGGGTTGCCCGTAAGATACTCGGAATAATTAAAGGGGTAAAAAGCGGAAAATTAAAAAGTTGTTAAGGTAAAGAGTCATGGCTAAAACTGTTTTTTGCATTAAAAGCAGATTAGTTAAAACAAAACTTAATTAAATTTATAATTTTTTGTAAGCAAACAACAAAAAAAAGTCTTCCGATTCAACACAAGAAATATTTATAACAACTAAAAATATTGTCATTTCCGGCGCATTCTCTTGGCACTATTTGGCCACTTCCCAAAAAGCACTTGTTAATTCGCAGCGTTTATTAATTGTTAGACCGTTTATTGTGTATAATATAATAATATGTGAAACAATCGCAAAATGCTTAAAGTACAATGAGATCATCGCAATATGTGTAAAATTGTTTCATTTGGCGCTGACTTAATTATTATTGTGGGAGCAAGGATTTTTCATTATCTTCTCGGCGCTGTGTAAACTATTCACTTAAAATTAGCAAGCAAATGTTCCATTTATTGTTGTAGTTGCCTACGACGACTTTCCCATAGATACATCGCATATATCTTTGCTGTTCGCCATGTTTTGCATTTTATGGCGTACGCCGCCAACTTCAAAGTTATTTCCTTTTTTTTCTGCATGTCTGATTGATGGTTATGATTGATGAGTTCTACACGCTGCACGCAACTGGTCGAGTGTTCTTTTGTACACACATTTTGTGAACAGACATCCCAAATCGGTCTCGGCGCTTTTAATTTATTTTCGCACTCAAAACTCTGCTGCCCAAATTGATACAATTGAACTCGGTTAGACATTTTATATGCTTCTTTTATTGGACATTCTCTCTCTCTCTTCTTTCTCTGGTTCCCAGCGCTCCTATTACAGACAGCATGAAATGCTTTTCTTCAATTTCAACCGCTTAAACATTTGCATAACAGCACAAAAGTCCAAAGTGCAGCCACAAAAAGAAATGTGTTCAAAAGCAAAAATCAAATAATAATGATCAACAATAAGCACTGTGGTAAGAAAGATAGAAAAATCATTTATGGTAAAAATTTCAACTATGTTTAGGTACTGTTACACCACTGTGATGTAGTCGACTTATTTCGCCACTTGCATTGAGTATTTTCATTTTAATTTTTGGGTAAAATCTCCGATTTCTATAAAGCAAATGTGAGCATAAGCATAAAATTAAATACGCATAAGAATTGTCGAGTCGTTAAGTCATAAAAAGGCAAGAAGAACCAGCAAATGATGGCCCAAAAGGCAAGCAGGCAGTTAGTGGGGTGAAAGGAGACTAAGCGCGATTGCTGGCATTTGGGCCATGTGTCATTGACACGGTTCCGTTGGCTGCGACTTTGTTTGCATCTTTAATGCGTTTTGTACAAGTTTAAAGCCGCCAAAAAAAAAACCGTCAAAAGGTGCACAACAGCAAAACGCAATTATTTTGTGCATGGTGCAGCTAATTTTCGCTTTCTGGTTGACAAATTGAATTTCACTCAGTCATGGAGTGTGGTAATGGGGGCCTGTTCAATGTGGCGTATACGTGCAATTGCGAATAAACGGCCAATTTCCAATTTAAATGTCTGTCCAACACTACGCACCTGCCAATTAACAGAATAGTTTGATTAATTAGCTTATCAAACGAAAGTTATAAATTAAACAAGTGCATATATAACCGATTCGTTGATTGATTTTTAGCTAATGTAAATTTGTTTCTAACTGATTCACTTGCGGCTGTTGCAAGTTGTTCATGAATCATGCATGCCAATATAAAATTCTTACTCAGTTAGGATGTAAATTTCTCAGTTTTGTCATGCTTGCTGCTGCTGTGACAAACTTTTTCTCGCGTTCTCATGCAATGAATGGGTATTATTCATAATTTATTTATTTTGTAAAACTTCATTCATAGTTTTATAAATGGATTTATAGTAAGCAACGGGTTTTCCAAGCGCTTATAGCAAATGTCTCATTACATTTAAACTATTTTTTAATGATTTAGAAAATTATCTAGAGGAACATCGCAACTAAAATTCACTTGTTTTTCACTTCTTTTGTTATATATATTTTAATTCATTTTTAATCTTTTCGCCCAAATGATGCTGTCTAATTGATCTTGAACTCAAGGTTAAGTAACAATTAAGCTTGATGTCTCTATTATATCCATAATATTTGGCACAATTTATGTTGTTTTTTTTTCTTGTTGACTGTTAATTTCGGTTAATTAATTCTAGCTACAATTTGTTTAACAACCGTTTAGCGATCAATTTTTGTATGCAATATTTTTGTCATTTTTTTAAAGCCGCGGGCCAGTGAATGCCGTTAAGATATTGAAAATCAATTAGTGCATTGGAGACCCCATCGAGAGACACTAACAGACACCAAGGCTTCCTCTTACCTTCCTCTCTCTTAGCCCCTATCTGAAACGCATAATTTTTGGTGCATAGGCCTTGAAGGCTTTAAAACTTTGGTTAACTGCCACTGACTTTCGCAGTGTTTTTTTTAGCCAGTTTCTGGCTCTAAACATGTTGCCATCAATTAGTGCCAATCGACGTTTAACAACAAAAACCAATTAAGTGACGTTCAAAATGCGTTTGCAATGGCATCTGCCAACTGCCAACTGTCTGCCGTGAAGCTTCAAAATCTTATCAAAAATAATTTCAAATGCAATTGATTAAAATTTGCCAATTTTAGTTTCATATACTATAAAGTTTAGCTGGCATTATTGGCAGCGTGTTGTCCATTTTTTTTTTTTAGAGTATTATTCATCTCGTCTTTTGGTTTGAATTGTTATTGCTCATTTGCATAAGCCATAAAGTTGTTGTAGTATTACTCACTGTTTCGCACTGAATCATTAAAATGTTCCAAAATGTTGCATGCATTTCGTGACCTTCAGCGTTGGAAAATACACATGTATGTTATTTCAGAACTCATTTAAACCATATTTTATAGAATGTGCCAGTTTATGTCTGGCACGCATTATGGGAAAATCGGCATGCACAGGGAAATAGAAAAGATCAACCCACTGGACATGTGTTGGCCCGATTTTCTGTTGGTTTTAGCCGACTTGTGGCTCGTGGCTAGTGGTTGGTCCAGTGGGTGGGTGTCTATATAGTTTATTGTAGCAACAAGTGCAAGTTTGCGTATCCCATTAAATTCTCGCTACCAGCATGCATACAATCCATGTTTATTTATAAGGCATTTCATTTTTATAGTTAGCTTTTTTTGTAGCAATTTAGCGCTTAATTTGACCCAATTTGGACTGGAAGGGGTTCAGTGGTGGCGGGAGGAAGGTTATTTCTCTCAGTGTAGCATAGCCACACATAGTTGCGCATAAATCCAGATGTGGTTGTTGTTCTTGTGTTTTTGGAATGTGCGAAAAAATGGAAAACTTTTGGCACATCTGGCAAACACTAAGATATAATCAAAAGAATGTTTAATCTTAGAAAATGGTTGATTAAATGTGCTAAACTTTGGGCTAGAGTATATAATATCTCTTTTTCATCGTCTTTGGATTCTATTACAGTGTAACAGTTAACCTTTTGATCAACACTTGACGAATGACAACACGTGTGTGGGTCAGGCACACACCAGAAAAAAATCTTTAAATTGTAATAAATTACCCATCACAAAATGTGTAAAAGTTGCGCAAGTTCAAGAGCAGAAACAATCTGTTAAGTAATTCAAAATGCCTAGACATTAATTGGGCTGCCCTTTTTCTTTTTGAATGGTGCTCGTCCCATTGTCTCGAAATCAATGCCAAAGTAGATCAGATCAGAAAAATGCTGACCTCGGCAGAAGCGAAGAAAACTATCAAATTGTAATTTGTTCTGCTTGTTTTAACTTTTAGTTGGAACAAATGTTGAATATTCACAATCGTGTAATATTCTGCTTGTTTATGTTTAAGTTGGCGCCATTGGTTCAATGCCAGCACACGCCCCAGATGTTGCCAACCACCTCCCCCACAACAGCAACAACAACAACAACAAAAACAGCAACAAGAACATCGGGTGGATTGACCACTTGTCGTCATCTGGCCACCGGTTTTATAGGTTCTACATGGTGTGTGCTTGTGTTTGTGTTTCATTTACGATGACGTCTATTTGTTGTCATATTTATTTATAGAGTTGATATTCATTTCAGGCACTAGTCACTAGACACTAGGCACCCTGTATGTTGCTCATAAACTGTTTCATAAATTAATCTATTCGGTTTTTTATATTTTGCATTCTCAATTTCGTTCGATTAAAAAACTGTTTACTTTAAAACTATTTCGCTGGGTGTGAGGCATAAATTGGCCACGCTTCATTAATAATAACGTTCTGTTTACATTTCGTACATTCTTTTCAACAATAATAATAATTCTTTCAAAAAAGCCTTTGCCATTTGCAACATGTATGCAGGCAACAATGTTGCCAAAGCGAACTTAATATAAACATTTCAAGTGTCGCTGTATTTTGTTTATTGCCACACACAGTTCCATCAGATTAAACAATAAGCTGTCCAGCCTGCCACTTATTCAATATCCATTCGTCCGTCCATCCGTCTGTCCGGCAGGCACTTCAATGTCTCTGTCAGTACTACGAAATGGGTCGGCTCAGTTATCAAAATCGTTCCCTTGACATTTCTCTCAAAAAATATCCTATACAGTGTAGGAACCAAGTTGATTTACTGAATATGAAAACAAAAAATTATTAGAACACTTTACGAACTATATTTTAGCTTAAAATTTTTTTTTTTTTATGTAATTTAATAATAAAATAAAGTTTATTGCATGCTTAACTTTTTTTCCAGGGAGCTATTTAGTTTAATAAAAATAAAAGTTTCTGCTATTCTCAGTGTTGTTGTTGTTATTTTCAGAGTTTAGTTCTTGTTGTGCTTTATATCTGGAAACAAGTTAGATTTTCTTAACTCCCAGCAACAAGTTGCTAAAGTTGCCAAAGCTTTTGTTAAAATTGTTGAGCGAGGTACTATGCAAAGGTCTGAAATTAGTTAATATGCGCTCAAATGAAAGTTTGCCAAAAAAAAAAAAGAGGAAAAGTTATATCTACAGAATGAAATGAAATGCTTGAAAATTAAGTTCAAGTGAAAGAAAAGATAACGAAGTTGATAAAAATAAAGTACGTAAGGCAGAAAACTCATTCGCAGACAATGCGGCGCATTCGCAAAAGCTTAAAAATATACACTAACGGATAACGTCAGGTTATTGCATCATTTGGCTTAAATACTAAAAGAATTCTACGAAAAAATTGAGCTGGCGTATTTTATTAGCTCTGTTTGCCAACTGACTAATCCATGTAAACAAAACGATCGCTTGTGCAACATTGTTGCTGTACAATGTTTTTAAGGTTAAAGCAGCTAGAAACATTTCTTGTTTCACTAAAAAACAGCAAATCGAAAGGTATTAAGTTGTTTAGAGCATAAAACAACAGCAACAACGTTGTCTATGGAAACTCATAAATTAGTTGGTTGCTGATCTCATGCAAAAATCTGCCGCATATGGGACGGCAACTATAAATTTTAATGTGTTTATAAATAAGCAGCAGACGCCAACTAAAAAAAATAAACTCTACAAATTATAAATCACGCAGCCCCAATTAAACAAAAAAACAAATATATGTAGCAAAAATTCGTATGTTGCGTATTGAGCCCTGCTACTTCGTTTGAAAGCGCGCGCCAAAAGCATGACACTAAAAAGCTGCAACATGTTGATAAGCACGGAGCCGGCAAATTTGAAGTCAAAAACAAACACACAAAGCGAGAGAGCGCAAGTGGTGGAGAGAGAGCGAGAGAACACAGCATCAACAACGGCAGCGCTGCTGACGTCGACATTGGAGCCGGCTGGCTTTGCTCGGCTTTTGCTTTTTATGCTCTTGAGTAAGGTATGTACAAATTGTCGCAATAGTTGGTACACGTGCAAAGAAGTTTGTATGTGAATTAAATTTATGTATGTGAATTGCTTTAATATGCTATGAACTCAAGTTTAACTTGTGCTTAAGAAAACGTAAGATAAAACTATCTTGTGCACTCTCAACACACCAACATGTTAGGGTATTTTATGTGCGACCTGCCAATTTTGGCTACAATTTCTGGTTGGTTTTGCGTTTGCGTTTACGTTTGCTGGGCGCACAGTCGCAATTTTACAGTCGCTGTGGCCGAACGTGCGCGCGGCCAAACGAGCTAATCATCATCTATAAGACCGAACCTCAAACCAGCCGTTAAAAACCGACAAATTCTACTAACAAACAAACAAGCAAAGAGAAAAAATAACGCATGACAAGTGCATTTCACAACTGCAAGTGAAATTTTCGGCACCTCTGTTGTCTGCCGGCGCTTATCTTTTGGCAGAGATAGTATCTTCCCGCCTTGCTCTTCTATCTTGTGTCTTGTGTGGCTTATTTGCTAATTCGTGTCGAGTCAAACGCTAATTGGCTAAATCTGTGCATTTGGCCAAAATAAATATCAAGTTTCAATATTTGCCGTGTGGCCGAGATTTTGAGAATTGTATTTGGCTCCATTTCACCCAGCTGCCTGTTTGCCAATTGTCAATTGCCAATTGCCGGTAAAATTGAAATCGAAAATAGTTTTGTGAAGTGCCAAAAAATACATAGAAAAGAAACAACTGTTGTTGACGGTTTTTTGACTTAGATAATTGAATTGGAAATTCTAAAAGGTTAGTGCCAATAAAAAGTGTTTAATTTATGCATATATTAATTATATTTGTGCACATAAGCGTAAAATACACTAGAATATTATGTTGTCAAACGCCATGTGAAAAAGCAGCTAATAAAATTTATTCACAAAAAATAAATATTTGATATGTGATTAAAAGGTGCAAACGTGCAAAGTATAAATTCAAATTTTTTTTTAATATTTGTGTTTATTTTACTTATTTTCTACACATGTGTTTTTGCATTTAAATATCAATTTCTACTTACTTAACGTGTTAGAGTATTATTAGAATTTCATTTCTGTAAAAATTATAATAAATTTTATCGCATTAGATTGCTAGGACTTTTCCATAGAAATATTCTTGGTAATGTTTTTGCATATGGTATAAAAAGAATTAAGAATAATCTTTAAGAAGTTAACTGTTAATGCAAATATTTATTACAAGCACAATATATTTTTATCTGAAAACTTAAAGCTCTTCTCTGTTAAAAATTTAAGTTTTATTACCAAACACTTTTACAAATATCTGTTACCTAGTTTTTCTCTCTCTCCCTTTGTTTCTTTATAAACTAACTATCACACATGCTCTAATTAAAAGTGCGAATTGTGCACCCTTTGTTTGTGGCACCGTCCACTTGACAATTACTATTACAAAAGCTCCCCTCCTACACCCCGCCCAACCCAACTTTCTGCTTGTTTCATGCTTTTGATCGCATTGGCGTGGAGTTAATAAAACGGTAGATTTATGTACTAGATTAAACGCGTCAACAAAAACCCAAGCAATGGGAAATTGCTTATTGCGCCTGCTATTTTCCTGCCTTACTTTATAGGCCCGAAATCCGTTTATTAATGAGCTGTCAGCTGTGCGGGGGGGCCGAGGCGCTACAATGATGACGACACACACAAAAAAGCAAAAACACAGTTGAAATGAAGTTTCTGTCTGGATTTTGTTGGCTTTCGGCTCGCTTTATGCCCAAATCCTTGGCTCATCAATTAATGTCGCTGGCCACAAAAGAGCGCCTACTATAATGAGCTGGTGTCCTTGCCACAATTTTGTCAATCAAAAGCACATTTACCACTCAGTTTGCTGTTGTTGTTGGTAGGCCATGCAAATGCATTCCATATTCATAAGTCGACAGAGTGTGTCCAAAAAGTTGGCGGCTCTCCGGCAGGTAAAAAGAAAGAAAGAAAAAAAATCGTTAAAATCGATTCAAGTGACGGTGATGAGAGTAAAGGAGGGGAGGAAGGAAGCGGCGGCAGCAGCTCCAAAAACTCGAAGTGACCTTCAGCAGCAACTCCTCCTGCTCCTTCTGCTGCTTCCCCGGCTTGGCCAAATGGCAAACACGTCGTCGCTTTTGGTGGCTCATAAATAAAAAAGTAGACGGGCATACACACATTTCTTCTTCTTGCCAGGCTTTGCCGTTCAGGTGCTCGCCCCAAACGCGCATATATTTAGATATTTAGCAGCGCACTAAAAATACATTCGAGTGTGTTTTTTATATAGCAATTCGTCCCTCTCGCTCTATTTTTTATTTTAGTTTTTTTTATTTTGGCAACAGGAAAATAAAACCCTGCACAAAATGTTTGAGGCATGCGAAGCAAACGTTCATCGGCAAATATTCTTTTAACTTGGGATAACACACAAAAATAACGCAAAACTAAAAAGAACGCACTTTAAATACACTTAAAGAGAAATAGTTTTTCAGCTTGCCTTGTAATATTTTATAATGCATATGGAAGGAAGCGCAATAAATAATTCTCACACACACAAAACAGAGAGAGAACTTGTGCATTTTATCGGGCGAAAAGTCTTTCTTGCTTATTGCTAAGGGACTTGTCTACATAAATATGAAAAACTAGCTAACTTTTTCCAACAGACTCATAAGTTTTGCTCATATGCTGCCATTTGCTCCCAACGTGCAACTTCTTGTAGAGTATAAGGCAGGCAAACAATACAAACTAGGCATTAAGAACAAAACGAAACAAAGAAATGTGAAACAAGAAGACAATATGATAAACCTGTGCAGATGTGCATGGGAATGTGTGTGAAGGTATCAGGGGCTGGCAAACAACAAGAAGGAAATAAAAATGAAATGAAGAAATTTCATAAAAAATGCAACAGCTCGATGAAGCAACAGGAAATGGGAGAGCAGCGATAAGCGAAGCTGAGCCCCAGGAATTTGCACACGTGCAATAATAAAAAGCCTGAGGAGAAGGTGAAAGAAGTCATCTCGTCTCAGATTTGGATGCGCCTCGCACTTTAGTGTTGGCAGTTGTCGAATTTTAAATGTATAGTAGTACTTGGCTTCTTCAGGTCGCAATGTCCAGTTTGCTCGGACGTTAGAAACGAGGCATGTGCCTTGAAGCTTTTCTCTTTTTGGCTGGCACTTGGCACGCTTTTAATGCTTTGGGCCAAGGTTAACACGAAGCACACATAATGATGAGCAAAGCATAGAAAAAAGATAAAGAGAAAGAGGGGGGCGAAATACAAATTGTATAAAAAAGCGGGGATCGGCCTTTGAGTGGGGCATAGAGATTAAAGCGTAAATAGAAGCGAGACACGAAATTTTCACTTTATTTTAGATTGCCAGACTTGGAGCTGTCCTTTGAGTAGAGACAGAAAGCGGGTGTGCGAATGTAAACGGAAATATGGGCAGGTCAAGTTACAAAAACGCTTGCAGTGACATTAATAATAAAGATATACCCAAGTAGAAACTGAACAATCAGAAAAACTTTTTTCTAATAAAAACTCAAGACAAACTTTATAAGGTAACCAACTTAGGTAAGCAAAGGATAAAAATTTAAGCTATTTTCTATCAAGCTTTTTAAAATTCACAATCTCATTTTGTCATTTAGCTGATAAAATTGAGCAAAAACTCGCTCATTACGCAAGAGTTCAACTTTTGGGTGCTTTGAGCTTGAGCTCTCAATGTTCATGTACATATATCCTGCTTAGTGACCGCAGTTTAAACAGACTGTTTGCCAAACTTACTTTGGCTAACTCCCGCACGTACCCGCCCTCACGTCCCCACTGTCACCAGAATTTGCCATTTTACTCTCACTCCCAACTTGGCCAACGTTGCGTGTGTGTAATGAATTTAAAGTTAGCTACACATACATTTTTCATACCGCTTGCAAATTGTTATGGGTTTACTTTTCCCCTTCTTTTTATGAGTGTGTGTGTTTTTATTTATTTTTTTTTTTGCCCACGCAACCACGCCCAGCTGGTCAACCCTCGCTCCGAGTTGAGTGGCTCATTTTCTATTAAGTGGGCCTCGCTAGCGTTTTGTCAACGTTGCGTGGGTGTCGACTGCTCTCGAACGTGTGTTTTGTGTGTGTGTGTGTGTGTGTCCTTGTTGTCCTTGGCCGTGTTGCACGAGACATGGCACGATTATAAATTTTGCAATTGCGCTGCTAATTGCACGGCATTTTCCATTATTTTCCGCCCACTTTACCCATTCTTAGCTGTGATCCAACGTCCGGCACTTGTGTCATCTGCTCCTTCATCTTTCCACCGACTAGTGCACACTAATTGCGCAAATATTTAGATAAAGATAAGTAGACTACGATTAGATAACCAAACAACAGCAACAGCATCATGAACGTGTTGCCTTTGTTGTGGCTGCGAGAGAAAAAGAGATGAAGAAAAAACATGTGGAAACATTTTTGGAATATTTTTGCGCTTTATGCTTCCACTTGAATTGATTCTATGCTTTCTTCTGTTCAATCAGGTTAATAAACAAGCATTTATAAATAGCTTAAACTAAACAAAGCAAAAACTTAAACTTAATTCAATATTGACGTATTTATGCTGATAGTGCGAATTTTCTTTATAGCTACAGCGAAAAGAAATCATTGCTGCACTTAAATGATCAAATAACATATGCATTTAACAATTAACACTCTTAAATATTTGTTGCTTTATGTATGCCGTATATCACTTGAAATAATGTCATAAAAGTTAATTTCAAACAAAGTGCTTGCCGTTAAGTGGCAGAAAAAAGGCACGAAAAATGAGACGCTGAAAGTCAACGCTGCCTGGCGCTTGATGCATTGCAAATTGTTGACATTAAGGTTGGCATTAATGCATATACATACACATATATAGTGTGTAAGAGATATGTTTATGTTCAATAGCGTTCGATTGAGCGTGCAAAACAGACGCTGAGACCGATACCGGCTAGACAAAAAACAGCAAAACACAAAACAACATCTGAAATCACAACGCAAGTGATGAAATCTAATCAATTCCATTGGCATTTGATGCCTTTGATTAGTGGCTATATAGCATTTCCTGAATGCTCCGCATGCCGCAGAGTCACTTCATAGTCATTTCGGCGCTCGGCGCTCGTCCTTGACCTTTTGTGCTTTTTGGGCTTCGCCTGCGGCCCACGCGCCATTCAAATAAATCAAACTAAAGCAAAGGCTGTGTGGAAGCCAACGGCAATGAAAAGGCCAAAGCCAATGGACCAAATGCTTACACACTCAATATACACTACAGTTTAGGGGTCGTAGGGTTAGTTGCAGTTCATTTGAGGCAGCATTCAATTAACTTACTTAGTCGAAGTATTTGCAAGTCGTTTATTATCGCGCAGATTGCGCATACGCCACATTGGTTGACTGTTAACTTGAACTTGGGCTTTGAGTTGAGTTTTCTTTGTGTGTTCTTTGTTAATTAAGGCTTTAAAAGGCTTTAAGAAAAAGTTTATTTCCCGCCAAAAAACCGCTAACCAAAACATTTGACACGACGTATGCCAGAAAAATGTTGAAAGTTTTCTAATTAATCAACCGCAATGCCGCTATTTCATCTATTTCAATCGAAAATATATTTTCGCGGTTATTATGGCCCTTAATTAAATGTCAGTCAGAACCATACTGAGCTACTTAATGTAGCCGTGCCCTTTTTTAGGGTTTTTTTTAGCGTTTTCTGCTGGCTTGGGCATATTTTGTTTAGACTGGTGTGTCTGGTCATAATACTGTCGCATAACGCCGGAGTTCATTAAACTGAAGTGTCATTCGGGGAACTTTGCTCGTATACTTTTTTCTTGTTTTTTGCTTTCGGCTCTTATTTTTTATCAACGAAGCAAAGTTCAAGCTCAAAAGGTATGTGTTGTAATAATAAATCAGAAAAGCTGTGCATGATTTGCGGGTTTCACTTTGGGAAGTGCCGAAGCAAGCAAATTGGATATTACACTGAACGAAAAGAGGCAAACATTGTGATACTTGGCATTAATTTGAGTATTCAATGGAATTTGCCATAAAAAAACTTTTATGCTATAAGCAGTATTTTCTAGACAAAAGTGATGAGGAAACCTTAAAACTGTTTAAAAATCAAATAAATAGTTTTTTCTGCAGCTTATCACCAATTCAAAGTTTTTTTTGATTCTGCCCTCAAGAGAATTATCAGCTAATTAATTGATTCACTTTTCGTGCTCTTTTTTCTCTTTATCTTTTTTGCAACACTTAATTAAGTGATATACTTGAATACTCTCGTAAATCTTTTTGGGTCATTGTTGCTCAGTTACGAGTATTTTGTACCAATTGTTGTTGCTGCTGATGTTTCACAAGATAACAGGCAACTGAGTCTGATTAGATAACCGCTAAGATAGCGACGAATCTTTAGCATAAAGTTGCTCTTACTCATAATGGCGTCAGATTGTTGACCAAGTTAGTCAATTCAATAAATACGGCAGCTGTAACGGAAGCATCGTCATAAACATCATCATCGTCAACATTAGCATTAGCATTACAATAACCAACATTTTGCATATTTATGGCATTTTTTAGTGTACCCAGACACTGACTTCCCATAGAATTTATATTGCCACCTTCTTTTCTCTCTCTCTTTCTCTCTCTCTGTCTCTGCGGGCCCTTGGCTTTGTAGAAATGTACTCGTTTGAGTATTACATCATTAATTCAATGAACCAAACTCATCAAGTGGCCCCACGCTGACAGTTGAAGAACAGAAAAACTCAACGCTCTAAGTCTTTGATTAATTTCGCTTGAACTTTTTTAGGCGTTTTTATGGCCACTTCTATGGATTAATTAAGAAAAATGCTTTGACGCCTCGTAAAACTAAAACGCGTTTTGCATTTTTTTTTAGGCAAGCGGCCTTTTAAAAGTAAAAAAAAATCACTCGCATATATAAAGTACGCAGAGAGCATTAAAAATATGTTTACAGGCATTTGACGTCAAGTTGTCCGCATTTGGTCAAGTTGATAGTGTTCAAGTTTTGGGCGAACTGCAGAAACCCGTCAAGCGACAGGTCACAAGTTCTGAAGAAGGCCTACAAAAAAATGTGAAGTAAAAGCTGCATAGGGAATAATGACCTTTTTACAAAGTTTGTGTTTCCTGAAGAGAAAAAAAAACCAACTAAAGCTTAAGCAACTTTAAATTTGCTAAAATAAGTATTCAAACTTCGACTTGATTAGTTTCATAATATTTTTTATATATTTTATTGTCTCCAATTTTCATGCGTGATCGCTTATCACGATGCCGAGACAGTTCCTAGCCCCTACTCTTTTTTATTGCTGTTTCTTTTGTGTTTTTTTTTTTGGTCGGGTTCAGTTCTGGTTACCAAAAGTTGTTTTAAGTTTTGAGAACATGATCTTGAATTTCGCATGCAAGGCGCATAAATTTGTTATTTTGTATGGCTTTTCGATTTAACTGTTGATGTCGTAAGATTGTTTACGGGCTTTTTTATAGTTTTTTTTTGCATTTTTGGTCTTTTCTTTCACAAATTGAATATTTGATTTAAGTTCGTTTGCGCATTTTGATCGCGTTTCAATCACATTCGATTCTCTACTCTTTTCTTCCTTTCTTTTCCCTCTCTCTGCTCCCTTTTTTTTGCTGCTGTCACTAGTTTTATTTGTTTTTTGTGTTTAAGCGCACACCCAAAACCACAATTTTTATGTGTTGTGCGTTTTATGGTTCAAAGGAATTTTAAATGCTTAATTAAAATATTTGGCAGCTTTCATTTTGTGTTGGTATGTTTGCAAATATAATGCGGCCATATCTTGCCAGCTTAGCTGAAAGCCTTAAAAACATATTTTATGGTTTAGCTTTGATATTTTGTACAATTTATTTATGGTATTTTTTTTTTCAAAATCACTTATTTAAGGTGTGTTTTTGTGTGTTATGTTGTGCGAATTAAAATGTAATGTATGCATATAAAAAGTGTGAACATAAATAAATAAATTGCTGTACAAGTCAAGCCTATGAATATCAATAGCTTTTAAATTATATAAATCCCCATAAAACCGAACACAAAAACCATGTTAAAAAAAAATGAGATTTATATTATGTCTGACAAAAGTTTGGAAAAAAGTTATTAAAACTCAGATTTCTTGGAAATTATTTATATTCATAAAAGAAAAATCAATAAATTCGGAGAACATCTCAAGCCAAGAAATGTTAACTGCAGGCTATAAATATTACAAGTACTGTGGACAGTTAAAGCTAAAAAGAGTCGAAGAGCTATCAGAAATTTTAAATTTGTAACAGAAAATGCCAAATAACGCACAAATTTCCGGTACATATTGGCGCCGTTTTATTGCCATAAATCTTTTGTCCACAACATTTGGTGAAATGGGTTTTTATGGGTTGTGTTTAAGTTTTTGCTTTATGGCTTTTGTATATGCCAAAATCAAATTGAAAATTCCATTTATACATATATTTTTGCGGTTGATTTGCCATTTGTAATTAGCATTTTTTGGCAATTATATAAGCTATTTATACATAATGCGATGTCAAATTCATTTGGCTATCTGGCTTATTAAATTAACATTCATTCAAAATTGCAAGTTAATTGAGTTAAAATACAATTTACAAATTAGTTCGATGATGCAGAAGATTTAGTTTTAAGCCAAAAACGATAGGATTTGCATTTTAATGCAATTTCTTAGCTGGCACACTTGCAAAAAACTCAAATGAGAGAGAGAGAGAGAGAGAGAGAAGAAGGAGTCAGAAGTACTGCAGGGCATGCCACGAAAAAAAAAAATATATATAAAAAAATTGAAAAATGTGCAAGAGAATCTTACTTTTATCAAGCATACCCTGTAACTTAAGTGTAGTGCGGGTAGATTTTATTTTTAAAAGATATCTAAGTAGAAGTTAGATTTGATAAGTACACAAATCTTATACATAATGCTTTTCCTTTATTGCTCTTTACAGGGTATCCCTATGTATTCCTACCTTGCAGAACTTTCTTTTTTTCAATTTCTTCGCTTGGTGTTTCTTGCATCTTTTTTGCACTCTTCTTTTACGCGCGTTTATTTTTGTTAGTTTCACTTATTTGCTTTGTGCAGCTGCCACAGTTTTCTTTTCTTTGTTTGGCACCACGCCCACCCCCCTCACTGCCACTCACTCTAGCCCACTCCCCTCTCTGTTGGCTTGGCCATGGCTAAAAGCTAATCCTGTGCGAAATTCGTGACGTTTTCGAGTTGTACGTTGACTTGTCACAGATTTTTGGATTGTCATCTGTTGTTGTCTGTCTTTTGGCATGGAAAACACACACTCACAAATACATTAAGAATGAAATGATATAAAATCTCTTGAGTGGCAGCGCTTAATTTACATTTGTTTCGCCAAAGTGACACCCAAAACAAAACAAGAAAATAAAAAAATTAATGCACATTTATTTAAGGTGACGATTGCGAACTTGAGGTTAAAGTAGCTAACTAATTGAAATGAAATGCGTTCGGTTTGTCAACAGACTAACAAACTGTATTCTTAGCTTCTGAATAATCAAGTTTTATCTTTTGCATTCTATTTCCGCGTAAGCTGACGCGTTTTTTATCTCTTCAAACTTGGGTAACTTACTAAATACACAAACGTCATTCAGCTCAAATTTATCTGTAAAAGTAAATCCCAGAAAGAACTTACAAACAAATGGCACAATTCTCGTTAGAGCAACAACAACAATTACAACTTAAATAAGCAGAATTTTTGTCGGCTAACAACTACAACATGCACGCATATATAAAATTATTCATCTGTATAGTATATATAGTAGAAGAAAATTCCAACATCTGATACAAACAGAAATGTGTGTGTGCAGTGTCGGGGCAGTCGGGGGACTGGCAAAATATTTGCTTGTTGATTTTTGAGCCCAACGATTTTTCTCTGCGTGCACAACTTGCTTGTACAACTGTGCGTATGTGCAATGTGCATACATATATATTATATAGCGCATACGCCGCGTGCAGCACGCGCAATTATGCAAAACAAAAAGCGAGCGTGGAGCTTCAATAAAACCAAAACAAAAAACCACCCGAAAAACAAGCCAAAAATAAAATCAGCATTTAATTCGCCAGCTTCGACGACGGCGTGTGCATAATAAATTAAATTTAGGATTGAGCGCGATAATTAATGAACAACAAGCAATAAAAGTGCACTATGCTCACAGTTTGAGAGGGGTGGGCAGGGTGCGGAAAATCAAACACTTGACCATAATCAGTCAATCAGTTGGCAAACGGGAATGCCGTGCCGTCGTCTCGCTAATGAAGTTGTTGCGTTTATTTGTCGTACGGCATCACAGCCCACGCATATTAATAAATGTTGCAGTTGCACACACACACACACACACACACAGAGAGAGAATCAGTTTGCCAGAATTGGTCAAAGCCAATTAGGCGCAGCGAATTTGGGCTCGCATGTTTAGCTCGGACACAAGCCACATGTCGCACGGATAATTTGGAACACTGGGCGCTCCATTGCACATGCAACTCATAAATAAACGCAAAATAAGTGTTTATGTGCATACATATTAATGCATATGTGTGTATGTTTGTGTGCATACAGAACAAGCTGTGCAAACAATTTATGCAACTGAAATACGCCTTTTTAGAATTAACCGAAACAATATTGGTTGTAATATTAGCCCATTTAAGGCAACTGTTTGCTAATTTAACTTGAATTTAGTTGCACATAATCCTCTTAACATGCTACAATCATGAAAAACCATTAGCCACAGTTAGTTAATACGTCGTAACACCTCCAAAAGCTTTATTAAAACTTTATGCACTAGAAGCACTTGACTATCTAATAGTTTGTCAGATAGCTTGTTGATAGCGTTTGCTTTCAATGCGGCATGCCCAAGTATTTATAGTCTTAAAAGATGATCTACACAATTGCTAATGGATGGCACAGATATCACGTATGCATATACTATATATGTATGCATATATTCAAATACAGTCAGTCATCTCTATGTTTGTGGCTGACCCAGTTTGGCCGTAAGTGCTGTTGCTGGTCATCATCAACTGCTGCTGACTGTTCTGTGAGTGTGTGTGTGTGTGCGTTTGTGTGTCTGAGTGTGTGTTTGTAGGGGTCAACAACGCCACTCAATACACAAACAGTGTGCGAGAGCCGCCGACGCACACATCAAACAACAACAAAAAAAAACACTACAAAAATATGTTTGAATCAAAGAAAAATATATGTGCGGAAAATTGTTGAAATAGGCAAACAGGTTGTCGACTTGAAGGTGCTTAAAGCCACCCAGTGGCACTTGGCCAAGTGTAAGAAATATGGAGAAAAAAAGCGAAAACAAAGCATAAAAAAGAGAACAAGGATATGCTTGTTAGCAGCGGAAGTGGCAAAGTGAAGACAATTCTTAACATTGTTGTTGCTGTTGTTGCATTATTGTAGAACTTCGTAATTAAAACGTTTAATGCGGCTTTTGTTGTGTGTTTTTTTTTTTTGCGCTTTGCATCTGCCACACCTGCCACCCACTGAAGTAATTGGGTCAACTAAAACGCATTTTAGCGCTTATTCAAATTGCTGAAAGATGTTGCCTATGGCTTTGCCTCCCAGTTACGTCTTAAGCCACTTAATTGACTTCCACTGCAACCTGCAACAACTCAATTAGTTTTGCTTCTGCAGCAGCAGCTTTGCAGGCACTTTTCGCACTGTATAATTTGTAGGTCAGTTCAGAGCAGGGCAGAGAATGTTCCTAACAATAAATTGCACTCAAATGCAATTAGAAAAGACTTTTCGTTTACTTTGTTTATAATAGACTGCAGCTTTTATTAGAGTTAACTATGTATCTATCAATCAATAAAACTAAATAGCCTAAGTAAACTTAAGTAATCAGCATACCCTTTAACTCAACTTGTTAGCTGAGTATATTCTCGTTTAACTTAATAAACAACAAATAGAGACAACAATCCCTCATTTCAATTTTCATGCTCACTTGCCTGACTGCTCCCTTATTTCACTCTACCCTCTCTCTTCTATCCTCTTCCCTTCTAGCCATTAGAGCCAAAAATGTTTGTCCAACTTTGGGGAAAACAAAACGAAGCGTGCAAAATGCTCAACATTGTCGACGGTTCTTGTCTTGCCAATTTGATTAAGTTCAATTTGGACAACAACTTTCTGTTCGGCCACGCCCATCGCCTCAAGTGGGGTTCGCCTTTTATTTTCACTCAACTTTCTCAGTTCGCCATGTATTTACAACAAAAATAAATAAATAAAAGAACGGAACCGAACCGAACCCAAAATGTTGGTTTAACTTTGTCTGTGCGTGGTAGAAATTGTGATTCCATTAGGAAAACGTCTGCGACTCGAATGCCATTTAAGTTCTGTGTGACATTTATTTAGTCTTCTCTCTCTCTCTCTCTCGCATGTATGTTTGAGTATGTGCGTTGAGCCCCTAAACAGCTCAAGTTCTATTGGTGAGACGTGTCAAAGACACTGCAGCAACAACAACACAAAACGATCTGATTTGCATTGACAATATAATTATAATAAGTATAGAACTGCCAGCAAATACAAATTGCAATCGAAATGAAAATTGAAATGTTATCAAACGTGCCGCTTCTGAGAGGGTGGCAACTCTGCATGCAAATGGTATGTAAGTTTGGGGTTTAAGAGATGACACAATCGATATTGAATTATATCAATATAATGTAATATTCCATTAAGTTAACTTTTGCTCAATCAACAGTCTATCATCACGTTACAGCAGTAAAAAAAAATATATTTATCAATAGCTTCAACTTTATCTCATCTAAAACTTTTAAAATTGCTCCCAGGCAAGTTCATATATCATAGCACACAGGGCAAGCTACTTACACACCGCACGAACACACACATACACACAGCTTAACGCCTCAGTAACCACAACTGGAATGCATATGAATTTTACATTTTCAATTGAATTGAAATCCAACGATATTTTGCTTGGACTATTAAATCAATTAAAAGCTATGAATATTTCAAATTTAACAATATGCTATTACAATGCCTATAAAATATTTCTGGTGTGTAACAACGACAATTGTTTTACACACACACACAGACAGACATTCCCTGCAGCTCACTCAAACTAATCAGTTGTTTCAATATTTGCCCAAGGCTCGGAATGCAGTCCTGAGTGCAGACAGGAAACGGAAACGAGCGGCAAGCGGAAACGCAGTGTGCAACCAGTTATGAACTGATATATATGCCACATACACATACGGACGTATGGAGTAGGCGCTGGGCTTAAGCTAATTGATTTTCTCACACTCAACTTATAGAAATAAATATTTTTAAGTTGAATTTTTTTCTTTAGCCATTTTTTTAATGGCTTATCGCTGTAGCTTTTGTTTCATGCTTGCTGTTTTTTTTTGCTTCCTTGCTGTTCACTTAAATGGACTCGCATAAAATGCGGCTAATTAAAACTTATGAAGCCCAACGACAACGAAACGCAAAACAAAGTAAAAGAATAAAAAGTGTGCGAAGCGCAAAAAGAGCTGCGATAAGAAGTGTTTGACTTAAAAGTCAAATTCATTTGGCGGAAAAACCAAGGCAAGAAAAACAATTACGTATTGAATTTTCATGAACCTGCACAAAGAGGAACAAAAGTTTTTTGCAGAAAAAATAAAAACAGAAAAAATAAAAGTCTGAATGAACATAAGACAGACAGCAAATGTTTGCTTAATCTTGAAGTTAGGTTTTTCACTTTACTCAAAGGATTTTCCTTTCGGGGATTATTTGTTCTGGTTAAGAAAGAATTTATGTGTTTAAAACAAATGTTTTATAAATGCTGTTCATAAGTTTCTTGACCTTTTGAAAGTGTAGTTACATTTAAAATTTAGAACATGTTTTAAATTAACTCCTGATGTTCAGGTCGCGTCTGCCCAAATGAGCAGTAATAACTCAAAAATTAAAAGAAAAAAACTCCTGGCTGTTAATGTTTGCACATTAAAATAAAAACCCTGGCGTCCAAACACACGAAGGCGCCCAAAAGGCATTCATAAATTGGGACAGAAGCAGCAGCGTAAAAAGTTGAGCAGGCGTTCGGTGGGGGGGCGTTAACCACGCCTGCGGGCCACATGGTCCAGTAGCTTTTTTACCCGGGCCATAAAGCATAATCAAGTTGCAGTGACGAGGACGACGCCAGCCAGACCAGACCAGACCAGACCAGAAAAGTCTTAATGTTTATTTCCAAAGGTTGTCCAGAAAAAAAAGAGAAAACGTTGCGTGCATTTAAAGGCGCATCCGTTTCAGAGTTGTGAAATGTGAACGGCTTTTGGGGTTTCGCTCGGCTCTTCGTTCTCGTCGACTATCCATTTACATAAACATGTACTAGCTACTGTGTATTCCCCCTAGTTTTGACTGGATGGGAGGCCTGTCATGTGCTCGACGCTATTTGTGTAGATTATAATGCGTATACAAATTGCGGGCGTGCATAAATATCAAATACTTACGAGAGCGCGCCCATAAAAATCAATTCAAAGTGGCCAACATGAACATTTTGTTGCTAGCTGATGAGCAAAGGAGAGAGGGTGTGACCTCACCTCCCCCCGCACAACCCACTCTGACGTACTTTTTGTTTATTTGCATTTCCTGCTATGCTGCGGAAGTTCACATCTCAGACGGACTGAGAGACAGCTCAAGCTATTTATTTTACTGCCCATCACTTGCCGAAAAGACTTTGGCGCCCAGTGTTAACAAACTTTTGTTGTTTTGCTTTCACTTGTTATGATGATTATCAAAAGGTTTTTATTTTTTGCTCATCATAGGGGCCTCATTACGTGAGTTGTTTTATTTTTATATTCAAACACCGAGCTCCGCCCATAACAGTTGTTTACTTCTATTTGGCAGTGTGACCAGTTTTTTTACTGCTCGTAAAAAGTCTTAATATAACTGAAAATTGTTTGTGGCGGATGATATCAACTTTGTTTAAAGAAAACACACAAATGTTGACAATAAAAATGGCAAATGTAGCATTTAAATTATTTTTCTTTGACTCAACTAAAAATTTACAACCGCTGCCAGTTACTCTTCTTTTTCTTTTTAATTTCATGCAATTTCGTCACTTTCTATTTTCTGAATTCATAATAAATGCTCTTACAAATTGCTAAAGATTTTAATTTTTGGCAACCCAACGAGGAAAAAGTCTTGAGAGATCGCAAGACTTTTTATAAAATAGTATCTTGCATGTTCCGATAAGCTTAAGGCATTTGCATCATAATTCAGTTTGTTAATTGGTTCACACTCAGCTACAGAAACTGTTCCTATTTCTCTTCTGTGAAATAAGAAGCGTGCCAATTTTCTTGGCAATTTTCCTATTCTTTTATTTTTAACACACGAAATTAGTCATCGCTTGGCGCACAAATGCAATATATATACATATATTTGTATTTCAATTTCGACAAACACAAAAAGGGCAACCACTTGTTGCGACAGAAATTGCTTTCATCTAATTGTTTATTAATTGCGTTTTATGTCAGCCCAAGAGAGCCCCCACATTTATTATGCCCATGAAGGCCAAGAGTATTATGACAAGAATGTTCGAAAAGGTGGCAGTGAATTATGTCACAGAATATATTTATATACCAAAAATACATATGTATAAGTATTAAAGTCCGTGAGCTAATTTATTTTTGAATTGCGGCATCCGTTGATCATTTTTTGACACAAGTGTTCGCTTCATTGTTGATTTATGTAGAGCAAGCCACAAAGCGATTTAATTAGCTAAATTTTTAAATGTAGGTTAAGCATTTAAGCAATATATTTTGTTTCCTCCCTGCTTGCTTTTCGCAATTTATTTAATTTTTCATGCGACGTGTTTGTTGACGCTTTTAAATAGGCCTATTTAACGATTGACAGACGGCCTGTTTTGGGGCTTTAAATTGTCGCATAAAAAAGTACAAATTGTACACGTAAATCAATTTGCAAAAGCTTCAGCTTGGTATTTTTGTTGCTTGATAATATTTTATGTTATAACAATTGAATGTACATTTTTCATGTAGCGATTTCTTGTCACCTGATGGCAGCGCAGAAATGTGTGCATTAAAACGCTGTGACAGACATTGCAAAATATCTGTCAAAATGTTGGCAGAAAGAGGTCCATTCACAAATTGGCCAACTGGTCGAAATGATTGATGAGCTGTCTGGGATAAGAACCAAACTCTTTAAATAGAAAGTGAATTTATTGTGTTTATTATTAGAAAAGTATATTTTTCCATCTTAAATCGATAAACTTAATAAGGTACTGCAGCAAAAAAAAAGAAAGAATAAAACATTGCGACATTATTTACTGTTATCGGCTTAATAATTAAACCAGACATGTTACAGATAAAATCAAAAAATAAATCTGCACAAAAAACTGAATGCACTACTACAAAAAATGTATATAATTGCTGAACATTCAATGTCATTTCCATTTGTTTTTATGCAATTAACGCAATGCAATTACAATTTAAAAACCGCGCAGGATACTCAACACTGGAATTAACTAATAATAATACGTTACCCATAATGCACTTAAAATGCATTTCAATTAAAAACACACCAGCACAGATAATGCCATAAAAAATGGATACTTTAGCACAAAAGCAATTAACGGCACATTAAAAATGTAGCAAGAGGTGACAGTTGGATAAAAAAAAAATGGGGCAGGTCTTTTATAAATAACAGATTGCACAGATATAGCACACTATATATAGCTAAAAGGGGGACTCGGAATAGATAAAACACATTTTCAAGTTCATTCTTTGATACAAAATCCATACGAAAATAGACACAGAAAAGGTCAGTGAAGGGGGAGGCGTTAAAGCTGCACGCGTAAAAGTCTAGATGTCAACATGTATGTGTGTGTGCGTGTGGATGAGTGTGTGTGTGTGTGTGTGCCCGGGGAGCAACTGAAATTAAATTAAAATTCGTAAACGTGCCGCGTCATGTGTGTGGTAAGCAGTTGAGTGACTAAATGTCCTGCCCCAAACAAAAACTGAAGCTGTTGCAACATGGGAGAAACCAGCACCAGGCACTGTATGAAACTGTGAATTTCGAATTTTGTGGCAGTACATGCACGAACACACACACAAATTGTCTCAGTTGCATTGTGGCGCACAAAGAACAAAAAAAAGGAATCACAAAAAGCATCAACTTATTTCATGTCACAATGCAATGGCAACAGGGGAACAGTCAGATACACAGACAACGTCACATGCCACACACACACACACATAGCAACTAAAAAAAATAAATAGAGATGGAAAAGCTAGAGATAGAAGAAGAATAGCCAATAGACAACCCACTCACTTGGACGTTTTAATGATGATGCTGATGATGATGTCGATGATATAATTCGCATTGCCAATGAACTGCACTGGGGCATTAGGGTTGGGCACTGGAACTGGGCACAGGTCAACGTATAGTTAAGTGTGTCTAAGATGCGACCACAACATACCCTGAACACCTTTTTCCCACAGAAAAACTTTTTACTTATCTACAAAAAAGGTTCAAGATTGAATAATGATCTTCTGACTGTTACAAACACGCACCAAAAATCAAAATATCTGCCTCACCCATATTAAATAAGTACAGGGTATAACGAGAAAATGTTTGTGCAAAAGACCAAACCAAATGATATACTATGCATGTGTATATAGGAAATCTGTCTACAAGCCCATAAATATATTCAAAAATATATGTATGTCTAGAGGTATTTTTGAGGGAAATGCACTCGAAAAATGGTTTTTAGTTTTATTGGCTGCTCATGACCTGCGGCAATAAATATTTATGGTTGCCTGCGCCTTCGACTGTAGCTGGGCGCACTTGTGATTTATAAAGCTGGCAACATGTTGCCAAAGCTAAATGTTGCCGCAACATGACAGCGATTTGTTTGCGGCTGGCTGCTGACAGACTCAAGATGAAGCATTTGGCCATATGGAAAAATATTTTCAAAGAGATTGCCAAATGCTGATTAGCTGAATGCGGCGCACGACTCGCCGCGACTGCCATTTGAAATTGATTAGAGCAGCGCGCAATGAATCTGCAGAGTGGAGCAGACGGGGAAGCGGAGCGGCATCGCATTATGACAGGCGACTGAGAGATAAGCGCAACGATAGCATCACAGCGCATTAGAGCAACCTACTTTGACTTCTACTCCTTCTACAGCATCTGATTTCGTGAATGTTTTCCCCTTTTTTCCTGCTTTCCAGAAAGAAAGAAAAGTGAACGCCAACACACACACAATAAACAGCATTGCGGAAATCAGCGTTGAATTGTTGCCATGTTTTCAAATGGAGTAGTTGTTGCCCACCTTTAAGCGTTTGCAATTCGAGTTGCTGCTGCTGCTGCTGCTGTTGCTGTTGCTGTTGCAAGATGCCTATCGGAGACAATAGAGATCTTTCGTAACGCTTCCTTCTGTCTAATGTTGCGCATGCGCATGCCCTTGTTCTTGATATCAGCTGTCTTCACATCAAGATTCTACTCTATGGTGCCTAGCTAGCTGTTGGGTATGTTGGATCTCCTCCATTCATCTTTCTCTGCTTGTGTTTTCTCCCTATCCTTTTTGCTCTTAGCTCTTTTGTTGCCTCACTTAACTTAACTTGCTCATTTTGTGCGTATTAAGCGCCGCATAGACTATGCCACATTCCTTTGTTCCACACACTTCTCAACAGTGCCTGCCAAGGCTGTCTAAGTGTCTTCCTGCCACAACTTGGGCCTTAGCCATTGTTCAGACTGCTTGACGCAACGGGGCAGCCAGTTAACTGGGCCAAAAGTAGTTGTTTTTGCTGTTGCTCTTTGCACTTGTTATGATTATGAAATGCGAAACTTGGCCTCAGCTCAACTCAAATGCAACACAATCAACTAAACTTGTAGCAGCATCATCGTCGTCATCATCGTCAACAGCATTCTCAACATATTTATTATTGTTGGCTTTGGCTTTTGTGTTTGCTTTGACAAAAGATAACAAACTGCTTAGAATGCACACAATTGTGCATTGGAGGCTAATGAGACAGCTCGCTGACGGAAGCAATATACAGTTTTAAATTGTGGCCCATTGAAGCTGGAGATGGGGAGATGGAGATGATCCTCAACTGAATTCTGATTGTCAAAGCTCAAAGCTTGTTGCAACTGAAGCTGCACGCTTTGGCATTATAAAGACATTAAGTATTCTCTCTCTTTTTTTGTCGCTCCACAGTCTGAAGTCTGTTCTGCGAGTGCTCATTAATTCAATTGCATTGCATTTTCGTGAAAATTGCTGGGCTGTGTGTGAGTGTGTGTGTGTGTCTTGACATGGCCAGAATTTGCATAACAGAGCAGGTGAACAGTTGAACAGTTGAACAGTTGAGCCTTCTCCACTCAGCCCAAAGAGCAAATGCAGAGAGCCAAAGTTAGCTGGCTCTCAACGCGTAACTAATTGCTTTTGCCATCGCCTATGAAATATGCAACAGGGTTGCAAGACAAAGTGTATATGGCAAGTTACACTTACACACACTCAGACAGCACTCAAATTCAATCAATTTAATCAAGTAGAGCACAGTGTGTGTGGCACACGCAGCGTATGCGTAATGTGGCAGCTGATTTGTGGCGCCTCGTGTTAATTTTAACACGTTACGCACGTAAAACGCACAAGCGATGCTAAAAATACACACACACATCATGTATACGTTGTAGATGTGTATACAATAAATGTACTTTTATATCGCTGCCATAATATCGAGTAACAAATGCCGCTAACACAAACACACTCTCACTAACAAAGAAAACATACACTTGAACACGCACCGACATTTGATACACACACACACACGCGCATTTCAAGAGAATAGAAAACTTGTCTAGAAGTATGTAAGTAAAGATGGAACTGGGTCTGGGTCTGGGTTTAGTCTACATAATAAAGCAGCCATCAAGCGGCAACAAAACGTGCAAATAACACGTACAAATGAACAGTTCTAGGGACAAAATACAGTGAAAGCAAGGCGGGGCTAGTTGCTTCTTACGAACTATTGATGCTGTGCTCAAAATGACTTTCATCTACAAATCGCCAAAAGATGTTTTTCCTAAACTCATCTTGGTTTTAATGCAAACAATTTTCTGTTCTAATAACTAAAAAACTTCCTACAAAACTTTGTCACTTTCTAACAATATGTCGGCGAAAGAGATTTAGCTTCATTCGTTTCATTAGCTGATTGAAGCCGTTTGCTGCTGGCCTTTTGGGAGACAGCGCCAAAAAAGAAAGAAAGAAAAAAGCGAAACACGAACTTTGTAATTCCCAAAGCGAAAGGCAGAAAGTCAATGGCAAAATTCTTATGCTAAACACGCGCGTGTCTGACGAGCGATTTGCTGGCGTTTTTCTGCTTCAGCTTCTTTCTACTGCTTCTACATGCATTAAAAAGCATACAAAATAATAAAAATACATACATGCACATAAATAACACGAGGCAGTTAAGGAGAAAAGAAGAAGAAAAAGCAGCCAAACAAAGCAAACACAAGCAAAATAAAAATCAAATAAACCAAAAAGGGCAACAATAACAGCAAGAAAAAAAAGCAGCTGAAGCAACTTTAGGATCGGTTTGGCATTTTCTTTTCGCCCGTCAAAGTCAACGCGCTTACATCAACAACAAAAACAAAAACAAAGAGAAAAGCCCAACACAAAAGGAAAGTGAAAAAAAATTCATGCACGCGCCGCACACAATTCTTAAGCCATTGAAAGAAGCGTGAACTTGAATTGATTTGCTTAGAGACTTTTACACACACACACGTACATGTATTTACATACATGCTAAGAGTAAAAACGACGTCATAATTATAACGAGCAAACAATTTGTAATGTAAGACGGGGCGTATGAGCAACAAAAAATAACAAACAACAGCATTTTTATAGCCAAACAACAGAGCGGTAAATTTTAAAGTGTCTTTTTTTGAAGAGAGAGAGAGAAAAAAAGGTTAAATGCAACCGTAAAATGGCAAGCAGACAACGAAGGAAGTTGAAGCTGAGGGAGTGGGTAGAGAGGAGCTGTGAGTTGACATGGGAATTGTGATAACGGGGGGCGTGAAAGGTGGGCGGAAACGGGACATTGCTGGGTCGGAAAAGATTTATGAAAAATTGGCTTTTGTTTGGCCAAGCGGGTCACAAACAAACAAGATAACATGCACATGAGACAGTTTGTTGGTGTGTGTGTGTGGGAACCTAAATGAAAATGTAAAGTTTATGACAAAGTTGATTTTTTGCACATATGAGGGTAAGGCATATGTATATGTATATTAAATACATTTGAATATGGAACCAAATTAAATTCAAATTTTAAATTGATTTTTTAAGGCATTTAACGAATACAAAGTTCACTTTCTACAGGGCATCTTATAGTCTTCTACTCGCTGCAAAATATATTTTCTATGTTTTGGTTATTTTGTTATTTTTTATGTGCTGTTGCATGTTTCCACTTCCGTCGTTTGTATATTTGTTATTTTTTACGCGTCTGTGCCTAAAATAACTAGTAGTTGAAACAACAACAATTTTTGCGTTCAGTGGCCTTGCCACAAAATAAAAAATAACAATCATAGCTATGTCATAATTTTTCATTTATCTCAGCGTCCAAGTTGACCACAAATAAACAAAAATGTTGCGGCTTAAAAAAAAATGGGTTAAAATGACAAACGAAACGAGCACAAAACGAAAAGAATTTCTAAACTAGAGCAACAAATCAACGCAACAAGCTGCAGATGCGTCTAAACAAATACCAAATGTTCATTTGTTGTTGGTCTTTTATATTTGCGTCATTATTGCATATTTAGGATTTTGGCTTTTAATGTGCTCTCTTTATGAGCCATGTACAAATTGTGTTTCTCGTTTGTTTAGATTGTTTATGTTTATGCATTTTAATGCTGCAATATAACAACATCTTTTTGGCAAGAGGCGGCGCTTTGGCAGCTGCCTCCTTTTACATGCAGCTGCAACTTGTGTGCCCTGGCACAATATCAAAGTCAAATTGTGTGTGAAATGCTTTCAGTTGTTGCCAAATCAAATAATCAACGGCAATGTGCTGAAATCAATTATGCAGGCGCAGTAATCAAAAACTAAAACAAAGAAAAAAATTGTTCTTAAATAATTGCCAGCCATATTGACAGGATACATTTCGCTTGAGATTGGAATAATTATTCAGTTATTTAACTTTCAATGTTTCCGCTTTAATATTCATTAAGTCTGGTGCTCAAATAACTTGAAAGACACAAATAACTGCAGTCGCGTGAAATCCAAAACTCTTAAGCTTAAACATAGACCTGGAAACCTTTCTGGCTTTTCTCACCCCGACTCTAACGAAGTTCAACAGAAACTTGTTGAAAAATTGCAAAACGTTAATCAAAGTTAAGCGGCACGACGACGACGCTGACGTCAAAGTTAATTAAATTACAAAGTTATTTAATACTCTGGAATTGTTACCGTTGGCAGCGGGAGCAGAAGCTAGCTACAGGAATCGGGCAACTGCTGCGCTTGCCACACTCCAACACTTTGAACTTTTGCACCCGACGCCCTCAGCTTGCCTCATTTGTCTTTGGGCAGGACGACACAGACACAGACACAGACGTGTCCTCTTGAAAAACGTGTGTCAGTTTTTAATAAAATGTAATTGAAATAAATTAAATTACTCCCACTGCATATTTGCCTGCAGGACTTGAGTGAAATGAACTGGACACAAAGTTACAACCCATAAAAGTTAAGCAGATACAAAAAAACTTTATCATCGATTGATATTGATTAATGTGCTTACTATTAATAGAATCTAATTAATAAATGCCAGAAATAGTTGGTTTAAGAATAAACTAAGTTGATGAGCAAAAACAGAAAGTAGATGAAAATTCAATTAGTTTGACTTGTTGTCTCATTAACTATTTGCTTTTGATTTAACATTGCAATTTCCATAATACCAGCCCACGGCCTTAAACTCAAGCCCGCATTTCTATGTAGTTTATTTAACCTCTTAACTTGTTTGCATAATCTTTCCATAATGCTGAACACACGGGCTCTGCCCCAAACAATTAGCCAGTGATTCGAGACGCGTCTCCTCCCCAAAAACTAATTAAAATATTTTCGCTTGACGATCGCGACAAACTGCAAAACTGCTTAACATACACACACACACACACACAACCAACATTGTTTACGTATTCGTTTACGTTAACGTTTAGCTTTACGTATCTATCGCACATCGCTCTTAATGAGTTATGCAAATATTTGTAGCTGAATCAATTTTACACAAACCAACTACTGCCAACAACAGACAATAGAGAAAAAAGACTTGTTGAAGGCGCTGCTTAAATGCTCTAAAAGTGTACAGCATTTACTCTTATCTACCTTTATTATTTAATTTGTATTCAGATAATCCTAAAGTAAATATTTTTTGTGATGGCAATTTCGAAAACAAAAATCAAGTATTCGATCAAAAACAAGCCTTGAAAATATTTGCTTTTTTATGTAGACTGCACTACTCTTCTTCGACAAATCTTAGACTTAAAGTTATTTCTTGAAAGTTGGCAAACTTGAAAACAGTTCAGTGATACCACTGAGCAAATATTTATATTTGTTATATTTGCTCAGTGGTGATACCTTAAGCTTCGATAGTGACAGCTTTAACAAACAAAAGACAGCTCAAGTTAACGCCATGGCTGTCTAGGAGAATGCACGAGTATTTTCACAAGAGCCACAAATCACATTCAGAAGCATTAAAAGCCACTCGTTCCAGACAGACGCAATGCATCATCGTTGTTGTTGTTGTTTCTGTGGAAACTGGAGGCGATTATCATTCATAAAGCATAAGAAACAGACAAGAAAAAAAAACAGAAACAGCGACGAGGTTACTGTGTCAATTGAACTTCAGCAGCGCTGCAGGGGCAACTAGAAGAGAGAGAGAGAGTGAGGGGGGAGGAAAGTGCAACCGCAAAGCCTTTTAGATGCAGACGGCGAGATGCGAGATTCGCATTAGCGACGCCCAACAGGCTGCCGCAATTGAACAAATTGTCTTCATTCCCTCTACTCCATTCGCTCTGGTCGTGTGTTGTGGGCGTGCGCAGCTGACATTTGTGCCCCGCCCACCCGCACCCGACTGTCTGCCTATCAGCGATGTTTAAGTCTCAATCTACCCCGATTCGTTGCAGGCGCAAGCGCAACTGCCCCACAGGCAGTTTGCCTTGTATCTGGCATCTAGTATGTTAAAAAACTGAAAATTAAATCATTTTGCAGCATGTTGCATGTGTGTGCGTGGCTGTGTGTGTGGCTACTGCACCTATTGATGCATAAATTTCATTCATAACTAACAAGATGCGTCCGTTAAAAGTTGTTGCAACTTGTTTGTTCAAGAGCTGACAAACAAAATAATCGCCACACACACACACACACACACACCACACACAAATTGAGCTGTCTCTGTCTAGTTGGTCTGTCAGAGTGAAAACAGGCTAATTCAAACAATTAATTTGATAAGTCAGCTAGTCGAACACAGACAGTTGGCAAATGCGAGCGACAGCTAAACAAACCTGCAGCAAATTGATTGAGCGCTAGATTACTCCAGAAGTTGCTTGCCTCCAGTTCTCCAGTTGGTGCAAATTGCTGCAACAAATTGTTCCAGTTTTGTTCCTGTTCGTAGATAAATCTATTAAGATGCCTCTGCCAGTTTGGGAACCGTTAAGCCCACGCAGTTGGCCAAACTGTGGCACGATCTGTTAACTGCAATCTGGAGAAGGGCAGGTCAATGCTATTTTCTCATTGGCTTGGCTATGACAGGCTAATACCGGAACTGCAGGCAGTTTGAGCCGCAATTGACTGAGATGTTGGTTGTGCCAACAGGTCTCTGAATAACGGAGTTTTTACAGGTGTTGGCACCGACAAAGAAGTTAAAGAACGTGCCTACAACATCACGAATTTTATAAACTTGATTCTTTAAAAGTCACAACCTTTGATCAATTTTGAAAATTGTCCAGCTAGTTCTTCCAAAATATATCTTTTGAGTTGATAATTGTAAAAATGTATGCCAAATTCACGGTATGTCAACATTCCTAAAATTCCTTTTTGGATCTTGTTTTTGTCACTTGACCAGAACCAAAAGCCAGATTGTACAATAAATTCCATTTACTCAGTAAAAACTAAATTTGATTTAAGAATTTTTGCCTCATTTACAAATTCAACTAGCCATAACTGCAAATCATTTTTGACAACTTTGTATCCATAAATTTTGCATAAAATAATCTCCTTTGATACCCCTAAACACTTGAGAAGATGCAAATAGCCATTTTGGGGTCTATTGAAGCCCGAAAAACAAACTGAAAATGCAAAAATGCAATGACTGCAGTTTTGTTAATGCTTAGGACCGAATGCGGTGGGCTGCCCCAAAAATAAACAACAGCAGCAACGATACAAAGTCCAATAACAAAAATAGAAGGGGGGACGGCAGACACTTGAAAATGTCACAGAGTTTGACGTGCCCCACTCCTCTCTGAACTCCCCTTTCTTTCATAATTTGCGTCTGCATTTTCTCACTGTTGTTTTTAGTTGTTGCTGTCGCTTGTTTGCCTCTGCTGCTGTTGCTGCTGGTTCTACGTCTTCTTTGTCTTCATCTTTTTCTCTCGACTCCTATTGTACCCTAGACATTGTCACGTTTATTTTCCTTAGCCTGTGTTTGTTTGTTTATTTATTGTGCGATATGCGATATGCTTGTAGATGGTAGTATATGCAATATGAGATTTGTTTAGCTTCAGTTTCCCACATTGTTGTTATTTGGCTTATTTTCTCTCTCTTGCTGTTAACCATTTTTGCCTATGCAAGTGAAATTTTGTAATTATGCTGCGAAAGGTTTTTTTAGCACACATTTTGCATTTTGTGTTTTGTTGTTGACATTCTTGAGAGTATCGTTGTTGCCCCATACATAAATTGAGTTCTTGAGCGAAGAACAAAATGAAATAAAGAAGAATAAATATATCTGTGCATAAATTTCTTGTGTTCAGCTTTGGAAAGTTGATTTGAATTTAAATTCAATCACTTTGGTATATTTCTTTTCTGGTTTGTGGATTCATATTCTGGCAACGGAATTGAATTAATAAATGTGCTCTTAAGTCAGTCAATTTTTTATTTTATTGCCACTCCCTCTTTCGCTCTTTTTACTCTCTACTCCAGAATATTCCGAATTTTATTTGATTTTGTGTGTCCTCGATTTTAATTGCCATTTTGCATACATATGAAAAAAAAAAATAGAAATATACTGAAGTAGTTAATAAAAAATAAAACAATTGATAAATTCTTCAATTACTATATTTGACATAATTGCTTGTTCGTGGGTTTTTCTGTGCTGCTCTCCCACTTCCAAGCAATTAAAACTAATCAAAAATGGTGGGCGTTGCCACCTGAGCCCATTTTAGTGGGCGTGGCCGCCTCGCAAGTCGCGACAAAGAAATGGAAAGTCTTTGTGCCATAACAATCGATGCTAAATGTGGCGCCAGTCTGCTCTCCATAAATGAGACAAAGTTTTCGCACAAATGTCTTTCAATTCGATTTGCATAAATGTGGCGCACAAAAGGAGTCCCAACATAACAATAACAAATAGCAGAAAAACTTTACTATAGACAAATGTCTGTGAGGCAAGTTGTGTAAAACTTTGTGCGAGATGTTGCAACATTGCAACAAAAACTTGCACAAAGTGCAAGTGCCTCGAGGTAAATGAAGATAGAAAAAGCAAAAGCAACGAACAAGTGCAGCATGACAATGGGGAAAATTTAACTAAATATAAAACTTTATATCTTTTATTTAAAATTTCTTTGGCAATTTTAAATGATTCACTTTAAAGCTATTATTCATGTTTAAAGAATTTATTAAATAAATAAACATTAAACTTTATTTATTGTTAACATTTGATCCACTGTTCGCTTTTGCCCAAAAATACCTCAACCATTTTTAGCCAATGTGCACAGCTCGGAAAAAACTGTTAGTAAGAAAACACTTTAAGCTGCTTAAAACCACTCACGTTGCAACATTTTTCTGATTAGTTTGGCAAACTGCTGCGTTTCTCAGCTGGCAAGCAGCTTAAAGATTTATTTTCGCAGCTGACGCTCTAAATTTGATTTGAATGCATCCTTCAATTGTTGAATTACATTTAGTTCAGTTCAACTGACAGCAACAGAAATGTGTCTAAGCAGCAAAAATAAACTTGTTTACAACTACTAACAATAACAATTATTACTGCTATTATTGTTATTGTTGTTGTTGTTGTTGTTGTTGCTGTCGCCTTTGCACAATTTGACAGGTTGACAGTGCGCGCTTTTGTTGTCCAATTGGACATGGCTTCCGCGGTTACAGTGGTCATTCACAGCATTCACAGTGGTTTTTAGTCCACTGGCATCTCTGATTGGTGGCAGCAGCATTTATTACGCAATTTAAGACGGTATGCTGTTGCTGTTGTTTACAATTGTCATTAACCATTAAGCGATCAGCTGGCTAACAACAAACAAAAATCGTGCCGAGTTTAATGTGTCAGTTAACGCTGATTTTCGGAAATTGGATTTGGGTAATTGACGTCTGTAATGAGCCAACTTATTAAAGTCAGCAATGAGCGTTAAATGAGGAATATAAGCAAGGGAAGTCTTAATTGATTATAAATAGAGATATTTAGTATTATGGGAAGTCAAGTCAAATAAACTTACTCAAAATCTTCAAACCCATTTTAACCAAGTCTCTTTCTTTCTTACAGCTTAACCAGTTCTGCCAATTATCGCCTGCAACATCAAGGAAGAAGTCCATGCATTAGGTAACCTAAAATTTACAGCTTTAAAGTAAACTTGGCTAAAAGAAGCGAACTTTGACTTTATGTTATTGATTGTGAAAAACTCATTTTATAAAGTGCTACAAAATGCATGCGCATAATTCCAAAACGCTTTCGTTATTTCTAATAAATATTTGTGGAAAGCCACACACATGAGCTGCACACAGTTTGCTCAGTATGCAAAGCATAACCCGGCTCCACCTCCCTCCTTCCCTTTGGCATAGTCAGTGCCATTTGCAGCAGAGTTTCGCCTTCCCCTGTCTTTGGTTTACTTCTGCCTTGGTTTCGATCAATATTTACCACATACATTTAGCGCCGTTTGCCATGGCGGCGATTTGCGTTTTCATCTTTCGTTTGTTGCAGTTTTCCATTTTCATTTGCACTTATTTGTATTTATTTTAGACGGCTTTTTCGCTTTGCGCCAGCTCCACATTTATTTATGTTTATTGTTAACACTATCGTCACGTGCACAATATTTATTTTTTTGTGAGCGCTGCTTGCAGTGAAAGAAACAAATAACCCAAAAATTGTAAAAGGTATGGTGGGTAGCGATAGGGCTGACACCGTCCATTGCTAAAAGTGGGCTTAATTAAATAAAGTGCTCAACTGAAATTATGAGTATTTATATTCGACGTGGAATGCTGAAACATTGAAAAGTTAATGGAAAAACTCTTAAAAATAATCAAAAACATAATTTTTTTATATTAAAATTCCACGTACACAACACTCAAACTACTTACAGTGTTTATTAAAGATCTGAAATATATAATAGATAATTTAATAAATTTGTTGGGCAACACCTACTAATCTGGAATATTTAATTTCCAGTTTAAAATACTACATAACAACACTAAGACTACTTACAGTGTTTGTTAGTAGTACTAACTGATCTTAAACTCATTATAGATATCAATATCGATCTGGAATATGTAATATTACACACACATCAAAATTGTCACACCTGCTGCGTAGTTCAAACACACCCAGTTGACACCCTTTTACTTCAATATTCAATAAAACACATTCTCATTTATATGACAATTGCATATGCGGTACACGTGGCGTATGCGTAATAATTGCATTTGGCTTTTTAATTTCAAACAACAAGCGATTTGTTAAATGCCACACACAAAAATATAAATGCCAGAAGCGAGTATTTAACAAATATTTGTACAGCCTTTACAAAAATGAAATGACTATTGTGAATGGACGTCAACTGTGACTGCAACTCTCTCAAAAAGAATGATAAGCGTTCAGCTAATTTAACAACTGATGATTCAGTTCAACGTTAACTCTAAGGCAAATTATCTTAGTCATGTTTTAAACTCAAAAAACACAGAAAATTTGCATGCATTTTGCTGTCAAGTTGTATATGATTTTTTGTAATATTCTGTTTTACCAAATTTGTCGCTTAAAGCGTCAATTTGATTGCTTAAGATTTGGATTTGGATTTAGAGTTCTGTGATTTGCGTTTAATTTGTTGTTTGATTTGTGATGTGACGCGCAACAAATTATTTTGATGCTTGCCTTGACATTTGAATCAACAAATTTAAATAATGTGCATATATACATACGTATGTGGCACGAATGCCCAAAATGGTGCATGGGAACGTACTCTTATTAATCAAACCCACACTCTCACACACACACTCGCACACACACACATGTCAGTCGGTCAATAAATTGACGCAGACTTTGCATAGCCGTTAAGTCAACAAATGTGTGGCAGGCGCAACGAGCGCGAGGCAGCTGCTGCTGTGCAGGATAAACAGTGGGGCAGGACTATAAATTACAGCTAAACGGAAATAATTTTCAATGCAGTAAAAGAAAATATAGCTGAAACTGGGCTCAAATGCAAATGTAAATCAGCTAGCTGAAAAAATTGTGTTTGTGTTTGTGTTTGCGTCTGGCAAAACGGATTTTCAACATGTTGGCAAACAATTTGACGCCATGATTGAGCACGGAGTGCAGCCTCAAGGATTCAAGTAGCAAATCCTTGCCCATGACTCAACCTCAGTTGGAACGAAACGAAAAATTTTCCATGTCATTATGATAGTAGCAAGAACAAAACGCGCACAAGCATATAATAGAATTTTACACACAATCCAGCACAAAATTGTTGAGGCTGCAAATGATAATGTGGCATGAGAGAGAGGGAGAATGGACGCATGTAATATGTCTGGCCATTTGCTGGATCCAGCTAGCATGAAGGCTTTCTCTTTGGGGGTCTTAGGGCATACAAACAAGATAAAACTTTTGATTTATTGTTGACATGAACAACAACAGGCAGCCAACAATGGAACCAGGGCCAAAAGCATGTCGAGCAAAAGCGGCAGCAGCACACAATATAAACTACACAAATGCGTGTGTTGTCCACCTACAGAAAAGAGGAGGAGCAAGAGCAGAAGCAGAAGCTGGAAAGATGCAGCATTTAAGGCAAATTGCCTAGTGTTAGGGCTAAGAGCAAGCAAGGACAAGCCGATCAGGCAACGTGAAAAGTGCCAACTATGTCACAGACACGCAACAAAAACGAAAAGAAAAAAAAGAAAACTTTTTTCCGTGAAAGTTAACTTTTTGAAAATTGCTGTGCGTGTTTGCCAGTCATTAATTTGTGCAAATATTTGTGCATAAATTAAAAAACAATTTTTTTGTTGTTTGTCTGTAATTAATTGGAAATATTTCGAGTGACGTTTTGATGGCAAATCCATAAAAATAAATGTGAACTAAAACTGCAAATGTAATAGAAACAAAGATCGAGGCAAAACAAGAAATTATTTACATCATCTATAAGCAAGCGCGCCAGCTGAAACGAATGGAGATTAAAGAGTCTGGGGCGACAGTTGGGCATAAATTCAAAAGCATGACATCACTTAAGAGCAAATTGTTGTTGTTGTCGTTGTCATCGTTGTTGTTGATTGTAGTTGTATAGTAGTTCAAGTGCTATAGTCTGACTTTGCTGTTCGCCGTTGTTGTCGCTGGCGCCTGCGCCACGAAACGCAAATCTATTTGGTCGATGACGTCGAGCTAGGAATTTTTAAAATGCACATGAGAGGGATGGGGAAGTGGAGAGGTGTACGTAGAGGTATATCAGTTAGTCTCAGCGCATACTTGGGCGCTGAGTACGTGTTGCGAGTCAAAGTCAGTCGTAATGTGATTGATGCAGCCTGATATGTTCGAATCAAGAGATTATATCATAGCTTGACTTGGGTTGCGAATAAATGAGGAGCAGGTAAGCGTCTTTTTTTTTTGGAACGGAAATGATTGATAATTCCATAACAAACACCAAAAAAACAAAAAAGAAAAAAGGTGATGATGCATGCATGAAATGACCCAAAAAACAAACAAACACTCAATTGGCATACAAAGCGTAGATTTTGGGCTGGGCCTTAGGCAAAGAGATGAGTCAGAAAACGGACCCAAAGCAATTAACAAACATTTAACCAACTTAGTCTTATTTAAGGAATTGCTTTCGCTTGACTGAGAGAGTGATTGTTCAAAATTCAACGACAAAACTCATTAAAACATTTTCTGCAAAACTTAACTGGAAATTAATTTAAACTTGCGTGCACAGGCAACAACAGCAACAACAATCGTGATGCAAGCAAAACTTTCAATTCGCTTAAATTCAATTAAAACTGCAACCTCATGCCTAAGCGTGTGCGTATGCGTGATATTGCGCATACGACCCAAGGGCCGCACTGAGATATGATACTGTCAAAGGATTTGGTGTGTCTGCAAACAATGTCGTCTGCCAAACAAATGGAATGCACAGCATTAACAGCATGACTCTCACTTTTAAGCCATTCGCAACTGCTGCCAAACAAAATGTGTACAGAAGAACATTGCCCCCTTTGCGTCTGTGATATACAAAAGTCAGTGCCAGTGACGAGGCTCTAGGGCCAATAAGATTACCACGCAAGAAAAAACCTGGCAAGAGAAAAATCCGACCCAGCCAAAACGGCATATCAAATGCGATATAGTCGCAGTGAAGTAGTAAGTAATACGTGCAGCTCCTCCACGCTTAGCTAGTAGATAGCAGCAGCTGAAGCATGTGAGTGGCAGCAAAAGGACGTGGCAAAAATACACAGAGGAGCTGAAGTTATCAAGACCACGTTGCACAGCTGCAACTGTGGCAAAAATGCGTTTTCCAAACTGCCAACAAGAAATGGAAACAGTTTTTTTCGGATCAAGTGCGCCCTGAAGCGGTACTCCGAAAAAAAAACAGATTATTGTGGATAGAAGATTGGCTTTAACCAAGCAAGCAAGAGTCGCAGGAAGAAAAAATTTACCGCTTGGATTATGCGACGACTTTAAAATAAAGTGCAGCGATTTCAAATTGAATGAAATGAATTTTTCTAAGTGAATAGAGAATTTATATAGGGTATTTCACATTGAACTACAACATTTTATTGTCATTTAACTTCCTTTTGGTCTTTTTTTATTGCAAAAAACTCAGTTTGCTTTCATACGCAACGCTGGTGATCAATAAAATGCGCATAAATTAATTAAGAGCGGAAACACAACTACAATACATATACTACGAATATATTGGAATATTTATAAAGTTAATATTTGACGTACATGATTGTTTTAATGAAACCACAAACTGGAATTCAGTTTGACATTTCTTGTCGTTTTCGTATACATTTTTTTTTTCGCCGGAATTTATGTTGATTAGTAAGTTCAATTAGTAGTTGACTGCAACTTAATTAACTATACTCAGAACGGGTTAATTTTTAGTCGATCAGTCTATTGATTTGAGTGCGTGTTGTGGGAGCAAAAAGTTAAAAAAGAAAAACAAATACTAAATATAGGAAGCGTGTTTTAACTTTTGCTGTTTTGGTTTGTTTACGTTTTGCGGTTCGTTGCGACGTTGTAAGAATAATGTGGACAATTTGTTATTTTGCTATCGGAACCGGTTTGCAAAGCTACTAAAAATAAATAAAAAAAACCTAATAATCCAAAAGTATTTTTGAAGATTTATGAGGCAGCTGTTCGCATTGAACCCGCCTCAAGAGGTTAAGACCAATAGATGCTGCTGCTGCTGCTTTTCGCTTTCAATTGATTGGTTGACTGACTGATTGATTGACTATGGCATACTACGACTGCTTGAGTGAGTGAAGATTGATATGTGGGTGCTTATCTCAATTAAGGCAACCACTCATCTAGCTTCCTAATATTATGTGAAGTGCTGATTGAATGATCGCTCAAAAATTTGTTTACATTTGTTAGTAATTTGTTAATTTACTTTTGCATTTATAAAGATATTAAAGCTTTGGATTAGCTAACCATCGATGAGGTTGTTGAACTATTCAAGGTTTATTATAATTCATTCAAGCAACTATTTAGTTTCAGTCTCAACACGCCCTAAACTCATTTTTCAAACATTTAAAAGCAACTTTGAGTCATTTCTCAACTTCAATTTTAAAATAAGCGCGCATTTGTAGAATAAAATTCTCAAAAACTTTTGCGTTCTTCACATGTCGCTGCTTTTGAGGGGCTTTAGTTTTGATCTTAAGTTTTATGCGCACACAAGGCTATAAAAATATAAAAATGAGGGTAAAGCATCACTGATTCTGAGGATAAAGGCTAACATATATCATTTGTATACCCTGTAAAGTTTAGCTTTTGTGTGTAGAGCGTAGATGTTGTTTCTTCTTGGTTCACTAATATGTATTTTTAGTGTATTTTTTTTCTTCTCATTAATTTGCTTCGTAAAATTATAAAACTTCGCACCAGTAACAACAAATCATATCACTGGGTATCTTACTGTCTTGCTCTTTCACATTTGCTGCATTTATTCGCGGTACTCGTAAAACTTTCCGAGTACCATAAGCCTTTTGCGGACTGTTGATTGATTTGCTTCGTCTGAGTTTTTGTCATTTACTGGGTCTGTTTACGATTTCGGTTTCCTGGGAACTTGCTGAATTTGTTGAAAATCAAATTAAAAACACATTTTCGTGTTTTGTGACTACTACCCTTAAAACCTTAAAACCAAAAAGTGACTTCATCGCGGCTGCATGTCTGATGGATGCTTCCGATAAATGCGTCGATGCTGTAATATGAATAAATACATAAACCAGACACAGATTCAGATACACGCCCAGCAAGTTCAAGATCAAGGTCAGTTAGAGACATATATATATCTGAAAATTGTCATCGAATGCCATTTGAATGTTGTCTCCCACTCTCTGAGGCCTGCATGAAAAGGCGGCCATAAATCTATCAAATATCGCCCACTTGCATATATGAGATAGACAACAGTTTTACGAGTGAATTTATGAATACTTGTGGGTGTTTGAGTACTTATATTTACTATACAAACATGTGTGCAGCCGCCTTGTAGATTATTTAACAGGCGAAGTTTACGCAAAATCAACAAACAGACAACAATTGCAACAGCAACAGCAGCAACTGAGGCTAAGACTCAAAGGCCCATTGCCAATGTCAGGCGTTGTCTTTCCGACGTCATCGTTTTGGAATTTCAAGTCGAATGTCGCCCAGCTCAGCTGTGTGGCTGGCTTCAAGCTGCCCCACAGGCCTCACAATTCAAATGGCAAACAGCAACAGTCGCAGTGTCTGCTAAAGCCGTCAAGCAAGTTGTTGTTGTGTTGTGCGTGGCAATTGACTTGGGCTTTAGATCTGGGGCCGGGCTGCGTGTGTGCTGTACACAAGCATGAATTATTTTACAACAGAAAGCATTTGAAAAAAAAAAATTATATATGATTAGCCGTGGAAATGAAGCGCTCGCAATGGCAATTGAAATGGCGAAGAGCAGCAGAGGGGCCAGCAGCTTTCAGTTAGCCACAAGCTAAGATCACCTCAAATGGCTCAATTAAATGACACCATCAAATGGCGAGGCAGGCGCTTACCAAGAAATAATTAAAGAATAGGAATACACCTTAAATAAAGTGTAGACCTCTGGATCCTTAGTTTCATTATTTTATTGTTTTCATTCACTTCACAATTCCCAAAATTGTTTTACCCTAGTAACCTTTTAAAAACACATTTTAAACTAACAAATTTCGTGGCAACAGCGAAACACTTTTAAATATATGCAGCCGCCGAAAAGTATGCAGCACAAATTTTAATCAGCAACGAGAAGATTAAACCAATAAATAAGCGCATTAAACCTTTCCAAACTCACCATGCAATTGATTGTGTGCATTTGTGACTATGATAGCTGTCGCCACTATCATAATCGCCCAATCGCAATTCCCATTCCGCTGCACTCAGAAGGGGAGGGAAAAAAGCAGTTAAAGCCAAATAATGTGCGCCGTTTGCAATTGGAGCTGGATGCTGTTAGTGGCAACTATGTGCTGAGAGAAGCATTGCAGCAGCAAGTGCTGCGTAACTATTTGCTGCATGAAGTGAATGTGGAGCTGCTTTGGCTGACATTACGACCGCCCGAACGCCTTGCCATCGACATTAAATGGTCTAATATGCTAACGTTAACATTAAGGCAGCACATTGAGCTGGAGCAACTGATGTGCTGGCTGTCCACGCTCGGAGGTGGCTACTCAGCCCTCGGTGATCAGTTTGAGCGCTGCGCTCAGGCAGCAGGTGAAATCTCGCTGCAACAGCTGACCATTGGTCTACGTTTGGGCAATCCTTTTGTGCAGTCACGCTGCAAACTATTCTACAGCATATCCCTCATACAAAGAGGTCAACTGAGACAGGCCAAGTATCTAATACGCGTCCAATATAAATTTGCTTGCAATGATGCAGAGCACAACAAACACGATCTGCGTCTGTTGCACTTGTGCGCATCTATATGGCAGCAACTGTGCTATGAGTACAAAAAGCGACATCAAATGAGATCTAAAACTGTACAAAGGTGTAACGTTTAGGGTTTTAATAAACATTGCTTATGCAATTCAACTAAATCAAGCAATAAGCTACAAATCAACTGCATTTAAATCAACTGTGCAATCCAAACCATTTAACCCACAATTAACTTCTATTCTCAGTTAATTAGCTGCTATCAAAATAAGCTATAAGCAAACCAGTGGTTGTTTAATCCAGAACGCAAACGCAATTTGATACCATACAAATACTATTCATGGGTTTGCCCAATGGGCCAAGGCAAATTACAAAACACAAATCAACAAATTGTAAATAGAATACAATAACGACGGTAGCTGAAAGTGTTAAGTGGTATGCCACACAAAACACACACTCACACACACATTCAACTAACAGCTAAATGAGCCGAATAGCTAACAGACAACAAGTCAAGTTGGCCAAGTGAGACATGAGCTCGTGCTTTTGCGAATGCTTTTTTTTTTTGGTAGCCAGCAAGTTAAGCGAGCGTCAAATTTGTTTATGAATGGATGTGTTAATAAATCAAACAAATCCATTCAAGAATTTCTAGCTAAGCTCAATTTGTCTTTGCGTGGGCATTGTTCATCATACATCAGCGGAAACATTTAACTAGTGGTGATTTATTTTGCTGGAAACAACATACTTATGACAAACAACTTTTATTTTTTGCCTTTTCAGCACTTCACCATAGAATTAGCAATGTAAAAAGTTGCTCACTGTATAAGAAAGATAGCAAGGAAAGTAACTTAAAAGCCCAATTGAAACAAAAACAGCAACTGCAACGAGAAGGCTTCAAGATGAGGAGCAGCAACCGCAGCCAAATAATGTTGAGCTGCCTAGTAATTATCTTAGGTTTATGTAAGTATACCAGTCACATTGTGCAGCCAACTGATTAATACTACCTTATCTTCTCAGTGGCACTCACAAGCCAGGCACAATTACAAGCGAGCGCTGCCAGCGCCGGTGTCAGCTTTGCCACACCACAACGGGATGGGAGCGGAACAGTGCCAGGAGCCAAGGTGCACAATCGTCGCATGTATGCCATGTGCCCGCCACAATTCCAACGTGTGGGCACCGATTGCTACTCGCTGGTGCAGCAGCGCAGCAACTGGCTGGAGGCGCACTTCTTCTGCAAGGATAAGAACGCCAATCTGGCTGAGCCCACAAAGTATGCGGATCGCAAGCTGAGAACCTATCTGCAGCGACAGGATTCGCTGTCGGGTGGTAAGTGAAAACCTTAAGATTACCAACAAGTTCATATTAAACAACTTTTTAATCCAAAAAGAACACGACCCTATTTGGATTGGCGCTGCCTATGATCATCACAACAATTATTGGCAATGGAGCTTCAGTGGTCGCAATTTGACCTACGATGCCTTTAGTCAAACGGATCCAACGTAAGTATGAATTTGAATTGAGCTCTTGTAGTTCATTTTTGTGAGACATTTAATGTTAAAGCAACAAATTTTAGCTATGTGCAACTTATCTCCAACAGCAAGCCATTGGATAATAACTGCGGTGTATACGATCCGAGTTTGAAATATCGTTGGTCCGCACGCTCCTGTCCCGATAAATTGCGTTTCATCTGCCAGCACAAGATGCCGAAAGTGAGCGAAGCGAATCGTTATAAGATCTACAATCGCTGGAATGTCACCTATCCCAATGCAATGGCCAATGAGGTTGTACTGGAGGTCATCGATCGACGTGGCAAGGATCGCAGGTACGTAACATAACAAACTTCAAATTGTTGATTAAGTAGTTAGCTGGAAAGTTGAATACAGTTTGTTAGTTTATTGTTTGATGTGATGTACGAAAAACGTACCTTAAATAGTAGCTTCTGCTGGCCGAGGCGCCTCTTCTGGCTCCTGCTTGGCCGCCTCTTCTGCTGCCAGATACTCATCCCATTTATTTAGACGCTCGCTTGCCTCCGTGGCGGACTCATCAATCCTGCAAATGAGTAAAGTTCTAAGTTCTTTTCTTAGGTTTTCTACTTCATGGCTAACTCACTTGTACTTTGTCTTGCCATCCCAGTGATCGGCGCTTAGCTGACGCTGTCCAAAGTAACGACCCTGCATCATTTGTATAACCAGATCAGCTTCCTCAGGCGTGGACATGTTTATTTGTGCTATGCCCTCTGGATGGCGCTGCGTAAATTACATATAATAGAGATTACTATATAAAGTAAAGTTAAGACGTGATTCTACTAACATCATAGATGACAACTTTGCGCACAATGCCGCATTTGCCGCACTCGTCACGCAAATTGTTTTGATACTCCAGTATCAGTTCCACTTCCTGTTCAAATAGCTCCGGCGTGAAAAGATTCTTTATGATGACCGTTTTCTCATTCTTTGAACGCTCGCCACGCATTTTATCAGGTCGCCAGTCAAACAATCTAGGAATTTAATACATATTCAGAAGGGTTTTTGGACATTGTTTTTTTGCTACTCACTTTTCCTTGATCTTCTGCATCTTTTCCTTGTCCTTCTTCTTGCGCTTGGGTTTCAGAGCCGGATTATATTCGCCACGCATTTGAAACTGTGCACGCTGCACCTTTATCTTATGACCTCTCAAATCGTATTCATCTAGAATGTTCAGAGCTAAATTTACAGATTCCACCTGCAAGACAGAAGTGAAAAGAAGGATAACTAATGCGCCACTCTTTGCAGATATCATCGTCGCGTCAAGGCCGAAGGCAGCGAAGAGGAGATGATAATTCCCGCTCGCAAGCGAGGACCTGGCAGCCGTCGCTATCCACAACGCAATCGCCAGCGAGAGCAGCAGCCGACACATCCCAACGATGTCAACTATCCGCATCAGCAGCGTCCTCGCAAGCGTCCACGTGTGAGCACAACTCAAGCGCCGGCTCCACTGATCATTAGCAATGAAGTGGCATCTACAGCGGCGGCACAGCCTGGTACGGCCCCCACCCAGCAACAGATGACGCAATACGATCGCAAGCTGCAACGCCAAAGGGAGAAGGAGCGACGCAGACAGTTGCGCAGACAGGAGAGGCAACAACGGATGCGCCAGGAGCGATTGGAGCGAATGGAGCGACGTCGCAAGATGCTGGATGAACAACGTCAACACAAGCTGGTCGAGCCCAGGGAGCAACTGCAGCAACATGAGCCGCAAAGCGAGCCCGATGCACTGCGTCAGCGTGCCGTTGAGGAGCAGCAGAAACAGGAGCGTGAGCAACGAGAGCAGCAGGAGAAGCAGCGAAAGCAGCAGCAACTCAAGGAGGAACAGCAACGCGAGCTGGAGCGGATAAAGCAAAAGCAGGACGAGGAGGAACGTCAACGTTCCGCTGATGATGAAGCGCGTCAGCTGCGCGAGGAACGACTCCAGAAGCAGCGCGAACGCGAGGCAGAGGAGCGAAGGGCTCGCGAGGAGCTGCTGCGCAAGCAGAAGGCGGAGCAGGAGGAAGAAGATCGACGCAATGCCGAGGAGCGTCTAGCCGAGGAGCAGCGTCAGCGAGAGGAGCACGAGAAGCGACTGCAGGCGGCCAAGACGGAACAGGAGCGACAGCTGCAGGAGGCGCACGAGGCCAAGCGACGCGAACAGAAGGCCATCCAGGAGCAGCAGGAGGAGCAGGAGCGGCAGCGCCAGGAGCAAATACGTCGCCAGCAGGAGGAGGACGAGAAACGCGAAGAACTGAAACGCTTGGAGGAGGCACGTCTCTTCGAGGAGCGTGAACTGAAACGCCTGCACGAGGAGAATGCACGTCGCGAGGCACTGCAGCGCCAGCGTGAGGCAGAGATTGAGCAACGCAAGGCCGATGAACGCAAGCTCGCCGAGGAGGAGGAGCGTCTGCGTCAGGAGCTGCAGGAGGAGGAGAAGGCGCGCAGTCACCAGCTAGAGGCCGAAATGCAGCGTGCCGATCAGGAGCGCAAACAGCGCGAGGAGGCGGAACAGGCTGCAGCCGCTGCCAAGGCGGAGGAGCAAAAGAGAAAGTTTGAGGCAGCCAAACAGATTGCCGACGCCGAGGTCGCTGCCCAGCTGGAGGAGAAGCGTCGCAAGTATGCCCAACGCATTGCCGCATTGAGTCCCGAGGATCAGATGAAGTTCATTGAGATGCGCAAGAAGCGCAAGCAGTTGCGGGAGAAGCAAATGAAGCTGCAGGAGCAAAAGAAGCTTAAGCGGATACAAGAGGCCATCAGGCTGAACGATTTTCAGTAAAGCATAAACACACACACATACACGCACACTAACGAACAGTTGAGAAAACATATCGTAAAGAACTTTTAGGATCAAATGTGTTTTCTTTCTTATTTTTCTCCTAGTTTCTGTTGTTTTTTTTTTGGTTATTGTTTGTTATGCTTTCAGATACAAGTATTATTTACATTAAACAAAAGAAAGTTAAATCGAAGGAAACAACTACAACAACAACAACAACAACAATAGCATTTTTTGCAATAGTCGCGCACTTTTTTTGAAAATATTCGAAACGTGAAATATTTGTCAAGCAAAAGGTTGACTACATACATATATGGTAATGTACAGCTAATATATATATATACTATACATATGATATATGATTAATTAGCATAGAAATAGTACACACTTACACACGCACACACATAAACAGTGTTTCCTTAATAACCAAAATAGCAATTAGCAAAAAGCATTTTAAATAAATCGTAACAAAAGAAAATTAAAAGATAAAACATAGCAACACATTTTTCTAAAAACTAATTATGAAGCACAGAACAATGAGAAATTATTAGAGCAAGAATAAAATGCTTGATAAACTTAATCATGATAAGAAACATGCCTAAAAGAGAAAAGAAATCTAACCCATTGCAAAGGCTAAGCGAAACTATTGTACTAACTAACTAGGTTATACTATATACATATATATATTTTATATTTAATAATTATTGTATGTTTAAATGTAAATTTATTGTATTTTTTTAATATGTACCTCAAAATGCGAAATGGAAAACGAAAAACGAAAATGAAGAAAAGCGTACAACATGCAGCAAGTCTTTCTTTACAGTTTGAGATTGTGTTTTCTTTTGTGTTAAATAAAGTATAGATGAGAATATGAAAAGCAATTTTTAGTAGCCAAGTAAATGCATTTTAAAATTACCAAGTAAACAAACTACTAAACAATTTTAAAATACATATTAATATCATGATTATTATTATTATAAATACATATATATAAAACACAAAAATCCGAAATAGTCAACGTAACTAAGGTGAATAATTATCAGATATGAAATATGATGCAAAAGCAACTGAATATTATGAGCAACCATTAACTAATATTAATAATACATACATTAAAATATCTATAATATTAATGCAAGCAGATTTAATTTAGTTAAACAAACAAATAAAGTTTTAAATAAAACACTGAACAAGAAAAATCCTTATATGCCTTACCTTAATATAATCACACAATCCATCGCCTTTAAGTTGTCCATCCGCTTCTGCATACAATTTAAGTTTGTATTTCTGCGTTTGCGGATCCCTCATGACTAAACCACACTTGCCCATCAGCTCGGCAAACTCATCCATGGTGATGTCCAATGGCAAATTGGACACATACACTTTGGTATTCTGCATCGGATCCATCTCAAACCACTCTACAAGAACAAGACGAAAAATGTTTAATTGCAGTTACACAACAACAAGGTCAATTCACTTACTTGGTGGTTCCTGTGCTTTACGTTTGCCAGCAGCACTTGTTGCTGTTGTTGTTCCTGTGGCACCATCCGTGCCCGTTAGTGAAGCATTCATGGCCGCCTCAGCTTCGGCTGTCATGCGTTTAAGTTCCTCCTCCTTGCGCTTGACCTCAGCTGCCTCGCGTTCCGCCTTCTCACGCTCCCCAGCACTAGTATTATCAATAAACCCATAGTTCATTTGATAGCGTGCCATAAAATCATCGTCGATCTTGGGAAACCAAGCGGATTTGCCTGCATCCCAGAAGAAGACAGCACCATCTTTGTCTGTATAGGTGCGATCACCATTCTCATCGACGCCATAGACAACATCCAGACCAGATGGCGCCTGCTGCTGCTTGGGCAACCACTTTTGCTGCACTGCATCCCATTTGTAATGCTCCGTTTCGGTTTCAGTGCTGGTGGACTGTTTCTTGGGCAGCCATTGCTGCGTCTCCTCGCACCACTTGTAATGCTCGTTCTCGTAAAGATTGCCAGCTGCGGTTGCTTCAGCCGCAGTGAATGGCTGCCAATTGTTTTGCGTGTTGCACCATTTGTATTTTTGCTTTGTGCTGGGATCCGTGTAAATGGCGCCACCATCGGCCGCATAGCTTACATGCTGTTCGTAGGCCGCAAAGTCCTGTGGCGGTGACTCCGACCTGACCTGGCCCTGGACTGGATCGCCTGCTGTGTCTTTGGGTGTTGGTGTTGTTGTTGTTGTTGCGGTTGTTGTGGCATTCACCACCTGGCTTTCAGTTTCACCTTGCATGGCAGCTCCTGTTGTTATATTTTCCTTTTGCTTTTCACCTTCACTTTTCTTTTCAGGCTCGTCGGTTGGCTGCTCCTCTGCTGGAGAGTTGGAGGCTGTTTCCTTTGTTTTGGACTCTTCCACAGAAGCCGTTTCAGTTTCCTCCTCCTCCTCCTCTGACTCCTGTGTTGGACTTTCGCTTTTGTTGCTCATTTTGTGCAGCTGTAATTAGAGCGCAGAGAAGTAGACTACGTTTTAGTTTCTTTTTGCCAGCTAATTTTCAGCTAATTTCATATATTTTTTGTGAACTTCCTGCCCACATAATCATAAAGGCCACGCGACTTGGCAAAATAAATTGGTGAAACGTGCTCATGACGTTGACATTGTGTGGACCCAACCTGGGCCAACGGAACCTGTATACAACAATCAAAACATACACAAATACCAAGAGCTGTTCTTTGCACCTTTTGCTTTTGGTTTCTTTGTAAACACACACCTTTCATCTGTACGTGTGTATGTGTGTGTGGGTCAAGCTTTGAGGGTTAGCCAATAAAATGCACACGAAATGAAAAGCACACGAAAACTTTCACCAAAAAGAAAATAAGAGAAACAACAGATTGCCAGAAAAAGGCGAACATAATTCTGTTTTTATAGCAAAGTCAACAAAAGTGGGTAAGAAATACATTAAAGTGTAACTTAAAGATACTCCTTAGGAGGCTTTAAGTCAAGTACATATATGTAAAATATTTTCGGTGAAGCCTTTTTAATCCACTTTGTAGATACCTTGATGCAACCTCAGCCTTACAGGGTATACAAGCAATACTTGACAGCTGTTGAAGGTCAAGCAAACAATTCTATTTATTTTTGGCTGCCACCTTACCCCTTAGGGTCTCTCCATTTGCCACTTACTACTTGCGTTAAATCGATTGCTTTGAACCAAGACTGGCAGCAGCAGAAAGTTCAATCAACCGGTCACAAAAAACAGCTTGACTTTGGGTCACCCTAAATGCCGATTGATTTGTCAACCTGGCGCATTGCGAAAGAGAAGGAAAGTCTTGAGAGTTCCTACAGCTGGTTTCCAATGGAAGACTACGTCAGCAGGTGAAGAAGAGTTCAATGTACTCGACGTTAATTATAACAGTTTATTATTGTATTGGGCTCTTTAGTTATACTTTGTAGAATCGACCTCTGTTCTGGAGTTCAACGTAGCGCGATTCTTGCTCAAATTTGCATTCGCATAAGAATTTTGGTCGCAGTTAAGGCAGTTTGTTGAGGGGCGGGTGGCGGGCAGTAACTGGCACATTGTCCGACAGTCAGCACACATATCGAAAATGGCGGCATGCAACAGCAACAGCAGCAGCAGCAGAAGCAGGCCTGCCACCACCTCCGGCTGTGGCAATAACTGCAGCTCGAGTTGAACACACAAAGTCGGTTGGACGATACTCATAAATTACACAGACAGGCATTCGAGTGCAGTGTATATATAGTCATTATACGAGCTATATATGTGCATATGTGAGTAGCCAACGTTGCGCCTTCGTGTAAAATGCAAAATGTGGGCAAACCCCATCATCACATCGTATAGTCACTAGTTTTTGTATTGGACTGTAGATCATAACAGCTGCCAGCAGATAAGTCACATTTGTATGGAACTGAATTTATTGTCTGTGATCAAATCTGAATAGATTTGTTATTGTTGCAACAAGAATAAAATACTCGTTAATCAGTTTGTACCTTTTCCTACTTATATCAAGACATATTAAGACCATAATGACGTAAAATTTTAGTCTGTTATTAAAGCAATTATTACCAATATCCAAGTATAATATCCATTAATGACACACTCGCAGCTGTTTTCTTTTTTTTAATTTACTTTTTTTGTATGGTGCTTTTGCAAATTGTTCCTTGACATTTCAGGGCCAAGTTGAAAAAGTTGCAAAAGGCAACGCACTGCGATTGCATAAGAGTCGAATGGAAAGTTCTCACATGCAGCTAAAAAAAAAAAAAAAGAATCAATTAATTGACGCAAATTGTCTGCGAAACTTGCATGTGTAAGAGTTCTTTTAAATAAAGTGAAAACTTTTACAGACGGACACAAAACGTATAAATACTTTTTTTTCTATAAATTGACCTTTTTTTTAAATAATAAACCTGAAAAATGTATGCTAATGGAGATTTCACTGTAGTCGGAATGTTGGCCAACTACTCGGAGCGAATTAATCATTTTGAAAGGCGCCTTAAAGGCCATAAAAACAAATCCAGGTGACCTAAACCCAATTTTTCGTTTCGTTCTCCTTTTTTTCGGGTGCTACTTTGCATACAAACTAAACGAATTAATTAAGTTTTAGGGCAGAAATCGGTAAAATTCTCGCGAATGTTTTACTTCTGGTGAAAAAGTTTATCCAGGTTTGTTATGCAAATGTCAACAGGTCAGAAAAAACATAAGCGTAACGCCTCTTACGTCTTGAGTTAAATAGTATTTTATGTGTATTTTTAACTTACGAGCTGATGATGAAGATTTGCGCACATAACTCACAAAATGCCATTAATAACACAACAACACCAACAAGTTTGAGGCCATAACCCCAAAAAAAATATATATATAAAAGAAAAGAAAAGAAAATGGTTCTCGAAACTGGAATAACTTAACTTACACGAGTAGCTCTAATTGTAAACTGAACTAGCTGGGTAGGGTGATTCAGTTTGTAGAGAGTGGACGCGACTAGGAGAACCCAAATGGGGCAACAAGAGCCGCCTAAGCAACCAGGCGAACAGCACAAAACAAATTTCATAGCATATTTATGGGGGCAACTCAGTCAGTCAACTAACTAAAAAGGGCTGCCAAAGAGAGTGGGTGTGTGCTAGTGTTAGTGTGTGTATGTGTTTGTGTATCGTAGTCCTGGCTAGAAATGGGCAGCTCTTTGGCTAACTTGACCAGTACACGCTGAAACGTTCAACTGACCACAAGTGCCGATTTGGGTTTAACGGGTCAAATAATTCTTTGTTTTATTAACTATTTGTCGCCAATATCAAAAACTTTGTGGCACGCAACTACAAATGGCAAATAACTATACTATGTAGTTAATGATAAAAATGTGTTTTAATGAGTGGAGAGTTTAAATGCAGTTGCCGGCAAAATATGCAAATGCCTAATGCCAAAATCGATAAAGCCAACAAGAAGCTAACTTAAATATATAAAACTAACTAGAATCGAAAACTTTATAGTAATTCATCAAGATGGATATACCCAGTAGCGGTGCTATATTTACGCTGGGCAAATCCCACTTGGCGGAGAATACGCAAAGCTATTTCTATATCAAAAACGATCCGGTCAAACGTTTGATTTCCGGTCCGCATCAGAGTGCGGTTATATGCGGTAAAGGAATAGAAGAAAACACAAGAAAACATAACACAAATGACCCCATTGCAACAGACAAGCAAGAACACGTTTCCGTTAACTAACTGTCAGCCAAACTGTCCGTCTGTCTTTCAGTCTATCATGCAATCCTTTAATGCCTATACCTATGCCTATGCATATTTCAACGTGGTCAAATTGTGGAGAACGTGGACTAAGTACTACTGTCTTTTGTGGTGTCTGTGGCATGCCGCCACACGTTGCATGTTAGCTGCAATTTTCTTTCAATAATAATCACGCAGCGCACTTTCACTTTTATGTTAACCCCAAGAACTCGAACTCTGTGCCGATCATTAGACCATAATAAACGCAGCTTAGCCAAATTCACACAGTATCTATAATAATTGGTTACATAAGTAACTGTATTGGCCTACTTAAAAGCGCTGACCAAAGCCACTTGGAATCACAACGAAATCCAAACAGTATGTGGTATCATAATGAGGTCAGCTAAGGGGTGCTCTGCCACAAATATGGGCCACACACACGAAGCATGTGGCAAGAAGTACCATAACAAACGAATAACAAAAGCAAAGCCAAAAATATGGTAAAACCGTAAACCAATGTGAGTTCGTAATTGAAACGTAAAGCGGGTCAGGTGAAAACAAAAAGAAAACAACATTTGAAGCCAGTTTGCGACTTGGACAGCTGTACAATTTGGGGATTGGCAGCAAACTTTAATACTTCCACAAACACGCACAGAATCAATAAAAGTCACAAGTTGGACGGAACAACACAACAGAGTCAAACCCCCACCCGAAAGAAAAATTAGTAAAAGTTAATGTCAAAATGTTCTTATCAATTACAGAATCAGGACGTCTTTTTGTTTGGGGCGAGAATCACTATGGTCAGCTGGGCATTGGCGGACATGCCAACAAAAACAACAACAACAACAATAGCAACAACAATGGCGATACAGTCAGCAAACCAACTTGCGTTAAATCGCTTAAAACTTTGGGCCTGAAAATAACCGATGCAGCCTTTGGCAACAATTGGGCAGTGATAATGACACGTAAGTATTTCAAGGATTTGTTCAGTTCTGAAGTAAACATTTCGTATACTCCACAAACAGTTTCCAATGAGATATTCTTTACGGGTCGCAACATATTTCCACTGGACACCCATGTGGCGCAACATTTTGTGGATGCCATGGTGGAGCAGCAACCATGTGCAATTATACGTAAACCGTTTCGTCTGGAGGAATTCGATGACTATCTGTCAAAGAACGAGGAAACGGATAACTTTGTATCCGTGCAGGCGGGCAACGAACATTTCGTGGTGCTAACCAGTAAGTATCCAAAAGATAGAGATAACCAAAACCATTAATCAAACATGAATATATTGCAGCCAAGGGTCGTTTAATTGGCTGTGGATCGAATGCACGGCAGCAGCTGGGAGATCTGGAGGAGGATTACGATGGACATCCAGTGGAGATACGTCTAGATGCATTGGTGCAACAGTTTGCCTGCGGACCAGAGTCCACACTGGTGCTGACAGCCACCGGGAATCTGTTTCTCACCGGTCGCCTCAATGAGTTTGTCTTTCCCAAGTTCACGGAACTGCAGAAGAATCTCTCCCAGACCGAGCAGATTATCTTCATGCACATATCGAAGGCTAGCGAGATCTTCATAGTGACGAATGTGGGCAACATTTATCGCAGCTTTGAATCGCTGCGAAATAAGAGTTTGGTCTTTCAGCGTTTCTACGACTACGATAGCGAGGAGAATGGTCCCATTTGGAAGCTGGTCAAGGGTTCCTCCTTCTATGCGGTGCTTAGCAAGGCCAACAAGTTCTTTACCACCTTCTCGGAGAGTGGCCATCACCTGAAAACGTTTCGCGAGATCTCCAAGTTCAAGAATCTGCGCCTGCTCGACATTGCTGTCGGAGATCAGCACATTTTAGTGCAGGGTTTGCCCAGATCCTCCAATATGTCGGCAACAGCGGGCACGCCCATGGAACCGCACAGCTATATGAGCCGTAGTTTTGTGCTGCAGCCGAAGGATCTCAATGGAAATGCAGAATTGCGTAGTGCAAGCGGCAAAAGCCTCACCAAGCAAAAGGCTTTGAAGGAGCCGGAACCGGAGCCGGAGCCTGAAACGGAGATGGAGGCGGAGGCGGAGACGGACAAGGGATTCCAAGTAATGGGCGCTAGCGTTGGAGCTGTGACAGCAGGCATCGCCACCCTGGAGGCAGTTAAGCATATGTCAAAGGATGAGGAGAAGGAGGAGCCGGAAAAACCTGATGAATCAAATGCAAATGTAAAGACGGAAGAGAGTAAGAACATTGAATCCACGGAGGAGCCGGTAGAAGATGTAAATGGCAATGCAGCAACAGAAAACAAGCCGGAAGCCAGCAAAGTAGAGCCGGAAATCCAAACGGAAACAGTTCTAAGTGAAGCAAAGATTACGCCAGAGGAACCCGAGCAAGTTGAGCCCACAGCACCGCCAGAGAGTCCCGTCAAGCAGGCAACAACGGCTGTTGAAACCCCAGCCAAGTTACCAACGCCACCAGCTGACAGCCCATCACCTCAGAGATCCCCAACGAAATCGCTGGAATCGGAATCGGAATCGGATAAATCTCCAGAGAAGCAGCCCTCCCAGAGCAGCACAGAGAAGCATCTGCGGCCACACACACCGTATCCGGAGAGCAGCCCAGCAAGCACACCACAAACCATAAAGAGAACGCCCAAACGCAACTTCTCCTATGAGGCGGCAATGAAGCACGAGGATCTGGAACGCATCTCACCGGAGCTGGTGGATAGCCTGGGCACTGTGGAGGAGAATCCGTTGGCGGAGAGTGTGCAGCGGCAGGCGGAGATACGCATATCGACGCCAACGCCACCAACCGAGGAGGATGAGCAGCTGGCGGTGGAAATAACAACCACGGAGGATGCACTGGACAGCAGCAAGGTGGTTAATGAGATTCGTTTCATCAACAATGGCATCGATGTGACCGCGAATGTGGAGGAGCAAATGCCCAATACACCACCAGACCAGAAACTGAACGATTCCATTGAGGATCTGGAATCAGAGGGTGAGCAAATGCTTCAGGATCTGGAAGAGCATGTGGATAAGGTGGTCAGCGCACAAAAGACACAAGCCGAATCCAAACTGCTCGAGACGCGCAACTCCGTGCAGACGACCATGCAAAAGGCGGCAACAGGAGCACGTGGTGCAGTTGAAGCTGCCGGAGATCGGATGGTGAGTGGAGCACGTGATGCTGTTGATGCCGCCGGCAAGGGTGCAATGCGCATGGCAGATGGCGTTCGGGATGCCGTAGATGGAGCGGGCAGAAGTGCTCAGCGCATGGCCAACGATGCCATGCACTCCATGGAGCAGGCTGGCAGCAGTGCAGCCAAGGCGGCAGCAAGCACTAAGGAGTCAATGGGCAAGGCCATGGACTCGATGACCAGCAAGATATCCAGCGAAGTGAATGGCGCCAAAGAGAACATATCATCGCTTTTCCAAATCAAGGCAGCCAAGGAAATGCAGATAACAAATACGCCGACAACGACGCCAGACGAGGATGCGGCAGGCCGGAAGCGAATCAGTGAGACATCTGCCTCCAACGATGCAGAGCCCGATGAGGAGGCAGAGATCGAGGGCGAGGAGGATGAACGAACCACAGCATCGGTGAATTCCAACCACAATTCTACAGGTCGCAATGGCAATGACAATGGCAATGGGAATGGGAATGTGTTTGAGCCCATGAACAGCAATAGTCATGCCTTTGAGGAGGATCCACTCGATGCGGTTGTGGAGCGCGGCAAGAAGGCAATGCAGGAGGAGTTGCGCGCCTTGGAGGAGCAACGCAATCAAGCACAAGGCAACAAAAACAACAAATCGGATCAGCAGCGCCGCGAGAGCACGGACGGCAAAGGCATCATGCAGCAGTTTCTAGATGGCATGCGTCTTAATTGTCGCAATGAGAAGGCCGTACGAATTGAAGGTGAGCACAACAATAAAGGAAAAAAAATGTACTTACCTGTTGGTTTTTTTCTTTCAGATGAACCGCAGCCGACGCATTATAGCAAAAACAAAGTCGACAGCGAGCTGAGTTTGCAGAATGGACAAAATGCTGCACAGCAGCAGTCGTCGCGCGTGTGCACAATTTTATAAAAATATGCAACTAGAGCAACAAGTACAATGAGCAGGAGACGTACACTTTTATAAGCAATTGCATTTGATTTAAAATAAACTTGCAGTTTCAATTTTGCATCACAAATGCTTGTTTAATCCCAGCAGCTATCGATGAGTGATAGCAACTATCGATTAAGTGTGATAATGGGAAACGTTAACAAGCGAATGGCATCAGTGGTGCTGGCTTGGTTGGGAATTTAAAATGATTTTTAAAAAAATCACAGTGACAATGCAGGGATGTATGGCTCTCTTCTCCTGAATTTTGCTATGCTTAGAGTTGCAATATTTGCGCACTTTTGCTTTCAAATCACAATGGATTTTAGTACCTGTCTCAGGTATGCTCGCACCTGTGTAGCGTTGACGCAAATAAATATTAAATATGCCATCTCTAATTCGCTCCAGTTCAATTGGTCTTTTGTACCAGTTCATTCGCGTTATTTGGTACGCAAACAGTAAAATCATAAAAAAAAAACAATTTTTACTATTTTTCTACGTTTTATAAATGAATACACAACAATAAATTATGCTTTAAAGCATAGTTTTAACTGAATTAATACTGAAAACTGTGCTCGCTGCACATTTGCCTGGCCCGCGAAAAATCCAATCAGAAAACGTAAAGGCCAGCGCCAGCACAAAATGGAAAGGTAGGTCAAAGAGTGAGCGCGCCCAGCGCACAGAGTGTACATGCCCGAAATAAAAAAGCCAAACTCCAATGACTATTAGTGTTATTAAACATGTGAAAAATAGTGAAAATTTTTGTTGGCCCATAACCTCAAAAGAGTTTTTTGGTTTTCGCTGCTGTTATAATGTGAGTTCCTATGTATGTGTGCCTGTATGCATATATGTATATGTGTATGCCTATGTGTACGTGTGTGTGTGCGTGTGTCCGAGTGGCGCGTTGTGAAGACGTCGACGTCGACTGAAAGTGGTTGTCGCTTGTGGGTGAAGGGGGAGGCCTGTGACAAGGTGAGAAGCGCGAGCGCGAACGTGAACGACAAGATCGAATGTGGAAAAACTACTTTGAAGTGGGGATTTTAAAAAGGAACATAAATCCTGTTCTACTAACCAGCCGCCAAAAGAAAAACAAAAAACAGCTTTACAGGAAGGACGCCCAAGGCAAGGAGCACAGGCCCCAAAACTTTCGCATCCTCATATGTGTGTAAAAAACCATCGAGTTACAATGATGGAAAAACACATGTAATTCGCGAGAAAGTAACACGCTGTCAGTTCGCCCCACAGCGTTAATGTGTGTGAGTCCGATTGCGTGTAAACGTGTACAAGTGTATTAGTATGTGAGAGAGTGGGGGAAACGGCGACAACACCAGCGGCAGCAGCAGCAGCAACTGGCAAATTGGAACGTGGAACCTGTCGGCTCACGTAAAAACCAGAGCCAAAAATTCAAATTACATGCATTGGGCGCGTTTTCAAATGCATAATCGCCATCACTTTTATAATTTATGCTAAACACTCGTTAGCTCGAGAGAGTAAGAGATAGAGAGAGAGAGCGAGCGCAGAACTTTTGCCACAACAAAAGGCGCTTGCAAAGCAGGCACCAACTTAAGTTTCGATGAATAATGTAAATGGTATTATAATTTCTTAACATTTCGCAGTTAGTTTGGGAATTCCTCACATATTTTTGCATACCAAAAAAGAAAAGATATAAAAACCGAACAACATGTAAAGATGCCGCCAAACTATTCACTCTCTCTCTCTCGCGCTCTTACTAGTGCTGCGCTATGTCAGACAGTCACTGTGACAGTGATAAGTCTTAAAAGATCAAAACAAATGTTTATTTTGTTCCATATCAAAAATATGACCATATGTTGGTTGTTTACATCAATATGATTTTTAGAAACTTTATGAAATATTAAATTTTCTTAACTTATTGAAAACTTGTAATAGAGAAAGTCCAACCCAAATGGTCACTATTATGTGACATGTCACGAGTCGCAATACTGCTCATTTCTAATCTCATGCTCTCTGTCTATTTGTCTTCCACTCTGTCTCTTGCACAGGCACTAACTGATACAACAACAAGAGCAAAGCCGCAGCAGCAGCAGAAACCACAACCAGGCCAGCCAACATGTCGTGGCATTTGTGAGCAGCGCGCCAAAAAACTTGTCACGAAGTTTCTTGTTATTGACGTACGCTCCCTCGCTCAAGAGCTACGCACCCAACCCGCCTTGCCTTGCCTCCCCTCAACATTAACACCACCCGCCCAGTTCAATACACGTCCAGTCCTTAGTTGGCTCCGTTGGGCAGCTTATGATGCATATCAAGAGCCTGCCGCACGCACATCAGGCCGCCGCGGCAATGAGCAATTGTGACATTGTCATCGTTGCCGCACAACCGCAAACGACTAGCGCCAACAACAACAACAACAACAATGATACTGTTACACAGGCGAGCCATGCCAGCCATGTGGCAGCTGTGGCCCATGCACAGCTCCAACAACAACAACAGCAGCAGCAGCAACAACAACAACAGCAGCAGCAGCAGCAGCAACAACAACAACAACAGCAGCAGCAACAACAACAACAGCAGCAGCAACACAATCAGCAGCAGCAACAACAACAACAACAGCCGCCCGCGCCGACAGAAATCGCCTTACCCTTTAATATGCATTTGAGCGGAATTTCAGCGGAGGCCCACAGTGCCGCCCAAGCGGCAGCAATGGCAGCTGCGCAGGCCGCGGCAGCACAAGCCGCAGCCGCGGATCAACAGCAACCGGCAGCAGCGCAGCCACCAACATCATCAACAGCGCATACGCTGGCACATCTGGTTGCAAATGCCACACATAGTCCGACAGGGCTTGCGGGTGAATCGCACTACGTCAGCAATGGGCATTCGGGCAATGAGCATTCGGGCGAGGGTAACGGATCGACTGGCAGCGGTGGCGGCGGTGGTGGCGGCGGTGGGGGGCGGGAGCATGAGAAACCGTTCCATTGCACAGTGTGCGATCGGAGATTTCGTCAGTTGAGCACACTGACCAATCATGTGAAGATCCATACCGGCGAGAAGCCCTACAAATGCAACGTTTGTGATAAGACGTTCCGTCAATCGTCCACGCTGACGAATCATTTGAAAATTCATACTGGCGAAAAGCCGTACAATTGCAACTACTGTCCCAAGCATTTCCGTCAGCTGAGCACATTGGCCAATCACGTCAAGATTCATACGGGTGAGCGTATATTTTTGGTTTTACTTGTGATTGCAACTAATCCTAGCCTCCTTTGCAGGTGAAAAGCCGTTCGAATGCGTCATATGCAAGAAACAATTCCGGCAATCGAGTACGCTCAACAATCACATAAAGATCCATGTCATGGACAAGGTCTACGTTCCTGTCAAGATCAAAACGGAGGAGGACGAGGGGTGACTAGGACGCATGGCGTTGGCGCAACATCATCATCTCCATCAGCAGCACCAGCAACAGCAGCAGCAGCAGCAACATCATCAACAGTCGTCAACGCCAGCACATCAACAGCAGCAACAACAACAGCAACAGCACCACATCGAACATCAGCGTGGAGTTACCATTACGACACTTCCATCCACAACGACTGTAGCCCAGCACCAACAACAGCAGCAGCAGCAGCAGCAACAACAACAACAGCAGCAGCAGCAATCGCATCTTCAGCACTCGCTTGGCAATGGCAACTCGCCGCATCATCATTTCAATGTGGCCGCATTGGGTGATTTGTCCAGTGCCATGCATTTGGGTGCAGTGACAGCCGATGGTAATTTTGTGACCATGGGCGGTGTTGTTGTTGGACGCATACAACATCCGCGCAGTGAGGAGCTGCAGCATCTGGGCGTCATCAAGGTGGAGTCGCCAACGAATGGCATTGCCGGCAACTCGGCGGGCACACAACGCGATGGATGAGTCGACAGGTTGCTCCTCGAGTTAATGCTCAAGGAGGATGATCGGGAGAATGATATTGCGTCTGTGGCGCTGGAGCAGCAGCAACAGCGACGGCGACGTTGCCACAAAACTTGAATCGTTAGCCAGGTTGTTGTTGTTGTTTGCTGATGTTGCTGCTATTGTTGTTGTTGGTGTATACGCTTATGTTGTTGTTAGTTGTTTAATTGTAGCAAAACATTATTGTTGTTGTTAAGGTCTAAAACGTGACTACGAACTTACCAAGATGAATTATTAGGCTTCACCCGGTTGTTGGCTTATTTCAAATTCAAATTGAAATCAGTGGAGAAACTCAAAAGCATGCCTGAATGTATAGCAAAAAGCTTCAATAGTTGCTAAAAAAAAAAAAAAAAAAAAGAAAAACCGTCGCCAACAGCATGTAGCGCTCCAAGGCCTATATAAAAATCGAAAGATCAGCTAGATATACACACATACAGAGTCGTCAATAGCCAGAAACCACACACACACTTCCACGAGGCAATAGATTTACAACAAGCTCCCCTCTGAACCCTCTACCTATTCACATATTTAACTAAATTACTTATAGCGCAAAACTCCTAAGTACTAAAACAAACCATAAAAAAAAACAACTATCATTGATTAAGCAAAAAGTCATTTCGTTTAAGTTGAAAGTTTATAAAAAAGCTTCACAAAGTGCAACAAACAAAACAAAAAAAGTAGTAAAGAAACGCTAGGATTGTTTTTAAACATTTGTTATATACTATACGAAAAACTAAAACTGATTTTTCAATTTCAAATTGTTCTTTAGCATTTAAAGTTTTAGAGATTGTTGTAAATTGTTTAGTGCAAGAATTCTGCTGCATTCGCTGAGACACTTGACATAGTCAACGTTGCCCCATTGTTTATAAATATTTTAAAAAACATTTTTTTAAAAACAAACGAGGAACAATTGTATAAATTTTGTATGTAAAATGCCGCCATTTCGAAAGCAGTTCGATTTGTATCTAAAGCTAACAAATTTAATTTGTTTTTTTTATTCAAAAACTTAGCCTAATTATTTAAATTGTGTTTTAAGTCCTCCCTTAAACCTTCTCCATCATAGACAACCATACACAACATCTAAACGAAATTTTAATTACCTTAAGTGGCAGCAGAAGCAACCTAATTACGTAGTCTACAGATATAAACTATATACTATATAGGCATTAGTTGATCCTTAGTTTGTAAAGTTTTGGTGGGCACCTTGAGGGCCCTTAAAAGTGAGTTTTGTTAATTTTAATTATAATTTTAGTCGTTATAGTTTTTATTCTGCAAATTGGCACAATTTGAAAAGAAGCAATTACAAACCCATTCAGTTGAAAAGCTTTCGTTTTTATGCTAGTTAATGGAGTAAACAAACTTACACACAAACTATTACTCATGCTAATATTAATCATATAATATTGTGCGAAAGCAACAACAAGTTCTGTACAAAGCCCAACTCCAATTTGTATATGTATAAAGTGACACGACGGAGAAAAACAAATACGAAAATATTATTTTCTAAAAATATAAAAATTTTGCCTATTTTAAATTTGTTTTATATGTTTTCGTTGGTCATCTTAAATCAGTTTTAAGTTCTTTCCACAACACACACACACACACACAGCTGACTGAATACTCTTCACATCTTTATATTTTAATTACTGTACAGTGAATTTATAAACAAGTGCAGCGAGAATTGTCCATTTTTGCATAAAGTTCCTAAAGACTTTTAATTAAAAAATTTCAATGCGCAGAAACAAATACAAATTTCAATGTATACGAAGGAGATAATTTTAAAAACGACTCGGTAAGAGAACGACGAACGAATAAAACATAAAACAAAAACATTAGTACATTAATGCATATACATAAATAATAAATGTTGATAAATGTGTAGTGTTAACAAATGTAGCAACTAATTATAAGAGAGCAATAAGCTAAATATTCTATATGACGCTTAAACAACGTTTTGCAAACAACAACAAGAAAAACGAAGAGAAGAAAATGAATATTGTCGGATTCCATATTTTCATATGCAGCAAAAAGATACAGGATGCTTTGCATTGCTTTTTTCACTGCTGTTTTGTATAGGGTAAAATAAAGACGATGAAAGCAATGTTGAAGAAGACTATAGATATTGAATTTTTGACAATTATATATATATATATGTATATATAGTGTGACGAACTGAGTAAACGATTATTTAGCTTGAACTATTCAAAATGAGTGCATCATCAAAACAAACACTTTTAATTTAAAATATAGGTTTGTTAGATTCATAATGTTTCTGTTTCGAATCTCATTAAGTTCCAAATTTATTTTAAATATTTTTGCAATTAGATTCAGTTCAGTTTCCTGTTCCGGCACCTGCTCCACCTGCAGAATTTGTATATTTTAAAAATGAGTGTAGGAGTCGTAGTGAGATTAGCACTTAAGCGCCTAATTTAAATAGTTGTGTGTACAATTTAAATGTAAAACAGCAGCAAAGAATTTAGACATAAAATGAACAAAGAACAGTGAAGAATCCAGGAGAAACGAAGTAGACAAAAACAAAACACATACAGAGACAGAGCAAAATGCTTAAAAACAAAAATAATGAAAAAAAAAGAAATAACGACTCGATAATATTGTATAATTATACACAAAGGCTATATACTTATATGTATATGTATATATTTACATACATGCGTATATGAATGTATGTGCAGTAGCTGTATTTATATGTAAAGTTGTATGTACTTGTGTATTTAGTTAAAAATATAAATATATATACATATATATTTGCAAACAAACAAAATGCCACGAGACATACAAAAAATATAAAAGTAAAAAAAGTTAATTACTTCTTATTGGAGTAGGGGGTTTTCGTTTGGTATATCAACATTTGAATTTTCGTGCTCATTGTATGAAATCGATAGCCCCATTGGTTGACGATATTGTTCATCCGCATGCGATAGCTTTCATACATTATATCGACAAGTTTGACCGTTCGCGACCCCTGAACGAAAAATTGCTGAAAACGAGCAACGCTTTGCGAATTTTTTAAAGAAAAAATAAATAAAAGATCGAACCATGTTCCGTTTACAACAATCACAGCCTGACCCAGCGGAGGAGCAAAAGCGAGTTGCCTCTGAGGTACGCCTTAACTTCTTTATGTTTGGAGCCCTCTGCCTGGCCATTCGTCTAGGTAAGCAATGACAACGTGCGAAGCTTATATAAATACTGGTGTTTTATTGAATTTGAAATTTTGTAAATTAAACAGCGCCGCTTGCTCTACAACATCTGAAAACCGCGTAGCAGCAATATGTGTGTTCGGAACTAGAAGGAAGTCAATACAGTTTAAGCGCTACAAAAACAAATTAAAATGCATTTATTTAATCGCACATGCACAATCTGTCTCAATTAGTCGAAATAAGCTAGGCGAGAATACTTGTATTGATGCACAGTTTTCAGTGCTTTTATGCTTACTGCACCTTTAATGTATATAAATCTTTTCAAATAAATAAATGCCACTAAAAACATAAATAAATCAACTATATTATTGTGCAAAAAAGCCTGCATAGAGGTATATCGATACATCGCATGCAACAGACAACACTTTCCAACACAGTGGACAAGACGTCAACCTGGCTATAAAAAAAAAACAACAAACATTCTATAAACAGTTGGCAGCAAATAGAGTGGCCAGGAGGCCTATTGAAAACGTAAAATCATTCCCGCTCGCACGCTGACTCAGGCAAAAGCTGAAGCAATCCATTAAGCTTCGTATACATATATATATTGTACGTAGATAACTTCGCACAAAGAGTACAAAAATAAACAGCGCAATACTCAAATTGGGGAAAACATATGGCATATGGAACGACGTCAAACATCAATAAAGTTGTAGATAAGGGCGTAAAATATTGTCCAAACCGCCGTCTTTTGTACATGTAGCACTACATTGCCATAATTATTTCCGTCGCCCCACACCGGGCGTACATGTTGTGTTGTGTTGTTCTCAGTAGATAATGGTTGCTCCCAAATATGAACGCCTCAACACCGGCGACGTTGGCAGCAGCAATGGTCTCGACGTTGGCAGTGACGCCGATGGCGACAGCAATATTGAGGAGTTAGAGCTGAGTCAAGGCTTGTCGCACCAAAATGCTAATAGCGCAAGTCAAGAGCGTCGACAGCTGTCGTCGCATGCGAACTTTAAATACGCTACGGACGCCACGTCCGCACAACAACAACAACAACAGCAGCAGCTGCCACACGACGGAATGACGAGACATGCGGATGCAAGATTTATGCAGATGGCCATTGGCACATTGGCAACAGTGCTGCTCTATCTGTCACTATCCATAACGCTCACCTTCTATCAGACGGACATTAATCGGGAGTTGCCATTTCCACTGACAATTGTCACGTATCACCTGGTTCTGAAGTTTATGCTCGCTGCTCTCGTGCGGAGTATCTACAAGATGCGTTCGGGCAAGACACGCGTCCAGCTGGACTGGCGGGTGGCTGTTCGTAAAATGGCGCCAACAGGTGTTGCCAGCGGCATTGACATCGGTTTCTCCAATTGGGGCCTCGCTTTGGTGCCCATTTCATTGTACACAATGACGAAATCATCGACCATAGTGTTTATATTGCTGTTTGCCATTATGCTGGGATTGGAGCGCAAGGTGAGTGAAAGTTTAAAGGCGTAGCTATATTGTTTATATATTTTCGATGCCCTTGCAGAGCTGGTCACTGGTTCTTATAGTGGGCTTGATTGGCCTGGGTCTGTTTATGTTTACCTACAAGTCGACACAGTTCAATGCACTCGGTTTCTTCTTTATACTGTTTGCCTCGCTGAGCAGCGGATTGCGCTGGAGTTTTGCACAGTTTATAATGCAAAAATCCAAACTAGGTCTTCACAATCCCATCGATATGATCTATCACATGCAGCCCTGGATGATTGCCTCACTCTTGCCGCTAGTATTTTTCATCGAGGGTAAGAAAAAAAATACTTAAAAGTAGAAGCAACTAAATCCAATTTCATTTTTACCAGGTCCTAAGCTATACAAGGTGATGGAAAATTTGCACAATGTCTCAGAGGCTGATATTGTTTGGACTCTTGCCCGCATTACTCTTGGTGCATTTATTGCATTCTTCATGGAGGTCAGCGAATTTCTGGTGCTGTGTAAAACATCTAGCTTAACACTGTCCATAGCGGGCATCTTTAAAGACATTTGCCAACTGGCTCTTGCCGTGGCACTCAAGGGGGATCAACTTACGCCGATCAATCTGGTCGGCTTGGCCGTGTGCTTGGCCGGCATCTGCTGTCATTTGGTGCACAAATATTCCACAATGGCGCAGTTAAACAAACAACAGCTGGCACTGCAACTGGAGGATGATGGTGAGGACATGTGCGCCGAGTATGATTTCAACAACAAGAGCAATGCCATTGTTGGTGTCCATGGTGGCAATGCAGCTGGCTCGCATGCCACGCTCACTGTGCCACTGCTGGAGCAAACCGACTCGGAGGATGAGTTGGCCAATGATGGCACAAACAAGCAGAACGCATCGGATGTCATTTTCGATGTACTCAAGCGGCGCGACATGCAGCGATAAAATTGATTTGTTTGCTTATTCTGGCCAACACCTGGACACTTGTGATTGTGTGTGTGTGTGCGTGAGTGTGGCAGCTGTCAGCATCGTTTGTTGACAACCCTTGTAAATGTTGTAAATTCTATAAGCTTTTTTCCTAGTGCAGCAGAATTAATCTACTTCATTCTTATGTATATGTATGCAAATGTAAATTAATCGAACTGGCATCTATTTGCATTTAAATGCTCTTGCAGATTACATACATATATACTTTTGTATATACATACTATAACCGACTTCTCATTACTTGGTCGAATTGTCTGTTATTGTTAACGTAACTATATATTTGAGATTCCGGTAAAATCGAATGCGCCATATGCGTTGCCATAAGAACAAACGTTCATAATAAAATTAAAATGTTATCTGCAAGGGTATTTATAGTTCGGTGCTCCGAACATGTTTATAATTTTAATTGCTTTTAATATTCCAACATTCCCCGAAGTCATTTTTTTATGTGTTAATTTTCCTAGATAGATAATGGAATAGATTTTAGTTTTAGTTGTTAATTAATTTGTTGATTGGACATTTGTGCATTTTTTTATAGACGTAAAAATTGCTGAACTACTTCAACTATAACTTTATTTGTGAATGTCAATGAAAAGGCAACTACATATACTATACTACTTATACTTTTCATAATTATGATTTTTAAACAAAATGCAAAACGCTTTAAAGGCTCTTTATCCAAGTGAATTGAAACAATTTCAACTGTCAGGGTTCTAAATAAAATTGTAACTGTATTTAAATGAACTCATGGTTAATATGTGTGGACAAATGAATTTTAAATAGTTAATATGGTCAGAACATTTTTAAGGTAATAGACTTGATGTGCTTAAGCTTTGAGTCCCACATAGCTGTTTTACTATCTTCTAATGGTGATCTGTTGATCAACTTGTGATTGACGGGTTGGACTCGATGCAATGCACCGAAGCTTAAACTTCCTAGCTATGAGGAGCATTTTAACCGTACTCTTCTTGCATTACTAAAGCCACGTTCAATTGTTTTTTCTGGTCACGAGTTGATGACCGCATTTCTTGTCACTGAACTGCATCGCCTCGGCTTTATAGCCATTCGTGATGAGTTTAAAGACCCAATTACAGTTACAAATATTGTGGGCATTATGAATCCAAAAAATTTTTTTTTGCTCTGTTGTCATTATGATTCAAACTTCTTATCTATATGAGCGCATGGCAGATGTTGGGCAGAGTTGCGCCAATCTGGGCAGCTTAGTGCCATCGTCTGTTTTACAAGCTAGGATCATGACAGCAATATAGAGGATGATCACTATTCGTTACTTGACGCGGGTACGTATTTATTGTGGACTACTTATCTGTGAACTTTTCTTACAATTGAGTTTCGATAGGCGTATCTGTTTTGCACGTAGAATTGTGGCTGCAAGAAGCGGATAATCTTGACCACTTGCATTGGCCAACACCCGGTTTGCTTATGAGTTTTTAAAGTGTTTCGATAGCGGAGCACATTAGTTTGGGAAATAGAATACAATATATATTTTTTTAAATACAATCAGTGGCTAAAAGGCGCCAAAAGTATTTAAAAATATCGATACTTTGTGAAACCAAAATAGCTATCGGTGTTTTCGATAGCTGTTGAATGCAACACTATATCCATTTGTGACAGCTGCTAAAATCTGCGTTAAACGCATTCCCGCGCTTTTATGCGCGATTAGTTGCAATTCGTCTTGACATATGCCACAACCACCAAAAGTTGCAGCTATTTGGTTTTTCACTCATCATAAAACCACTGTAGAAGTCGCACCACCCAAGCCAAGCTCCCGCTCATTCAAATTCTATTGTGAGTAAACGCACGCATCAGCATAGCGCTAGGCGGTAATACCTAACCTAACATATAAACAAACATACACACATGCGTATGTAAGTATATATTTATTTATGTACATGTTGACTGTGTTTTTTCTAGTTTTGCTGAAATAAAATTGTGAAAACAAAGATGCCACGACGCAAAGCACTCACTAACAACAACAATGGCGAGGAAGACAAGGCATTGCAGCCACCACGGGCAAAAAGGGCGCGAACCCAATTCCATCTGGAATTGCCGAAGCGTCGCCAAATAATTGGACAAGTTTTAGTGTGCGGCACTGGTGAAACCGGGCAGCTGGGTCTCGGCGAGGATGTAATGGAACGTAAGCGTCCGGCAATAGTTGAGAATATACCAGATCCTGTGGATGTTTGTGCCGGCGGCATGCATTGTTTGGTATTGACCAAAAGTGGCGACATCTACTCATTTGGATGCAATGACGAAGGTGCTTTGGGTCGCGACACCAGCGAAGAAGGCAGCGAATCATCGCCGGCGCTAATTCAGTTACCTGGCAAAGCGCTTGCCATTTCGGCGGGCGATTCTCATTCGGCGTGCTTGCTGGAGGATGGACGCGTTTTTGCCTGGGGTTCGTTCCGTGACTCACATGGCAACATGGGACTGACAATTGACGGTAATAGGCGCACACCCATCAATCTGCTTGAGGGAACGGTCTGTTGCAGTATTGCTTCGGGCGCCGATCATTTAGTTATACTCACAACGGCGGGAAAAGTTTTTACTGTGGGCTGTGCCGAGCAGGGACAGCTGGGTCGTATCAGTGAACGTTCGGTCGGTGGTGAAGGTGAGTATTTCTTTACAAATGCCACGTGCGTTTAAAGCAGATAAAGCATTTTTGTTTGTTATTCATTCAACAGGACGGCGAGGCAAGCGGGATTTGTTAAGGCCGGATCAGCTTATTATTAAGCGGACCAAGCCCATTGAGTCTATTTGGGCAACAAACTATTGCACCTTTATGCGTGAATCGCAGACTGAAATTATCTGGGCCGTCGGCCTAAACAACTACAAGCAGCTGGCACATCCCAAGGAAACAGAGCGTTTCCTTACGCCCATCAAAACGGACTTAAAGGATGTCAAGCAGATCGCTGGTGGTCAACATCACACCCTTATCCTGGACAATGCTATGCGCTGCCTAGCTGTAGGTCGTCCAGAATACGGACGATTGGGATTGGGCAATGTCAAGGAAGTGGTTACCAAGCCGACACCAATAACGCAGCTCAACGGCAAGGTTGCCTATGTGGCCTGCGGTGAGGCTTGCTCCTTTAGCATTACAAGCGATGGTAAATTGTATGCCTGGGGAATGGGTTCCTTGCTGCAGCTAGGTGTCGGCGATGGCGACGATGAGACGGTGCCAGTTGAAGTGAGCAGCAAGAACACACAAAACAAAAGAATAATGCTTGCCGATGGCGGTGGACAGCATAGTGTGTTCCTAGTCGAAGCCGATGCGAAGGAGGCGCAAAAAGAGAATGTGCCCGCAACAAAGAAGACTGCAGCGAAGCCAGCCGCAAAGCAGCCAGCGGTGACTCCAGCAACACCAACAGTGGATGAGCAAAATGAGGACACAGCCGCCACGGTCAAGGATGATGACAAAAGCGCACCGGCAAGCGAAGAAAGTAAGCCGCCTAAAAAGACAGCCGCCAAACGTGGACGCGGCAAGAAGAATTAAGTAATTTTGTGAAAACGACAAGTGACGTTTCAATTTTTGTTTTTAGCCGCATTTAAATATGCGCAGCTACGCTTAACTGAATATAATGAAGTGTTTTTTGCATTATTTTGTTTAATATATGTATCTTAACTTTAATAAATTTAAAAATGTATTCGCACAAATGGCACAATAAGCTATTGTAAATGTGAACACAAACAAAACAAATTAATACAATTATTTACAAACTAATCAACTTTTAATCATCATTATTTATAATAGTTGTTTATAATTTATACATAAACATATATATCGTACATGAAGTTACTATATATCTATTGTTTCAAGCGGCTACGAAAGTTTAAGAAATTCACGACTTTTCAGCACTTTGCTGGCTGCTAATCACATAAATGCAAACGGGTTGATGGATGGCGAAAAGAGAGGAAGGGAGGATACAATGCCCATTTACTCAAAGTTATAAATACAAATAGAAATTTATGTGCTCTCATCTAAATGATTATTTTGCATACATATATACATATAAACATATATATATACTTCAATGTATATTATACATCTGTATATCCGGCAACTACAAGGAATATAATTCTTCTGGATGATAATTCTGTGCTGGAGAGTTGATGGTGGTGCTGATGCTGGTTCCACTGACCAGTGACAAGTCGCTTCTAGGTGTTGTTGTTGTTGTAGTTAGATAGGGATCAGCAGTGCCGATATCATTGTGACTGCCATAGTTGCTGCCCAGGTAGACGCTTAGAAATAGAATGCCGCACAGCATAGAGAGCGAGAGGAGCACACGCGCCATTTTACGCGCAAATGCAATAAGACCAAGCAGATGACCGCCATTGGCGACTCCACCCATCTGGACGCCATCGTCTTGGCCACTACCACGCAGAGACAATTGAAGATGGGTGAGTAGTAGAGCTTCCAATCGATCGATATCGTCATCAGTGTACTCACGCCCAAGGCTTAGTTCACAAATGCAGTGGTTGATGTTATTGTAGCTGTCGATGTTTATTTTGCTGTGTTGGTTTTGATTTTCGTCGCTGGCAGTGGCTTCGTCTAGCATGGTCAGATTGCATTGGGACAGTAAATATTATTTCTTGCAATGCATTGCCTTCTTGCTACCACAACAACTGTCGGTGCCGCGATTAACATGCTGGTACATCAGGAAGCAGAAACCGAGAAAAAGCAAAATCAGAACACCCAATTGTGCGCACTGCAATTTCCTCATGCATTTAACCTGGCCTTCGTATTTCTCAATACGATCCGTAAGTTCTATTTCCTGCTTTAAAGGAAATTCATATTAGAAACATAGTAACTTCAATAATTAATAGCTTTATACTTACGCCAGTGCTTGTTCTGTTCTCGTTCTTGGCGCCGCAATCCTTCTCATCAAGGCGACACACAAGACGATGATTCTCCACCTCTGGGTCGTTTGGATCCTTTTTACGCCAAAGTTCGGCTACTTCCTGTGTGCTGCAATCCCCATTGTGCGAGTGTATAGCCATGACTAGAAATTTATCTTTCGTATCGTGGCTCAGCTGATGATCCGACTTTAGCAGAATGCTCACCTCAGCGGTTTCATTTGGCAACACAAGGCCACAGCGCGGACGCACGCGAAACTTCTCTGGCGATGTGGTTTGAATCTTTAAAATTTAATGACGATTTAATAAGGCTCCGGCAAGGGAAAGCAGATCAAAGAAAGGACTTACCTTATAGGCCACCGGTTCCTTTGTAAGGTTTGTGAGCTTAAGCTTTGCCTCCCCATTATCGGGACAAATGTTAAGGTACTCTTTGGGCTCCAATTGCAACATACCTATGCAGCAGATATAATAGTAATTTAGTTATCAAACTATAAAATTTTACTAAATTTTTATTTTACACGAAACAGAATAATCTCTGAAATTTCACAGTGATGATGTCGACTGATTTTAAAAGCAATGTTGTATAGATATGTATAGAAACTTACCCATATCGTAGCCGCTTGATTTGTGCCCCGCCATTGGAACGCTATTGGCGAAATGAACCTGCCAAAGAGAAAAAGAAACCACAAGACAACGAATGGTTTAGATTTAAACTTGAGCTATAGGAATGGGGCGAAAAATGGGTGGAAACCCTTTCTTTGCCTATGGCAAGATTCGTGTCATCGATTCATGCTGAGCTCGGCGATTTTACACAAGTGCCATTATCACACTTTTGCACTTAAGTGCACAGCTGGAGGCCGTTTTGCAAATTGATTTGTTGTACTTTGAAATAATTAACACGGCTAGAATCTTAAATATTGGTCAGTTTTATGGTGGTTGGTTTCAAACTACTTCGGTATATTAATTTTTATAAAAACAAACTACGGTTATATCATAATGCACCTTAGTTGTAGGGATCGACACTTTGACACCGGTACTTATCAACTTTTATATTGTTATTGCTGCTCAGTTTAATGTTTCTTAATTGTTTATGCACTGCAATCCGATTATAATGTTATGTTAAGGTGCTGTAATTCACAGAACGATTGTAATCCGATATGTGTAAACTCGTTGCTGTAAACAAGAATTTCCTACTAATAACTAACATCTGTATATAATAAAAACAAATATTTAAATAGGCGCAGTTGTTTAAAAAATTACATTCACATATGTTATGTTTATTTTCTCTTTAATCAGCATATCAAAATATATATCGATAACGTTCACTGTAAACGAAGTGAGCTCTAAGCAGCGTGTCGCAGCAGTGAGCTTTGGGCCGGGCACAGCATCTCCTCAGCGAGATAAATCAAAGCGGTTGTAAAACGAATGAACGTCATCATTGAATTAAATTTGATTTATAGGCATTGCCTTCTGGTATAAAACCAGAAGCGCTGCCAGTAGCTATGCAAGGCTAAAATCGCAACGGCTCGTCATGAATATCAATGAGAATTAGATTTGGCTCGGTACAATATTTTCGGTTTCATTGTTATGCTTTGTTTAGCAATAGCAGCACACCCATGATCACCAATACACAACACACGCACACATAGTAGCCTCATGTATTTGAGACAATGCCACCTACCCTGGGCATGTTTGTTGATTTCTTTTGCTTTCTTTTCAGTCTCTAAGAAATTAATTACAAGCTACTTTAAAGACAGTCACAATGCCACAACACAGTATTAATATCAGGTGTTTGGCAAAAGCATTGATACTTTTGTAAGCAGATGACGTCTTGTCGACGTTTCGCGACAAACGTGGAAACACAACTAAAAGCACGACAAAAGCAACAACATAATAGGCAAAAGGCAAGAACCGAAAAGCTCTCTGACAGTGTAAAAGCTCGTAAATTGCGATCAGCCTTTTTTTGAACGGCTGTTAAATCAATTGCATTCACTGTGCATGTTAATTGAATATTGCTGTACATAGTGCGGGCAAGAAAACATTTGGTAAATAAAGAGAAAATAAATAAATTCTTAGCTCAGTCGGTGACGTCGGCTTATCCGTCCACCAGCCTCTGGGAATTAATATTAATATATGCCATGAGTGTTCTATTTTATTTTTGTGTTGTTTACAGGTCAACGCCTTGCAACGCTTCGCTGACTATTGAGAGCCAGAATACAAAAGCGAAAGTTTTATTTTTTGCGCAATATGTCAAACGTATATGTAGCTTTAAATAGGCATAACTGTGTTTGCCAATGGACGGACACAATGGCTTTATTATTTACGAGAAGGACACGCACCACACAGAGCGGCACCCTAAATCAATACACATACGCTACTTAGTAGTGTAAATCAATTAAAGGTGAAGCAAAAGTTGCTCGCGTGCCTGATGGTCAGGAAAAACAATTAATTGAGCAGCCTTCCGGCTAAAACGCAGCTCAACTCAAACACACCTAAAACAACTTAGCTAACTGTGTGTGTGTGTGTGTGTGCGTAACGGCTTTCACTCACCTTCTTATCCAAAGCCATATCCTGATGTGGCTGGTCATCGTCACCGGCGTTTGCCGCCATTGACTTGGCTGGCACACTTTTGGCCTCTGGGACAAACTGAAACTCGTAGCTGTCCTTGCCACCCCACATGACCGGACATCTATCCATGGGCACATACTGTGTGACGTCCTTTTTCGTTATCATTTTCAATACCTCAACGGCTTTCGGCGGCAGCAAAGCTTTAATGACCCTAAAGGCGGCTGCAAATGATACAATTAGCAAAAGCTCAGCTTATCTTGATTTCAAGTTGAGCTCACCATTGAGTATCCAGGCCAGCTCAAACACCAGTATATAATTGAGAGAATTTGGATAATATTGCTTAAATGTGTCCACAATACTTCTCACGAAATCCACATCCATTTGGCCCAGTCCAGTGCCAGCCATGTCAAAGACCAAGCTCAATTGAGTCATATGGATTTCACGCTGAGTACGCTCAATCCAATACACAACGACGCGTATGAGTTCATCCAGATTCTTGGATTTGCTGTGCAGTTTGACACGGAATATGAGCAGCGGCTTTCCATCAACATCCTGGCTGTGCACATAAACGCTACCCTCTCTTAAGTACTCCTGATTGACATCTGCATCCGTTATGTCATTGGCACCATATGATTGGCGCCAGGTGCAGGTTTCCCAGAGCTTGTTAAAGGACGCTTCCATATCCAGATCGTATTGCTCCAGAAAGCGTTGTAGCCATATATTTTCATTGCGTATACGATCGATGTCTTTCGGATGGAAGGGTTCTATAATTTTAAAAGTAGTTGTTAGTTGAAGTTGTTTCTACCAATTGGCTGGTCCAGGAGTTTGTCTTTTTTAATTGTTTAAAATACATACGTACTTATAAGAAGGCATTACCCATTCACTAGTGGGTTAATCAAACTAGAGATAAGAGATATCTAAGGTACACTAAAGATTAAATACCAAAAAGTATTATACTTTCATCTACATACAGTTTCTAATGCCCTTTAACAACTTAAAAAACTTCATAAAAACTTTCTGATTAATTGTTTTTAAAAACGCATCAAATTAGCAAAGTTAAATTTTGTATTATTAAAGCGTGCGCAATAATATTTTATGACTGAGTATAGTTTTCCAGTTGTTGTTGGTATGACACACGTTCGATAATTGAGTGTATATTTAATAAATATTGGGTAAATACGATAATGCTTATAGACATAGCACTCATTAGTCAACCAGGCTTACAGCTCACACCTTGACTAAATGGCCGTGCCCCAAAGGCCGAGAGCTATAATGACCTATGCTCACCTGTGGGCGGTAAGGCGGCGTATTTGGTGTTGAATTTTTCACGCAATTCCTCAATTTGCGCACTATTGGGTATCTTTGTTTTAGGCGCCATTGTTGAAGCACTCGTTAGCAGCGACAATTGTTCAAAGACTGAACATCGAACATGAAGCAACAGTCAAGTTTGTGTAGTTTTTTTTCTATGCTTATCGCGCGCGCACTTCTAATCGATAATCCACTTTCTCAGCCAGCGATAAATGCGATTAGATTTTAGTTACCGAAAAGTGCGACAAGCGGCAAGCGACAATCATACACGATAGCAAGTGCTTTGCACGAGTAATGGCAACTGACTAACGGTGCTTGTCACAACAACGATCGTCGTTGACAGTCGGCCGGCGTACGATTCGATGTGGAGCACCAATACACCAATGGGATGCCTTCAAAAGGGCAGTCGTCGCTGTCCGCTGTCAGCTGCTGCTGCAATAGAACGTGATCGCTGCTCCATGCCAGCTGCATTTAAATTAGTTTTGAGCTTTTGCTTGCCCACTCAAGCTTCCATTTCATGAGTGCAAATGTATATTATTCATTGCACTCAATTGGTTTGTATCTCGGTTAAAAAAGCTTCTATTTGTGTTAGCCGGATAATAAATATCATTATTATTTACATTCTATGTTTAACATGTACAATTTGGAATCAGTTTGTTGCAAACTTAAACGTATAGTCATCGTTGCCTCCCCAGATCTTTAGGCAGTTATCCTTATCCACTAGCTCGCCTATATCCTTTTTGGTGGTCACACGTAATATCTCCAAAGCCTCTGCAGGCATAAAAGTCTTCACAATTATTAATGCCGCTGAAATGGAAAGATTTTTAAGAATAAATTAACTTTTATTTTGACTTGAACTACTCACCATTGAGCAGGAAGGGCAGCTCATGCACCACAATGTAGTTGGGTGCATTTGGATATTTGGTCTCAAACAAGTTGATTATCTTCTTGATAAAGTCCAAATCCAAATTGCCAAGACCTGCGTTAGTCATATCCATGAAGAGTGTAAGCTTCTCCAGATAACTTTCACGCTGTACACGCTCCACCCAGTAGACAAGGACACGCAGAAGGTCATCCTGATTCTTGTTCTTTGAGTGCTTGGACATGTCCACAATCAGCAAGGGTTTGCCATCCTTATCACGGTTGTGCACATAGATCTCGCCATCATTGAGATACTCCTGATTCACATTGGTCTCGTTGACATCGTTGGTGCCATAACTCTGACGCCATTCACAGTTCTGATACAGACGTATGATTGCCTTTTCCACATCCAGTTTGTAGGCCTCCAGCAGCTTTGTGATCCAGATATCGTTATCCTTGATACGCGCCAGATCGCTGGGATGAAAAGGAACTACGAAAAAATTAACCAAATTTTTTTTAGCTCATACAATATTTATTTATTTGAAATTTATTACCTGCTGGTGGCTCCGCTTCCACTTTGGCAAAAAAACGGGTCTTCACCTCGTTTATTTGCTCTGCGCTGGGCTGTACTCCTTTCGACATCTTGAATTCCGCTGGACTGCTCAAGAGCTTTGCAATACGATGAGTTTATATGAAAAAATTATGGAAAATTATCACACTGCCACTGTGCTCGATCGCTAATCAGTAATAAGTATACGAAAAATGGCAGGAGAGGGGGTTTCTCTTTCGTTGCGGTGGAGCACTTCGTGGATGACTCGTCAGTGCGCAGGCCAATCAAGAACTAACAGCTGCAAACGGAGCAAGTGAGAATATTTGACGCTCTCGGCGCTCTTCATTATTGTTGCTCCGTGCTCTCTGACCCGATCATGCAAGCGAGCAGAGAAACTATGCGGGAGGCAGCCGAACCAGACCGTTCTTATATCAATCCAAATAAAGAAAACAAAAGTTAAAAGTACACATGGACGGGAAGAGATCGGGGTGGGGGTGGGCCGGCAATTGCGATAAGACAAGTGAGCGAGTACGATTTTACCGAGCAAGTGTTTGGAAAATTGATTTTTATTATTGCTACCGCTGTTAAATTTATATTGTATACTACATACATGTGTGTATGATTGTGGATATATGATATGCAGACAGAAACTATTAGTTCCACATGTTTGTTTAATGGTATCTCCACGAAAATATATCAAAAGCCCCTAAGTGCAGCCTACTATGTTTATTTAACTGAATTTATTCAGCTGATTTGTTTATGTAGAATCGGGTTTCATTATCTTTAACTTCAGGGACTGCAAGTAAAAACGATTTGTTATATGCTGACAGTAGATTTTGTTTTTAAATGACTTCTCCTTTGCGCTTCATATAGGTTTAAAAATTGGGTTGAAATTGGGAAACATAAGTTCCGTAATGCAATTATGTTTTAAGTTACAATAAAAGCTTCAAAAGCATTTAGTTTCCTAGTTTAAATCTCTGCCACCAATTCTAAAGGCTTTATCACAGATCCATCTTTATTGTTCCCCACCAATTTCGTATTTTGGCAACGCATCTAATTGCGCTTTTATTTTGTTTCTTGTTGACATTAGAAGGCAAGTGATGCCGTTGATGTCAGCATGGCACAATAACAATAACATTGCGACGGCAGCATTTACATATTTATTGAAAGCTCCTTGCTTGGCGCCTCGCTGCAATCCCCCTACCCCTGGCACGAGCCCCTTTGTCGTGCATTGACTACGAACTGCCTGGCATTGAGGCATTCGGGCCAGCATCGAAAACTTTCGCTGGCGTTTGGCACAGTTGTGTTGTTTACGTGAAAACGTGCGCGTGGAACGCTGTCCGTCTTTCTTTTTGCCGTTATCCAATGTGGATGCAGTGCAGCTGGAGCAGTGAGCTAACCTGCCAACCATGAGGTTTGCCGAACATTTGGGGGCGCATATAACGCCTGAGTGGCGCAAGCAGTACATTAACTATGAGGTAAAAACCATGTTTGTGCGCACAAAGAATGAAAATAAAAAAACCGAGAAGAAGAAAAATTGTGTATCCCATCAGAGATGTGTGAGCGTGTGCTTTTTCCTAGCTGTCAGTTTGTTTGTGACGTCATCGTTAAAAACGGCTGACCAGCTGTCAAAAAAGCTTTTCTGCCGCATGCGCTTTGCAGATGTGCCTTTCTAGCGGGTCTTTGTTGTGCTCTCCTCAAACGTAAACAATCACATATTGGCAGCACAGTGTGTGAGAAAAGTTAAGAAACACCTGTGTGCGTAAATGATCTAGTTCCGTTGTAGAGATTCGCCAAGCTATCGATTAGTATATTCAAATTTCTTCTCTTATCGATAGGAAATGAAGGCAATGCTGTATGCGGCCATCGAGCAGGCTCCTTCGGCCGAGCTGGTGGATCGCGAGATGCTCACCCGCTACTTTGCCAAATTCGATGAGGAGTTCTTTCACTACTGCGACAAGGAGCTGGCCAAAATCAATACCTTCTACTCGGAAAAGATGGCGGAGGCGACACGCAAATATGGCAATCTTCGCAGCGAACTAACAGAGACCCTGGAAATGGGTCATGTGAAGAAGCAGCCGGCGTGGAAGCGTCGTACACCGCTGGGCAAGAAAAATGTGCCCGCACGCAAGATACAGGATCTCAAATTGGCATTTAGCGAGTTCTATTTGGGTCTGATCCTATTGCAGAACTATCAGAATCTCAATTTTACGGGCTTTCGCAAGATTCTCAAGAAACACGATAAGTTGCTCAGTGTGGACTATGGAGCACGCTGGCGCACGGATCACGTGGAGGCGGCTCATTTCTACACAAACAAGGATATAGATCGGCTTATCCAGGAAACCGAACAGGCGGTCACCCAGGACATTGAGGGAGGCGACAGACAACGTTAGTATTTCATTATAACTATCCTTAGTTATTTTTAATTTTGTACTTTGACTTCTTTCAGGTGCCATGAAACGATTGCGAGTTCCACCGCTGGGCGAGCAGCAGAGTCCTTGGACCACATTCAAAGTTGGTCTCTTTTCCGGCGCCTTTGTGGTGCTCCTGCTTACCGTTATCATATCGGCCATGTTCTATGGCTTTGGCGAGAATTGGCGTGTTGGCTTACGCATGTTCCGAGCTCCATTTCTCATCACGGAGTGCCTCTTCCTGTGGGGCGTCAATGTCTATGGCTGGCGTTCGTCGGGTGTCAATCATGTGCTCATCTTTGAACTGGATCCTCGCAATCATCTTTCCGAGCAGAATATCATGGAGATTGCCTCGGTTTTCGGTGTGATTTGGGCCTGCTGTGTCCTCTGCTATATATTCTGTGAACCCTTGGGCATACCCCAGTATGCAGCTCCTCTATTTCTGTATACATTGATGGTCGCCTTCCTGCTTAATCCGACCCGGACATTTCATCATGAGGCCCGCTACTGGGCGCTGCGCGTCCTCGGCCGTGTCATCATGGCACCATTCTGTTTTGTTAACTTTGCGGACTTTTGGCTGGCCGATCAACTGAATAGCATGGTGCCAGCATTTCTGGATATACCCTTTCTGATGTGCTTCTTTGGTCGCAATCCCACTTGGCACAAGGCCGGAGAGGGTGAGTTAAGTACTGTCTTTAGAGAATATTTCCATGGTATTCTTTTTTATATGCACAGTGCATTTAAAAGATAAACTTTACTGTCCAAGAATTTTTTTTTAAGTTAATTTAAAAGTTTTCGCAAAAATGAACCAAAAGTTCCTACATTTATTACGTTAAAATATGCAGGACATTTTTCTCTTTCCAAAGTTCATCAAAAAATTTAACTTTAAAGTCCACTTAATTCAATTCCTATTTAATTGTGTGTGAAGTTTATGCCATTATGGAAATTTATGCAGCATACTTTTTTTTTGCAAGAACTGTTACCTTGTATGAATAGTTGTTGAATATATTTGACTAGTTCATGACGAGATTTTATTTATTTAAAACTTTAAGCTGGCAATCACTGTGTTGAGTATGTATCTCTATTGCATCCGATTGTGGCCATTCTGCCGGCATATTTCCGTTTTGCGCAATGCATTCGTCGGTATCGTGACACTAAGGAGGCATTTCCACATCTGGTGAATGCGGCCAAATATGCGACGTCCTTCTTTGTGGTTATCTTTGCGCACAAGTTTCATACCACAACGGGTAAGTATGTTTGTGTGTGTGTGGCTGTGTATGCTATTATACACACATCAGTGTTTGTGTTGTTTATGCTGTGTGTTACACTTGTGTGCCAATTAGCGTTATATTTTCATTGCTAGAGCAACAAATTAATGTTAATTTTATATTTATGCAGGAAAGATTTTATTATTTTTTTTTTGGGGCAATTGCAGAAACCTATTCATTGTCAAAGGAGAATCCATGGTTCTACTGTTGGATAACGGCGGCACTATTCTCGTCCTGCTACGCCTACACATGGGACATCAAAATGGATTGGGGCCTCTTCGATGCGAAGGCGGGCGACAATCGATTCTTGCGTGAGGAAATCGTTTATTCATCAACTGTGAGTTTCTTTTTCTCTGTTTGTGGGCAAAACCGCCCAACAAATTGGTGTCTAATGGCAGCCATAAATATTTGGGCACGTAAAACAATCATTCTTTTCCCCCTCTTCTCTCTCTTTCTCTTTATCTCTCTTCTCGCCTTTGCAGTGGTTCTATTACTTTGGCATAATTGAGGATTTAATACTGCGCTTCAGTTGGACGCTCTCCATGAGTCTCATTCAAGCAGGTTACATTGAGGGTGATGTTATGATGACCATACTCAGTCCACTTGAGGTGTTCCGGCGCTTCATCTGGAACTATTTTCGTTTGGAGAACGAGCATCTCAACAACGTGGGCAAGTTTCGAGCTGTGCGTGATATTTCAGTGGCGCCCATGGATTGCTCAGATCAGGTAAATAAGCACTGCACAAATACATTGAAATCCTTGTGTAAGTACAAATATTTGTCTGTGTGTATATTCCACTAGACCACCATACTGCGCATGATGGATGATGTGGATGGTGTGTTTAATCGTAGGCGTGGCAAGGCCGCTGGCGGCTCTGGTGGCAAATCTGGTAATAAGAAGAACAAACAGGAACAGCAACGTTTACTCCTTCAAGGTGAATCCGTTGAGGATCTGTGTGCTTAGTGCATGGACCTCCATTTTCTCAATGTGCGCAAAATATTAAGTATACGTCAATATAAAATAGCAAAATCAAAAAACGTTTTTTATTGGGGTGTGTGTTTCTGGGGTGTTGCACGTAAGCCACATTCAATTGAATTGTTAACACAGTGTGAATCAACTACCCCGATGTGCAGGACGTGTCAATGAGTTTATCTATGTTCACATACATACATGTGTATATATGTATGTGTGTTCAATTATGGCTAAAACCCGCACGTTTCTCGTGACATTATTTTGCGAAAATCGTTTTTTTTATGCAGCTTGTTTCTGTTTTGCTGTTGACCCTGTTGCAACTAGAACAATGTGTAATTGAACAATAACGTTTAAGAGTGTTCGTTGCAATAAATGTTCAACAAACTGTAAGATAACTTTTACAATTAACAGTTATAAGCAAATGTGTACCTATAAATATGACAACCTATGAAAACTGGCTTGGGTAAACTTAAATATACAATATTTTACTGAGGAAATTTCTTATAGTTGATCAATATTTGATTGTTATTGATAACGAGATTATGCTCTAAAAACTGGAGTCTATGTTCTGATTATGCCCTCTTATATTTATTACAGAGTACCTTTTGCAAAGCAAATGTTTACTTAAATGTTTGCCAGTTTGCGAACTTTGAGTATGCCAATCTAAGGTATATTTGATTTTTTTATCAGCCGCAAAAAAATATAAATTTATTGGTTACTGCAGCTGATTTGTATTGAACAAGCTTGTTTTTCTTGTATATGCAAAGTCCAATGCATTGAAAATTGATAAGATCCCTGCTATAATCTATTTATAGTGCCTTTAATCGTTGAATCTAGTTGTTGTTGCTTTGGGACAGATAATGTATGAAGAACCGTATTAAATGTAAAATGTGCGAGGCGTGTTTTATTTTGGGCAAATATTTTGGGGACAACAAAACAAACTAGCCAAATCCTGTACCTGGAACAGCATAAAATCTTTTATGTAACATAAATTTTTCATATGTATTTAAGACAAAAAGCTGCTTCTGGGAATTATTTTGGAGCTAGGGGAAGGTACAAATTTTGCAGTGCCTTCTTTAAGCCTAGTCACAGCTGCTTTCAAATGATATTGATTGATGGATTTTTATGTCTGTTTGGCTTTCGTTTTTCGTTTGTGTTTTGTCCTTATGGGGAAATGATTACATAATAATCGTTTTAAATTGAACGCACATTAAAAGCATTTATATTGGCATTCCGGAGTGTTTGACAAGCCGCATGGATCGTGCTCTCGTTTGAAAGTCATTAAACTTAGCTTGAACTTAATTAAAGATGAATAATCGTGCTCATAAAAAGGACAGAACAAACACAATATTGATTTCAATTAACGTTGAAGGATGCTAATTACTGATTAACTAGAGCTGAAAAACCAATCAACTGAATTTTCGTCAATTAAAGTTGGTTAATGGTTGAAGAATAAGTTGAGCGCTGCTTCTCTTTTTTTTTTACAAAATAGTTTTTACAGCTTTGCAAAGTTTCATTGTTTGACCAACTTAAACTTTGAAATGCAAACTATATTTTTTTTGCTTTTCTTCTTTAATGCTATTCAAAAAATGTACAATAGAAAAATTCTATGCTTGCACAACATGGCGTATGATTGATTTGAAATTGATTTATGGACAATTTAATGGCTGCCATTATTCTTGAAAGCGGTCCCATTACAGTTATAAACTGTTGCAAATAAACATGTTAAATGGCATATCAAATTGATTCTAAACGCCAACCAAATGATTACTTACCACAATTTCATCTTTTTTGCAGTTAATTCAAGCAATATTGGATTTATTACATTTATAAAATAATTAATGATATAGATGTTGAAATTTGAGTGCTTACTTATCTCTTTAATGTACATGTCTAGTTTGGTTCTTACATTAAGTTTCACTTTAAAGAACACAACTAAATACATTAAAGATGAACAATTTTGGCTTGTCAAAATAACACAGAGTTGCCTGATTTTATTTTTTGTTTATTTATTTTTCTACACATAAATTGCATTGATGTCCGCCAGCTAAATCCATGCGCTTCCTTTTTGATGCCCTTTGGCGTTAGATTAGATAAGCAGACATTTTTGAGTGTTTTTATTAGGCTTCATATGTTTTTGGGTTGAATGTCGCTCTGACAACATTTAACAGCATTTATAAAGCAACTGGCAGGCTGTAAGATGAGACCTACTGTTAAGCAATCGGTTGAGGGGTTGATAAAGGGTTGCTTTGCCTTTAATACTTGGATAGAAGCGTATTACTTGCACCATTTGCCTTAAAGCTACTTTTGCTAGCGTTTCAAGCCTGTGTGTCTGTGTGGGTGTGTGTGGCTTTTTTTTTATAGCCTGAGCATCAAAAAACAAGTGTGGCTTTTTATCAGAACATAAAAGTGGCAATAAGCAAAGTGATTGAGCGGAAAATATCCTGTGAATTTTTTTTTTAAAAACCATAAAAAGCAAAAAGAAAGTTACCAATAGATATATGTACATTTGGATAAACAAAAAACTTAACAAAACGTGGGAAAGATCTCACAAACAAATATTTTACCTTATAAATCATAACTCCCACTTCACACAATCGAATAAGAACTTTTACATATGTTTTGAGCAAATCAAGTTTACAAGTTGTCTGCTGGGTTATTGCGTGTTGAGCGTGTGATGCTTGGCATCAAGTTTTGACACGTTTTTTTTGGGTTCTTTGCTGCTGTCACAGCAGATTTTCATTGATTTGACAGATGCCCACAAACACACATATACGATGTGTCACATGTACACACAACCACATATGCAAATGCATACTCAGAATTGCCAGCTTTTGATGTGTAAACAAAACAAGGCAACTAAGGAAACACACACAACAACAGTAAGGATAAGAACAACAACAACATTTCCAACACCTACACTAACAAAAACACACACACACACTCTCACATGTACTGTTTGTGTATTTTGCGTACAATAAAGTTTTGCCTGTCGTTAACATGCTGTGTATAAGCAACGTTGCGTTTTCCTTTTGTTTGGTACACGCGCCGCGTTGCGCTTCGTACTGACTGATTGCAGCGTACTCAATAAGTAGAAAGCGTCACCGGTAAAATGGCAAAAGCGCCAAAAGCCAAAGAGCCGCCAGCACAGTTGCGAATGTGCTGATTAAATGCTTTGTCTGTGTTGTGTTCTACTGGTTGCCATAGTTGCCACAAAATACTGCGAAAAAATCATTTATGCGCACTTTCGCATTGCGTCGGCTTAATTGCCGCCAATTGAACTGCGTCTGCCCCAATGTTTGCATTAAAGTGTAAACAAAATCCCAATTCTCGATTTGTTTGCTGCACTTGCAAACATTCCCAATTCAATAGTTTATGAAATGCATTCGGTAATCGGTTTGCTGGATATTTTTAACCCCCTCATTAATGGCGTTGTGCTTATTATAATAACTTACCCTCACTCACACTATAGACTTACCTAAGGATATGTTTGTGTTCTTTTGATTACTGAGCCGTAACAAGAGACAGACTTAACATAAATGGCTGTGGCACATCATTAAATTGACACCCACACAATTGCTGGCGAATTTAAATCGAATTCTACAAGTTTAACTTTGACAACATCAAGGGAATAATACTACATAAGAAACAGCAGCAAAATGTGTGTTATGATTTATTTGGGAATTTTGGGAAATAAGAAATTTTCCCGCAAAATTAGTTGGCAATAAAGCAAAATTTGGACTCGTGCCTTAGTTTGATTTTCGTTAGCATGAACAAATTGTGAACAATTTTAAGTTTTAGTCAAAAGGAACATGAAAATGCGTTTACCAATTAAATTCTTATAAATGGTTTTACATAGAGAAAAGTTTAAAGCTCTGTAACTGACTTTGACTTAAACAACTTTTAAAGCCACAACACAATGTGACGCTAACCGCTCTTGAATGAACATCAACAAAAAGTAAATTGATTAATTTAGTTAAAGCCTTTGAAAGTGTGTCCAAAAAGACCCACCTTCGGGCCTCGTCTACTTGACGTGGCTCATATGCAAAACAAATTGGCTTTTAATTAATTATGAAAACATTTTGACAGCAGAGACAGGACATGATTTTGACCCATCATTTTGAGGCCGGATTTATTTTGGGCTGTACTTTAATAAGTTGAATTTGCTTGTTGCCAGGGACGTGTCACAAACCTGCTGACTAATGCGTTGCGGAAATCAATGAAAGTCGCCTTTAACCTTCGTTTGAACATTGATTGATGGCAGAGAGGCTGTATATGAAGCTATTTATAATACTCGTATGTTTATTATTTACCATGCTCACACACTAATGCCAAAGTATATTGGCTTTGCTACTGTTTGCTTATGAAATTTGACTTAAACTAATGGATTCCCAAAAGTGTGCCATAAAAATGTGGCCCAATGGACGCGACTGGGTTATAAATTATGAAAAATCCGTTGAATTGTATGCCCAACGGAGATTTACATCAAATATTGTAAGGAAAATGCTGCGTCAGTTGACATTGTATTGTAACCACGAAACCTTAACCGGACGCAGAGATAAATATTACTTTTGTTGATTCTGTTGACAGGCTGTTTTATTTTTATATAAACATATCAATCGTCAATGCGATTTAAGCTCAAACAACAGATTTGATGCACACTAAAAGCCGATTTATCAAAGTGATTGTTTCCAACAGATAGAATATCAAGTGTAACTTTTGACGTGGCAAGTTTTGACAGCGAATTAAAATAAACAGCAGCAGCGAAAATAACATTGAAAACAGTCTAATAAATTCTTAAAAAATAAAAATAAATAAACCGTCAAAAGCAAGTAAGTTGGTGCCAGCCAAATCTAATAAGTAGTAGCTAAGTTAAGCCCAAAGTGGTTAGGCTTTAATAAACTGGCTAGCACCGACTTCAAATATTTAAAAATTTTAAATGGAGCAATTGATAAATAGAATAACAAATCTGCTTCGAAAATCATGCAAATTGTTTTTTTTTATTACTACAAAGCAGATTAAAACCTTTGAAACTTTTGCTAGCTGAGCTAATTTTTCGGAATCCATTATTTTTTGCAATTGCATTTCACTTTAAAATAGCATTTGCTAAGTGTTTTCAATCCGGAAATGCATCAAACGTTGTCCGGACAACACAATTTCATCTAATTCTACCATTATAATTGAATACTAACTAAGTTCTTTATAAGCTGAAGCACTTGCGCCCTTTTTGGCCCAAATTATACTTATTTAAGGTACTTTTTGAAAGGACCAAGCCGTAATGAGAATAAAATGAAAGGATGCCTCATTTGTTTACTCAAAAAGGTAGCGATATGAAAAGGATATTTGTGTAACTTGCTTTGCCTTTTGTTTTGTCTCTTCTTTTGGCGCTGTTAAACACCAATGAATTAGTCGTTTCAGTAACAACAGCTGACTTACACACGATTGCCATGGCGATTGGGCTGATTTAGCATTTAACATTTTGTTTGCCCAAAGGCAACACACACACACACACAAACAAACACACCGAAAACATGGAGGATGACTGATTGATGTTTTGCACTTAGCCACATAATTTGGTCTCTAGGATTTATTGCTGACAAACGAGAAATCCCCAGAAAAGTCTAATGCTAATGCGTCTGCAACGTAATACTAATTAGTTAAGCTTTTGAGTTATGCAAATGGCCAACAAAATCTATCTTCTTGAAATTCGTGCTTAAAGGGAAACAATTGCCTTAAGCTATTTATAGTTTTGCGCTTGTTATGAAGTCATAAAATAACAGATTTTATTGTAACACTTTACGTCTGTAATTGTAAGCTGTCTAATGCCATTTAATAGCCCAGTCAGCATTTATTGTGCAGAATTTATCTACTGTTTTTATGGCACACACTTTAAGTACTTACTCAGAAAACATATCCTTGATGTCTGCTTCTTAATTGTTATTGGAATGAAATATATGCCTTGGCAGTGGATTGTTTTTCATTAAACAACACACATAATAATGTTCATGAATAACTTGAAAATCTATGAAATATACTTATGCAAATTGATATTTATAGCCAAGTGCTTCAAATCAAGACTTGATTGTCTGGGAAAATACCCTGCTATATTTCTAGTTGCAACTTATTTCTTAGAACATTATTTCAATTTATTTGTTGTGCAAATGTTGCTCGTCAAAAGTAAATACATAGTATTTGTTACATCAATATTTATGTTTCGTAAGAAAATGCGTATATCGAATTACTTGAAATTTTATTTATAGATGTTTTTGTAATTTGTCTTGCTGAAGTTCAACTTAACCCAATTCCCTTCAATGTGCCAACTGCTCTTAATTAGAAGCTCATCAGTGTATGTCAAACTACCTTTTTTCTTAACTTCTATATTTCACGTTTAGCGGTCTCACAACATTATTTAAAATGCAGCCAGTCTTAATTCATTTCAAAGCTTACTTCATTCATGTTTTGGGCTAATCCGTCTCATTTTATATGCTAATATTAGCATTGAGTGCCTGCCATGTGCCCCAATATACATGCTCATAAATCTACTGTAAAGTTAAAGTCGATTTCCTAGGCGCACGCTGCGTATACGCAATAAAGCAAGTGACAAACAGCTTTTGGGTGGCAAGTAGCTCTGCCACGGCTTAATATATATATGTCTACATATGTATATAAGTGCGCTCAGTTGTCATATGTAATAAATCAAGCAGCAGGCAGCCGAAAAGTTCGGCCAGGACTTAAGAGCAAACAACGGCTTCGCTTGTTTGCCTTAAATTTGTCAACATTGTGATGCGTGAGCAAATTTAAAGAAGGCTCTTCATACATTTTATGACATTGCGCTGCCATTGTATGCGAGATTGGTAAGTTTGTAACATTTGTGCAAATAGTTTTACTTATCTAAAAATGTGAACAATGTAAGCTATAATGCCACAAGTTGGCAGGATAGATATTGTTCTGTTGCGTTGTTGTGTGTTTGGACAACTTTGCACAAGGCCATAACCTGAAGGTCATGCTTAAACGTTAAGCATACGTGCTTGTGTGTGTGTGTGGGTGTGTGCGTGTGTGTGTATACTTAAATTCACTTGTGTGTAATTGAGTTTTCACTTAAGCGACCGCAAAAATCCATGACAGAGAGAGAAAATATTGTGATTACTGTGGCGCACTTAAACGCTAATGGAAAACTCATTATATCCACAGCGAGATGCTCGATGGCCAGACCAGCAATTAGATGAGAGCAGAAGTGTGTGCAGAGTGCCAATTACTCGGTGACAGTAATAATATAATCACTAAGCTTCTTGAAAGGCAACATTTGCAATGTTAATAAGTTGCGTGGACCTGAACAAAACATGTAATTGACTCCTATTGCATTGAATGTAATATAAATCTGCATTTAAAACTCATGTTTTTGCGTATTCCTCCATACACACTCTCACCAACACTCACATACACACAACACACATAGTTTGCATGGTTTGAAATCTCTATGCAAATGATTTTTATTTTTCATTCTTAGTGTACGCTTCAGCAATTCGTTGTAGCACAATGCATAAATATTAGTCCTGCGTCTGCACATCAACCCCTACTGTATATATATGGTATCTTTTTAATTGGAAATTTTTATAAAAAAAATAGCACTAGCGTTAACGGCAAAACATGTGATTGCATTTGATGGGTTTGGGAAACCATAAAGTAAGTATGTATTTAATAACCACTATTTTTTGTGTAAGCTGGTTTTAATTATTAACTTTAACAAAAAGTTAATTTCAAACAACTTTTTTCAAGGGTTTTTACTAAAAAGGGTTTTTGTGGCAAGCAATTTCAATTCAATTTACTAGCCATAAAAAAAACGAGCAATATTCTCAGAAAGAATACTTGTACGAACGGTATATCCCAGTCTGGCATTTTATGCTTCCTTATTTTGTGTTTTTCAATATAAATATATACACATACACTCAAACATTCATGCGTTTACTATGTTTATACGTGCATGTTTGCCAGCAAGTTAATTGGATTGCATATTTTTGTGCGTGCTGAAACATCAAAAAGAGTTGTTATTATTATTTTTTTTTTTTGTTGCCATCTACACATATCACAAAATGTTTTTCATGACATTAAAATGTTGTAACTTGATTTCACTCAATGATTTACTGTTCGACATATAAATCGAATTAAAGTTTCAAAAAATTATATTTTGTATAGGACTTTTGTGACAAAAGCATGTTTCCTTTGGCACTTAAAAATCCATTAAGTGCAACTATTTCCCCATGGTTCTGACATAAGCTATGCTGTCTTTGTTTAGACTATTCGCAACAGCTGTGTTGATATTTGCACACAATTTTCGACTTTTCGCTACAGCTAATAAGATGTTGGCTAAGTGGTTATGTGACTGTAACTTCTTGATCTTGTTTGTAGTTGTTCCCAGTTGTTGAGTGTTCCGTTTGAAACTTGTGCAAATACTACTTACGCTACAGCAAATATGATTCACTCTTTATCACTCCACGCAGCTGTGGCATCTGTTTCAACAGTGATAAGTACAAGCACGTGTACTCATTTTGTGCATGTTGCAATGTCCGCTCTGTAATTCAACCTTTTTGTGGTCATGCAGGTGCAGAGAATGAGAGAGGGAGAGCCAATCTAAAAGTGTGATTAAATGCCATTTAATGAGTCTGCTTGTCAACTGGATAAGCCAGTGTTGCTACGGGCTAGCAAACAGACAAGTCCTCTTTCTCTCTGTCTATCTCTCTATTTAATCCTTCAACCTTAGCTGTAATTTGTCAAGCTTTGTTTCGTTCATATACTGTTTACGGCTCTAAAGCAATGCTTTTAATTTAAGGCTTCAAATAGTCGTTACTTAGAACTCTGCTTTTATTTTAGACGGGTGATGTTGTCGTACGAAGTTAATTAAGTCTAATAAGTTGCCACTCTGTTTGCATTTGACCTTAGCCAGCTTAACACACAGAATGTGGTTCCTTTGACCTATGCGTAAGTGAGTCAAACTTAGAGCCAACTTTTTTTGAACATGTAAGGAACTTTTGTTTATGCACCTAGAGGAAATTTCGGCAGAACTATGTAAGAAGTTGCTTACTGCTTTAAAATAATATAAATTTCAAAGAACAAGAATTCTTAGTGATTCAACTATTATTTTCAACCGAAGATGTAATTAAACGTTTAAACATACATATAGTTTTATGATTGGTTATAAGGTAAGGACATACCTGTTATTGTAACGTGATTAAACTTAGTTGGCTTTATTTCCTTTGAAATTCTTTTGTTCTCTGAAAATTCCATATTAGTGCCGTAAGACATTGAATAGTATTTTCTGTTGGTTTTTTTTGGTTTGTTTTGTTACCCCATTTATCCCACATTGTCAATTTGCACTTTGTTGTCTCTGTGTCCGGCTGCTGCTTGCAGACAAAACATCCAGTTGTCTCCTCCCCTTACCTCGACAGGAAATAAGTGCGTTGTCGTGCAAAATCGGAAGCTACAAATGAATTTATGTCCCTTGCTCTTGTGAGGGAATGCAAAAAGCAAAAAAGAAACATCAACAACTGCGACAGAGTGCTGTGTAGAATTCTAGGAATTTTACTATTTTCTGCTCATGTTAAAATATGCCAATTTTGAAGTGTATTCATTACATTGCATTGTGTTGTGTTGTCCGGATACCTTATTGCAAAGGCAGCCGCATTAGTGCAGCGAATCGTGGTCTAAAGTTATATTTGGTAGGTTGGTAGGCAAGGAGGCTTCTACATCACTGGATTCGTACGGTGTGGGCAGTTCCGAGATGTGACCGCAATCGCCATTCCCATTGGCAGCTGAAACAGAGGGCCAACAGCGTGTTCAATTGATGTTCTCAGGTGTCCTTTGACATTGTATAATTACCTGTATCTGCTGCTGCCACTGTTGCTGTTGCTGTTGCTACACTACCTTGGTACATTGTTCCTCCTCCTCGGTAATGGTGGAGAAGTTGGTCGGTCGCTGTGATGTGATCAATGGACTTGCGGCCAGCATTCGATGGCGCTTGCTCTTTGCGCTCAAATTCTCAGCTGCCAGCAGCTGTCTTTGCTTTGATTTGCTTAGCTTCTCAGGTGCTGTGAACACCACCGTGAGCTATAATACACAAAGTGAAATGCATGTGATTGACAGTTGTTAGGTTTTGGCAGTAACTTACCGATAGTGCCGGATGTCGTTGCTGTTCAGCACGCTCAATGCGATAGGCTTGATACTGCGATATGACGCAGAGCAGACAGTAAAGCTTAAAATGGAAGCGTAAACTTAACTTTCATGGACAATAAACAGTAAAAAGTGCACTCACATTTAAGCAGAGTATGAAAAAGTCTATGGTGAATATAAATCCAACGATGGGATCAAAAATCACACGACGGGAAATCGTCAAATGGACAAGATGAGCAACTTCAATCAATAAATCGCAGAGCATTAACCCTATCCAAGGTAATAGCAATTGACGTTTGTTCTGCAAGTGGGCAGAAGTGAAAAGTTAAAGGTGCTATTTATATATATTGCAGAGAAGCCATCTAAACTATTTGCAGCACTCACATTCCGGAGTCCTACAATCAGCAGCACGGAGGAAAAAACCATCAGCGTTGAGCAAAACAAAAACAATACGTTGAATATCACAGTTACTGCAAGAAGTAAATGTCAATCAACTGTGTTTCTAAGTATTGCATATGGCTTCTTTCTTACCAACAGTTACATCACCCTTCTCCAATATGCTTTCACCTAGCGGCTGTGTTCTCTGTCCCAAGAGAAATTCCTGCTCCTCCTTCAGATAGACCGTAAACATGAGCGTTGACAAACCAAAGTAGATCTGAAACAAGTTAATGCCATTCAAAAGGTCAGTGCAAAATTGCAAAATAAAGTACATATCTCAATATGCGACCTTTATGCTGTTTTCATTTCAGTCCACATAAAAAGGGCGCTCATGAATGATTTCAATCAAAACAATTTTCTTTTTCTCAGCAACTGCATAAATCCTTTATAAGTATTTTCTCACTTTTAACATTGAAATGGAAGCCCAAACAAGAAGCCTAGCTTGATTTTCAATTGGTTTGTTGATTGGCCTTTGTTGCAATCTTATTTTTTCAGTTTTTGTTATGCTCTTGAGTTCAATGCAGCAATTATGCATATATCTTATTGTGCCCGAAAGTGTACTACATATTATTTTGTTATCAAAATGCATTGAAAATGGCAGGCTTCCTGCAATTTCAATAACAATATAATGGCAACAACAGCAAATACCTGCTTGTGTCTTTAGAGTATCGCATGCTGGCATTGATCCCTCTTTGTTTTGTGGTTGCAATATTCGCTTAACTGCACACTGTGTAATTCTTGATAAGCTTCTCGCTTGGCTTGCCCCTTCTTTGTTGCCCCAAATTGCACCTCACCCTCTTGTTCGTCTTAAGCTTCTCGCTTCGATTCGCAGAGATCTCACATTGCATTGCTTCTATCTTGGTTAAACACGTGCTGCTTATTACTTAACTGTATTGTTCTTGGACTTTACGCTTAAAATGTTTTTTACTTAATTGATTACCCACCAGTGTATAAAATGCGCAGGCATAGCTGCCCTTACGCACTGTCTTCCAAAAGCAGCAGGACTCGAGTATTGCCATCTTTTTTTGTTTGCTTTCTTTTTGTTAATGCTCGTTATTCCATCAACTCCTTAGGCATTAACATGCTACATTAGTTAAGCCAAAAGTAACAGCAGGGAATATAGAACTTTTTGTATAACGGCAGCCGCCACTTTCACTTTATTTTTTGTCCCTTTTATTGTCTTGTGTCTTAGAGTGCTGCGAGTTTTATTTATTGGTTTGCTTTCGAGTTGCGGTTTTTTTTTTTTTTGCGTTCTAGGATAATTTTTGGCCCGTCATTTTGTTTGCTTATCTTTGGACACTTTGGACACTTAATTTCATATACAATGCACGCAAAATTATGACACTGATTTATGTGGCAAATTCACTCATATTTATATTATTGTGTTTGAAACCTTTAAGAGCGTCGAAACCGTTAGCTTCAACTGTTGCCTTCGAAAGCCGCGCCAGAACTAATTCAAATGGTGTTTGTGAACTCCGAACATGACCAACATGATTCGAACATCGAGCCGCATTTAATGAATGAAATTTCGAAATTGCGTAAAACGCAGCTAGGACCATGGGGCGGGGGCTGGAATGGGTAGAAGCGCATGCGCAGGCTGGATAGACTCTTGGCCAAAAATCAACAGGCGGCTTTTGGCATTGGCATCGGCATCGTGGCCAAAACGATTTGCATGTGAAGTGGCTTTATGCAAAAACGAGAAACTTAACGCTGCGGGTGGCCGCGTTTCCTGTGGCGTATACGCAATATATGCAGTGGGTCAATTGGCGGCTGCAACAGTGCCTTGATTTAATTAAATTATCAACCACAAACACAGATACGCAGTGTCAACATCAAGTTGGCTTAAAGCCAAAGAAAAGCAAACTCACTTTGTTGGGTTAATGACTCGTTGATTTTGTGACTTCGAATCGATTCGTGACTAATGTTTAATCAACGACGTCGATATGGCGCTGCTCTTGTCATTGGGAGATGTACAATGGGATGGATATCTGCTTAAATAAGCTTAGGAAAAATGATGAATCATATGACGAATGATTATCACAAAACACAATAGGCCTTGCAAGCACTTTTAAACGTTTTTGCATTGCCACAACCAAAAACTCCATCCAGACTATGGATGGTAACAAAAATGGTTCTAAAAGATGCAGAGACAAACACGCCAAGTAAACAGGATAAACAAGCGTAAGTATTTAAACTCAGATGAAAATAAGCCATACGAGAAAACTAAGATAACTACCTAGCAAGAACACAGAAGAGAAGGCACCAGCACGGAATTTAGTGGATAGAGGTCAACAAACAAGCGAATTTGCCACAAACAGCACAAATTACAGATTACGTAATGACGGTTATGATGACTCCTCTGACACAGATGCAAGAGCGTCGGCCAAGTCGACCAGGTCTAAAATAACTTATGCTGAAAGCGATCCGTTTATTGACTTTGATGACCTTTTGCCGGCGATTGGCGAGTTTGGTTTATTTCAGAAATTACTGTTTGTGCTCATGATACCATTTTGCTATATTGCCGCCTTTGTGTATCTCAGCCAGATCTTTATGACGCTGCCGCCAGAGAAGTATTACTGTTTCGTTCATGACCTGAGGCTCATTGAAAGCGAGGAGGAGCGCAAGAGTCTCTCCATACCCAAGGAGTCCGATGGCAGCTACAGTCGCTGCCAAATGTATGACCTTAACTATTCGGCTGTGTTTGAAGCCCCAAATCGCAGCCAGTTGATAAACAGCTCACTGCCCAAGATACCCTGTAGAGAGGGTTTTGTTTTTGACAAAGACGAACCATTTCGTACGGCAACGATGGAGTTTGGCTGGGTTTGTGGCAACGATATCTATTCCACCTATGCCCAAATGATTTTCTTTCTGGGCTCCGTTCTGGGCTGCATGGGCTATGGACATTTTGCGGATCGCTGTGGTCGTTTGGCTGCCTTGGTCAGCAGCTGCTCCTTGGCACTCTTCGGCAGCATATTTACATCGGTTAGCAATAGTTTCGCCACCTTTGTCATCACTCGGCTTGTTGTGGGTGCTTCCTGTGACACCTGCTTCACCATGATCTATATATTGGGTAAGTTTTATCGTCTTCTTCAAACCTTCCTTTAAAACTCCCCTGATTGGCAGTTCTTGAATATGTTGGACCCAAATATCGCACATTTGTGGGCAATATGTCACTGGCGCTGTTCTACTCACCCTGGACCATGGTGATACCCTGGATAGCCTACTACTTGCGCGACTGGCGAACCTTTGCCTATATTGGAGCAATTCCCATTGGCATAGCACTGTGTGCCTATTGTTATTTGCCGGAGTCTGCACGTTGGTTGGTCTCTGTGGGCAAGATAGACAATGCCATTGAGATACTTAAAGGTGTGGCAAAGCGCAATAAGCGTACTCTGTCCGATGCACACTGGAAAAAGTTTCGTGACAGCTGTGAGCAGTTCTATAAGGAGGAGTTCGAGGGTCGCAACTTTACGGTTCTGTCAATATGCAAGCGAGCTCGCCTTGCTCGCTATATGGTACTCATGGTCATCATCTGGATGAGTATGTCGTTGGTATATGATGGACACGTTCGAGCTGCATCGGTACTGGATAAGGAGAATGTGTTTGTTGTCTTCACCATTGCGTGTGCCACAGAGCTGCCGGGAGATTTTTTGGTCATTCTTACACTGGATCGCTTTGGACGTCGCTGGTGTGCCTTTGCCTACACTACACTGAGTGGTGTCTTTAGTTTGTTGGCAGCTAACTTTCGCTCATCTCGTTATATTTTGGCAAGTGCTTTGGCAGGACGCTTTTTTGCCAATGTCTGCTATAATATTGGGCTACAATGGGCAGCCGAGGTGTTGCCAACGGTGGTGAGAGCTCAAGGAGTCGCATTCATACACACTCTGGGCTTTGTGGCGATGCTACTCTCTCCACCCGTCATCTATCTGTCTCACTTATCACTTTCACTGATGCTTAATACCCTTGGCTGCCTGGGCATTCTGGGTGGCTTCCTGGCCTTGTTTCTGCCGGAGACTCTGCATCATGATTTGCCACAAACCCTTAGCGATGGCGATCACTTTGGCAGGGATCAACGCATGTGGCACTTTCCCTGCTGCGGACCGGGTGCCAGACGTGGGTCTCGACAAAAGCGTAAGGTCTGGCACATGGGCTCCAGTTTGCGCACTCTATCAAGGGATGAGTTCCGATCTAAGAAACTACATCGTGTGGCCGTAGTTAAGGCACGTAATATGGCAAGATTGAGTAACGCAAGCGGTTTAGGTAACCGTATGCGTCCTGCTGGAAGTAATGACACTGAGGTTTTGGAAAGGGTGCAAAATTTAACAATCAGTAAATTGAAAACAAATTATGAAACTGACGGATGAGTTTTTTTTAACCAATGAATAAAATAAATAGTTGGCTGCATTTGTAGTTAAACGATACTCTAATGCTCCATAGCGAATGGTTTCGTTCCACATATTTTTTTTGAGTGCATTTTGCAGTCTCTCACACTTGTTAGTTTAAGATTAAGTATGCGCCGTGTTGCACCAATGCTACGAATAGCTCGAATTGTGTCTGCAGGCTGTATAATTATACTGTGCATTAATTATGTGATTTTTATTTGGCTTTGGCATGAGACGCCACCGACTTTTATCACTGATGACAAATATTTAAATGCAACACTTGGTAAAATGTTAAGACCCCGATGGCCAGGAAGTCTTGGACATTCGCAGGTTTTGGATTTTCTTATTGAAGAACTTCAGGATATGGGATTTACTGTCTTGCGTGATGAGTTATTTGATCAAATGAACTTTACCAATGTTGTGGGGATTGTTAATATGGAGGCCTCAAATTTCTTAATGCTTTCTTGTCATTACGATTCAAAATTTATAAAAACTGCTGCACTTTACGTTGGTGCCACCGATGGAGCCGTTTCATGTGCAATTCTGCTGAGCATGGCTAAAACTTTAACAACCTTTTTGAATGGAGATTTTTCCAAACGTTTGGATATTGGCTTGGTGGTAAGAGATAAAATCTGCATTTGTTTATATACGCACTAACATCTGCTCGAAGTTTGGTATTCTTTGACGGACATGAATCCTTTGAGGATGTTGCCGATGATACAAATTTATTAAGTGGATCACGACGCTTTGCCAAGGCAGAAACCATACCATCAACCAGTGTTGTAAGTCTTAAAAGTTTACATAACTATAGAAGATTAAACAAATTTGGTTTCTAGGAGGCAATGGTCACCTTAAACTTAATTGGCGCACCCAATCAAATCTATATGAGTCACTATGAAAGCACATATCCATTGCACAAGCGCTTGGTCAATATTGAGCAGGAGCTAAGGGAAGCTGGTCAGTTTTCCGAGTGCCATCAACTGTTCCATAATCTTAAGGATCATGACAGCGATATTAAAGATGATCACTATCCGTTTCGGGATAAGGGTTCGTATTTATATTGTTAACGCTAACAAATAATTGATCTTAACTTTAAGGTGTGCCAGTAATGCATGTGGTACCCCAGACTTTTCCAGAAGTATGGCATACAACAGCTGATAATCTTGAGAATCTGCACTTTCCGACGATATATAACGTAATTGCAGTTCTAACTCGATTTGTTTATGACTATTTAAGAAATCACGAAAAAAAAACACAATAAATGATGTTGACAAAAGTTAAAAATCGAATAATTTGGTTTTCAAATAACCCGCAAGCAATTTAGCTTTGAAGCTTATAAACAAAAACCTAAGCTTGAGTTCCATAAAGCTTATGCTCTTTGCCTGCTCCCAAAGCTCACCTTATTGGTGTTAGTATGCGGATGCGGAGACGAAAAGCTTCTGTTTATGTACATAAATATATACACATATACAAACTTAGGTTTGTATGCGTAAGTTTGGCTTGCGCGCCATGAGGCTGCCGCCAAGGCAACAACGACAAAAAGCAGCTGCAGAGATCGTTAACAATAACAGCAACAACGATGGCAATTTGTATTTTAACATACAAAGCACCGTTTTCAGTTTCAGTGCGTCGTCACACAGCAGCGTGTCTGGGCAGAGATTGTTAATAGAATGTGTTCGTTGTCGTCTTTGTTGGTTTCTATGGCGATCTGGCTGCTGGCAGCTAATTACGCACACGCACAACGACAAGCCAACGTAAGTTTAAAGTTGACTCACAAAAGCCGCCAAGAGAAAAATCACAGAAAGTGTCTTTGTTTCCACATTCCGGTTTAGTTGCAAGTCACACAATGGACGGACGACGAGGCGCATTTTAACAGCAGCTTGAAGGCGATTCTGGTGCCACGCGTCGTTGGCAGCCAGGGGCATCAGCAGGTGCGCAATTACCTGGTGAACTCCCTGAACGGCCTTGGTTTCCAAACGGAAGTGGATGAGTTTAAGCAGCGTGTGCCAATCTTTGGTGAACTAACGTTCGCCAATGTTGTGGGCTATATAAATCCGCAGGCGCAGAACTTTTTGGCACTCGCCTGCCACTATGACAGCAAGTATTTTCCAAATGATCCGGGCTTTCTGGGTGCCACGGATTCGGCGGTGCCTTGTGCCATACTCTTGAACACGGCCAAGACGCTGAGCAGCTATCTGCAGCATCAGTTTAAGAATCGCAATGATCTGGGCTTGATGGTAAGTCAATTTTTTACTATTGCCTGATTCAATTAGTAAACAGGGAATACCCTTAGCTGATCTTCTTTGATGGCGAGGAAGCTTTCAGGGACTGGACCAACACTGATTCAGTTTATGGCTCACGTCATTTGGCCAATAAATTGGCACGCACGCCCACGGGATTGGCTGGTCAAGGAATCATGGCTCCACGTCATATTGATCGTATCGTAAGTTGTCAGAAGACCTGGAAGCTTCTCAGTTCCCTAACTATTACTGATCTCCATTGTAACAGGAGGTGCTCGTATTGCTGGATTTAGTTGGTGCACGCAATCCGAGATTTGCTAGCTTCTATGAGAATACGGATGGACTGCATTCTAGTCTAGTGCAGATTGAGCAAGAGCTGAGAGCTGCTGGTCAGCTGACGGGAAACAATAAAATGTTTTTAAGTACACCCGCTGGTGGATTGGTTGATGATGATCATCGTCCGTTCTTGGAGGAAAATGTGCCCATTTTGCATTTGATAACGACACCTTTTCCAGACACTTGGCACACACCCAGAGACAATGCTGACAATCTGCATTGGCCATCGATAAGAAATTTTAATCGCGTCTTTCGCCAGTTTGTCTACGAGTACCTGAAGCGGCACAGTGCTCCAGTGGATTTGCGTTTCCATCGGAAGTAGACACATATTTCATGTGGCTTAAATATTATCATTGTATTTATCGTTTAAATTGTGTTTTCTTGTGTTATTAAAAATGTGTCCTAGTTAAAGAAGGCGGCTTTTTAATCTTTAGCGACGCTTGCGACCGGCCTGAGCCTTCTTGCCAGGCGCACGCTGACCTTGATGACCCTTTGGTTTCTTGCCCACCGCCTTGCGACTGCCCTTGCCCTTCTTTTTCGCTGGTCTGTTGGCACCCTCGGCCTCGCGTCTACAGAGAAACATTGCAAATGAATACAAGCTAAAAGTGATAGTTGCTTGCCGTTTAAACTTACTCCATTCGCTCGTCTTGTTTTTGCAGGGATATCGCCTTGTCCACATCTATTTTAGGCTTCTTGTTTAGCACACTCTTGATTAGATCCAAATTGGCCTCTCTCTCAGGTTGCGCCGTTATATGCGATGCCTTGCGTTTGGCGCCAGGTATCAGCTCCTTAACACCTAAGCCGCGTGCCTCCTTCTCTTTAGGTAGTTTACTTTGGAATTTACCCACAGATGCAGTGGAAGATTTCGCCACAGTTACAGCGGTAAGCAGTTGATTTGAAGATGCAGCCTCAGGGCCTAGATAGCCACTGCGAGGCATCTCCATTTTCTTGGCGCGCACAATGTTCTTCATACGTTGAATCTCGTTCTTGGCAACCTTCTCGTTGCGCAGATCGATCTTCTTTTGGAACATGTCTGTATTGGGATCAGCATTCTGGGGCACTTCCAGAACCCAGTCCTTATCCTTTGCAGCCTCGGCGTGTTTAAAACCATAGGTAGGTACCCATTTCTGTGAAGTTGTTTGAGATAAGAATGCGCTAATTTTATAAACTCAGTCCTACTTACGTCAAGCACATCATCGTAAGTTTTCTTGTCCTTCTTTTTCTTTACGATGCCCTTCTCCTTGGCAAACTTCTCCCACTTGGTCATGGGACGTATACCAGGTGGTTTTCGAAGACGCGGAAGAACTGTTGTTGGCTCAGGCAACTTAGCCACAATACTCTCATCAACACGTTCGGTTGGTAGATCCCAAATTGCATTTACGAGCAACTGTGTGTTGTCACGCGTTAGCTCGGCCAGGTACTCTTCTGTGTCGATTCTATATTTATTTAAAATTTTATTTTTTTATTATCACAAACCATTGTCACATTTTACTTACGCGATCTGCCGGTCATCCAAGTCATTGGGATCTGTGATGAGCAGTGTGCCCACATCTATGCGGCATTCGAGATGTTTTTCTACCGTAATTGGTTTGTATTTATCCAATTCCTTTTGATGTTTTTCTAAAACTGCTTTAACAACATCCATTTTGTGTGAAATTTATTAAATAAACAGCGATTCAATTGCTCTTATATTTATACACGTGCTGTTTGGCAAGTGTTGGTAAAAGGAAAAGTAAAGTGTTGGTTTACAAACCGGACCCAACAAGTGTGGTCACCCAAAAGACAAAACTTAACATATGTAACGTTGATGTGGTGTTATTAACAGAGCGCGCAATTTTGTTTTCAAAACTTTACATATCCAATTAGCACGAAAACCTACGTTGCTTGTCCCACAGCAACTGAGCTTGTGATAGAGTCTGTGGCATTTCGACATTGGTGGTCTCTGGTAAAAATAAAACCAATATGGCAGCTAAAGTTGATAATCCAGCTAAAATTATCATGGACAATCCATAAAATATGTGTTCGCTATACACAATAAATGGGGACACAAGTGCGGCAACAAATCCCATGATGTGTATAAAAGCCACGGCCTGACCCCGCACCACAGTAGGTAAAATTTCAGCTGCCCATTGTAGGCCAACATTGTAAGCAATGACGATAGCAAATCGACCAAAAATTGCGGCTATTGCAGTATGCAATTTTTTCTTTAAAGCTGCCGCAACTGAACTTCCAACGGCGCATGCCACAAATACGGCTACAGTCATCCTTTTGCGTCCTGTGACATCAAGAAGAAACATTGGTATTAGGCCAGCAGGCAACTCCACCAAACCGGCCACCGAAAATGTAATAAATACATCTGGTCCAATTTCTGTAATCGCTCGGACATTTGCATCATAAACCAAAGCCGTTATCATCCAAACAACGACCAGAACTATGGTTATCCGACACAAATGCCACCTTTCACAAAGGTTGATAATTGTATGATGCTTGCTTTTATTCTGTTGTTCTCTGTATTTTGATTCGCAACACTGCTGAAATTCAATCAGCTTATCTTCTGGCACAGTTTTGCCATTTTTTTTGGCAACGTGTCTTATTGTTTGCATAGCTTTATCTATTTTCCCTACAGATATTAGCCATCTACAAGTAAATAGTTTACACTATGATTGTAAATTGTTTAATAAAACTTACCTAACTGATTCGTACAGAAAAAAGTTTAAAAGTAATGTACAAATAATTGGCACAGAGGTTGCTAATGCCAAATGTCTCCAATCTTGGGAGAAATATGCAATCCAGGGCAATATGCAAAGACCCAATGTAAAGAAAATGGCAAACGAAAAGTTGACGACAAACTTTCGATACTTGGGGCCAACATATTCCAGAACTAGAAAGAACAATCAGACACTAGAATAATGTTATCATTATTAACTGCAATACAAGCTTACCCACCCAGTATAAGGAGCGGACTACAACAGCTATCGTTTGCCATGCCCACCACAAATCGGGTAAATGAAAACCACGCGAAAGTTTCACAAAATGTACATGCTACTCCACCAACTAGTGCACATATATTGCTTAGCATTACGGCTGGAATGCGACCCCAATGATCTGATATATAGCCAAAGAGAATGCCACCCACAATCGAGCCGATAAAGGATATCATAACCGTATAGGATCCCAGGTCGTCATCATCGCACACCCAATTTTTCTGTGTGGCAATTGTCTCATATGGCACTTGGTTCCTGTTGTAGACCCAAGCTTCACATGCGATTTGTGGCCAGCTTTCGTTTGCTGTTGTCACATTTTCTTTAAGTAGTTGGATAAAGTCTACATCATACATTGCACATCTGTCATAACCACTATCGCCTTTCTTTGGTATTCCTAGTTTTAGTTGCTCATCTTTCGAAAGTCCCTCTAGTTCGGGTATTTTACAATAATAATCAGCGGGCACAAGTATTAAAAATATTTGTGCCAAATATATAAAAGTCCATAGGAAGACAAATGGTATATAATAGATCAATAGACGCTTCTGAAAGAATCCAAATTCGCCGATTAGAGGCAACATCTCATCAAAGTCCATGCAATTTTCTTCAACCATTGTTTCTTGTTTTACGCCAGACGTTTATTAACTTGCCTACTGTAAATGTAATAACTATAATTTTTATATTTGTTGTTTGTCTTAAAAATTAATCGATGTTTGAATCAGTGTTGAATTTCTCTAGCTTATCGCATTGCGTTTTACAACAGACTTTTAAAATGTTTTCATTCACTCAACCAAAATTTGTTCATGCAGATTTTTTATAGCCACAACAATGCAATGTTTTATTCCATTGTCTATATTTGTTTCTTACTATATTTTTTTTACCTAAGCAGCAAAAATATATTTAAAGATTTTCACGATCTTCAAAATCTGCTACTGCAGCTGTCCAAACATTTAAGAAAAAGCTGTAACTGACAGCTGCGTAAACTTAAGTACAAATACTATTCAAGCCAATGGTATTAAAATAACTTTCCATGTGCCGCTTGTAAATTTATATAAAAAATGATACCTTTCATAAAATGGGCTTAAGAATCTTCATTATTAACGAAATATATATGCAAACAAAAACTTTTTTAAATATTCTTCAAGCTGACAAAAAAAATGTTAATAACATTTCAGCACAATGTTAAGCAAACGACAGCCATACTGAACTAGTTCGTTTGCTCCGCTTAGTGATTCGTGCTATCGAACTTATGTCAACAGTTCGATACTTATAAAGAGGGCCTATGTTCTGCCGCTTCGACGTCAACTATTTCATTTGGATTTTAGCTCGCAACTTGTGTGGACAACTTTTGAGTTTAGAGTTGCATCAGTGTGTGTCTGTGTGATATACATCTCCATACAAATAAGCATTTACATATATTATACATATTAGTGCCCGCGATGAAATTCCTAATCTGCGCACTTCTCGCGGCGTCCTACGTGGCGGCCGCTGATATTAAGCTGGAGGAGGGTGTCATCGTTGCGACGGTGGATAACTTTAAACAAGTGATTGCCGACAACGAATTTGTGCTCGTCGAATTTTGTAAGTATTAGTTTGCAACGTAATTAACATAAATAAAAAAGTGCCGCGCCGGCCGCTAAATCGCAGCGCTTTGGGGTGATTCATGAAAATTGCGTTAAGGCTACGTGGTCTTTTCTGAGCAAGCCCCAGCATGATGCTCAGAAACACAATATGTCTGCGTGGCAGTTTAGCCAACAGCCGGACTGTTGTTGCTGGTCACCAAGCTTCCTTTGGCTGGGGAAGGCGGGAAGAGAACCAAGTTTTTTACCTGCGAGAGAAAAATATCATTGTAAAATTTTTTTTTTGTTTTTGTGTTTTATCGTTTATCGCATATCGATGAGTTTGCGGATATTGTCTTGCGCTCTTCCCTCTCCCTTTCTCCCTCTCTATTTTTCCTGTGTTTAACAATCTCTCTTTGTATGTTACCATCTCTTTTGCACTCACCTAACTTGCACCTGTGCGAAAGCGAGCAGACAAATGTATTGGCATTTGTTGCGCGTAAGTTTTTAAATGTTAAAGTGCTAAGCAAAAGTTGCGCGTCATCAAAAACAGTGGAGATAATACTGGGACACAATTCTTAACGCGCGGAGGGGGGGGATGGGTCAGTGCTGGTTTTGACAGCTAAAGTTGTCGCTGCGTTCGAGCTCTTATCTTTGGCTTCTTGAGTGCCGCACGGCGTCCTCAAACCGAGATAAGGTCGCAAAACAGTTTCAATTTCCATATGTCTAAACTTTTTATCAATATGTATACATTGTGCATCGCCAACCTCGCTCCGGGCGTGGCTGTATATCGCCTACTCTCCTACTTGCTTAGCTGCCTACATCCGCTTCATCAAATTGGTTTTAGAACAGAAAAGGAAAAAAGTTGTTAAGCAACTGTCGCTTTGAATCTGGGTTAGCTAAACAACTTTTTGCTGTTGTTTGAGAGTTCTTCGTCTGTCTCTCTTGCGCTGCTTTCTATTCTGCTTTGCCCTTTTTATACACTGTCTGACGCTTGATGCGCTCACGCCTGCGCAGCTGAAGTTCATTCAACTCTTCTTTTTTTTTTTGTATTGTACACGCTCTTAATTTCTTCTTTTGTTGTTGTTGTTGTTGTTGTTGTTGTTGGTATTGCTTGTTATTGTTGTTCTTTAGCGTGTGTGCTTAACGGTGATATGCGTCAATATGGCGGCCCTCGCAAGGCTTTGTTTATTCTAGCCAGCTCTGGTATTTACGCTACGTTAACAAATCGAATGTGGCAACGTCAGCAGCTACACAATCACCCCTCATATATTATCTCTCACACCTTGCAAATCTTATCTGCCGAAGATTCATGTCCATTTGACCACAAACCAAGGCCACGTCAGCTTAAGCCGGCGATAAGAGTGCAAGACGTTGTCAACTCGCATTATGTCATCTATCTCTGTCCCTCTCTATCTATATATTTCTTAGTCTATGCGTATAAAATTGCAGCTCTTAAGAATTCAACACGTGGAATTTGCATAACGTCTCCCAACAGCTGCTGTGTGAATAATTTAATTTAACGCCCGCTCAACGCTATTTCTCGCTTTATACATTAATGCAAATTAACTTTGTATAATTTAAAATGTAACAGCATGAAAACATTGTTTTTAATTTTGTTTTTGAATGTTGTTTGCTTATCAGCGTTATTCTATTTATATCTATAAATGTTTTTTGAGTATTAATTATTAACACTTAGAAACTGAAATTTTCCAGTCAGTTAACTTTAAAAACTCATTTAAACACTAATTAGATACGCTTGTTATATGATGTTTTTAGAGAACGCAATTATGAGAATTATATATTATATTAAAACGAATGTTAAATATTTCAATTTCAATAAAATTCTAAATTTGTTAACTTGTCCGTTTCAGATGCACCATGGTGCGGACATTGCAAGGCTCTGGCGCCCGAGTACGCCAAGGCTGCCCAACAGCTGGCGGAGAGCGAGTCCCCGATTAAGTTGGCCAAGGTTGATGCCACCGTTGAAGGTGAACTCGCCGAACAGTACGCAGTGCGTGGCTATCCCACTCTGAAGTTCTTCCGCAGCGGCTCTCCTGTAGAGTACAATGGTGGTCGTCAGGCCGCTGATATTGTTGCCTGGGTGACCAAGAAGACTGGTCCACCAGCCAAGGATTTGAGCAGCGTTGCTGAGGCCGAGCAGTTCCTGAAGGACAATGAGATCGCCATTATTGGCTTCTTCAAGGATGTTGAGTCGGATGAGGCTAAGATCTTCACCAAGGTGGCCAACTCATTGGACTCGTTCATCTTTGGTATCAGCAGCAACGCTGATGTGATTGCCAAGTACGAATCTAAGGACAATGGCGTCGTTCTGTTCAAGCCATTCGATGAGAAGAAATCCGTGTTCGAGGGTGAGCTGACCGAGGAGACCATCAAGAAGTTCGCTCAGGTTCAGTCTCTGCCTTTGATCGTTGACTTCAACCATGAGTCGGCTGCCAAGATCTTCGGCGGTTCCATTAAGTCGCACCTGTTGTTCTTCGTGTCAAAGGAGGCTGGTCACATTGAGACCTATGTTGATCCATTGAAGGAGATTGCCAAGAAGCACCGTGAAGATATTCTGTTCGTTACCATTTCTTCCGATGAGGAGGATCACACTCGCATCTTTGAGTTCTTCGGCATGAACAAGGAGGAGGTTCCCACCATCCGTCTGATCAAGTTGGAGGAAGATATGGCCAAGTACAAGCCCGAGTCGAACGATCTGTCTGCTGATTCCATTGAGGCTTTCCTTCAGAAGTTCCTTGACGGCAAGCTGAAGCAGCATCTGTTGTCGCAGGAGTTGCCCGAGGATTGGGACAAACAGCCCGTCAAGGTGCTCGTCTCCAGCAACTTTGAGAGCGTTGCTCTGGACAAGAGCAAGTCTGTTCTGGTTGAGTTCTATGCTCCATGGTGCGGTCACTGCAAACAGCTGGCGCCCATCTACGATCAGCTGGCCGAGAAGTACAAGGATAATGAAGACATTGTCATTGCCAAGATGGATTCCACTGCCAACGAGTTGGAGAACTTTAAGATCTCATCGTTCCCAACCATCAAGTACTTCCGCAAGGATGACAACAAAGTCATCGACTTCAATCTGGACAGGACTCTGGATGATTTCGTCAAGTTCCTGGATGCCAATGGTGAGGTTGCTGATGCCGAGCCAGCTGAGGAGAGCGAAGAGGAGGAGGAGGCGGCGCCCAAGAAGGACGAGTTGTAATTTAACAACACACACATTTAACAACAAAAACAACAACAAAAAATCCAACAAAACAACAACACACACACTTAAAAACACACACATACAGTTACAACAAATAGCAACGTACATTCTGTAGTTTATTCTTGGCTTCGGTCGTGGATCCAATTCCAATGAGTTTTTGTCATTGTTCCCAATCCTGGCCGTGGCTCAACTTCCAACATGATGTTTGCCCAAATAATAAATTACATTATTTTGTTGCACTTTGCAACGAAGATTCCACGCGATTTCCAATGGAAACGCGGAACATTTGGCAGCGCCTTTTCCGCGTTTTGGTATTGTAATATGCGTAGCTTAGAATTCAGTTTTATTGAAGTGAGGTAAACGTAAAGAAATTCAACTCGATAAATTTTTAATATGTAATCTTCTAAGTTTTCGTTTTTGGAATTTGTAGAAGCATTGAGAAAGAACTGATTAAGGACTTAACAAATAAAGTTGGTAACAACATTAAAAACAAAACAAAAATCAAGTGTTCTTTTTTAAATTGTACATTTATATTTTAAGTGCATATACAAAACACACCAAATCAATGAATACAATAAAAACATCTTGCATATATGGCATCTTTAAATGACATTATAATAATGCATGAATCTAAGCAAACCGGATTGCGCATTGCGCAGGTCCGTTAGTTTTGCTCATGCAAACAGCTGATTTTGTGACGTCACGGTAGACTAAAACATTTTTGTGCTGTATGCAAATTGCTTGGATATTTATGTGCAAGTTAGCTCCACAATATCTTTGAAACAAACAGTCTACTCTGACGTAGATGCGCAGTAGAATTTTTTTTAGACACAGCGAATGCGCAATCTGGTTTTCTTAGATTTATGATAATAATGGATAAAGGCATTTCAAACAGGCGCCTTACCACAGTCGAAAATATATACATACATGCTTTGCACTTTAAGCGATTTCCAATACTGTTGTAAGCTGAGAAGCATGCAAAATAATTGGTATTTTTTTGTTATCAATATACGGCCATACCGAACAAGAATTTGAGACTAAGTGTGACCGACCAATTGCATTTTCGTGTGTATTTTAGTAGTCAACATTATGTTGTCTAAAACATACAAATTGCAATGCACATCTAAGTAAAAATAAAGTTAAACATGTGCAGAATACAACAAATGTCTTCTGAATTCATAACTGGACAGTGTGCACCATAAACCCTTGCTGAGTAGCGTGTGTTCCGAGCGCGCCGCTATAAAGTTAACAAATTTTCTGCGGTATGTGTGTGTATATATACATACATGCATATTTGTGTATGCATGTAGGGCTAGGTGTACTAACGGGACTTTCTCTTTAAAAAATGCAAAAATATGGTTGATTCTAATGGTACCTTCTAATGCATTACAGAATGATGAACAATTGCATGTTGAATGTTGATGAAACCGTCTCTGTCGCAGCCAGCGTCGTCGAATCGCTGCCGTCGACGGCAGCGCAGCCGGAATTCGCGCACCTGACTGAGACGCGCCGTTATATTTATAGAGCGATTGCGGCTATACATGATGAGAGTTTCAACAGTGTTATTAATCGCCTGCTCAGACAGTTCGAGTGGTAGGATACATATACATACAAATATGATGACCTTCGTGCTGTTTTGTTAATCTTCTGCTTGTTTTACCCACCCTCTCTATCCCTCTCAGTGCCATACGCGATGAGCTTGAGGGCGCACAGAACTCCCCGTTATTGTGTCGCAAATTGGCGCGTAGCGTTATCGGACTTACGCACCTAATACACACAATACTGGAACGTCGTGAACTGGATATCAGTAGCACTTCCTCGATCTGCGAACGCTGGTGCTATCATTGTGGCCAACTACATTGCCTGTGAGTTATGTGGTGCTCAGGAGCGAGTCGAGAGGGAGCAGTGCGTCATTGAGCGCATTGGCAGCATGCTCAGCTTGTACATTGAGCGCAATGATGTAGGTTTTGGTGTCTATAAGGAAAATACACTGCGCACGTTAATTGCAATTCCAAAGCTCTTTGGCCAGGCAAACATTATTACAGCATTTTACAGGTAAAGTAGAAGTGTTTTAATTGTAAACATATCCTTATCTAATATAGTATATGTACACCTACTCCTTTCAGCCGCCTCTTCCCACAATGGTCCTCAATATCAAGCGTGTTTAGCCCAGCGGAACTGGCCGATAGAATATACATCGAATACATTATCATATTTTATTACTGGCAACGTTTGGAACGCAATGAGGCGACCAAGCAGCGTATTTTTGACTTTGCCGTCAAGTTTATGCGACCAAGCTGTACGCTTTGTTTTAATCCCGTCTACATGGATCATCTGCCCAAGTATACCGATGCCAGCACAGCGACGCGTTGCATTTTGGAATATCTAAGCATTAGGCAGTGCTGCAGAGGATTACATTCTGCCAGCAAACTGGAAAATCGATCTCTGCAACCCAGTGATATAGTAAGTTGTCACACAGTGCATGAAAATGATTTTTTTTTGTCTACCATATACCATGATGTTTTAGTAAAAGGTCTGATGTGGGTATGCAGGGCAGACATTGACCTTGATCCACGCAGTTAGTCGCGTGTCAGGTGAAGGCAGGTGTGTTCTTGCTGCCCATGAAATGACTACCACATTTAGCTGACAGTAAATGAAATTCTTTCAAATTTAAAATGTTGCTCTGCAGAATCTAATAAATGCTTTTGCTTTCCAAACAGATACTCGATTCCGATGAGGAGGATGACGCTTCTGAAACCAGTTTGGCGTTGGTTAGCGGTTTGGTTTCTACGCAACAGCCAGAGCCAACACCGCCGCCAGCACCCGATCCACCTGACTTCTTAAAAACCCTATGCCGCAATGCCAGTCGCCTGGAACCAGTGAAGCGTGCTACAGCCTTGTATCGAGGCATCGATAGCACGTGCGAAGTTGTGGATCTCTGTGAGTCGGATGAGGAAGAAGAAATGTTCTCGCTCGACTTTAGTGTGCCGGCCAATGTTGATGGCGAGCCGACGGTGGCTGGAGATGACGACTATGTGCCCATAACACGCATCTATCCCAGTAATTTGCGCACTTATCAGCGTGCAACGAGCAGCGTCGCCACCGTAGTTTCCCCTGCCTCACACGAAGGCATCTATACAATGCCGCGCATTGTCAACAGCTACAGTTGCCGTAGAGATAGTTTGCACCTTGTGTCCACAACGCAGCTACCGCCACATCTTATCGATCAGTACGTACAAACGGCAGATCACGACAGCGAAGAACAACAATATGAACAAATGCAGCAGCAGCTGAGCTTTAGAAATAATGATGCCATATCTAGATGCATGCCATGCTTTGAAACGAGACCGTCAGATAGCACCACAGCCACCGAACTGATCCATAAAGGCAGCTTTGACCATAGAACAAGCAGCCTGGATAGCACACACATTAAACACAATGACAATCATTTGCACTGCCATCAGTCATCTAGTCAAAATAGCCATAGTAGCAATGCTTCGTTTAAAAAGAAACGTGTCTCATTTAATGCGCAACATTTGCCCGCTTCTAGTAGAGCCCGTTCAAAGAAATCTCAAAAATATATGAAGCCGTCAATTAAACGTTACAACAACATCAATAAATCATCACCGAGTTCATCTATGGACAACATTGAGTCCCTCAAGTTAATAGGCAGAAAGGGTAAGTTTATTGCCTTATTGCTTTTAATTAAGTTTCTTTAAATTTAAAATTTTTATTGCCTTTCAGAACATTTGCTGGCCAGTCAGCGTATGTTTAGCAAACTCGAAGCGAAGAAAAACTGTGATAAAGGGACTATTAATTCGTTGGCATCCAGTAGTCGCCATGTCCGGAAACCATCAAAAACTACGAAGAAGCCACCGTCGTCCACCACCGTCGCTGCCATGCCCACACTTACGTCCACACCGCTACCCACAATTCAGCTTACGCCGACGACAAGTAATGCCTCAAGCGGCACTCCGACGCCACAGTTGAACAGACTTCAACCGGGTAGCACACAACGTTCACTGCCCACACCACCTAACTCCACGCACAGTTCGATTAACGCAGATCGTCTTCGTCAACGTCGAAAGTCGAGTGACAGCGTTCAAAACTCGGCTGTCATTCAGAAGGTGCAAGCCATGAGCAGACAATATAAATATGATCGCCGCAAGTTTGCTGATAACTCCAAGGACACCGCGGAGTTTTATAAGGGTCTCCTTAAACTACAGCGTCAGAAGCTGCGCGAGCGTCGACAACCCATTATCAAAGCAACAGAGCCAAAGCCAAATCCTGTCAAAGAACTTGAGCCGAAGTCGAATCACGTCAAAGAACCCAAGGCAAAGTCGAACCATGTCGAAGAGCCTGAGTCGAAGTCGCATCACGTGAAAGAATCTGAGCCGAAGTCGAACCATGTCAAAGAACCTGAGCCGAAATCGGATCAAGAAAAAGTCAAGAAGCAATTGACTGCAAGAAACATGAAGCTTTGTAAGAATATCGACGCGTTAGAGAGCGACATGAAGATTATCAAGAGAAATGCGTCTCTGGCAAGGGAAAAGGTTATAGAGGGAATGATTGCACCGATGCCAACGCTTGTTGTAAGACTGAAGCGTGTTCGCATTGAAGACTTTGCAATGCTGCACTGCAAATTGGAAGACAGTTCTGAGGTTAGTACAATCATATATTTTAGGGTGTTATTTTTAATTCATGCTCATTTTTTCTTTAGGTCATTGAAGAACTGGTTCCGCCAAAGAAACAAAAGCTGACCAAAAAAAAGCGTCGTACGAATTGGTCGCGAATAAAGAACGTAAATAGAAAGAAAAAGCTAGCTAAGCTGGCAGCCGAACTGTCCAAATCTGAAGCTGATATATTAGCTATAACTCTGTCACCTCCTCCAGCTGTTTCTGTCTCAGCTGACGCACTTGACCCTGTTCCTGAACCTGCCTTAGTTTCTATACCTGCCCCTGTTTCTGAAGCTGTCTCTGTTCCTGAACCTGCCCCAGCCCCCCCCCTACCCCTGCCCCTGCCACTGAATCTGTATCTGCTAATTCCACGGCCGACTTGGACTGCATTGCCGCCTATGTTACATTGACAAATAATGGTGAATCCTGCTCCGAGGAAGATGCAGTAATGAGGCAAATAACGCAAGAGCTCAGGCCATGTCCGGAGGCGGAGCAAAGTTGTGTTGTAGCCGCACATGAGATCGTTGTTGCAAGCAGTAATGTACCTGTGTATTTGCTCAATGGTGAAAGTCGCGATGTGACGACGCCGGTACCGGAAACTTTGTCAAGTGATGCCGTTCAATCCGAATAGTAAGAAGATGGGACATACGTTTGTGGAACCTATCTGGCCCTTGGCCGCTTTTTAATGAAGTCTATTTAAAATACATATATATCTATATACACATATACATATATCTCTATATTTTTGTTGATATTTAAATGAAGCCTGTTAGAAATATTGAACGAAATATTTCGTAGTATAACCTTAAGTGTATTTTTAATGTTGTTGAACTTAATCATTAATTGCCAACTTAATTTAGCATAGTATTTGCCAATGTGGACATGGCAATCCAAAGCTTTAAGTTTTTCTATATTTGTTTTAAATATGAATTACATCTTGTTTTTTAATTTTTTAATTTTGCATAGCAATTGCTCACTTTTAAATTGCAATAATAGTTTAGAATATATTACAGGAATCCGAATGTCCAATGCAATATTTATAAGCATACTTAATACATGAGATTAGTCACAAATTGTTCTGAATTGATATATAACTTATGCGCATTACTTTGGAGTTAAATAAATAATTAGTAAATGGTAGTCTTACTGAAAATAATGTGAGTTATATATTCAATGTTTGATTTTAGCCGATTCGCGTATATTAAACTTGGGCACACGATCTTTTCTGGCCAAAATCCGGTTTGAGTTGTCTTCAATGTTGATTGTGCCTATAATAAGGTTCACACGGCGTTCAATTACACCAATAAAAAGTTTCACATTATGGACGGTCAAGAAGGTTCTGGAGCTAAGGACATTAAGTATGGGCGCATCATCACAGGCCAGCAATCTGTGATTGGAATTTAATGTTGTTTAATTAAAGTTTGATCTTAATGACGTTCGAAAAGCTTACTTGAATATATCCTCGATACCTTTGAGTAACTGTCGCAATCGGACGCTGAGATTCTGCTTCTTTTCGCTGGTCTCCTTAGACAGTTGCTCAATGCGCGCCAGTTCATCAGTTAAATAGTCCAGAGCTTCTGTTTTCTGTTTTAGTTCCTTTTCAGTCTGCTCCGATTTTTGACGCTCTTAAAGTAAGCAGAAAATTGGTATAATATAAGGCGATTTAATATATTCTTATATTTTACCAATTTCATCAGTCAACTCCTGCGTGGTATCATTGAGTACCTCCACTTCGTGACTCAACTCATTAACATAGTTGAAGAGAGCAAAGTTTTCATCTTCCTGGCGTTTAAACTGAGCCACCAAACGTTCAGTATCATCCTCGCCATACAGCAGTTTTATTCTCTCAATGATTTCCTTGTATTCGAACAACTGTCGTTCATAGTTTTCCTTCAGGTTTTGCTTTTTGTCCAGCTCACGTTGTTCCAGTTCGGGATTGAGCCTCTTCTGACCCTTGATGTCAAAGAACTTTTGCAACTTGGCATCGTGCTCTAAGCGTCGCTGCATTTCACGCATTTCCTGTATATGCATAACCTTATCATTCTCATTGCGATCCTTGAGCACCGTTAGCTTGGTGCACAGCTCCTGGCGTTGATCAAAGGCCAATGTGGATTGATCAATTAAATCCATGATAAGCTTTTTGCCATCATTAAATTGGGTGACCATCGATTGCCACATGTCATTAAAATTGGCGCTAAAGAAAGAGCAAATGTTGGGCTTCTCAAAAATAAGTCTTTCCTATCAAAAAGACATTGACAGCTCAACCTAACTCACCGATCTTGAAGCATATGATTGATGGCGTCTCGCATCTTGCCATTCTCTGTGAGAACATCGCTACATTTTTTGTTAACCACATCGAGGCGATTCTCTAATTTGACCACGCTTTTCTGCACCTTACAAATTGTGTCTTTGTAACAACTGTCAGGCACTTCATTGCGACGCAATGCATCTATTTCTTTTTCCATTTTTCGAATGTGCCCCTCCAGCTCCCATAAATTTGTGCGTTCGCTTTGGAACACCCTCTGAAGTTCCGTCTGCTGCTGCTGCAAGCTGCCCAACCGCTTCTCCTTGTTGGTATTCTTGCGTGCATGGGTGCCACCTTCTAAGGTCTTGATTTCAGCCTTGAGCTTTTCGAACTCTATCTGCAGCACATTGATCATGTGATTTTGCTTCTTAAGTCTCTTCGCCTTCTCCTCGAGCAAACCGCGCAGATTTAGCTGGAGAGAACGATGCTGGCGTTGCAATCGTTGCAATTCAGCGGTCGCTAATTGGTCCAGTTGGTCAGTCATGATGGTCAGTGAAAGTTGACTTGGTTTTAATTATGAAAAATAAATTTTCTTGTTAGCGGGACGTAGCTAAGCAACTGTTTAAGTAGTTGTGGTGTTGCCGGATAGACGAAAATCGTTTAGTTTTTGTTTTAAATGTCGAAGATATCAGAAACTGCAAGGAAGTGGCTAAGTTAGTCAATTTTTCATCCGCACATAAAAGTGTGCTTCAATTTGATTTGCTTGAGGGAAATTTAGTCAGTGCAGCAACCTAGTGTGTGCCAAAGCTTGAGAATTGAAAACAACAAAGCTATAAAAATTATGGTATCCGCAGCCATTTTGATTTGAAAAAAATAAAAAAAAAAAAAAATAAAAAAAAAAAAAAAAAAAAAAAAAAAAAAAAAAAAAAAAAAAAAAAAAAACCCACCCAAAAAAAAAAAAAAAAAACAAAAAAAAATAAAAAACAAAAAAAAAAAAAAAAAAAAAAAAAAAAAAAAAAAAAAAAAAAAAAAAAAAAAAAAAAAAAAAAAAAAAAAAAAAAAAAAAAAAAAACAAACAACCCACAAACCAAAACCCAAAAAAAACAAAAAAAAAAAAAAAAAAAAAAAAAAAAAAAAAAAAAAAAAAAAAAAAAAAAAAAAAAAAAAAAAAAAAAAAAAAAAAAAAAAAAAAAAAAAAAAAAAAAAAAAATAAAAAAAAAAAAAAAAAAAAATAAAAAATAAAAAAAAAAAAAAAAAAAAAAAAAAAAAAAAAAAAAAAAAAAAAAAAAAACAAACCCCCCCCCCCCCCCCCAAAAAACCACCCAAACAAAAAAAAAAAAAAAAAAAAAAAAAAAAAAAAAAAAAAAAAAAAAAAAAAAAAAAAAAAAAAAAAAAAAAAAAAAAAAAAAAAAAAAAAAAAAAAAAAAAAAAAAAAAAAAAAAAAAAAAAAAAAAAAAAAAAAAAAAAAAAAAAAAAAAAAAAAAAAAAAGTCAGCACTGATGTCAACATTTGGGGACGAAGAAAAGCTGTTTTTGGCTTTATTTCAGACCAAAAAAAGCGGAAAAAATTGGTTAAAAAAGCAGAAAACAAGCTGACGGTTTTTTAAATCATTTACTCATTATCTTCGTAAAACATTTAATTAATTTCATTAAAATCAATGGATTCTTCATTTATGTAAGAATTCATAGCAGTGATGTCAACTTTTGATGACGATGAAAGGATGTTTTTAGCTTTAAATGAGAACAAAAAAGCGCAAATAATTGGAAAAAACGTAAAAAAAGTTCATGGTTTTTTTTTTTAAATAATTAATTCATTAATTTCTTTAAATAAATTACAAAATTTTTTTGAGTTCAATGGATTTTTCATTCATTGTGATTTAGGAACCCATTGTACCAAATTTGCATGAAACTTTTTGGGACTTTAAAAATTGGCACTTCTAAACGAATAAGAGATAGCAACAAAAATGTACGGGTTTAATATAATAAATAATGAACAAAACTGCCACCCACCCGTTTGTTTTGATTTATGATTTCTTTAACCATCACCCCATATTAAAAACGATGAATAACGATGCAGTGGACAATTTGCGTATAAAATTCAGAAAAAGCTGATCTTTCACCAGAAAAAAGCCAGATTTCCCGCTTCCCGCAATTTGCTAATTTTTCAACCGATCCGGTTTGCAAAAAAGCCAGATTTAAATAATATAAAGCAGCATTTTTTTTATGGTAAAAGTTTATTATTTGTAACTTTATTTTTTAGTTTGTTCTTTGCATTTTGTTTTCATGTTTAAATGTCTATAAAGTATATATAATATATATTTTTCTGCACTTTTGTTATTTTACCTTTTGTTTTCTTATTTGTTTTTATTTAACTTGCCAGTTTCTTTTGCCTGTTTTGTTAATGCTTTCTTCACTTAATACATTTGCATAAGTTCTCATGTATAATAATTATTTATTAATAATAATTTAATTGTTGTAATTATAACTTGGTTTACTTGTTCATTTATAATTTCTCTCTTGCCCATAATCCATTTTCTGCTCCTTAATTACAATATTATTCATATTTCATATGTCGCCCATAAACGACGCCCAGTTTGGCAAACGAAACAAAATTTACATGTTCGCCTTTTGAAAACTGTCAAAATGTATCCTAAACTTGCTTGATATTTATTTTTATATATATTATATATATATATTCTTTTTGTTTTTTAGTTTTATTTATGTTATTGTTAGCTTCTGCCGCGCTTTTGGCCTAACTGCTTTATCATGTCGTTCGTAGGCTGTCTTCTAAAAAAAACCAACAACTTGAGAAAAAGGCGCAAATAATGTTTATATAAATGTAAGTTGTTCTTGCTCTGGCTCTAATCATTGTTATTGTTTTGTTTGTTGGTAGTATAGTGTACTTAAAAATACATAAGTACGTAAGGTTTATTTATGTATGATCTTGTATGGCAATAAATAATTTTTAAACTAGTCTTGGTAATTTTTTCGCCTGTTAAGTATTAAAATATTTGCATAGTTTGTTTGTTTTGTTTTGGTTTTTTTTTTGTGTGTGTTTTTCTTTAATTAATAGTTTGTTTTGATAGCTTTAAATGTGTGGCTTCAACCAATTCCCGCAACATTGTGCGAAAAATTAAGTTGAATTTAAATATAACTATATATATATTATAAATATATATATTTGTATATATATTCATATATATAGTATATATATAGATATATCTGTAATGTTTTTCGGTGTTTACTTTCATCCTTTTGTTTTTTAATGAACGAATGCACAAATTTTACACACTTCGCCATTTTGTTTTGTTATTATTTATAAATTGTATTCAATTTTCACATATGTATAGTATATATGTAGTATATGTATATATATAGTTAATATAAAGACCTTTTCCTTTGCTATTTTAAATTAGTTTTTTTTGTTTTAATTATTTGTTTATTTATCTGCTTGCCTTTTGCTCTTCGTATTTCCATTCATTTCCATCTACATTGCCTATTAGTTTATTTTCTGCGCTCTAGATGTATTTATGTAGTATGTATGTAAGTATAAATATAAATAAGTATTGTAAGTATGTAGTTGTGTGCATGTTTAAGTTAGAGTATTGACTGTCAATGGATGTATCCTAAAATTTGAAGTGACAACATTTTTTTTTGTGTACTGTGCTGTGAAAATTCTTAAAAAAAACTTAAAATTCTTTTCCAATGTTAGCACAATCTAAACCACTTTTTATTAAGCCATATTGAAAAACACAAATCAAATTTTTGGTAATTTAGTGCCTAGAAACGTCACCATAGATTGTGCTTATAAAATTCTCACACAAACTCTTGCAAAACTCTTCACAATTTTGAAAATGTTTGAATTTTTATAATTTTCTTTACTACTTTTTATTTTTATATTATTATTTTTTCATCGTATTATTATTATTATTATTTTTTGATTTTGAAACCATTTTACATTAAATATTTAATTTAAGTCATTTTAAATATTTTGTTTCTTTTAGAATATTACTTGAAAGTGTTGAGAAGTTGGAAAGCATTTGTGTTTGTAACAAGAGCAATTTGTTTGTTTTTTTTTACTGTTTGTGTTTAAAAAGGAATGAAGATTGTTAAAGTATATTTGTGTTTTTGCTACAAATTTTATGTGCAGTTTTTATCGGCAATCCTTTCCTACTTTAAATGGCATTTAGCTGCATTTATTGTTAGATTTTACTTTTACGTGTTTTTTTTTTTGCTTTTGCTGCTAATATTTTTCTTATTGTTTTCTTTTAAGGTGCTCTTCAAAAATTTTAAATTATATTTTATCTGCGGTTATTTAATATAAGTATTGTGTTTCATTTGTTGTGTGGACAGAATCCCATGCATGGTGCAAAGTATACTCAAAGCACAGTATTTTAAGGCTGGTGTTCCTCAAAATACTTATTTTGCTATGTGTAAATCAGTTTTATAGAACCATTTCATAAACAAAATTTAACTTAATTCGCTTATGTGTGAAGGTGTGTGGGTGTGTGTGTTTACAGTGCATAATGCTAAATACGGACGGATTTCTAAACAGAAAGTAAAGAGTATGTATTAGAATAAGCTGCTGTTTTGGAATCTAATTATTGAACGCAACTGGAACTTGCACTCAAAAGGTGGCCATTTTGGTGTGTATTTATTAGTGTGTTTATTGTGTTTATGCGTATGCTAAATTCTAAACTAGTAACTATCATGAAATAATTAATAATTTGTTATTACATATTTAACCCTTTTAGGTAAGTTGCATTGGGCTTGTGTTTGTTATGTTTTTCATTTTACTTTGATTTGTTTTGTTTTGTTTACCTATATACAATATAAATTCGCTTTGACCTTTTGCTTATTATACTTAGCCTGCTTTTAACTGTGCACCTCTGTACTTGTATCTAATATTTGGCTAAGTTCTAAAAGATAACATTTATCTACAAAAAATAACTTGGGGCCTTTTCTTTTCTTTTATTCTTTCTTCCTTTTCTGTGTATAATTGCAAAATTGGTTTATAATGCTTGTTGACTTTAGCTCGCTAATAAATCTTTGCTTTGGTTTTTAGTAATAATAATAGTTCATATATATATAATTCATCGCCTATATAAATATGACTAGATTTTTAATTTTTTTAAATTTATAATTATATATATATTTTTTTGTGTGTTTAAAAACTTTTTTCGTTTTCTTTATATTTATTCATATTTATTAAATGCACTTTCTGAGCTTTCTTACAAGCGCCGCCAATTATTGTTGCTGTTTGTTTTTTTATCAACTTGTTTTGTTGTTCTCCAGTTCCTAAACTCTAATATGTATATGTTATACTATATAGATGTATATATATTTAAATATATGTACTTTCCTACTACTGCACTCTTGTCCCAACTATGCCCATTTGTTGCTCTAAAGAACTATATATAGTGTATATATATATATATATTTTAAGCAAATTCTACATGTAAGCAAAGCTTTAATGTTATCAAGCTAAAGTATTTTCAAATAAAACGTACTTAGTGCAAAAAGCTTAAGAAAAATAAAACATAAGATTTTTAATAATCATAATATTTTACTTATTTATGTGTTATTATTAAGTATTATTATTAGTATTATTTGTAATTGCATGTTTTACCCTGTATCCTATAAGTTATTCGTGTGTGTTCGATTAAAAACAAACTCAAATGCTATCAAGGCAAAATTGTTGTAGGCCTAGGCAAAAAAGATATGCACCCTCCTCCCTTCTAGTTGGGCCCGTTTAACTATGTTTGTGTGTATCTGTGTGTATCTAATTGTGTTGGATTTTCTGGTTGGTTGTCCTTGTGTATAAAAAACTAGTGTATGAAATTTGGTAGTCCATGGTTATATGGTGGGGTCATTTAATGTGCCTTGCTCTATTTCTATCGTTAATCGTTTATCATTTATCGTACTGTAATTTTTAGTATAATTTTTTTTTTTGTGTTTTTTTATTCATATTTTTAGTTAAATACCTGCAGAAAAGTGTATCTAAATATATTTTTGATTATTAAGTTCTAAACTTGGACTCATGTGTTTTTGGTTGTGGTTGTTTGTTCTTGTTTTCTTGTTGTTGTTGTTGTTGTATTAAGGTTTGTAAGCTTCATTCACTACTTTGTCTAGCCTTGTCAATAACTAGCATCATAGATTAATTAATTAATAAGTTAGTTGATTTTTAGTTATCATTCTATAAATAATAAGCATTCTATAAGAACGCCCTCATAATAAAAATACTTTATGTATAGGACTAATTTTTATGACTCATTGCATATCCACTATAAGTATAAGTATTCATGTAAATCTTATGATTTAAGTTTAAGGAACGATCATCGATAAGAGACTTCATTTTCTTTTAGTAAATATACAATGCTTAATATTAGGGATTATTTTCAGTGTTTAAAAATGTTTTCTTTTGTCTAAGCGGCATAAAACAACTGAAAGAAAGCCAATAAAAATAAATAATACGATATGCGAAATAATTTCGTTGAAATATAGATTACAAAGGATTATTATCTTCCTTTCTGCTCTTGAAAAAGCTAGCTACCTTAACTTTTGTTTGTGAATATGATCTTTCCCTTAAACCGTTTAAGAAAACACATATATATTTTAAGTTCTACATTAGACGCGTTGTATTCTTTTCATTTGGTTTTGATATGATGTGCTTTGTAAAGTTTTTTGTTTTCAATGTATGTATGTGTATGTATGTATGTGAGAACGCGTTGAATTGAGGTTTGTTAGAAAATCATTTGGAAAATTGAGCACTAAACTGTATTTTGGCAAAATCTGCAAATGCAAGTGCCAATTTTGAAATCTTGTGGCTGCCGTCATTACATAACAAATAAATTGGGCGAAACCAGGCGATTCTTTTTTATGTAGGTTTATTATATTTTTGTCTAGCATATTTTGGTTTCTTTAATAGTTGCCAATTTTAATGCTCTATGCTCAAGGTACATTTGTTTTATGTTTTTATTTCGTTCGTTTAGTTTTAATTCAATTCGACATAAGTTATTTTTTATTTAACGTTTTTCATCACATTTCATTTCGAATTTAAAATAACCGCTCAATGCTAGCATTATTTTTATTTTTTATTGATTATTTAGTTGTTTTTTTTTTTTTTTTTATGCATAATTTTGATTTGGCTTCTTGGTTGCATGTTATCACTGCGTTTGAAAATTAAAATGATTTTTAAGCAAAAAACCAGTTGATTTATAAACACAAACAAAAATAATTAAAACAATTTATTTGATTTTTGTTACACAGTTTTTTTTTTTAGCGTTCAAGTCACAGCCCTTTTTATGTTTAGTTTTGTTTCTTTTCAATAATGCGAAGAAATCATAATAAATTTGGTTTTAGAAAATGATATGGGTGTCACGTGCCAAATTCTCTGTCCTTAAATGTGTATTAGGTCCGTAAGGAATTTCTCAAAGCTCTGCCAATTCACAAGCCAAATCTTTACACTTGAAAAATAAATAATGAAAAATAAAACAAGTTTTTTTTTTTTTTTTTGTATTTATCAATTTGTTTATCGCTTTTATTTGTTTCTGCTTCTTCTTCTTGGTTTAGTTTATTGTGTTACGCATTAGAAATAATAATATGTATGATAATTTAGTTTTTAGTATATTTTTGTTCATGTTTTCGTTTACTTTTTTGTTTTAAATAATTTTTTTTGATATAGTATAATTTGCATCATTTTGCCAAAATCAGTTTTTTGCACTAAGTTCTTTTGTTTTGTTTTTTTTTTTTTTTTTTTTTTTTATTATTTAAATATTGTGTATATAGTCTAAAACGTTTTGTATAATAGCATAGAATAATAATAGTAATAATAATAATTTGTTTTTATATATTTAGTTTAAATACTTGTTCGTATTTGCAATACAAAAAATCAAAATGCAATGATAATAATTCATAATACATAATTAATAATAATTAATTATTATCTCAATAGTTTGACTTTGTTTAAAGTTGTTTTATATTTTTTGTTTATGCAATAATTAACTTGAATTTGACTAGATCGATTCATACAAGATCGTAAATACATATAGTGAGAGTGTGTGTGTGTGTGTTTATGTGTGTACTTTGTGTGTGTTGCTCTAGTAAAAATCTAGATTAGCATTTTGAAGCTATCAAAATTGTGTTGGGGGCAATGTATTTAGTTATTCAACTTGTTTAACTACAGAATAGTCGCTAAAATCAATCGATAATTTTGTATATAAATTTATGTATGTATATTGTTATATGTAAGTATTTGTTTTGTGTATATAATGCATTATTTTCATTTGCTGCTTGCAATTTTATTATTTGCATTTTAGGGGGGGACTTTCATCCGCCTTCAGTTTCGTTTATATTTACAAGTTTTAGGCTTAACATTCTTCGATACGACAAATGGTTTTAAACTATATAAGAAAACTATTTACTGTGGCAGAAAAAAAAAATGAAAAATGTATTTGAGAGAGTTATTGTTAAAGGCTAGGCACCACAAGTTGCTCAATTGATCTCTCTGCAAGGTATTTAATACTGTCCCATATATATCTCTGGCTAACTGGCAATTTTTGATTAAGGGGGTGATGAAAATGAAGAATTATTTAACTCATAAGTAATTGAATTTTTTTGCACAAAAGTATATGTATTGCACTGGTAACAAAACTAACTTTAACTTTTATAACAATTTGTTATGCTTAAATTTCTTATATATTTGAATATATATATTTATTATTTAATAATTAATTGGTTTTATCATTAGTATCAAATATGTGTCGCAAGTTCTGTTACAAACTCACAGACTAGGCGCTAAACGTAGTTTTTTCATTTCTTTTTCACTATACAAACTCTAAATAATTGTTACATTATAAGTTTTTTATTTCATCGTTCTCTTATGTTCATTTTTGGCATATTTAGCTGTAGATTTGACAATCTTTCACTTCATTTTGTACAGATATATATTTTTTCTCCTTTCAAAGACAAAGTCAAAGTTTGAATGAGTTGATTCAACAGATTGTAGTTGAGTAATGATTTTTTGTTAAATCTGTGACATATAAAGTTAAATTTGCTTGCATATGTGTGTGTGTATATGTTGTTCGAGTGTTAAATTAAATTACAAAAATTATGAAATATAGAAATGTAAGTGATCAATTTTCTAGTTTCGCTAAAAATTGTTTGCCTTTATATAAAAAATGCTAAATTTAGTATATATATTTGTTTATGTATGTATTTTTGTTTATGTACGGATTTATCATCAATAATAATTTATGCATTTTTTGTTTCTTGTGTGTTTTTAGCGTAGTTTTGCTTAATAGGGCTAGGGCGCGCTATGGTCAACATCATTCTTGTTTTTTAATAAGAATATTTAGTTTTATTTCGAGTTGTTTTGGAGCTTGTGAAAATAAGTTGCCAAAATGTTCATATGCATGCATCTATGTATATATATATATATATATATATATATATATTCTTAGCAAAAATTTCTTTTTCTGTTTAGCTTACACATTTGCTTGTATCTCTATATATATACATATACATTTGTTTTTTGGTTTTTATATGTATATATTTGTAAGTACCTGTATTTGTTTTTGTTGCAAGCAGCTAAGTTTAAGTGTAAAGTTTGTTGTTTGGTTTTTTTTTAATATTTATAATTTATAGCTATAAAATCGTTTACGATTTTTGTTGTTGTTGTCTAGCTTAAACAAATGGGATATACGTGCTTTTGAAAATCATAATTATTTTACTTTCGTAGGGCAACAAAATTTGCAGCACTTTTTCCCTTTACTATGTATGCTCTAACAAATTTATTATCATATAATTAAATTATTATTATTTTCGGTTCTTGTTGTTGTTGTTCATTTACATTATTATATAAAAAATGATATTTGTTTGCATGTTTGTTGCAGGCTACGCAAAAACCATGTGTGGCTCTTTAATTTTGGACTTAAGTGTACTTCTCAAAGCATCATATCGCATATTAATTTGCTTGCTGCTTTCACCTAGTGCTAACTGTTCATTTATCTCCTTAAAACTAATTAAATTCGAATTTTTGTGTTAATTTTTATTCATAGCATATACATATGCCATATATATGTATAAGTTTATGTATAATATATAATCCTTTGCCATTTTGCTTAGTACTAAATGCTAAAAAGTTGCAGAGCATATATACCATCTTCATCCTACTAGGCTCTATCATCATCTACCATTCTTCTCTAACTGCCAACTCATATGCATATGTTTTTTTGTTTATTTGTTGTCATTATCCAATAACCAAATTTAGTTTTGTTAGTTTTTTTTTTTTGCTGTGTGTGTTGTTATATTCTTTCTTAGTGACCAGATTTTTATATTGTGTATAAAAAAGGGTGACTACTGCTTTAGTTTTTAGTTTATTATTATAGCAGCTTTTGTTTTTATTGAAAACCCAGATCATTTTGGTCTCTTACCAGTCAGTTTTTGTCTCAAGTTTGTTGTTTGTGTGGTTGTGAAAAGGTGTGTGTGTGTGTGTGCAGTTGTTCTTTTGCTCATTTGTTGTTAACAAAACTATCAATATCAATGTATGTTGTTTGCTCTATAAATATATATATGTATATCGATATATATTCATGTATCATTTTGGCAAAAAATTGTTTTGTAGTTTTCCTTTTCTATTTCTGCTTTCAGCTGCCTGTATATAAATACATATGTATAATAAACATATGCATATCTCTATATAATTTTTTTCTATTCAAATTTCAGCTCTGAATTTTTTTTTACATTTTTTGTTTACTATTTTTTGGTTTTTTTTTTATTTTTTTTTTATTTTCCATATGCATGTTTGTATATGTTTATAATTTCTATGCTGGGGCCTAGGTTCAAATAGCATTTTGAAATTCATCGCTGAAGTCCATCTAAAATGTGAGAAACGATTAAATATCATCTGGCATTAGGCTGACATAAGCTTACCCTATAAAATGTTGTTTTCTGCTGTTGTTGTTGCTGTTCCTAAGCTTTTCGCTTTTGCTGTTGCCACATAAACAGCCTTTCAACCAGTTCAACTTTGGAATAGCTGCTAGTTTCATTTGGGCTCGAAATGTTTTCGCCGTTGCCGTTGTTGTTGCTGTTGTTTTTGTTGTGGCGGCTATTTTTGTTGTTGCTGTTGCTGCTGCTGTTAGTGCTGCTGCTGGTGTAAGTATCGTTGCTGTTGGTATTGCTGAAGCTGCTGCTGCTGGTATTGCTGGTATTGCTGGTACTAGTGCTGGTGGTGTTGGTGCGATAACAATAGGTACCGCTGCGCCAGCTGGCGAAAGTGTAGGGCGTTGTAGTACGACGTTCAGTGGTTAATTGTGGCCTATAGCTATTGCTAGGGCTAATTGCTGTTGTAGTTGTTGTTGCTGATGCTGCTGCTGCTGTTGTAGTTGTAGTTGCTGTTGCTGTTGCTATAGATGTTGTCGCATAAAAGTATTGTTGCATTTGTGGCTGATAATGCAGCGAATACGGTTGTTGTTGTTGTTGTTGCTGCTGTTGTTGCATGTTTCGCTTGAGGAACTCCGATTGTTAATAAGGTCGACTAGCATCTTTTGGCCTCTTCAATTGAACTTTCAGTCTTTTCATGCCAATCTGGAAGCCATTCATGGCCTGAATGGCCGCATGAGCGCTGGCTGGGTTATCAAATGAAACAAAACCTAAGAGAAAACCCAAGAAAAATCGATAAGTAATACAAGGATATATATAAATATGTAAAAGGGTAAGTTTACCAAAACATTTGCTTTGATTTGTAGCACGATCAATGAAGACCTTAGAGCTGATCACATTGCCAAATGGCAGGAACATTTGCATTAATTCTGCATCACCGAATTCTTGCGGCAAATGATAGATGAATAGATTGCAGCCCTCTGGGCCGGATATAGAACATCCTGGGAACATCAGAAAATCTTAAAAAAAGATATTACAAGAGAAGAAACAAAGTAGAGAAAAGAAATTAAACGATGAGCCAAATCATAAGTTAGAACTTTATGAGTTTGTCTGCTGTTTTTCGAGTTTATTTTTATATTCTTGCATTTTTTATCTTTATTATTATTTTTTGTGTTTAAGTGTGTCTCGTGTCTTGTGGCTGAATTTGTATACGATAAAACTAAAGCTAATGCGTTTCATAAAACTGCAAAACTAAATTACAATCAAAATATATTTATAGTTACAGTAAACGGAAGGAAACAGAACAGTAACAAAATGCGCTTGTATAGACTAAACGATAATTTAGACATATCCGTATTTTAAAATGCTTAATGAGAGCTACTAGGTCTAGATGTTATACTTAAGTTAAAAACTCCTCTTTTTTATTATTTTTTTAGCCCCATTTTGCAAATATTATTTGAATGCAATAATCGTATGATATGAGCCGGGATTTAGGTGTATTTTTCATGCAGGTTAAGTACTAAGAAAGTAAGTAAATATTTAATAAAGAAATACAATTAACTACGCGCAACAAATATTTAAAATGATTATGGGATTGATACATTTAGACAGTATACACACGCTCACACAAGCACGCACACACACACAGTTAGATAGAATGAAAGAGAGGAATCCACACACATATAGCTAACTATAATATAGACAAGTATATGTATATGTATGTATATACTATGCCCTTTATTAATGGTGTGCTTGTACATGTTTTGTATCTCGGTTAAACAAAAAGTGAGAGTAAATACCAAGCAAAGAAACAAAGTAACATCAAATTTTATGATTCTTTTTCCAACAAATATCTTAAATATACGGACGGTTTTTATGTGATTTTAAGCAGTTTATATGCAATTTTTACGATCTCACATAAAATGTCCTTTAAATGCAGCCATTAAAAACGATTTACGCCTTTGCTTTTACAACCCTTTAGAATCGGGAATTCACCCTCATACTTCGCAGTGCGTCAAAAGATAAGAACGCGACTTACAAATAAAAAAGAACACAAGTAATTAACTTTTATGGGCTCTCAGTTTAATACTAATGCTAAAAGAAAAATTAATTATATATTTAATTAAAATTGCCTGATCGGCCAAATGAAATGTTTGTGTATCAATGTTTGTATCATAAACAAAGTATAATGCAACAAAGTTTCCAGTTTTGTTTTATCTAAGTTAAATGCACATATCTAAAAAAAAAAATCAACACAGAGTGGAAAGAGGGAACTAAAGAGTACAACCGACAAAATAATAATGAAAAGCTTACCTTCACGCTGATTGGGTGCAACCGCCGCTAGGGGAGGTGGTAAAGCTTGTGGAAACTGTCCATAGACGGCGGGAAAGGCTGCGTTATATATAAATAATTTTTGTTTTTGGTTTTTACACAAAATCCGAAACATTGATAAAGACAACACAACAGTTAAGTATACGTATATATGTTTTTAATGTTAAATTAAGTAAGTTCTCTTAGGTTTTAAATTCAACTATAAACAAACAGAAAAACAACAAACAACAATTTAATTTTTAGATATCATCACGTTAGATAACAAATTTTTAGATTTACCAGCCTATGTGGAAAACTGGATTTATAAAGCAAAGCATGTAAAGTTTCTTTCACTTCACTTTAGTTTAAAACAAATTTTACAAAAAAAAAACCGATTAAACGAATTTATATGTTTAACATCGAACAACATATTTTGACAATTTCACATAATTAAAACAAACTAGGAGAACAAATTTTAACCAAAAAGCCATATAAAAGAATAAAGAACTGATTCAAGTGTGACAACTTTAACTTGGTTACTTCATTTATTGAGAAGCGCAGAGAAGGTCACCAATTTAAAGTTAAAATATGTTGGTCACACTTGCAAACATTTTCTTTGTTCTTTTATTAAAATAAATTAAATATTTATGTATATAAAGAAGTTAGAGTTATATATAACACTTTACCAACAATATATATATATATTTATTATGGCATGACACAACAATTATTAATTATTTCAATAAAAACAATTATGAATGATTGAGCTGTTAATTCTGTCTGTGGCTGATATTTTATATCTCTTTTATGCTTGAATGTGAATTGCCTGCCATATAGCGGCATTATGCATGTAACGATGATTATGAGAGATTCTTTAATGGGAACTTATGATGCATGACACAAGAGATAGAGATGAGAAGATAATGGTGTGGTTTGTGTATGTGCTAATGATAACATAATTATTTTGTTTTGAAATTATTGAAACTGGTATTTTCTGTGCCTAGATTACTTGCACGCTAACTATTTACTATTTGGGGCACACAATCAAAGACGTAGTTCTCTTAAGCTAAGGTATCATATTCAGTACAGACTAAGACTGAATTGAGCTTGGAAACTTACCAACTCCTGGAAATGGTGGCAAACCAGGGAAGGCATGTTGCAGTGCAGCAGCATCGCCGTTTGGCAAACCTTGTGGTGGTATGGTCAGATGCAGCGGATCTAAATATAATTAAATGAAGCATACAACTACTAAATACCCTGTTAACAAGCTACTTACGTGGGAATGCCGTTTGTGGAATGCCGTTCGTATAGACACCATCCCCAACTGAAGCAGCAGCAGCAGCAGCTGCAGCGCCACCCGGCTGCCCATTGGGCGTATTGGCGCCCATATTGAAATTGGGCATCGTTGGCGAGGGCAGCGATGGTGGCTGGCCGGTGCCATTGAGGCCATGAGGTATTTGAGTTGCCAATGCAGCCATTGGATTCATGTAGGCAGCAGCCGAGCCTGGAGCCGTTGCCGCAGCAGCCATCAGAGCCGCTTGTTGTTGTTGCTGTTGTTAGGATGAAAAAGGATGAGAATGGATAAAGGGAGTTTGGGGTGGGGGCTACTTACCTGCGCGTAGGCGCCGTATGGTCCAAACTGATTAAAGACAAACGGATTCAACAGGTTCATATGACCGGCCATTTGCTGCATGCGTCTTATTTGTCGCTCCTTCTCCGTGTCCGCGTATTTGACAACAAGGCTGGAGGATGCACCCTGAAAAAACATATAATTGGAACAACAACATGAGTGAAATGGAGTAAACTGGCATTGCATATTTATAGGCGGCTTTTCCGTTACCCAGGCCTCCCGGCTCCATTGAGCGGGAAATCCTATTACAGGCTATTATTTTGTGCCTTGTCACTTGACGTTGATGTGGGCGTTGCCAACGTATATATTTTTACCTGTGCGCCAGAGTTGCCACCACCACCACATCTCAATTCTCCGCCCGTTGCTGTGCACTTTGGCGTTTGGCTTTTGTTATGCGAAGCGAGCACTGCTCATTATTATCATATTATATTTTATATGCTTTTGTGATAAACAAACAACAACAGCCAAATGACAAAAATACTCGTAAATAACAAAATAATTGGCAACGAACTTCAATTTGCATTTCCATTGAAATCGGCTTAGATGTGGAGAGCTCTCACTCCTACTCTCTCTTTCTTTCTCTTTGCATAATAATAATATAATAGACGTGCCTTCCAATCATCATCCTACGTAGTTTTATATATGATATTATCTATTGTCGCTTGTCATTGATTTTGAAACATTGGCCAACTGACAAACAACAAAGACCAGCGCCAATCTCCACCCTCTCCATCCCTTCACCACTCTGTTGCTTTTGATGTCAATTAATTAGCATAATAATGGCCGCTTCACATTTCGCACTTCCTTTCCTAACCTTCCCCCTCACATCAACTTCTTGTGTTTTGTGTGACAATTGAAGCGTCGACGACGACAACGACAACATTTCATGTGCCTCGACATTTTGTTTTGTTATAATTAAGACGGTGCTGCTTTCGGACTCTCTGGAGATGAGTTGACTGTTTTTGTAATGGGAAACCTTTTTGCTGACTGGGGGGCAGGCAAGAAGGCAGGCAGAAAGGCAGCAGCAGCAGCTTTTATGATTTTGCAAATCATTAATCAATGTTACAATGATATTATGTTGCATAATTTTAGGCGCACCATCTCACTACAATTCTCTACCTGTGTGTTTGTGTGTCGTTAATGAGACTACAGACTAAACAGGTGCTTCATGTACATAGTTATCCGCCTTGCACACAATTTTAATTAATGAAATATGAAACTCTACTTAAGCAACATCCTGGAAACAGCCAACGGTTAAGGGGGAGGCGAATTCATGGCCATATGAAACTATATGATGGCCAGCATCGCCTGGACACGGCCGTGTAGTGCGTTTTAATGAGCAACCACTGAACATAAGACTACAAGCACAATATACGATTATATAGCATAAGAATCTGTTTAGCAAATGTTAACTAAGTAATCTTTAAAGGCAGTCAAATCTCGGAAATAGTTTGTGCATAAAAGATAATGGCTTTGGTTATGAGTAGATAAGTTTATGAAGAGCAAGCTGTTTAGGAAGTAAAGTTTGTTTTAATATTTAAACATGCAAATTTGGTTTTAGCAACTAAAATTAAATGTGTGAGGTAAAATCTCATACTTTTCTAGTTAGCTTCAAGCAATTTTCCGATGCCTTTTACGAATATTTTGGTTTAACAACCATTTAAAAATAAAGCACAGGAACAGGAGAGTCGACAGCAGCAGGAGCTACAGCAACAACATACATTAATTGAAGTGCACTTCCTTTCAATTTTCACCAACAAATTACAGCATATCAACAACAACATCAGCAGCCTGCCAGACACAAACACACACATACACACACAGTCAGGCTGGTGTAGCAGCAACAATGAACGCTTGTGGCACTCTTATCCTTGCTGTTGCTGCCGCTGCTGTTGCCTGTTAATTTCATATTTCGAAACATGACACTTTCACACTTTGGCTAATTTAAAAGCATACGAAATGGTGGCCAACTCACACGCACATGGGTTTACACTTGCCTCATTTCGTGACGAATGTGCTTTGTGAGCTGAGTTGACTGTGTTGCATGTGGCACACAAAAGGCGAATCCTTTTCGCGCATACAAACACACACACACACACATGTCTCGGCATCGTCTCGTTAAATTGTCGCCTGACACCTCGCTAATGTCATCACCATTTTGGCAGAGAGAGAAAGAGAGAGGGAGAGAGAGTTGAGAGTCAGCCACATTATTACTGTAATTATGTTGGCCGTGTAAACGTCATTTGGCGTTTTAGTGGCAGGCTACAGAAACGTGCCACAGTCCTTTTGTAAGTGTGTGTGTGTGTAAATCTTTCGACATGTGCACGAAAATTGCAGTGGACAAATTACAGCTACTGCACGCGTTGCACTCTGAACGGTGTCGCAAATTATGCAACAAGCCGGAGGTAGAGTACTCAAAACTACGTGCTAAGTATCTTGTATTAGTGTATGATGTATCTATTAGTGTTGGAACACAGAAGTGACGTGTAAATTTTCATAGCTTTTGAGTTTTACATTCCTCAAATAATCACAAACCTTTGGCTACACTTTTGCTCACTTGATCTATTTTCAATTACACTCTATACGAAAGTCTTTGCTAATTAGCGCTGCTCTTCAACGGACTCTTGTGTGTGCAACAGGCATCGGAATTGAACCACAAAAGCTCATAAATTAATTCATTAACGTCAATTTGATAGCCTTAATAATCCTGCACCGCATGTCTTGTGGTCTGGCACTGGCTGCCAATTTGTCGGTGAGCCGCAGAACTAAAAAACACCCGGAATGTGTTGGATATAATACTTTGGGGAAATTATGCCTGTAAGGCAGCCGAGATATATATAAACGTTTATAATGTTCAGTATGTGTATGTGTGCATTTGTTTGGCTGGCACTTCCGTTTCCTGGAGAAGACGACGACTACGACGACGACACGAAATTCCTATTCAAGTGAATTGCTGCGCCAAATGAAATGAAAAATTCAACACGATTCTCGCTCTATATTCGAGCAGGCAGCACGCCTTACACAGGACCTCGAACTGAGGACGAATGTGCAACAGGCAGCAGGCTGCCAAACTGGCAACTAACAAGCCAAAAACTACTAACAGAGGAGGACGTCGTCAGTGTGTTGGACTTGTGCCAGGCGGCACTTTTGGCAGCAATCGCATGTTGCATGCCACTTGTGCCTGGCGGCACGGCGTCCTGCAAACGTGACGCCATTAGCTTTGGGCCTCTCTCTAGCTTACATTTCTGGCACTTGGCAATATCTATATATACGTATTTTTTTCTGTGTTCACTTTATTGTTTTTTAATGCGCGTCGCTCAAAGTTTTACGCCAGTTTTTTGGGCCAATTTTTTGGCAAAGTTTCAAACCGCAAAGGGTACCAAAGTGAACTCAACGACGTTGTTGGCCAATTACAATTGAAGGCTTACAGTGCATTTAAAAAGTAATTTGTCTGCCAGCCAGCCAGCCAAAGCCTGGGCCACCCAAAAGCCGCGCACGTATTTATATTTAAATGCAAATGCAACCGAAAACCCCATAACCTAGACGCAAGGGGGTAGAAGTTGGCGGAGGGCCGGGGTACATGATAAACCTGTTGGCTCTATGGGGCTCTCTCCAGACATGGTTGTTGTAATCACAGTTACCCCCTGGCTGGCTGGCTGGCAGTCGTGTTGCTGTTGCCGTGTTCACTAATGGTGGCTACAAGCCGCAAGCACTGAACTCGAACCCGGAGGCCCGCTCCCTCCCCCCTCTTACAGGGGCGCTGAAATGCACACACACACACATTCAAATACACATAATAAACTCGGCGAGTATGCAATGTGTTCCTGGTCCTGGTTGCTGGAGTCCTTTACGTGTCTGGGGACATGTTAACATGGCAGTCGTGCCAAAAAATTATTATTCCCGCCTCGACGCCGCTTTTTGTGTGCAACAACAGCGAAGAGCGTCGATTTGTCAACGCCTAAAAGGACAACATATTTCTCTCTCAATTTGCAAGCACACTCAAAACAAAAAACGCCAAAAAAATATCACAATAAATAATGATAAATTGTACAAAAAAAAAAAAAAAAACAAATAGCAAACAAATGGGCAGCAAATGGTTTTAACAAATGAATTATATATAGTTTATTTTTTTATATTTTTAATTTATTTGTATTTATTTTGGCCGGCGGCTGCAGTTTGTTTTAATTGCTAACTGAATTGGCCGGGCGAACGCATTTGTTTAATGGTCAACCATTTTTATATATTAATTAAAGCAGCAACAATAAAATGCTTTTTATTTATTTAACATAAAAACAATGTGCACGCATAAATTTTAGAGCCAAATGGATTTGTGAGCGGCGAAATTCGTGGGCTCAAAATTTAACCAATGAGCTTAACGTTTAAAAGTGTTATTTAAAAAGTGTGCAATTGCATGTGAGTGAATAATTAGCCGCACTGGCATAACTATTAATAATAGTAACAAATGGTTTTTGAAATAAATTTAATATCTTTTGAATATTTTACCTACTGGCAACGGTTTTTGAATTGTAATCAACATAAATCGATGGCAATGACAAACGCTTAGCGCATGGCAACGACTTTTTCAATTAATTTCTACTTATTTACAAAAAAAAAAAAAAAAACTAGAGTAAAGGGAAAAAGATTCAGCCGCCCAAACTCTCAATAGCAGTTGTTCGTACAACTTACGGTAAAGTGGGTAAAAGTAGCAGTAAAACTAATTACAAATTCATTTTCTGATTTTAATTTTGCTGTCAGCTGCAGTCGAGCAGCAATCAGCCAGCAGTCCAGACCACTCAACCAAACTCAACCAAACCAAACCAACCCAACTGTTTGGGCTAAAAGCCAACTCAAAAGCGCCACAGAAACCGCAAGACCGAGTAAGTAATCTTTTCCGCCAAATAAATCACACCATCGGGTAAAAAATATATATAAATGTACTATAAAAGTAATAAGGAACTGTGGCTGCGAGTCAAATTAGTGTAAAATGCCACTAAGCTACCTAAGAGTATGCTATGCATTAAAAAAAATTTACGTACTATGCGAAAAGTTACTTACTTTGGGCGAAAGTTGCGACGCGTTGTTAACCGCAGCACTGGGCCGGGCCGGACCCGACAGACAGAGTAGCGTTGCATACATTAAACAACTTTTGGCTCATTGCATTTGGGCTCCCTTTAGACCCGCGTAGCGGCATCAAAAGGCAGCCAAATGGAGCCGCCGGCGAAGCGGAAAATGCGGGCAAGCAAAAAGCGCGACCCATGCAAAGAGAACGACGAGGACAACGGCGTTGACAATGCAACTCTTGGCAACGTGGCCAAAATGAAAAACTTATTTAATTTACTTTGCTTTTTGCCACAGCCAGCCATTTAATTCAATTAAGCGCTGAGAGTTCTCTCTCTTATGCCGGGGCTCGGGCTTTTAAAGCGTCGGCCTAATAAACATTCAAATGTGTCTGAGAAATGTCAAAGAAAAAAGCACTTAAACGTAAGGCGTAAAGAAACTTGCAAAAACTGTTTATAAGCAAAAAGAATCACGATATAGTCTTGGGTAATATTTTAACAAACTTACCATTAGAATAATTGATTTTTCTTAAAGAAAGTTTTTAGTTTTAATAGTTCGTTTAGAATCGCAAAAATATGACGTTTAAAGCAAATGTCAGCTTTATTTTTCAAGATATAGAAATTTTTAAAACATTATGAAAAGGTTACTTTGATAAAGGATTTAAGCTTTTCAAGTCATTCTAATAAGCAATCAACAGGCTCTAAAAATGTTGCCACACAAATAGATATGCGAAGAATGTGACAGAACAAAGTTTTAAAGTTAGAAAGACTTCCCAGCTCAGACTTGGACAATTCCTTGCTAACGCCCCAATTTTGTTGTCCTTACTATCTATCTGTCCTTTCGCATGCCTTGTTGCACATGTCTTGCATACTTTGGGGGGCAAGGCCAGAGAACTCGTAGGAACTCCAACTGAGAGCTAAGCACATGCCATGAGCTTGGCATTTTGCTATCATTGTCGTTGTTGTTTTAGTTTAGTTGTTGCTATGGGTATAAATGTCGCCAGGACCGCACAGTTTACTCAAGCAAATGGCTGGCTCAACACGGCAGCAAAGGACACGGGGCCAACTAAGCAGGCAGGATATTACATGCAAGCATGATTGAGTTTCGAGTACTTCGTGCAGTCGTACATAAGGACCTCAAGCAAAAAGAGGAAGCGCACAATTTCATAAATTTAATGTCGGAAAACAGTGCTGGAAAAAAAGGTTTCTGTGTTTTTGGGATCTGATTTTAGCATAGGATTGCAACAAATTGAATTTAGTCCTAGTGGCAAGGACTGGGCCTCTCTCTAATGCACTTAAAATCAAAGTGCGTTCACACAGTTCACACAGTGCAGCACAAAAGACAAGCTAAAAAAGTAACTAAACTGAACTAAGCCGAAAGGCGAAGGATAGCTGGAGCAAAGGATGCTTGCCTCAGACTGTCTGCTGCGTTTTTTGTGCTTGATTGAACAGAATGTTGCCAGAGCCAAATTTAATTTACGACTCTTAGAAAGAGAGAGCGAGAGAGTGAGAGTTAGAGGAAGAAGGAGTCTGGAGCTATATGAATATTTCATTTGCACTGTTGGGCTTTTTCGCATAAAAAGCGCACAAAGTTAACGCCTAGCAGACGCCTAAAAAGCTGTCCAAGATGCAGTCGTAAACAGTTTACAGTCGAAATTGTTAATAAAATTATCAAATATTATATTTATGGTCAGTATTATGGTTAGTGGTCAGCATAACAACTCTCTCTTTGACCGCTTTCCATCCACCCTTGTTGGCGTTTTTATGTTTTGCCAGTTTAATTTGCTGCTTTGGTTTTATGAGCTGTTGATGCGATAGTTGTTGTTGTCGTTGTTTGTGTTTTTGCCTGGCTACGGATAAGCACAACGGTTAGTGGCCCTTAAAAGGTTTTTCTTCGACCATTTGTGCACTTGTTGTACTCGGTAGAAAGCAATTCGTTTGGGCCATAATCAGTGTGCTAAGCATAAAAGCAACTCTTTAAACGTGTTACGAGTCACGTTCGAGTAGTGAGAATCTGAATGAACCTTTTAAGGAGCTTTATGGCATGAACTACCTATTTAATCTCAGAACAAGAACAGCTATTTTTGTAGCGTGCTTGATTAAATGCCCTTTAAAAGCTGAAATAATGCCATAAATCCCAATTTTGTAAGGAATTTTTAAGTTTTCAAGAAGGAACCCAATTTACAACTAGTTTGCAGAGTTTTTATAGTTTTTATAGTTTGCTAACATGTCGAGTTTAATTTAGATTTAAGCTCCTGCTACCCTTAAAACTCTTCACGTTTAGCGAGCATAATCAAAGAACATCATCAACAAAACTGGCCACAAACAACAACAACAGGAGCAGCAGCAGCAGCAACAACAACAACAACAATAACACGTGAGCGCCTCTAGAGCCAATTAGCTCAATAAGTGAACCAATAGGTTTTTGTTTTTAGCCTGGTTTTGTCCCGTTTTTCTGGGAGGTGTCCTGCCATGTGGTGGTCCTCAATGTGCTGACCAAAGTTCCGTGCCAGTTTTTAGCCACAAAACAGCAAAACATTTCAAAGGCAACGTCAGCCACAGTTGCCGTTGTTGCAGTGGCAGTTGCAGTTTCATTGGCAGTTGCAGTTTTCTGCTCTGGTGCAAATTGCACAAAAATATTCTCGCAAAAAAGCTCGAAAACTAAAATCCAAATGAAAATATTATTAAATTCAATTGGGCAAACATTACAGAAAAACATGGCCCTAGCACGCACACAGAGAGAGAAGGAGGGAGAGGGAGAGGGAGTGGGCAGCAGGAACATATGTGTGTGAATGCAACATGGCGTCCATTTGGCAACGGCCGCCGCAACAAACGACCAAAAATTGCATTGCCATTTTTACGCGCAATTTGTTTTGCGGAAATATTGTGAAAGTTTTTCGGACGGGGACCCAACAGTTCAACAGGGGGGAAGGGGAGGAGAAGCTGCCAGTGTCCGGAATACGACAGTGCCGGGGACAGGCTGCCACGTTGGCGACATTTGGCCAAATTGCACACTAATGTGTGTGTGTGTGTGTGTGCGTGTGTGCGAGAGCAAATTGCCAACGGCAAATGGCCGCAAATGTTTTATACGTATATTTATATATATATATATAAAATGTGTATTTTTATTTGCTGCATCTGCGTTGATTTCTGATTGTTATATAACATTTCATTTAATGCACAGTTTAAGCTTGCAAAAAAAAAAAAAACACACCAAAAAACGAATAGTAAGGAAATCAAAATATATAAAGTCATCAAAGTCGAGTTTGGCTGCCCCACTATCAGCCTTAATTTAATCATGCGAAATCTGTGAACGCCCAAATGCAGTAAGCACAAATCGCTTTGGCATGCCTTGCCAATTGCTAGAAGTAGTAGAAAGAAGAAAAATGCATTTTTCGTCGAGAAAAGTAACATCCAAATCATGGCAAATCTTTTCTAACTATTTGCAATTCAAGCATAAGTCTGCCAGAGTCTCCAGCGTGCCGTATCAAATCCGAAGGAGTGCAAACACACATATGAGCACACATGCTGTCAGGCTGCAGTTTCATATGCAAAATTTCAGTTGGCAAACAGCTCCACCCACTGCCAACAAATCTTGTGCAATGAATATATTTGGGCAAAAAGGAGCTAGGCGTTTGGCGTGAAACATTTTACTTGGGCTGCGTTCTTGATAAACGAGTGTTGAGCTCGCTTACCTGCCACACAGACGCAGAGTCAGACAGTCAGACAGTCGTCTTTCTCACTTGGCGGTTTATATTTTGACAATTTTTCCACTTCAACAAAAAATAAGTACACGAAGTGAGTTAAAGTTTCTACCTCACAAATTGCTAGCGGAAATGATAGACGACAGTCGGTAGTACATAGTTTTCTAGGCAATTTATACAGTCACATGTTCTCCTTTGTTGTCTCATTGTAAGCTGCGTAAAGCCTAGGATCCAATTTATTGGGATTGTGTTCTGTAAGTTAGACCACTAAGTAGAAGCTTAAGAAACCAGTAGTTATTTATCAGTTTAAAAAGGAAGAATTTTATTTTTATATTTTTTTTGGCCTAAAAATCCTACTATAAATAAAGTTCTCATTTCTTTGCATCGCTTTGCATAACTATCCTTCAACTTTTCAGCAGATTTTCCACATTTAGTTTGCATTATCATCTTAGAGCTGAAGGCATACATTATTTTGGTACAACTTGCCAGGCATTTCATTATTAAGTTTTGTCCAGTTGCAGTTTGATAACTTTATTCAAACATGCGAAGAGATATGCATGATTTTAGTTTCTTTCTCTTCCATTCTCTCCCTGCTGACCCCCTTTTTAATGCATCACTTTTGCTTCTGCTTGACTTGCTTATCATAACAAAAGTTGCCTCCTCAGAAAATATAAATAGAAAAGTAAAAGAAGGGGGGAATGGTAAAAAAAGCTGTCCGAGCTCCGTCAAAACGAAATAATATGCCAAAGCATTCTTCACTGATTCGGCGCTACGCGTTTTTGCACTTCAAAGTACTTCAAATCAATTTTCTTCACTTATTTTCATAAACCGCCAGCCAGCATTCCCCATTCCTCACTTCACCCTAGCCATGTCAAGCTGGGCAGCCTGCGGACGCAAAAAATTTGCCAGAGAAGTTCAATTTTTGAAAAATATTTGCAAATTTCATTCACTGCGCTCGTCCATTCAAATTTCCTGCATTTATGTTGTTGTCCTTTGGGGACGCGGCCCAGAAAAACGAAAAAAACGCAAAGGGAAGAAATAAATGGAAATAAAGGACAAAACAGCAGCGGCGTTGCCTTTACCAGGCCAGGTCCAGAAGCAGCAGCTGAGCTTCATTCCCCAACCTTCCCAACATACTCAACCCCCTCTTCATTTTCGGCACATTTGGCCCAAACGCAAGGACCTTTTGTTATATTGAGAAGGCAGCAAGAAATTGCGCTAAGATGCTTATCCTTTTTTTTTTTTTTTTTTGCTTCTTTCTAGGTTTTTTTTCTTGTGCTGCTTTGCTCTTTCGTAGGAGCAAAAATGGTAAAAATGCTCCATTATTATTTTTATTACTTATTTGCTTTTAATACTTGACGATGGCTACGGCAACGACGAACCAGGACGACGAACGTCATCCAATCTCAAAGCGGATGTCGTCTACTTTGCATTTTGAGCCGTTCTACTTGTGTGCTTCCTGACGCCGCAGCAGCAGAGAGCCCAACAATCCCGGCATATTTTAAACGACGACGTACCCCTACCTCTCCACTCGAAATTATTATACTTGTCCCGTCGCACTTATTGAAAAATTCGCATCTCACATCAAGACAAAAAAACAAAAACAAAAAAAAATAAAAAGCATGAAGAAAAATTCTTTGGGCATCTGAGCTTCGATGACTTTCGCTTGGCTTCGATTTGGCTTGGCCCGTCCATGTCCTGTCCTGTTCTATACTTTGTCCTTCCACCGGCTCTCTCTTGTTTTAAGTGCAAGCCCCTAGTTGGCTTTGTCGTCTGTGTTTATGCAAAAAATTTGTCTACTGTCTTTGGCATTGGTTCTGGTTCGGTCGTCTTTTGTTATTTCTTCTTGCGCTTAAGTAGTTTTTGCTGTTTTTCATACTTTTAGCTTGTAATCACTGTCAATGTCGACCATTTTATGTTCCTACTCTTCGTTTTTTTTTTTTTTTTTTGGCTCGTGTTTTGTTTCTGACATGCTGCTTAAATGCTTCTCAAGATTTAGCTACTTGATCTCCGCCACCCCAAAGTTATTAATAATAAGCTATACAAATTTTTCAGTGTCTAGTGCATAGATTGCAAGGATTGCCACAATTCATCCGTCTGGAGGGCACTGCACTTACACAAAAGGATGGCCCTAAAGGGTTTTTCTTTTCTTTGTGGGTGTTATGCAAATTCGTTGTAGTTGTAGTACATACCTGCAAAGATAAGAAAAAGGAAAGGAAAATATATGAGTTAGTTGGAATTTAAGTGGATTTGTAAAAGATGTCAAAATTTATGATTACGGGCTTAGATTGAAATGTATTTTAAACAGTTGATTCAATTATTGATGGAATTGGAATTCTTACTAAATTTATTATACTACAACGACAATTTAATCACATCAGTCAAATTGTTCTCGCTTTGGCCACAACCAAAATCAATTATGCCAACCGTTTATGGTAAGCCCCTATTTAGTCTAGCCTAAATGTATTTGTCTATTAAAAGCCTGTATAAACTGCTGAAACTTGGACCAATTGGAATTGGTTGGCAATAAAATTTTAATAATAGCAAAAAGTTCAATTGGTATTTCAATATTGTCTTTGACCTTAGCCTTTTATCTAGAAAATGCATTGGCAGAAATTGTAGGGGCGGTGACACGGCACGCACAAACACATAGACAGATGCAAACACACACACACAACACATAGAGAGAATCCTCACAGACAGAGGACAGACGACCTAGACTTTGACTAGGAAGCTGAGAACGGAGAACTGGGCGATGATATTATGAGTGCTGCTGGCTTTTCAACGATTTTCAGTTTTCTTATTAAATATTCTAGAAATGTTTCGGAATCCAATGATTGTGCAATGGCATGTACGCGTAGCATTCCCCCCAGCCCCTGGCTCTTCCTCTTTCTCTTATTCGCTCTCTGGAAAAGCATTTTTCGCTTTCAAGCAGCTGGGCAGCGACTGGGAGCTGAGGGGAGCTGCCAAATGTTGTTTGTCATTTTAAGGCAGTGCCATGGGTAACTAGTGAGCTGGAACTATGGAGCAGCAGCAAGCGGCAAGTGGCAGCAAATGGCATTGCATGGGGAGAGGGGGTCACTGGTAACTGAGGCAACAACAAAGTGAAAATGAAATGACTCGGAACGAATGACAAAGCAAGCATTTATATGGCAGGGAATGCTCAAGAGTGAAAGCGAGAGAGAGTGAGATGGGGAGAGAGAGCCTCTGCAACGGTAAAGGCCAAGTCAGACACACGCACGCATACACACATTCTCACTAACACACACAGAGCGATTTGTACTTTATGTACCTTTTGGTAGCCAATGAAGCATATCCTAATTTGCCGGCAGAACTTTAAGCATTTGAATTTGACATTTTAAAGCATGCTTTTAGCCATGCAGAAATTTGAAATTTGTTTCAACAGCTTGCATAAGTCGTTTGAATGAAATTGGAGTAATATTGTTTAGTTTTTTTGCTGACAAGTGTGAAAAATAACATTGTGATCAATAAAAAATAATAAAAAATGTGAATAGCATAAATTCTTTGAAGTATTTTAGTTTTTTAGACATATTTTTTGCTATGTCAATAATAATAATACTCCACAAACATAAAAACAGGATTAAATATGTAAAAGCTTGAGTCGAATATCAAAGCAAAGATAAATATTGAATTTTAAAGCACATTTGTGGTTTGCCTGAGGCTTGACATGAATCTTCCATAATAAATCAAAGCATTTTCTGTGCCAGTGTGTGTGAGTGTTTACCTTTAGGGGCATCAACGAAAAACAGCTAAATAAACCAACGTGCGCCAACAAAATTATGCAACACAAATCAGCGCATTTTACGCATGAACAAACATCCACATCGCGTATACGATAAACACGCAACTAATTTTGTTGAAAACAAAAACAAAAAAATTCATCAGAAATCACAGCTGCGAGAAGGAATGCACAAAAAAATGTTCAGAGAGACAAACTAATTTACCATACACCCGAAAGCAAAAATGCAATGTTAAGCACACACACACACACGCACACATGTCAGAGCCTGCCTGAAATCGAGTGCAGTGTAAATATTCTGCGGTTTTTAGTTTATTATTAATTTTTGTCAGCAATGTCAACGAGTCCTGTCCCAGCTCTCTCTGGGCTCTGTGTCTGTCTGCTCTGTCACTGATAATAAATTTTGCCTTGCACCAAATAAAAATCACAAAAGTTTTGAGTTTTGTATGTGGGTGTGTTTAGTTGGCCTAAGCGTGTGTTTGATAGCATACTTTAAAGCGCCATTTAATTAATAACACCAAAATGTCCAGCGGCGGAAATAGTTGTTGAAAATTTGATTAAGTTCAGTAGTAGAGTGTTTGAGATATGTTAAATATGTTATATATTAAAAACTTTTGTATTCTTAAATTAATAAAAAAAAAATGGCAATGTATTAATAAATTAATTATAATTCTACAATTAGTAAGCTAATAAAATTTATTGATTGTAGAGTATACATAAATTCTGTTTTGCTCAATATTCAATTGCTTGTGGCAGTTTTTTTTCTATTGTTTTTTGTTGTCATTGGCTTTGTGCAACGCAAAGCGGAAATCACGCACACTGCGGTTAGAGTCCTGTCGACACATTTATGTGTGTATCAGTGTGTGTGCGTGTGTGTGTCCGCATGTCCATGTCCAGATTTTTGTTGGCGTTTGTGTGTGCACAGTTATTTACTTGATTAAAAATTAATAATTGCATGCAAAACGGTTCGAGCACTGAAGCTAAAAAAACTACAAAATATAGCAAATGCCTAACGGCCAAACCAATTTCTGCACACGGATGCAATTTAATATTTTAAATATGTCAATTAAATGCCCTGCAGGTGCAGGGGGCACAGCCAAACAATCGCTGACAGCAGTCCGCCCAGACGGCTGCTGTTTATAATAAATTATAAAATTTCGCAACGGCATAAATTAAACAAACGCAACAAATTTTATTGCACAGTTGATTAAAAGTTTCCAGCAAGAGGTGAGCACACCGAAAAAATTTGTTGTTGTGGGCTTTATTGGAATTAAATGCTTTGCAGGAATTTATAGAAATATTTTCAAAATCAGACGAAAAAAGTATTTAGATTTGTTTAAAGAAATGGGTTGTTTCAAATGCTATCAAAACATTTGGCAAGAGCTGTGAAAACTCAATTAAATATGTATAGTTTTATAGATTATTAGCTTATAGAGCTGTTGGCAGTTGCATGTAGACGTGCCAAAGTATGCTATAAAAATATTGAACTTTACGACTCTGGCACCCTTCCCAGGCACTTGTCATAATTCCATCAGCGGCAAAAAAATCTTTAAGCCAACATGGCGCAAGGCAAGCAGGGAAGTAGGAGTGTGGCAAGAGGGGGGGATTGTTGCCATGGACTGCACTCTAGGCAAAGTCAAGTGCTTAAAGCAGCTCAAGAAGCAGCACCAGAAGACGAGTGCTTCATAATGCACATGAAAGAAGGCAGCAGGCAGCAGGCAGCAGACTCTGGCAGTCACTCCAGTCTAGCAGGGAGGCGTAGCAGCAGCCGCTGAAGCAGCGGCTGAAGCAATAAAAAAGCAAGCTCTTCTTCTAGTCAGACACAAAAAAGGCACTCGTCAAGTTCTGTGCAACGTCGACGACGACGACGACGTCATCGGGTCGCAGTTTAAACGACTTAAGCGCCAAGGAAATCATCATTAAAGTCTCGCCCTCCAAAATGAAAGAACGAGAGGCGTTGACGAAGACGCCGACGACGGCATGCAGTTTTTGTGGGCGTGTCCCCCAGCCTGCCCCTGTGTAGCAATGCAATCGACAATGCTGGTTAAGTCAAGTGTAGGTCGTTGGTCGGGTTCGCATTGAGTTCACTCTTCTCAGGCCATCAAGCTGATTGTTGTTGTTGCTGTTGTATGAGTAGTGAGAGCTTCGTCTCTCCCTATTTTTATATGCTTCTCGGCGTACACTTAAGTAAATAGAGTTCAAAATGAAATGCGCCCAGCCGCGTCAAGGCATTGACTGAGTGAAGTGCTTGGGCTGGGCCCAAGCCTTGGTCTGACATCGATCTGGCACACGAAACAACAACAACAGAAAGAACACTAAATGCTTACAATGTTCGGTCAGCTGTTAAGCGTTGTAGTACCAGTCTGCATTACTCACATATATCCGTATATATATGCTATATATTATTGGGTGCATTAATGCTCTCTTGTCTCTCTCGCATTTGTTTTCAACTGTCCGTGCGTGCAGCATTTTAATTAACATGCAAATCCAGTTGAAATGCCAATTTATGCTTGACATATAATATACAAAAAATAAATAAATAAAAGAACCTTTATAGGCATACGTGTATGAGTATGGCATACAGAGGTGTTCATTTAAATATATTAAGTTTAATTCTTACTGCTTTTAATTGGGTTTTAAAATAGTGAAACTTACTCGTAATAAGGGATGAGTTTTTAAATATATAAAGTACTTCAAAATCGAATAGTATTAAGTATAAATATTATGGAAATTTATCGTTTTCCTATGAACCTTAAAACTTGTTAAAAATACCTTAAACCTTGTCACTTTAATGTAATTGTGTAACAGTTCGCATATGCCAATTAAAGTGCAGAGTAGGTGACAATAATTCTTGAAAAATAATTATATTATAATTGCTCATTCATTGGAAATCGAAATCAAAGCCTGCCCAAACAGATTATTGTTGTTATTATTATTCCATTTTTTTATTCGATATAAATAATTAATTTTGCCGTTGCTGATGTTTATATTTATGTTATTATTTGATTTTTACATTGAATGGACAGGCCAGTCAGAGATTCTTGCTTAAGAGTAAATATGAAAAGTTATATGCCACACACATAATAGCAATAATAATAATGGTTATTTTATCATACGTGTATATGTTGTGCGAGGCATTGCATAAATAAGTTTTAATTTGGTTTTATAATCAGAAATGCAATGCATAATAAACGTTTAAATGAGACGAGCTGACAACGACCAAACAACAACGAGAAATGAGAATAACAACAGCGATTTATCAACAGACAACAAATGTCAAAGGCAAAGTCGGAGGACAATCAGGAAACAGACAAAGGAAAAGAGAGAGGGTGAGACAGAGTCCAGGTAAAGTCAAGTCAATTTGGTAAAAATTGAAACACCTGCTTGATTTCACGCCTGATTTAACGTTGGCTAGCGTTTGTCCATTGTCGAGTCCTTTTCGAGTCCTTTGTGTGTGCAGCATGTGTTTGCAATTTAGCAGTCAGCAGCCAGCTAAATTCTACAACTTGCAACTTGCTCCTTTAGCAAACACTTGACGCTCTGAGCTAAGACTGAACTGCCAGGACGTTAGATTGTCGGCGTTTGATAAGCACGCGCCCAGAGACTACGACTAGAGTAGAGTATAAGAAAAGAAAAGAAAACTGTTTGGCCCCTGTAGCAATTTGTCTTTTGTTTGAAGTGAAATTTGTTGTTTGTCAGGTGAGCGCTACACTGAAATTTAATGCAACCAACTAGTTAAACTCACAAATGTCAAACGCCCCGCGGGCAATTACAGTTTTTGGTGTTAGGGGTATGTAGTAGAGTAAGGGTTAACGAGAGGCCATAATTATGGCTGCTCAACATTTGGTTATGGCATTAGCCATAACAACAACTTCAGCAAATGAAATGGAGAATTGCAAGTGGAACTCTGAATACACTAGAGAGCTTAAAGTAAGTAAATAAAGTTGTTTATGTTTTGCTGATTAAAAAAATATAATGGTAAAGTTTGTAACAAAAAAAAAACACAAGCAGAAATCTATGTGACACACATATTTCATTAGGTTTTCTGCCAACTGTACTTTTAATGTTTAAGCTCAATGACTCAGTCATAATGCCCGATACAAGAGGCGTTAACAACTACAACAACGACGTCAACAACTGTGAGTGCCAATGGCATAAGCCATGCAAAAGCTAAAGACATGGTAATTAGTGAGACATACACACACACACACACACACGCACATACTCAACGCTTATACAATTTATGCATTTGCTGAGGCTGCAGTGGCCGCAGAACGCATGTGGCTGGCAGGCTGGCACTCACTGACTGCGCCTATTGCCAGGCAATGCTTTATTTTAAATGCTTTTAATTGTTCTGTCAACACACAGACACATACAGACACACACAAACACACATGAGGTGGAGGCTGCAGGCAAAGTGTAGCTCTTCTCATGTGGCTGTCAAACCGCAGCGCGCCTAAATGCATGCTTTAAAACTTGTTTGCGTGCAAAGCTAATGAGCTTTGCCATTACACAACAAGCCACCCCCAACCACCCCCCGATCACTATGTCTCCATATGCTTGCTGTATGTTTGTGTGCACTTTGTTTGCGGTTGTGTCATTAACAGCAGGCGCCACACACACACACACACACACACACACACACAGCTCTCGGCTTGCAAAAGTTATTAGCAACAACTAAACATAAGTAAGTGATATTTGCCCGAGGCATACAACTTGGTTAAGTTGCGGCGAGATGGGGGGTGGGGCGAGGCATCAACTTACATGCTAGTCCAAATATTAACTCATTTCGGTTTAAGAGCGTGCTGTGGCACAAATTACTGGAAAAACTTTCGACGCTTAAGCATTTGATTATATAGGTGTGTGGTTGTTTATTTGTGTGTGTGTGTTTGTTTGTTTGTTTGTTTCCATAGAGGGTTGCTTGAACAAAATTAATTAAATTAAAATTGATTGAAGCTCATTTGGTACAGACAAGTTTTGGGCCATATTGATAGACATACAATGGAGATAATTTCGGAATACTTTGTTGCAAAGAAGTTTGAAAAAAAGCTTTAGTCATAGTAGTAGATGATAAAAATATCAAGATTTATAATTTAATATAATAAAAGTAAACAAGTTAATTGCCAAAACTTATTATTTATAAATATTTGTATGTGAGAATGAACAATTTTGTTGCTTTCAATAGAATTATAACTATGAAATCAGTCCGAACCGAACGAAAATTTGAAAATCCAATCTATTTGTCTTTAATATCTTACCGCTTTTGCAGCAGATTACATTTTATAAAAATTGCTTATTTTCATGTACAGTTATTTTCTGTTTGCTTTACTTATATTTCATGTTAATTAATTTTGTAATTAAATATGCATTTATGGGCTGCCGCGAATGATTATATGTATGTATCTATTGGATACACTAGCATTTATGTCATTTTATGGAAGCTCTTTCTCATTTATGTTTGCAAGTATATTTGCATTCATTTTGGCCACTGGGCATGTTGACACATGTTTGAAATGTAAATAAATAATTCAAATCCACTGTTAAAGGGTAGAAACTGTGAGAGAGATAAAAGTGAAATAAATATTAATATGACGCAAATGATTTTCATGTAATTAAACAAATAGCTAATTATTTTTGATTTTTAATTAAAATGCAATGGCCGCTAGCAAATCGAGATCCATTTAAGTAGCACCAAAAACTAAATTTAAAGCAGTCGCCAATGTAGATTATAAAATTATTTCGAGTCCGAAAATGACTTCCGTTCTCTTCCTCTCTTGACTGAACAGCTACGCAATTATATAATGCAAAATAGCAGTCAATTCAAATTGAGAAAAACAACAACTGAAATAAAACACATTTGAGTATGATTAAATGAGCGGCTCATCAATTTTGTAGTGTGTGGCAGAAAATTTGCATTTGACTGTTGTTGAAAATCATTTCGTTGTCATTTCCATTTTATTATTATAATTTCGTGTTTATTTGTTTTGATGAAAATGCATAAATAAATGCCACATTACGTTAAATGTATTTGTTGCATTTACTTGCTAATGCATAACTATAATTATCGATTGTGTGAGTGTTTTCTATATATATAAACATATATAGTACTTATTGGCATTTTCAGTGTTCAATGAGCTGGCAAACAATAGAGGAATATGCCTCCCTATAAGTTAATTAACAAAAATTTTAACGCTTTGCAAACAAATTAAATAAGAATTAAAATTGGGGCTTTAGTATTTTAAATGAATTTTTCAAAGTTTTAAAAATAATAAACCATTGACTACGAAAAAAAGTTGCACCTAAAGCTTAACTGAATATTATTTGCAAGATTGATAGATGTAGTAAAACAATGATCTAAGCAAAGCTTCTATTTTTTACGCTTACTTAAGCATGTTGTGCAATAATTTTTAGTATTGAGCTTGAGTGCACAACTTGAGACCACTTTGAATACATTAATCAAATGGCACCCTGCACAAAAAGAAAGGGGACGCACCTAGCAAATATTTAATCTAGCCGAAAACACAGCCTTCTGCAACTCCAACTCCCTTTTTGGGCTGTTGATTTGGCCACTTTGCGAAGAATATGAAATTTGAGTAATTGTTTGGGGTTATATTGTGGCACATCATAAATCATGCTGCATAGTTTTAGGCGCGCTCATAAAACCCTATTAAAATGTAAAATTAAACCAGTAACGCAACTACACCAAATTCTCGCCATATATATTAAATGTGTCTCCTTTGTGTTCTCAGGTGCTGCATTAACTGACTTAGAGTGTGTGTGTTTGTATGTGATAAAATAGCAACAATCACCATTAGTGTCACATGCCATCATCAATCATCGATGCGAACGGAGAAGGACAGTAACAGCGTCCTAGTAATATGGCTCGGACAGGCACCTTTTGTTTGGCCAAGACGCTCGTTGAGCCTGTTACCAGTTTAAAGCGCTTTTAAGTAAAGTTGGGGAGAGAGCGGGGCAGTGTCTTAAAACTTGGGCTATTGTTTTCCGTCCCGGCTGCTGGTTGGCTTGTCATTGTCAGCTGTTGTTTGCTGGCGACATGTACTAATATTTTCATGTTCGGCCTGTCAAGCTTAAGAACGCTTCAGGGTAGGGGGGAAGGATGCTCTGTGGCAGAGGCTCACTGTGCAGCAAGCAGCTCAAGTTGTAAGCCGCACTCCCACAGCCAGGTGCTAATGAAGTGTATGCTGCAGACAATGTCTAGCAATCCCCTAGAAATCCCCTAAATGCTCTCTTTTTTCTTTGCACACTCAAATGTCATCATTTATCACAAAATAATTAAAGAGGTTGCAAACAAAAAAGAAGAGGTTGGCAGGCAGCGGAGTACATTGGAAAAGCGCAGCTAAAAGTTTAAGAACTTTCGTTTCAGGTGCGCTTCAAAGTCGTTGTAAAGTCGCAAAAATGTTTACTGATATGTTTTGCAGTGCAACAGAACAAGAGAGAAGATACTCTGGAGATTTCAGTAGACTGCGACGACAAAACACTTGGTAATAACTGCCAAAAAGTTTACTTTTTTGTTTTTGGCTCACTTTGAGACTTTTCGTGAGTGTTCTCAAAAAACATAATTTATGGCCCTTCCATATATATAGCCGCGGGTTCAAACCGCGCCCCGCGTCGATAAGGTAAAAGATACGCTTTTTTTAAGGGCTCACATTCGAAAGATACTTTTTTAAGGTGAGTGTGTGTGTGTGTGTGTGTGTGTGAGCGCAAAACATTGTTGCATAGTTTTTGAAGGCCAAGCATTGCACATTGTTGCAGGGCGAAGAGAATTTTTAGTACGCCCTGGCGCTAATAGAAATAGGAAATGTTTACAAAGTATTTTCATAACTTCCGCCACCTGACACCTGACACACCAACACACACACATATTGTAGTGTGTGCGTGCCATAAATAAGGAAGCACAAATATTTCAAGACACGACTGTTGCCTGGCAACTGGCATTCTGACATTCTCTGGCCTCTAAATAATTTGCACACACACACACACACCTTTAACCCTTTTGGACGCACAGTAGAGGACATGGTATGGTATTTTGGTATACGTTACGGATTGCATCGCTGTCGCTGCTGTTTATGTCAGGAATGCGCTGACTCTTCTGCCAGGATAAATATGAAAAACATGCAAAGTTTTCCACCGTCTGCTGACTGCTGTCTCAGCAGCATTTCTTATGCCTCCCTGCCTCTTTATTTTTCTTTCTTTCTTTCCTGCCAGACATTCCTTAAGGTGCAACATTACAGGTGCACGCCGCACCTCTCTTCTCGCGCGCATCTCGCTTCTGGCGCTGCGTTTTTTGCATAACAAAGTGCAAACTCATTTTGCTTGGTGCAAGCGCGTGGGCGTGGCAGATATGTTGCCTTATTTTCCGTTCCTTTTTTTTCGTTTTCGTTTTTGTTACTAGTTGCATGAAATTTAATGGCTTCCACTTTGTTGTCGTCTGCCATGCTGCCATGCCACGCCCACTACACGCAGCTAGGGCGGGCGACAGCGTCGGCTATGCAAAGCATTTCATGCTGTTTTGCCATGTGAATTATGTATCAGCAGTTTTTTTTTACGAACATTTTTTTGTTGTGCTTAATTTAACGCAAGCATGAGAAATGGTTGTGCCTGTGAAGGAAATGCTTGCAGCCCAATCCAGACAATGCTGCAAACATTCGTTGCATGACTACTTAGTAGATAACGCGTAGATAAACAACACCAAACATGAACTGTGCAACTTGGCAACATGTTGCAAGCAGAGTGCACTCAATGAAATGCATTCAGTGACCTGAGAAATGAAGTGCAAGCAAGCAAAACTGAAGGGTAACCTGTTTCTGTTTCTGTGCATGATTTATGTTTGCAATTTTGATACGATTGCACAAACAACAAATCCGGAAATATGAATTATCAGAATATTTTAGTGTTGTTAGAGAAGTCAGCAACGGATTTATAGTGCTATATAATCCGATAAGGTATTAAGTTATGGAAACCTTATGGCAATAAGGAAATATAGCTCACGGTTTATAATTTATCGCACAGTTTAAATTTATTAACTTAATAAATAACTATGATGAAATCAACATATAAATCTATCAGTTCGAAAAACACTTTCACTTAAAAACAACACTACAAGCAAATGCTCCATGTAGATTAAATCTTAAAAAATTGATGAGCAGCGTTCAGGTAAAACGTATGGAACCAACAAAAATTTAACGCCTTTTCCCAAAATGATTTATGACCATGCCGCAGAGTTGGAGACTTTTTTTTCTGTGCTGTTGTTGTTGGTAAACTTTGTGAGTTAAGGTGGAAATTGTATGTGGAAAGCGTTGAATTCCAATTGCCAGCTCAAATTTTTTGAAAGGCGGCGACATTTTTGGCAAATTTATGTATTTGTCAGGGTTGTGGGGAGCAAAAAAAAGAAAACCAGACAAGGAAAATGGCAAGCAAAACAACAGCAAAGTTTTATTTTTCGCCGCAACATTGTGTTTTTTTCCGTGTGTGTGTGTGTTCTCGCTATTTGCTGTTATTATTGTTGCTCTGTCTCTCTCTGCATATGATTTATTGCATGAAAATGCATGTGCCGTTTGCCAGGACATGGACCCTAGGTCCTGTCGTGGCATTTTGTTGCAGCAAAACGCAAATTTGTCTATTTCGTCAAAAGTGCGACAGGCGTTTTTCGAGAGCCTGGGCCTCTGAGCCTGGGACGTCGTCTGCTGTTGTTGACATTTGCCAGCCAAAAACTACCGCAGGCATTGCCAGCTCCCCCTCCTTACACCCTCCTGCAAGCTACGTTTTTATGCGCTTGGCAAAGTTGCAGGCAAAGACAAATCACACGCTTTTACAACCGGCCAAATTGTCAGGGCTGACAAAAAACTATGCAAAAGCGCTATAAATTATGCTGTGGACGGGGCTTTTTTCTCTTGTTGTTGTTGCTTGTGTGTGGCTTGCAACATTTGCATACTTGGCTGTCGCATAGTGTACAGGGGGCAATAACATAGCGCATGGACCACGCCCACAAGGTCATGGCTCAAGGGCAGCTCAGCGGCAACAACTAAATACTGCATTATTTCCAGTGCCAAGCAAATTCGGTTATTTTGTTGTTTTTTGGTAATTTTTAGCTGCGCCTAACAGCAAAGCAAAAGCAAAGAAAAACTGTAGAGCGTTAAGTTGCCTCAGGGGCAACAGGCCCAAAAATTCAACTTTGAAACCCTTCTTAAAATAATGGGGAAGGGGGTTGAGGGCAGTTGCCCCAAAAAGGGTTCATGTGAAAAGTTTGGTTTGGCGCAAAATCAACAAACAAAACACAACATGGAAAAAATTCTTATTTGTTGTTGCTGTTGCTTGTTGTTTCCCTTGCCTTCGTTTGCTATACATTAAAAACAAACATATACAAGACTATATATACATATATATATATATATATATATGTATGTACAGTTATGCATATATATACTTATAAATATTTGCTATCCTGTTGTATGAGATATGCCGCTCCTCTCTCAACTCGCACACACAGCCTTGTTTGTCTGTGCCTTAGTGCGCAAAAAGTAAATTATTTATCTACAAGTATGTATAAAAGCGTAGAGGAAATTGGAAGTGCACAAGGCATGTTGGTAGTATAGGGAGTATAAATGTTAAGACAAACACAAGACAGACAAAAACACACACACACACACACAAAGTACACACAACGCGGCTTTCAATTAGAACAAGCGAAACGCGCAAAATTAAAAACACGCAGCAGTGCTAGGCAAACAAAAATTCTCAACCCACTCCATCTAGAAGGAGTTGTGGGTGGATATTCAACTATGGCTAGAGCTTGAGCTATAGTCGTAGCATAAGCTTTGAGTTGTTATACGTATTATTTTTTTTTGACTCAGCCTATTAATGAGAAACTCAAATAGCAAACTTGCAGTGAGTCTTCTGGCTGGGGCAACGGGTCGTATGATTTTATTAAATTATTTTCTTTTTAATATTCTGAAAAAATGTAAGAGAGATATTAAAGCTAAACTTTTTTATACAGCTGCACGCTTTAATTTCTAATACTCAATTATTCTAGGCACACATTTTTTTGCAGCTTTCTAGCAACTTAAAAGACGAAGAAGAAGCTAGCTAATTGTCTAACAATTGCTTGGCCTGGCCATCAAACGACTAGCGAAGCGGTTTAAGTGTGTGCAATTACTACGTAGATGCAGATAGAGAAAGATGCTGCAAGAAAGAGAGAGAGAGAGAGAGAGAAAGCGGGAGAGAGAGCTCAACATTCAATGGTGACTTGCGTTAACAAGCTGCATGGCTCGATTGCAGCTGCAACAAGACAGGACGACCAAGGCCAAGACAATGAACGAGCCGAGTAAGCTCGGAAAAACCGCTGGGCCACTTCAAGTAGGAGATAGAGAAAGGCAGCAGTAGGAGGAGGAAGGGGGTGTTCGGTGCCGTGATATGGCCAAGTTTCCGGTGCTGTGCACTGTGCAGTTACAATTACAGCTACAAGTTTTGGGGTCTAAGATAAATACACTTGGACTTTGGCTTAAATTGAAGCGGCTAATGAAAAAGAAGCGAAAAAAAAGAACTTCACAAGAATGGGCAAAAAAATATGAAGCTCTGCTTGGCTGGGCCCTTTTTCAATTTTCATTTTCGCAGCTAAACTGTGAAACAATTTTTAATTAACACTTTTAAGTTGGGCGCGCGAGCTCGGCAAGAAACAAAAAATAAGCAAAAGTAAAATAAAATGAAAACAGCACATAGATGCGTTATAAAGAAAAGACAGAACAGCAAAAGATAAGCAAAAAATACAAAAAAGATTGCTCATTGTGTGTGTCTCAAGTTTTTGTTTTCCTTCGCTCCTTTTTCTTTTTTTTTGGTTACTTGAGCTGGCTTTCTTTACTTTCGGTCCCTGCGTTTGCCTCGGCGCTGTATTTTTTAATTAATTTGGCATTTATTGGAAAAAAGGGTTTCACAACTTACACACACTTACATAGTGGATCACACACCCTCGTATATACTATATTTCATTAATTTAATGCACTGGTCACTTGGGATCTAGAGCTGGGCAAGGCAGTCGACTTTTGAGACAAGAATCAGACAGCTGGCCACTTGGCCAAAACAGCAGCAGTAGCGCAGTTGTTGGCCATTTATCTTTTTAGCCACGTCACACGCCAAGCACAATATTCATAAAACGCAATTAGTCAGTGCATACTGAGAAAGGGTAAAGGGAGAAGAGGGCCAATAGCTCATGAACTAGCTGCATTTATTTACTCTTTGCTGTTGCAACAGCAAGTTGACTTTAATTACCCAGCGGTGTGTCTACACGAGAGGGAAGAGACTGAGAGAGAGAGAGAGAGAGAGAGCGACAACAACAGCGAAAAACATTTACAATTCTTTTAATTAAATTCCGCGAGCGCACAAAAGTAGACTACGGTTTTTGTGTGTCTCATTTGTGAGCTTATATATGTGTATGTTTGAGTGTGGGTAATTTGAAATTCCAACTTAATTTCAAGGTGTAGAACGAAAGCAAGCGGGCGGGCGTGAGTGTGTGTCTGAAGAGCAGTTTTTGACTAGTCTGCGTACACCCAACACGTTTCAGCTTTTAACCGCGCTAAATGCCGTGCAATAGTTTTGTGGGAAAGGGGCAGAGAGCGGGTAGTTGAAGGGCATGGCAACTTTGTCTTACACTTAACAGCGAAAGTGCATTTGGCCTGATGCTTTCAGCTCTCCTCTGTTTGCTGCATTTGGCTTAGCTTTCAAATGAAACACAAACATTTATTAATTGCTATTTGTTTTGACTCTGTTTGTGGTTTAAGCTGCTGGCGAATCTTAGTGGCTTAAAGCAAACATAGTTTGTAGACTGGCAATTGATTGTGTTGCTTTGATTTTAATAGAGGTATCGATTATGAGTAGATGTTTATTTGGGAAGAATATTATCTAAGTTAACATCAGTTTTAACCCAAAAGAACAGTTCTTCAGTTCCTACATAGTTTCGCTGTTGGTGAGTCGCTGGTCGATTGCTTTGTTGTGACTGCCACTTAAGTTGCATTTGTAATTTCACTTTACTTTACTTCACTTCACGAGACTACACTTCAGTTCGACTACGTCTGGTTTGTCTGTCTCGCAAAACAATTGCTGGTGCACCTAAAAGTAAGCAACACAACACAGTAAGAGATAAATTGATGGCATGCCTCATTGCTCAGCAGAAGGCAGCCTGAAGGCAGCCCACTCTCCGCTGCTGCTGCTGCTGCAACTGATGCCTGCAATTAATTATCGAAAGTGGGCGCGGTCGTCAAGTGGGCGAAAGTAAGTGACTGGCTCTCTCTCTCTCCCGAGGGACCAAGAGCTAGGGCCCAAGCCAGCTATCTGTTACGTGGGCGCGAATTTCGGGGGCAATCAATGTAAAGAGCGGATATATATTTTGTTTTGGCTGGGCAAGAAGTGCAGCTCGCGCAGATCCGAGACAGAGTCGCAGCTGGCGCACGTGTCTGGTTTTTGTTGTTGCAGCAGGTGTAAATGATTGAAAGATAGTTGCTTTGTAATTAAATACACAAACACACACACATACGCAAGACGGTCTAGAACAGAACCGTAACTGTGGCTAAGCTTGAAGTAGATTTGTTCATTAGGCAAAAGGACTTACGGTTTACTGTTTATTATTGCACAAGCGACGTTCACTTACCTAGAAATAGAAGAAAGAAAGAAGAGGTTAAGTGTGAGAAATTGTGGTTGGGTAAAATGTTTTAATTAAATGGCTTCTAGTGTGAGAAAGAGAGAAGAGCCTGAAATGGGTATTTGTCGGAAAGCAATGAAAATTCTTACAATATTATGACACTTCAATTAATCATCATAGCAAACAAACAATAATAAAAATGTGTGAATGTGTGTGTTTTTGCTCATATTTTATGTCAGCCAAGCGACAAATATCAAATGGCAAGCGGAAACCATAGCATACTTGAGGGCGTGTGTCGTGTCATGAATGCAAAAACAAAACAACAACAACAACGACAAAGAAGAAGTAAGCCAAGTGGCAGGCAACCAAACAATCGAAACGAAGCCTGTGGCAAAGCAATAAAAAAGAAGCGAGCGAAGCGGATAGGAAAACAAATTAAAACATTCCTACGCCGAGCACAGCAACAACAACAACAACAACAACTGCAAGACGAATACACACATTCGCTTCAGGAAATACATATTGCATATGTACACACAAAAGGCGCCACGACGTTGCAGAAGAAGCAGAAGATGTCCCTTTATGTGGTATCAAAAAGAATGCATGGCCATGGCCAAAACAAAAGGCACACCGGCAGCCGGAACTGCGCCGCTGAATTGAGTCACTCGCTAGGCTCGTTGAACAAAATCAAAAGGACATTCATTTATAGAGTTGCCACCGCCGCTGCCGCCGCCAGCCACCAACTCAGCCCTTTCCGCAAACAGCTCAACTTCAGCTTCAGCTCTACGGTAACAGTTGCAAATACATTTTTGTGCCATTTGTTTGCCCTGCTGCTGCTGCTGCTACTGCTGCTTCTGCTTCTGGGCGTAAATTTGAAAGGCACAGAAAACAGACACAGGCAACAGCAGTAAAAGAAGTTTAAAAAAACCATTGCATACCGCACGGCGCACCGTTGCTCATTTTATGGCTGGGCTACCGGAGGCTCCTCCTGGACCTGGAGCCTTTTGCACAGTTCGCCTCGCTGCGCATTGTTTGAATGCCGGTGCACAGTACAGTATATACACTGTACAGTGCCACCTCCACCACCTACCCCGTGTACTCCATGCCAGCAAGTTGCGCAAATATTTGTTTAAAAACTTTACGTTCAAATGCATTTGTGGTTGAGTGCCAAGCGTTTCTGATGCTGCCTGAGTGCCAAAAATAAAAAAAGAGAATATTTGGAAAAATTGTAAAAAATGAGGAAAACTGAAGTCGTGGTACAAGCCAACAACAACAACAACCACTGCTTTTGAGTGCCTGCCTGTAGACGAGCTAAATGTGTAAGCAAACAGTCGAAAATGTCTAAAACTTTTGCCTACTAACACTTTTCGGGTGCAAATCTTGAGGCTCAAAGGAAGACAGAAGGATGCATTTCATGGGTGTGTACGAATAACATTTAATTCGATCTGATAGATTGTTAAAGCTGCTGAAATTTTGAGGTTTTTCTCATCACACTTAAGTATAAAAGAAGCAATCAAAATCCGCACATTAATAGCCCCACTTTATGCTCTATTTCAAGCCTACACAAACATTGTTAGCTTAGACTAAATAAACTGGGCAAAAGTTTCCACGCGAAAACTTCGCCCAAAATATGACAGCAGATCAAACAGAAACGTTGCTAGCTTTTAAGTGTTGCTCGAAAAAAAAAGCTTACGCAGAGGCCTGTGTTGATAATCCCGCAAGGCGACACGACACCAAAGCCAAAGCGACCTGCTATGCATAATAAACTGAGCTTTACAACGTTAAGCTGTCACTCAAGATGCCACCCCGCCCCCCTTACCGACTCTTTAGCCAACTTTCTTTGGGTATGCAACTTGGGCAACTCTGCTAATATTTGTACGGAATTTAATGTATCAATTAAAAATTATGAAGTTTACTAATTTGTAAGAGCACGTTCCAGTTCAAGCAGATGGAGCAAAACAGGAATAGGGAGAGAGAGAGAGATAGAGAGAGAGAGACAGAGACGGAGTGAGAACTTGCCTGGTATTAGCACCCCACTTGGTATGCTATGGTTTTTACTTCTTTTTTTTGTTATTGTATAATATAATGGCTGTGGCCCAGGCACACTAGCCCAGTTGCTCTCGGAGTCTTGGGTCGCTACAGGACTTTATGAGTGTGTGTGTGTGTGTGTGTTTACCAAAGGATATTGCTGTGCATATTGAAAAGCAACAGCGGGAACGAAGGACGTTCATTGGACGTTGGCGTGGTCAAGGCATACTTTCCAAAAAGGGGGCAGGTTTGCCTGCGTTCCTGCCTGGCAATTATGCTGCTGCTGCTGCTTCAGCTCCTGCTGCCGTGCTGAGTGGGTGTGGAATTATCGTCAGTGGCAGGACTTGCATCTTAATGGAAATGGATTCAACGGCAATTAACATAAGCAAATATATACAACGGGTTCGCCTCGCCTCACAGAGTGGCTTGTAAGTGTGTGTGTGTGTGTGTTTGTGTTTCTACGTGCTAGGCGTTTGCGGTTCAAGGCAGATAACTGCCACAGCCACATGAGAGAAGCATACGTGTTCTTGCTGCTGTAATGGCGTTATCATAAGGTGGGCGGGTTCTTTGTGGTTACATGCACACACCCAACCCACACCCACTTACACACACATACACACACACTCGGCTGTGCCGTGTCGAAGAAAAATGGCTCTTTTAATTTAAATGCAAACACGTTTGGCTTGGCCTCTGGATTTATGTGATAATCGTTTAAGTGAAAATTTAATTGCATACTTTATGTATGGGGTTTTGTTGCCAAAGATCTGATCTGAGGCTTAGGCTTTGGCTTTGGCTTTGGTCTTGTGCTTACAATAAAGCACAATTTATGTAATTTTTAAGTAAGCCTACGCAATGGACCACCCACACACTCTTTGGCTTAATTGTAATGACAGCGCGCGCCCTGAAAGTATGCAATAAATTAATGCAAAAGTCATTTAAAGGTGTGGCTGCCTCTCTGGGCACTTAAATAATGGCCACATGAGATATATGTGTGTATGTTGGCTTCCCTCTAGCTTAAGTCGCATTTAAAGGTATGCAAATATATTTCAAATTGTCTTAAGCTCGCATACTTTATTGATGGCAGGGACCAAGTTTTCTTGCTTGCTCGAAAGTCTGCAAAAGGTATGCATATATATATATTTTATGTGCATTACAGGGATTACATGTAAATAGCCGTTGGGTACGGCGTCCCAGTTTCCGTTTTATTAATATGTTTTATTAATATTTACTTAGGTCAGAGCCGCACCGAGATGAAAGCATTCTCCCTCTCACCCGCTGTGCTTGTAATATAATAATAAAAAGACTCGTTCATACATATTGCTGTGTGTTAATAATGTTGACTCCCTGCCGTTTTTAGTTTCGGGTATGTGGCTCGTAATTGCTTGACCAAAGGATTTTTTAATTAAAAACATTGTAAGTCTCCCTCACCAGCTTTCGCGTGTGCTTATGATTTTTGCGCGCTCTGTTTGTTAAAATAATGAAATTTTTTTTATTATTAAAAAAAAGTGGGCAACGTTGCAGCTCGCTGCTAATATTTGCTTAGCCGAAAAGGGGAAAATGCTCAACATTATTTTGTAATGTTATCCATAGGTCAAACAGTCTAATGCGTTATTAAGTGCTATACGAAAATTAGCAACTTAATTAGCACTTCGTGCTCTGGGCTGTAAGCTGAGTGTACAGTAAAACGTTTCATAATAATTAATTAACAAAAGCTACAAATTTTTGGAGGGTTTGACAACCGTTAAGGTCTCCTTTAGAGTAAAAATGTATCACTCGACTTTTTATACCCTGAACCCATAAAACAGGTAAAAAGAGTATAATGGTTTTGTGCAAAAGTATGTAACAGGCAGAAGGAAGCATCTCCGACCCTATAAAGTATAAAAATAAAAATGTATGAAAATTTCATCGAAATAGGTTGAGAAACGCCAGAGATATCGAAGATTGAAGCTTAGTCACAAATGCATACATACAATTATTGTAAGCGTTATATACAGGGTTCGGGGTATATTCTAGTCGGGAAATCTCGACTAAAGCCTTCTTACTTGTTTATCTTTAAAAAACACATTATATGATTTATTTAATTGTATCCTTCTGCTGACTAGTTAAAGCTAAAAAATATAATTTTTTTTGTTGGTTTTGTACTCGATTAGTTTCTGTCGTCGCTTCAAATTAATTTTCATGCTATTCACTCACTCCCTACTCTATCTCCGCCCCTCTTACTGCCGGCGAATCAGTATGTTAAGCCCAATAATGCCTGGAACATAAACACAGCTGCGCAATTGTGCCCCAAATGGTCGTGGCAATAAATAATGTGGCAACGTCTGCGCCTAGGCTTTAAATAGACAACGGGGAAAAAAAATAAAAAAAATTGAGAACTTAACATAATTTTTGCAACTAATCCTGCGTCCAGTTCGCCGCATTAATATTTATATAAACAAATTTAATGGCAATATAATGGCCACGTGTGTGTGTGGGTTGCAACTGGGCGTGGCACAGCCCGTTGTTGTGACAGTGCTTGCAAACGCAGACAAATGTCGCACAAATTAAAATCAAACGCTAATCCCGGGCTTAATTTAATTATACAAAAATAAAATGTCAGTTACTCAATTAAATTTTAATACAATGCGCTTTGACCCAAGGGGTGTCTCACCCCACCACACCCCAAACTACCCCATCCCTTAGTCGATTGTCCTGAAGCTGAGCTAAACTAACATTTGTCCCGTTGTTGTTGGTGCTGTATTGCGAGCGGAGAGTACGCAGTAAAAATAAATTTTCATTTGCAATTTCAATCAGCGCTAATCCTTGGCAAGCGCATGCGGCCGCTGGCATCGCATCCATTGCTTCCCTCGTCCTGGCTGGAACGCCTGCTGCGTGATTTTTGTAGAACCCCCTAACTGCAGGCGGGCATTGTAGGAGGCAGGTCAAGCAACGAAGCTGGGCTTAAAAGTGCAAACAAAATTAAGCACGTACGCTGTTGGAAGATCCTGGGCTCCAGCAGACCCCAGATTAAAGCTGTCCAACTGCGTGAGACACAATATATCCTTATCAGTGTGCTGCTCCGAGTGCTTCCTGTGCTCGGGACACCAACAACTGTTGTTTGCGACAATAATTCTCAATTTAAAGCGCCCAGGCACAACAAAGACAAACACAAACACAAACACGAACACAAACACACAAATGAAAACATTACAAACACTTCATTTCTCCTCCCCCTGCAGCTGGTGGTGGCTGGTGCAACCTAATCCCTTGTCGATTAAGTAAATGCCTGCGACGTTTGTTTTGGACACGAGTCGAGTCGACTTGAAGGCACTCCAATGGACGGTCACACAGTTCATTGGGATTAAAAGATTTGGTGTTAAAAATTGTTGTTATTTGTTGCATACTCTGCGGCGGCCGCCTCTAATCGCCTGGGACACAGTCAGTCACAGTTACAGACACAGCAAGCCCAAGACAACAAAACAACAACAGCAAAAACAACAACTTTTGACAGTTACCAAGTTTTTTGTAGTTTGCAAATGAAAATTGAAAGCTCGGCTAAATTGAAAGCAAATTTATATTAGCTGTTATACTCATTTTGGTGATGTTAAATGTAATACACACACCAACACACACACCCACACCCACACACACTTGCATTTTACATTTTGGAAAACAGTCGCGTTTTGACAGCTGTCAGTTTTTGTGGCTGCCGCGCCTCATGAAATATTTATGGCATGCAAAAATGAGTAAAACGGCAAAATTATTTTAATTTTCTATTCGAAAGCTGTTCCCACGAATAATATCGCTAGTGTTTCGCTTCGGGTTGCTTTTCAAATTGAGAGATTTTATGTAGGAAAATTCCATTTAATTTCCCAAACTTTACAGTTTTTAGGCAACAACTAAATAAATTTAGCTGGCACTTGAACTCAACCCTTTTGGTAATTTATACTTTCAAATTACTACATACTTTTTTTTTTTTTTTTGGTAATTTCCTTAATGTCCTCTTTGGTATCTATTGCGTCGCACTGGCATAACAAGGAAGTGAGCCAAGCTGAAATAACAAGCTGAGCCCCAGGCGCTGATAGTTGCTTACATGGGACGCTCTCTTTTTATATCCCTCCCCCCTAGCTCGGCTTGTTGTTCCACTTGTTCTTGTTGTTCTTCCAGTGGATGTTGCTGTTGCTGTAACCCTAAAAGTATGCTGTGCCTGGTTTGGCATGGCGTATGTTTGATAAAAGTTCAAACCCTGAACTTTGCGCATGTTTAAACAACGCAAACGCAAAAATGCTGGTGGCTATTTTAGTTGCAGTCTCCTAAGCCGCCCTCCACCCTTCCACCCTCGCCATCGCCCTCGCCCTCCATCACCCCTGTCAGCCATTGTTGTTTGGCAAAAGTTTGCAAGCGGCTCATGTGTGTGTATGTGCTAACGGTAAATGTTGCTGTTGTAGTAGTTTTTGGGGACGCAGACACTGGGAGCACTCCCCTCTGAAAATTTAATCTCTTAAAAAGTGTCTAGGCTATGCCCAGCGCATCCTTTTGCTATTGTTGTTTTTGTTGCCATTGCCATTGTTGTTGTTGTTGTTGTTGATACGGAAATATTGTTTGTGACGCACTTTTGGCACTAATGTCTGCCGACTTCCGTCTATAGTTTTTTAGTATTGTTGTTTGCGTTGTTGTTGTTGCCAGCAGCAGCAGCAGCAGCAGCAGCGCCTTAATGCTTTTTAGCAGCTTTTGCTTTTAGTGTGCCGAAGCTTTAGGCTACGCAACTTGATTACAGTTGATAGTTTTTGGACTTGCTTGCTAGCTAGCTGTTGTTTTTTGTTTCTATTTAAAGTTTTTTTGTTTTGGGCAAGTTGAAAGTCAAAAATGGCTTTGAAAACTTTTCTACTGAGATAGTGGCATAGACTTTAATTGCATCTGAGAGTGGCAAATTGAGGCTGTGGTTTCAAACACTCTCTTCTGCACTTGGCACTCTTTAAATGCACTTTGTGCTTAGAATTGTTCAATTTGTTGCAGATTGTTTGGCACTTGAGTAAAAGATTCATCTTCGAGTTGAGTTTAGTTGTAGAAACTTAAGGGGGAAAAAAGTTAAGCTTTGTGCTTAGCAAATTCAATGAGCTTCTGTGATTGAGCACATTAATGCTTAAACTTTTAACACTTTAAAACAGTTGTCATGATTTGTTGCTTCATTTTAACATTTTTTTCTAGTTGTCGACATTACTCATACGAAGGGTTGGCGCTGTCTTGCTTTGTCTTGGTGCTCAGTGAGCGCAAAACACACACTTTTAATTTATATTGCACTTAGAACTTTGCACATAAATTTCACAGCTATTTTGCATAGTTGCTCGCTGGCGCCCAATAAATTCGCTCGATGTGTTTCTCCTCTATTAATAATATCATTGCGGGACAAATTTCTAGTTGTCTATGTGTGGGGGAGGAGAGCCAATGCTAATGACATGACCAAACGTTTCCGTAAGTCGTTATCACAATGGCAAAGTCATTATTATAATGCCAAATATCCCCTGAGAGAGGGAGAGAGAGAGAGAGAGAGAGAGAGAGAAAGAGAAGACACACTAAGCACATCATCTATTTAAAAAGTTGACATAAATACAATTATAGATTTGAAAGCGGGTGGTGCCGAAAATGAAGATGAAAATAATAAAATTGAACCAAAATTGATGTCAACTTTCGTTGAGGGAGAGAGTAGAAAAATCAACCAAAAATTGAAGACGGCGTCAATGTTGGCGACGACTTCGATGCGGAAATGCCGCTATTAGAGAGAAAGAAAACTGCTGCGCCATTGAGAATTGAACTGCGGGCTTTCAACTCGGCCCCACAGGGGAGGCGACAATTGCTGGGGGAGGGGTGGTGGCTGGGCGTAAATGACAAACAAACAAGCAACGTCCGCGTCTTCGTTTGTTGTCCTTGTCGTCCTTGTCGTCGTCGTCGTCCTGGCGCAGATAAAAAGAATTGTCAAAGCGCCTTAAAAGTATGCAATGCCAGCAAAGTAAGCTGCAAAATCGACAAGTACAATGCTGACAGGCAATTGCTACAGTTGCTGCTGTTGTTGTTATTATTTTAATAATAATATCGATTCGGCATTCTAACTGAAGGTATAAAAATTCGTAGAAAAAGCACAGAAAAAAAGAGAAGTCGAATGCTGACTTGTCATCGCCGCCGACCGTCGCCCGGAATTCGTTAATAAAATTTTATTGAAATTGTAGACAAGCGGCGAAAAACCGACGAAAACGATGACGACGACGTGCAAAACAAAAAATTGCACACAGCAAACGAAAGAACGAAAGAAACGGGCCAAAGGCAAAGGCAAAAGCCCAAGTCGAAATCGAAGCCGAGCGCGGCCAGAAAGAAAACCAATTGTCATCATTGGCACGTAAATGTGGCAAGCAGAGGCGGGGGCAAGGCAAGCAGAGTAAAAATACAAACAAGAGGAAAGGCAGGCGGAAGACCGGAAAAAGGCTGGCCCTTTAAGTTGAAGTGTTTTGCTGTGCGATAAAAATCTAAAGCAGCTTTCAAACCGAACCAAAAAAAATAGAAAACAGAAAACAGAAAAAAGGGTTTGGGTTTGTGCATAGTTGGCAGCAGCTTTAAAAGCCATGTGAAATACCTGCGGGAGTGGTTGCTGCCACAAAATATGCAGCACTATTAACTTAAAAGCAATGCCACAAAAGCCAGGCACAGCTGACAGCGCCACAGCGCCTCAAGGTATGCAACAGCAGCCGAGGAACAAACAACTCAACAAACTTGACAAGTAAGCGAGCAGAGAGACAACGCCGCAAAACTTTTGTCACAAAATAGTCGCAAAAAATAACAAAAACAGGGGACAACATTTGTGTTGTTGTTGTTGGCTTGACAAAGTAAAGTTAAATCAGGACAAAAAGCAGACAATATCAACTATAAATAAAATGTTTATACTTAGACCGGAAATGATATCGAAAGGAGTTCGTGTTCTCTTACTTGAAACAGTGTTTATTTTTATTTTTTTGGTTTTTCTAGATTAAAAGCTACAAATTCGTTTTGTCTTATAAAGCAAAAGCTAAGCTAAGAATTTAAACTATTTAGAGCATTTCCGATCGATCGAACCCTTCAAGGATATTACCTTAATCCTTTTTTCTTTCCGACAGCCACAAAAGTTGTTTGGCAGAAGGTTGTCAGCAGCAAAATCACGTCAGCATTCAATTTCTGGCCACTTCGTGTGCCTCATTAAAGTTTATGCTCAAACGTTGTCTGGCATCCGTATCTGAATTGAAGTTTGCTCATCATTTGCTCCTGGCTGCTGCTCCGTTTGCTTCTTTAGCTCGTGCTTCAGCTGCTGCTGTTGTAGTTGCAGTTGCAGTTGCACAGTTTGCTGGAGGCAATGGAACGTGCCCATACATTGATGATGGTGCGGCCGTTGCCGTCGATTCAATAAGGTTTGGGTTTATGCAAACAGACGTGCATTAAATTAAGTAGCCGCCGCATTGGACGCCACTTGCAGTTTTGCAGCGACAAGCACGTAGAGTTGCAACAAGGCCAACAACAGCTTGCAGCAACCAAAACGAAAGTACACAAAAAGTATGCAAAAGACAATGAACGTAAGCAGCAGCAGCTGCTGAAGCAAAAACTCGACAATGTTGTCAAAGACAGCGGAAAAGTTTTCTTAGATTGCCTGTTTGGCCAATGTCTTTTGGCCTTAAGCAAGTCTATTAAAATTGTTTATAACGTGAAATAGTAAAGCGATAATTTGCCGAGTGCAGCTGCAACTAGTTTTTTTTATGTTGCAACTACTTTTTTTTTTGGAGTGTTTGCCATGTCAATTTTAATGATGCACGCAACCTACACAAAAAGCCGGAAGTTTTGCGTTGTTTTAGCTGCCATGCGAATTTTATGAGCCGCGTCCACAGCAAAGCAGCCATTACGACATGCTTTTATGTGCGTAGGAAATGTTAGATTTTTATATTCCCCTTTTATAAAAAGAAAGTCAGTTTTCTTGGTCTTGTGCGACAAGTTTTTAATAAGCAACTTCTTGGCGACTTTGGCTTAAATTTCCGGTGACTAAAACCAGCAAATTTATGGCTTCAGTTTTGAAGAGCTGATGGAAGGCAGAGCCTTAGACTGTAGTGGTTCAGTTTTTGGCTTAAACGAAACGTGATGTCAATAGCAAACAGTTGTTGGTAGCAAGCACACAGGTATTGCCAACAAAAATGTATACTTTGCTTATTTATATACCAATACACACCCACACACACACTCTTACACACAGGAGGTGTGTGTGTGTGCTGGTTTGATTGCGTTTTGCCAGCGTCGTGCCAATTTCACTGTCAAGATATTGAAGCAAGAAAATTAGTTTACCGAAAAAGTGGCTTTAGGCATGCTGATGGAGGTGGCAGGAGGGCAGGGGGGGTCTCCCAGGCGCCTGTCTGCAGGCAATCGCAACAAAATTGTATGTGGCAGGCGGCGCTGTTTGGATTTGCACACCGCTGGAGCAAAATTGAAATTGATGGCAGGCTGAGCGAGAATCTCAACGCTGCCAAATCAATATCGAGAGAGGGAGGGTGGAGGCGCACGCTGATGTAAGGGTGCGTGGCACGAAGTAGATTGGCCCCTGTGCATGTGTCTAATATGCTAAACATCACTGATTTAGTGGTGGTAATGGTGCTTTCGGTGGTTCGCTCCTCACCGCTCCACCAATGTCCCTTTAGGGCGAAATGCCGAAAGATTTATGTACTGTATATCGTGTCAGTGCAGCATATGCCCAGAATCTGTTAAGCAGCCCAAAACAAATGAGTTGTGAAAGTGCTAGTAACGTTAGCCAAACTGTACGATTAATAACATTTAGTGGATCAAAACAATGGGAATTGAAAGGAGCACAGATTAAAGCTCATTGCATTAAATCTATGCATACAAAAATATATAAAAAACCTCAAGACATATGCTTTAACAGCATTTGTCCAAAAATTACTGTTGACACTTCAAAAGTATGCAACGAAAAATGTTGAAGCGCAGAGCGCTCATTATGCTACACAAACACAGATGCAGTACACAAATACAAATACAAATACAAATATTCGTATAACACATGCCGTAAAACGCAAAATAAAATGCTGCTGAACACACACAGAGAGAGCTATCATCAAAGACATTTTCCCAGCTGCCAAAACGCGCATTTAAATTTCAAATTAATTTCCCATCGTCATGTGTAAAATAAGAAAAACGCAAATCTGCCAAGCTGACAACAAACACGGAGAGTACACAGGGGTGTGGGTGGCAAAACGACTGACATTGAGACGGAGGAGACATCGTTTGCAGGGCAATAAAAGAAATGGCATGAGAAGCTGTAGAAAAAGAAGTGAAAAATGCCAATACCAACGCATGGCGCCACGTAAATACGCTATGTGTGTACAGAAATGAGATGCGCGAGATGCCAACCTGTTTTCGCAGTCATTTTTGCCCAGCTGAGCGAAGAAGAATAAGTCTGAAACGAGCAGCGAGGCAGCACCATAAAATATGCAAAAAGAAACAAATTTTTGGTGAGCGCTTCTTTTTCGTTTGGTTTTCTTCATTTTGTAATACCCAGTAATCAAAATTGTGTAAAGGGTGGAGTGTGCTAAGAGAAAAAGATATCTTCATTCCATCTTTTCAAAGTTATTGAGGTAAAATAAAAATACTGGAGGCTTAAAGTTGAAGAAGAGAGTTTTCTACTTTCTCATTCTTCATCATTACGGATCAAAAAGATTCTAGGGTATCTTTCGGTTAACCAATGTTCTTGCCCCATAATTTTTCGTTTTGCGGCTCATGGTTGAATTGGCACAGCATATGGCAGCAAGCGGCGATTGTTGTTGTTGCTGAAGTTGCCAGCGTTGTGCAGCTTTTGTTTTTCCACTCGCATCAATTATGCTTTTATTTATACAACAATTTCGTCTCGCAAAGCGTTCAATTTTCGTCAGGCAGACGCATCGCTTAATGTGACTTGACAAAAATGGCGTCCAATATGGCGCAAGTGGGTGGCTTTACGCTTGAGCGGCTTACACACCCGCACACACACACGTGCACACACACACTTGTACGCTCATCTCCCGGCAAGGAGTCGCACCTTGGCAAGCCAAGATGACGGCCAGCAGGAGCAGACATGGTACGGACTCAGTTTTCTTCTATTTTAATTCACACGCCATTGTTTGGCTGCTGTTGTTGTTGGTTGTTTGTACCTTGTTGTTGTTTGTTGCCTTTGCTCAGCGCCTAAAAGTAGACGAAGTTGAATTTCTAATGTGCAGCAGCTGCGAACAATAGAAAAACAGGAGAAAAACTCGCGTTGCTGTTGCCTGCCAGCCTGATTGTGTTTTCGGCTTCTGTCGCTCTTGTTATCCTTGCTGTTATTGTTGTTGCTAGTTGTGTGAGTCTCATTGAAGCTTTTTAAAGCATACTTATGTTATTTTTAAAACAGTTTAAGGATTGAAGATTTGCTGTAGCAAGTAAACTTACAGAATTTATTATTACTTTAATGTTTCGAGTTGAGTTGATTTCATCTTGTTTGAGTTTAAAAATTCCAGAAAAATATGTACTTTCCAATCTCGTTTTTTCAATAATAGTTTTTTTTAATGTATCAAATAGCTCTTCCCAGTAAATGCTTATGGTTATGTGCGCTGCTTAGTACTTTGTTGACTTGAATAGCATTTACTTTATCTTTACCAGAGTTTCATGTTTCCTGTTGCCTTGTAAATGGATGCCTAATTACGCACTTTACCCCCATTTCTTAGCCTTGAGTCTCGCATATCCAAGCTTATTAATTTGGTATAATCTTGGCAAAAGTTTTGCATTGCTTTTGATGTTCCTTGAAGCGAAGTCGACTCGCATTTCCTCGCACTTTGCTGCTGCTTCTTTCACCTTTGAGTAATTTGAGCGAGCAATGTCAAGTGGGCGGTTTCCGTTCGTTCTCCACATTTTTTTCCCGTTTATTTTTTTTTTGCGAAGCCCGAGCAAACAGTTAGTTTGTTGATTTATAACCAGCTGGCAAATGCAAATTTCGCTAAGCAAAAAGTCAACCCATTTGCAACGCAAACAATTACTGCCCAGCAAAAGATGAAACAAAAATGGGCAGCGGCGAATAAAAATGCTAATTGCCTAATTTATTCGGCGTTTGTCAATGTGCAAGCTTTCGGTTCCTAGTTTCTTGTGTCACTTTGACTCTAATTTAAAGTGTACATACATATTTATTTATGTATTGGCTTGCCAGCCCTCATCAACTACACTTGCTTGGATTGCTTTGCATCTGCTGTTTCTGTTTCTGCTGATGGCCATTTTAGCGTTCGTTTTTTGTTTTGTGCTGAGCGCTTTTGCGCTTCGCCAATCAAAAGCATTTTGAGCAGCAGCTTTAATGCATGCACGCGCTTTCATTAACAAGCACTGCCACGCTTTGCTTTTCTAAGCCGCATTTACACACAGCACACAACAACACCCCGCACACACACACACACACACACACACCTAAGGGGCGAAAAAAATCGCATCAGCGGCTTATGCAAATGTGTGGAAAAAAGTGAATGTTGTGTTGAGTGAATACGAAATTATTGTTTACAACTGTAAACTTTTTAATACCCTACATTGAAACAGGCCATATGCGGCTTTTGGAAGAGCAGACAGTCACTTGTCTCAAGCTTCAACAAAAGAGTGTACAAGTTTCGACCATGCCATGGCTTTGCTTTGTTTTTTGTTAGGATGCTTCTGTTTAGAAAACGCTTGCAAACCGCACTAAAAGCGACTTATAACATGTTGAGTGCCAGAGGATTAACAGCAAAACCGAATGCATGGCAAGGTTGGGTGATGTGGACGCCCAAATAGAAAGTGTCCACACTCAGTCCAGTTTCGCCGAAAAGGAGATTTTGGTCGCAGTAGACGGACTGTAAATTCCTTTTTAATGAGTGCTGGTTTCCCATGTCCGAAAGGGAAGCTGGAAAGAGCGATGGCGAGGGGAGGGCTGGGAGCGTGGTGTCTATAAGCCGCTTAAGGTTTGGCGTAATCAAAAATTTTTTAAAAGCTTTTTGTGGTACATCAACATGAGAAAAGCCAAGCCTGTCTGTCCATCGAAGCCAGAGCGGAGCAGAGCGCACTGATGAGATGAGAGACAGTAAGGGGGAGGTGCGGAGGGGTGGAGCCGAAAAAAACTTTGTTAAGCTTGAAATTAACTTGCGGTTCGTCTGACGCTGCTGCTGCCGCCGCTTGCGCTGGCAACTTGGACGCCTGCAGGTAGGCAATCAATTTTTTTGTTCGCTCAGTTGTTGCAGTTGTTGGTGTTGTTGCACTTAGCAATTTGGGTCTGCGGCCCATTCTGGCCCGGTGTATAATTAATATATGCAGGAGCAAAAGTGTAGCATACTTTTGTGCAAGCTACTAAAAATTTTATACAACAGCTGCCGCCGCGTCGTTTTGCGCTAATTACCTGGCTACCAGGACCGGAGTCGTAATGCCAAATTGCAATTACAACTGCCAACTTGGCAGCCGCACCTCCCGCCACGCCCCTTGCTCCACCCGTGCCCTGCCTAACTGACATTAAAATGCTTAATGCGCAGGCAGGTTAAAAAAAAACACGAAACACAACGAAAAAAAATAAGCGCTGTTAAAATTAAAAAAAAAAAACATATAACAGAAATTGCTGTACTCATTTTCTTGCTCTTCAATCCCTCACTCTCTTCCTGCACATACTTTTTCATTTCAGTTTTTTTCTTTTTGTGTTTTTCTTCACGCTAGCAAGCAATTTGCTTTAGCCGTCTTTGGTGGGGCGTTCTGATGCTGCTCATCTTAAAATTTGCCCAGATGAAAAATTGCAGCTGTCGTTGTTAGCTCTGACATTAAGGTGCATGGCCCGTGGGCGTCGACTGAGAGTGTGGGCGTGTGCTACGGCAAGGGCGTGGCAGGTCAGACATGTTAGCCGCCCTCGGGCTAGTTTCTTGTTTGGGCATCATTTAGAGTGAGTGCAGTTGATTGTAGGCCTGCAGCAATGTGCATAGATGTATGACCAGATAGAGCAGTGCCTTATTTGCAGTAGTTAAAATGTATATCATACTATTAAGCGGGAGTAATAAAATACCCCCGAACTTAAAATTTATTTCACAAATCATGTGAACTAAGAAAACTATTATCGAAAACTACTTCTCTAAAAAAATATTCAAGACCTCGCATAAAATAAATAAAAAGAACTTAGATGGTTTTATACTTTCATAAGCAACACACTCCCACACACAACACCTCGGGGCTCTGCTTTGATTTTCTGCAATCAGCTGTAAAATGTGACGTTAACAAATGGGAAAATTGACTTAAGGCCAACTGTTTGCCTGATTGGGATTGAATACGGATTCATATTTTTGGTTTTTGCCTGCTTGTATCCTGTTTTTATTTATTTTGGGTTTTTGTAGTTGCGCCTCACTTGCGGCTATGTTTTTGAAGTTTTTTAACCCAGTGCTCAAAGTATTGCCTGAAGTCAACATTTGTTTGTGGTGGGGTTGTAAACAGCTGCCTGTTAACCGGCAAAGTTGTGTTATTGTAAAAAATGTGTTTGTCCTGCGGCATTTTGTTGCATTGATTTTGCTATTTCTTGCGCCGTTTCTTCTTTTTGAAGCAGGCAATGGCGTCAGCCTGCTGTAATTACGCGACGGCGCCGCCATCATCATCATCATCATCATCATGAACAACAATATCAACAAGATCCACATAGTCAAGAAGTTCCGCCTAAGTAAACACATGATGATTTGCCTAGGGAGTTTGTGGGAAGGGAGTGCGGGACGCTGGTTTGCTTAAAAACGCATCTAAATTGCAAATTAAGCAACAAATTTCATCAACAATATTTGAATTTGAATTTAAATGCGACGGGTTGTGCGAGAGAAAGCACACACTAACCGAAAATGTAAAACTCGCCTTTGCCTCACGTTGAAGCCAGGCAGGCAACAAGCTGAGTGGCAGGCAGAAGAGGCAGGATACTCGTAAAGTACTCACTCTGCATTCTCTCTCTTAGTGAGAGAGAGAGTTGACGTTGACTGGAAAACCGTTCGCACTGCACTGATGTAAACACCAAAAATACAACAATGGCAAGCATTTCAGTTTGCTTTAATCCTCCCTACTCTCCTCTCTCTCTGCGCTGGCAACCGCTCGTTGGCTGGTTTTGTGTATTTGCTTGTGTTGTTTGTCAAAAGAAGCAATTTACGTGCAAAATAACTCAAGTGTCATGCAAATTTCATTTATTTTCTCACAAGAAAAAAAATAATTCCCGCACCGCGTTGAGGCCAGACCCAAAAAGCAGCAGTAGCATAGAACAGAAATTCACATACATACATATATGTACATTTATATACATATGTATGTATGCATGTATATGTAGTTATTTGGTATTTTCTTACAAAATGTCTGTATAATGAAGTCAGTCGTCGGAACAAAGTCGTTGCACAAAGCAAGAAAAAAAGCAGAGCAGCCGAGAAACGAAAAACATTCTTGGTTGTTGTCAAACAATTTGATGCTGCGATTTGTGTTTATTTATTTTCATTCTTTCTTTCATTCTTTTTTAGAAAATTAGAGACGAGTGCACTGTTCTTGATTTTCCATTGAAGTGGCACACAAGTGGAATATTATAATACATAATAAGAATAATAATTTCAGCTGTCGCTATTTAATTTAATTCGCATTTATTTTTGGAGGCAGAGCAAAAGTTTTTTGGTGGTAGGTAGGACTCTTGCGCCACTTGTGGCTTAAATGAAGTTTGTTAAGTACTTTTACACACAACAACAAACAACAAGAACAGCAATAAAAAAAAACACCAACAACAAACACTCAGTGCCTTAAGTACTTCAGGTTGAAAATTTCATTAGTTTCGCATTATTCGCACCCACACACACACAAGTGCATGTCCTTGACAAATGAGAAAAACGTGAATTAAAAATAAAAGAAAATAAGAAAATTTAAGGCCTGATGTTTTGATTTGCCAACAAAGCAGCGTGGGAGCTGACAGCAAGTCGACAGCATCAGCGTCAACTTCAATTTCCAACTCAAACTCAAATTCCAATTCAAATTCAATTGTTTGGTTGCGTGGGAAACACGTCAGTTTCATTGGAATTATATTAGGCATTATATGTCAAGCTTCAATGCAATCCATAGTACTATTAATTTACTTGAATTGAGATGTGTGCGTTGGCAGCTCAAGAAGAAGAATCGATACTCTTCTATATTTTATTATGTATTGCATGCTTATAGGCTAAGAGCACTTACCGGCATAGTTTGGCTTCCGTGTAAATTGGTTATTGCTGATTGAGCCTCCTGTTGGGAACCGAATTTCACGAAAGCGCAGCCTGCAAAAAAAAGAATTCATATAAATATAAATATTTCAAGTATTTCAACAATTTGTATGAAAACTCTCAAGTTTTATCTTATGATAAAATGTTAGTATTCAAAAGAATGACAAGAGTCATGTGGCATGAAATCGTTGCAACAAGCTGCCACATCTCGACATATGTACCAAGCATTTAAATAAAATTTTAAGTGCAATTAAAAAACATTTTCGACATTGCACAAGAATCGTTCGTTCCATCCAAGCATCATTGGCATCCAAAACATCATCCCATCCCAGCATCCCCGAGCCCATCAGGGGCCATTATATAAAAATAATAGTCGGCCGGACGGTGAATGTTAAATTCAAACCAAAAAAAAAATATATTGCACTTGGCGCTCATTATTTTGTAATTTGTGCGCCAGCTGCTTCGTTGGTGGGCGGCGCCTGCGAAATGGGCTTGGCCATGGCAGTGGGAGTGAGTGAAGCATCAACGCAGCTTCATGAGCATAATTATTAAAAATCATTTATGCTATTTTAATACACAGGCTATAACCACAAAAAGGTACAAAAAATTAACAATGAAAATGTGGGCAAAAAAAATTTGAGTTTTATTTTAATAGATAAATGCTTAAAATAATAGAAGAAGATTTAAAGGTAGGTGAGTTTTGAAAAAATATTTAAAGTAGTTAACAATACTGAAATTTTCAGTTTAAAGTATGCAGAAATTGTTAGCAATAAAAAAAATTCTTTAAAAAGACCCTAAGGAATTAATTAAGGTCTTTGGAGTTGAGCTTGGTGTAGAGTTCAACCTTCACTTGACTGTTATGCTTTAGGCAACAACAATGTGCAAAATTAAGACCCTCAAGTAAAGGAAACAGAATCACAAACAAAAAAGATACATTTCCCCCCATTGGCAGGCAGGCAGTTCTAAATTTCTGCCTTTGGAGTTGTCGCTGACCTAGTGAGGGGTTGTCTGGGATGGGTATGCAGTGAAAGCGCGCAACAAATCCCTCCTAAAGCCATGCAACATGCGAGCTGACAAGCCGTAAGGCAGACAAGCGCAAATTTCGCGTACAAACAGGAACTGGATTTTTTTTTTTTGTTTTTATTTGCCTTCGTGTTGCAAATGTACAAAAAATAAAGTGTACAAAAATTCAAGTGGATTTTTGTTACGCAGCCACTTTTTTTTTATTTCACATTTTGTGTTAGTGTGTGTGTGTGTGTGTTGAAGTGACAACAAAATTCAGCGCCACACAGACAAACGGTTGGACAATTCCACAGCGTGTAGCTTGCAGCTGGTACAAGGGGTGTAGAGGAAGGAAGGGGGCGGGGTAGAGTGCAAATCAGCGTCGCTAAACAATAAAAAATAAAAATATTTTTCTGCCTGTTAATCCACAACAGTCGCGATGCTGAGGAAAAAAAAGCAGATCAACAGAGTGAAAAAATATAAAAGGAAAAAATAATACTGAATGCCAGGCCAAGCACAAAAACAACATCAGTTAAAAAAGCAAAGCAATTGCTAAGCATTTTTGTTAACTTAAATCAAAGTTGATTTTGTGTGTTTTTTGTATGCTTTTGTTTGTAATTTACGTTGGGTTTCTTTTCTTTCTTTTTCATTCTTTTCTGTGTGTTTTTTCTGTTTTTTGGTCGCTTTTGTTTGTGTTTTTTTTTTTTTTTTTTTTTAATGCTTTTGTTTATGTGAAATTTATTTTTCTTGGCATAACTTGCAACAAGGGAACAAATATTTGCCTAGCGGCCCTGCGAACTCTGTTTTTTAAAAAATCTTGAAAACACCTTGTTTAATTGTATACTTATCGCTTTTAAGAAAAGACATTTAAGCTTAACTTTAAATCTGGAACTTGACACAGTTTTTATGAATCTATAAATATTTCATGAACCTTCTTGAATTGATTGCTGCTAAAGTGCATTCCAAAGTTAAGTACTTTTTTTTATTTAGCTAGACTTGTTTGTAGACATTTTTGAATATTTACCTTTGCTTTGGAGTCATTTGTCTTTGCTGACGCACTAACTCTCGCATTAAGGCTAATTTGTCGAACTTCAAGTCATTACAATAATTAAAAGTAAATTAGTCAGGCAAAGAGGTAACAACACAGGCAGACAGACAGACAAACTTTTACTTTGCTGTAAAGACATTGAATTAAATTTACATTCAAATCAAGTACTGTAGGACAGAACACTTGCCCTTAAAGCTAACGAAGTGCACACTTTAATTACTTAAGCGACGACAAGTTGCAGTTGCTGCAACGATTCTGTTTATCCCAGCCACGATTTCCGAGTCCATATTTCTGTCTCTGTTGCAACTGGGTTTTTCTTGGCTTGGCAATTAGTTGAAATTAAAATGTGCCGGACAAGCTTTTTAGCGAGACAGGTTTTTCATCTTAGGCAAGTTTCGTTGAAGCGTGAAATGATGCAGTCAACTGCCTTAATTCTGAGACACTTTTTAATCAAATATGCTAATGATAATGATGATACAAAAACTTGATGGACTTTTATTTAAATTAAATTATAGTTTGCAGTAATGACCAGTTAGTAAGTTAAGTCTTGAAATACTTGGAAAGTAGAAAAATATACACAAAAACAATATTAAAATGTTTTTTCAACTTTCTTGTATTACTTTTTAGTCAAAAAGGCAGCACAATAAAGCTGTGCGGCAATTTTGGGGGGCAAACAAAAACACATGTGATTATACTTATGGCAGGGATTCAACGGCCAGTGCAGACCCTTAGTGACATTTGCAATACAAATTTCGCAATGCCATTAATGTATGGGCGCCGCTTCGCACTCTTCGCCCCGCGCTGAAAAAATAAACCGGCCATGCAATGAAAAATCGCCGCAGGTCAAACACGTAACCAAATTGTGCACAACAGCATCAGCAACAACAGCAAAAACAACAAAATCAGCAGGAGTAGGAGCAGGAGCAGCGGCAGCATCAGAAAACAAGGATAACGAGCGTGTTGAGCCCCTGACTGCTGACCATCGTCTGTTGGTCAAAATGTAGTTGGGTTGGTCGGATGGTCAGAGAAAGAGAGAGAGGGGGAGAGAAGTGAGGCATGTGTGTTTGTGAGTGTGTGTTATGGCTTGGCCTCTGTTCGACTGCCTGCCTGGCTGACTGCCTGCATGGGACAAGTATTTTAAAATCCAATTAAAAACGCCCAAGTGGGATTTTTCAATCGCCGCCTGCCTCCTTGCCTCACTGCCTGCCCCAGCCAAGTTGACAACATCACCAGCAGCAGTAGCAGCAGTAGCAGGAACCCGAGCAACAAAGTTGCATTAAGCGCGCTTCGTTCGCAATTCGTTGAATGTATGGTTGGTTGGGGTGATATGTGGAACTGAGAGTGGACAGGACACGTTGATGGCCATTGCATGTTTGCCTGCGGGGCACAAAAGCGTTGCATGAATCTTGTTAGCCAACGTTTACGCTTATTATGCGGCAGCAGTAGCAGCAGCCTTGGCCGGTAGAATTACAGCCCGAAAGCAACGCTATCGAATTTGTTTGATACATGTGGAGCTGGGGATCCAATGATGAGACCTGCCACACACACACACACACCCACATACACACTAAACCAGATCAACTATATGCACACAAACAAGGTAATGCTATACGAGTTGTTGTTGCTACTGTTGCATTTGCAGCTGCGCAAATTGCATTTGCCTCATGACACTCACAGTTGAATGCGTTATCCCACAATAAATGGCCAACAAATTTTTGCGTACCGCACACACAACAAAAATCAAATAAACTCCCAACCAAACATACGTATCTGTGTGCGTGGGGACACAAATGGCAAAATAATGAGATTGGCAAAAGCGAATTTGTTATTTCAACTGTTGCTAATGATAAATCATTTTAAGCATCAAACGAAATGGCATTGCGTAAAGCTACAAAACCAAGGATTAATTGTTGGCACAGATAACTGAACGCAACTAGAATAAAATGGAATTATGTTTCAGAAGTGTTTTGTGCTAGAAATAGTTTTAAATTTTTTGGTAACAATGAAAAGAATTTTTTTCTCCCCTTGCAAAACTTCAATCAGATCTTATATTTGCCACAAATCACTTGAATCTGATAACAGATGACTTTCAAGTTGAACTTACGCAAAAGAAAAAAAACTTTCCTCTAATGAAGTTGGCTGACAAAAAAGCGGAAGCTTATCAATATGGCCAACTAGTACAAACTGCAAATAGACTTTCAACTCGCAACACAAACAAACCAATTTCTCTTTCTGTTTCTTTTGCTAGTATTTCTTATGCCTTGTGTCTGTCTGACCCAAACTGAAATTGAACTCTTCTTGGGCATGAACCTTAACACTTTGCATACAAATCAAAAAGACAACATTGTACATATGAGAGTTTTCCACTCACACAAACAAACAAACGTACTATCTACAATCTGCAGTGGGACCATTATTCTTGATTTGAGCCGAACTCACAAAGCATACACAAGAAAAAAAAAATCTAGAAAGGGGGAACTAAAACTTTGGCTAGCATATAAACAAAAAGGTAGAAACTTTGTGAAAGCCTACAGAGCCAATGGATTTGGCAAGGATTTGCAACTACAGTTAATAATATTGGGCAGAAAAAAATAAAGAAGAAGAAGAAAGTTGAGTCTGGACTCTGGCTGTCCATACAAATTCACTTCATAATACATTTTATTGCCCAACGAACTGACAAGCTGCCAAACTGACTGACTGAGTGACTGAATGAATGAAACTGCTGTTCACTTGAACTGAATATGCAAAATAGTTGAAATTTATGCCGTGTGTGATGTCATGTAATGTGATACATTTTGCACCCACTGTTGTGTCCTGTTCCCACAAAGATACATACATGCATATAAACTGTGGCATCCGCAGGCGAAATTAAATAAAAATCAGTGACCAGGATATACAGAGTGAGCTCAAATTGCAATTTCATAAGCAATTTACCACAAACACACACACACGAAAGAGAGATACAAAACTTTTTGTTTGAAATCTGCCTGCGAGCAACAGAGAGGCGGAGAGTGGGAGAATGGGAAATGAAAAGAGCAGCTGGACAAGCATTCAGAAACGGAGTTTTGTCATTGCATTTGTTGGCCTCAGGAGGACAAAAAAGGAAAGCTGCAAATTACATTTGAAACAAGGCAAAGGCAAGTTGTGTTTTGGCTTTTGTTTGCGGCTCGAACAATTTAATACTTGGCCAGAAAATGCAGCGCTGACATTTTTATGGCACTCTCTAATGTGCGTAAAGCAAGCTTAAAGAAAATTGTGTGTTTGACCTCTTTGGAAATCGAGTGTGTGTGTGACACACAATAAACACCAATTAAGAATATAATATTTTGTGTATACAGACAAACAACAAATGTGTCGAGCAAATTGAAAAGCCAAGGCTTTCTTTCTCCTACTCTCTGTGGACATTTCTCTGCAAGTGCTGTGCAAATAATGCACAAAAGTATGCTACAAAAATACAAACAAACAGGCGTTGGCTGCTGCTGCTGCTTCTGCTGCTGTTAGCAGCTTGAAAACCTATAACAAAAGCTAAAATATTATTGCTCTCGGGTTTTTGGGCAGTAGGGCGGTGTACTGCCCACTCTCTCTCTAGCTACACTCTCAACAGTCAACCGGCCACTTTACAGGCGTAGAGAGCAGAGATACAGTTGAAGTCCGAACCGTAGCCGGCTTGTTATAAGGCATGTTGACAAGCCTCTTTAACAAATGACACCAACAGAAGCAGGACTCAAAGGACAGACAAGCCAGAAGCAACAGCAGAACCAGTCAACCAGCCATTTGGCCAAATAGTCAGGACTCAGCCGGAGTCCTTAGTCAATGCGACGCTTTGTGTAACATTTGTTAAGCGCAGCCGAAAATTTTTGTTTCTCTTGTTTGGTTGCCAGTTGCCAGTTCGCAGTTCCTGTTCGTTCCTCCGTCCGTTTGTCCCTTTTTCTTGTTGTTTTGTTGTTATTTACTATTTCGTTGACTTATACGTAAAAGTGTCCTTTTTGTTTAGCTTAGAGGCTGGAGCATGGAGAATGTGGGTCTTACATTCTTGGCGTTTGAGTTTAGGGCTACGATTCGAAACAGACTGATGGGTTGTTAACCCTTTTATATGCCATTCAAACCATTCGAATTTGTAGCAAAATATTTGTAATGCATTAGAGTTGGTTAGATAAATTAAAATTAAACTATGGGAATGGATATTTAAATGAAATGGGAAAGAAAGATGATTTGATTGAAGTTTTGGCCTCTGAATTTACAATAATGTAATTAACTATATATATTATTGATTATACTAATGGTTCCATTTAGTTTCGGTTAATAATGCAGTAGAACAGTGATGGACGTTTTAGTTTAAACAGTCATTATACAATAATAATTAGTTGAGTCTTTCTCTCGAGCACTCAAAAACGTTTTAAAATCCAATTACCAATCCCCATTTGCAAACCTCCAGGCTTAAAGCCAACTTTAAATGCGCTTTAAAGCTTTAAAAAAGGGAAGGGTTAAAAAAATAACCAGGGGTGGCGAAAAAGCGAAAAATCAACCGCCTAAATAAACTCGCACACAGCAAAGATTTAAAAGCCGCTCAAACCAAAGTAATTTCAGCTTTCAGCCTAGGCAACAGTTTTTGCACAGAGCTCAACGCACCACAAACAAGGTAAATGCTTTTCCAACAACATCAACAACAATAACAAAATCAACTGTAGGCTTGGGTTCGGTGGGGTTGCAACCGCAACATAATAATTATGCAACAGAAACCGCAATGCATGCGGGGCAGCAACAACAACACCAACAACTGCCTTGCCTGGTTTGGTTGCAGGTTTTCTGATTTGGTGGCCCGGCCAGCAGTAAAATTGTTTTGCGAGGCGAAAGTGTGAACAAAAAGCTGTTGCGTGTGTTGCAACCAACAAACAACAACAGCAGCAACAAGAAAAAAGCAAAATGCTAAAAAAGAGAATACAAAACAACAACAACAGCAAGCAAACGCAACAACGTCAAACCACAAAGTCAAATGCAACTAAAGCCGCAGAGCACAATTTGGGGGGCGAATTCTGGTTCCAGGGTCTGGGTCCTGGGTCCTGAGTTCCTAGTTATGGAGTTTGGGAGTGGGAGCTATAAAAAGGGACGCGTGTTATTAAAGCGACTTAGTGAAATTGGAAATTGGTTGGAAGTGCTTAAGGGTAGGTACTCAGACAATAAAGAACTTTAAGCTTTAAGAATGGAATCTTACAGTTTTAAATAAATCAGACATGATTTAAGCACATATAAAAATATGTTAATGGGAATAAAAACAGAAGAATTTAATAAAACAAACGCAAATAAATACTCGTAGTAGTTCTTTCAGTACTAAATTCAGTTGGATTACATAGCTTTTTGCCAAAGACAAAAGTACGTCGCAAATTGTACTACGCTTTTTTTGTGTTGTTTCCAGCGCTAAATGTCCTTGTTGTACACTTGTATCCTTTCTCGATTTATTTGTGCACTTATTTAGCACAAAACACAAAAGCTTGGCAAATAAAGCCGCATAACTTAATAGCGGCTCGCTTCATTTGAAGTTTATTGCCGAAAGTGTGACCAGGGAATAAGGACGCAGAAAACAGGACTCGGAACGCAGGTCGCAGGTCGCAGGCCGCAGGACTACGGACCACTAGCCACTGTAAGAAAAATCAATTTAGCTGGGCTTAACTTGAACATCAAAGCGTACGGGGCAGAGAACGAGAGAAAGCTTGGGGCGCAGGTAAGTAGGATACGCTTTAAGCCTAATAAAGTGCGGCGTACAAAAGCATGCAGCATTTATTTTCTTGCCATTTTGTTTTGTTTTATTTGAGCTGCTGAGGCAGGTAGAAGAAGGTAGAGAAGCTAATTGTATTGCGCAACGGAATTTGATTGCATGGATTTGTATGATTGAAAAGGGCAAGCCATCGTTGTTGTTGTTGTTGTTGTTGTAGTAGCCCAAAAGGGAATGCCAACAGGGGAAAAATGTAACTGAAAGCCGCCTCTAGAAGGCAGTAGCAGCTGCCTGGCAATCGTTGTGAAGCCAGTGCATAAATTGTGAGAGCGAGTCGCGCACATTATTCATTTTTAATGCGCCCGTGAGGCGACCACAACAATTTGGCCACATGTAAGCACAGCTACTTGGCCATAATTGCCAGGGACACAACACTGACGAAGAGACTGGGAGAGAGAGATAGAGATGGAGTGAACGAGACTACAAGACGACACTGCTGCACTTAAGACGCTGTAGCTGGTAACTGACGCAACGGGGGCAGGAGAAACATCATTAAAATGAGTTAGCGCTGTGGGCACAGAACCAGCCAAGCAAAAGCAGAGGAGACTCGGGACTCTCGACTAAGGTTGTTTTGGTTGTCTCCTGGCTGGCTGGCTGGCCTTTTGGGTGCAATTTGCAGGTAGTGGCAGCAATTAAGCCAAGAGGCAGATTAAGTTTAAGCTGCGGTCTAGATGCGCTCCTTGTGGCTGCCTCAGCTGCGTTCGACTGAACAAATGTGCATTGCATACTTTGAGGCAAGTCCCGAAATCGTTACAAAGCATACTAAATTAAGCGAAGAAGAAAAAATTGCTTAAGAAAAACAAAATCCGCAGAGAGTTGCATAATTAATAGTGCAAGTTTTGGCTTAAAAATAAACAGGAAAAAATGTAAAGTAATAAATTTCTACTCATGTAAGAACTGTGTACTAATAAATTAAGTATACTCAGCAAACAGAAAATAATAAAAATACCTTACGTTCAACAAGCAATGAATAAATTCCAAGAATTGTAAGATGAAGCTTAGGTTGTGTGTTCAAAAAATTCTTAATTAAATTCTAATGAAAAGTCTTCGAATAAATTTCAGTTTTCTAATTGTTCTAAAAAGCTTTGAATTCTCATTGCTTCACAAATTGCTGCAACAAAAACATTTTCAAAAGTTCGTTTCTACCATCGACACTTAGTTGAATAAACAATTGAGAGAGATGTGCGTAACCTTTAACTAACAATGCTGTAATACAACATTTCAATTGCATTAAAAATATATTGAGTTTGTTGTTGTGGTTGTTGTCCACTCGTATTTCTAACCATGGATCCATGAATCCATATGCATAATATGCGCTTCAGTTGTGTTCCGTATGATATGGATGTGGAAAACAAAACGTGCCGCTTGCAAATTGTACAACAACCAATTAAAATGCATAACTCGATTTAAAGTTTACATAACATTTTGCTAAATTACAGGTTGGCCCCCAAACACAGTACACTACAGTCTCTTATATAAGTGGCCTGCCTGTTTGCCTTCCTGCCAGTCAACCAAACCAAACAGAAAACCCCCAGCCTCAGCTCACCAGCAGCAGCAGCAGCAGCAGCAGCTCAGCTTGCAGTGGGGCTTACAATGTCTGTCAATTGTTGTTGTTGTTGTTGTTATTGTTGTTGCTGTTGTTGCTGCTGCTGTTGCCTGGGCAACATGCAATTAAAAGCGATATTGAATTTTGTTACGCTATGCGCTCGAGTGTACGATTTTATAGTTTTTGTTGTTGTTGCTGCAAGCTCTGTGGCGTTTATTTAATTTGAGCAAAAGCTAAAATATTTCGTTATGTGAATGGCATAAGTTATACAATACATAAAACAACTCTCAAAATTTATGAAATTTTGCAAATCTGCCAACTCTCAACTGAAAACCATCTAACATATTTATATAATTTACCAAAATACAAATATTGCCAGGGAACATAATATTGTGTAACTGTTATGCAAAATGTTCCCAATTTGCGTCAAAGGATTTTAGGATCTAAACATCTCCCTAGCTTCATTTGACTTACTTTAAATAGCTCAAAGTCCTACAACATCAAGAATTATGAAAGTTGATTGCCTTTATTTTGAATGCCTAATGAATGACAATGAACTCTACTTTCCTCCCCTGCATAAGGATGATTGCAATCATCATGCAATGATCAACGACCTCGCTATATCTCTTTTTATAACTGGCCACATTTCTATTGTTGTTGCCAAATTCGTTGTTCTACCCTAATTTATGGCTATTATGGCATACACACACAGTACTTGACAGAGCCAAAAGTAGACTGAATTGCCATCCAGATGCTGCTGTTTCGAATATGGAGTAGGAGGAGTTTTTGGTTGTGATGCATTTATAAATCTTCATTGTTGCCCAGCTGTAAAGTAGCACAGACAACAAACGAAATGCGCCAGTAGCAGCAGCAGCAGCTATTTTTCTGAGTTTCCCCTTTTCTATGCTAAAAGCAACATCAATTTGCATGAAATGTGTGTGAGTGTGTGTGTGTGTGTGTGTGCATGTAATTACAAAAACACACGGAGCGTTGAGTACGTGCAAATCTGAACAAAAATTTAAAATGAAGTTTAAATTCTGGCAAATATTGTTGCCAATGGACGATGATGATGATGATGATGTATGAAATCTGCACATGCATTTTGTGGTTGTGCATGTGCGAGTGTGGGGTGTGTGTATTGGGGTGTTTGTGTAACTTGACAGAGACTCTCTATGTCTCTATCCCTTTCAGTATCTGTAGGCATTTTTGGGTGAAAACAAGTATATAGAATTTTAATTACATTTACTTCACATGCAGCTGCCTCATTGTGTGCATGTGTGTGTGTGACCGTATGCGTGTGTGTGCTACACATTTTTTAGTGCTGGCCAAAAACACGGATATGTGATTTTTGATTAAGTGTTCCAGCAAATAGGAGTGGATAACGAAACCCAACAGAAGTCCAGATGTAGACCACTTTAAGGCTTAGTCAATTTTCTACTTATGTTGGTGCATACATTTTGTACAAATTTTGAAGAGAATCCATTTTGTTGATGGACTTCTTTTTTAAGCTACACAAATTGCATATTAACTATTGAAATTGCTTGTGCATTGGATGTCTAAAATGAACTCTTTGAGCCAACATCAGCTGTTTTATTATGCGAAAATCACAGGCCTACTAGCCAAAGAGGTAAAGTTGTGTTTGTGTGTGTGTGTTTGGGTATGTGTTGAAGCTATCATTATATTTTGCTCTGAATATTTGCATTATTATGCAGTGTTGCTGTTTAATATGGTTAACCGGTTATACACTCTTTGTTCTGTGGCCGTGCAGTGGTGAAGGTAGATGAATGATTTTAATATGGATAGGCGTTGAGTACTAATATAAAGCCGTAAAAAATAAGTAAGTCACGTTTCAATAGCACACGATTAAACGATTGACTAGTTAAGATCGATTATTGTTAATAGTTATCAAGATTGGTAAAATTATTTGCAGTATGGCTCAATTATAAATATTTAGATACAAAATATAGATACTGTAAGACAACTGCTTACCGCCACGTGAAGCACGTGTCTTGGTGAAGGGATGAAGCCTAGTGCACTTACCTAAAACGAGAGAAGAAATGCATAAAAATTATTAGAAAATTAAATTTATATTGTCAAGTTGAAATAGTTTGTTCAAAGCTATCTAAATATGATTATTTTAATTTTAATGTAATCTTATTTAAAGTGTTAAATTTGTTTGCCAAAGTCTTAACTTGTCTATATATAGTTTTTGTACGTTTCTTATGTTGCTTTATGGCAAGAAAATCTTGACAGGCAAGTTGCCAACAAGTAAGTATCCTGTCGTCACTTGACACTGACTGGAGAAGAGCCCGCAGCAACCACTGTGCCTTGCTGGTTTTATACTATTTTGTACAATTTTTGCGTTGGTGGCGGGTCGGCTTTGAAAAAGGATAACAGCCCAGGCGGCTGCTGATGCAGGCTTCAGACAATATTGTTTTCATTAAATAGCAGCGCTGGCAACGGCTGCTTTCTAGCTGCGGCATCTTTCTTCTTTCCGTATCCCGTTACGCGCCAAGTCAAAAGGATATTGTCTAACAACAAAAGTGGAATAAATTAATTTAGCCCCGGACAAGGCCTGGCAATGAGCTAGAAAATGAGCTGCACACTTATATGTTGTGTGTGTGTGTGTGTGTGTGTGTGTGTGTATGTGGCATACACTTAGGCCAGACCTAAACTGATAATAACAAAATATGTGCTGCTGACAGGTGGCAAGGCTGTGTTGTTATCCTGACATTTAATAAGCCACCAGGCGTTTATTAAAAATAAGAGGCACAAAAAATTAAAGCCTACCTTATCACTGGCAGCTGTTCATAGCACACACACAATATGGCGTATGTGTGTGTGGGAGTGTGTTTGTATATGTGTGCACATCAATATACATTATAGAAAAGCAGGGCTGTCAATTTCACTTTCACCTAATTGCGCTCAATGCAGAGAGCAAAGCTGAGTGAGGGGGATGTCATGGATATTGAAGTTTCCGTCTTATTCCATTGCTGGCGCTTATTGCATTAATTTTTCAATAATGCTGCCAAGTGAAAACAAATAACTAAAGTGGCAAACTTCATGGCACACAGTCTTATCTTTTATTAATGCTACTACGCTAAGCACAACTCAACTGAGTTAATTTAATTTAGCCAAACTAACAAACAGGATTTAATATCCAAACTCTCACATACATAGATTTCTAGAGTTATGGAGACATTTTATTGGTAGTTCTTTGGACAACCCTTTTCAACTTGGTCGTGTTCCTTTACTTAATGCTTAGGCCACAAACTTTTTGGACATTTTTATTGACAAGGCTTGCACAAGCCTCAAAACAAGGGTTTTCCATCGTACTCGTATAATTTGCTTGGGTTTTTTTTTCTTTCCTTTGCTTTCTTTTTTTTTTATTTTGGTTGGTTGTGTTTCCGGTGCTCTTGTTCTTGAACTGTGTGGAAAGTTTGTCTGCGGCGGAAATAAGCTGGGCCCACAGACTTCTGTTTTGTGCCACAGTTTGGGAGTTGGGGTCACTGAGGTCTAATCTTTGTATGTGTGTGTGTGTGTGTGTGTGTGTGTATGCCGGTGTGCGGTCAAATCTAATTTCCGCAGCTTTACTACTTTATTAAACTATTACAGCTAAAGCCGAAAGCATTTGCTAGCCGGGCAGTCAGCCAGGGCGACGGGTATTAAAAAAGTTATGTACATGTATATTCCAATAAATGTATTCACACACATATATATATACGGTTGAAATGTGTTAATAAAGCACACTTGCTGCCACTTGCGGCCACATAATGAAACGAAATTGAGGCAACTACGTGCTGGGCCTTCTTGCCACTGCTTGTACCTCTAAAAAGAGTGTGTTACGTCTATGGTACATTAGTTACATTAGTTGTCAAGTTAAGGGGAAGCTAGCAGGAGTTTAAATCTGTTACTATATTGACTTAATGGAATTCTAACTTTAAGCAAAACCTTATATGCCCCTTAGTAATTTTCCCTATATAACTTTGACTTTTATAATCTTATAGATATTCCCCGAAACATTTCTATTGAAATTGTTGTGGTTTGGATTTTATGATTCTGTCGGCTTGAATTTCTCGCTCTGAGTGTGTGGTACGTTTAATTGCTTTGACCTTTGAAATGTGTTGCATAGTTTCGGGCGTGTTGCATGTTAATTAGCATTAAACAGGGACAGGAGACGAAACCTCTGTCAAGGCTGTCACTTGTGCGAGTGTGTGATAAAAATTTATTAGCTACTGCTACTTGCTGCTATAGCTTTTGCTTTTATTTTGTATATACATGTATGTATGTACATATATATGAAACTTTGGCTAAATTGCAATTAAATTTAAGCTGCATTAAACAGCTGAGCTGAATACTCACACACACACAGGCACACATGAAGTAACGAAGGCACAGAGGCACAGAGGCACAAAGAAGTCGAGACGACAAAGTTTTTTGGTAGAGTTTTTACTGGTCTATGGCAAAAGTTCGCGTTGCGCCTTTTGATATGTATTTTAATTCCAGCTTGTGGGCCATTTTGCAGTCAGGCCAGAACTTCTGGCTGTAACAACAACCCCAACAACAAGGGCGGCTGGCTTAAATGGCACTTATGAGCTTATGCCACAACTTACATTATTATAGCCACGATTTTTCTTAATATTTTGGCTCTTTTTTGTATGTTCTTCTCGCACAATAAATAGCTTTGTGCAGTTCTTGCGGTTGCGTATTGACTGCAATTCCCATGACTCTCAACTCACACTCTCAATTTGTTGCAGAGTTGAGAGTTACATTATAATTAAGGCGCATTAAGTGACTTGTTTTACGATAACTCAGGGAGTTTTTAATATCTGACATTAATTATAAAGTAAGGCTACGAGCCAAAGTTGAAAATACAACATATTTTCGGAATAATTGATTAATTTATCAGAGGACTGCTAACATTGGACTGTTTTCTTACAGCTTAGTTAAAAAATTAAAAAGCCTCATCAAATGTTTTTATATCCCGGCTGTAAGAATTTATGTTTTTTATGATTAAACATTTATCAGCTGCGCAGCGAAAAATCAATCAGATTTAGTTCGAAAAGCAATAAATGAAATCGAAATAGCAACGAACTCTTTTATGTACAATTAAGCTCCATGTCATAAGCGTAAAATTCAATTTGGGCATTTACAATGGTTCCACTTGTTTTATTTTCAATTTGTTATATTTCGTTTCGTTTCGTTTTGTTTGGTGCTGTGTACATTTATTTGACAGTTTTTCAACACTCAATCAGCACTTGTTAGAACTTTTAGTGCAGTCGAGTGCTGTAAAATAAACATGAGCATGAACAGAGTTTTGGGCCCGTATGAAAATGAAATGAAATTTAATAAATGCATCCAGCAACAGTCGAGACAGTTATAGTCAGCATGACATATAGTTCATAAAACTTTGCTCATATAAATTGAAATTGAAATGAAATGAAATGATGATATGTATGAGACAGCGAAAGTTCATGTGTGTGTGTGTGTGTTTATTGCGGGCTGCGTATCAAACAGAAGACACACAGTAAAAAATAAAAGTAAATTTTGTTGGCCAAACAACAAGTGGATCAGTACAAGCAAAAGCAGAGGTAGCAAGAAGGGATAGGGTAACAGTTTTGGGGCAACTGCAAAACAACTTAAACTGTCATTGCAAAGTTGTGCAAAAAGCGTCGTCGTATTAAGAAAGTTTTGTGTGTTGTGCACAGCTCTCAGAGCAATTACGCTGCTTTTTCTTGTTGTTTGTTTGGCTTGTAGGGCTATAAATTTGAGTGTGGACTTCACCTGGGTCAAAGCAAAATTGTAGTTGCATACTTTTAAGCTGACTGACTGACAGACTGATGCATGTTTGACTCGCTAGCAATGTGCAAAATTCAATTAGCTAGCCTCATGCGCAGCCCGGAACGCATTCAAGCAGTTGCCACTTGGCATGCAATGTAGTTTTGAGGAATGCTTCTGAGAAAATCACACACAAGCTTGCTTTGGCTATGAGTGTGTGTGTGTACCTCAATTACGCCAAATATGTCACATTAATTATTCGCATTTAAGGGGCTTTCGGCGCTTTTGATATAAACAAGGCTGGGGAGAGAAATTCAAGTCTACTTTATGGTGACAATTTGTTATTGTTGTTGTTGCTGCTGTTGTTGTCACTTCAATTGGCAATTGTATGAGACAGCGTGTGTGTGTGTGTATTGTGTATTAATTGAAATTTGTTTTTGCATGTCAGCTGCACAAGAAGATGCTTTTGGGGATTCGCTCTGTTCAGGTTTGCATTTTGTGCCAATTAAAACCTAATTTGACAAAGCGAGACATTTCAAATTAATTTTGATATAAACAGGGTTTTAATTCAATTTGCGTACATGTGATATGTCTATGTATTATCAAAAGTTTTGTATGTATAGTTTTTGTCAAATGTGGTTTAATACCAATTAGCTAAAAGAGACTCTCTTGTTCTTTGTCATAAATTATATCAAGCTTGTTATGTGGCCAGAAATTCTAATAAATTTTTGCAGATATTTTTACATGCATTTTCTAAGCAAATTTTATTTTAACTATATTTTTAGTATTCCTTAACCAAGGTTTATATAATCACAACCAATATAACTTATCGCTTTTAACACTATCCGCTTAAACCTATCCCTAACGATGGCAGTTTTCTATTATATGCATATATAACCCGTAATTAACGCTGCACCCCACACCGCCCCCGCTTACGGCAGTCCATCATTAAGCCACTTGACGCCCATTCGTGTAAGTGCGTGTGATGCAATTACTTAATGACAGGCCAATGGTGGGGCACGCAGAGAGGTGAATGAGTCACTTCGAAGGGGGCAACCGACCGACCGCCAAGTGGTAAGGCTTAATGTTTGAATTGCCGCCTCAATGCTGCTGACTGCTGTGTTGCAGCAGCAATGCCACAAACAACGGGCTCTAAAACCGTTTCGACGTCAACTTACCGCCAGCTGGCTGTCAGCAGCAGCAGCAGTAGCAGTAGCAGTAGCAGCAGCAGCAGCAGCAACAGGACTCTCGAGCTACTGCTACTTATGCAAATGCTTTAGCAGCACGACTGCCAGTTGCCACTTGCAACTTGCCACTTGCCACTTGCCACTTGCCGCTTGCCGCTTGCCACGTTGCAACGTTGCCACTTGATGGCCGTTGTTGCTCATGTATAGAAAGTTTGATTACCAGGCCACCTAAAGAGTGCAGCAGACAGGCATGTTTGACTTTCTCTGTCTCTCTCTTTCCCTTAGTTTTCATGGGCTTCACAATTGTGTTGATTGCGCAGATGACAGTAGACGAGTCGGGGAGCAGCAGGCAGCTGCCTCGCCTTGATGACAATGAAGTGCATGCATGAATATTCTAATCAAATGAGAGCCACACACTCATACACATACAGAGTCTAACAGTCTGCTGCAACATCCTGAGCCTTGAGCCTCTCTGCCTCAACCATTGTCAAGCCACACACATATGTACATATGTTGTTGTTGTTGCTGTAGCACTTCTTAGTCAAGTCAGTCAGTCAGTCAGTTAGTCAGGCCAACCACATGCTTTGTGTTTTGTTCGAAAGAGGGTATGAATGGGGGGGTGGGTGTAAAAGTTTCAAAGTCAGTTCTCGACCCGCTTCATTCGTTTCGTTTCATTCACTCACTGAAATCGAATTTGCATAATTTAACATGATGGTTGCGCTTATTCCTGTTGCCTGTCAGACAGACCTTCAATCTCCCATGCCCCTCCCCTACCCGCCGTTGCCAGCTGTTATTGTTGTTCTCATTCTGTTTCTTCACTCCATCCCCCCACTACCTTCGCATTTTTTGCCCATCACATTTGCCGTCACATGCATCATCATTTGCATACATTTTCAGTTCGCCAGTCACCCAGTCAGTCATTGCGTCAGTCAGTCAGGCAGTCAGTCAGTCAGTCAGTCAGTCAGTCAACTCTTCCCTTCATTACTTGCTTGCTTGCCGTTTACACATTTGATTTGCCACCCAGTGCCCACAGCCGCGTGGCTTGACTCGATTTTCTTTGAATATAATTCTCGCAGCAGCGAGTGTAAAAAAATTGACGTTGATGGATTTTGGCACTTACACAGAAGACTAGCGCCCTGTCACTACGCCAAAAACTTCGTTGCTTTCGATGCCTTCGTTGCCTTCAGTTGCCTGACTGACTTTGAAGCGCATTTTAATGAAGAATGATATGTTGGCATTGCCATCACCATTCAGACCAAAACCACATCAGATAACCCATGCCCAGCACACGGGCCACAACGACCACATCAACTGACAGTTTTCGCGGCTTTGAACTTTTCCCTGTCGAACGCGCGACATCGACAACTTCTTTCCCTTCTCACTTTTGTCTTCAACGCGAAGGGAGGGGAAAAAACCGAATCAAAATCGACAAATGATTCTTATGGCTGTTTTGTCATTATTTTCAGCAACTTTTTGTAGGCTGAACAACAGTAAAAATATGATTTTGCATAAATTTATTGGCTCATCTCTTGGAAAATTTGACAGAAATTTGATTTAGCTCTTCTGATGATGATTGGATTAGTGCAGAAATAAATAAGAGCCTAAGAATATGCTACATGATAATTTACTTAGTCTCTTCTATTTATTTCTTTAAGCTTTAAGCCAGCTTTGAATCTTTGTTTGTGCTTTGTTGTTAATCTAATGTGGCCCGAAAGGCAAATAAACGACATAGAGAACAAACAACTATGAGAAGTGTCGCTGGTTGATGCCACGCCCACACGCGCACTGGTGCCACAGACGCCTTTTCATGCATATCAAAATGGCAACAATAAACGGCAACAAAAGAACAACAATAACAAACATTAACATACAACAATAGGCGACGTCGACAGCGGCAGTCAAATGTTGCAAATGTAAGCAAAATAAATATGTATATGTATACTCAAACACACAAATACACGAGCAGAGGGTGTGTGTGTGTGTGTGTGCGCGCAAAACCAAAACTTTTGACATAATAAAATGAAATGTTATTGTAAAAAAAGTTACTTGCATATTAAAACAAACGCAACTTTTTTCCTAACATTCTTTTTTTGTTCTTTCGCTCTTTGTTGTTTATTCTGTTGTGGGTGTGTGTGTGTGTATGTGTAAAAATATGCACACAAATACAAAGAAACATTCGCATAAATGCAAATGGGCAGCGTGTGAGCGTGCAAGCAGCGCTCGGGCAAAGCAAACAACTTTAATTGAACTGTTTACCCGATTTTTATTTTATATGTATGCCACGAATACAGAAAACGCTGCTTGCCAAGCTGTATAATTGTTATGGTTATGTTTGTGATGATTATTTGGCTCGTTGCACAGCTGGCAAAATGTTACTCCACCAAATAGTCAGCCAGCCAACCATTCAGTTGCCTTTTTATCTGGTCGCCTGCATAAACAAGCGCACTTCTGACAGCCAGCTGGCAACAAAAACAATTGTAACCGGCATATGGGGTCAGTATCTGGGACTGTTTGTACGACTTATCAATATTTTCTGGCAGCTACAAATGTTTAGCTTATGACACCTATGATCGTTGGTACCTTCTTATCTACCTGTGCACATTTTGTAGCATAATCTCGGGCGAGCGAATATATTTAATGTACCGTGTGTTTAACAAATAGCTGAGAAAACTTACATTATCACACTGGAATAGCTTAAGAAAATATGTATATATATGGATTACAGCACTACATATTTGAAAACAAAAACTATTTAAAACGTCAACACAATGAAAACTGGCAAACAACAGATAACGAGCTCAACACGTTACGTATACGTTATATGAAAACATATTATATATATAAATATAAATAGGTTTAAGTACATACGGTTACTGTGGTTGTGTTGTACTCACCTTTGCTAGCACCATCCGGCCCCCGCAATATTGTGCACTCCTCTATAATGCCAAATGGATGAAATATTTGTCTAACATCATCTTCGGTTTGTTGTTTGCTGAGCATGCCAACGAACAGCTTGCGATCTAAATGCTCTGTTTGTTGTTGTTTTGTTTTTTGGATTTTTGTTTTGATTTTTTTTTTGTCGTTGTATATCAAAAGAGGCAGCAAAATGGAAGAGTGGCATGTGTGAAAATCAAAGTGTAAAAGCCATGACATTAGAAAGAAGTTGGCCAATAATGCAAAACAAGTGAAAGTAACCGGAAAAGAATGTCAGAATTAGAAACGGAAACGTGAACGGAAACGTGAACAGAAATAGAAACGAAAAAAACCAAATATGTTGTTTAAGTACCGAAAAATCAGGCCATATGAGCGTTTTATAGTTGTATATATATATATGTGACATATATAAAGATTTAAATGTAACAGAGTTACACATTACGCAACAGTTTTTAATTTTTATATTTTGTAACGGGTAACAAACGCAGCAGGCACATTGAAAAAAATTTAGTTTATTTTGTGGTTTTTTTTTTATATGTTTTTTGTTTCAAAGATTTTGAACGAGCGCAAAAATACAATGAAAATATGTAACGTAAATCAAAAATAAAGCAACAACATTTATTAAACGAAATTTGATATATTTTTTTTGTTTTGTTTTGGTTTTTTTTTTTTTGATGGTGTTGGTTTGGATATCGTCACCAAAGGAGCAAATACAATTACAACATTTATTAATGTGGGGAATAGTGGGATAAAATTTTGATATTTTGGAATTGGCAACAATTTGCAATATGCCAATAGGGATTTTTTTGAAGGTTGCATTAAAAATTTTGATTTTAAAAATTCAAAAACAAAAAATTAAATTTTGTTTCGAAAAAAAAAATATTTTTGTCAGTATTCCAATTTTGCCAATTTTGATGTTTTTTTGTTTTCAATTATTTATATATAAGTAAATTTATATATATATATATATATTTTTTTTTATATAGAGCACGAACATGTGTTACATAAAAAGGAAAGAAAAGAAGATAAAAATGGGTGATATTTAGTAAAATTGTCGCAAAGTTGTTTTCTTTTGGTTTTTGTTTTGTATTTTATGTTACTTACACAACTAACAAAATAGAAAATGTCTTACGACAATAAATATAACAATTAGCTAAATATATATGTATATAGAGCACACACACACATTCATACATACATACGCATACAAACCACGCACAAAACAGCTACATGTTTAAATAGACATTAAAAGGTAAATAACACTTTAGCCACTACTTGGAAAAATATTTAATAAACAGTTAGTTTAGATTTATACATAAGTTGAACAACTGTTCATAGCTTAAAATTGGAAAAGAATGTTAGCAGGAAAGCGTATAAATAGATAATTTTATCAATATTAAAATACCTAAGAGCTAAATGTGATTTTATTAACTTAATTTTGCTTAAAAACTTTTCGCTTATGTATTCAAATAAATTAAAGGCGCACAAGTGCCAAGCAATAAACACGTTTATTGGCAACACTAAACAGCACTCAGGTCTACAGTTCAGCAAAGCTGTTGCAAATCGAAAACCAAAATGCTCTTTGCCAATCCGAAAATAAACCCCAAACCCAACTGGGTCTCATATCGAAAATTGAGCGTTCAATTATTGCCAAAACACTTGGCACACACACCGAGAGCAAGAGAGGACGATGGCAGCTGATGTTGTCGCGTTAAAGTGGCAAAAAGGAATCGAAGTAGAAAATAACTAATACGACACGTTAGCCGGCCGAGCAGGCAATTGTCTTGCCGTAATGGCATTTGTGCCCCAACTCGACTGAACTGAACTCTACTCTCTACCCTCGCTCACCTACTCAACTTGGGGCTAAGCACGTGCAATAAGCCAAACAACGCCACTGGCATGCTAAACAACAGCTGAAAAGGGGCCAAAAGGGTTGCCCACACACATAAAGGTCCGAAAGGGGCGCAAGCTTAATAAAAATGTAAAGCACGTGAGGCAGAGACCCCCAAAAGGTACCAAAGACCAAAAGGTGCACACAAAATAGTGCAGCATGCTGGCCATGCCACAATATACACACACACACATTCACATACAAACATACATATGAAACGGCATAGTTCAACTGGCTGTTAACAGTTGCGGCGCCAAAAGGCAGACAATGTAAAAAGGGAACAGAGAAAAAACGAGGCTAAAGGAAAACCACTCGCTCGACAGGACACAGCTGAACAGGCTAAAAAGGATTTGCACAATGTTTAGTCGCCGTTGCAGCAATTTTCTACAATTACCAAACGGGGAGAGGGGGGGACACACAGGTGGGACGACGCGGCATAAAATGCACACACGATTTTCAGTGATTCCATTTTGGCCGAGACCGAAGACCGAAGACCGGAGAGCAGAAAGCCAAAGGAGAAGCAGTGAAAATAATATTAAAGGCCATTAGGCTCATATAGACAAGTTAAGTGGCTCTTTTTAGTGTCGCCTTTTCCCTCCCTCCCTCCCTCGCTCCCTCCTCTGGCAGCTTCTATGCTTTGTTCTGGTCGTCATGTGCGCCATGTGAGTTTTTAGATTTTATTTTATGCCTCGGCTGGCTGTTGTCATGGCAAAAGAAGTCATTAACGTGTCGTTGTCTTTGATGCTCATGCTCGAACAAAGCCAAAAAGAAAACCAAATTAAATTAGTTAACCACATGGCAACTTTTGTCTGCAGCAGCAGCAGGCGACAAGCAGAAAGTGGAGGCCAACACAACATAACAGAGGCACCACTAATTGTTGCATGTTATGTTTTTTGCTTATCTTTCTGAGGCTGAGGCCCTCGAGCGCACTCAGCTCGAAATGTGCCCGAGACAAATAATTGTGTTTTAAATGTTAGCCAAAAAAAAAAAAAAGAATAGCAGGTGAAAAAGCCAGTCGCGTCTATAAATTATACAAGAAATGGCAAACACAGAAAAGGAGAAAGAAAGGAAAAAAAAATACTAAAAACAAAGTCGCTGACAAAGCTCAAAACTCATGTGTATACATGTTGCCCATTTTAACTTGGCTTTTTTCTGTTCGTTGCCTTTTGGCTGGGCACCTTTGCCAATTGACATGTAAATTGACATTTAATGGCTGCTAATGAGCGTCTGAGGATTAGTTTTAGTCCCAGACACAACTGGGAGAAGCGTCTTTCGCTGACTGTATTTGCATAGCTGCTAAAGAGCATGGGGAATTGAGCAAAATCAGCTTAAAATGCGGCCATTACGGTATGTTCAAGCTCTCATTTAGTTTCTTGCATTATCTTTGGCATCATTCATTGCTGTTTTACTTGCCAAATCATAATTGATTTTGTCCACATAATGCCTGAAGACTTGCAGCTCTTAAAATTGCAAGCAGCTTTATGACCAAAATCTGTAGCTAATAAATAATTAAGCAAAACAAATAAATACTCCATTAATTTTCACAGCTTAGCACAGGACTCAGGACTTTCTAATGCGACCAATTCATATTTGAAAACTCTCTAATCAGATTATGATAGACGGCTGCCAGGACTGCTCCAAATGCTCCAAATGCTATGTACATATCTCGAAGCTATTAATTATTTTCTTGCTGGCATTTTCTATTACAAGTTAAGACTACTACGACTTAGACTCCTCTGTGGCCTCTTCAATAACATTTGTTTAGCACAAAAATTTATTGAAATATGAGTTGTATCTTGTCTATCTGCTTGCTGCATTTTGTTTTTCTATCTGTGTTTATTTTGCTATAAATTATTGAAATTGTAATTACTTAGGGCCAGTGAATGAGGGGAGGAAAATGAGCAAAGCTCGCATTAAATTAGACAGCATTTTATTCACGTTTGCTGTCTGTTTTCTTTCTTTTTTTTCTGCTCTGAACTAATGCAATTTTAATTAGATACGTATTATGTGTATGTCTATTGATTGGTTTCATAAATATGAAATGCGCATTTTATGTACGTACTTATTAACATGATTGATTATGATTAAACTAATTAATTAATGTTTTTTTGTTTTGCATTTTAATGCCTAATAACAAATCAAATTTCACAGATTTAAATGTAAAGTGAACTTGTGTTCATAGATTGCCGTTGTTTAGTCGCTGCAGGCAAAGCACTTTGAATTCATTTTTATGTCAGGCAGTCAACAGCAGCTGACATTCTCCACTGTGCACAGCCGTCGAGGTGTCAGTATTTATACAGCAAATAAGTTAATTTTTTCTTTTATGACTCCCCCACAAAAAACGGAGCAAACAGTTGGTGGATGAATGAGAATGCCAGCCAGCCAGCCCAGACAATTGTATGTGGCAATTGTCAAAAGTCTGCCCCGCACCCTCCAACCTTCCCTGCTTGTGACTCGTTTCAACGTTGCGCTGACGTTTATATATGACTAGTGATAAGTCAGCATCAACCAAGACGTTGACACCAAGTGCAAGTGGGTTCAGTTCTTCTGCTCCTGCTACTGTTGTTTCATGTCTCATTGTTGTTGTTATGATGCCATGGAATCCTTTGGGTCTCTTTGGGGGCCTTAAAGTGTGCGCGTTTCAGTTTATTTGTCAGTTGGAATTTTAGAGTAATAAGCGCAAAAGTTAAGCATAGGCTGGGGACACCGACAATGACAATGACGATGGCGTGCAAATGACATGTAGAGTGTGCTGAGAGAGAATATCTTTCTAGGTCTGAGAACTCAGAAGTAAATTAGTTATTAGCGTTGTAAGTAGTTCAAAAGTTTCACCAGAGTTTTCGTAAAATTTACTTGGCATTGGCATTGGCATTTGGCATGCCGAAAACGAGCGCTAAAATGCGCCTAATTGTTAATTAGTGTCAGCGTGAATTAGTATTTACAGCCAAGACAGTCGACAGAGAATAGAACATTTCAATGGACGCATTTTTAGGCATTTTGCAAGGCAAGAGTGAAAAGTTTCTTGTTTTTGAGACAGCGTACAACGGAAATTGTACAAAAGTCAACGCCAAAGAGAAAGATGCGCCAAAAAAGTTTGTCTTTCTCCGCTCACTCTGTGGTATTGAAGTGTTAATTAATATTGAAAAGGATCAACTTTTGTGTGACTTTGCTTTGGCTTTGTGTGTGCGCCAAGCAAATGAAAATTGAAAAGGAATCCATAGAGACACCCAAAAGAATGGCTGCCACAGAAAGGAGTTAAGAACACACTATATATTTATACGAAATTTTCAGTTATTCATGAATTTCTGTTAGTTGGAGACTTTAGTTTAAGATGCTGTTAATGAAAGAATGTCTAGACTTCAGATTTAAGTTTTCTTTAAAATTGGTTAAGATATTGTTTTATTTTAAGATATCTGCTGCATAATTGGCCTGTAGCCATTGAGATGCTGTCAGTTCTTATAGTTGGTTAGCAGTCTCAACTTTATTTTTTTGCATCTTCTTTTTTGGACAGGAGTTGGCAATAAATATGCAGCAAAAAGGCAGCTTGACGTGAGGCAGTGGTCGTGGGCGTGATGGAGGCGGCAATCTTGACATGCCATTAACATTTCATGTGCACCTTGGCGTTGTCTTTTGCCCGCCGCCAAAGAAGAGGACAACGAAGAGGATGCTTGAGCTTCAGCTGCAGCTGCCGAGCCAGAGACTATCACACTAAAAGTCAATATAAAGTAAAATTTTTTTTATGACCCCGGGATTATCATTTTGCGTTGCAGCTTGACATGAAATTGGCTGCACTGTGGGTAACCAGAAATTGGCTATAAAAAAGCCAAAGAGAGCGACGACCAAAAGGTGCTCGTCTCCATCACCCTCCTCCTTCCTACCCCTCTCAGCCAACCATACGTTCTATAAAAAATATAGAAATTTTTATTTTAAGTAGTGACGCGTCAGGGATAATGTTAATGGCACATAGCATTTTCATTTCAAACGCATAAAAGTGTCCAATGTCTGTCCACGGAAAATGTTTAAAAAAACGTCGGAGAGAAGAAAAGAGAGGGAGTGTGAAAGAGGGACAGAAAGCAGTGCAAAAGAAATTTCAAATGTTTGGCGCTTTGTGGCTGGCTCTTTATGTGCGCAGATTTCCCATTTCATATATATGTATATTGTGTATATGTAAATGTATATATAATAAGGGAAACGCATATCTCGGACGATAAAGAGGAATTTAAAGTTTATGAGCTAGGCAGAAGGACTCTCTCTCTTTCTCTCATAGGAACACTCGAAACTCTCGCCGCATATGCTTTATAATTATATGACCGGCATCGTTTTTTTTTATAACTCAACAAATGTTATGGATGTGGAGAGGGTGGAAGAGGTGGAGTTAAGCTATGAAACTTGGCTTGGAGTATGATGCTGAAGATAGCTTGTAATAGGCAATAGACGAGCACATAAATTTGTGCAATGAAAAACGGACACAGTACTGTTATAAACATTTTATATTCTCACAAGAGAAAAGTTTTTGCTCTCGAAAGTGAAGGAGGAATTTTTCAGTCATAAATTTTAATATTCTACAGCACTAATCCAATACTAATCTCTGTAAATCCAAACAGTTTCAAATGTATCTAAAGAAAACTTTTTCAAGTATACTTTTTACCAAGTTTTAAAGTAATGAACACATATTAAAGCAGTATTCTTAACTTATTTATTAATTTCTAACATTTACTTCACAAATACAACACTTTAAAGGTATAATAGAATATGCTTACGTTTATATACTTTGTTTGCCGTTGTTCTGCTCCAAAAGCAGCTTCTGTGGGAATGCGTTGCTTTTAAATTTGTATAGGATTAACACTTAGGTTACTTTCTCTAAGTTAACTCAAGGGCCTGGCGCAATTGATATCCCTGTAGTCTTATTGAAGCCTTATATTCTTAAGTCAGCAATGAGTTTAAAAGTGTTCAGGTGTGGTTTATGTAAAGCTAACTGAAGATCTCTTATAGACACACTTTTGAGAACTCAGCTTTTAAATAGTTTTGTGCCACACGGCGTATGTGTAATAGCTATCACTTAATATTGTCTAATGGTTGCAGGCTTTGAGGCACTTTTTCTCTATCTGTTGCTTAAGCAGGTGTTTGTAAAGGATTTCTAACTGCTATTTTGTGTGAACTTTGTGTTTAATTTCTTAATTTTTATGACACATTCCAAGCAAGGTCGTCAAGAGCATCCATATCACAGTTTTTTAGTTTAATGCCGCCATTTTGTTGCCATTTGTTTTTCCACGTGCTAAAATGTTGCTTACATTTATGGTAGATTTTCGTATGTTTTGGTATTCGAGTTATTTTTTTTTTTTTTTATAATTATATTGTCGTTTGCGAAAAAAGAGAGAAAAAAAGAAAGAGAAAAAGAAGAAATAAATAAAATTTTTATAACCTCCGTTTGTTGATGTTTTTTAAGGAAGTGTAAATGTTGTTGTATGTTTTTAATTAATTACTTTTTCAGACTTTTTTTGTTTATGTTTGCACTACAGAAATGAGAGCAATGCAAATTACGCACATCTAGAAATGTTTACGTGTCAATAACAATAACAAATTGCATTTTAATTATTTATTTTATTTCTTGGAAGGGTAAAAGAGTACAACATTGAGCATAAGTTTTGCACGACATCAAGGAAACAACAACACTGAGATATAAAAACTTTATCATAAACTTTTAAACACAAAACGTTAATTTAACAACTAGTAAAAATATGGTTCGAACGACAAAGTTTTATGATTGATGCTAAATGTTTTTGTTTACACATAGAGGACACACACAAAAAAATACATACAGATAACAAAAAATATACATACTTAAATAAATAAGATTAATATGTACTTAAATTTATGTAGCTAACTTTATAATTCTAAGACTTAAATAAACAATTGCCTCACAAGAACAGGTTTGAATAATTTGTAGCCTGTGGAAATGTTTTCAACATATTTTCCCCAATATCTATCTTCATCTTCACATTGACAATAGGCAACGGCTGGGCCCGTAACTAATTGGAAAATATATATTGCCCGGCTAAGCAAATAACTCAAACCATGCACAAATCAATGCAGAAACTTTGTTCACAGTTTGATGGCTGTTGTGGGTTGAAAAGAGCTCAACACCTTGACAGCAAATGCCACAAACAAACAAATGAACCAATGAACAACAACAACTTCCAACAACCTCAAGTCAGACGTCAATCAAATGGCAAAGCAAGTTGAGAAAATGCTTCAATAAACATGTCTTACATAAAACATTTTAATTAAATTATATTTTATATGAGTGTGTGTGTGTGTGCGTGTGCAATATTTATTAATTTTCCAGATGCGGGTGGCAAAAACAAGAGTCATCACAATAACCATACGTCTTCGTCTAGCCAACACACACACACACATACACATGAAGAGAAGTAAACAAAAGTGTTTTAGCGCTCTCAATGCACATCACTCATTTACACGCACACACACACACACACACACACAGAAAGAAAGGAGTAGAGAAATAGGAGAGCAGCATAAGTAGAGAGTGACTAAGGGTAGCAATGACATTAGCTGAAAAAGGGTTTTGTTGAACTGTGAAAATAATCTTTTCGTATTTAAAGAGACAAGGCTTAAGAACTGTTTTAATATAGTCTGTGCATTTTTTTCTTTAAGCAAACGTATTTTTTTTTATTCATTTACAATATTCCTCACTTTCAGCTAGTGCCATTTTGCCCAGCTTAGAAAATAGAACAGTGTTCGACTTTAATTTAATTTTTGTGGTTACTGTTGCTGTGTTGCTGTGTTGGTGTTGGTGTAGTTGTTGTTTATTTTGTGTGCTCGATTCGCGCAATTAATTGAACTTGCAGTACATGCCACACAGACGCTACCACACAGTCTCAGCCTCAGTTGCAGACTATTGACAGCCTTCAGGGAATGGGTGGGCTATAAGTGTTGTTGTTTGTGAATCGATGCGGTTGAGTCGATGAACACTTAAGCCGCACTCAATGCAGCCACAGTTGACGTCGTTCTCTGTACTTCTACTTCGACTGTGTTTAGCTCTGCTCGTTTACCCGTTACGCTTTTCGGAATTTAACTAAGACAAACACCACAACGATAACAACAGAGAGACAACTACACTAAAAACTTGTGTAGTCTGTTGCCTTTCGTTTCTGTTTTGCTGTTTTCTGTTTCAGTTGTTGTATGAGAAACGCTTGCGGGTCTTACATTGAGCTTAGCAGCAAACTTGTCTAAGCTAGGGCCAAGCTGTCGAGACTCTGTTAGGTTTTTTGCAATTACAATTACGCATAGAACAGAACAGAACAGAGAGCAAACGGAAATAACATAGAGCAGTAGAGAAAAACAAGTGGTGAAAGTAGTCAGTAGAATGGTATCAACGATAATTGTAATGGCTGACAAAGTAGGCAAAACATTTAGCAACTAAACGGACATTTAAGCTTACTGCACAAAAGTATGCTTTGATAAAGTAAAAGAGGAATGTCTTTAGGGTAAAATGTATAAATTAGGTATAAACCAAATATAAGAAGAGATTGTTTTTTCCAAATGCTTCGCAAATAACCTGTCGAAATATGTTTTATATACCAGCACATATATTTCGAAAACGTGGACGCCTCTAAATTGCACGTAACTGCGCCTCTCTAGCCTCAAAAGCTACTGTTAACATCTTCGACTTTGTGGTCAAGGCCCCTTCCTGCCCAAGTAAGACCTAAGTAGTTGCGAATGCTGCCTGGCCTCTAAAACATATTGCACAATTACTTGGCACACACAGAAAGAGAGAAGGACTGAGGGGAAAATAGCTAAGAAAATTTATGTTATTGTTTGTCTGGCCAGGACTTGGACTAGGACTATGACTAACACTACCTTCGTTGTAGCCAAAGGACTCACATATTATTTGTACCTATACATATACATATATATATAGCTGAATATATATTATATATGTATTTTTTTTTAGACCCTTATGTGTGTGTGCGAGCTGTGTGTTGCAACATTTTATTTATCGCACTGGCCATAAAATGCACGCTGGGGGCATTTGTAACAATTTTCAGACACACACAACAATGGAAACTGTTACTGCCTGCACCCGCCCATCACCCATTCCCTTTGCACCCCCAGATTCGCCCTCGTTGTTCGTGCAGCCATTCTTAGTCAGGTTAAAATATTACAACATCATGCTTAAAAGTCACGTTTAAACGCTGACGACGTCGGCGCCGAAAGATTATTGCATTTTAGAACCCTCACCTCTCTGCTCTAACTCTCTCTCTCTCTCGCTCTCTCTCTCTCTCTTTCTTTCTCTGCACACCTGAACCTGGAGCACACACACACAGCACACAATCACAAACAAATGTAGTTCATTTCAGGCGTCGTTGTCGGCGTCTGTATGCCTGTCTCTCCGTATGCCAAGCCAAGCCAAATAAGTAATAGTGTTGCAACGTGCCTGCCGCATTTTATTTCCCTTTACGAATGGCATGCCAAGAAATAGATGGAGAGAGAGGTGAAAGGGGAGCGTACTGAGTGTGGTGCACTTTCCTGCTCTTTCCATTGATTGTATAATTCGTGTATACCTATATACATATATATATATATATATATATATACACAGTATGCTTGATGTCTGATTGAATTGAATTGATGTGAGAGTGTGGCTGTCGTGACTTCAACTTTCAACTTGCCAATTCAGAGTCGATTTCTGCCTGCCACTGTCTCTGCTCGTTTTTGGATTTTGCGGTTACGAAACCAATTTATTTGGTTTGTATACGTGAGTGTGTGTGTGCTTCGTTGTTATTTATTTTAAACAGTAGCTGGTAAGCCAGTGTGTGTGTGATGAGCACAGGTAGCACAGAAATCCTTGAAATCCAAAAATGATTTCATAAGATGAAAAGCGACTTTTCGCACACACATTTTTGTGGCAAACATGAGGTGTATCAGAAAGAGGATATTGGAGAAAACGTGTAAGCCGCAAATTTATTTTTTTATTTTTTTTTGGCAAGTATTCGAGTTGGCAGATTGCAACGAATGCCAAATTTGACTTTCGGATGCACTCAAGGATGATAACAATTAAGCCAAATTGCAAGAAATTTCAAGCTGTTAGAGAAACAATAAGATTTAGTGATAGAAGGACGGAATGGCTTTGAAGTTTAGACTTCATTTGAATTCCATTTAAAAATTTCGATAATTCTTTGAACTGGTTTTATCATTCGCAATGCGCTGCATAACTCAATTTTGCTTTAATAAATATTTCAATATGTGTTTGAGAGATGCGTCAAGGCCTCGAAAAACGCCCACGCACTTGACACACTAACACACGGACACTCACACACATATATGTAGGAGCAGGCCTTTTGTTAACGGCTCAGCCGAGTAGATTTTCCCCCTGCCACTTGTCCTTGTCGCTGTCTGCTTGTCACACGCCGTTGTGCCATTGTAAATGGAGTCAAGAAAGCAAAAGTCACTTTTTCAATTTTCAAAATTAAAAAAAAAAATTCTACGCACACACGAGTAAATCACTAAGTTACTGTGTCGCATTGATAAACCCTTATCAAGTAGCGTTTTTTTCACTCACACACACACACACACACACACACACACACAAATACAGAGAAACACAGACTGTGAGATACGTTGACACATTGTCATAGGGCTTCAGCAAGAGAGAGGAAAAAACAGTCACTAAACGAAATGCACAGACCTTTTCTGATAAGGGTGAGCGGCGGCAAAAAGCATTGCCTACTTTTTAGCGTGAATTTAAAAAGGCTGCTTAAGCAGTCAGAAGGGAGTGTCTGTTGTTGGAGGTGGGGTTAAATTGCTCTGGTCTCGTGTTATGTAGCTCGCATATTAAAATCTATAAAATATGCTCATGACTGCTTTACGACTTGAAAGCGTGAAGCTAAAAGCAAAACCAGAAGCTAACAGCAACCAGCAACAAAAAAAGAAAAAAGTTCAATATTTGTAAATCTTTCTTACATTCAGGCTCTCTCTTTCTAGTTTAGTCTCTCTCACTCTGTCTCACACTTCATAGCTGTGCTCGTTCTTTATGGGTTAATGGTGCGAAAACGTGACTTAATGTGCGTGTGTAAAATTTGTATTTTCTTTTTTTTTTTGCCTTCCTTCGTTTCATTCCTTTTTGCGTCTCCATAAGAGTTATGTGCGGGTGCGTACAGGGATATAGGGATATTTGTAGGGGGTAAGGGAATATGAAGTGTAATGGAGAGTCGCAGCTGTTGTGCAAAGGTCAAAGCAATTTGAGGCAAGCATCGTTGGGGCGATGGCTGTTAATAGAAATGTCAGACAATTGGGTGCCAAGTCAGCTTTAAGTTTAGAAAGCCAAAGTCGAACGTGGATAAAAAGGTAAATAAGGGTTTCAAGTGCTTATTAAGCTTAAGTTGAATAAGTTTTTGACCTTAAGATTTTTTGTTTTATTCTTTCACTTCCTGTAACCTTGCAACTTCTTGTGATTTAAATTCGCCAATTTAAACTTAATCCATTCCTTTTAGAACTATGCTCATTATCAAAACTGTTAAATATTTGCAACCCCCGAGCGTTTAAAAATTTCATTAACTCACTTGACTCACCAAGCGTCATTTAATTATCTCTTTCTCTCCGTTTCTATCTCTGTGTGTGTGTGCGCTTTAGCGTAAATGACAAATCCTTATGCTAAATATGCTTAATGCAACACAGACACACTCACACACATATGCAGCTTACAACGTGCTGTACATATGCTTAATGAAGCTTATAACTCTCGACGTCTCATTGCGCGTTCTATCTCTCTCTCTCTCTCTCGCTCTTTCTTTCGCTCCCCGCGCTTCCTCTTTTGGCCCAGAATGCAACACGTACACGTCCTGACAATCCTGGCAACAGGCAGCATATGCCATGCACGAAGGCCCGCCAGGCGAAATAATTATAAAGCGCTCGCAGCGGAAGCTGCAACGGAAATGTTACCTGGCAAAGCACGTGCAACACCCAGGAGAGGAAGAGAGAGAGAAGTGGAGAGTTTTACTGCCTGTTCGGGTGCAAATTCTAGCACTGGCTGGCGTTTAGTTTAGCATAATGACAGGCATAGAGTTGAAGCGAATGAACGAACGCCTCCAATTCAGCAGGCTGCAACCTGCAACCTGCAACCTCTCGCTCTCTTGAGGTTGCCACACATGGCAGCCACTAAACCAAAGCCACATTAGCTCGGCAGCAAATGTGGCAAAGCGTGTTAATAACTCACTATGTGTGTGATTGCTTGTGTGTATATGTGTTGGTGTGTGTGTGTGTGTGTGTGTGTAAGTGCACTTGGGGGCAACATGCATTTAAGTTTTGGGATTCCTAATAAACTTGGGCCTGCTACAAAAGCTACACCCCCACACTATATATGTGTGTGTGTGGCAAGTTTGTCGTCGTCGTCGTCTACATGGCGTGTAATGGAGCATGCTGCTGTTGCAGCTGCAAGCTGAAAGCTATAAGCATAATATTGCTGAAGCAACCAACCTCTCTCGCATATAGTACATTTTCATGCATAATGCATCAATCCGTTTCATCATCGTTGGAGTCGACGACTCCTTAACTCAACTCCTTGCCATCGTCGTCCTGGGCCTAATTTGTTGCATAATTAAGCGTGTAGTCGTCTGTGCTGCAATTTCTTTTCTTCCATTTCCCCGTTGTGCACCGTTTTATTTAGGTAATTTTTGGGCAAATGGCAAAAAACTTTAAAATGCAATTAACAACCCTGTGTTTGTTGGAAAAAGTTAAAGCAGTGCATAAAGCAGTGTTAAGCTGCTTATAAAACTGCTTCCTTTTAATAGTATTTGATGTTGGGTAAACTTAAGCAATGATTGTCTACTCTTTAACTTATTTTGTCATGTTTGTCCCATGGCATTTACTTTAATCATTGCTGAACATTTGGAAACACGTAACGCACTTAAAGTGCCAGCAAAACTTTTTTAAGCACAATCTATTCACTCATCCCTCCACTGCCTGCTTTCTATGCTTTTGTTAACATGACGCCACAGCAAAACTAACAAAATTCTATACACCTGAAAACCACAGCACACCTAAAACACAACCATTATATACCCATGTGTATGTATGCTTCATTATTATTGTTGTTGTTGCTGTTATTTGTTTCCTTCTGCTCTCTTCACATACGAGCATTATTTTTGTCGCATTGTTTGCTTCGCCTTCCGCTTGTCGACGCCATTGTTGTTGTTTCGTATGCTTCTCACATACGTTTTTTTTTGACAGCGTCTCTACGTCGCGTCGCTTCGTTTTTGATTAAGCTTCGTCGATGTTGCCTTTGTGGCTCTTCGATTTTGGTCACTAATGAGCAACGTTAAAAGCGCAGCGAACTCGAGAAGGGCGTGACGAAAGGACGAAAGTTGGGCAGGTGAGCCAGCCCCTCATTTGAAGGACTTTTGGGGTAAACATTGTATTTTATTTGTGTTTACGTTTTTAACAGCTTTGACAGGCTGCTGTTATCCTTTTCAACAAACACACCAACACTTACTCGCATACTCATGCGGACATTGACAGACTGCCAGGCATTGTTGGCACAGATTTGGGTCAATATATAGGAAAGTCTGTTTTCGACTTGACTAGGAACTCATTGGCTTTGGCTTTTTCTCTATGTGCCGTGTGGCAAGCGCATTGACAGCATTTTTCATTTGCCTAATGAATTCAATTATTTATTTACCTTGAGTTATTTCTCTTGGCCAAGTTGTTGTGCCCAGCCCTGTGATTTGATTTTGCGTGCCAGAGTTTATTTAATTTGATATGGCAGTGGGAGTCGGGGTGGTAGAACAGAAGAAGCGAACACTGCCAAGTCGGCATTTCTAATTAATTCAGTACAAATTACATGGCATAGCCGACGGCTAAAGGAAAGACGGTAGAGAGACGCGAGAGAGACGAGAGAGGCGAGCAAAAATAAAAATGGAAATTTAATTAATGTAAAAGCTTATATAATTGGAAATTGAAGTCTAATTAAAAGTGTGCGACAGCAACACACACACACACACACACACAAACACACATAGAGCTAGCCTGCAGTCAATTGCATGCATCTGACATCGTTTCAAGCGCAAAATTAATTAACACTCTTAAACACACTCACACACACACTCACAGCACAGCTTTTTATTGTGTTACGTGTTTTTATAGAAAAGTTAACAATTAAATTTGCAGGCGCGCTAAAATCGCAACGCAAATTATTAACGACAAATAAACAAAAATAATTGCAATATTAACAACCAGACAAACACTCGCAAACACATACACCCGCACACACACACACACACACACACAAATGGCGACAATAACTAAATAATAAGTTAATTAAATCAACAGTCATTTAGATAAAGGCTTTCTTTATCAGTGGCGCCCTCTATGCGTGAAAATGTGCATTATTCACAAATTAATTAGATTTTGTTTATGAGTAGTAGGAAACAACAACAATAATATGAATTATGATAAATGTTTAAAAATTAAACAAAACTAACCAAATGCCTTTAACCTAACTTGCTGAAATATAAATTAAATATTTAAAATGTGATCTAAAGTAGATTATTTTCATTTGGATTAAGCCAAGTTTAATAAAGACATAAATAAAACTTACTGTGAACTTAATTAACATTTAATAATTTTGTTTAGTAAAAAAACGAGCTGTAGTAGACACTTACCTAAAAAGAGAAGAGAATAGAAGAAAATAATTAGTTACAAGCTTTTAATCTAAGCATAATCATTACTACAGCTTCTACCATGACTTTTTTTTTAAATGGTGTGGAATTATTTGTGTTTATACAACGTGTTGCTTGTTGAGTGGACGCACAGTCGACACCATGCCACAACACAAAAAAAAGGAGCTAGTAATATTTGCTCTATGTAAATGCCACACGTTTTATAGGTAACCGAATTTGTTTTATTTTATGACTTATATTTTCACGTGCTTTTCTTATTTTTTATTCATACTTTGTTTTTGGAGTGCATGGGCTGCCAAACAAACGGGAATATCAATCCCAATGTTGAGTTTTCTTTCCTCTCCTCTCTCTATCGCCAGTCGGGCTGCCCTTTTTTCAGGCTTTTCAATTTCACATATAGCAAATATTTTTTTATATACTTTTCTCATCGCCTTTCGTCCCTTTTATAACCCTCCGATGGCTCCCTTTTTGGATACGTTGTTTTTGTTGATATTTTTTGTGCCATATTTTACATGCAAATCGAATTTTCCTCAATTTTAATTGGATTTTTGATTGGTTATACTTGTGTTTATATACGCACAACTCACTCACTGACTATATTCAAGCCCTCAGAAAAATATATACACACATATATTTTTCTTTTATTTGAAATATATTTTTATTTGTTATTTGTATAGTTGCTCCCGAACTTGCGTATCAATTTATTTTCCGTATTTTTAGTTTTTTTTTTTGTAGTTATTGACATGCTGTAAGTTGTCAGCTTACAACAAAATCACTGAAGTTAAACTAATCTCTATGCGGCATAATATGCAAATTTTGAAGTGAGTAAATATGTGCTAAAATTGAAATTAAGTTGCTGACATGTTGTATTGATTTAATGTTGGCTTAGCGTGAATTTTATACATTTTTTTAATTTGAAAAAAAATCTAAATTAATGTGTACAAAAATTTATATTTTCACCCACTTTAGCCAAGATACAACCCCTTTGGCAAACATTGCTCAGCTGTGCTGCCAAATTTAACGAATTGTACAAAGTTTTAATTGAAGACGACAAATGTCTTTATATTCGCACACACTTTTGAGTTGCCTCGCGGGCATTACCAAAATAATAATGCCCCAAGCCAGCTTTCAATTTATGCCACCACGTAGTTTGTAATTACAATCGAGACCATGGCCGCAATGATTATAATTTTGTCATTTGTTGGGGCTGGGACTAAAGTGAACTGCCCCACAAGGAGGCCAACTCTCCCTTCTTCCAGTTAGAGTGGCATTAAAGTAGCTACAGGTAACAAGTTGAATTCGAAATAAATCATTTCTAACGCCCTAGCAACAAACTGTGTGTGTGTGTGTGTGTGTGTCAGGGACTTATGCTGATTAGTGAAAAAGCGTCACAGTAAATTTTGAAAATGTGCCACCGCACCACCAATGTGGTGTGGCATTCAGGCATTCGGAATGATTTATGCAATGAGCTCAAAAAGATGAAAGTTGTACATTTTCATATTTTAATTGCTTTGCTCTCTTAATACTTTTGGGACACAGGCTCTCGCCTCGCTTCGCATTTTATAATATTCTTTTGCCTTTCCTTTATGATTTTCTTGTTTCTTTGGCTATGCTTCTATGGGTCTTTTGAAGTGCCAGGCACAGGCTCTTACTCTCCTTCTGTGGCATGGGATTTGCCTTGTAGTTAATGTAAATGTTTGCTGAGAAAATTTTACTAATTTTATAACAAGTTGCGGTTTGTGTTTTTTGTTTGCAACGTTTTCAGTTTTCTCTCTCCCCATTTTGCTGTCAGTTTATTGCTCGCTGTTTGCTTACTTTGTGTAAAAGTAGATTTCGTGTATAAGTAAGTATTTCTCATTTATAATTTATGGCTTTATATTTGTCAATGGCATTATTATATCACATTTTTAATGTGTCCCCAAGTCCCGGGCACCTTTCTGCCAACAGTATTTATGGGACATTAAGTACTTCGAGTAAAAGTTGGTTTATGGTGATTTTGGGACAGGCAAATTGGTTACTTTATTGTTAAAGGTTCGAATCGAGTAGAAATATTTGTGTGTGCATATCTTTTCAGATTGTTGTTTTAACTCTTAAACTCAAAATAATTTCAAGTTTTTGCTGGCATAATTTCCCTAAACATCCCTTACACTCTAAACATTTCTCGACCATTTACCCATATGCAATTTGCCACTAATTATGCGCAAAATTTCTAGCTCAAGGGCTCTAAGCAATTAGTACAGAACACACACAAGCAACAAAGCACCCCGCACCCTCTGCTCAAGTAATTTACATTGAAATTAAACAAAAACTATGTGCGTGTGTGTATTTTCTATTTTCATATGCATGTGGCAAACATTAATGCAACAAATTATGTTTAGACCGCCGCCGCCGCCGCTGCCGACACAGTGGAAAAACTGTAAATGAAAATAAACCGCAACATTTTTCATTTGTGCAAAATGAAGAAGTAGCTTGGAGCCGGAGCCGGAGCTGGGAGCTGGAGCCGGAGACAACCAACTGGAAAACATTGGCGAACCGGACCGGACCGAGTATCACACGGGAGCAATATAACCGGTTTGTATGCCACAAAAGCAATTTTATGATTATAACACAGCCGAGGCCCGGTCGAGTCCCCGGAACTCTCCTGTGTTATGTTCAGTTTTGTTCAGTTGTGTGTGTTCTGCGGGTCGGGTTCGGTTCGGTTCTTAATTTGACTGGAGAGAGAGAGAAACGCTGCGCAATTAGGCGCCATAAAAATGGTTGGTTTTTATTTTTGTTTTGTTTTCCCCCAGATGGGCGTGGCTCGGACTGTTTGTCTTCTTGTCTTTCATTGTTATTGTATATGTTTATTTGTATTTGTTGTAGAACCCGCAACCCGCACACGGCAGTATTTTTAATTTAAAATCCACAACGAAACGTGAAACGCAAAACAACTCAAAACAAAAAATAAAAAAAAAGATTCGCGTGAAAATTGCGGTCATTGGGGAGAAGTGGGATAGGTAGTAAAGGTATTTTGTATATTGTGTATGTGGGCAACTGGAAGGGGGAGCAGGGGTGTTAATCTTAATGATATACAAGACAGCTGAGATGAATATTATACGAAAGGAATTCGAATTTAAATTTAGTATAAAATCTATGAAAAAATGTTGCTTTAACTGTTTGACCTTCCATCACCCTACCTTTAACAATAACACTGCGCTGCATATGGCAGCCATAAATTCAGTTATCAAATCGACCATATACCCCAACCTTGAACTCTAACCAACCCATTAGACATTTCTTCCACAACTTACTGTGGAAAACTTAGCATACAACAATTTTCAGAGTCGGCGAGCAAACCACATTAACAAACACATTTGGTTGGGGTTAAATTATGGTTATTGTTTATGGTGCAAAACACGGCTAAGGTCGGACTGTCCAACTGTGAATATATTCGTATTTTTGGACTCCAATGGGCGGATAACTGCTGGCTGGCTAGCTGTCTACCTCTTTTATTTTTTCAGCGCTTTTGTGTGTACTATTTAGCGAAATTTATTTACGTTATATTGCGAGCGGAGCACACAGCAGTCAAGTTATATAGAAATTTATGAGCTTTATAGTGGCGTGCCATTTCATTTCCCTGCCTCTCACTCTGTCTCTCTATGTTCTGTCCGCTTGCTTAAAAGTCCCTTGAGATGTAATCAATTACTTAATGCTATATAGAGAAGCAACAGAAACCGCCCACGTCGCCCCTGCCAGAACGTGAAAACGTGGACCAAGGAAGGACGACAACGATGCCGCCGACGACGACGCCAAACAAAAGCCATTACGCGGAAACTTTTCAATGAAGCGTTCGTCAGTCGAACGAGAAGCCGTTGACTATTAGCTGACTGCCTAGGGGGATGTCAGTCAGTCAGACAGTCAGTCTCACTGCCTGTGTGTGTGTTTGGTGGGAGGAAAGAGAAACCCTTGCGGGGGCATTGGCTCAGCTGATGTATTATTATAGCTGCTGTTGCTTCCTCTCTCTCTGGCACTGTTATTAATATTGTTTTACCGGGTAGCTAATACTGACGAATCCCCAGCGCATTACGTGCTACGTAGGTAAGCAGGCAGGCAGCAGGAAAAAACAGGCAACAAACAGGCAGCTGGCATGTCATCAAAACACACGCCCACTTGAATTTTGAATGGGGTTTGCTGCTGCTTCTGTCGTTTGTGGCATTCGACGACAACATCGCTTTTTAGGTTGAGTTTACAGTAAAATAAATATTGAAGTGGGCCTAAGGAAGTCACTTGAACGTTTGTTGGCACGTAAAATACATCATAATTAGCCGTTCGTTCAAATTAGCGAAAGCAAGCGGCCCAAACAACGTCGAGCGTTGCCATACTTTCTGTTTTTTGCCCAAATATCCCAGTCAAGTTAAGGCTTAAAACGATAAAAAAAAAAAAACGTGAATGGCTACAAACTTTATTGTGCTTAAAATAATACCCTGTAAATGTAAAGCTATATTTCTTCGTACTATAATTTAAATTTATCTTAAACCAAACGACCTCTTTCAAAACTTTAAACGTCTCCACAGGGTATATGCGTAAAGGAGACAATATTCTGACCAAAGCAAAAACTGCTATGAGCCAATTTCCGTGTCATAAAACTTAAAAGCTTTTTAGAGCCGACGCCGACGTTCCACCCAAAAACAATTTGCATGCGAAATTCAATTTGATAATGGCAAAGTAGCATCTGAGAAAATGCCATACGCACACAATCTACCTCTCTCTCTCTTTCTGGCAGAAAACTTTTTTGGCTGCACACACTCACAATATTTTGAAAGTCACACAAAGCCAGGTACATAGGTGAATCAGGTGAGTCAGAGTTTTGCAATTGCATCTAATTGGGTCAGCATTGGGAAGCACCGCATAGAAGCTTGCTGCCGAAAATCGGAAATGTAGCAAAAGTTTAAAGTCTTAAAGTCTTAAAAGTACACACAAGCAGCATAAGCAACAGCAGCCGTCTTTTCTAGAGTTCAATAATATTTGCCAGCGGGCGTTAGAAACAAAAGAGAGCGCAAACGTTTTAAATTACCCAACGATTGGTTGTTGTTGGCGACACTCGTGTAAACATTTTGTATAAAATTTATTTTAGCTAAGGCCAAAGCCAGTTCCTAGAATCCAGAGAGTCAAAGGCAGACGTCGCCGGCTGGCTGTCAATGGCTTTTTGTCGCCGCAACACCCGTAGAATTTTGTGTAATTTGACCCAAAGCAAATGTAAATAGAACTGCGACAAACGTTCGCCCAGCTGAAAGGGCGTTAAATTGTATAACTTAATGAAACGCTGGCCGAGAGGCAACCAGTCAAAGCAAACGCAGAGAACCCCAACCTCAATAGCCAAACTAGAGTAGACTAGACCTAACCAACACCAAAACCGACAAGCACACAAACCAAACGATAAAGTCAAAGACTAAAGGGTTTGAGATTTAGGTGGTATACATTTTCACTGTCTCTCTCGTTCGCTGTGTGTGTGCTTTTGCCTTTTGTGGCTGGGGCCATGTGCGGATTACGTTTGACTTAATGCAACGAAACGACAAGAGGGAGAAGAAGAGGGAGAGCAAGAGAACGAGAGAAACTGTTGCACGCAACGCGCTGACACGCCCACATTAAATTTAAATTAAAATGCTAAAATTTTTCAGCTCAAGCTGTGGTTACAGCTACCAAAAGAAGGAGAATGAAAGAGATAGATTGGGAGGTTTGTTGAGTATACGCCCCTTGAAACGCCACAGGCCCCCTTAAAAAATGCAAGCAAAATAGTTTTTAATTAAAAGGTCTTGACAGTCACGGTCACAACGTCTACACTGCTGGCATTTAAATAAGTCACATAGTGCCAGGAATTGTTGTACGATTTTGCCACAATTACGTTTCCAAAGAGTTTAGCAAGTGTGTGTAAGGATTATAAAATGCATGTTAAAGAGAGAAGCTTTTACTTTCTGTTTACTTTTTAAAGCAGCGTACATACATATAATTTATTCAATTACTATTTATAGTTACTTGCCAAGCTACAGCCAGACACATTTAATACCACTTAAGCTGCGACCCGCCATAGAAATTCAGGTATTCACAGCATTTTCACATTCATTTTCACGGGCTTCAAGTCGCAGTAATCTCACGACACTTGTCGCCGTGTGTGAGTGTAAAGTCAACGTTTTTACGTTTGACTTGATTTGAATACAGCACTTGGCACATAGCAAAGCGGCCTTTTTTCCTTCGCTCTCTCAATTCGATGCGATTCGCTTCTCATTCATTCAGTAATTCATTTATATTTCTTTTCGTTTTGGCTAGGCACTTTTGTGTGCGATTTCAATGACTCTCTTTTTTTATGGAGTTCTTGGTCTCCGTTTGATTGAGTGCCTTTTTCATTGGCAGGCAACAAACTTAATCAATTTAAGCGCCTCTCGCTGTTGTGTGTGTCCAAACAAAAGCCGCACCTAAAGGCTGGAAAATTGCAAGCAAAAAGGAGTAGAGTCAAGTGCGCTGCCTAGTTTTAGGCGCCGTCGTCGTCTGTAGACTGCAGACTGTGTTGACTGACTGACAGTATAGACTGTGCCTCACTGTCCGTGTCAAGTGACTCACCAGCCACTGCTAACTGTTTTACTGTTTGTTTGCCCAACGCAAACGCCATAAAATAATTTTGTTTCCCACACACCCAAACACACACACACACACACGGACAGAAAGGCAGAAGAGAGACATATTTGCGCTGCACAAATACACAAATGTATATATTTAATTTGAGCAAATAACTATTTTTGGGCGCACAGCCCAGACAGACAGATAGAAAGATAGACAGCCACAAATAGGCAGACGTTGAGAACCGAAAAATCTTGTATTTGTTTTTGCTGGTTGCTTTTGACGCCGCTGTATGGAAAATATTTGAAATAATTATTGTAAAATATTTGCATGGAAATTATTTGTTGACTTGCGGCAAAGGCTGAAATAAAATCACAGGCAGCATTTTAATTGCCATTAGTGTAAATTTGATTTTCTACAAGATTTGTTTTCTTAAGCAACAAACTTATAATGCTGTTTTGAACTAAAAACAACTTTAAACTTAAATACGAAGACGTTTCTTTTCAAGCAAATTATAGCAAATTTTCACTTTGTCATCATTTAAAAAGCAGTCGACAGGCAACAAAATAAATACACAAAGAATTTAAGCATAAAGAGAGCGCGGCAAATCACTTTTTAAATTTAATTTGACACTTTCTTTCTGTGCATCAAAGTCGTGACTACAAAGTCTAAAACTTTTGCAAAGAATAATACACAAAAAAAAAATATTAGGAGAAGAAGAAATTTTAAATTTAATTTGCAGCAAACGTCTCGAGGGCTATGGCATTTTAAATTTGGTAGCTGCTACCCAGAAACTTAAATGTTTTGTAGTTTTCATTTAAAAGCGCAAAGTTTTTTCAGCGCTGCATAAACTTTGCGTTATTTCACACGCAGGTATTATATTGCTTACAGCAGCAACAATGGCGACTGCAATAAATGCAAAAAGGGGAAAGAAGCAGCAGCAGCAACGGCAAAAGGACAAAATTGTTTGTGAGCGCGCTTATATTCAATGGCAGAACAGGAAAAGCACTCGTTGTGACTACAACAACAAGTATAGCTTTGTGTGTCTGTCCTTTGGCCAAAGTTTGCGTTGCTTATTATATTCAATAAAATATTTTACAGTAGCTCTTCGGGGGCCAGCAACTCCAAAAACTTTGCCAAGTCACTAGAAAGACGAAGAGAAACCAGAAGATAAACCCGGAAAATTGATAAGATTTTTGCTGCTTGCTCGTCTAAGCAATTTTGTCAGATTGCAAACTAAAATTGTAAATTTTTGCAGCAAAACGATTTTGTTTACCCCGTACGGGGATAAAGCATATTTTAGCTGGCGAAAAGAATCTGAATCGCTCATTACGCATACGCAACGTGGAGCCAGCCAAAAAGAATTTGTCAATCTGTTATTAGCATTGCTTTGGTTTTGCCTTAAAAACAAAAATGTAGAGTAACTTATATAAGTAAAGTTGTGTTAACATTCAAAAACTTTCATTGTTCAACTTTTGCAGCGTTGAAAATAAAAAACTTTGGTGCAACTTTTTATTATCACACTTTGAACGCAATTTTTATAATCAGCACAAAAGGCATATACAAAGAATTTAACTAAAACAGAGTTGCTTTTATACCCTAACTGTATAACAATTTAACTTATATATCTGATATTCTCATTGCTCACACGTATACTTTACTTTAAGCAGCCACACACACAGAAAGGCTGGCAATCCACAAAAATATGAGCTGTACAACTTATCTGTCGCAAAACACACATTTAGATGGCCAAAAAGCAACCATTCCTCCCCCCGCAAACAGCAGCCAATGATGAGCTTTGACTGTCATTGACCAGCAGGTGTGTTTTTTGGGCTTCACCCTTATTGCCGCCACCTGACTGAGGGAACTTTGGCAGACAGAGCTTAGCCTTATCTTCCCACCCATCCTCCTCTCGAAATGTGTTTTTCGAGAGTTTGAGTCCACAGCTGGACGCTCTCGTCTGGCCTGTCATGATTGACGGTCATTTGTCATTTTCTACCATTTGGCCATTTATTTGGCCACAACTTTTTTAACCGCTGGCCACACACACACACACAAAGAAAATGAAACCAAACCGAAAGCCGCACGCAAAAGTTTCAAAGCTGTTTGTTACTGTTGCTGCTTATGGCACATTTGTCAGACGTTGACGTTATGCAAAAAATAAAAAACAAACAACAAAAAAACAATGGCAAAAAGAATTTGTAGGTGTTGCTCGACATGACGCCTTTAAGCGCGTATAAATTACAAAAGCCAAAAGTCAGTTGGCAGCCACCTAAAAAGGGGTTTTTACAAATGAAGTTGCCTGCCTCTCCCCACACACACACACATACACACACAAATACAGAGAAACGATAGCTGTACCCCAAAAAGCTGACATGTCACGCCGCCAACTTTCAAACTGGTAACAGTTACAGTCGCAGACGTGTTATCGTTTTGACCCACGCCCACAAAAAGGGCGTGGCAGTCTAAGAGCGGGAATGCCAGCCGGTTGATGTCAGTCGCATTCATTAAAAAGCGGAAATTTGTGATTTTTGGTTTGGCTTGTTTGTGGCTGGGGCTTAAGGTTTTTTGTCATTTGTTTCTTTTCGTGAGACAGACAAGAATAATGGCTTTAAGCCAAAGCATTGACTGAAGGTAGGCCATGATTTTTGTGCTTAACTTAGGAGATGTATATCTATGTGTGCCATGTAAAGCTTTAAATTAATTAACCATACAAATTTAAGCTAAACAAGAATTATAGCAACTTTAAGCATATTTTGGTATTCTTAGTTCATTCTAAGTATAGAACCAAAGGTGCTTTAGTTTGTTGTTCTTCTGAACTTAGTGAGTGCGCTTAAAAGTATGATACAGCTTAAAGCTAAATGCCATTTGCTTGGGAAAAAGTTTTTAATTTCTTGTATTTTTGTTTTTTGTTTCTTGCTTTTGTTGTTTTGTATTTTTACATCAGTGCGAAGAAAGTTTAAATGCAGCTGCGTTAACTTGGGCGCAACTTTAGTCCAGCACACACACACAAAACACACACAAACACAGCTGCAAAACACACACCAGCAGTAGCACATATGTAAATTTGCGCACAGAGGCATACAAAATCAGCAGCAGCAGCAGCAGGAACTCGTAAACTTTGCAGCTAAGCAACAAACAAGGCAACCAGCTTCTCCTGAACCTCCTCGTCCAGCACTCGACTGGCAGACAGCCAAAGCAATCCATCAAAATTGCACCTTCTTGCAGAAGGCACTTTCGTTCTTGCACCTCCTCATGTCCCCTCTCTGCCTACTTGTGCTCTTGCTGCTGCTGTTGACTAAATTGAATTTAATTTGTTTTGCGCGTCGCACACACACACACACACACACACTCGTACACACATGAAGGCAGCAGCAGCATTGAAAATACGTCCCTGAGCGGGCCAAGTTAAACACTCCCCAGAGAAAGACGAGAAAGAGAGAGACGAGAGCTATTGTTTAACCCCTTCCTGCCGGCAAGCGTTGCTCCGCTGTGCTTTTGTTAATTATTTGATGAATTTTTAATTGATTTTTCGCGCACAGCGTGGCGGCGCCCAGGCAACGGGGCGTCTCCTCAAAAAACAAAAAAATTTAAAAAGCAAAAAGTAAAACATAAAAAGTACAAAAAATTTAAACACAAAAGCAACGCAACGCTCTGCCGTCATAAAATGTGCTACATATTATATGTTTATGTGTGTGTGGGGGTATAAAAAATTGTTGCATACTTTTAGCTGCTTTGTTATTTAAACAAAGGGGCAGGCAGCAGACGTCGCCAGCAACCAGCCGCATGCATTGTTGCAACATTTAAATTAAGATAAATCACCGCAAAATTTATGGTTTTAATATGTGTGTGCCTCATGTAGAGCCAAGAGGGTGAGGAACGGCAAGGTGGAGGTGAAGCACTCAGGGGTAGTTGTTGCTTGTTGCCGCCGTTGTTATACAACATGGAAAACAATTTACTAAATTGCAATTAAGTGACATTTTATACCAGAGACACAGCCAGAGAGCAAAAGCGAGAGAGAGAAAGAGAGAGAGAGAGGGAGACACACACACATGGGAAAGGTAATGGCCGTTGAATGGACGCTCTACTGGTTGGTTGCCTTCTTCCTCTCTCACTCCCTGGTATGTTGCAGGGCTTGCTGCACTGGGTAATAAATTTGAAATTGCGGTTTGGCAGTTTTAAATATTCAATTAGTTGTGAAATTTTTCGCCAGCACTGTGCACTGAGTTGCAACAAACGAGTTGACTGCCAGAGTTGGGTGACATCGACATATATATACATATATATATATACATATATGTGTGTGGAGAATGTAAGCTGTCGATTTTTGCCACATTTGAAGGACACATTTGCAACACGTTTTCAATAAAGTAGGAAATGAGAAATGTGCTTTTGAGGAGATTATTAAGTTATTGCATTAGATTTGAACATTAACATGTAAACTAGAATTGATGTGTTTTCTATAGTATAAACATATAGCTAATAATAATAATAATCTTATACAACACATAAAGAAATAAGTAAGCCTTGGGATCATCAATGAGAACAAAGTCTCGCATTATGTTAATAACGGTAACAGACGAGAACCAAGTGTCATATGAAATTTTTGTCAGTCTCTTGCACACCCCATCAACCCCAGCATCTAGCTTGCCATCGTCGTAATCCTGTCAGTTTCAGTTCAGTTCCCCGCCCCTTACTGATATCCGCATATTGTCAGCGTGGAGCACCCCCACAAAATTTATGCAACAAAACTGTCAATTGTCCTGTCTCTTCAGCCAGCTGGCCACTGTCACACATGAGCGAGCAGCAAAGGCGGCAAGAGCAGCATCAGCTCAGCCAACCAACCAAGTTAACAAACCCTGTCCCTGTCCCTGTCCCAGCCCCTCTCTGCGTACTTCATATTTATGTAACGCTGGGCCAGAGTGACCAGAGAGGCGACACATTCCTGTCAGTGACATAAATATGCAAGTAAGCGCCTTAAAGGCGCATTCTCCCAAAAAACGTGGCCAGGGAAACTGAGTGAAAACTTGTTAAAATAAAGCGCACTCAACTGGGAAAGGGGGTTGAGAATGCGAATGAAGCGTTTCTTTAAGCTGGCCAGCAGCTGCCTGCATAAGAAATGAACCGAAATGAACCGAAATGAACATAAATTTTCCAAGTGTTTCGTTCTCTGCGTCGCCTCAGCGAAGAGCTGGCGTTGTAATAATTGTAATTTAAAAGAATTATGCACGTGCAATTAAATAAGGCAACGGGTGGCTGACTGGATATAAATAAATATACAAGAGAGTGTAGTGCAAAGATAATGCAATAATAAAATGAAAACGAATGGAAATAAAATATATGTATGCGTAACAATAAGCATTCGCCCAGTCGACAGTTATTGTTGTGTATTTAACTGTGTGTCTGAGGCGCCTTAAACTATGCAGCATGCAAATTAACTTTCAATTTCCTGGCCCCCCACTCTCGCCACCCAGCTGAGCTAGAGACAATCAAAACTAATTTGCATAAATGTTGCCAAAGCAAAGCAAAAACCAACAAACGAACCAAAAAGCTTTTTGTTGCTGTTTGCTGTTGCTATACTTGTTATTGTTGTTGTTGCATAGTTGGGCAACGACCCAGACGCAAATTTGCGAACAAAAAGTCTAAATTAATAAGTTTTGCCCGGTCGCAGCAGAAGAAGAGGCAGCAGCAACAGCAATAAAGAAAACGTTGCCGGAGCACCCAAATAAATTACAACTACAGGCAGAGTGCCTCTTCCCAACCCCCTCACCATCATAACTCGAGTCGTGAGTGACGCGCTGAGCAACAGAGAGGGGATGGGGAAGACAGTGACTTCAATGGTAAAACCGCCTCGGACTGCGGGCAGCTGGACCTTGTCTACTGCTCTGTGTTTGCCAACGGTTTTGTGTTCGTGTTCTGGATGCACAGCATCCCATCCAGGCTCATTCTGTCCTGAGCCAAAGTGCGGCGTCAAAAGACATCAATAAAATGGCGGACAAGCCAAAAAAAAAGCTCAAGGCCTTAAACGTTATTTAAATTGCAGTTGGAGCTGCTTTACTCAAATGAAATGTGGCTGAACTCTACCTGGAGTTTATAAAGAGGAAGCCGAAATGCAGTTGAATAAATCGCTTGGGCAGTAATAAAAAAAAAAATGTTATTTAAATACTTTTAAACACACCAAAAGTATCGTCTTATTTTTGTAAAAGTGCAAAACTCTTTTAATTAAGGTGAAAGCACAAATAAAATGTATGTTTGTCCTGTAACTTTATCTCTTGCCTAATCTCTAATCTGTGCAAGGTAGTTTTGTGCTTATAACAACTACAATAACTCTAACTATCTCGTTAACGCATTTATTATATAAATTGCATCAAAGCAAGAAAAGGACTTGCACCTGCTTGGACCACCTGCCAGGAGCAGTGAACTTGCTCCAAGGTCCCCCGACCACCATCCCCTGCCAGCCTGTCCAGCTTGGGTTACATGATGAATGCTTATAGTTCGTTGGATCGTATGGATGTGCTTTAGCACAACTTTGGCCATAACTTGCAATTTGTGCAGCGGGGCAATTATGAGTTTTCTTCAGACAGTTTTTGTGCGATGCTCACTCGTATTATGTTGCCAGAGACCAAGGCACAAGCTCTTTGGCATTAAAAACAATGACAATCATCGTCGTCGTTGTCGTTCTCATCGTCCTCGTCGTCGTCCGTAGCCAGTCTTCCCACTTTCAGAGCAAATGTAATGTAATATAAAAAAAAAGAATAAAATAACTAGAGCTAAGGCAAAAGCGCAATGCGAGGCATTAAAGGAAATGCTCACTTGCAAGTTGTTTGTGTGTTTTGTCGACAAGTCTGTCTGCTATAAGTGAGTCCTGGGTTGAGGGGATGATGAGGGAGGATGTGGTCTCGTTCTCTATCTGTTTGTTGTTTGCCTCAAGTTGCACATTTACTTCTTCTGTTGCACTGTTTGACGTAATTATAATTGAAGTGAAGTCATGAACGAGTTTCAGTTTCAGTTCTTCCTGTCTTTCTGTCCTTCTGTCTCTGTTTTTGCCTTTTGCCTAGTAATGAGCATGTTAACAGCCAGACAATGGCACTTAATGTGGACTCGCTCTTCTTCCCTCCACTCAACGCTTTACAGCTGCAACTACATCATAATTGTATAACCATGTGCTGCACTTGTTCATCGTGTGTTTCTTTTAGCGTATTTGGCTCAAACCATATTTGAATGTCAGTTGAAAGTCACAGCACAGCGAAAAGTTTTCAATTAAACTAGTATGTGTTCGAGAGACAGCTTTAAGCGCTACGACAACTCTGGCAGTCTCTCTCCCTGCTAACGCCAGCAATTTAATAACCTTTAGCGATGCTCTTAAGCGGCACATAAAATTTCATTTTTATCGCGCTTTCACCACTAGAAATTGTGTAGCATACTTTTATGTGCTGCGCTGCATTGAACTCAACGAAGCTGCGGCCTCCGCTTCTCCTTCTACCGCTTTATTTATTAATTATCCAGTAGAGCTCGATTTTACGTTTCGAAATTGATGCGAACAGATATGACATCGTTTCATTTCTGTCAATTTTCATTAGATTTCTCTATGCTATTTGAGCAATTCTTAATTATCATAGTTAATTTTTAACTATCCGACAATGTGACGTTCCGTCTTCTCACTGCTTGAAACGAGTAATTAAACACATGCGCGCGTTTTTGATAGAGTTTCACAAGACAACGAAGTGCCAGTTGTCAGACAAACTTGGAATCGTTTTCATTACGCTGATGAGTTTATAGTGTTGCCAAATTGTCTGCGTCCAAGTGTGCTACAGCAGCAGTTGTGTTTTACTGCCAATAAGAATGAGTAGTATATTGCTATTGTTGATTAGAAACTCAATGCCAAGTTTTAGATAAACTTCTTCAAACTATTCTGTTTATTCTTAGTAGCAATTTCAATTGTTGGATATCTCAATCCAATTCAAAATAGATCTAAAGAGTTGTTTATTCATTTACATGTGCCTCAGGCTAGCAATTTTCATTCCAACACCTACAAAAACAAGTCAACAGTCTTTTTTTTGTTAGCTTTAAGCAATGCTCGCCACAGCATTCAAGTGTAAAATGCATTTGCAGCTGCTGCATAGATAGACAGATGAACAGAGGCATAGAGGAAATAGTTTGACCATACTCTATAGGCTGTTTTGTTGTTGTTTTTGTCTGGCGTTGATTTTGTGGGGTGTGTGTGTGTGTGTGTGTGTTTGTTTGCTGAGCATAGTCACAGGGCACGAATAACCGAAGCGCCTTTCAACTAACTAACTGACTGAATGACTAACTGACTGACTGGCGCTTAAGCCTTCAATAGCAGGCAGAACAACAACAACAAGAAAATTTTTAGCCTTTTTGTTAAGGCCAGGATCAGAGAGCAAAGCAAAAAAGAAAAAGAAGAAATAATAGGAAAAAATAACAACAGCCTGAGAATTTATATGATAAGCGTGCGACAGGCAATGTGGGTGGAGGGGGGTCAACGTGAGCTCAGCTCGGGAATTCCAGCTGTAGCCAGAAAGAGCTCAGAGGGTCGCTGTAGGAAACTTTTGGGCCAGCACAATGGCGTGTCATGTTGTAGGCAGCGTGAGAGCACAAAATATGACAAGCCAGCAACTGTACAGAAAGAGAGAGACAGAGAGAGAGAGAGAGAGAGAGAGAGAGAGAGAAAGAGAGCAGCGGGCGGCCTTTTGTGCTAGCTAGCAAACGATTGCAGCTGAAGTTAAAACCAGAGCTGGAGCTGTTGCTGCTCTTGTATACAAACAACATCAAAAATAACAACAAGCAGCAAGCAAACAAACAAAAACAACAACAACAACTATAAGTCCAATATGTACGCTTTAAGCATAGCATATTAGTTTGTTTAGTCTTCGGTGTGGGAGTTGGTTGGGAGGGAGTTGGGTGAAATAGTGAAAAAGAGGATTCAAAATAGACAGAGCTCAATGGGAGTCCTGAGTTTGATGTAGTTGTTGTGTAAAATACACAACAACAACAACTACAACAAATATTGTTTGTAAAACCAAATGCATGCAAGCTGGACAGACTGTAGGGAGTGTGAAGAGGATGGGAAGGAGGGAGGAGGGTGGCCAGACAAAGGCATCGTGCGGGTCAGCGAGCTGCGCTGCATGACTTGCTGCATTGCATAGATGGATAGATGGATGGATAGACGGATGGATAGTTGGATGATTCGCCATATAGTAGGGATATATATAGTACATATACTTTAGCTATGGCTTGTTTTGATGAAGGCACGTTTGTTGCAAGTAAACACACACAGAGAAACAGAGTCTGTGCATGAACGAGAAATGCATTCGCTGTGCTTTAAGTTGGTTTTAAATAGTAACCAGAATCAAGTGCCTGATGCACTTGCATCCAGGGAATGATAGCTAGATTTTAGCAAGAAAACTTCTCATGATTAATTTACATATATATGTTTTATTTGTTACAAGAAATGATTCAATTGTCAGCTAATTTGATTTATTTCTCCCAATAGAATGCAATCGTGTAAACAATGTGTAATCTTGTTTGCTTCATCTCCAACTCTCAAATCTGTTGCTGTTGGGCTCTATCCATAACAATGCTAAGGGTTTGTTTTTCAACTAAAAACCATTTCCATTGAAAAACCTTCTTCAAATCCCCTTGTCTTCGTCCGTGTATTCGACCCAACTCGACTCAGATTCGAGTGCTGAACTATTGTACCATTTTCAGTGTGGAAGAAAAAAGCAGCAGCAACTACTTTAAATGCAGTTAACAGCACTGGCTCAGAGACGTGCACATGACTTTGAGGCGACTTTCAAAAAAATAAAAACCCAAAGACGGAAAGACAGTACTCTCTTTCTTTGTGTACGTGAGTATGTGTGTGTGTGGCATGGATACGTGGCCTGTGGCAACAAAGCATTAATCTTGTCTACGCCTGTGTCTTGGCATGGCAGACACTTTCTACAATTTGTTGTTGTTGCCTGCCTGCCTAATGAGCTGTGAGCTTGGCCAAGCATTAAAAATTATGAATGAAGAGTAGGAAAAAAAATAAAGAGCTACTATATAAAAGTATATATAGATGAAAATGCATTTAAAATGCAATAATAAAAATTATAATGGCATTATAATACTACACACAAAGAAAGAGAGTTAGCAACAATGGCAAAAGCGGCAGGCAGCGGAGCGCATTTTATGCCCATTGCGGGGGAACAAAACGCCAGAAAGTATGCTCCATTACGTGCAGCTCGTTAATTTTTATAGTTTTTGTCGCTGCTTGGTGACTCAACTTAACATAAATTCCCGTTGTTTTGCTGTCTGTCGCCACCTACGTTTATTAGTTTTAACCAGAGAGCACCGACACTTTCGAAAGGTTCTATTGATTTCGCCTAAATTAACACACACATAGAGAGCGAGAGAGAGAGGAGCTTAGCTTGTTCTCGTTACATGTTCGTTTTGTTTTTCTCGACGTCGTTGTTGTTGCGGTTGTCCCGCTGTTATTTTTATGACTTTTCATATTATTTTAGCTTTTTGGCTCTGTGTGTGGTTCTTTAATGTGCCAGAATTTCTTTTAGCTCGCCCGCTGGCCAAAACATGTCTTTGCTTTTTACACACTCCTCCTCCTCTCCTGCCCCTAACTCCCAGTCTTACTTGCTATTAAGCTATCAAGATTTGTAAAGTATATGAGCCAAGCAAACGCCAGAGCTTCGTTCTTTGTACTCGCTTGCTCAAGTGTGTTTTCTTGCCAGAAGGGAGATGGCAGCAGGGACGAGGGGTAGTGCAAAAACATTCGCATAAAATGCTATCTATCTCTTTTACACGTCAAGCATGGGGACGATATGGTTAGATGGCGTGTTGGCAAGTCACAAAACGACGTCCGTGGGAAACCAGAGTTTACGAGTTTATATATATTTTAGAACAGATAACCAACTGTACAAAATGTTGTAGCTTGTCAAAATATGTTGACAGAATTGCAGTCACTTTACTCCCTAAATGTAAGAAAACGAAAAGTTTAAAAACGTTTATTACGCTAAAGTAATAAAGTAGAATGAAGACGACTAAAGCAGAATTACAAAGAATAAATTGTTGAAAAGATTTCTAATCATTTTGATGTTACTGCCTTGGGCAATATTATTATATCCTCAACTTTTCCTCGAACTAATATCAATTTTTCTAATTGCAACCCTGCAAACGTCACTGCATTACATTTAAGGTATGCTTTTCAAGAGCCAACATTGTTGCAGCCACAGTAACGTACAAAATGCTTCACACGGCGACCAAAGCACATTCACATATGTAGTAACTATTACCATAACATTTATGATTATTAACCTACAATGCAAGGCACTCTAAATGCAATTAAGATAACAATCTTTTATGGCTGAGCGGTTTGCCTGAAAAAAGCGAAGAAACAATAACAATAACTAAAAACACAGCAGCTGAATGGCAAAACGGGGCACGACAAACAATTAAAACATTGCGCCGCTTGCAATAAAATGCTGCTCCAGATGCTTATCATAACACCCCCTGACATGGCCCCCTTTACCTACTGATGGTCGTCATAATACATAAGAAATAATTACTTTTTATATTACACATACGCCCCGCTAGCGGTCGCCCAGTTGACACTATTGATTGCCAGGCAGCAACTTTAGTACTCCCCCAGCTCCGCTCTGACGCCTTCGCGTGTCGCTTATCGTGCAACCCGGCCCCACCTCTGTCCCGCCCCTCCAGCCATTTGAAATGAAGACACCGCAAGCAAACAAAAGCAGACGCAAAAGCGTCAGACAATTGCCGCGCAGATAAGATCAGCAAAGTGTTTATTTTTCTCTGTCTGTGTGTCCAGCAGGTCAGGTGTTTGGTTGTGAGGGTGGGAGGAGGTCTGATGTAAATCACAGCCTAAGCTACGACGACTCTATTCAATAAAATTAAAAAACCAAAAAAATTTCACTGTATAAATTTAAATTAATGGCGATTTAAAGGCACTATATAAAAAATCCATCATTTATTTGCATTTTTAAGTACTTCTTATATAATTTTATTTAGATATTCTTTGTATCATACCCTACAAATTTCGTTTAACAGCTAATTTTTCCCTTGAAAAACAGCTGCAGGTATTTGTATTTGAAGATCGTTGGCTTTTCACGAAAAGCAAACATCAAAGAACGTCAGCCATCAATGTCAACAACTTGACTTGAATTTTATGCAAATGCTTCAAGTGTCACGGACTAAAATGGCAATTGAAACGCTAATGATGACATTTGGCAGGCCTAAACAGCTACTTCCCCCTAACCAACATTCAGAAATGAAAACAATAACAAACTAAAAGCAACAAACACACACACATATACATACATATACAGTGGCTGTCTTTGTGTGCGCTTTTCCGTTTCCGGCGCGGCCAAGAAAAACATTACAAATCGTTTTTGGCTGCCACTTCTTCGTTTCTGCTGCCAGCCGGCGCGGCGTCTAGGCCTTTGGCATTTTTACGAGGCATTCAGCCAATTGACAGGCTTCAGTCGCTCGTAAAGCATACGAAATCAAGCAACAACGTAGGAAAAATGATGCGCAGGCAAACTACGCACAGAACGCAAGCAAAACAAAATGACAAAATGAAAAACAGCAAAAGAAAAAACAGCCTAAAAGTGTGCTTAAATATTTAAGATGCTCTGCTGCAGCGTTGCCAGACCCAAAAGCTGTTTCTTTTTGCGCTCGTGTTCGAAAACATTAAAACGCATTTAGCAGCCTGTTTTCCACTAAGTATACGGCCAAAGTAAAAGAAAAAAATGTGCTGCCTACTGTTTTGGGGCATATAAATACTTATTATCGCTTATTTGAACTTGTGAATGCGGCTGCGGCTGCTGCTGCTGCTGTTGCCGCTTGTGATTTACTTTTATTTGGGCGCAAAGCGTTTTCTTCAAAATTTCTTTTTTCTTCTGCCTTTCTTGTAAGTAGGCGTCTGTCTGCGAATGTATGTGTGTGGAAAATCGATTTCTTGTTGTCAAAAAAAAAAAAAAAAGAAAAGGTCAAAAACAATAAAAGCCTAAATACACATACGCGCCTTTGAACTGGCTTTGATAAAAGCAGCAGCACAAAAGCAAAAGAGAGTGGGTTGGGGAGGTGGGAGGGGGAGGCAGTATAAAGCAGAGGAATATATAAAGATTGTTGGACAGCTGTGGTGTTGGTGGGGGGAGCGAAATGTCTGACTGGCTGGGGGAATGTGTAAGCCTCCAATCAATGGCTATACGTCGCTTTTGGTACGTGTGAATTTAAGCTGATTAAAGAATTTGCGAGTAGTGGGACGAATGAGAAGCAAACAGAAAAGGAAAGAAAGAAGCAGCAAAAGCAGATATTTATGTCTGCTTTTAGGCGCTGCCTTTAGCCTCTTTGGCCTTTATTTATGCCTTTTGTCTGTGTGCGGCTTTGTTATTGGGCTTAGTGGTGAATTTTTTAATTTGCGCCGCCTGCCTTTCACTCAAAGCAAAAGCTGATGCCGAAGCCAATCATCATTCAACAGACGAGCTCCAATCTACTTTTGTACTCTATGGAGTATATCACAATATAAATTCAATTGAATTTTGTCGCTTGCCTTCACTTTTTTTTATTGCCTGCACATCAAAATGTGTATCTTTTTCTCTCACTCATAAACATTTTCTTGAGATGCACGCTAATAAGCCAAGTTTTTGTGAGGGGCGCAAGAAAAGTACCAGGTAAAGTGTCGATAATGAAATTGGCCAGCATCGCCGAAAAGTAGGCAGGACAAATTGGGCGCCAATACAATTCAAATGCGTAATCATGCGAAATGGCAACAGCAGCAGCCTTAGTATAGAGATATTGACAGTTGACGAGGAAGCAGGGGAAGAGTGAAAGTTGAGAAAAAAACTGTGCACAAATGAGAAAAGTTTTTGCAGCCAACGCTGCGTATTATTATTATTAGTTTTTCGCCCGCTTCTAGCCCCAACTCCCGGGAACGAGAAACTTTTGCGCCTCTTGCTTATTAGGAGTTTTGTTGCTGATGTTGTTAGGGTTAGTTTCTCTCTCTCTCTTTCCCTCTGTCTATTGAGGCTGTTTCATAGTTCATTGCTTTTCAATTTGATGAGGCGTTGTCTATAATAATCAGGCTGCCTGAGCAGCCAGAAAATGAGCCGCTCAAAGTTTTTGTTTCGCTATCGATAAGTAGGAAAAGCGAAAGCCACGTTTTCACATACACTTTCCAATTGACTGAATGATGGATGGACAGATCTATGGATGGACTGACTGACAGACTATCTCGCTGGCTGTCCGCTTTTGTTAATTTACTTTGCAATTTATCAACGCTGCGAATGTGTTTATGGAGTTGATTTTTAATCTTTCGCAATCATTTTTGGGAGCACAGCGAACGCGGTAGAAAGGAAATGAATATTTATAAGTATGATGAATGAGGCGAGACGGGAAGCGGAGGCAAGCCAGCAAAGGTGGCAGCAACTCAGCTGATTTACTGACGTATGACACAGGACACCACACACACAGAGACAGACTCCGCTCAGGATAAAGGTAAGGAAATTAATGCGCATTTAGAAACATAAATCTGTGTTGCGTTCAAGGAAATGGCATGGATTTCACAATTTATTTATATGTGTGTGCGTGCGAAAGAGATAGAGCTTACATTGTACGAGGTACGCTGCGTATGAGTAATATTAATTTGACTTTAAGTCGCTCGCTCGCTCGTTCGTTTGCTTTGCTCAATTTGCTGTTGGTTCTGTGTGTTTGTATGCTTGTGTGTGTGCAGTTTAAAAATACTACGTAACGTCAACGTATGCAATTTACGTGACATCATTACGTGTTAGACAAGTACAAATTACGCGTAAAAGCGAGAGACGCAAACGAAGACGAAACTGGCGACAATATGAGTTTGATAATGATGAAACATGAATGTATGTGTAAGAGAAAGAGAATATCAAGATAAATAACTAAACGTGTGTGTGAGTGTGTGTTTGAGTCATGTGTGTGTGAAATGAAATGAAAGTCATCAGACCTTAGAAATGTCACACTGAAAATTGCTTATGCGACATGAGGACAAAAGGCAAAGAACGACGAAATTTAGTTTGGTTTCTTAAAGCACTAAGTTCTCAACCAATTAATGCAAAGTCAAGCGCACACATGTTTTCAGCTTGATTTGATTTTAAATAAATTAAATTTACAGCAAAGAAACAAAAAAAAAAATTTGCAAATGTCAGCGACAAAACTTGCAGTCAAAGACTTTCTGGCCAAGCTCTTTCAACCAAGCAATTAAACTTGTCCTTGGATAATTGCATTTTGGCCTAGGCAAAGTCAAAAGTCGCCAGCTATGGCTGTTGAGTTGCCAACTGCGTTGCTGATAGCAGCATGGCCCGAAAAAGTTGAACGCTTTAATTTCTTACAAATTTGTTGGCCGAAAAGAAAGGGAGAAGAGACTTCGCAAACAAAGCAACAAACAAAAATGTCGACATGATTGCGTTGCTGATGGGCCCAAAAGCTCAAACTGGCTTTTGGCCCTCGACTAGAAACGTTAGTTAACCAACAGAGAGGGCGAGAGAGCAGCACAATTGTGCGGACAGATTGCCGCCAAGTTGCCACTGCTGCAACTTGAAGTTTGAATCCCCAGCGGATTAGAAAAGTTTAAATTGTTGCCGCCAAGCGCTTTGAACACACACACACACACACAGAAAGACAGAGAGAGAGAGAACTGAGAACTGAGCTGAAGTAAAATCGAAGCAACTGGCAAATGAAACGTTGAATGAATGTAGGGAGCAACGTAACGATTAGTGCTTTCATGTCCTTTGGCAAAGTTTAAAGGTCATCCCGTTTGTATAGCACAGCATCCTTGCGTCCTCAGCTCTCGCCTTCTGCTGATTTGACACATCAACTTTGTCAAGTTTTTGCCACAGCAACCGTCCACCGACCGTCAACGTTGACTATTATGAGCAATGGCTTCACATTCCCTCCTACTCGCCTCTCTCTCTCTCTCTCTCTCTCTCTCTCTCTCTCTCTCTCTCACTTTTTACGATTTTGTCTGTGTGTGTGTTTGCACAAGCAATTTGTGCAATGGACATTTTGGGCGCTGCGCTGCTTTGATAAGCGTTGCCAGCTGCAAAATGTCTTAAAAGATTGCGCGCAGTGCACTGACTTTTGCGGCTTCCACCTGCACCACACACAACCCTAAGGGGAAACTAAGGGAAACTCCATTTCGGTGGGTTACTTTTTTCGAGTAAGGAATTCTGGCTTGAGCTCGAAGAGAGTCAAGGTTTATTGCTCCTGGTATTGCATACTTTCTTACTTACGTAATTGATTAGAATATGTTAGTGCTATTAGAATTCTATTGCTTAAAGCTTCGTTATCTATTTTCAATCACCACAAAGTATTTAATACTTTACAATTAATTTCACAGTATATTTAATTTTCAATCCTCTAACGTCGCATAATACTCTGAAGCAGCTTTTTTGCTAGTTTTTCTTTATGCGTTTAAAAAACCATTTGGCTGCCTTATGCATAATGAGCTTGTCAATAAGTTTATCAATGCAAGAACTACTCGAGAAATGACCCAAAAAGAAAAAATCAAGTGCTGTGTAAATTATGCAAATCTTCGCCCAGTTTTTCTTTCTGCTACATGGAAATCAGCAGAGGGCGGAGTCGGAGGGACTGCTATGCTGTCAGAAACAAGCGTGAAACATGACAACAGCCCAGTAAAAACAATATGGCGCCCCCTGACCAGAGCAAAACAGAGCAGAAAGAGCTCCCTTGTCCGCTAGCTATATTGCCTGCCATTGACAGTTCAACGTTGTTTTTTGCTAGAACTTTGGTTTTTTCAACCTATTTTCTCCCGCCCCACTATACATATTTTCTATACACAGCATTTTGATTTTTCTCTGCTCTGTTCGTTTATTTCTTCTTTTTTTTTGTTGTTGTTAAATGTCAAATTTTTGCAGACAGTTTTGACAGTTTATCGAAGCGCGCCCGTAATTTCAGCTGACGTGTGTTATACTAGGTGTTGAAAAATAGAAAAAGGACGAGATTCAAGTATTTTTTGGGGTTCGGGTTCAATTTTCTGTTCGTATTCGTGTTCAACTTGGGCACATACTTGGCCAAGAGGTGTGAATAGAAAAAGAAGGAAAAAAAGTTTCGTTGACGCTGCACTTTTGCAAAGGAAACTCCTCCCCATAGAAAACTTACACACAAAGACGACGGGTCAAGTTTTGGTCGACGCTGTGAATGTGTTTGGCAGCAAAGTAATTATATTTGTGAGCACCTATGGCGACTTGATTGGCAAAGCGGCAAATTGAATTGCCAAATGGCAAAATAAAATTATACAGAAAGTTTGAGTTTGATTTGATTTACTTACCGCTGCGACTTTCATTTTCAGCTGGCTTCAGCTGTAAAGCACGGTTCATCTGCAAAACAGAAAAAGATACGAAATTAGTTTTCTATATATATATATTCATTTTCACCTCTTCATAAGCACCTTCAAAAAACAAGCAAGTTTCAAGCATTTAAATGCCACTCAATATGCAAGCCCATCTTTCAGCTACTTTGTATCCCTCCCTTGCCTTTGTCTCTCGGCACATTGGCGCTCATTGCCTTTTACCCACGACTGGACAGCCACATCCTGTGTCCGCTTCATGCATCATTAAAGCTTAAATCTCACCCATGCGACCCATGTCGACGTCCTCGTCGAGGCAACACTTAACGCCCCATACCTGCCACCCACACAGAAAGGAGAACTGGGTGCTACGTGTTGTGGTCACCTTTTGGTTTATGGCAAATGAGTAATATGACTGTGAGCGTATACGGAAAATGCCATTAAAAGACGTTCGAAATGAAATACATTAAAATAAAACTTAATTGGAGGCTTTATGCTTCAGGTTTCCGTTTGGGATGGAACGTCAACCGCAAAAGCCTCCAAAGCAAATCAATAAACGTAGCAGCATTTGATGATTGCTTCTACGTTCAGGTGTCATTTCTGACTCTGGCTCTGGGCTGTGGCTCAACCGTAGATTGGCTCATCAGGCACACGTTCGTTCCTGTCATTAGTTCTGTTTTACTACTGCTATATAAACTGAACTGAGGACAGGCTTCCTGCCAGTCGCCATGCATATTTTATAATCAGCCATTAGTTTGCGGCAATTGAAAATGATTGAAGCTTTTAACTGCAAAATTCAATTGCTTCATTCACCTCTCTCTCTCTCTCGCTCCTTCTCTCTCGCGCTCTCTCTTGCTTGTAAAATATTTAAGGCTTGGAATACAGACTATTTTTTGGGTTAGTAACACTTTTTAGTTACTGGTTGCTCGTCCGTAACACACAATCCATTAGGCGAGCAAGTAATTAAAATTACGATTTATGCATGCGCATGCAACAAGGGATACCAATTTGGCAGTGTGGCAATGGCAGGAGACGGGGAGGGGAGGTGTCGCCCCACGCTTGTTTGTAATTCAATTATGTTAATGATTGGACAACATTTACCGTATTTACATTAATGCATAATAAATGAAAATGAAACACACAGAGATGCCAGCAGCTTGTCCTCGCTTTACTCGCTACGCCTAAATGCATGCTGCGTTTTATTTTTGGCCGACTGATTTTTTAATTGTAAGCAAAGAGAGATGGAGTGGTGTGGATTAGGGGGTGAATGGATGGCAATTAAGTGCATTTCACTGTCTGGCCAAAGGCATGCGCCGGCCACGCCCACTCTCATTGCCCATGGCCATGCCACATGCCACCACACACCACAATTGGCGTCGCTTTTGCCTTTGCTCAAAGCTCAGAGCTGGATAAATTAAGTGGTCGATGAACTGAAGCCTTGTTGATTTTGTATACAGCGGCGTCGCCAATGCCACCAATGCCGCCATGTTGTTGACAGTGACAGGATGCTGGAGTATTATTCTTGTTGTTGTTGTTGCTGTTGCTGTTGTCGACTGAAAACTGACGATGACGCCGCAAAATTTAAACCAATGTTTAACCAAAAATGTTCATTTAGTCGCACGTTCAGCTTCGTTGCGGTGGCAACTGGCTGGGGCATCGGTGGCAAGCTTTCGGGCGTCTGTGGGCTGGATAAATGATTGATGTGGCCGGGGTAATAAATTGGAAAACGTTTTCCCACAACTCAAGCATACACACACACTCACACACACAACACCCGAGAGCATCTTTTGGCAGCTAAATAGCTGCTGCTTTAACCTCAACTCGCTTGCTGCTCTTGCTGCACATTGTTGCATGCAATGCTCTTTTTGCCAGCTGCCAGCTGCCTGCTGCCTGCTGCCTTTTGAATGCTTTATCAACGTCGGCACCCGCAGCTGTTGTTGCTTCTTCTGTTTCTTCTGCTGCATGCAAAAATAACACACACAGAAAACTCCTGTGGCATATATGGAGTCCAGAGTACTGAGTTGAGGCAACATAATTGTCTGGTTTCTGTATGTGTGTGCAGTTTTTCATGCCATGATATTGTGCATTTCTGATTGCAGTCGGTTTGGTTAATGAACTCATCGTTCCACTTCATGAGTTCGAATTTGGCCTCAATTGGCAGAGTTGAGTCTTAGAAAAGATACATTTCTTAGAATACAGTTAAGCTTTGCTACTAAGATGCTATTGAACTTCTTCATATCACAGCCATTTATAGCTCATAAAGCACTTAATTTGCAAATGTAGCTCTTATAATAGAGAGAGAGAGAGAGTGAGAGAGCATAATTAAGCAAAACATTGCTAAGGCATCTCAGAACTCGCTTTCGCTCCCTCTCTCTTCCTCACAACAGCAAGGACTTCTTCTCGTTCTGTTTTGCCGGCTGCTGCAAGCTTTCCTCGTTCGTTCGTTCGGTTGCTTTGCACAAAAGCCTTGCTAATTATGGGTAGCAAAAAGGTTTCCTCACTGTGTACTGTTGTGTGTGTGTGTGTGTTTGATTGTTTGGTTGGTAGAAGGGAGTCGCTGCGTAATTAGCGCACATAATTTGAAATTTAAATGTAGCCAAAAGCCAAAAATGCCGTAGCAACCTACATCTCTCTCTCTCTCTCTCTTACTGGGAAACCTTTGAGAGTCAAATTGTTAATTAAATCTTTTTCAGGCAGGCAAAACTGAGAGGAAAAAACCAAAAAGGAGAAACCAAACCCGACCAAAATGTTTTGACTTGGCACCGAAAAGATGCCTCAGCACACAATTAGCCTTATGACAAAGTGTTGAGCCGTTGACAAAGAGCAAGGGGTAAGGGGTTAGAGACAGGGAGGGTGGTTGTGGCGCCACTGGCAACGTAAAACCGCAAATTTTAGCGCCTCAACAAAGTCGTGCATGACATGGCTAGGACTCGACCAAGCGACGCCGCCTACGCGTATGCAATGCCAAAAGTGCCAACTGCCAAACTGCCAAGCACTCGTTCTGTCTGTCTGTCTGCGTTGTGTGTGTGTGTGTGTGTTTGTGTGTGTGTGTGTGTGTATTGGGTGCATGAACTCACACATAAACTGCGTTAGTTTATGATGCGCACACACAAAGTAGTTGGAGTCGCCAGTCAAGCTATAAGTGCCTACATCTGCATCCCAAACCCAAACGCTGCAATTAGAATGCGGCGCCGTCTATTGAACTAAGCCAAGTTCCACCCTAATGTGTGTGTGTGTGTGTGTGTGTGTCTCTGGCTCTGGTCAGTTGCGCTTGTGTTGTTTTTATGCATTCGCCCAACTCAACTACTACATAAAATGGGAACAACGAAAATGCAATTAAAACTACGTTTTATGGCTTTGTTATGGCAGCAGCAGCTAACACACAGAGAATAGAAAGAGAAGAAAGAGAGAATCCGGCACATGAAAAGCGATTTTTATTATGCTTTCAGCAACGAGAACTACCACGATGATTATGTTCACGACAATGATGATCAACAGTGTTTGTAGTTGGAAAGTTTTCTCTGTTGATAGAAAAGTAATACTCATAGCTTCTCTGCTCTAAGCAATGTTTGCTTATTGAAATCGCCTCTAGTTCTTTTCTTTTTTATAATGTTTCATGATTCTTTCTTCTTCTCGGTTTTTTATATTTATCAAAAATCATCAAAGTTTTACGCAAAAAGTTTTTTTTGTGTGCGCAGCTAGCTGATAAACAGAGAGAGTTAAGAGTTGCAGCTTCACAAAATATGTCACTGACATCAAAGTGCTGGTGATGGGGGGTGGTTGGGTAGCTACCTCTAAAAGCAGAGACAATGTTGCGCCTCAAGCGTGCAGCAGCAAAACAAACTAACGAGCTAGCAAGCAAAACAATAGCATGCAGCATGCTTTTAGGGGCAGCCAACAAAACTCTCACTCCCACTCTTTCTCTCTATCTCTCTCTGTGTGTCGTTGTGTGTCTTGCTCGTAACAACCTGCCATAACTGTAGCTTAATCAAAAGTTTTTGCACTGCTGTTAGGGCTCTCTAGCTGCAAGCCAAACGGCGACTATCAACCGCAACTAACACAGGCAGGCAACATTCACATCCACATCCTCGGCATCCTTTTGATACTAATCAGTGTTCCTTGCTACTCATACGAGGCTGCTTTTTATGTCCGTTTTCACCCATGTTGCACGTTTGTTGCGGCTGCTTGCAACGTTCTGCACTTTTTACTTATTCCTCTTTTCTATAGCGTTCCCAGCGTTCTTTTTATATATCTCTGATATATGAAATATGGCAGCTGTATATAATGGCCGCTTCTATGGTCGTGTTTGCAATTAGCAAGTGGCAATTAAAGTTTGTGCTCCGCCCCAGCCCCAAGATAAATTGAGCCATTGGCATTGGGCTGCAATCTTTATTAATGCCATATTTTAAGAGCAGACAATTGCCTGACTATTATAGTTATATGAATGTGCAGAAGTGGTCTGAAGCAGCTGACAAAGAAGATAATAATTTAATTATTATCTTATTTAAAGCAACTCAAGTTTGTTTTTCAACTTTTCGCACATGTTCAGAATATCAGTGTATTATTACGCAAGGAAAATCAATATTATTTTTATGAAGTTCCAAAATGACAGGTCACATGTAAACCAAATCTCTTCGTATGTATATTTTAGGGCTGTGTCTTTGGTTTTGTTTTGCTAGTTCGCAATTTGGTTTCCTACTTTTCGGCTGTGGCAACACAAATATTGATTTGCTTTAAGCTCACACACACACACACATATGTCTAGCTAATAAATTAAGCGAACTAATGTTTTGTCAGACGTCGTTCGTTTTGTCGAATGGCCGGCTAATTAATGGCAAACCTTTCAAAAGGGCTACAACACACCTTGTTTGGTTTTGGCTTGGCTAACATACAAGTAGAATTTCTATATTTTCATCCTGGCTGGTGGGTCATTAGCATGCGTTAAAATGCCGTTAAATGTGTAACGGAAACTCCAAGCAAGGGCATGCCAAATAAATTTTCCTTTCTATTACTTTTTGTTGTTGTTTCTTTTTTTTTTTTATTGTCGCCTCGCATAATAAAAATGTCATAAATATTGTTTTTTTTGGGCTGCTTTCTGTGTTAATTTTTTCTAATTGTCTAAAATTTAGATAATTACATGCCATTAATTATTTACATAATAACAATTTTTTTTTTTTTCGTTCTTGCTTTTACAATTTTGTGGTCGACTTGGCCGACATATACAGTACTTATATCCCACATACATACATATGTATATAGCTGGTATATGAGGGGCGTAAAATTAAATTTACATAATTTATGACTTACTCAGCTCAAAATGTTCGCTTGCTTGTGTGTGTGCCTGTGTGTGTGTGTGTTTGCGGCATGTGCCGTGTTGCATAATTTTAGGCATTTTTGTTTATTGTGGCGTAAAATTTGAATTATGAATAGGAATACACTCACTTTCAGGCACATAAACTGTTTGCTGCTTTTCAATATATGTATATATGTATGTATGTATTTTTTTCCGTGTTAGGGTTACATTCTAGGGTTATTAGTAATTTATTTGCATATTTTGAGGAGCGGGCGCTGTGGGCGCAGCAGCAGCAGGCAACTGATGGATAGCCCAAGGGGGGCAGGGAAGGCGGGTCGAGGCAGCTGCCTGCCGCTGGCATTTGAGTTGCTTGTGTCTTTTGTGTCAACTTGGCCGGGCACAAAAGTCAGTCAAGTGTCGTTTTCGGAAGACATAAATTTTGAGCCGGGTGAGCAGCAGGAGAAGGGTATGCGTGTGTGTGTGTTTGTGTGTGTGAAAGACCTCACTGTACCAGGGCAGGTGTCCTGGATGAAGGCGAGTATAATTGAATAGCGGAAAAGGTTTCACATGGATTTAAAATGGCGTGTGTGTGGGGAAGGGGCACAAAGAAGGCAAAAACGAACTGAAGCAAATAAAATGAGCTTAGATGGTTTTATTGCCATGAATGGAATCGGTTATACAATAACTTATATAAAAGGTAGCTTAGCATGGGCTTGAAGATGAAAATAATTATAAAACGAGGAAATTGAGTAAGTTTTATTGATTGATTTGCTTTAATGAAGTATTTAAAGCTTGTTTAGTTTGCTTAACATACAAATTTTTGACCTAGACTTGTTTATTTTTAGAAAAATCCACTTCATGCTTGAACAAAATTTAAATCATGGTTTTGGACCGGTTGAAAAGGGGACGAGGGGCTGTCATTGATTGGTTTGGCTAGTCAAAGCAACATTTAAAACATACCGTGGGCCTCAGCTGAAGCCTTACTCAAAGCTTGCTTACATAATATGGCCAATACAACATTTTTCGTTGCATACCAACGGGCGCACGCAAGAAATGCTTATAAATTACATAAGGCAAAGGCTCTAGAGAGAGAGATAGAAAGAGAGGTAGACAGCCTCCGCCAACACAAGGCACTCAACTGTGAAAATGTCTGTTAAGGCAAACACTCACACACACACACTCATACACACGCACGGTCTCCACTCATGTGTATGCTATATGGGGATACCTTGCCTGTCAACAGGATGACAGTTCATATAATATATATATATGGACATAGACGACCATACATATATGTATATATATATATATGTATGTATATACTTATGTAGAAGCTTTAGACCATGCCTTTAACTGTCAATTGAGTTGGCATGTTGGCAGGCTCTTGACTTATGTTCAATATGAAATGCGTACACACACAGACACAAAAACATACAGAGAAATGTAGGCCCAGTGTATTTGCCAAGTCAGCAGTTGTGGGGCGACCTTTCTAATGCCCGGCACGTATTTTAATTGATTTGTGCGCGCAGCAGAAAAGCAGCTCATTACATGACCAAAGTCGATGGAACAAATTGAAAGCCCCAACGCAAAAACATAAAAAAAATAAATCACTTTCAGCAGCTTTTCAGGCAATGCAAACAAACAAGCAAACAGACAGAAAAAGAGAGAGAGAGAGAGAGACAGTCTCCTCATGTAATCTCGCTTGTATTTGCTCAACGAGTTTGATGCCTGATGATGATGCTCCATTTATTATTAACTTGAAATGATTTTCGGTTGCTGGCCAACCTCGTCGAGGTGACGACGCAGCGATTGAATGCACGACTGCATCAAGCTGGCAACAGTATCTGTATCTCTTGCTTGTGTATCTCTTCTCTGTGTGTGTGTGTGTGTGTAAACACGTGTGAGATCAATTGGAAAATCGTGTGCTGCATACGTTTGGTTGCATGTTGTTGTTATTGTTGTTGTTGTTGTTGTTGGCATCGCATTGAGCACATATCTCAGCGCAATTCGAGTCAGGCCAGTGTGTACACACTTCCAAGATACGGCCATCCATCTGTGCATGTGTTTGTTATTTGTATGCTGCAGTAACAATAATTTACATACACATGCACATATAATATTAAATTTTTGGTTGAACTCATTAGTTCTGATTGTGTTTATTCAGTTTACTTCTTACCACTATTTGTTTGGATTATAACACTGATCTGTTCCTTCACCTTTGGGCATATTCATAAATTTAAGAAGCTGCACCAAAAAAAAAATTTAAAACAAACATTCGCTACGGCCGTTTGTCAGCTTTTGCCCACTTGACAGTCGCTCGAGGCTGTTTTTGAGCAGCTCTTTTGCACTTCCCAAGAGCCGTTTGCTAAATTTATGCACACACATCTGGGTCCTTAGCTGTTTGCCATTTGGCCAACCCCGATTGCAGTTATTCTTCTCTCTGCATCTACCATATATCAAAGTAGCGCCAAATGAAAAGCGACAGACGACAGTTCAGAGAGTCAAGAATCGTTGTCGGCACTGTGCCCCTTGCAATTTATAAATTGCAAAGAAAAAACCAAAAAACAAAACTGGGAACAAAGGGAACAAAAAAACAACATTTGCTTATATTTTATGCAATATGCCAACCGCGTTTTATTAAGCAAATTACGAAAAATGAGCAAATGCGAAAACCAACACTGAATGTACCCTGAAGTCCTACTTATGACCTTGGCAAACAGCCTAACGCGCATTCTCTTAAGCAATTTAGCAAACAGACTCCACTCGAGCCGAGAGACTCTCAGCTCTTAACGCACATTTTCATATATAAATTATTAATTTTGTATGCCCAACCACACACACACACACTCAGTACAATGGGGGGAAGGTTGGGAAGGCGTCGGCAATGGCGAGTAAAATGCATTTTGTGCTCCATTAAATAATAAAAGCAAACGTGGCAGAGATAGCAGCAGCCAGATAGCGGCCACATCCTACACACACGACAACAGAGTATACACAATAAAAATCTTACACGAAGCGCATAAAAATAAACCTCCCCCCTAAAGCAGAGAAACGACTTGAATCTCAGGTCTCAGACTTGGCTGCTTATCTAAGACCCGAAAAAAACCCCATTGTGATTTTTAAGTTGTGTGGCTGTGTGTGCTTTTAGGCGAGAGTGCATAAATAAGTAAAGAAATGCCTGTCGCTTAAGATTACAGAGCAAATAAGCATAGGACGAGCTGCAAGAACATTTGAATCTTGGTTGTTGCTACCGACACTCACTTATTTATTCATAGTCAGGTTTTTGTGTGTGTTACGTATATAAAAATCAGCATAAACAGCAATTGTTATGGGCTGTGAATGGGAACACGTTACAGTAACTCGCTCGTTACTCGCTGCTTTTTACTCGCTACTCTTCATTGACATCAGCTAATTCACAAATCAATGACAAAGGTTACAGTCAAATCAGAGAGCTTTAATTTAGTTATAAGTTGTACCAAAAAAGATCTCGAACAGCACTTAACAGACACTCAACTGCAGGGTTGAGTATTTAAATTGGAGGCTGCCTACCAACAACAACAACAACAACAGCAACAACGAAAAAAACAACGCACGTGTCCTTGCCAATGACAAGGGAAATTTAAACAACTTTCAAGTTTAATTTGCCAAAAGTAGCAATCAAGCAAGAGGCAACAACACGGCATTAGGTTAAGGGTTGATTTTTTGTAGGTGTGTGTGTTTTAAGTGTGTGTTTGTGTGAGTGTGTGAGGGGCAACCCTTTCGACCTAATTGCATGGAAGTTGTTACGCTGCCAGTTACATGTAAAAATTAAAATGTATAAAATGTATATCACTTATATTAAACTGAGAAGCAAGCGGAAAGAGAAAAGAAGACAGAGACAGTATTGTCAGTCAGTCAGTCAGTCAGTCATTCGCTCGTAACGTAGTCTGTTTTATGAGGTGTTAAGTGGGCTTAAATTAAAAGGGGCAAAAGAGTGTTTGCGTATTTATTCAAGTTATGGCAAAAATATACACAGAAAACAGAGCAAAGTGTGTAACCAGAAGCAAAAAACACTTGAATGCAAAGAGCCAAAGAGCTCAGTTCCCCCTTTTGCGAAAACCCTTACTAACTGACACCCGAACTTCCGCCTCCCGACCGGCGTCCCGCCCTCTTGTTGTTTCATTAGCGCGCAAAGGGCAAAAGAGAAACTTGATTTTTGTTTGCTTTTCGGCGTCTTTTCAAGAGCAAAAGGGGCTTTACACACATATGGGTGTGTGTGTGCATGTGTGTGTGTATGTTATAAATTTGTATTTAATAAACTTTTGTTGAGTGACGTTTTAAGTGGAGTTTCTTCAACCAGGATTAAATGATTCTACCACACGCGGTGCGAAAGACAAATGTATCTTTAAGATACTTTAAAGTGCGAATATTTTCTGCTCTGTCACAACTCTATAATATAACCATTACTACTTCATAAGGGAGAGTTCTTTATAACACAATAATCTCATTATCACGCCTGGTCATTTTGTTGTGCTTTATGATGAACTTTTGACCACTCTCATTAATATTGCTGTCGTACATATTCGTATGATAAGATAACTTTATATAGTAGATAAACAACACCACCACAACACTGCCTAACACATTGCAGTTCTCACAGGCTGCCTAGAGCAAACAATTATGGATCCAAAAAGTTCGAAAGACACGTGTTCGCATTTTGAGCAACGACAGCCAATTGCTTATTAAAATAATAATATGGCCAAAAATTAAACATCACCCTCTGGGAAAACTCACCCCCAGTAACAAGTACATACGAACCGAGAGAGTCAGGAGACAAGTACGATTACGAACTCACCCTGCACATGTAGAAACTCTCAGCTGATAATGAAAACATTTATACAGTTGCACCGAACATTTAATGAGCTGGCTAAACAAAAAGGACAAGGGACTAGTCAAGTTTAACGAGCGCATAAAAGCGACGCAACTTAAAGTTTTTGGAAAAAAAAAACGCTACAAAAACAGAGAGTTGGAAAAAAGCCTACGCTTTGATCATAAAATCAAGTCGCCCGAACTATCGACCCAAAAACAAACACAGAGAGAGACAAACAGCATCGCATAAACTAATAAAATCCAAATTAATACAATCTTTTGGGTCGTTCTTTGCTTAAAACTCGCATTTATTGACAGAGAGTCTGAGTTAGATCAAAAGATGTGTTTTTGGGACGAGAACATTTTGCTTGCAAGGAATTTGGGTTGGGTTTGTTGTCACTAGGAAAATGGACATGTACCAATTTAGTTCACACACACACACACACACACATGCGTATAAGTAGTCGCATGTTGCTTGGAGCAAGCAATAAAATAAATGGCAATGAATGACTGAGCAAATGAATAAATGAGAGAACATTTTTGCTTTGAAATTCAAATTTCAAAAGTTGTCATGACATTGTGTTTATGACACAGACGCATAGAGTTAGGGAGGGGGTTGGGGGCGGTGTGTAGCATACAGGCAGTTCATAGAATTGAGTGCTTGCTTGCTCTCTCTTTCTCTCGCTTTTGTTTTATTCGTATTTTACTTTTTTTGGTTGCATATTTAAAATTGAATATTTGCACGCCTTGAGCATTTGAGATTACAAAGATCTACTTTAGTTATGCACACACACACATGTGTGTGTGTTTTCCTTGTTGTCATTTGCATGTGTTAGGATGCATTTCTGGTATTTGCAATTTGCTCAAAGCCATTTTAAGCGGTTTATTTTTGTGTACGCTCTGTGCACACAAAAATTTCTCATTTTATTGCATTAAAGTAGCTGCCGGGCATTGAATGGACTTTAAGTTTGGCATTTATATACGTCGACAGCGCGTATGAAAATGTAGATAAATTGTCTCAAGTCGAGCAATTGTTTCAAAATCTCAGATAAGTACTTATGAGTAAAGTTAGATCAATAGTTTAGCCCAGATTTAAGTGATGCAGTTTATTGAGCTTTTAAATCTATTCTATAAAAAGAATAAATAAAATATTAACGTCAAAACAATGGTTTTCATAAGCGAATTTGCTAAAATTACCACTTTAAATTTGCTTTATATGTACAAAAATATTCCAATTTAAATGTAGTAGCATTTATTTTTACACACTTTTTTTTTTTTTTTGAAAAATGTGTTAGGCATAGAAGGAAGCGTCTCTGACCTTATAAAATATATATATTCTTGATCAGCATCGCAGGCTGAGTTGACATAGCTATATCCGTGTGTCCGTCTGTCTGCCTGTCCGTCCGTCAGTCTGTTGATATACAAGCTAATTCCTCAGTTTCAGAGCTATCAAACTAAAACATTGGGCAAGGTTTTCTGTTAGTTGCGGTTATATCATATGTTAAAATCGGCCAGATCGAGGAACTATCATATAGCTGCCATACAAATACAAGACATTTGATATGATACAGGAGGTTTTTCAAGTGTATAAAGTTTTCGGATGGCCGAAAATAGCTTCCTAACTTGTTTTTTTTTTTTGTTAATTTTCGTCAAGCGTTGAAAGTCAATTGAAGTTGAAATGAGAATTGAAATGGCTAGCAATTAAAGATGATGACGCTTCCTTCCTCTTTCCCCTATCTCCCTACTCGCCGTCTGCATTTGCGTTTTGACTCCGGATGTCTTCTGGTTTTGCTTTTTCCCGCTAGCCGCAGGCTCAAACACTTTGCATAACATTAAGCAGCCTCGATTTTTTTGCTCTTGTTGTTTTTTTATTTTTATTATTTTTGTTTGGGGTTTCTGGTTCTTTTTGCTCTGTGGTTGGCCGCAGCGCCATAAAATATGCAGCCGGCACAACAAAGCGAAAGCCGACAACGTTGAAGTATGCAAAATGAGTCAACGTCGACGGCACAGAGCAAAGCGCCTAAAAGCATATTTCAATTAAGCTATCACCTTGAATTATTCTCACGAGCGTTTTCCTCATCCACCCACACAAATATACTGCCTAAAAGCAGGCCGTAGTAGTATGATTTTTTTATTTTTAATTTTAATGTTTTCATTCAAGAGCTAAAGAAGCAGAATGCGATGAAGAACGTTAAAACCGCTCGTCAAAATTTGCATTTAAATGAGGCGCAGCAAAAGAGAGGCGACTGACGGACGGCCCCATGTACCGTTATATACACACGCTCACATACATTTCTTCTTTTTTTGGTTGTCTTTTGACTGGGGTGAAATTTTTATGATTGCGGTGACTGCCAAATTGTCAGTGGTTGAGCCGTGGGTGGGTGGTTTGGGTTGGTTTCTGGGGCGAGTGTGTTTTCGCCTGGCTGCATTAAATGTAAATATTCATTAATATATGTGTACGGGTCAGCGAAGACAGGCATACCCACAAATAAACTCGTTAACAAACAAGCTAAAGAGTTTATTAAAAACAGTCGCGACTTAAAAATATTTAAACAACATTTTTGAGATTTTTCTTTTAACCATTTTGGTACATTTAATGGTTGTTAAATTGCTACTGATATTTTTAAGCTACGAAATTCTCAATGTTTTCACAGCCTGTAATTTTAATTGACAGCATTTTGGTGATATGCACTGCTGGGCTTTAGCTTTAAGGCTGGAATGTCAAAGGCATTGCATGTTTCTAGGCATGCAAAAAATTACAATTAAAATGCAAGCGAAGCCGGCAGATGGAAAACCGAAAAAGCGACGAGCTTGCTGCACGTCTCTTCTGCTTCTGCTTCTACTTCTTCTTCTGTGTCGGCTATGCAAAAATGTTCACACACTGCTTGGCACACACACACACACACACACACACGCAGCATCAACAACAATAACAACAAACTCATTCATCGTCATCCTTCATCCGGTTCTGTGCGCCTCTGCCGCTGTCTGGCTTGGCTTTGGCCAAAAATTTTTGGCATAAATGCCATAAACAGTTTATTTAGCAACGGAAAATTAACTGCAAAATGTAGCAAACCAACAACAACAACAACAGTCAGACGACTGATGATGCTACCCAAGGCAGCCATTGCAAAACCCCAGAACCTCCCCCCCCCCAAAAAAATAAAGGAAAAACTCAACTCGACGCTTTATGACGTTTTACTTCATGTGCAGCTTCATAATTAAGTGGCTCCTGGGTACAGAGGAGGGAGTGGGAGCTGAAGTTGTTGTTGTTGTCTCTCAGGCACTCGAGGGAGCTTTTAGTTTTGAGCCACGTGAGAAGCATCATATCGCTTTGGGTTTGGCTCTTGGCTCCTCGGCCATAAAAACCAAGCCTCAAACGAGGTCAACGGAGGCCACTAAAATTCAGTGGTTGAACATAGGTGAAGAAATTCTATATATGTATATATTTATATACATATATATATATATGTGAACATGCTGCGGGGGGTAGAAGAGCGGATTGATACATTTAAAGACGCACATAAAAGTGTTAGCAGCTCGTTTTCTGTACTTACTAATTTGATGGCTGATGGTATTAATGGTTGATGGCAACTTACCTGAAAGAGAGCAAAAAAGAGAGAGAGCATTAATATTTAAAGTCCACCAAAATGAAACCGAAATTGAAGTAATTGGTTTTTGTTATTAGCCAAGTTATTAGAAGTATAAGTTCAAGACGAATTTTGAGTTGAATTATGTTAACGCAGGATTACTATTTAACAACTTAAGACAACTTAATGAGAAGTAGCATTATCTATTTAAGAGAGTTCCCCACTTCGTCTTTAATATGTATTTACTACAGCACAATCTTCAATCCTTTCCTTAAGAACAAGTCACTTTAATAAATTGATTATAAAAATGCTCCTTAAAGCAACTAGCTAAAGTTTATTGAGGAAGATAGGATGAAGCCAAAAAGACGAAAAGAGAACGACTGAGGGAGAGAAAAAATGTCATAAAAATTCTATTTTCGTATAAAATTTCGAAAGTAATCTAATAAATATTGATTTTCATTCGTCATCGGCAACGCTGGCGACGTCATTGAAAGCAACAGCACCAGCAGCTAAGCACTGAGAAGGGGACGCGTTGTGTAACCCTATACGTGCTCACACACACACACACTCTCACATACACAGGACATTGGACACAGGAAGAACAGAGAAGAAGAAGGGTCAACGTTTGAGGGGGGAGATAGAGGCAGAGGAGTAGTCAATAGTCGTTATTTGATATAGTCGAAACCAACAAGCAAACCCATGATGAAACGTGCCTGGGCGGCTGACCATTGCGACCACACGCAAAGGCCAAGGACAACGAGGGGGAAGGGAGGATAAGAAGCGATCCCAGCTAGCGCTGCAAGGGATGAAATCATGCGCGCAACTCGTTTTTGGGACGGCACACACACACACACACATAGAGAGAGAACCGTACACATAGTTCATTCAATCATTCAAATGTCCTTTGAACTATAAAAATACATGACACTAATAAAGAAAACGAACAAATGACACGACACTCGGGCAACTCGGGCAACACTGGCCCGGACTTGGACACCAGAAACGGACCCAGACCCGGACCCGGTCACGATAAGCGAGCTAGGAAGCAAGCAAGAAGACGTTGTGCGCTACAACCTAACATACAAAACGAAAAAAATTGCTATTTAGAACAATTTATAAGCATACTTTGAGGCGCCTCCCACACCAACAGCTCGACATTTGACATTTACGAGTGCGCCGCAGCGGAGACAGCGACAGCGGGTGGAAGAGGGGAGGGTGTAAACATGGAGGAGTTTCTCGAGTAGTAGAGATCCTTAACCACATAAATTTCTGGTGCGCTTCCAAACGGTTTTGCTGTAGCTATTTATTGCATTTTTATGTAAAATGCGCCGTGCGGTATGCTATACTTTTTTTGTGCGCTCTTCCTGCCTGCTTGTGTCTGTGTGTGTGTGTGTGTGTGTGCTTATAAGGGCGACATTCCTGCAAAGTTGTTTACGAGGCAAAGAGCGTAATACGTAAATCGAAAATGCCGCCCACGCAATGACCAAATTTACGCAATTAAAGCCATTTTGGGGATATATTTTATGGCATACTTAAAGGCCTCAATGTGCGTCAGTATGTGTGTGTGTGCAGGTAGATTCGATATAAGCCCAATAAAGAAATACAGCCAAGATATTTTTTAGGAGTTTTTTTTATGACCCTTGTCTTTCAAGGAGAAACAACAAAACTTTTTAACAAAACAAATAAAATTTATATTTTAAAGCATGTCTTTAAAAACAAGAACCAATAAATAATTTAATCGAATATTTGAGAAACTGATTCACAAACAGTAATACTTTAAGGGCATAAAGTATGTTTATATAAAATGTGTGTTTTATTTTGCCATTAATATTCATAGGTTAAGGTGCAGGATTTGTGGTTGCATCTTTATCGCCTGCAAAGCTGTTACAAATTCGAATATTTCATATGCATTCTCATTTATTTTCATATATGCAATAGCAATATATACAATAGTTGCTCGGTTTAATATGATTTATCAGCGCATCTGCCGAGCTCTGCACATTTTTATGACCTTATGCTGGGGTCAGTCCCAACACTTCTTCCCCCCCCTCACACTAAACTCGACAGTCGACAATACCACAACAGCTGCAATACACAAAGACCAAACACGAACTCACAAATCAAAACTCAGCACACAACGCCTAAAAAGCTGCTAAGGCCAAACAACACGGGGCAATAAACTACATCATGGAGAAGGCGAACTCTCTTTCTGGGTCTGGGCACTGTCTCTGGCCCATGTAATCTCTGTTGACCATAAAGATTTATAGACTATTGTATAGTATGTCGTTCTCAACGTCGGCATCGCCATCGCCATCGCCATCGCCATCGACGTCGTCGCGGTAGCCGCAGCAATGAAAAGGAAACTTTTTGCAACTTAGCGCCAAACTTTATGCAATAATTTATATATATTGGGACCAAGGCGCGCTGCTTTTTCTATATAAAAATGTAATGAAAAAAAATAAGCAGAAAACGCAATGCCGACGACCTACACAAAAGGCAAAACACATAATAAACGCAACAAACAGCAACAACAATACCAAAAGGCAGCATGTTGAGGAAAGAAAAAATAGGAAATGAGAATAGCTGAATGTTTCTTGGAGTATAGCATAACGGGAATGCCCTTTTTTTATTTATGGGAATGAGAGTTTTGTATTTAATAAATAAAAAAAAAAAAATGATTTACTTAAATAAAATCTGTATTTATTTCTTGTTATCTTTAAGCTTATAGAATTATTGCAATTATTAACAAACTAATTATAATTACAAAATTATTGAAAAACTCGATAGACTTAAACGAAAAATGACCTTACGGCAAATATTTAAAACTTGCTCCTGCGATACACCTAAGCGGTTAGACAACAGAGAGAAAGATATAGAGTGTGGGAGAAAAGTTAAACGAGAGCGAGACTTGCACGCGAATGCGCCAAGTGTAAAAGAAAAGTTTTCAATGAGTTTTTCCTATCGACGGCGGCGTTGGTTATGAGCCTCCAACAACAAACACGCTCCCAAGCCCCTTGTGTTCTTGTTGTTTGCGTTTTAAATAGACTCAAGTGTTGTTGTTGTTTTTCTGTTGCTGTTGATGTTGATGCTGCCGGTTGCAGGCATTGTCTGAAGTGCGTTTCGGTTTGCTACTCTTGCCTCATTGTTGCTGTTGTTGGATGCTGGCTGTTGCCGGCGTTGCAAAATCAATCGATAGTTAATGGAAAATCGTTATTAATGAAAACTTTTTTACCCACTCCACCAACAGCAGCAATCGAGCGTGCAGTGAGCCATAGCAAAATGCTTGATAAAGTGCAGAGCGTAATAATAAAGAAAGAAAGAAAGAAAGAAAAAACCCCTCGCAAAATGGAAGGAACAAAAAATTGAAAGCGCTACATTTAAGTAGCAAACTTCCTGGCAATTTTTGTTGTTGTTGCTGTTTTTGTTTGTAATTTCATTTGAGTGCGAAAAGTTGCACGTACATAAGAGCACAGAAGAGACACAGAGAATGAGGCAGAAACATTTTTGTTGCATATTTCGCGGCGCATAAATATTTTATGCATGCAGCAAGGCAACAAAAGCGTCATCAAAAAAAACACACACATACACAATAGGCAACAGAAGAAGCAGAATAAGACTTTGTCAGAGTTGTTGTCTGCTTTCAGGCGCATTTGCACCTCAACAATAAGCAGAAAGTTTTGGGCCAATTTATAATGCTCCGGCTGCACTGTTTGGCATTGTCGCAGCATCTCGCATTGCCTTCGTCCTGATTGAGTGGTTTTAAAAAGTTTTGGTTCAATAGTCACAACAAAAAAGTTTAATGACAGTTTAAGTTGTTTGATAGCAAAGCCGCCGACGCCTCAAGTTGTGCAGCATTTTAAATGGTAAACAAGGTACGAAACTTAATGCTAAATGGCTCTCATTGTTGCTGTTATCTCAGAGAAACATTCGATAGAAATATATATTTTACGAAACCTTTTATCTAAACTGTTTTTCATACAGCGCATGTAATAAATGCATTACTTGCCCATAAAAGCTTGCGAAAATGCAATTTTAGTTTAGATTCGCTATCCCCAAAATGTTTATAGTTGGGTCACGCAACACTTTTATGATCATTGCAAATACCATAAATAAAAACACACACACATGGGATCAATGTTAAACTTTTAACGTCTTTGTAATCACATTGCGTTGCATACTTTTCGGCTGATGCTGATTTATTGCACAAACAACAGCAACAACAAAGTTTTGTCATGCATATTTTATGCGTGTAAATGTTGCCGTCATAAAATTGTCTTAAAGACTCTGAGGCACTCACATGAGGGTAGTCAAAGCATCGACACCCTTCCTCATTTTGGGGCATGTGCGTGGCCGGCTTTTTATGCGTACGAGTTGTAATGGCGGCCAATAAAGCTGGCAGCAAATTGGCATTTTATTAGACGACCCAGGAAGCTTTTCCCATTCCGACTCTCACTAATTTGCACGAGTTGAGTTGATTTGAGTTGAGTTGGGAGGGGGACGCACGTTGGGCGCCAGTTCGCGTATGTCATAATAAAAATGAGTGCTGAAAAGTTTTAACAAACGACAAAATTGCAGTCAAAGCCCACATACAGCACAGCAAACATAACCAATTCGATACAACACAAGCTCAACACTTCACACCCGACGCGATCGATATATATTTGTAGCTAAAAGGATGTCGTCGCAAAGTTGTCCTGCTCCCTTTTAAGGTCGTCCACAGTCCGCATCCGCGTTTGCAACGCGTTTCTAAGGCATAACTCAAAGTTTACTCAAGTTACGACGAAGACACAAAACTTTGTACTTTACATCATTAAAAAGTTTCATTCTTTCTGTGCGTTTTCTCTGAACATTGCTTTTGCTTTTCTTTTTTTTGCTTCACTCGCTGACAACTTTCAATCTAAGTACATCTATAGACTGGGTTAAGCACTGACGACGACTTTGCCTCGAACTTGGCAGCAGCAGCTTAGCAATTGACAGTTTGCCATCAATCCCAGGCACACGAACTGGATGGCGACTCGAGGGCAAAAGTATTGCTTAATTTGTGCGTTTTGTAGCAATTAGATAGAAAAATTTCTTAACTTTGCTGCACAATGGGTTCAACGGCTTATAATATTAATGCGGCAAAAGTTTCATTAAGTCTCAGGTAATAGTTATGATTCATAATGATTATTTCGCTATGAACTTAGAATTGTAAAATTGCTTTACCCAACTAAGCTCCATTGAATTAAATTCTTTATTTTCACACATTCGCTTGACTTTGGTTTAAATTTTTAAAAACACGCAAGCTATGCGCGAAATCATAAAAAAACGAAAAAGTTGAACAAAGAACGAACAAAACCAGCAAAAAGAGTAGCAAAAAAAAATAGCTGTACAATATGTAGCACACTTTTAGGTGGTGCTGTCATCGTGTTAAAATCGTGTAATAAACGTGCGCATAATAGAAAAATCCAAGCCAAGGGATGGCCAGGGAGGATGAAGCAGACACAACACACACACACACCACACACAGCTAACACAAATAAATAGTTGCAATGCTCTAGTTGCTGCATCGCCTCGTTCTGGTTGGTTATCCTTTTTGCCGGCGCCGGCTCCGCTTCTTCCCTGCTGCCTCAGCCCCCTCTTAGTAGGGGCTACATTGGTGGTGCCTGCAATGCCCATGCGCATGGAAAATAGTTGCACAAACTTACACAGCACAAAAAAAAAAATGTTAGAGTAGAAGAAGGCTTACGAAAAATAGAATGAAATAAAATGTAGCAACTGCAAGCCGATTGCTAGCCGAAGAGGAAGAGAACGACGACTAGAAGAAGAAGGTGTGGGAGGAGCTATTGTGAATGAATAGTGTGGTGCATTCTATTGTGTATTGTGCAACTTGGATTTGCATGCAACTCGCTGGACACTCACATGTGGCACAAACAAGTCTAGTTGTTGTTGTCTAGTGGCAGTTATTAAGAATTTCATTCTAGCGCCCTGCTTTCGGAGGCACAACAACAGCACGCAACGCTGAGCACAAGTTGCCGTATTAGTGACGATTTAGCGGGCAGCACTGGATGAGCCAACAGCGGGGTGAAGGAGCGGTGTGAAGAGAGGAGAGGGAAGGTAGATTGCAAAAAGCGACAGTGCGTGTGCGTATAGCGTTAAATTAAAGGCAGTAGAGTGTCTTTTTTATCTTCTGTTTTTTGTAGTGAGAAACACACACAGACACAGACAGACAATGCCACAGAGGTGAACAATGTGACTAGAGCAAAGAGGGGGGAGGGAGAGGAATGTGAGGAAGGTTAGTTGGCAAATTGAAAAAGTCTATGAAAAAGTGTGAGAATTGTGTGCTGCAATCAGGTTGAGAAATGAAAATAGAAAAGAAATATAAATGTGAGAAGAGTTAAAGAGCTTTAAAAATAGAATAAGAATATACTCAGTTAAGACTACAATAATCTCCCCAACGCCTATCATTTTGCAATATCTCCATGCTTATATATGCAAATAATATCTATAATCGTCCATCAGTTTCGTAGAATCTATAAAATCGACAAAGTGCATATTTAAACGTGTCCCACGCCAATGAAATCTGAGCCAAGAGAAGCAAAAAAATAACTTGCCATAACTCAGAAATTCAGCTAAGCTATCGTACTACAGAACCGCCCCCTCTCCCACTTCACCTCTCCCCCCTGGTCGTCTCAGTTGAAACAACTTCAGCTAGATTAGATGCCGCCACTTCAATGCACATTCGAGTAGTTTTCTCTTCTCTTTTTTTTAGTTGCATATTTTTCTATTTTCGGTGCAAAAATACAAAAGCACGAAACGAACTCAACTCCCTTTACACTCCCACACCCACACCCACACACGTCGGCACCCACCATCCCTTGCAGCTAGCATGCCTTTCAGCATTTGCTTTCTATTTTCAATAGACGTCGTCGTCAGTTGCAAGTTGTTGTTGCAAGTTGTTGTTGCTGCTGTGCCGACAAACAATAAAAATGATGCGTTGGATTGCGCGCTTCTGCTGCTGCTGTTGCTGTCCACAGCAAAGCACACTCCACCCCTCCTCTCCTCTACTGAACATGTGTGGAACGTGGCAGGCAGTTGGCATATGTTGCAAGTTGCAACACATTTGCCGTGCCGCATGCTGTTGCTGTTGTTGTTGCAGCCTCCCAAAATCGCCCATTGATATTGATGAAAACGACGTCCAGTTACAGTTCGTTGGCTTCTGCAGCATTTTTCAAGGCAAAAAAAAGAAAGAGAAAACTGCCAAAGAGCAGCAGCTGCTCAGACTGGCAAAATGTGCAAATACTATAGAACGGGAAGTGGTGTGTGGAGGGGTGGGGGGTGTGGCAGGTGGGTGGCTGGGTGGCTGGGTGCGATATGCAAATGTCATACTACATTTTGTCAAAGCACATAAAGATGATGTTTGGGCGGAGAGTATATAAAAAATACATGACGCATGTATCTAACAGATGCAGATGCAGATAGAGTTAAAGATAGAGATAGAGAGAGAGATATACAGTTAGACATTGACACAGAAATGCATATGTGCATCATTTATGAGAGTCTAACGATATTTGAAAGGTTGAGTAGCTTAAAGATTGAACACTTTTTGGGGCAGATTAACGAGCACAAGCAGAATATGCAATGATGAAAAGTGTCGAGGAATAAAAATATATAAAATAAGCTAAATTATGATATGTGAAAAATATATACATACAATACTTACAGTACTTAAGGATTCTTATTGAAGAGTGAAATTATAAGAGTATAAAAAACTGAAGGGAAAAACTAACTACAACAGTTAGAGTTTTTTGTATACGTACATGAGAACTGTAGAGTAAAACGTGATTTAGTTCCAACTATTTAAAAATTAAATAAACCTATTATCAGTTTTAATTTAAAGGCATTTTTTGTTAAGTTTTATTCAATGGTTTATATATGATAAAGTTTTTGTGTATTTCTCCCTTCAAAGTCAAACTGCTAACTGGAATTAATAGAACTTGAAGCACTTCAAAAACCAAAAATAACAAGCTAACGACACTATCAACAAGCCAACCGTGTGGCAAGTGAGGCAAGTGGCAACCACTGAGCACTTTCAGTACCTAATAAGTCTCAATTAAATGAACATAAAATATAACACCTTGTAGCATTTTCGAAAACCGAAACAACCCCTTCCTATATTCACCCATTACCTTATCGAGACCCTAGCACAAGCCACCCTAATGAAAAAAAAACAATTTTCAAGCGCTGCTGCGAAGCTCTTTACCTCAACAACTATTGTACAACAGGGCAAAACTTTGACACGCAAGCCTTTAAAAAGGTAATGCCAACAACAACAACAACGCACTTTTCGTCAAGTGTAAGAACAACAAAAGCAACAACAGCAAAGGCAAACAATACAAATATTGGCGCCACTTATAAAACACCTGCGTTTGCTAACGGCAAAAGTAAGAGAGGGACTAAAGGTGGAAGGCATAGAGTGAGTGAGTGAGTGGGATGGATAGATAGTGTCTGTCTCGCCATTGTCACTCAGCATATACCGTTCGTTTGTTTTGCGCGCATATTTCTTAGTTTTTGCGCTCGTTTCTTTCTCTTTCTGCATTTCAATTAAATGCTTTGCGGGCTTTGACTTGCCTTCTACACCCCATTCAACAACACCTCCCCTCCCAATCCCTTACAATTATGTGCAAACATCATGCCTTCCCTTTCCATAGCCCATCCTGTAAACCTCTCCTCCTCCTCATTCTTTGCATGCGTGCGTTTCAAGTGCTTTTCTGTTGTTGCTATTTTCTCGCTGCTTCCTGTCGTAAATAAAATGAATTTCGCTTTTGGCAACCCCACAAGAACTTCCCAAATATACACACACACACACACACACACACACACACATTGGCAACCTTAATGAATACGACATTATTTTTTATGAGCTGTCAAACACTATTTTCCATACACTTCGTTTGTTCGTTGTCCTCAAAGCTGTTCAAGTTTCCTTTTCCATTTTATTTATCGCACCCTCTGCACACTTTTACACGTACACCGTACGTGTGTGTGTGTGTGTGTGGTTATTGTTATTATTTATATTATTTTTGATAAATGTTTTTGGGAAATTTGTATTTTATTGGTTGTTTATCGACAATTAGCGGTTTGTTTGGCTTCTTTTTCCTCCTGACAAAAACAGAAATTGGCCTTGCATGTAAAAGTAAATATTTCTTTTCCTCTTTTTGGTAACTTTTGACATAATTTGGTTGATTTATTAGCCAGTTCGTAGCCCATTACCCAGGTAATCAATTATGGTAAGGTACTATATATAGAGTTAATTTGTGGTATATGAAGAAAAGTTGAGTTCTTTAAGAGTAGAGAAACTTCTTCTTTCCAAATACAGGTGTTATAGTTGCATTTTAATTGCTTTAAACTCACAATGCGCAACTAAGGAACGCACAAAGCATTTTTAAATTTAGAATTCCATACTAAACAACAATAATCAGATTTGCAGCTAACATTTTGTAGTGCCACATAAATTACGGAAATTTATTGTTTAAAAAGAGCAAGGAAAATCTGAACCAAACAAAAAAGGCCACTTTATGCGGTTTTGCACTGTGGCATAGCCAATAAAAAAATTATGCTAGGCTAAAATCGGTATACAGAAGAGCATTCAAACTTAAAGTAGCGGAAAAACGCTGCCAGATGCAGCAAACAAACAAATACAGAGAATCGCCAGAAGAGAGAAAGAGAGACTGTTAGAGCATCTGGAAAATTTGTACACATGACGCACGCAGCTGGTCAGAAGAAGAAAATTTTGTTTACATTTGTGCAGCTATTTTTGAAGCGTTGCGGCAATAAACAAAAACCAAAGCAAAACAATAGGAAAATCAAAACGGCGAAACGATAAATGCAAAGATGAAAATGCTCCAAAAGGTCATAAAAATATATAATGTGTTCATGTGTATATTCCTAACTTATATATGTACATACATATATATATTTTTGGTTGCTGTTATTGCGCCTAATGAGCTGTGGCAGGTTTCTTTTTTTGTTGTTGTTGTTGTTGTTAAAGTTTGAAGCTCATTAGGCGATCGAAAAATGAATCGGAATCGTGAAAATCAATCGATAGCCAAATGGAAGACCTACAATTAAGGCAGGCAGCCATAGATAAAACTAGGCAGGGGGGGGGCAGGGTAGCTGACAGACGCGACATGGTCGAGAGGGTGTGCGTTAATCACGCAAGTAATTTTAATGCCTCAGTTCGTTGCACGACCGCCGATAAGAGCAGACTCAACGGGGGGTGAGTTTTTTTTTTTCAGCTTAGCACAAAGCATAATCAACGCTAAACATGCCCACCAAAACAAAGAAGGAGAGAGAGAGAGAGAGTGTGGTGGGGAGAGGGTGAGCCAGGAGTGTGTGGGTGGTGGGCAGCAACAACTATTGTGTGTGTGCCTGTTAACAAAGCTATAAAAATGTCACCTCCAAAATGAGTCGCGTGGCCAACAATTTAATAAAAACTCAAATAATTTACTGTACAATAAATGAGAGCCTTTTTTTGGAAGCCGGTTTTTCTCTATTGTATGAATATATGTACATTGTAACTATAATTGTGGTTATGTGGCAATAACTGAATTGAGTCGAAGTTGATAACTGTTAAAATCAGAAAAAATGTAATAGCTCTAATGATTTATATAGAAATATTTGTCATCAATTAACCCGAAAATAACAAAGCATTTAATATTGGAGTATTTATCATCACAAATTACTAATAATATTATCATGCTGAAAACTCAAATAAGTTTTTAATCTCCGTGAGGAGTTTTTCTTTTCTTCGAAGATAAATAAATGAGTTTATAAATATTTTAAATACTTTTTATTCAATTTTAAGGTAAGAACAGTAAGTAAGTAAGTATAAAAAAGAAAACAAATACCAGATCTTAAGTAAGTAATTAAGCAAAAATAAAGTGACATTGTTGTTTATCCGCTGAAACTCAATGACTGCAATTTTATGCACTTCCTTTCCTGTTCAACTTATTCCCTTAAAACTCCCTAAAGTTACCCATAACAATTGTGCACACAATTTAGCGCAACCTTTCATAATTGTAACAGTCAAAGTCACTTTTACTCTTCCCCCTTTTGGAAGCATTCACACTAATCGTTAGCACCTGGCCAGAGACTTAAGGCTTGAGACTTCATTCTGTCTGCGGTCCTAAGGCATAATTTGCCTGTTGACATAGCATGCTTGTTCCCCTCCCTTCCCTCTGTGAAACTGTGGCTGTGACTAAACACACACGAACGATAAGTGTAGAGTGTGTGTGTGTTCCACCGAGGTGCTATTAAATTACATGCCTAGCAAATTACTTGAGAAAACAAAACGACGAAGCAAAAACGCCTTGGCATATGCAACAATAATAATAACGGGTTTGTGGTCGTTGTTATGCTTTGACTTCTGCTGCTCGTAAGCCGCCAAGCATTTACATATTATTAGTGCTAGGGGTCGGTCCGTGTCCCGGGTTCCCGGGGCATAAATATTGAAAAGCGCCAACGCCTTTTGTTGGCTGGGTAATTGCCTAAGTCGGCAAATTGCCTGGCTAATAAACATAAATATTCAAGTGGAGAATGAAGCAATGAAAGAGAAAGAAATTAAAAACTTTTGCAGCGATTTGTGAGAATGTAATAGAAGAGCGCTAGATGCAGATTAAAGACGAGTTATTGTCTTCAATGTATAATTGTGTTAAAGAGAACAGAAAACAGAAGTTTTTTTTCCCTTTCAGGTCGTGCAATTAACAATTGTGAATTTGTGTGGCAAAATGTGAGAGATAAAGATCGGGTAAGGACTCTTTTTAACCCACTTTTTTCTTGTTTTCCAGAAAATAACCAATAAAATGTTTGTTCTACCTATTTATTGATGGTAAACTATAATGCAGTTGACTTGTTATCAACTCAACTATAAATTTCATGGGTTTCTTTTTCTTTTTGCTGATGTTTAAGTATGCTGGATTGCATTGTCCTTATGACAGTTCTTGACACAAGCTTAACAATCGCATGCAATCCAACAAGGAAAACTTGCTCGTAAACGAAAATAAAACTTTAAAAGCAGTTCGCATACTTTCCGCTCCCCCCCTCCACACCCTTCTAAGGGTCTGTTTGTGAGTGCTGTGTGAGTCATACGAACTGCAATGGGCAAGGAGAGGAGAATAGGAAGGAGAGAGAGAGCAGAAAAAACTGTGTCAACGACTCTGCTCCACTTAAGCATTTAACGAGCAACTTAGCGCGCACGTAATAGCAGAAGCAACAACAACAACAACAACAACAACAAATACCAGAAACAGACAATGACAGCTGGAATGGAGAAAAAAGGATGCGCAAAATGTAGAAAAATTCAAAACAAGTGGTACAAAAATATTGAACAACAATGTGCGAATAGAAAAGAGAGATGGAGACGGACAACAGGAAGCAGCGACAATGAGAACTGAACACCAACAAAATAACCCAATAAGCAAAAGTAGTAGGAACAGAAAGAGAGAGAGAGAGAGAGAGAACGCATGTGTCATCATTAGAATAAGCAAAAGCAGTCGGAACACATCGAACACATCCTCCCACCAAAAACAACAACAACAACAACAAATGGCAAGGATAAAAGTAAAACAGGCAATGGCGACAGACAGTGAGACGGACAGGCGAACAGACGAAGAGACGAACGCACGCACAAAGCACAACAAAGAACAACAATGAACGCACGTTCGACCCAACCACCCTCTTGAGAGCTACAGAGCCACCCACCCACACACACACACACACACATACATACATAAGCAACCACCATAAAAGTGAAATACACAATGAAATTTACGCAATAGTCGCCGAGTTTGGAGAACTAAAAGAGACTGCCGCTTTGGCGGTGTAATAAAATCAAGAAGAAGAAGAGGGTGACAAGCACAGACAACAAGAACAACAATAACAACTGTAACAACTAACACACACACACACACAAATACACACACACTTTGATAAAGTAGTCAGCTGAATGTAAAATAAAGAGAGAACGATGGAATTGTATTTAAATCCGATTAGAATTTAAGTTTCTAAATTTTTGCAGCACTTTAAGAAAGTCTATATGGAGCAAAATAAGCGACTGGAAAATATAAAGTGGGAAACATGACAAGAGAAAACACAGATTGGATCAATAGAGGCAGAGAAAGGGAGAGAATGGGAGAATTTGCCATATGATTTTGCTTAAAAGTAACAGAAGCTGTGGCCTAGGTTGCCAACAAATTGTTTGTATGCTTATTGAAAAGATTATAAAATTATGATTTTCCATATAATGTGTCTGTTACATAATTAAGGGATAAAGCGAAAAGTTTATATGAATGTCATAAGAAGAAACAATCAGAAAATCTGAAAAAGCTTGCAGAAAAAATCATCAATTTTTATTAGAAAAAAAAAATTATTCTCTTCTATTCAAAATGAGTTTCTAACGCCATAAAAAAGATTTTTCCATGTTTAAGCTTGTGTTTAAATAAAGTACCTAAAAATCTCACAACATTTCTTCCACCATTCTTTAATCCAACGCAACTTTAAGGTCCATAAATTTTTGGTCAAGTCATGTAGCACACTTTCGTGTGACAAAATTTCAATGGAAACTTTAGCCTGGACTTTTGAAGGACAAAGGAAGAAAGTCAATGCACTTGTTAGCGACAAACGATTACAAGAACAAGTAACAACTAAACAAGTCCTCACAGCTGTTGCCTTTTTACGTTGGGCAAAAATCGTTTGGCGTTAATGGCCAAAAGACTCAGTAAGAGATTCACACAAACACAGAGAATGAGAAAAACAAGTCACATTGACCTACACACACACACACACACACACACACACACACATACAAGCACAGAGAAGAACAAACAGCGAGACATGGCGCTGATTTTTAAGATGACCCCGCCTACACCCCGCCCGACTCTCAACAAAGTCCCGAATGATTAATTGTCAAAATATGTTTGGGCAAAGCCAAAAAAACGACGACGACACCCAAACAACATAATAAAAAGTGCGTTTGTCTGTGTGTCTGTGTCTGTGTGTGTGAGGACCTGCAAAAAAATTCATTTGCACACACACACACACACATACTCGCATACATGCTACACATGTATTTGTATTAAGTTGTCATTACGTGACTACACACACAAGATTTATTATCATTTGTCGCCCACTCTGTGTGTGTGTTTGCCTGTCCCTTTTAGTGTGTGTGTGTGTGTGTGTGAAAAAATTCATTTGCTCTCAATTTTTTTTTTGGGGCTGGTTTGATATACACTGTATGTAATTTAGTAGTAGTAGCAGTGGGGAAAATACTCACAGTAACTTGTTGAGCAAACTCAACCTTCGGCTGGCCGACCAATTCAATAATATGAACCATATGGAACGATTTGCTCTTGGAACTTGCGCCTTTGCGAGAAAAATTTCAATTTCCTTTATCGGTGTTTATATATATATATATAAATATATATATATATATATATACATATATATATTTAAGTATGTTTATGGTTTTTTCTGTTCTTAATTGTTTGTGTTTTATTTTAAATATATGTATATTAAATAATTTGTTTTTGGCTTTACACTTTATTTTGATTTTTGTTTTTTTCTTTTTTTGTTTGCACTTGAGTTGCTCTCAGTTGAATATGGAATAATATTTTTTTTATTGATTTGCTTTAGCTTTAGCAATGTACATTTTTCTCTCTACATATATATTTATACTTGTGTGCGTGTGTATATAATTTTATCTTATCTGTGTTTTCCAGTATTTAAACACACGCGTTTAGTTTATTCTTTTTTCTTTTTCTTTTTTGGTGTTTGTTTTTTCTAAAAATGAATATGAAGATATGTGTAAATGATTATGTTTATTATTGTTGTTTTACTGTTATAAGCATGGATAATTTTGAATTTGATATTCTACTCTAATTCAGTTAAATAGCTATTTATATTGTTTTTTGGGCTGTGCCAGTGCAAGTGGATTAACATCAAATTCTCAAAAAGATTTGGTGCTTAATTGCTTGGAAATTATCGAAAGCGTTTTCGAGTGTACAGCACATAATTATATACATATAAAAAACACACACACATGAGCACATTTTTCTATTATCTTTTTTACATCAACTTGTGATGTGCTTGATGAACTCAAAGGTAGAACTCACTCTTATGTGAATTTATTTCACTTTTTTTAGTATGTAAAAATTTTGATGGGAAATATTTATTACAACAGAATTTTATTCTAATAAAGTATTCTGATACAAAAATCAAGGAAATTTTATTTAAAAAATATATATAATTTTTAAAGCTGCTTTAACTACCAGTTTTATATTGTACTTTTTTTTTAAATTAAATTAAAATATTTTGAAATATTTTATTATGTTGAAGAAAGTGGATTCACTTGAAATAATTTATTTTTAAGACTTCTGGACTGTTTTACTTTAAATTTTGCAAATAAATTTTATTTTAGTTACGAAAATAACATATAAAAAAAAAAACATTGAAAAGAATTATTATCAAAGTTCTATCAACTTTAAATCAATATTAAAGCACTTGAATAAATCACATCTTTATTTCACTTCATTTTCTTCAAATTGTTTTTCACGTATAAAAAAAAATGGCTAAATAAACACTTCATATATCCTTAGATGCAAAAATACTTGGCTTAAAACATATTAAATTTTCAAGCTGCAAGTTTTAAAGTGCCTTTAAAGTGCCTTAGCTTTAAAAAATTGTCAAGTATTTTTGAATAGTTTCTAACAATCGTAGCCAAATACTTTTGCTAAGCCAATAAACACATTGAAATCCAATATTAAGCCAGCTTACACTTTAAGCACACATTTTTAAAAATAATTTCGATAGATTCTTTCTATTTCTTGCTGTTGTCTTGAACTTATTTATAATATGTGCCAATCGACGAGGAGAACATCAAAGTGCTCATAAATATATCCAAAAATCGAAAAACGATATAAAGAAATAAAAACATTGAAAAAATAAAAACAGCCCAGGGGGCAAAGAGCAGACGAGGCAGAAATTCGTTGGCCAAAATCATGAAATGACCAATGCATTCATTCAATTAACGTGGCCATATAGCAGAGCCATCTCGGCCAGGCCAATACTAAAAGCCAAATTGAGAGCACCACAAAACAATATTATAGCGAAAATATACGTATATTTTAATGTGAGCTGGAAATGAAAATGTGGGAAACGGAATTATGGAATGCTCGAAAAATATTTCAAATTCAATGAGAAAAACGTTTTCAGTTCACATTTGTTCTGTTTGCTTTAGTTTGATATGATTTGGCTTTACTTTTTTTGGTTCAGCATTTAAATTGAAAATATTTTCGTGTGCTGCGAGCGTGAAACAATTTTCGTGTTTGTTTACGTAGCCAAATTGAACAAAGTGAAAAACGCTTTTAAAAAAAGAACAGAGAGAGAACAGAAATTTTAACCTGAGCTGCGTTTCTAAATTTGTTACTTGTTTACAAATTGTTTCTAATTATTTTGGGTTTGTTTATACAAAGCCGCCTGTTTATTTTGGGAACTAATGATTGGAAAATGTTGAAAACATTACTAAAATGTTGCCTACAGTGTGGGAAAGTCTTTCGGCTAAATGAAATCTGTTTTATCTTAAGTTGCAACTAATTTAGGGTGATGTTATTTGGGCCATGCTTACAGTTTTAACAATAATAAACTTTATGTATTTTTTATTTGTGTTGATTTTGTTGTTTGATTAAACGAATTTGATAAATTTTTTGTTTTGTTTTGGGTGGCTTGCGAATTGGGTTTGATTAAATTGGCTTGATATAAATTTTTAAATTTTTTTTATATATAAGCGAATTTTATTTTTATTTCCTATTATTTTATTTAATTTATATATGTGTATTTATTTATTTTGTATTTTGGTTGAATATATTTATATTTATGTTTGAAGAACAAATGTCACACGACAGTCGACGAGAATTATACGAAATATTCCGACTTAACTACACAAAACTCAATATCATACTGAAAAAGGACGGCGCTTACAATGGCGAGAAGTGCCCAAAAGACGAGCCAACAGCCAACAAACCAACAACGGGCCCACACGAACGTTCGGGCCGAACGTGACGCGAACCAACTTACAACACAGACGAACGCGCGGAATCGCACGACCAATTCGAACTAGCGAACGCAACAGCCGGCAACGAACGAGTAACGGTAAACAAAATACACGTTGTGCTCCAAAATGCATGTGTGGGTGGGTTGGTTCGGCCGGTCGGTCGCTCGGCTCATGCGAACCGAACGCAACGCGTTGGCCATTGGCGAGAGCATCGAACATGTGTGTGCGCTTGTGTCTTGTTCGATGTCAAACCAAAACAAGCAAAAACACAAAAGCACAAACCGAACGCGACCCGAAGTCACGTATGCTCTACGAATAAAATAAATTCCAATATGATAAGAGATTACTTCAATATTTAGTAACTATCTATCAAAATTATATTTTTGGCGATTTTTCAAAATAAACCGAAATACATTTAATGCAATTTTTTTATTAATTTTTTCTGAATGGTTTTATAAATATTTTTTATATTTACTGAAAGCCATTTAAAACGAGCAATTGCTATTTTTTGAATACTTTTCGATCATTCTAAGCAATAATAAATATTGTTTGCATAAAAAATACAGTTCGGACAGTCAATCAACTACATATAGCTGACAAACCAATCGTAATACACCCATGCCTTCTTTAGAGCATCAACAAAAACACAACCGAAGAGCGAAGAGCATTGAGTAAACGGTAAAACGACGAGATGAATAGCGGCACATTGCACATGGGCTGGCCAAACGACAAAACGGCGGGCGGCTGGAAATTACAACAAGAGGCCTAAAGGGACGATGACGACGGCGAGTACACGACGAGTTCGGACACACAAGCCGCAGCCGAAGCACGCGCATCTTACGCTCTGCCGCGCGCGCTCTCTCCGCTCTTTTCCAACAGCCAGCGACAGCCCCAACCGTGCGTTGTGAGTGGAAGCGAGCTGGCCATAGTTTAGTTTCGCCTTAGCTATGTAAGGTGTTTTGTATAGTTGAGCGTAGTGCATCTGAGTGGGAGAGCGTGAGAGCGAACGCGTGGCTGGCATGTGCCGGGCTTACTGGCTGGCTGACTGACTGCCTGACGACCCAAGAGAGACGGAGCGAGCGAGCGAGCGAGAGTGAGAGAGAGTGTGGAGCATGCGGTGGCGGTGGCTGTATCATAGGCACCAACAACAGGGAGCCGATTGTGGAAGGGTGGGGCGGGAGGGAGCGATGTGTTATGATGAAGCCTGAAAATTTTGCGCGAGCGTGTTGCAAGAAAATGGCAAACATGTGCTATGCCTGATTTTGCACTTGGCTTTGTTTTGCTTTTCGCACACTGCGTGCGTGTTGTTGTTATGACTGGAAAATGCCTTAGAGTTTGCCTCGAATATTACTGCAGACAAAATATTTATTAAACACATGACTCAAGTATTTGTGTGTGAGTGTGTGTGTGTGTTATTTAGGCAACACACCAATTTGCTTACTGTATTGTTGTTATTCCACAGGGCTGGAAGGTTGCGCCAATAAGAGCACCTAAGAGAGCATTAAAGAGAGCGCTTAAAGAGTTTTCCGAAGGGGGCAAAGCCACAATGTTGAAACGACTCAGGATGATGAAGATGATGATGACGAAGACAGGAAGAAATTAATATGCGAAACGCAACAATTTTACCCAACTACAACAACAACAACTGCTGTCGAGGCGACGAAAAAAAAGTGCGTCAAAACCGTCGCTGAAAGCCGGTAAAAAAAAACCAGAGAGAAAAATAAAACTGTTACAGTAATAAGAAGAAGAACATATGAGCACAGAGCTATTGAATTATGTGATGATTTTTTTTTTTTTTTTGTGGCGCGGTTTGATTATTGGGTTAACATATTCTTTGACTGTTTAAGTCTTTTTCTGTGACTTGAGTTAAAATTTTTGAATGGTTTTTGATAAGAGAAAGAGAGAGTGAGGAACGGAGTTGGAAAGGAAATGTTGCAAGAATATTATTTTATGAAATTTAAACATTTGTACTGTAATGTAAATAATATTTTCTTAGGCTTAAAACACTTCTTAAAAATTGTAAAGTGTTTTTTATGATAAGTTTTTTACGTTACTCAAAGTAAAAATAGTAGTAATATTTTCAAGCATTTGAGAGAATCGAGTATATTTTTAAAGTTAATAGCCATTGCTTTTAATAAGCAATTTTCTCAGAATCGATCAGTTTATTTGGGGAATATGCTTCAAAATTAAGCTCCATTAGGGTTGCCAAGGCGCTTAATCCGTCAGAGAGAGATAATATGGTCAATCCATCAGCTGGTCCACAGCAATTTAGTCTTTTTATCTATTTATCTGTCTGTCTGCCGTTCGGGCAGTTTTTCCCCAAATTCGGTTGAGTCATTCCACCCCTCCTACCCCACCGCTCACCCTTAACGTAACCTAACAACCTGCCACATCAGCAATCAATGTCTACTCTAACTTCTACCCAAAACTCGAGTGTTATTACTGTTGCCTGTTATTCTATATTTCCTTCTTTTCTGTTACTTTTTCTCCCCTCTCTCTCTCTCTCTCTCTCTGTCTTTCTTCTTCGTGTGTCTTATTTGCTACGCGCTTTTTCAGCTGTTGTTGTTGTTGTTGTGCGTGTGTATTTGTGTGTCACTAGGATACGCACAGAAGGAAAAAAAAAGCATCACGCGCCACAATCGCATCTTTGCCTCCCCCTTCGTCTTCCTTCTGGTTGTCTTGGAGTTTTTCAATTTGATATGCTCGACCGATTTTCGCTCATTTAAAACGCGAGGAAAAGTGTGTGTGTGTGTGTGTGTGTTTTTCTTTTGTTATTGTTTTTATTGTGTGTTTTTGCTTGTCGGCGCCAATTTATCGCATTTTTACTTTGATTTTGCGTTAATTTTTACGGACAGTTTCTAAGAAGGGACAGTATTGTCGCCCCCCTCTGAAATCTGTCCACGCCACGGTCCAAACTTGTTGTGTACTTAACGCTAAATGTCGTGTTGATTTTATATATTGTTATTGTTTGTTGTTGTCGGGCAGTCAAGTGTTAAGAAGAGTCATGAGATGATGAAATGATCTGATATCAATCTTTAAGATGCAAATTCAAAGGTGTAAAGATACTTCGTGATACAAAGGTTTGTACAGATATCATATATCCATTCCGATCTGTTCTCTTCTTGAAAACCTTTAAGAACTGTTATTAACCCTTAAACGACTTTGTATATAATTTAATGTTCAAGATGCAAAAGCTTTAAATTGTATAAATCTTTGTAGCAATATTTATGACTTGCTTTGGCTGTCTTTTTGACATTATCTGACAAACAATTTCATTACACACACACACACACACACACCCAAGCACACATTCATCAGCTAAATATGCTATACTAAATTTTACATGTTATAAATACAATTTCCACTCATACTTAGAAGTCGTTAGGCCTTGTGCAAAGCAGGACACTCAAATCAAGTTGCTTTTATGCATCGTGGAGCACACAAAAAGTACAAGTAATAGACGAGAGATGCCTTAATTCAATAGCCTCCCCCCACCGAGCACTCTGACACCATGACATGGTCGATATTTATGGGAGAGAATCAGGCGATAAATCTAAATTATATGCGAGTGCTAAAGCCAAAAGACGCTTTAGGCCCTGGCTACTGAGGACACCCAAAAATGAACTGTAAATGTGTTAAGGGTCAGGCCCATTGTTATGATGATTACGCAACCCAAATAGACCATGTGTGTGCGGATGATGATGATGGCCTACTCAAGTAGGGGCGAGTGCGAGCTAATTAAAATCCGAAATGGCAGTCGTCTTCTTTTGTTATTTATTCCCAAATATATTGATGCATTTTGATTATCATATAATTAGGGACAAAGCAGAGAGGAGAGAAGAGAAAACTTTTGCTACATTTGTCATCATCCATCAAAAGAGAGAGAGAGAGGGGAGACCCAACATCAACCAACTAAACCAGATTGAAAGTTCATCTTAACTAACGTGCGACAAATCATAGCATACTTTTTGACGTTGTCATAAGTTGCCCAGTTGTTTGATGGGTGTCACACGGAGCGTTGGGTTGGGTTGGGTTGGGTCACATCCCTCGCTCTCCTCGCTCTCCCTTGCTCTACTATTTGGTTGGCTGACATGTATGTCGCAAATTTCATTAGAATTGCTGTGTCGTCAAGTTTTCGTACCGCTGTCAGCCCGAAGGGCCCATCAACAACATCATCATCATCAGCAGCGGCAGCAGCAACATCAGCATCAACTCTCTTGTGGTCGAAAATTAATGAAAATTTTATAAACTGACGGCCTAACCCACACACACACACACACACACACTAGCACACACACACATACATAGAATCTAGAGAAATGCCCACGCTATATATGTATGTTTGCGGGCTGCCATCATAACTTAATTAAAAGCCACAAGCAAAAGGCAAAATTCAATGCTTTGATAAGCAACAAACACTAACACACACACACACACATGCATATATACGCATATCTTATCATGTTTGAGCATCTTCACTGATAAAGTTATTTCATATTTCATATTTTCCCCTCTAAAAAAACTACAGCATATGTTAAGCTTAAGGGAAACGAAAACAAGCCGCCCTTTAACCCTTTTTTCATACCCTAAAACTATTATAACGTGTGCGTGGTGCGGGGTATGATGAAGGTGTTTGAGAGTATGTAACAGTTATAGTCGATAGTTATGTCGATTGGATTGTCTGAACTTGACACTCTCAAGGGCTAGAAACTTGATATGTTATAACAGCTTTGTTGTACTACATTTCGTTTATCGATAGCCCCTTATATTCAAGAAATCGATAAGCGATTGCTTAGAAGTATTCGTTAGGGTATCTTCTCTTTTATCATTCATTTGTTTGAATATGCCTTCTTGGTTTTTGGTTAGTTTTACCCTTTCTAGTTTGACATGCTGAGCGGCTGCCCAACACGTTCTCATCATAATATATCACTTGGTCCACACACTTTCTCTTTCTTACTCACAACGCTCTCTCTCTCTCTCTCTCTATCTCTGCTGAAGCTTCTTCCTGCGCCCTTGTGAGTGTGTGGGTGTGTGTTGATAAATTGGCGACAGCGTATAAATTAAGAAATTGTACACTAATTGCGTAAAAAACTTGCGGCATACTTTCGGGTGGTTTCTCAATGTTTTCTCATTGGGTGAGGGGGGCAAAGTGCGTGAACGTGTTGTAAAAAGTTGTATTTATCGATTTTGCGACCCTCAGCAACACCACCAACAACAACAACAACAACAACAGCAACAACACTTTGCTTTCAATTCCAATTTGATGTTCAACAGCAACAAAAGCATACAATTTTTAAAGCATTCATTTTGGCGTTTGGCAGCCTGGTTTCTTGGTTGGCGCTTTTGCTATTGCTTTTGAAGTTTGAAGCACAACACAAAAAACCGCAAAATCTAATTAACGTGGCGCCTGTTCTTGGTCTTGGGGGCTTAAGGGGGTAGGAGTATAGCTAACTGAGAAACAACTGGGGGAGGAGGAAGGGGGTAGTTTAAGCTGCGCGGTTAGCGGCTCCGTCTTCTTGAGTTCCGGCTTCTGTTCCTGTCGTTTTCCATCGGTTCGGTTAAAGCCAAAGAAGAAGATTCTTCTCTTTGTAGTCCGGGGTCGGAGAAAAAAGCATTCAAAGCTAACAAAACTGAAAGTGCTGAATGAGAAGAGGGGGAGAGGGTGGCTGGGAGTCTTAAAGGTGTGGAAACTGCAGCAGGTGCCAAAGCCAGTCAAGCACCGAAACTATTAAATGGTTTAAGCAACAACTTCACAAACAAAGTAAGAAAAATCTTTTGTATAATATCACAAAGAGTAAGATATTGTTGGTTCAGAGTTCCGATTCTCTGGAACTGGTTCCGTTTCTTTTGTTACTTTCTTCCCTAGTCAATGCATCTCAGCAATTAATATTTTCACCCATTTTCTCCCATTTTAACTTTTCAATGTCAATTCCAATTGAATGTTTATTAGTGTTTAAGCTTATTTCAAGTTGTTTCAACTTGAAGAGTCGTGCAGTTAAAGCATTTGTTTTTGCTTTTTTAGAGACATTTCTCCATTCCCCTTATTTATCTCATTCTGCATATTCCATCTGCAGTCAGTCAGTGTCATCATAATCATTTTGTCATTAATATGTCTGACTGGCCACAGAACGCGTCCTCATCACAACTCACAATCTACCAAAAAAAAAAAATAAAATTTCCGAGCACCCCCTGAACTGTTCTCCACTCCTCTCTTCTATCTATCATCATCATCATCGTCGCATAATCTGCGGTTGCTTTTTGTTGTTGTTGGCTGCTGCTCTCAGCCAATCCATTGAATTATATGGATTTTTGCCTGAATAAAATATGTACGTACATATATATATTTTGTGCCACCCTAGCCCAACATTTCCGCAAATTTTACTCTTCTCTCTTGTGTGTTTTGTTTTGCTTTTCCCACACACACACACACACACACACAGACAAGAATTGTTGTTATCCATTTTTGTTCGCTGTGATTGACGTTGCCTTGGCTACATCAACCAAAAGGCTCCATAAGGGCTCCCCCTTAAGAATCTCCACGTTGTTGTTGTTGTTGTTGTTGCTGTTGCTGTTGGTGGCACCTACACTGGCACAAATCATCTGGGCGGCACCCAACAACAACATTCAACTTTGCAACTACAACTACAAACACAACTACAACTACAACGACAGCAGCCCAAACATCCAAACATTTCACATTTCATTTTGCCCCTGCTTTATGTGCGCCACAAATACAAAGTAGGTGTGTGTGTGTGTGTGTGTGGGTGTGTGTGTTTTCTACTATACACATACATAGACCCACTATATATACTATATGTGTGAATATACTATAAAGTACTCTAGGCCCTTTTATATAAGTACGTGCCCTCCGTCTCTCAATCTCTGTCTCGGTGTATGTGTTTATGTGTGGGTGTGTGGGTGTGTATTAGTGTTAGTGCTCTGCTATCTCTCCATGCATTTTGACATACTTATGTCGTTTCATGTTTTCGCTGATTTTGCACAAAAAGTTTGTGCCCCGTTTTTCCTTTTTTCGGCTCCCATTGAAAATATTTCTCTTTTAGGCTGCCACACCAAACCCAACCCGCCCAACAGCAACAACAACAACCACAATAGCATAAGGAACATGGCAACATTCAGCGGCTTCTGAGGCGCCGCTCTTAATGCTGCCTGGAAGTGTTGCCAGACATGCCTCGCAACTAGACTGGAAAGAGCGCATGTGTTGTAATCAAAGCGGAACTCAATTTGACGGCGAATTTGTTTTGCGGCGAATTGGCTTTAAGGGGAACGAATTCGATGAAAATTAACGTTACTTAAAATATAAAATGTAAAAATAATTTAAAAAACAAATAATATGAAAGATAAGTTCTTGAATTTCTTCATATTATATATTTAAACACATTATATAATTTTCTAAAGATGTAGATTTTTAATATTATTTTTGAATTTTTCTAGTCAAATTAAGCTATGTGTATTTAATTATTTTTATAAATTTTTTTAAATTCACTCTACATTATATTTCCTGTTTGTGCCTGTTTGTATGATATTTTATTAAAAAATTGATAATATAAATTTAAGAAGGAAAAAAAATTAGCATTCAAAAAAAGAATTTTATTAATATTTTTTGAAATCATATCTGAATCTTAGACTCGACTTCCCGATTTCCCTTTACTTTCTCCGCTTTATCATACTTTTGCCTTTGCCATTACCCCTGCAGAAGTTCTTGCCATCTCTTTCCCAAGCTCTTTTTTAGTATGTTTTCGACAACTGTAACAGGATTACCCCTATTGGAAACATCGCTGAGAGTTGTTACCCCTCTTGTGTTGGGGGTATTCCCTTCACTTAACGCGAAATCGTTTAACATTTGGCCCACAAACAACAATAAGGAAGAAGAAACGTGCATATTGTTGCTTGTGGCAAGCAAATATCATTTGAAATAAGTCTGTGGCAGCAGCATCATTCATAAATATTCGAGTTGCTGTTGCATGCTATTTGTTGCCGATGCGTCGGTGTCTATTAATATACGCAATGTTTACAGCAAACGCTGCCTAATGATTGGCATTGAGCATGGAAAGGGGATGGGGAAGGGTAGGAAATGGTAGATGGGCGAACGTGCCGCAAATGCGTGGCAGATACAAAACAGAGGCAGGCAAGCAGTCAGCACAGCAGCTAATTATTCTAATCATCAACAGCAGCAGCAGAGCCAGCAATAGCAACAGCAATTGAACTGCTGTTGAACCCAGCTGTGGCAGTGGCAACACATGTTGTGGCTGTTGCACTAAAAAAGTATCTGGCAGATACATTTCAGAAATCACAGCGTCAAACACAAATTGCCACTATTTTGTATAACAAAGTTGCGGCTGCTGTCGTTTCGTTTTTCAACTTAAATTCTCTAGTTGCCTCTCCCTCTCCCACTCACCCTTCCCTCTCTATCTGTCAGGTAGCTTGTCAGCGATGCGTGAAATTTGACTGGACAAAGCATGCAATGAGGCATGTCATGTGGTGTGATGTGGTTGGTGTTGTTTTTGTTTGTTTTTCAGTGCGTGTTGTGTGGTATTTAGATACAAAAACAAAAACAAAAACAAAAATCAGAAAATAACCAAATGTGGCAAGAGTTAAGCAGTTCGTATGATTGTGGGTCAGCGGTATCTATAAATGTATCTAGTATACTTATGCAGACCGATTAAGTTTGTTAGTTAAAATGTAATGTTTAGAGAGCGATTGAAACTCAAACGAGATCGAAAGAGATAAAAACCATAAACCAAACAGTTGAAACGATACGCAACCAATTTGTAACTGCACAAATTAACTGCACCCGAAATTGCAGCTCAATATTTGATTATAGAAAACGATATGCGATATATACGTATATGATATATATACCTGTAAAACAGAGAAAGCGAGCCGCAAAAAAAAAAGAAGAGGAAAACCAAACAACCCACAGTAAAAAATCAACGCAAATAACAAATGACCAAACAGAGTGAAAAACCACCCACAACCAGTACACACACACACACACACACACACACAATTCACAGCGAAGCCTATGGGTGTTGGGGAGCGAAGTGGCAGGGGAGTGCTGCCGTCCAGTAGCAGTGGCAACAAATCACCAGTCGGAGCGTCAGTCACGTCAATAACACAGTTGAAAAATTGTTAAAATTGAATTACAGTTGCAAAACGCGACGGCGATTGCAGCTGCGCGTCGCCGTTGGCAGAGCAAACACACACCCACACCCACACACAAACACTCCCACGCACACGCACACACACAGACGTGTCACTCAGTCAGATAGCCTGAGTTAAAAACGCAAAGAAAAAAAAAAAAAAGAATTTGTGTCGATGCATATGAAAAACGACAGAAGAGTATGTAGGAGAAGGGTTGGGCAGGAGGGTGCAAATCTGCATATCCTTCAGCAAATAGACAACAAATTGCAATGTGATATACAGTTGAGTTGAGTTTCAAGGCGGTGCAAGGCAGGTGGGGGCCTGGGCCGGGGCCGGGGGGAAGCAGGCCTTGTTGGACAGCGGTGCAAAATTGATAAAATGATATTGATGAATTGCACATGGCAACGAAATGGAAAACCCTCCCCCTTCCCCTTCCCTTCCCACCCCACCCCGCAGACCGTATACAAGAGGCCGAGTATTATCATCATGCAACAGCAGCAGCATCCGATCCTGTGCAACATCGTCAACATGGCCATTGTCGCCGCACCGACGACGCTGATGATGAAAAATTAGCGTGCGTGGAGAGAAAACTAGCAGCACTCATGCGTGCAACACACACAAACACACACTCAAGAGGAGGAATCGGGGATGTTGCCTGAGAATAGTGAGCAAGATTAATGAAATTGTCCCTCTGGCAGTATGCCCATCAGCAGGTGTGTGTGTGTGGGCAGGAGATGACATTTGAGTCGAGGCAAGTTGCATTCAAGGACATTTTGACTGCATTCAAAAAAAGTTGCAGAAAATAATGATTTTGGGATATTCGTAGTTTTTGAGTTATCTTAGGCTTCATGTTTTGACCCTTTAAGTGTTATTTAGGCTATGCAAATGTTGTCTGTGTATTGAAGTGTGCCTCAAGTCAACAGAGAATGTCGCGAATTGAAATTGCGCAACCAAATTGCATCCAAGCCAATAATGCCACAAGACACTAGATAAACAGGCAAACATACTATATATATATCCAGCCTACAGCACTAAACCCTCTGGACAGTGAGCCAAATTGTATGTTGTATTTATAAGCGCGTGTTTGGCTGCTATGCAACATGCTTTTGGCTTAATAAAGTCAAAATAAGCAAAGCTAAGTAGATAGACGCAAACACAAACACAACGAAGAGCTACAGAGAAAGAGAGAGAGAGAGAGAGAGGTGGATAAACAGTTATAAATTCTAGCGCTGTTGATGTGATTTAGTAGCACACCTCGCATCGCATCGCCTGTAAGTCAGCAACAAATATTACAACAGTCTGCGTACAAGTGTGTCTGTGTAAATGACTTTATCTAAGACTGCGTCTGTGTCTGTGGGGGGTGTTTTGGTTCTTTTTGGGCTCTCGGCTGTGCGTGCAACATGTGCGCTGAATGTTGACGTTAATATTAAGAAGTCAAAAGGTTCTAGTCAAGAAAATCGCGACTAAATGATACCCTAAGCATGTTTTCTATCATTATGTTACTTTTCCACGAAACCATTTTACACTTTTTGGCTCATCGAGGGTATACAAATAAATAACCAAGCTGTTTGTTAGCCAAGTTTATATTAAGTGCGCCACACACATACAGTCACACACATAAGTGTGTGCAGCTTGTTTTATTTATAGAGCAACTACAAGAATTGCGTTTGGGGTTTCGTATTAAATAACAGCAATAACAGACGCAAGGCGCTTATAAATTGTGGCCACAGTGCCAAATTGTTAAAGGCTTTCTCCCCTGTGGTTTACCCCTATAGTTTTATGCCTTGCCTTCAGGTAAGAAAGTGGATCAGCAATGTGATGAAGTGGCAAAGTTGTCTCTGCGACCAAATGTAACGAAAATGATCATAAATTCCAATAAAAATACATTTAAACGAAACAAAGTCTTTTCAGAACATGCCAAAACCTTGAAACACTTTAAAGTCTCAGTTGTTTAGGATTAAATACTTGCATACTAAGAACATCAACACTTGAATCTTGACACAAAAGTGCTTAGTAAATAGTCAACTGGCTATGGCTCGATGTGCATAAATCAACATGGCCAAGAAAAGGTAAACACAACTAATTTTAAGATTTAAAGCTCAACTGCCAAATTGTCAGGCAAGTGAATTTATTTTCACACCAAATATACACAATATACAAAACAAAATTTCGTTTCTGGTTTCTTGCAAAGCTTGCAAATTGCCCAACACAACAGGAAGATAAATACGAGTGACTAAGGTAAAATCCTTCAACTACTTCTCCTGCTGCTGCTTCCTAGTTCAATGACTTTGATAAATGTGGCCACATTTGCAGCTGCCATTTGACTGACTGACGAGTCAGTCTGTCTGTCTGACTGCCAACAATATTTGATTAGCATCAAAGGTGTGAAAATGCATTTCGAGTTTGAAAAATGACTGTGTCAACACATCAAATTGCACAACAATTTTTGACAAAAACTGCATAAGGATCTGTTTGACAAGTGCTAATCAATCAAACAAGCGCCAGGACTCTTGCACATACATAAATGTATGTATGACAGCAGCCCTGCAACCAAAAAAATACTGAAGAAACCTTTTTAATAATATTTGCCTCCACCCCCAACTGTGTGTGTAATGTCCAACCTCGACCCTTATTTCACTCACTCACTCACAATGTCTTGTGTCAGAGAAAAGCTACAAAATCATGTTGAGAACAAGTCAGCAGAGTTTCCTTTTTTGGTGCCATCGAATATTTAATGCTCTAGAATGAATAAAAAGAACATGTTTCCATTGAATCACAGAAGAAGTTTGCCAAAAAGAGTCTATAGTAAGCATACCCCAAAATAAGTGTATTTATACAGGATCAGAAAAATAAAAAGGGAATGTACACAGAAAAAATGGACAAGAGCATTAGGCACGCACTCGCCAGGGATTTGAGTGGGCTGCTGGGTGGGTGATCTGGACAGACCGAAAAACCTAAGCTTATAGGCAGGTCTAAGAAATTGCCAAATTTAATAAACTTAAAAGGGTGTGTGTGTGTTTGTGTGTGTTTCTGCTATCTGCCAGATACACACACATGTAATCAACAACAACTTGAGTTGTCAATAAAATTGTGATTTCTAAAGGCAGCAAGATTATTACATACATTGTTAAGGGATGGAGTTGGGGATTGAATGGTTTGGGCCCATAAATGTTGTTACTAGCTTACGGTCTATGGATTTTAAAGAGCCTTTTACACCTGTATATGTGTGTGTGTGTGTGTAGGGAGACGCCCACCTGGCAAATGTTTAAAAATTTATAGTAATGCGCGCCTATGGGATAGGCAACACATTTTTGTTAGCTACAACAGCAGCTGGCAGCTGTAACACGTACCACACACACACACACACACACACACACACACACACACATACACACCCACACCGAGTCAAAACGGTTATAATAAAGGAAATTGTAAGCAATTTTTGGTGCCTTGTGTGGTTGTCTAATAAAACTAAGTGGGGCACTAGGAAGATGCGTACAGATAAACGAAATTGATATTTAATGCGAACGCCACACACAAATACACTCACTCATCGCATCTTCTTCTTCGTCTTGTTCATCGTGTTGTCATTTTGTGCCTGAGCAGCTTTAAAGTTGGAGCCTGTCCGTTGGCATTTCATGTCAAATGCGAATTTGTTGCGCTAGTCGCGCGTGTTAAAGCATGTAAATCAATCAGTTCAGCCTGCCTGGCATTCTTATGAAACGAGTTTACAAAATGCCAGCCTAAATGTATGCAACACATATCCGAGCATCATGCATCATTGATGGCGAAAATGTTTTAATGTTATTATTGGTAGCTCTAACTCTACCAGAGTTCTAAGACCTCCAGGCTGCTGCTGTTGCTGCTGCTGCTGGTGACAGTTCAGTTTTATTGAATTTTATTTATAAGCCCCCCGGTAGGAGGGCGCGTTTGTGTGTGGATTTCAAAAAGGGTTGCGCAACAAGCAACAGTGAGTGTAGAAAGTCTGTTACTTTGTTTGCAAGGCATTCAAAGTGTATTATGAACTTATGAAGCAATATGTGTGTCTGATATTCACATTTAAAGACTGAAACAATGTGTTAAGAAATTGTCACAAAATCCAACAGGAACCCTTAATTGTAAGCAGCCCTTTATAAGTAGAGCCCTGCTTACGCAATCCAAGCCAGCTAAAACATTTTTCGGGTGCGTACAAAAACTTTTTCTTGTATGCGTAACAAAAAGTTTTGGTCAGAAAACAAGAAACAAACAGAAAATATTGATACTAAATATAACAGTCTCTATATCAATAATATCCAACATGTGGGGAAGGAGAACCATGGCTGACGTAAGGTAGACAACAGAACAAATATGAAAATGTAGAAAGAAATTGGCACACACACACACACAAACACTCAAGTATAGGCAGACAAACAGACGGATACTTTGATACACAAATTTACAACTTTGTTGATACTTTTCGGGGTACTTGGAAAGCAGGTCTCTGTTTGTCGACTAAAAGTATTGATGAACCGTTGTTTGTTGTCGGCTTGTTGTCGATTTGGAGCTGGTAGCAACTTATTAGAAAGTCCACCCATACACAGACATATGTGTGTGTGGGCAAAGTCAATAAAATAAACGCTGTATGTTTACGGGTTGAGAGACTACAGAGAAACATTTGACAGCAGTGAGGGAGGATTCGGGGGAGGGGTTTTTTAAGGTAGCTAGTAAAAGTGAAAGAAAAATCGAAGTATCTAAAAAAAGAAGCAGAGCTGTAGAGTTTTGTAGTGTCCGTCAAAAAGTAGGCAACACATTATGCATACATATCAAAGTTTTTTATTTTTGTGTTTGGGTGTGTTTGGTATCCGTTTTGATTATTATGTTAGGTATTTGCTTGAAAGCATTAGGAACGAGGCGTAGCTTTAAATAAGAGCTCGAATATGAGAATATTTAACAAAGTCCTTATTACGAAGATTAAAAAAAATCAAAACGATTTATTTTTAATTGTTTAACCAACTGATTTTATCATAAATATCGTCCCTTTATAGAGTATAATTTTAGTTTCATTTATTAAAATTTTAGCTCAGGAAGCTCCGCTTTTTTTTATGCAGGCTATGTTCACTGTGCGTCTGTTGATGTTCTTCTTTATTTTGTTGCTGCTGTTGTTGTTCTTGTTGTTGTTTCTGGTGGTGGTGGTGTGATGGCAACTTTGTGCAGTAAATGGTATTTATGTTGGCTTAGTAAAGTTTGACGATAACGTTCGCTGGGTAATATCGAAAAGGGGCTGCAGCAGAGAAACATTGAGTTGAACGTTGCGTTGACGACCTCAACAACATCATGTAGAATTACGAGTATTTGAAAAGTTTTGCAAGTAATTTATTTAGGCGCAAGTTTTGAAGCGCCGCGCGCGGTCAGAGAGCAGAAAAAGAAAGAAAGAAAGGCGCCAGCATCCGGTCTGAACTGAGTTCTCAGATAACTGCGCATGTGTTGCGGTTATGTGCAAACAAATATAAAAGTATCCCACCGAAATAGCTTACAAGTACATCAAATTTTCATAAATTAGGCATGCATAAATAAAGCAAAGTCTCGGCCCAAAAAGGCGCACACAAAACAAACTTTTTTTGACGGCCAGCCCAACACATGAACCTCGAACTCCCGACACCATAAGGCACACACACACAAAAGATATATTCCCAATGGATAGCGCCTGAGTGTCATGAGCTGGCGAAAATTATGTAGCGCATAATAATTCATCAGAATAATAAAAAAAAGGAACAAGAAGAAGGCAATGGATGTGTATGTGCAAATTGCAACAAATTTTCTGGCTAAGGCACAAATTAAATCAAGTGAAATATTGTTGATGATGTTGCCAGACTTCATCAACTTCTTGCTGTTTGTTGTACATAAAAAACTATTATGGCGCAAATGGATTAAGCAGCTGTGAATGATTCAAGGTTTAAGGTTTTCTAACAACTTTTCACTTTGCATATTTGATTTAGAATTCGATTTTGTTTCATTTGGAACAAGTCAAAGGATATGTTCTTATCTTGCTTAGCGAATTTTGATTTGTTAGCTGTCAATTACCATTTACAAGTTCCAGAAACCTGAAGGGCCGTCATATTGCTTATACTGGCGAAACTTAATGAAACGATACCGAAACCCTTTTGCGTGCCATAAGTAAATAAACAGCTTTGGCCATCATCAACATCATGCGCAAAAAACAAACACACAGACTCAAATAAAGGAATCTCAATACGTGTGTGTATGTACATCTAGAAACTATATCTAGTTGTCTTGTGCCTGGGCCCCATATTAATTGCAGTCTTGGCAGGCAGTTTCCGCCTTGGGCCAATACGGACATGGACATAAACATAGAGAGAGAGAGTGAGAGAGATAGGGAGGGAGCGAGAGAGAGAGAGAAAGAGAGAGATGACAGCTCAACGGAGCTTAGCCGACAACTTGGCGTAATTAAAATTAAATCTCAAACTAATTATTATTGAACTTCTAAAGCATGTGCTTATATTGGCCAGCGGCTATTTTTTTGGGGCCGCAATACGTTAATGAGTTTTGTTGGCCAAGGTTTTAAAGCCTGGCATACATTAAAAGTTCAGCTGGCATTGTAAATCATATTTTGGCAATGTCTGTGCCCAATTGCCATGTAAATATGAGAGCGCGACATATGTAATTACACCCAATAAACCAACAACAAGAACAACAACAACAACATGAACAATATGTATAGATTTATGTGTGAGTCGGCACAAAATGGCGTCGTCGTTGTCGACGGCAGTCAACGAATCATTAGGCGACATTTGTTTGCGCTTCACTAATTACAACAACAGGAACAACAACAATTAGAAATTTTGCGAAAACAACAACAGCAAGAACAGCAACAACAACAGCTGGCAACAAACAATGGCAACTGCAATTGCACCCAAACAATAAAATCTAATTGGGAACATACAGAGAGAGAGAGAGAGAGAGAAAGACCCCCAACAGACCAGAGCGAAAGCGCAATAGAAAGAGATGGGTAGATAGTGAACAGAAGCCACTTAGAGGCAAAAGTCAATGCTATTTGTGGTCTTTTCTTGCATATGTTTCAAAGATTGCTTGCAATTTATTTTGAAATTCTATGAAAACATTTAAAATAATCAAGAAGCTTAATTTTTATTTCATTTTAGTTAGAAAAGAACCTGCAAAGATTTAATATTAGCTATAAAATTTAAGGAAAAACATTAGAAATCTACAAATCCTTTATAAATAAAGTTTTTTACCATCGATTCTTCACACGAATATACTTTTTGGAATGGCCAGTGTGAATGCTAATGCATTTGTCAATAATTAAATAAAGTTCCATTCAAATGTAAACATTCTACACTAATTGTTCTCGGTGTTTCTTCTCGTTGTATGTTTGTCTGTTTGACTGTTTACATCAGTTGCTACTACAATTATTATTATTATTACAATTTGCATACATATTTTTGTTGTCAATTGAGAAATTTTACAAAATATTTATGGTACTATTTTTTTAGCCTTGGAATATTTGTTAATTCTCTTGCTGCATATTTGAGTTTGTGTAGCGCACAAAATGTTTGTTTATCGAGCAAACACACACATAAATTTGTATTATGAGCGCTGACTAAATCAACAAAACGTATTTTTTGGTAATTGAGTGAATGTTATAGAAATATCTACAAATATCTGTAAGGGGAAAGTTTGGTTAGTAGCAATAACCGAAAAACCTGGCTGTGGATTTAGTTGGGTAAGGGGAATGGGTCGGTAGTAATTAGTTAACACGCGTGGCTATCGTTAATAGAGTAGTTTTGTGTTTGGTCTATGTAAATATTAAAAGGGCAGCTGAGTAATTGGACTACATTTATAAAGTATACACATAAATATGCTCAAAACATCAAATAAGTGAAACGATACATTATGTTATTTTTTTTTAATGTTTACTAATGATAGTAGTTTATTTTATTTTATTAACTTGTAAGCACGGTTTTTGAAAAAGAAAACTTTACTTTTTTTTAAACTTACCTTCTTCTATGTTCTATTTATATCTTTTTGCTTGATAATATCTTTTAAAGCACTCAGTCAACCGCCTCAAGTTCATTTGTCCAGTTTTCATCAGCCCATGCCACAAATAGACTAAAAAGCCTTACCCATTGGCAATTCGCCTCGCAGCCGTGTTTAATTAAGCCAACGATACTTCAATTGGATTTTGAGGGTCGTGGTTCACAGTTGATGGTCGCTAAAGCCGCGCAACTTTCTTCAAACTTCATTTTCGATACGCAGTCACATTTATTGCGTTGACAGTTTTGTGGAGTACCCCCCTACACTCCCTTTTACCACCCTTTAACGGGGTTTTTGTAGCCATCGGCAAGTTTTTGATCCTCTGGGTTTCAGTCTTTAATTTGACATATTAACGCCGCAACGCGTTTGGCATTTTAAAAAAGGATTTCAGCGCACACGCCCACCTAGCTATGCTTCGCCCTCTCACTCCCGCCCTTCTCACCCCCTGCGCTGGCCCATTTTTTCCAAGTCGTTTGCTCATCAAAGACAGGCACAGGAAACTGTGAAGGAGGAGGAGATGGTTGGGGCATAAAAATCAGTTGAAAGCTTGTCGTTTGGGATTTTTTGTGTTCTTTTGTTTTTTGTTTTTCGCCATCAGCGGCATTAATTGGATTTCAATTTGCTTTGGAGAGGGAGAGTAGGGGTGCTCACCGGTTAGGGTTGTCGCCGCGCATAATGAGTAAAGGAAATTTTCAACGACTCAACAAATGTTTCAATTTCATTGAGATTCTGCTTTTTTTCCCCCAACATTTGGCACATACGACGCCATCATTTTTGTTTGATTTGTTTCTTTTCGACAGTTTCGCATCGTTTGCGCATTAATTTAGCTAATTTTGACGGCTTTTTGGGTGAGAGTGGGTATCAAAAAGGCTTTTCCTTCGATTTGTCGCGCGGATTTCCTTGTAATTTATTTTTTAATTTCGTCTTAAGATCTCTGGGTTGCCAAAAATTGAGCGGCGTAATTATGCGTCTAATGAGACAACAAAGCAAGGTCAAGACGGCATTAAAAAAGGGTTTGCTGCTTGCCCAAAAAAAAAAAAATGTTGGGTAGAAAATCAAGATAGATTACTTGTATAAAAACTGTTAGACTAAGAGACGCCCTAACATTTTGTTCATTTTTTAAGCAACAAGATTAAATTGTATCTGTTAAAAGGGTATTAAAAAAATATCCATAAAAAAATCTCTTGCAATTTGCATAATTGCACTGATTTCACAATTTGTTTTTTCAACGCCTCGACAAAATCGTTGATTAATTTCTTCAACCGCATACCAAGTTCAATTAACCGAAGAGAAAACCAAAGTCAAACTTTGGCCGCTTCATTATCGAAACAAAACTATGAAACGAGTTTGGGGAATATTTTCCGTTTTTTTTTTTTTTTTTTTTGTGTATCGCTTTTAATAGCTGACATTTATTGCGTACTTTTTTTTTTGGGTAGCGGCCAAGAAATAACAATAACAAGCAGGCCACAACTACATTCACACACACACACACACACACACACACACACAGTTTTTGACCAATTTACTTAATGGCCATAATATTTGTTTAGTCAAAGCAAACAACAACAACCGAACAGTAGCGCCAGCGTAATGACTCTTGGCCCATAAAAAACACCAACAACAAGCGACCATAAAAATAATGCATAAATAAAAGCAAATAAATGACAGCATGTAAAAAAAAACGAAGAAAGAAAGAAAGTGAATATAATGCATGAAACTGTGTTGAGGAATATAAAGTTTGCCGACGCTGTCCAATGAATGTCAAATTTGTGTGCCTTATTAATTGCCCTCAGAGCATTTGGAATTTGGTTTTTATTACTACCGAACACTAATTAAGACGAAATGTTTTGGGCGGCATTTTCCGACTCTTGTTGTTGTTGTCCAAACTAACGAGCAATGGAAAAAAATGCCCATGAAAACAAATTAGCGCCCATGACACACTACGAGAATAATATGATAGAGCGCAGTTTGAGAAACGATTTGGATTCGAAATTAATATTTAACACAATGAAGAGAAGTAGGCGCCATTGTGTTTATTATTGATAAGCAATGTTAATAAAGAGAGAGGTAATTTTTAGCTGGGAACAAACCAGATGCAGTTAATTGCATTAGAGATTAATCATTTTAAGGGTTTCTTCTACTTTCTTTCCAGAGAGCTAGCTTCAACGTATCCAACATAAACCTAAGTTGACTATGCCCCATCAAACAGCGCAGATTTGATCGTGGTGGCATTCTAATCAGTGCCAATGGGTAGTCTCTAATTACGCCATATGTAGATTACAAATTTGGCAAGAGAGTAGCAAATGGAAACAAGAATAACAAGAGCATGCAACAAGGACTGGCCTGCCAGTCTAGAGCACAAGTGCTGGCCACATGCCACATACAGGAAAATTTAAACTCTAAACAGGCGCAACAACAAAACCAACAACAACGGCAGCAACAACTACAAACACAAACAGACAGCGGACCACAAAAATCGGGTCATCTCGAATGACAAATGTGGAGCGCGGCCAAAACAGAATGCCGAATGTTAAATGTGAATGGGAATATATGTATGTAGAGTATGAGAATGTGTAGAATGTGCATCCAATAGCCAGTCAGTGTATGCCATATGTTTAGATGTTGCATCCGGTTGCCGTTCGAGGTTGACTTTCCAAATGTCAAATACATTAAACGTTCATTTGCGTTTTGTTGCGAGAGCTGCGATTTGTGCGATTTCGGTGGCCAACCAGCCACAAAGAGATATACACCAACTGATAGATAGACAGAGAGAGGTAGAGAGAGAGGGAGAGAAAATGGTGAAGGGGAAAGAGTCGTTTAGCGAGCGACAGTTGAAATTTACCTTTTGGCCATAATGACATCACGTACACAAAAGGTGCGCGTTGTGTGTCCTCTTCGGTTTCACTAATACATATGCTATTTTGCTGCATACTTCTGTGTTTATGTGTGTGTGTGTTTGGGGTGTGTGTGTGTGTGTGTATGGTTGCAGCTACGCGTTCGGCTAATGTGCATTCAAAATGAAGCCAATGGACAATCACATAAAACAAATTACACGAAAAACTTCAACCAAAAGCCCAGAAAAGTATGCTACAAAATGCAAGTGCAGGCTCCATATAACCATTTTGGAGTTTATATTTTGGAGCAAGGGGAACTTTGAATACTCTGACTATATTGTTTTACTAGTTTAGCAGAGTTAAAGATTGTCGAAAAGTTACTTTGCTAGTGCAATCTAAATTTTAATATGAGAGTTAAATAAATGGAGATTGACTTGGCTGAAATGGTCTCAGTCATAATAGGTATGACAGCGAATTCGCATATGGAACTCATTTCGTTTCTCATTGTTAAGCTCAGTGAGTTCTGTTCGCCCAATGCTTAATGTACTTTATGGATTATTATCGAAACTGTAATCTCAAACGGCACTTCAAATCTGTGATACTCTTCCTCTCTCTCTCTTTCTCTCTCTCTGATCGGGATAATAAAAGGAGTGCAAGTGGAAGTTGCACAATGACAAGGTAAGTCGAAAGCGTTTGGGATTTTAAGCATTGGAAAATCTCTGCAAATCTTTACAATCAACGCTGCTCTGTTTTTTTTGAGTGTCGAAAGCGGTGTGGGCGTGGTCACTTCCCACCAGTCGCCTGCTTTACCAAACTGAGTGTAAGATAATCAAATGAAAAAACGTAAATGTCTCGTTAAATTGCACAGAAATTAGATTTTTTCTTCAACATTTTTTTTTTTTACATTTTTCTTTTCACAAGTGCGAGTACCATGAAAATCAGAGCATGACCACTAGCTGTGTGTGTTTGTGTATGTGTGTGTGTGTGTGGATGGGGCTTGCTAGCTGGCTGGCTGTGTGAAAAATCAAATTAAGTATACGTAAAACGCGAACAGCCAACATAGCTTCCCCCTCTCTCTTTCTAGCCACGCAGTTTTCACTGATGCTGAAAATGAAGGCGAGTTGTCGATTGGTAAAAGCTTTTAAGGTGACCAGCTGATGGCATTGGCCAGGGGTGATGGAAGGGGTGCTGGAAGGGGGTAACAATATGGGAACAGCCGGAGCTCTCTGGTCACCGCACGCTAAAAGCCAACTATACTGCTACCTTTAATTGGATTACAAGTGTGTGTGTTTGTACATAGAGTGGACATCATGCTCGAGGTCTGTGGCCAAAGCCAAAAGTTGTGAAAAGCATAAGTTTGCATTTTTATGAAGCGCCAAGCGAACAAAACGCCATATGGCAACCAAGCACATTAGAGCACGGAGGAAAAAAGAACAGATTCTGTTAAGCAAATAGTTTGGGGGAAAAAAAGTGAGAGATTCAGTGTGGCAACAAGACCAGAAACAGCAAAAAGGTGTTGGCCAAAATGTCCTGCTTTCTTGAAGGGTAGTTGAAGGTTGAGGTGTGAATGGTGAATGCACCCCAAGCAAAAGACAGTTGAAGGTGATACAGGAACTTGGATCAAAATCGTTGGTTATTTTGAACATGATTTTTGAGTTTGTTGAAAGAAACATGAATAATGTAATCTATTAGTCGCTAGTTAGTCAAGCGCAAGGGTTACAAAAACAGGCTTAAAAGCCAGACCCCAAAAGGACCGCTACATTTATACATAATTTACCCAAGAGTAGGTCAGCTGCAGCTCATACGACTCGACATCCATGTTGCATGTATATTTCAGGCGGAATATCCGATCAGTTTACCATACAGTCCGTTTAACTTAATTACCGTTAAATGCGCAGCGGCCTACAAACGTTGACTCGCTGCAGGGGCTGGGACAGGGGCAGAGGAAGCAGCAGTTGCAGGTACCATGCAACTCTGGCCTTTTGCTCAAATATTCATAAATATTTCAATAAATGAAGAGCTGGACATTTTCGCCTACAAAGCGAATTGGTTATTAAGTTTTTCGGGGCACACACACACAGGATGCGAGAGGTTGCAAGTGGCAAGAGTGTTGCACGCTTGCTGCTCGTCGTTCGTCGTTCGCTTGTCGTTTTGCGGATGTCGAATTTGGTTGTGTATTTTAATTTAATTAAAAGTTATGGCAAATGTGTAGCGCAAGGGAGAAGGGGGCGGCCGTGGCAGGTTGGGTGGGGGGAAAGGGGTAAATGTAGTCGTTTGGGTTGTTGCCAATAATAAACCAAATTATTGCATGTATAAATGAATTTGTGAACGCTGCCTTTACCGTTGCCTGCAATTAGGCGCAGCTGGCGCACAGAACCAAACACGACGAAACAGGAAGAGAGGGGAAGAGGGAGGAAACCTTCGTGCTGGTTTGTTTTTCTGTGGCTTTTGAGCTCTTTTGCGCGGCAAACATTTACCCATGTCATAATTGAGTTAGGCATTTAGCACAAAACATACACTCAAGCACAGAGAGAAAATGGGAGGTTGAAAGTTGACTTTGGAATAGTTTTGCATGGCATGCCAATGGTTAAGGATGCAAAGTAAAAGTTTGAGTCTTTTGTTTATGGCTTGTCATGACATTTAATCTCATGTCGAAAATTGTTGGGAATTAGAAATAATTTGTAACTTCAATAATTGCCTTTGTGTTGCATAATTTGATATAAGTCAGAGGCGCCAAAGCCTTTTCAATTTTTGATTGCATTAAACTATGTGCCACAAGTTGCAAGCTGCATTGTATGCATGGGCAGGCCTTGTGGCATTCTCTGTGTGCTGCCTACCAATACTAATTAGTGTACATTAATGATTTTTATTCCTGGAAAAAGAAGCCACGAACTTTTGTTCTTAAGCATCACTAGCTTAACTTTCAAAATGAACATAAGCGGATTTTGGGTTTTAAACTAAATCAATAATCGTATTTAGAACAGAGATTTCTCTTTCACAGGCTTGCATTTCATAGTGCTGAAGTTATTGTATGAATGTGAGTGGTTGTATGTGAATTATGCAACATGGCACTTGTACATGTTCATTGTGTACCTTTTGGCCGAAGCTTAATTAATTCTGGCATGCGCCTCAGCTAATTAAGCTATTGAATGGCAAGCAAGACAGACAATGCCAGCTTAAAAGACAATGCCAACCATCCAGCCTTGAATCCAAGAGCTTACTTTACAACACAATTTGGCTTTTATATGCTCTCGGCCCTTCTCAAGATAACCGTACGAAACAAACACTTTTGTTTTTGATTTTCGCTGCAAAATGCAACTGGAATTGCATTAAATCCATCAACGACGTCGTCGTCGCATTCTATTGTTATATTCAAACATTAATTACATTCACATCACAATCACATCACAGCGCGAACAAGTGCCAGAGATTATGACTGAGATAATTTCGTACATATATGAGACATTGAAGTTTTGGTTGATTAATCAAAACTGAAATGTAATTAAATCCCCTAATTAAATGACTTTCTAAGATACAAAAAAAAGCTAGCTTAATTCATTATGAATTACATCAACTGTTTAGTTATTTGAGATTTCTGTTTTAACTAATATTGTTTACCCTTGAAATAATGAAAATCCTTTTATATATTTTTGTAAAAATGTTTAAACTATGCTTTAATAAAGTTTAATGGCTAAGCCCAGCTGTTTGTTGACCAGATAGAGTTCTCAACTGTCATATCCGCAGTTCATTAGCCTGCCAGTTACAACAGCAAGAACAGCAACAACAACAATATATCTACTGGCACTGTCTACAGTCATAAACTGCACTTAATTAGATTATTATTGAAAACACAACACAGCAGACAGAGACAGAGGAAAAGTAACAAACAAACCTGAGCTTAGAACACAATAGATACACCAAAAGCCAAACAGTTAAACCAGCGAGGAAGAGAGAGAGGGGGGTTGGTGGGTATGACCGCAGCAGCAAGAGGTGCAACGCTGGACCACAACAAAATGTGTCTGCTGCAAGCACACACACACACACACACACACACAATGGAACCGAAAATGTCTCAGACCACAGCACGGGCAAAGAGAGAGAGAGAGAGAGAGGGGTGGGAGGACGGGTGTAGGCCAACAACTGTCTGCATAAGTTGAAGATAAACGTAAACCGCATGCACGGCACAATAAACAGACATCCGTGTGCATTTCCCTGACTATTTGTCAAAAACATTGCAATAACAACACGAAGGCCAAACCCAAAAACCAACAACAGATAAAGCCAAACCCAGCCAAACCAAACCCAACCAGAGCTAAGGGACATTCCAGCATGCAGGATGCAGCACGGATGGACTATGGATCTGAACTCTCTCCTCTCTCTCTCTCTCTCTCTCTCGCTCTTTTGCTTGTGTTTGCAGCGATAATAAACCAACAACAGGCAACGGGAGCCAAACCACGCGAAATGAGAAATGCAGCATAATATTAACCACAAACTGAGATTGCAAGGCGGGCATGGCTGAAGGAGGAGGAAGGAGGAGGCTGTAGCAGCAGCAACGTTGCATCCATGCAGATGCACAACTGCACCTTCTGCCCACCCTCTGTACTGTTGCAGCTCCTCCAATCAACTCCTATTGCTGTGCTTGGCATGGCCTTCACACGGCCACGGTGACTTTGTGTGCGGGTTTTTTGATTTCCAGGGCGGACCATTCAGAAATAAGCGGCTGCTGCTGCTGCATAAGCCTTCAACACACACACACACCAACATACAGAACGGTAATAACAAACCAGACACTGCATAAATTCAAAATTGAGCATTTCTGTTCTAAACCCACTTGGTATTTGGTTAGAGCTCTCAGTTGTCCAACTGTCTGTTTGCCTTTGCATTTGCTCATGTTTCCAGTTGCCCAGTTGCCAGTTTTTGGACATTGTTGTTCAACGGCTTTTGTTCTGTTAATTTGCAGTCGACAGTCGCTTCGCTTAGCCGGATCGGACTGCCTGCCTGGTAGCTAGTAGCTAAAATTGCGCTTTGCCTAGCCGAAAGCTTGACTTGGTTCATTCTCGTTTTGGCCAAAGCCCATAGCTGAGCTACTTTTGGAGCGAGAGTTGATACATATTTTGACCATGGGGCAACCCCAGCCCAAAAAATAATGAAACCTGAAAATGGTAACAGCAGATATGCCATCTTTATGTGGGCTTAAAGCAGCGAGGGTGGAGTGAAAAGTTCTGAAAATTATCACACTAATTATTAGAAATCTTTTTAAGTAAATTTCTTTAGATGACACTAGTTTTATGCAACTTTAGCTATAACCTAATAATAATTCAGCTATAGCCCGATTCGCATATATTTTTTCCTAACCGAAAAACTTCTCAAACAACATAATCGATGCATTTGGAATTAGGGCAATGTAAACACAGCCCACAGCTCATAGCTCAGAGCTCTCAACGCAGCGCAAACGCACTCAATGGAGAGCCTGGGACGGCCCTTAGGGGCATACTTATAACAATTTTAATTACATGCATGGCGTTTGCTTTGAATGCATTCAAGGCTCAGACACAGAACTCTATGGGAATTATCAACACCGCATTTGTCACAGAAAAAAAAAATTGTAAGGCTAATTGAAAATGAGAAAAGATAGAGAGGCAACTAAAATGGAACTAGAAAAACGTAAGCCTCGACAATAGCAACAATAAGAATAACAACAGAGAGAGTTCTGAATATGCTTAAAGTTCAGCTGATGATGAGAGGAGAATAGGGAAGGATCACGAATACAAATGCGAATGCGACAAAACCGGATGAAGGATGAAGGATGAGTCACTAATGGAAAAAGCATCAATGGCTTATGAATGAATGAAAAAATGGACAGAGTGAGAGGAGGGCGACAGAAATTTATGGATTTTCACACACAAATAGTAGTATCTCTTGAGGCTGTTAAGGCACCTGTCGTATTGCGTATTTGCAGATTTGTGTTTTAGTGCCCAAGCTGTGAACATTGGCAAAACAAAAATGGCTAAGACCAAGTTTCGAGTTGTTGGTGCAGCTACTCCAGCCAGCTATTGCCTATAAAGGTTCTGGCTGCGTTTTAAAATGGCGCCCATGACGCAAACAATAACCTTATAAACTGTGAGGCCGACTTGCTGCCACTTTGCAGCACCCGCTCCCCCCCCCCCCACACGTGTGTGTGTGTGTGTGTGTGTGCGCTGTATACACAAATAAACATTCAAGTGGAATTATTGCAACGAAATTCAAAGGATTACGACAAAAGCACGTTCACAGGATTCAGCACCAGCATCAGCATCAACTGCTGCACTGCCAAGCACGGCCATGGATCGAGGCACAGGACACGGACGGTCCGGGTGCGGGTTCGAGTCCGTGTTGCCAATGACAACAATGCGGGCAGGCTGGGGGGCATGGCTGTTGGTGGGCGGGCCACAAGTTCAATGAAGGAAAATTATGATGCCTTATTTATTGTTTATGCGTGAGCATAGCTCATCGAGCGAATATATACTCTACTTTCCGTTTTCTCCTCTCCTTCTTCTTTGTCTTCTGCTGCTGTTGTGTAAGAGACGAAAGTATCATCATTTTAATGTAAGCGTTACACTCATGTGCGGATCCAATAATTAAATCGTTTGAGGTAAACATAAGTGCCTTGCGCTTATAATTCGCAAGTGGTTCAAGTAAAAATTATAGTTGGTATAAAATATTTTTTTTCAATTAGTTATAAGTGTATTAAAGTTTCGTTGTAATCAACACACTGTAGTAGCCCTTGTTTGCCTCATATTATTTTTTGTTGAGTTCCAATACGAATATGGAGCAAGAAACGTTGATATGTGGGAAGGGGGGGAATGTGAAAAATTTGCACAAATAAATATGAATTGCACTTTAATGCATATTAAGCGGGTGAGAATGTAAACGGGTAGCTGCGGCGGCGGAGGGGGCAACGTGCCAGTTTATTATTAAATATATATATATATATATATATATAAGTATAATACGCGGTTCCACTGTGCGTGTTTGTTTGTATATGTATGTGTGTGCATATCGAATATTTATTGTTGTGTATAATTGAGTGAAAAGTATATGTATGTTTGTGTGATTACACGAATGCCTCTGGGGTAAATTCAATATTATGCTTACGCAAATAAAAATGATATTGAATTGTTGGAAAAATTCTTTATTAAGTGCATTGCCCAACGCCACCAAAAGCCGCACATTCAATCAGAACTTCAGCCCGGATGCCAGAGTAAACATTGGTAATTGTTAACGGTCGAGAGTTGTGGATGGGAATAAATCTATATATAGATTTCGATTGTGGGTAAGTCACAATTGACTGTAAGCAAGTTAAAACTTACCCATGGCGTAAGGTGTGAAACGGTTATTAAAGTATTACTTGGAATTCAGCACTTACCTGAAAGAAGAGAAAGAAGAAGTTTTAAATAACTAAAATCTAATAACCTGTACATTAAAACATAATTAATTTTCAGCGAAATTCATTGAAAGAAAAACAATTAACTTAGCACTAATATTATTCTTGTTAAGTTAATGTTATGCTTGATGTAACATGAACTTTGTTATGTATTCATATTAACATTGCAAGTCCTTGAAAACATTTACTAGTAATCCACTTGTCATAATGAACCAATTCGCAGAACAAAACTGCAAACTCTAAGCTCATATTTTTCTAGCAAAAACTCATTTTACACACTATCTTGCTATTGGGTTATTTTTCCAAAGTTGGCTGGGTGGTTTCAAGGGTTGAGGGGTTGAGTGGGGTTGAGTTGAAATCAGCGACGCTGTGTTTTTGAATTATTTTGAATTATGCATTCTGAAATTTCGTTGCACGTTGCAAAACTAAATTTATTATTAGAGTAGCTGCCACATTACGTGGAACGGCAAACGATGAAACTTTTCGTGTTGCAGGTGCTTCTCCCTCTATCTCCCTCTATCTCTCTCTCTCTCTCTCCCTCTATATATCTCTCTCTCTTTGGTGGCTGCAGTGATTCATCAGAACTTATGCAGGAGGAGCAGCAGCAGTAGAAGCAGTCAGCGGAGCATGGAAGGATCATCGCCGTCTCGCCAACTGGCTGCCATGATGTTGTTATTTCTTTTTTGTGGCCGCCATATAATTTGATATGCTGCTGCTGCATTTGCCGCTGCTGCTGCTCATAAATTCGCCACATAGGTGTTGCCACAAGAGCCGGAGAGAACATTTATCTGCTACTCTGACATGCGTGGCATTAACTGGTGCACATGCTGGATTAATGAAGTGCCCTCGAGATTAGCCAGCGAGAGAGAAAAGTTATTGACAAAACTGTTGTTGGCCATAAATTTTGTTATGGCCTGCCTGCCGTTAAATTAATTGCACAACTCGTAAACACCTTCTCTCCAAGGAGCACACACAACTGCTTCTGTTGCATATCGCGTGCGTTGAGTCTTATATTTTTCATCTTTTTTTTTCAAACACTTTTGGCTAAACAGCTCACGTGTCGCTCAAATGTCGCCAGAGCCAAAAACAGCGAGGCGAGGCACGCAAACTACTAAAACGCAAAAATTATAATAAGCGAGCCGACTTTAATCATGAAACCAGGGAAAAAAGAGAGAGAGAGCCAGAGAGAGAGAGCGTTGGCAACTTCCGCTGTCGACTTGTTTTATGCTTCCGGCCAGCGGAAGTGTTTGCCTAGTTGCGCGCTAGTTTTGTCGCCTGCAACAGCGACCCAAAAGCGTAAAAGAAGAAGAAGGTTGACTTTGATTTGCATATTGCTCGGGTACAAGCTCAGGCTCAGGAAACTAAGGACTCTGGGCACAAGGCTCAGCACTCAGTTCTTCTCTCTCACTCTTTGTGTCTGGTTGTTGTCCTTGCTGCACACACAACACGTGACAACAATGCAAAACTTGCCGAGTCAATTACCCAAGACACATTAGCAGCTGCGTGTCAACCCCTTCAGCTACCTCACGCTTGCCCCGGAGACAGGCAAATCTCAATGCAATTGCCGGTGTACAGTGGAGCAAAAGTGTTTAAACAGGTAACAGCTTTTCAAGTCTTTCATGCATTGTTCTTTTCTCACATCTTCCATTTAATTTTTTACCAGCTACCTAAGCAATTCTACCCACTGTTTTGCTAGATATTATGCACTTGGTAAGCTGACAACATGAGTGAGAAAACTTGTTGAGCGTACGATACCCGGCAAGCTGCAACTGAGGCTTATCTTTTTCAGTCAACTCCTAAAAGCATGCAGCACATTATGTTCAACTCATTTAAAGCCGCTGACTCCGAAAAGCGCACGCTACAACAACTTTGTGCCAAGTTTTCCTCTTCTTCTTCTATACTGTGTGCAAAATGGCTCGGAAGAAATTGAAAAAAATTATTAATGCTGCATGCCCTCGATTTGGCTTGCCTCGGAAGCTGTCAATATCCTTGGCCAAGATGCATCATACGCCGAAAATGAGAGAAAAAACCATCTTGCATAGACAAAGTTGTGTTTTATGGGGGGTGGGGGAGGGGGACGGGGCAGCATGCGCGCTTGCATGCTAAAGTCTACTTTGTTGCCTTAACTACTTATGCCGACGACAGCAGGACACAAGCGCCAACTTGAAGATGAAGATGAAGATGAAGACGAGCAACGTTGCCCGTTGTTATACTTTGTCTGGCTGCGCTTTTCCTTGGCGACGCCTGCTTGCAAAGCTTAGCATAATTTTAGGCAAACGCACGATGCTTAGTTTAGTTTATAGGCTGCGACGTCGACGTCGCCGTCCTTGCTCGCTCCTTATCACTGTTTGCAAAATGTCAACTGTTTTTAATTGCCTGACAGGACGAGGACAGAGTGAAGTCGAAAGATGCCTCAACATTGTCTGGTCTCAGTCTCCGGAGCACGTCCGAGCAACAGCAGCCGGCAAAATTAGCCAAGGCATCGCCTGCCCAGCCAGCTTAAAATAACTGTTAAATTGTGTAACAAAAGGATTTTCATAAGCTACGCTCATAAACTATTGTGCCAAAAGGGGCCAGAGCTCCAGTTCCCTTCCCACAGTCGCTTTTCAATTTAATGGCGTCGAACTTTGTTGTGCAAAATGTGACACTGATTTTGTTCGGCAGCTGTGCTATACAATTTTTGCATAAGCATTTCGAATTTATAAATATTTTAGAGCATTTGGCTATTAACACTTCACGCCTATGCGTTAGCAGCAAGCAATTTTTTCCCGAAAGCAAACAAAAGAAATATAATTTGCTGGAATTGAGAAAAAAAAACGCATATTATTAAAGTGTCAATTTTGTTCTCAATGACTTCATGAAAATGTATTAAATTTTAGTCTGATTTTCCTAAGTCTGTAGCTTAAAAGACAAACGTTAGCAACTGTTTTTACACTGAAACAAAAACATTGAACGCCTACGCAAATGTTGCGCCTTTCCCAGCTAATTAATTTAAATGCGTGAAACTTGAAGCAATGCTCAGCAGAAAAACATACAAATGGCTAAAAAGGTTTATGATCAGGAGAAGGGTGGTTGGGTGGGTCAAGTGTGGCACTCGACAGCGTTGTTGGCGGTTGTTGTTGCTCTTGTTGCTGTTGGCTCTTGTGCGTGGGTTAAGCTGCTTATCAAGTTGAGCATTGAAATTATAGCCGCCAGCTAGACACAAGCACAGAACAGAACAGAACAGAACAGAACCGAACAGAGAAACAGAACGCAGCACTTTGTTATGGTGCGGATGTTTCTGTTGTTGTTGTTGTTGTGGCTGTTGTGTGGCAAGCAAGGCGGCGGTAGCAGCAGCAGCAGCATCGGGACGACGACTACAAAGGCATCCTTTTAAATTTCCTGTCATTTGCCACACAATACGCTGGAGAGCGGCGGCTTCGTTGCTGCAATTGTTGGCCACGCTTGTTACTGCACTGCATCCCCCAGTCAGCAGGAGGGGTGGGGAGTAAGGGGTGGTAAGGCAAGTCAGTGCCGAGTCTATTTGTCTGCTCATACACAAAACGCGCACAGAGGCACTCAGCGCGTCGCTTTGCTTGTTTGCTTGAATTTAGCCGCTGGGAATTTGCATTTTTCATTACGCGTCGGAGGAGAGAAGAGAAGAGGAGCGAGGCAAGCGGCATATTAACGCCTAGACCCGTTCATGGGGTTAAAAGCTAGTTTCCGGCGGAAGTGGCTGCTGCTGCCGCAGCGTGTCCCCAATACGACTCGCTCCGATCCCTCTCTCGGCTCTTCATGTAAATAAATTTCTGTGCGAAATGAAATGAATGTGATTGCCACACGCCCAGCCACACTCTCTTTCTCCCTCTCCCTTTCTCTCTCTCGCACTCTATTTCGCAGTCTTTCTCTTTCTGTCGCTGTCGGAAGCAGTTATTATGGCAGCAGCATATTTGGCAGCTCTTGGGCTATTTTGTTTTATTTTTTGTTTTTGGCTTTTTGGTTGCTAATTCTAATTGACTTGGGATTTTGCAGTTCGCCGCCCTTGCATTTTACGCAATATTATATAAAGTTAGCTGGCTTTAGCTATATACACATATATATTTCAACATGTATGCTTTACTTCAAACATGTCGACGGTTTGTTGTCTAGCGAAATTAAATCAAATTTATCGTTTGTAATTGATATGAACAAGTAATTTTTTTTTGAAATTTTCATTCTTAACGTAAAATAAATCGAGATATTTATTATTTTGTAAATTGCATAAATGTGTAATTGCATAAAATGTAATAAATACATTCAGGTAAATATTATTTACATTAAACTTATTTTTTAAACGAAATTAATATACAGAATTTGCTTTAATTTTAATTATTTCACATCAGAAATATTTTGATGCGTTTTCATTTTGTGAAAATTTTTATCAAAAGGATATTAATTTACCAAAGTTTGCTTATGGTATTTTTCATATTCAAAATATAACAACTAATGAAGCAAATTTTATTTAATATATATTTGTATATACAATTTTATTTTTATTTATTTTTTTTTTTTTGGTTAACCAAGTATTTGATAAATAAAATGTTTCTGGTGTAGCTTAATTAATTAATTGCTTTCTTAGGATCTTTAAGCTGCCAGGAATTCACAGTTATTTGCTTATTAAGTCGCACATTCTTCAATTTAAAATGATTCAAAGAATAACCTACATTGTCTTTTCGTTTATGCGGCACATTAACACTACTTCTCCATGCTTTGTTTTTCCACCCCCCCTCCACGAGACTGAACTAATAACTTGTACCTGCCTAAAGCGCACATTATTAATCAAAGTCAGTGTTGCTGCAGTATTTTCCTTCCCCCCGATTCCTGCTCGTCGTTACGTTCATTACGGCAGCGATTTTTGCGCCTAATCAATTTGCCAAACGTCACAGGAGAATGGAAAGAAGCCAACCATTGAGCTGTGTGTAGGGGTAGAAGGGGAGGGAGGGTATAAAAAGGAAGCCGTCCAAGCGATTCGACGAGTCGACTGCTCGACGAACGAATTTATTTCATTTGTGTTAGCATTTTGCATTTCATTAGGTTTTCATTAAATAAAATGTTGAATTACACGCATAATTTATTCGCTGGCAGGCAACGTATACTCCGCCCCCTCCTTCTTCCTCTTCTCCTCTTCTCTGCTTCTTCGTTTTCGTGTATTTTTCGTACACACACCCACACCCACACCCTCACACGCGCACACGCACAGGCAATCGAAACGAATTACAATAAAAATGCCAAAGATGCGTGCTAAAAGATTAAAGCTTGGCACGAAATCAACCGAATAGACCAGAGCTGCCAAGAAGAAGATCAAGTAGAACGGATGAAGATGATGATGATTACCATATGGTTGAGAGTAAATGTTGCTTTTCTCCTTTCACTCTGCCAGTGTTGTCAAGTCGAGAAGGCAAAATATTTATACAGCTTCCTGGCCAAGAAATCAAAGGTTGTTCCAGCACTCAGACAGTTCTCAGTGTGTGTGTGTGTGCGTGTGTGTGTGTGTGTTGGATTCATTTTGACCCTAATGATAAATTACTTTAATTAATGCCGCCATATTGCCGCAGCAAGAAACATTTTGGCCCTGGCCCTATTATGCAAGTTCATTGGATTTAATTTGTGCTTTGGACCAAAGGGACGAAACAGGACAGGGCGGTAACGCCTTTCTGCGACTGATTTATTCAGTTCCGCATTTTGTCTTGTGCTAATTCTATTTTCGCCAAAGTAATGCCCAGAAATGCAACAGGCGCAACAAACAGCCCCAACGCTTGACATATTTGGACCTCAACCAAGAAACCAGGCTAATTAATTGGCTTAGTTTAACTCGAAGGACACGCACAGCAAAGAGGAGAAGAGGCAGCAAAGGAGCACCAGCAGTCGGCTTTAAGGCAAGTTTTTTGTTTTGGTTTGCGCAAAACTATCAAATGGCACTTGTACCTCCAACAAAACGAGACACAAAAAAAAAAAACAAAAACGACGAAGCGGCTCAAAACACACGTGACCAAAATATACAAAACTTTGACGTTGATGGGATGTGTGCTTGTGTGTGTGTGTTGCGGCTTTTAGATTTTGTATAAAAAAGGGAAACAAAGAAAAAAACTAGCAAAAACAAGTAAGAAGGCTCGAGAGAAGAAAACTCGACTAAGAGTTACCCTGCACGACCCTGACTTCAATCGTCGATATTAATAAAAGTGTTTTTGGACGTATTTATGCCGAACTCGCCAGAAAAAAAGTTTCAAACCCACAAAGCTGTCAAATTTTAGTTTTCCCTCAATGTTATATTTTATTATTCCATTTGGTTTTTGGATAATCGGTAAGTTAAAAGCAGATACAACAGGTTACCTATTATTTGTAAAAAATTGACTTGTAGCGTTAAATGGAGATAATAAATGCCTCGACTGCTCTCATGTTTTTGTTTAGTGTAAAGTGAGTGAAAGCAATGCGAGCACTTCCGACCAATTGGATGATCACAAACTAAGTAAACTGAAAGATTGCGATATTCCCGACCCAAATTTGAAGTCATGTTTAATACCAGACATGACTATAACTTGTTAATAAGTTAGCAACTTTTCATTTAAACATTTCTGAATATATTTTTATATTTCAGAGGAGTTGGTCGGGGTAGTTTGTTCGATGTCGAAGGCGCAGGGTTGCCATGCTATAGCAGCCGAAAAGAATGTGCATCAATCTAATACATATTCTTGAATCTTGTTTAGAATTTTGTAAGTGTTATTCAAACGGACCTGCGATCATTTCAATGGATTGTTTCTTAACCTATTGCTTGGCTTTTATTCAAATAATTAAAGTTTATCCATTGAATTGAAAATGAAGGCGCAAAATATTAAGTTTAGCTAGGGCTATTATACCCGTCTCCCATTTAAGGGGTTCAGGGCATAAAAACAACATCTACAACGCATCAAAAGTTGAGTAACAGAGCTTTGGGATCACAGGTTTTGCGAAACAGGGTGTTCCAGTTTTAAGTAAATATCCTTTTCATTTTTAACTCTAAAAATATCGCATACTTTCAGCTGCAGTTTAACAAAACAATATCAATGAAGTTTTTTATTTATTTCAAATAGATAGCCAACAAGTATTTTCGAAACACTCATATTTGTTTGTATGTATTTTGAACAGAACACCCCGTTTCAGTTAAGTTGCCCCAAACACTACATTTAATTCGAAATTATGCCCTGCTAATATAATTTAAAATTCCAGCGGTGTCCATAACGTCCGCAACGTCGCTGTTTGGTCCTTTTGCCCAGCTTGGCGAGTTGGACAACGCATGAAGACTCACCGTACCGGAAGGAAGCAAGCGGAAAAAAATCTTAAAATGAGCACTCAAGTGGCAGCGCACAAACACAAGATCGTGGCACTTACAACGAAGGGTGCTGCTGTTGCTGTTGCAAGCAAGCTTTGCCAAAGTATCGTAGCAAATATGTATGTGTATAGAGAAGGAAGCTTACAGAGAACGTACGAAATATATATAAAAATAAAATTAATATTAAATTAATTCTGAACATGAAGTGTGTGAAGAAAATTGCAAAAGTCGCAGAAGAGCAGTTCCTTTTTTCCAATTCCATAAGCGAACTTCAATTTCAATTCAACTTACGTGCTGCATGCAACAACAACGACAATAGCAGCTAAGAAGCCAATTTCATACAAATGGCTAATGCTGCCCATGATGGCCAACTCTTGGCCAGGACATGCGTGCTTGTGTGTGTGTGTGTGTGTGTGTGTTTTGTTGTCCTTTAAGGCGATTTATGGACAACAGCTTTTGTCTTGGTCATGCCATGACAAATGCGTTTCAAAAGAAAACTCGCTGCTGCACTTTATTATGCCTCCCCCACCACCCCTTCCCAAGAAAGGAAAATTAGCAACTAAACTACAGCTTGTGAGACACACAACATACGCATAAAAGCAAACAAATGTCAGCCACAGATGCATCTAAACACCCAACCACCCACTAACTTGATGCCCAAAAAAAGAAAAAGCCAAAGTAACTAAGAGTGCTTGCAGCTGCTGCTACCGCTGCTGTTGGTTGCCCCTGACAATCTTTTGCCATGTTCAAAAAGGCCTCGCCCACTGCATTAAAATCACAAGACAAGTGGATAAGCGTTACCAAAAGCCGCCCCACAACTCCTCTCTTCAGAATTCCAACTAGCGGCAGCCAACAAACGAAAAAACCACAGTAGAGGCATGAGGCAGGCATGCAGTCAGCTTAAGAGTTACCTGCTGCTGCAACAGCTGCTTCCTGCCCCACTCGACTTTTCATTCTTTGCGTTCGTTGCTGCTGTTGGTAACCATGGCAAATTATCTTCAGTTGGCATAAGTTAACAGCAACAACGACAACAACAACAACTGCCAGCGGTGAGTTCTTCTATTTTACTTATTTTTTGGCCCTGAATTGAAGTGAAGCAACAATATAGACAAGGTGCGCTTATGTTGACAAATAAAAGTTAAAAGCTACCCAATACACAGCTACTTGGCATACACACAGTCAGCAATGGTATTTATGGTACACACTCAATACCAAACTGACAATTATATTGGGCAAGGAATGTTTATAAATTGTAGAAGAAATACTTAGAATTCATAGAAGGTTGGAAAACGGCTCTTACTGCAAAACATTTGCAAGCTTATGAAAAATATTGCAAAATAAACGGAAGGTATAGAGAACGTTTTTCAAAGACTTAAGTTGAGTTCGAATCCATAACAAATTATTCAGTTACCATTTTGACGCAAACAAACAAAACTCTTGAGAAAAAATGTAAAAAAAAACCATTGTGTTAGCATAAAAAAGAAAAACAAATTTAATGAATTTGTTTGAAAGGGATTTTTAATTTCCTAATTTTAAATTTACTAAATCTCTTTTTGTGAAGTTTAAATATTGAATTCAAGCACTGCTTTACTTCAATCAAAGCTTATGTTTTAAAATTCATGATCTTTGATCAGATAATAATTTGTCTTAATCATTTGTGTTGCCTGTCGGTATGTCGTTCTTGCTGTTTGTCAGGTCATTGGGCCATGTCTTCAGAAAAAAAAACAGTCAAAAGTAATTTACAGAATACAAAGCACAAAAAAGAAACTTATCATTTCCACGTGCTACCCACATGGGGGCATCAAACAAAAAAAAAGTAAAATAATGTAACGAAATTAAGAGAAAAAGGAAAAAAAAATAACAAGGTGTCAACAATTTGTTGCTCATTCCCTCTTCCGACATTTTTTTTGTTAATACACTTTAAAGGAAAAAAAGAAATGGAGTGCAAAAAATAAAGTCAGGAAATACAGCAAAGTGTAGCGTTATATAAGTTATTTATGTTGATATGAACAAAAAGCAAACATAATGCACATGAGAAGAAAAAAAGAGAACACATAATAAAGCGAAAGTCATGTCCCTTAAGGGAAGCCAAATGGGGAAACAACAGAAAAAGAGCAAGCAAAGCTTTTCAATAACACGTAAAAATCTTTAAAAATTGAAATTTATTATTTAAGCAGCGCTAAGGAGGAACCGGACCAAAATGAGAGAGAACAGGCAGACAGGAAATGCATTGCAGGCTGTCTTATATGTCAGAATGTTCGTAAGAGGATGGAGTGAGGGGCGGAAGTGCGTGCCTCGAAAAAAAGAAGAAGACGATATTACTGTAAAGATAATAATAGGATATTAGAAACTTTTGAGCCAAAGTTTGTTTTTGCTTTCTTAAAGTTAATGCAATGTGTTGTGAGTAAATGTATAATTTATGATGTTTATCAAACAGTGCGAATATTGTTTGGGGTGGAAAAAGAGAAAGTTATATTTGTGTTTATTAAGAAAAAAATTATAGCTAATTTTTCAATTAATTTCCCAATATAAATATACGCACTAATTGATTTTACTTTAAAGCGAGTTATTATAATAATAAAAGAGTAATTGAAATTTATTTGATCGGCTTACAAATTAATACTAAAAACAGTTGTGCAACCAAAAAAAAAAAAATTGAAGTAAATGATTTTGTGCAAATATGCGAGCAAAATGCCATGGAATCCAACTTCTCTCTCATTCTTTCTGTGTGTGTATTCTCCTTGCAGAATTGCAGACCTTTCAGGTTATTATATTTATTGTTTTTTGTGCATTATTACAATGCCACTTGTTATTGTTCTTGGCCCTTTTGCTGAAATGCTTTTTGTCTTTGGTATTTTATTGTATTATCATTGCGCATTGTTTTATGTGCACTTCCTTGTTGTTGTTGCTGTTGGGCCTGTGTGTGTATTTGTGTGTGTGTGTCTGCTGGCAAGTTATTTCAAGCAAAAGGTAATAAATTTTAAGCAGCTTAACACTGTTGCTCGCTGGCTTGTAAATGCTCTGACGGTCATACTACATACTACAGTGCTGGCCATAAGTATATCAACATCTGGCCAAGTAAAGAGCACAACACGGCAACTGTTTATAGTTCGCTGGCAGCCAGTGTGCTGTGTGTGTGTATCGTGTCCTTTTGTGGTTCGTAGAGCTGCACCTGTTTAGTACACTCCACTAAAAGAATTTGATGCAATTTAATCCAGTTATTTGCGAGTTTACACAATAAAAAGCATGAGTCGTCGTTAGTTAGTTAGTTTGTTTGTTAGTGAATGTAGTCAAAGTCCTTGTTAATTAATTATCCCTGAAACATACCTAACATGCCAAATGGATGAGTTATAACGAAGTCCGAGGAATGCTGCTAATATGGCGCTAGCTTCAAATACAGGCCTACAATTTGTAGTTAGCTTATCAAGAAGGAATAATTGAAGTCGCTGTAGAATTTGTATATAATTTTGTTAAAGCCCAGCTGTAGGGTATGACCTAACAATGCCTTAAAACCATTAACGCTATAAGCGTTGAATTATTTGTGAAAACCAACACTTGAATACACTGAAGCTCAGCAGAATAGTAACAATTGTTAACTGGATTTGCTACTCAATTATTTATGTTACACACATGCATACACACACATTGAATGCTTTTGGTGCTTGTCACACGCGTAGTTTTTAGATGGCACTTGTGTGTATATAAATAAGTAATAAATACGCTTAGTTGCATCAAAAAGTGGCACTAACCGAAAAATAGTTTCCAGAAATATATATATATATACCTATATACAACGACAACAGATAAAATATCCGATGGGTGCACGTCCATTCGAGTGTGTGTGTGTGTAAAATGTCGCCTCAACTCACACACAGATGGTAGCTGAAAAAGTTTTTCGAGTTGAGTTTTCGTTGGTTACCGGCTTGTGGCTGACGACACACGAGGATGCGGACTCCGGACCCGGGTTACCGGCCTCATATAATTTTAAAGTGCTTCCGTTTGTGGTGACAACGCCCCAAGAGAGGGAGAGAGTGGGAGAAAGAGAGAGGTACTTGCAGTTCTGGTTACAGAGATGGCAAGCCAAACGACAAACACTGGCGGCATTCAAATATACTAGTACTAACGAAAATAAAATTTAAAACTAACTGGCGCAACACCAAAAAATCATGAAGTAAAAGAAACAAGCAGCAAACAGCCAAGCATGACGAAAATTTAATACTCTATGGAATAAAGCTAAATATATTTCTAATACAACAAAAACACTGTTTTTGATAGGTGAGAAAAAATGTCTTCAGTATTTGAGTTTTAAAAATCATCATTAAATTTTACAACCAATGTCTTCCTAACACATTTTGTGACAAAATATTTAAACATTAACAAGGCTAGAAAAAATAGAAGAGAAAAAGGGACGCGAAAGGTTTTTACACAAATTTTGCTTGCATAGTTTTTTCCTTAGTTTTTTTTTTGGGAGCTGACCCAAAGCAGACTGACCCAACCAACACCTGTGGTTAGTGCGCTTCACACACACACACAAACACACACACAAAAACACCCAACTTTGGTACACTCTATGCATGGCATACTAGATGATTTATGACTTCCGGTTTTTGGTTAAGCTTCGCAGCAACTGTTGCTCCTTGTGGCTATTTTCTAGCTGACTAAAAGTATGCTAAAAATATTGAATATGTTAAAAATTGCTTAGACTTTTATTGTTTGATATTTTGCCAATTAAATTTTGGTTTCGAGTTGCTTTGCTGTCAGTCGATAGTTCGTCAATCGCTTCCTTCTTTATTCGCATTCACATCGCATATTATTGATCTGGTGTGAGACCTTTTCGCTAGCTGCTTTGGTGTCAATTTGTATTGCTATCGTCATGACAATCGTTTGCTGCGCAGCTGATTTTCATCTTAAGTTATACATATGCGAGACAGAGACAAGCTCAAAGGATATCTGTGCAAATACACACATATATTTATTTCCTTTTTTTTCTGTCACATTCTCTTATACGATTGCGTCATGGTGGCAAGGTGGCAGATGTCAATAAGTGCCGTGCCACAGAAATCAAGAAAGCGCAGAGAGCAGAGTAACAAAAGTAAATTTAGACACCCAATTACGGCGTGAAATCAAAAGGAAATTCTTTTGGGGAATATGTATGTATGTAGAGAGTATGTGAAATGGCCAAGAAGACCGGCAGCAACAAAGAGATGTTGAGGTTTCTCTTTTTCTTGCGATGTCATTGAAGCTGCAAAAGTAAAATGAACAAAAGTATGCAACAGAATTTTGTTTCAGTATTCCTACACTTAATCTAAGAAACAGATACTAAAAATATATTGCTTAGTAACTGTTTCACAGCTCAAGAGAATCTAAATATATATCTCAATCTTACACCAAGTCAATTTGTTTAATTCAGGAATCCATTTAAATGCAAACAGCATACAATTGTTTTTGACAATATTTAATTATTTGCTTCGGCTATAATGTAAACGAATATATTTATATGGCTTTTGATGTTGGCAGCAATAAAAAAAACCATGCGGCAACAGTTTTGCCTTTTCTGGGAAAATATGTGACATTTTAATTACTTTTGCATGGCCAAAGCAAATATAGAAAACAAATGGACAGCAATCAAATATAATAAAATAGAATATTATTTTGTTGTATTTGCTGTTGTTGTCTATGCCTGACTGGCTGTAAGCTCATTTAATTCAATTAATATTTATTGAATTACGTGTAGTTACAAAATGTAAGCCACAGAAGGCAAACACACACTGAAACAGATACAGCTACATTTACGGATAAGATTCGGATACAGATTTAGTTGCATGCGGCAGGAATCGACTCTTATTAATGTGGCTTATCGGACTGACCAATGCCCTTGCAACTGTATTTCCGCTTTGTTGCAAACGAAAAAGCCACTAACGATGCTAATCACTTCAACTAACTAAAACGCTTCAGCTAACAGCAACAACACACAAGCAACAAACGGCAATGACTAGTTGCAACATTTCCAGGTGGCTGACAACACTCGAAAACTGCCTAACTATCCATCCATATATCTATCTATATGTGTGTGTGTGTATGTGTATTGTTCTGTGTGTGTGCGCATTCGTGCGATTTTGATGAATTTGACAGTTGTGGGCGTTTGCGCTGACAGCTGCTGCAACCATTGGTGGCATGGCAACGCCATAGCGGCAACGCTTACGTTTCACATCTAAAAGGGGATTGTCAAAGCGCTTTTGCTTGCAACACTCTGCTGCTTCTGCTGCTGCAACAAACCGCAACCGACGACTTCCGTGCGCCATGTTTTGTTTGTCTGCATGTGTGTGTTTAGTTGTGGTGTGAGTGAAAATGTTGCTGCATTTGCATTAATTTTGAATTGATTGCTTACATTTCAAACAGCTCGTACTGGACACACTAATATAATTATAATATCCACACACACACGCATGTACAAAATTTTGGGTGCTGCGGTTTTTGGTTGTCATCATTACCCAACTGTAGTTGTTATCCTCGTTGCCCGCCCGCCTGCCTGCGGTTAACACACAGTCAGCCAGCCATCAAGGCCAAAAACCTTGAAACAATAGAGGCAGCGACAACAAATGTAACAATACTCTGCCTGCCCTTCGCCTCTCTTATTTTGAAACAACCAAACATTGGTTGCATTTCATAAAAATACGAAAACATGTCATTGCATTGAATGATATTATGTGCAGCCATGAGCAAAAATTAGAGTGCAAGGGAAAGAGTTGTTGACAGGCTTTAAACTTATTTGTTAACCTGGGAAAAGTTTTATATTGAAAGATAAAATATTAAAGGTGCACAAAAAAATAGTTTTTGCAAATGTTTGACATGAACAATCCAAAGCTTAAAACGCAATTATGTTTGTTTTTATCTCCCGTATTTATAAAATCCTTTTTGTGTAACATTCTATTATTTCAACCATGCATTTAGCTAACAATTAAATTATATTTTCTAAATTCATTTTATGTGGGCAAATAAGTAAATATAAATTATTTTGTGTGGTTTTTGAATTGAAGATTGAAACTTTTTCGTATCATTCCACAATTATTTTTGCCGCTTGAGCAAATAATAAATAATTATAATAAAGAGAGAGAGGCTTTAATAAAGTTGTGCCAGTTAAAAAAAAAGAGAATAAATATTGCCAAATATGAAATCAATTAAAAAAATAAAATACGAATGGCATTTTCATAAGCTGGCAACAACTGCAACAGCAACTGCTGCACAAACTCTCTTTTGCATCAATTTGGTTTTTGCTGCATATTTTAATTAAATTGTTATTATTATTTTTCAGTGCGCATTTCTCGTTACTTCTGTTGTTATTATTATTATTGTTGTTGCTGTTGTGGGGGGTGGAGTTATTGCGTGCCTTTGCAACTGATTTTGTTGTTTTGCCAGAAAAGATTTATTTATTTATATAGATGCACACGCGCGCGCACACACACACACACACATACGCTGTGTTTGTTTGCGTTGGTCAGTCGCTGCCGTCTGTGTGGCAGATGAAGGCTGTTGCTGCTGCTGTTGCACAATGCTCAAGGCAATTGAAGCGTACACATAATATTACATTGGCCAGCCAATATTCAGTTGCAGCACAGCAGTGATTTACGGAATTGTTGATTTATAAACATCATGTGTATTATTATTATTAACCAAAAAGTGCAACATGCAAATTAATTGCAGTTGAATCAAAATGTAATAAAGTATCTTCCAGTTTCACATTCGAAATTCAATTCAGTTGCACCACAGAATGTTGTCTGGCAATTAGTTTAATTGGCAAGAATTTATCGACTCTTAAAGGCGCATTTCCAACCAGATTTTGCCAAAGGCTTTACACTCGACAATGCAGAAATCAGGTGAGCCATGGCACTTTTCTTTAAGCCATCAATTATCGAGTTGTTAAGAAGTCTTTATAGACGTTTGCCTTGTGATTGTGTGTCAAAGGTGCGTATGAAATATGTAATAAAATATTTTTACGTTTGCAGACTTTACTCATAATTACTTTTTGACAAAAAAAAAAAATAAAATATAGTTCTAAGGCCAAAATATATAAATAAAGACTTAACTTTTTTTAAAAATTATTTAACCAAAACCAAAAACTGATTTTTCATAACAGTCACTCATTTATACTTTTTAATTGCTGACCGTAAAGGTTTTGGGACCCAGCCCAAATACAGCAACCGATAGCCATATCCCTCGTTTATGCAGTAGTGTGTGAGAGTGTGACAAGTTTGCCATAAGGCGGCATATTCCCCTTTGTTGTGGGCAAATATTTACATAATGCTATAGATTTCCCTGTTGCGCTTTATTGCCGCTGAAGCGACACAGCAAAAAAAAAAACAACTTGATATTGCGATTACACCGTGTGTTGACGCTTAACGCATCAGTGGCACAGGCCGACAGCCACGCCCACCGTTTGACCTTTTGACTAACACCTCAGTGGTGGCACGCCCCCAACAGACAGAGAAACGCCCCAAATGGAGTGCATACTAAACTATTTGCACCTGCAGCAAAAGACACATTGCGAATTAAATTTCAAACAAAATATAAGAAGAAGAACGCATAGAAAGTTGAAAAGTGCAGTGGACAGAGAGGAGAAGAGAAGAGAAGTTGAATGCGACTGTCGTCGCGCTGTTTAATAAAACTTTCAACAAACTCAATTAACAAAACTTTGTGCCGGCCGCAGCAAGAAATGCTAGAAAAGTGGCATAAACAAGGCAAACAAACAACCCCAGCTAAATAACTGGCACGTGGTTGAAGGGGATAGGAGGGAAGGAGAGAATGGAATGGTGAAGAATTCTGCAACTAGGCGCTGATTTATTGTGCATGAGGCAGAAGTGTAAACGGATATGCTAAAGAGACAAGTGTCTGCATCCTTCAGTCTTCGTCTTACAGAGTTTCAGCTCCTTTTTGGCATTGAAAGTCCATTTAACATTTTGTCATTTACAGTTTTGAAATAGTTTTGAAAAGTTGACACGAGCAAAGTACAGAACAAATCTGCACAGCAATAAAATTGCATCACAAAGAAACACAGGAAACAATTGCTGACAGCCAGAGAGAATGCCAAAGAGAGAAAGTGTAGGAGAGAGTGTAAGGGAAAGAAGCCCTCAAACTGTTCCCACTTGATATTAGGATTGTCAACAAGCGCGTTATAAACTTTTATAGCAGTAGCAACCAAAATGGGTAACTTTTTATAGTCGCCATTGCTTTTTCTCTTTTTCTGCTGCTCTTGCTGCAAAGTAATCGAAAATGATGTGTCCACAAGGAATGGCAGCAGCAACAGCAACAGCAACAGCAACAGCAAAATACAGTCCAGTGGCGTAAATTGGCTGCGAAATAATAGAATGAAATGAGGCTCTTGATGCAAATTGATTTGGATTAGAAACTTTTAACACACACAGAAATAAAATTGCACATGCAGCTGCAGCGATTCCCATATGTGTGTGAGATGGCTAAAATAAAAGAATGCTCAGTTTAGCTGTTTGCGCCCGTGCCTCGGCTCAAAATGTGCATAAAAATTTATTAGCCAGCTCAGACAAACAGAGCAACGAGTGTTTCTGGTACAATATCGAAAGAGTGCAAGAAAATCAATTTTGAAATAAGTATCAAGCATTGAAATGTTCACAATTTTAAGTGATTTCGTGAAGCAAATCGTCGAGTAAAATGGCAAACGATATTTGGACTGGAAATTGTTTACTTATCATTTTGAAGATAATACAAGTTTAAGTCCTTCCAAATAACTGAAGGATTTTCCAACGAATTTCCCATCAAACACAGATCCATCTTTCTCTCTAAGCTTAACACATTGTCCTTGTTCTTTTGATTATATTTGTTGCTACGCGCCTTGACAAAAATTATTAATAAGCTTGCCCGCTGGTCTGGATAAATAAATGGTCAGCCCAGGGAGAATGTGAAAGGATTCCCAATGTGAATTGGCAATGGGGCTAGAGGGGATAGTAAAAGGGGGGGCTGGACAAAGTGTCCTTCGTGTATGCACAATAATGAAGTAAGCTGTAGGGCTTGTTGTGTCCACTGTGCTGATGGAGAGAGAGACACCGGGAGAGCTGTTGAAAAGAAATGGCACACACAGAAGAAGAAGAGGAAGAAATAACAACAACAACAACATCAAGCTGAAACAAACAACAAACAACATGTCACTGAAGGACACTTGAAAACTACTATTTAATAAATGAGCGCATAGAGGAAAACACAAACAAATACACATGTATACATGTGTGTGTGTGGGTGTGTGGGTGCTGCCGCCCCCTAGTGAGAGATGAGTCCTCGCCGTTGCTATCGTCGTCGTCGTCGTCGACGTGGTCGTCGCTGTGTAAACAAACAGAGTCATTTTGCAATTCATGCATTTCCTGCGGCAACTAATTAAAAGAGTCATTCATCACAGGCGGGCAGTGATGGTGATGTGATGCTCTTCCCTCTCCCTCACTCACTATCTATCCACCTTACTCATTCTCTCTATTTGACTTTGTGTGTGTGTGTATGTGGTTTTCCAGGAAGAGCAATGCCCATAAAAAGGCTATAGCTCTGGTTGTGTTTTTGGTTCTGTTTTTTGTATGCTGCACGCTTATTACACTTTTGCTACGTGTCGTCCTGTTCTCGTGCTGCGCCCCTTGGCTTTCTCGCATTGCTAGTTTGCCCTTACGTTTTTATCTTTTGATATACACTCAAACAAACAAACACACACACACACATTCATTATTGCTCACTTTGTGAGGCAAAAACCCGAGAGTAAAACTGAGAAAGCTGCCTGCAACGTTTTTCGGCAAATGTTTTGATGTCTGTTTATCTTTATTCTGGTCATTTCAACACATTTAAATGACAGCACACGTTTGAGATCAGGTACTCTGTTTGCATTTGTGCTTCGGTCTCTCTCCACAAAATAAACATCAGCTTGACTTTTGATATCTTGTGTTAATTGCCAAGGATTGTGTGGCAAGCTATGATTTTTAAGAGGCTTTCAAGTGATATATTAAGTAGAGATTTTTGCATTGAGAAAAAAAGCTTCAAATAAGTTTAAAGTATGCACTTGAAGTTTAGTTTGAGAGAAGTATGAAACAACACTCCACTAAGAACGTTGCATGCCACATTCAGCTCGACAAGTCACGTGACAGGCAAATCGTTTTTGCTGACCACACATGTATATAACTTAATATGCAACAAGCAATTAAAATTAAATAAAAATTGTCACAAACTATGCAACAGCAAAAAGAAAAAGCAACGATGACAATAAAAAGCAGAAAGAGACAAAAAAAAATATTGCTGTTAAAATATATAAACGTGTTTTATTTTATGATAGCTCTTTGTCAGCAGAGACACACACACACACACACATACACACACTGTGCTTGACAGTCAACGATGATGATGGGGGGAAACGCATTGAAAATGGTTAGTGGCTCGGAGGAATAGAGGGGAACAGATGGACAGACGGAGCCGGCAAGTGGAGGCGGCACAAATAGACCGCACCAAGTGAGACCAGACTGACAGAAAGAGAGACAAAGAGAGGGAGGGAGAGAGACACACGCAGGACATGACTGTAACATGTAATTATTTTTCAATAAAAACCCAAGGCAACAACCAACGCACACACACACAAGCACAAGAAGAATAAGCAAACAACAAGAGCAGTAACAACAACAATGAGGCCATGCAAACGGCGAAAACAGCGATGACAACATGGCGTATGAGTGTCCACAGTGAAAAATATAATAGAACAGGGTATTCACTTTTATTTAGAACAAAGTGAAACTGCAAATACACTGCAACATATGATCGATGAAGATTTTCAAGTGTTATAATAAATTAAAATAATAAATATATTTAAAGGTAGTGATATAAAGATAAATATATGACATTTAAAAGACAGGGAAACAACATCTTAAACTATATAAACCTTTATTTTCAATATATATGTATATTATCATTTAAAAAATTAAAGTAAATATTTAAAAACTTATTAAATAATGTTTCTGCATGCAGACTCAAGACACATCAAGTTCTAAGTACTTTCCAACTGTAGGTAGAGTATAAGAAATTTCGCATATATGATAATAAAATAAAATGAATACGTATGTCTGACATCTGTATATACATATATGCGTCAGCAACAGTTACGCTATAACAGTTGCTTGACTGTCCGGCAAACACAACGAAAACAATAAAAATAAAAATATTAATTTGCGCGAGAGCGGAAAAGGGAAGCTACAGTTGCGTTATGAGAGCAGCACCGAGTGCTTGGGGAGTGCTTGACAGAATAAAAGCGGGGGGAGGGCCAAGCGACCACAGCAAAATTTTTATTAACAAAAAGTAAAAAATATAAATAAATAAAAGAAGGCTGCTGTCTTGATTTTTGTTGGCCACGCCCACCATTTGCAGCTTTTGGCCGCCCACTATTTCAGTCATTTATGAATGTATATATAAATATGTGTGTATGTGTATAAACAGAAAAAAAGGCAGCAACTGCACGAAAATTTCATGGAGAGAAATGGCGTATGACATGCGTCTTTCCTCCCTTTCCATTTACCACAACCCCCTTCCATTCGTAGTGTCCATGCGAAACTTTTCTTTTAGCCGAGTTTCTCTGTTGCGCTGCGGCTGACAGCAATGCGAACGTCAACAACAGCAACAACAAAATTTTAAATCTCGTAGTGCGAGGCATTTTTATTAAATAAACAAATTTATCACTCACACACACACTCGCATACACACAGGCAAAACACATGCTGTGGATACACAAAGCGAGACATAATTAAATTTTATTTTGCAAAATCAAGGCGCCTATTGTTTGCTGTTTACCGAAATGCCAAAAGCAACATATGAGCACGCGGGCTGGGGGGTTAAAGGAGCAAAATAGAAAGAGAGAGAGAGAGAGAGAGAGAGAGAGAGAGAGAGAGAGAGAGAGAGAGGAGAGCGGTCGAGATGAATTCAGCAAATGAATGCGAAATGCGAACGGGTTTCCAAGCAACAAGCAACAAAACAACAAGCAGCAAACAGCACAAAAGTCAAGCAGACCCTGAAGATAAAAGGTGACAAATAAAAATGCAAGTCAAACCAACAAGCAATTTGTATAGGGCTGATGAATGTGATACAATGAAACAAGAAAGGGGAAGAGAGAGAGTGAGAGGCAGAGAGAAAAGCGACAGATAAGAAGATGAGTTCACTACAACAAATCAACAACAAATTAATAAGTATGTAAGGAAGTTCTTCATTTATAAACTAAAACTTTAATAAAACGTGAAATTAATTCCCAAATAAAAGTTTGAGTTCATAAAACTTAATAAAAATCCCTCATGTAAAAAATTTTAATTTTAAATTGATGCGAATTAAACTAATTATAAAACATAAGTACCCTTTACAAAAACTTCAATGACGATATCTTAACTCTTTATTAACTAGTGACATTTTCTGTACATATGCGATTTAAGGCCACAAAGCAAAAGCATTCTTAGCTTCATTGCTTTTGGCGCTTCGTGGGAAATAAGAAAGGCAGAAAAAAACGCTAATTAATTTCATGAACATACATGGCAAAGAAACTAATTAAGCTTCAACTGTGATAAACAGCAAAAGCAGTTTGTGTGTCCTTTCAAATTGTCGCCATAGTTTTTGTTTCTCTGTGTTTTGCTTTATCCCGCTGTGTTGCATACTTTTATGCGCATCAAAGCGAATTAATCAACAAATGTGCCAAACACACACACGGACAGAAAGAGAGAGAAAGAGACAGAGAAATAGAGAGTGAAAAAGAGAGACCGCTTACACATGTCAATGGAAAAAGGACTTTAATAAAAAAACCGCTCAATAAGAAGGTTTTTTTTCGTTAATAGCCTCTACTTTAAATTAGACAAGCATAAGAAGGGTAGGAGGAAGAGGCAGCATGTGAGATCCAATTCATTTAGAGTCCAGTCAACGCATTTTAATTAGCGTTGCAAGAATCCTTTGACTCAAAGTCCAATCCACTTTCCACTCTCCGCCCCCTAATTACGTTGCCATGCATAATGGATGATGTCTGTCAATTCATAAACTGGCCAACAACTGCCATCAATAGTTTAATCATTAAGTATAAATGAAATGGGTAACGATAACAACCATTCAACTGCCTCTGTATCTCTCTCTCTCCCTCTCTCTCTCACTCTCTCTCTCTCACTCTCTCTCTCTGTGTGCGAGAATCATGCTAACGGCGGGTATTAGACAACCTGCTCCTCCTTTGATAAAGCCCCATTCATTTGGCTCGTTTGGCTTTGGCATTGTACTATGTGGAATGGAGGCGTCGTCGTCCGTCTATTCAACGCTCATAGTTCAATGGGCCAATATCAGAAAGCGGCTAAATGCCTTTTGTGTGTGCAGCGGTTCAGTCAGCCTATTCAAAAGCCTCTTACCCATTGATAGACCGCTCACTATGTGTTCAATGCCCACACAATACCAACTCCCTTCAACTTGCTGAGTGACTGGTCAGTGGTGAATTTCACTTGAATTTTCACTGCACTCAATTTATTATTGAATGTGCACTATTTCAATGATATATACATACATATTTATGAATCTCAGTCTTAAATATTAAACATACCTTCAAGCATTTATATGTGAAGCTTTTAAATTCCATAGCATTCTTACAATAAAAACATTTTCGTTAAATTAGTAAATTAGTTCTTTTATTTAAAGTCGCATTGGCTTGATAAATGTACTCCTTTTTTATTGCATGCTGATAAGCTAACTTAATTCATCTCAAATAAGCTAAACCAAAGCAAACTGATTTTTTTACTCACACAATTATCGTAGACTTCACAAAATTTTTGTTGACACAACATGTCTAATGTATGCTTTTCATCGATCATATGTTTCTGTATTTCCATCTGTTGTTTCATAATTGGTAAGCTAAAAACACATAAAGCATATGAGATAATTTATGATATTGTTTTATTTAAAGCGTCAAATTGTGAAAACGTTTGCGTCGACTGCACTGCGTCTATTGATCAAAGATGCGTAGTAACCGAAACCAAAGTAGTAGCCTTCATGCCAAGTGATAAGCCCAAATTAAGAGCACGTGAAGAAAAAGAATCATCTAATGCAAATTTAGTGTCATGTTTAGTACAGGACATGATAATAACTGGTAACTTATGTTTTTAGGATGGTTATTGAGTAATGTTCAATCCATTTTATATTTCAGACGATTTGGATGGCGTCGTTTGTTCTATGTCGCCAGCTCAAGGCTGCAATACCATCATGGCAAGCATAAAAAGTTCTGATTTCCCTTATTATAAATGCGAGGCATGTAAAGACTTTTGCGGATGCCCAGAAGCAAGAACTGCAAATGGAACTGCGATGCTTTCGAATGAATGTTTCTTAAGTTATTTCATGGTTTTTGTACAAATCATCAATATAATCTACATGTTAATGCATTAAATTTCGACAAGGTAACAGCTTAGGAAACATGAAACTATTTCTTCTTCTAAAGATCCAATTTTGGTGTAAATATACTCACTTTTGTACAAAATGATACTTTTATTGGCATTTGTCTTCAAATTATTTCCCTTCCATAGAAAATTACAGTAAAAGATTTTTCATTTGACATTTGATTCTATCGTAGAAATTGTATTTGAAACTTAATTAGTATTATACATTGATTGAAAACAAAAAAATCTCTTATATCATTTTGTGTTTTATTTATTGTTTTGTTGTGTGTAATTGAAACCAATTAATATATTTGTTTATAACTTGGTTCTGTGAAATACGAAACAATGGCATCAAAGTCAAAGCTCAAGCTGTAGAAACAGTTGCCAAGTGAGCACAATAGGAGCAAAGAGGGAATATGGGAGAAGAGAAGATGTAACAAAAATGCCAAAGCAATTTCCCGTTGCGAGAACATTTCACGGCTCTGTTGGCAAAGTCAAAAAACCAGGAAACCTCATGAAACACGCGTTCCTAATTAAATTCGTATGAATTGAGTTCTCTCTCTTGCTTTGGGTCTCTGGCAAATGTTTGAAATTTAAATTAAGCCGAAATTGAAGACGTGTTCGGCGAGGGGCAGGGTAAGAGGGAGCAGTGGCAAACAATGGTGTGCACATGCATACGTGAGTGTGTGTGCCTGACAAGGACACACACCTACATATATATTGTGTGTGTGTGTGTGTGTGTGTGTGTATGGCTGCCTGTCAGTGCCGTCGTTTGAGGTGAAGTTTTTGAGCTGACAAAGCATTGCAATTGCAGCAGTTGGAGGCACAGTTGGAGGCAGAGACAACGTCAGCGAAGACCACGACGTCGGATATCCTGGCAACGTGCTCCCAGCACCCTAAGTGATTGTCTCCTTGCATCACTTGCGTGAAGACTGCCTATGTGGGCGTGGCCAAATGGTAGAATGGGCTGCCGTTAATTCACGACTTGTAATTTCCTCACTTCAACTGCAAGCAACGATGACGAAGAAGATGATGATGATGATGACGATGACGTCATCTCACGTGAGAAGCGCCCCAAAAACTGTTTTTGACTATCAATTAAAGGCAGTCTCTTGGCTGCCACCTCCTTGTTGCATCCTGTGTGTATCCTCACTGTTGGCTTCAACTTTGCCCTCTGCCCTTTGCACTTTGCATGTGTCGCCTAATTAAAATTTTACGCAAGCGACCATTTCAAGTCTATTAATTACCTAGACTTGCACCAACAGACCAAGACAAAGTCCTCGCCTTTTGTTGCACCACCTACAGTCCCTTCACCTCCTCACCCCAGTGTCTTTGTGTGCGGCAAAATGCAATCACTCGCCTTTAATTTTCACACCCATTGTCAACAAAAATCTGTGCAACTGCAACTGCATCATTATGCTCAGTGATAAATGTGTGTGTTGTTGTGTGTGTGTGCGTTACAAAACTTCATTCAGAAATCGCCTCCGCCGACTTCGTCGTCATCGTCACTTGCAGAACTGGGCAGTAATTTTGAGTTGTGCACACCAGCCACCAATAGCCTGAAAGAATATGAGGCAGCAGTTGAGGGGACGACGGGGCACAGACCAATGCGTGCTGCCGCAACATTTACGAACAGTCGAAAAAGCAAAAGGGAGGTGTTTAAAGCTCACTGTTTGATATACAGCTGCAAAGTACACTGAGGCAAAGTAAAATTTACACATGAAATGATGGAGAAATTTGCAAAACAATTAATTAAAATGTAAGTGATATTTATTTACAATAATATTTGTATTGAGCTGAAAAAATATTAAAATAACTTTAGACTTTTTTTTATTGAGTTCCTTTCTTACCTTGTTTATTTCTCAGTGTAACCCTTTTGTAGCACGGCCTTGCTGCAGCTCAAAATGTGTCGGTGATTTACAACAATGTCGCCTACACAAATTTTCCAAATGTGTTTTTGCCACGAAAGCAAACACACACAAGCACACACACACAGACACACACACACATATATAAATGTAGAGGTTGACACGCATGTTGCAGTCGGTGTCTAAACTGCATGCGAATGCGTGAGAGTTGCCCCCTCTCTTGGCCAGCACGTTCTACACACACACACACACAGACACACTCGCACACATGTATGCTCCTGGAGTGCGACTTTATTAGCGGAAGTGCTTTATTTAAGCTACAGAGCCAGAGGGGTTTGGGGTACAGAGATCGAGGTAAAGGCAAGTCCTGGCAGTCAGCCAGGATTCGGCGTGAAGTCGTTTGTAGTATGGCCACGTAGCCTAGGTAGAGAGGACGAGGGCGGAGGTCGGAGGCAGTGAGGCCAAAAGCGCATGGCAGGCATTTTACTTGAAGGAAATTGCATTTTCGACATTTTTCACACTTGGCAGCAGCAGCAGCAGCAGAGAGCTGTGTTGTCAGCTAGCAGCAAAAAGGCGCACACACACAACATCTAAACAACAGTTGAAACAGCAGGTGGCAAGCGTGGAGGGTGGAGAGGGAAGGGCCACTAGATACTTTGCATGCAGGCAGGACAACGTTTTGAATCCTTGACTCCTTCCACTTTAGCTGCTGCTGTTGTTGTGCCTTTTGGTTTTTGTCACACTTTGGCCAAAAGGTGTCAAAGGTGCATTTTCCAGTTGTTGTTGTGTGCTCGTGTTGTTGTTGTTGGGACTGCGTGTGTGGCATTTCCGTTCATTTGTTTTACTTTGGCAAAGGGAAATGCGCAAAAAGCGCAATCAAAGCGGAAATGAAATTTGCAGGAAGTTGCAAAGAGAAAAAAAAAACCAACCAGCGAGAGAGAGAAAAGAAAATACTGAATTTAAAATACGCACACACACACACACAGAGAGGGGGAGAGAAAAGACGCGACAAAGGACCTGGAACTAGGCAAAAGCGTTCGGGATTTAATAAAATTTTTGAAATGCTTTTGCCCTTCTAGGCCAATTTGTGAACTGGCTCGGTAGCTGCATGACAGCGATAACACAACAGCCAACAAGCCAGCAGCACCAATAACCAAAGCAAAACCTATAGCAAAACTCTATGGTGTGTGTGTGTTGGTGTGTTGCATTAGAGCGCAGCGAGGCATCAACTTGAGCAGGAGAAGGGGAAGGAGTGGAAGATGGCAAACGGCGGCATTATTGTCCACGCTTTTCAATGGACAGGGAAGGGTTTTGGGAGCTGTCCGCTTAGTGCATTTATAGTGCGACACATTTTTGCAATAATTTGCTTTTGGCTTCGGGACATTTTAATTTCGAGTGGAGAAGTTTTCTGGCGCAAAAGTGTGAATAGGCGATTAGGTACCAAAAGGGACTGAAAGGCAATTGAAAAGCATTTAAGAAATGGTGCTAGTGTTCAGGACACTTAAAGGTGTAACTTGAACTAGTAACTGAAAAGCATTATAAGGGAAACAATGTTTACATAAACTTGTTTAAATATTCCGCCATTTAAATATTCAAATAGGCTCACCGCAGCTTTATATCTTTAATTTTATTATGTCATTCTATCATAACTGCATCATACTTACATCTTTAAAGATGTGTTGTTGATGCCCCATTCGCTTTGACAGCAGCAGAGTACATTGCCTAAACACCCTTTTGCTAATAGTATAATAAAAGCCATGGGCTTAACATCAAAATTAATTAAAAGAACTTGCTAATATTTTTGTCCTTGTTTCTTCCACATTTTTGGGGGGTGGGTTGTAGCAACCGTTTGCCTTAAGCTGTATTTGTTGCATGTTTGTTTCCCCATGTTGTCCGCCCCACTCATAAAGTCAAATGCAGCTGCATGACAAACAGACAGAAGGAGAGAAAGGAAGGCAACAGAAACATAGACAGACTACAAAAAAGGCAGGTGGAGAAGAGAGAGAAGAGAGGGGATCAGGAGGATCCAGACGACAGGCGTTGAGTTTGTTGGACATTTTGTGAGCTGTGTGCTACGTTTATTTATTTATATATATGGGAGAGTGAAGAGTGTAGAAAAGAGAGAAGAGAGAAGAAGGAAGGGAAGGCAATGCAACATTGTTGTCAGCAGCAACATCAGCATGTTGCATTTATGAAATCCTTTTATCTTTCGGGCTTAATGCAAGCAGTTCACACACATACATAAATGGGCGCAAGCGGGTGTGCCTGGGCTATCACAAAAAGCTCTTTTTGGCAGCAATATTGTCAGACATGGTTACATGCCAACTGCGTTTTTTTCCATCCCTATCCCCATTCCACCGCTTTCTCTCTTGTTGTGCAAACAGGATTGTCACCTTGAGTGTCATTAATGCATGTGACATTTTCTTTATAGCTAGTATTTCTCGTTTGGATTTGTCACATATTTTTCGGCTGTTAAAAAAATAGACAATAGTTGTCATCAAACGATTTTTAGCAAATATAAGGATATAGATATAATAATTGAGACATTGAGTAAGCTTTCATAAACGATCGGAAGTAGATTTAAGATATAAACCATAATTAGAAGTTGCTTAACTTATATTGATAAAATGTGAAACATATTCCACTTTAACACATTTTGTTTAGGGTAAAAAGGGTATAATGGTTTTGTGCAAAAGTATATTACAGGCAGAAGGAAGCATCTCCGACCCCATAAAGTACATATATTCTTGATCAGCATCAACTGACGAGTCGATATAGCCATGTGTTCCGTTTGTCCGTCCGTCTGCCAGTTCGTCCGTCTAGAGACTCGAGATTTTTAACACAAGCTCATCTGGGTCCTAGGCAGTACAAGTTGGTTCCGATTTTCGATAACTCTTTCCGTTTCCGATACACACATGTGATCGATAGCCGTAAAATTTTGAATATCGAAAATATGAAACACGTGTTAGAAACTTAATATAAAATAATGAAAATCTGTGAAAATTTCATCGAATTCGGTTGAGAAACACTAGAGATAATGAAGATTGAAGTTTAGTCACAGATACAAACTAAAAATTACTGTACGCGTTTAGTATAGGGTTCAGGGTATCTCCTAGTCCGGAAATCTCGACTGGAGCCTTCTTACTTGTTTAGTTGTAGTTTGCTTTGATTATAAATTCAAGTAACATGTCTTATTGTTACTATTTGATGCGACTTAAATTTTCTTTAACATTTTCTTGCTTTTCTGCCCAACCCATTTATGCAATTACCAAACTATGTCTATTTGTTTATCACTTCGCTTAAGCTTTATGTCTAATATTTACTTAGAGAATTTCCTTTTATATTTATTTTTGCCTTATGCACACAACCTTTTTTTGTCCTTCCGCTTATCCGCCTTGATCCTACTTTATGCCACGCATTTACATTTCAATCTTTATTCCTATTAAATATCATTTTACCCTCTTCTCCCTCTTTTCGCTTTACCTTCGCAATCAATTGTAATCGCTGCAACGTCATAAGCTATGCTTGGAGCCGACGCAAAGCGTCTTAACCATCTGTTCTAAGCCAAAAAATCCCTTGTGCAAATAGCCAACAAATAGTTTTACTGTCTTCTCATCAACATTGGCTGCAGGCAAACAAGCAAAAAAAGAGAGAGAGAGAGAGAGAGAAAGGCATTGCCACGCCCACATAACTTACACTTGAGCGCATTTATTTGCTTAAGTATGAAATTTACATTCCATTAAACAAATTATTTTCTCGAACTGCTAGCAGCAAGGGAGGAGCGTGTTAAGGGTGGCTCCATAAGACAACTAATACTTTTTTGCATGGCAATTATTTGTTTTCTATTTCCGCAACACCTCCACTTTCACAAACACACACCTAAACTGTCCACTTGTTTTATTTTCCTTCCACTTTTTCACTCTCTGGTTTTTTTTAATAACTTAAGCCAAGCTAACACGTCGCTTCGAGTCCTTGCTGTTGTTGTTGTCCCTTGTGTTTCTGTTGTGCTGTTATCCTTTCTGCGCCATTGACAATGCACGACCATCACTATATAGTGAGTGTCCTCCTCGGCGCACCTGCAATGTCAACATGGCCACGCCCACACACACACACACACACACACCATAACCCATGAGGTTAGCTGAATTCTCGCACGCCTCAACGGTTCAATTGTCTTAATTTCCTTGTCCTGGCATTTTGTTTGTCCAAGTCCAAGACGAGCGCACATCGTCATGACATTGCCCCCCTTTCTCCCTTTCCTCCCCTATCTTCTCTCCTCGTACTCATCGTTCTTTGGCTGGCGTCCTTGCGGTTACCGTTTGGCATTGCAGCTGTCAGTGGCTCGTTGTCCTGGCCCATGCTGTCGTCCTTTCCTTCCCTTTCCACAGTTCCACACCGTACGTTTTCTGTTTCGGACAATGTGGCTCCAATTTTGACACATTCAAGCGGCGACGCCGGGACCAGAGTCACTTTTCCACCACCACCACCACCCGTCCCCCACCATTGCCCTACATCGGGCGCCCCGTCATTATTTTACCAACCCATCCCTAGCAAGCAATGCGTTATGCTTCCTTCTGCTGTTGCCCATTCATTATTTGTCAATGTCAGAGTCGGAGTCAGTCCGTCAGCTTTTCGTAACGCTTCCTCCCCTGGCTCCTGGCTCCGGATCCTGGTTCCTGCTGCGTCTTCGTCTGTGTTTGCGTTTTGTCAAAATGGAAATGAAGAAAATTTGCACGGTCGCTGCATTTGTGGCATTTTTACCCTCAACGCGGACGTTTAGGTGTTCGCATGTCCTTTTTAATCATTTCTGTTCTGTTTTCTTCTCTGTTTTTTTTTCGACTGTTTTTCTTGCGTTTTGCATTGTTTTTGGCTGCATTTTTGCACGCTCTTTACTCTATCTCCCCTCTTGTGTCATTTGTCTTGCATTTTTATGCGTATTTCAAAAAGTCCTGTGCAAGAGAGAGAGAGAGAGAGAGAGATGGAGAGAGAGAGAGAGAGAGAGAGAGAGAGTGAGAGTCCTGCGCTCATTTGTTGCGTGCAACCATTTGAAATGCGACAACTTTTTGCAGCAGCCACTCTGAGCTGTTGTTGTCGTAGTTGTTGTTGCTGTAGCTACGTGCAGTTCATTTATTATGTTGACACTTTGAAATTAACTAAGGAAATGAAATAAATTGATGTGACTTTATGAAGCGAGCGCGCGAACTGTCCACCCTCTCCACCCATACAAATTGTCCACACCCAAAACTGGACTTTACTGTCATTTCCAGGAGAGAACGCTCTTAAAGTTTCTCTTGTGTCTGTGTTGGTAATTAAAGATGCTGATGAGCTTGCGAGCGAAGAAGAGTTTATTTTTAATGGCTAAATATAGATGATACAATGTTTTCTGTAATCAAATAAGACCAGGCTGCATACTAATTATAATAATAAGCATGCGAACGTATTTATAGCTTTAAAGGAAGCTATAAGTTCACTTAACTCCCAAGAGAGTAAGGTCTTAGGTTGTTGTGAGTTTGACTTAATTTGCTATTGATTTATTATTTACCGATTTAAAGCATATAATAAAGTTTCATTTATTCATTAAGCTCTTCGCTGCTATAAATTAATTGAATGTGCTTATCATTCTGTATAAAGAAAGCAAAAAATAATAATAATATAACATAAAACATTTTGGGTGTTTAATGCACTTTTCAAATGCAATTAGTGCCACAAAACTGTAAACATATTAAATGACAATTAATTTGTTGCCATTCAACTACAAAATTGCTAATCAAACAGCCAAAATGCATTAACATTAATGCACTAAGTGTTGACCACAAAAAAACACAGTTAAACAAGTTAAATTAGCAACAATTGCAAATTCTCAGCTTAATGACACTGGTCGCAAATTGGCATCGAGAACAATTTTGTTTTTTTTTTTTTTTGAGGTAAATACTTAAAATAAATAAAATAAAATTCACAATGATAGCAATCACTTATTTTTAAATTAGCCAATATTCTTTGTCTTACGGCTATGTTTTTTTATTGAACCTAGAGTTTTTAGCATTTGAATAAATATTTTTGGTAGGGTACTTTTTTTTTTCTTTCATGAGCTTGGAGTTTTTTTTTTAAAGGCTCCGTTCATTACGTGGTCAAAACCTGATGTCAGACTTCAATTAGGCATTTCGCTGTAATGTTAGAGTTGTTGCTGTTTGTTGTTGCCAGACGCTTAATCTAAAATTCAACAGCTAATTAGTGCGTTTGGCTACTAAATGCGGCTTTGAACCAAAAAAAAATAAATATATATACGCAAGAGAGTTTCGGTTTTAGGCCCTGGCTGGTCTGGTAATCCTCATTAAATAGTTAAATTCAAATTAATTAAATTGCCACAAATCAATTATAAATAAGCGCTGTAATTAGAAGACCTCAACGCCCCAGTTCCCCCCCTCACAGAGCCATTAGCTTTGGGTCAGCTTCGTGCTTGTTCCCCATTGAGCCAGTTGTGAGAGAGTTGCCTGTTGCATGAACATTATGACAAGCATTTCAATTAGTTTAACAACATGAACATCAAAGTCAGAAAATAAGGAGAAACAGAACATAATAAAAGTAATCCCACGGCACTTCACCACAGCACGCAACACACGCTTCAAATTTGAATGCACTTGACCCGTGTTTTTATATACATACATACATACATACATACATATACATATTTCCCCGAAGAACCCCTGCAAATAGAGTTTACTGTGTGTTGCTTGCTTGATTTTGCAATCATTCGCCGATACATCCAATACATCAAATTGAAACTGGACTGCAGCTTCTGTTGACAACAACTTAATCACTTAGCATTATGCAAATTTAATTATTATCACTTCATCATCATCGGCAACATCAACACGAATGAAAAGCGTTCCCATTCCCATTCGCACTCTCTCTCTCTCTCTATCTCTCTCTATCTAGCTGTTTTTGTCTGTCCCTGAGGTCCCTGGCTCGTGTTTTATTCATGGCATCGATGGCTATCAGGCAAATGGCTACTGGACAACAGTTCTCTCCTTGTATTGCTCATTATCGCTGGCACTGCTGCTGTTGTTATTGCTGTCAATACAATCAATGCAGTTGACTGCATTGGGCAGCTTTCAATCCCCTTAACATTTTGTTGGCTGTGTTGCAAAACATTTCATTTAAATTAGTTTGTTACAACTGCTCAGAATCAAAAATATAAGCATGTAATTAGAATTTTGTACAGTTTATTACAATTTTAAAATATTTTATCATTGACTGCATTCGTTTGAAATGCATAAATGCGTATTTATTCAAATTACTTTTTGATTTGATTGTAATTACAAGTGATTTCTGAAGCACGAAACAATTTTTCATTTAAAGTTTACCTTTAATAATTTGTTTTCAGCACAAAAAATCTTTACTGACAATTTTTTAAAGCCTCGAAAATGTTCTAGTTTTAGTAGACCATTAAAAGACTCAGGCCCATATGTAATGGCCATCATTTCAGTTGTTTCTAGACCAAGCGTTCAGTTTTTATTAAGTTTAGTCAAGTATGGCGTTATGTGCACCATTTGGGGGCGGTTTTATTCGCACATTTGGCGTGGCAATAATCTACTTGGAGGCCACAGCATTAAAATGGCTAAAAGTGCCCTTTGTACAATGGCACATTCACATATTTTTTACTGACTCGTGTAGTTTATTTAAAATGCCATTAAGTGCAAAAACAATTTCAGTATCCGTTTGCTTTGCTGTTCTTTGTTTTTATGTTGATTATTAGAGTACAAGTAGGGAAACAAGAGCACAATGAGATGCCACAAAATACCCTGGAACTGAGTTAAAATACCTTTTTATATAATATTTGAAGATTACACAATTCTACTCCTTTTTAGTAATTTTCTTAGCATTATCGCTACTTAAAGTCAATATGCCTCACGTCTCCTTAAGCACTGAGGGACTAAGCAGCCCGAGGGCCATTGTGGTGGGTTGAAGTACTAGTCGTAACAGCCAGAACATTTTTATTTAAGATCGCCAAATGAATGCAGTGACGGTGCCAGGGAAATCATGATATACTATACAACACGCAGTAGAAGGACCCAGGCGGAGCCATTAAAAAGCGTAGTACATTTAAAACACACATATGAGTGTGAGTGTGTGTGGGAAAGGTGAGAAAATATGCAACCAAAAAGTGGCAGGCAAAAATAGTGCCGAGTGCCAAATGTATTGTAGTAATAACAATAAAAGCAACTGCTATATATGTATGTAGCTATAGCCACAGCAGCAGGCTTGGCAAGGAGGGTTGTGGGGGGTCAGACTACGGACTCAGAGCTCAAACTCGCATCAGTGACAACAACAAGTTGCACGTGCTTTCAACTTAATAACGTGGCTTTTATTTTTACGGGCTGAGCTGAACAGCAGCAAAAACCAAAGGTTGAGTTGTATATTAAAAACCCAAGCAGCAAAGATTCTTTCCATTTCTCTTTCTCTCTCCCTCTCCCTCTCTCGCTTTCTCTTTCTCTTTGAGACTATCAAAGCTTCAGCATCGACAAACTACCTACAACAACAAGAACAACAAGAGCTCTGGCCACACTTTTCGCACCTTTTTTGCATTTGTTAAAATAAAAAGAGAAAGCAAAACAAAACAAAAAGGAATAAAAAAAAAACAACTGTACAGCATCGCACACAAAGAAAGCACACACAAAATGGCGTAACGTTGCGGATTTTACGCACGGCAAACAAACTACGCGCGCGTACACAACAACAAGAAAATGCACTCAGGCTTAGTGTCGGTCGACGGCGACGTTCTCATCACTTTCCGCCCACCCCCACCCCCTAAAAGACCACTAGCTCTCAGCAGCTATTCCTCATCTCTCTCCTTTATGCTGCTGCTGTTTGCACCTTTTTATAGTCCATAGCGAACGCTTTGGCATCGTGGGTGTGTGTGTATGTGTGTGTGGGTGCAAACTTTTTGAGGTCTGCTTTGGTAAGTGCTGCTGCGGACCGCAGCTTAGTTACGTTGAGGTTGACTGCGTCTCCCAGCAGCAGAGAGTAGAGAGAGAGAGAGAGAGAGGGAGAGAGAGGTATAGAGAGAGCTACCTGTACTGTGAGCAAACTCATAACCAGTGTGCCAAAGCGGAATGTGGTCAGATATGGCAGACAAAAGTCGTGTAGGTGATAACGGTGTTGTTCGTGAGTTATCCTTAAGGTTATCTAGAAAAATTTCAGAGGATATGGAACCAGTATAAGAATAACAGTAGCATATTTTTCAACACTATTCTCCTCAATTCGCAAGGACACAATTCTATTGTAATCTGTAGCGCAGTTCCCAACCATAATTTGGTGTTCGTAGGTAAGGTAACTCTTTTTTAACCCACCCACAGATTTATGTTTAAAATAATTTATAGAAAAAATACTGAAATTAAATAAAATGGCTTTACGAAGTGCAGCAGAAGCAACAACAACAATAACAACAACGGCAGCAGCACCTCTGGCTATGCCAACGTCGACGTCGACGTCTATCCTATTAAATGTCCATTTGGCGTTTTGTTATGCGAGTTGTTTGCGCAACTTTTATCCATTTAATTTTGTAATATTTTTTATACTTTATTCTTTATTTTTTGTGTGTGTTGTTTGTTGCAGTGTCCAGCGTCCAGCATCATTAAAAAACTGTCATTAGCAGTTGAGTACATGAAAACTGAATTTTCATTACGTTGCTGGTCGAGCAGAATTAAAAAAAAAATTGGTATAAAAGCTATAGTCATGTTAAGGGCGATTTTTTCCATTTTTTTTCTCGTCCATATGCCATTACCTTCCATTTGGCTTTGTAATAATTGCTGTTGCTGTTGTTGTTAATGGTGTGTGTGTGTTCCTTGCTTGTGTGTTGTTTGGACACTTCACTTAAGTGACGTAAGGGCGCACCTGTCGTATGTGGTCAATATGACAGCCGATAAGTATGCAACAGTTGCTATCTTCGTCGTTTTAATAGGGAGCAAGCTGAACTAGAAACGATTTATATTTGGCATATTAAAACGACGTTCTAAAGAAGTTTCTACAGTTATCTATGACTGCTGTCATTAAATTTAAACATAACTTTCGGCTCTAAAAATTATCGTTGGTTATCGTTTAAGTGAATGCGTTTTGAACAAACGCAAAACATGTGAGTTTAATTCTAAACTCTTGTTTAATGAACTGTTGGCAACAAGCATTAGTATATTCCAACATCTCACAGCTGTTAAGAGACAAGACAATGCTTTATTTAATGCTTCTGTTGTTGCTGATGTTGTAGCTTGTCAGTTTATCGTCTATACACACTTTAACACTTCCGCTTTGGCAGTCGTCAAATGTAATTAATATCCTGTTACACTTTGTTTGACTAGCCCGAAGCGTTTTTTAAAATTAATTACCAGCTGTAGCTGTAGCTGTAGTTGTGTGCAGACGACACGGAAAATGTTGACAACGTTGTTACTAAGCTCCAGACATTTAACATACAAACACAATCTACAAGCCATGCAACTAATGCCGAGCTGTCAGCTCATTATTATCAACATTGTGGCCATTGTCGTTGGCACAGACTGTCTATACTATAATATATATGTATGTTTGTATGTGTGTATTCAAATCGAGCCAAAAACCCACTCAACCAAATTAACAATTTTGGCAGTGAGTGAGGAAGAAGACGACGAAGAGAGAGAGGGGTGGAGGCCAAAGGGCAGCATGGCATATAATGCTCAAAAGCATTATTGTCAATATCAGAGGAAAATGTTGCAATCTTAATCTGTAATCAACATAAAATTCAGTCAGTGGAAAATGTCATCATGGCGATACCAGAGCACAGATAGAAAGATAGAGAGATAACAAGAGGAAGAGCAAGAAAGAGAGTGAGAGAGAGAGAGGGTAAAAGAGTAAAGGGATGTTAGGTAGACAACTTGGGGTTACGACAATTCAATCACAGCTTGGCCAAATCAACAGTCGACCATTTGGTCAGTCAGCCCCATCAGTCAGTCAGTCCCGAGTCCCGAGTCCTTCCCCGCAGCCCCATTTCCGTTCACTTTCAGCAGCCTAAGGCAAATTTGTTGCGGTTCTTTGTTGCTTTGATTTCGTATAGATTTGAAGCTTAAAGCGGTCAGACAGCGGCCGACTAAGCAGATAAAAACAGCAGCTAAAATACTCTGCAGAAAGTGTTTAAATAGGAAATGTCAATTTTTATACTCTACTAATCACAGAGTATCTGCAAGTTGACCACACATATGTCTAGTTGTTTAGGTCTGCAAGTGACTTTTGTGGAAGTCAGCAAACAAAGCTGGGAAACTTGCCTGTAAATGATATGGCGGCAACAGAAACAGAAACAGCATCTTTGCCAGCAACAACAATTAAATCAAGTGCAATTACAACACAAACATTTTAAAGTCTTAACCGCACACACACAAACCTCACACACCCCCTCACACACACGCCTAGCCACTGAGAAGTTGCAAAATATTTGTCATGCCTGGCACGGACACACACACACACACACACACACATACACAAGTACCCTCACGCACACAAAAAACACGAAGAAGTCGTCGCCGTCATCGTTGTCACAAACACCCTGTGGCCAACCGCAAAGAGACATGGCCGAATAGTGACATGGCCTTACTAGACAGTTGTCAAATGCACACACACACACACACACACACTTGAGGCTGAATATCTCAGCATATATCTTGGTTAAGATGCATGTGTGTGTATGTGTAAGGAATGCTTTAAATTCATTACATTTCTGTGCAATTTGTTTTTGATTTTTCATTTCATTTCATATATAAATCCCGCTCTCTCCCATTCGCAAATTGCCAGCTGCTCTTCTTCTTGATTGTCTGCGCCGAAATATATTTGTGACAGAGAGGAAGTGAAGCAATAAAAAAAGGCTGCTGTCAGATATGTATTTCAGGTCGTGTAGCATGCCGCAAAATATTCGTCGCGCTTTCTGTCCCCAGGGAAATCAAACATTTCATAATTAGTCATTGGCATTGGCGGCGTCCTAGCTCCCACTGGCTGGAGCTATGATTCCATCTTCGCAGGACACAGGGAGTGTGGGGGAGGGTGGGGGACAGGACCTGCGACGACCCTGAGCACATGGCAATTAAAAAATCGTTGCGCGTTTCTGTTTTTGCACCACTGAGGCTCTGAGGCGTATTGAAATTGCTTCTCGAAATGCAATCGAAATGGTCACTAGACAAGGGACGCAGGACTCAGGACGCAGAACGCAGGCCACAGTCAAATCCAGAGCCGAAGTCAAAGCAAAGCACAAAGTATGCTATTCGCTCGCGGCGGCTGTGTTTGCCTTGCAACATGCAACATGCAAAACTAAAAGGAAATCTAGTTTAATTTTTGAATACACAACGGACAGTCAAAGAGTGGACACGAAGGTTGACCAGCAAAAAGGGATTGCTGCAAGGTGAATACAGGTGAAAAGCTAGCCAATAGCTAGGGAAAAACACAAGTCAAAAGCAAGCAGTGGCAGCGTTATGCGCTTTTAAGAGGGGAGAGAAGATAGAATTTGTTGTTAATATCAGTCTAATATGAAAAGATCTATAGGGTCACAACAAAGTGATGAAAAAGAAAAAAAAAATCTAAATTATATTCTGTTGCAATCCACGTCCCTGTGCAACAACTGTTGAGTCGTTTGTAATATTTTCTGTGATTGCCATTGAATGCAATTCATCGTTTGATATTTGTAGCTTGCCCTCGAACAAAAACAGAAACAGCAAGAAGAAAGTTGATTTGTTTTGCAGCATGCAAAAGGATTGCAACAAATGTCCAGAAACAGCAACAACAACAACAACAAAGCGTAAAGAATGAGAGAAACGTTTTGCTGTGGTGTCACAGGAAACAGAAAACAGTTGAGGAGTGCAACACGACTTTGAATAGGGTTCGATTCGGTTTGAGTTTAGTTTACCAGTCAGAAACAGCAAAAGAAATATAGTACGATTGCAAAAGGTGTGTGTGTGTGTAACAAATATTAATAGAAGAAAATCTTTACTTATACGTTTTAAAGTGTTCATTTTGTGTGTGTGTGTAATTGAAAAGTGCCAAAAGCAGCTGTTTTAAACAAACATTTTTCAACAATGCCAACCAAAAATATTTGCACACAACATTTCAACCACACATATGAAAATTGCAAAGCAATTAAATGAATTGCTTAGATAAATGCGGTGGCTGATGGGAAAGTGCGGGAGGATTATTGAAAGGGCAAGAAGGGTTTAAATGCTGCTCCGGCTGTGCAGTCAACTGTTGCAGCGAAGCAGTTGTAAAACTGGCGCACTCACTAATAGTTCTAATTGCAAAAAGCAATTAAAACTTTCGCCGGCTCAAGACACACACACCCACAATTTTTAGAGAGACATCAAAGTCAAACAGCGGCAAGCGGCACATCAATCACAAAAATTTCAAGTGTGCAAAACTTGTTTGCCAAAATGCTGCGGTGCGTATCTCAATCTCTAGCTGTGTCTGTGATGTTTGTGTGTGTGTGTGGCGCACAAACAAATTGAATTGGCATTAAGCATAAGGCAGTGCTGCTAAGTATGCTGTAAAAAGACAAGGCACCAAATTGTTTCTTGAGTGTGTGTGTTGGTGTGTGTGTGAGTGCGGCTTAAGCGGAGTTTTGCTGTTTGGCATTTGAAGTGCGTGCCTGGGATTTGGCTCTCAAAGAGTTTAAGGTTAAGTGGTAGATTTTCTGCAAATAGAAATTGCACAAGAGGCATGAACATACTAAACTCAAGATAAAAGACTTCCAAGTCATGATATTCAACCCTTTAAGCCAAAGTGTTGTAGCGCATAAGTAAACGATAAAAGCTCAGAAACGCCTCAGAGGAAAGGTAAAAAGAAGAAAACATAGGAATCTAGCATTAAACCATTCAAGAAATATGTAAAAAAAAAATAGTAGTTATCCCCAAATTTTCACCTGCTGTATGTAGATAGTGAATGATGTTGCAAATTGCAATATTTACTCGCAAAGCTCGTCCAAATTGAAAACTGAAGCTGTACAAATTCATAACCAGCTTGAAGCAGCAACTGCCGCCAGACAAGCCAAGCAACCAGCAACAACAACTGCAACAACAAGCATCTGATGAAGCAACCATCAATCAGCCAGACGCAGGCAAAACGCAGCTATTGGTGTGAAACTGTTGTGATGCGGGGTGTGAAGGGAGGAAAAAACAACAACAACAACAACAAGTGCAGCTGCAGCCTGGCAAAATTGTAATACATTTAACAGAATTTAATGCATTTGCCACAGACATTAATCACTGTGATGCACAGACAGGCCCAGAGTCAGAGTCAGAACCAGAACCAAAAACCAGAACCAGAGACGAACACAGATCCAAAGACTGTGATAGGCAGGGGCGGAGGGGTTGTTGATTTTTGCCAAAGCTGCTACTGCTACTACTACTGATGTTGTTGCTGTTGTTGTTGTTGGTTTGTTGCTTGTGTTCAGCCTTGGGCCTTAGCCAGAGAGTATCAGATATTGAAAAATTGAATATTGCATGTCCAGCAACATACATTTACTCTATGCACTGAGCGAAAGAATACGCACTCAATTTTAAACAGTTAAACAACTACATTGCAATTTTGCTCAGTGTACAATGCACTGCTGCCTGATGAGCTGCATTGGTGCAGGCTTTATTGGCACTATATGCATATATGCGAGTCGGATGGGAATTCAGTTCAGAGTCTGGGCACGATTGAATGCACACTTGGCTGTAAATGATTTCTGTTCAAAAATGATGCCTCTTTGCCACACATGTGTGCGTCTGTGTGTGTGAAGGATTTCATTGCGTTTGGCAACATAATTGCATGTGGCCATATACTACATACATAGTTTTCGGTACAAAACCTTGCCGTCAAGTTATTGCATTTAAAAAAGGTCGCTACGTGTGTGTGTGTGTGTGTGTGTGTGTGTGTGTGCAAACAGTTGAAGAGATATGTGTGTGTGTGTGAGTGTGGAATGCAAGCCAATGGATGGCAAAAGGGAAGTGATGCGATGCCGATGCAGTTGCAATATGAAATTTAATACGCTCAAAGGCGTATCCATAACCAGTCAGTCACTGTGCACTGTGCACCCTGGAAAACGTAAGTCGAAGGACAAAAAAAGGACATGCGATGTGAAGACAAGAGAGAGAGAGAGAGAGAGAGAGGTGTGGCGGTGGTGTAAGCAGAGAGGGGGACGAGGGCGCTCGCCCGTTGCGCAAATATGAGCACTTTGGAATGATAGACGACAAACGAGAATGAGAATGTCGATAGGAGGGGGGGAAAAGTGAGTACACTCAGAAAAAAAACTAATAGTTTTGTGGCTCAGCTTATGATTAAGAAACTTAAGGTTAGGTGAACGATTTTACTTATAGCAGTGTTTAAGTTAGATTAATTTTACGAATCTTTTAACAAGAAGATCATCACATTTTATCTGACATTGTGTTTTGAGTGTAAAGCCGTTTATTTGGAATGTCAGAGAGTGGTATCAGTGTGTGTGTATGTGTGGGTGTGTGTACACACACTCAAGTTGCCGTTGTCATTGACGACTTGAGCTGCGCTGCGGCAGAGACGCGACGCAACGCGTTTATATAGACTTGATGCTGTAGCTGAAGATTTCTGACTTTTATGCAACAATTCGCATGCGAAAGACAACAACAACGACGCAACGTCGACAGCAACGACTAGATATGTTAAGAGCAGAGTTCTCAGCCCTACTTTTTTAGAGCCACTACTTACTCTATAATATTTTTGCTTCTCGTTTTTTTTTGTTTTTTTACAGCTAAAGTTGGCGCTGATATCCGCTTGCAGGCGTCTCTGTCTCTGCATCTGCCGGTGACATGACAAGTGGGTTGCCAAGTTTAAGCAACAAACACACACTCCCCACACACACACACACACACACACACACACACACACACACGCATGCAAAGCATTCTCATATGCTGGCTGCTGCTGCTGCTGCTGCACTTTTTATGCATTTTGGGTCTTGGGCACGTTTTTATCCAAGTCGTTTGTTTCGTTCCATGCAATTAGACTTTGGCAGATCAGTTGCGGCTATTACCGAAACGACGACGACGTCGACAACGATGAAGAAAAACCTTGAAAACTTTTGCAGCGTTATTCAAGCGTTAAGTTGCAAGTGCATTGAGTGGGTGTGGGGGAGTGTGTGAGTGTGAGTGTGTGTGACTCAGTGAGGCAGAGCATAATTAAAAACAGTTGCAGGCCTAAAAACACTTCTTGTAACTGAAGTTAAGCGTATTTCGATAGTTGAGGTGGGCTGCCAAAAGCACAAAAAAGACAGCTACAATCAACATCTTTGTTCATGTCGCTATGGAAACAAAAGATGATTAGTATCGATGCGAGGTTTGAGTAGCATACAATGACAAGTGAAGAAAATCTTATAACCTAGAGACACTATCGAATGATGGCAACCAAAATTGTGGAATTTGACAACAATAAGGCGACATTGCGAACAAACTGAAACCCAAGTCCAGCTTTGTATATTGCCTACAGTCTCATCAGAATATGTAGTACAGTTGCCAGGACATCAATTATGTGCGTATTACAAAACACACACACACACACACACACACACACAGTTATACATTTCAACAATGGATACGCAAAACCAAACAAAATAATTAAAAACCCATGACAGACAAACTTTCATACATGCACATATATCGAAATTCAAATTCAAATTCACATTCGAAATTCAAATCACGAGTTCGAGCCACGTTCGCAGCTACAGCTTCAGCTACAGCTACAGATGCAGCTGCATCAAGGCTCTCTGCTTCCCTCTTTCTGTTAGTTCGCTGCAAGCAACGATTTTGGTATCAAATAACACATACGCACAGTGTGTACTATGTTGCTGCTGTTACGCATACGTCGTGTTGTCCATGTCAGTCCATCAGTCAGTCAGTCAGTCAGTCAGTCCGTCCGTCCGTCTCCTTCATCGCCATCGCTCAGGCCTGGCAGGCAAAAAATGTTTGCCATTATTGCATACACTAATGAAGCTCATGTTACCAACCAACCAAACAAGGGAAAGAGAGTATCTGATATCGTACATGGCCTCTGGGATGCCTGGCCAGCATCAAGGCCTGATTGCCTCTCCTCGCCTGGTCTTCCTGGCCTGCCGTGTGCTGCACTGGATATGCATGATTTTTGCTTGTTGGAAATTCAGATTAGACTTAATTACTGTGTAGGGCCACTGTGTGTTCATGTGTGTGTGCGTGTGTGTATGTCCATCAAGTTGATAGGTTTTCAGTTGCTGCCACTGCAACTGCATTATAAACATACACTCATACGTTTATGCGTGCGTTTGTTCGCTCCGATCAAATGTTACATTATATTTTAATTAAAAACTTGCCAGCTGCATCATTTGCCAAATGAATGGACAACTCGGCAATTAATGCGAACAGCAAACAGCAAATAGCAAACATCAACATCAGCAGCAGCAGCAATTTTAATTAATCTAAAAGCAAAAATGTGCAACCACTGGAAAAAAAAAACACCAAACAAAATAATAACAAAAAATGTCAACAACAAAATAATGGGAGCCGCAGCTAAGTCTCATGGACAACGGCGTTGACATACTTGTCGTCATTGTCCTTGTTGCAAGTTGCAAGCAGCAAGTTGCAAGTTTTAAGCTCCCGCGCGACGCCTTTCATCATTTGTCTTTGGCAACTGACATGCAACTCAAGTTGATTATGTATACCATGCAATTTAATGCATTTGCGGCACTTTCTATACCCTGCAAAAAATCGTGCATATAGCATGATTCCTCTAGCTCTATATGAGGGTATTTTCAAGTCTTATGCTTTGCAGTACTTTCTACATTTTTCATTTGCAAATTTTATGGATCTTGCAGACAGTTGAGCTTGGCATTAGCTAAGTTGCATGCCGTTAATAGCCACTCTTAATGGTTTTGTAATTGACCAAACGCTGTAAAGGGGCGCCTGATTGTTTGCTGTTTGCATTGTCTACTTACCGAATTGAATAAAAGTTCATTGAAAAAATTGCTAACCACTTACCTGAAAGTAGAAAATTAAACGTTTTAAGAAGTAGGCATAAAATGGCGAGTTTAAAACTGTTTGATTTGATATTATAAGTAGTGCTAAAGTTTGATGTGAAAAATATTTTCTTGAGGATATAATAAATATATATTCTAGCACATATGCAACTTTAGTAGAAAATCAAAATATATAAGAAATAATTTCTTTAAACATTAAAGTAACAGAGTTTATTAGAGCAATTCAATTGCTTTTCAGCAGAAGCACCACACACATATACATATAAACCCACACACATTTTACCACAATTATCTGACCACTAACACCAGCTGGCAACCGCTTTGGCTGCAGTGCATTAATTTACAAATATTTTTAAGCTGTTTCCGCTCTCTGTTTTTTCTCTGTACCTACAGTCAGCATATAGTCAGCCTTTGGGGCAGGCTTAACTGTATATAGTATATTTTTTTCAGTCTTTTTTGTATTTAGACTACTTAATTCCTTGAATATTCAAGGGCCGCAAAGCTCAGACCAAAAAGCAGTTGTCGCTGGCAACCACAAAACTAGACACGAGTCAATGGAAGCTGATAGAAACAGAGGGACAGGGGAGGAAGCATTTATTGGCAAAAGAGTATTGGCCCGGATTTTGGATACGAGTTGTGGGCTGCAGTTTCGTTGATGTGAAGGAGCGTTTTGTAAAGCTGCCACTGTTTTTTTTTTAACACATTTTTCTTTTTCGATTTTTTTTTGTTGCTTTTTTTGGTTTCCAACAGAAGGACGAGTATATTGAAGTGTTAAAGAAAAATGCAGTCGAGTGTGGCGAAAGGACATTACTGGCTTTTAGCGACCAGCAGGGAGAACATGAACACATGCAGGCAGGCAGGCCGAGCTGGCAGCCAAGGAGCAGAGATGAAACGAGCCCGAACGGGAAGAGCAACACAAAATAAAATGAATGTTGTATGGCCAAAGACTCGGCCAGGCAGGCAGGCAGGCAGGCAGCTAGCATATTGAAGTGTTGAGTGTTGAAGTCGGAATCACAGCCAGGGGAGATTCTATGTGGGTACAGAGGAACACGGGAAGGGGGCAGCTGTAGGGAACTTGGCGACCAGTCGATGAGCACGCCCCACTGAAGTCGTAAGTGCCGTTCGCCACTGGATGACAATAAATTTCCATTTAATCGGATTTATTTGAAATTCTTATTTCTCCCTCCCACTCTCTCTGAGTATGTGTGTGTGTGTGTGTGTGTGTGTGTGTGTGTGTGTGTGTAAGTGCTACCCCCTCCCTTTCTTCATGACTACTGCTGCGGTTTTTACAGCAGTCGCGTGGCACTTGCTCCAAATATTTTTTTTATTGTTTTTTACGATTTCTCTGCTCGTCGGCACAAATGACGATGTTGAAAATTTTCATTCACTGTACGTCATATTTTTTTTGTGATTTTAATTTCATTTGATTTCTGCACTGTCAAACTGAGCGCGACAGATAGAGGGGCAGGGGGCGAAAAACTCTATCGACTTTGCTGATTTTTTATGCAAATGTCTGGCCCAACACACACCAAAGAGGCTGGCGCTGGAGGCTGTTGTGGGTGGATGGATAGCAATTGCTTTTTGGCGTTTTAATTAAAAATTTAAAATCGGTTCGTTCAACGGCTAATGGCCTGATCGATGTGGACTAACTAGATTTTCAGGCTGAATTATAGTCAGTTAAAAAAAAGAAAGGTAATAAAGCATTAAAAAGTAAATAAATATTGCAATGGCAAAATATTAAAATCGATAAGCACACATAAAAAATTAATTTTTAAGATAGTATCTGACAAATGCTCTTTAGTCACAGAGCAACTGTTTTCAATAAAAGATTTGCCTTGTCATAATATTAACGATTGTCTCAGCTTCTGCTAAAGTATAAAGCTTGTTTCTTGCTCTACAACTAAGGCTTATTCAAACATTTTTAAAAGACTGGCATTTGCCATCAACTTCATCAAAACTCACTCAAAGGACAATCAAATAAAATATAGAATGCACATATGTGAAACGGCAGCAAAACTCGTTGAGGATCGCCACTCACTCAAGAGGTAATAAGAAATGTAGCTGACATGTTAAGAACCCGCTCGTTTTCCACTGCCACGTGCAATGTCATCAAAAATGCATTGCAGCTACTGTAAAAATCCCTACTCCTAAGCTAACTCCCCCCTCCTCCCGTTGGACTACACTTTGCACCCATTCACATTGGCAACGACCTCAGCTGGGGTTTGGCAGCATTTTTAGCGTCGCGGCGTGAAAATTGTGCTCTTTGTTTGTTGTATGTTTTGTTGACACGGGCTGTGTGCTGTGGTGTGGTCGCTGCTGATGCTTTGATGCTCGACTCCAGCTGCACAACGCTCTACCCCAACCCCTTTGAGGTGGCATTTCACTTAGCCGAGGCCAACACCTTCTTCCACAGCTGCTTTTGCCCAGTCAATACCGCACATTTTTATGCGCACCATTTTTACGGCAATGGCAGTTGACTGACTTGGAGACTAACTGCGGCTTCGCTCCTTCACCATCACTGTGCTCTACTGTACTGTAGTGCAGTGAGAATTTCGCGACAATGCTTGTTCCCCGTTTGCTAATAAAGTTCTTTCTTTGGCTGCTTTGCCCAGCTTTTCTTGTCTTTGACTTTAATGTGCATTCAATAAAATTTTATGTGAGTTTGCTTGCATGCAAATTTTATGACCATCTTTTTCACTCGCCTCGATCTCTGTCCCTCTTTCTTCCTTGCACAGAAAACTTGTCAAGCATAGAAAAAACATTTTTTTTTCTCTGTTGACCGTTGATACCCTATTTCTATGATATTGATGGAAAGAAAGTGTTAATTTAAGCTTTTGAATTGAATATATATGAATTCATTTAAAAAAAAAAAAACAGAAATAAAATTGGTATTAATCATATTTTGTTAGAGTATCTGTTAGCTTGACACTCTTTATAGCAGACTATATTCTTATTTGTTATTTTTCTTCATTTTACTTCATTTTTGTCGCGAGCAAATTCATTGCAATGGTAACGGTTCTGTTTGCCTGCCTTGCACGCCATTTTGTCGCTTTGTTTTTGCTATTGTTGTTGTTGTTGGCACTGTAAATTGCGCTTGTTATCGATAAATCATGCAACCATTATTTATGGTGTTCTGATGTGTGAGAGTATGTGTGCAGCCTGCCTGCATATGTGACTGTGTCGCACTCTCCCCCATGCCGCACTTCTTCATCTACATACTTCATATACTCTCTTTTGCTCTGGGTTTGAAAATTATTTTTCAGTTTTCGATTTTTCGCTTTGAAATACCCATTTCATGTACGTATGTTGTTGGTTGTTGCCTGCCGTGTGCCGTTGCCTCAATTTCTTTATTTCTTTCTTTCTATTTTTATGGTTTTCCCTTCGCTTTTTTTTTTTTTTTTTGCTTTGCACTCACTGAATGCGATTTTTCGTATTGCACGCTTTTTAGCATATGCCATTGGCCGATGCCTTCCCCCTCTCCCTTCTCTTTGCCCGCTTTTACTAGCAGCTTTTCATTGTGTGTAAGGTTTTTCACTTTGGCTCTTTGGTTATTTTGGTTGTTGCTGTTTTTTAGCATTTAATACAGTTGAGTGTCTGGCACAAATGTTTGGTAGAAATCGATAAACTGACAAATTGCTTGTTGGACTGCACATATGTGTGTGTGGGAGTGTGTGTGTGTGTGTGTGCGAGTGTAAGTGCGGTAAATGGTTAAGAGCTTGGCTGACTGGTTGGATGTTGGTCTGGTTCGGGTTTGGTTCTGGTTTGGTTTGATGCTGCATTGGCAAAAGAGGACAAATTGTACAAGTGTAATTGTTGTCATATTTAAAATGCAGAGCATTAGTTACATTTTGTAAAGGAACAGAAAATCCGCAAAGCATGTTCCTGGCTTAAAGTTGTCAAATAGCTAAAGTTTAATTAAAAACTTGAATCAATTAGGGAATTTGCAATAAGGAAAACAGGTTCTAGGTAACTGAACTTTAAGAATTTTACTAACAAATTCAACTTAGAAGCTCTTAACTTAGCTAATGCATCAAAATCTTTACAGTACTTAACTTCAATCCGAAGCAACGCAATTACATATAAGAACTGCTTTGTCATCAATCGTTGAGAAGTGAGAGCTAGCCAATAAACTGTTCAACAATGAGATTTACAGCCGAAAAGCTGCCTAATTACACAGAACACAACGACGATGACAAAATCCCGCAGCCAAGTCAAAAAATATCAACATAAATAACACTTAAAGCTGACTGTGTTATCTATTAGATATCCTTCCTCTCGTTGCCACAACACAACTAAACAACTCTCTGTCCGTTCAAATAAATTAAATTCAGTGCAGCTGAGCTCAACTTTGGCAGCATCGTCGTCTTCGTCGTCGGCAACGGCAGAGCAACAAATGGTTTTTTTTATTCCTCCTGCTGCTGGACATTGGCCAGACAAGACAAATGCCAACGGCCAAGTAAACGGCCAAATGTGTTGAAAGGCAGCTCATACACACACACACACATACACACACAGATAGAGAAAATGAGTACAAAAAAGCGCAGCCAAATAATATCGAAAACAATTTTCAAGCACTTAAGTGCAGTCTGGAGGTCGTTCCTGGGGGGCTTTTGGTCTGCGATGTCGATTTGCTCGTCCGCAGGCTGCTTTTTTACGGCTATAAATTTTCGACGCTTGCACTTATCGATAATAGATTAATCTACTTGCGACATGTTTGGCATAAGAGTAGCACCACAAATAGTGCACCTTTAAAGGAATCGTTTCACAACTTTAATTAGAAAACTCATCAAATTGTCATGACAAATATTTGTTGATTATAAATATATAAGTGTGTCTGGGTTTTTCATCAAAGAGACCAGAAGGCAGTACCTTTGTTTGTGCAAGCATGCATGCATTTTATTAAAAATTGCTCGCAAAGCAATCAATGCCAGTACCAAACACACACACACTGAAGGACAGATATATCCAAATAGTCAAAGTTACCTTGACAAGCTGCAAATCATATTCGTCTCCAATATATGTGTATATGCATGTTGTTGGTGACAATCACCTGGGGCTATCAAAAGGCTGCCAATAACATGACAACTCTCACACACACACACCACACTTATATCTCAGCTTTGTGGCTGGTTTTTTGCAGTCGTTCCCGTTTATATTGAAATATTAATTTTGAACATATATGTATGCATTGATGTCTCTGAACGCCTGTTTATTATTTGCTTTTCTCCAGAGAAAAAGGGAGGCTGCAAACTGCAATTGCAACTGCAACAGTTGTTGTTGTCTATTTATATGACAAATAAAAGACACATAACATATTTGTACACAACAAACTGTGATATATTAAATAAATTTTCATAAAGCGCCAGCTGCAAAAATATTAAATTTCCAATAAAAAGCTTTTGATTTGATTTTTAATACTTCAAGTTTTTATGGCAACAAATTATACGGTTTAAGTCGAGAGTACTTAACTATGTGATACTCTTTCTTATCTCCAATATTCAAATAAATCGGTTTAGAAAGACTTAAAATCAATAGATCATTTATCGTTTGCCATGGACATAAATGATTTCTCAAATCGTTGGCATCCATGGCAAACAAATAAATTCTACAATATTTTTCTATGCATTTATTAAAAACAGTTTTTCAGTTTGTGAATTTATTATTCATTCAAAATGCATGCAATGCAAACAATTTGATAAATCTCACGCTAGTCACGTGCCGATTTGTGCAAACACACACGAAAAATGTAACATAAAACGATTCGGAATGACAAAAAAACATGTGTAAAAAGAGAACAATCAGAGGCTGCAAAAGGCACTGACAAAGGTCATTGTTTTTTCTTTTTTCTATATGTTTTCTGATTTGTTTTTTTCTTGGTCGTTAGTCGCTAGTCTTTGGCGGCCATGATACAAACACAAACATATAATTTTCATCAATAATACCGTTATACAGACAAGTGAATTTGATGAAGCCACCATCATTACCCCCATTCCCCCACACTCTTCACACAGTTGACAACGGCAACGCCATGGGAGGTTCTAAAGCACATACACACACACACACACACACAAACACATTACACATTCACAATGGGATACCGTCATGTGCTGACGGCCAACAAATGCTTGGCGTATTTTAGAAAAATACGCTACAAAATAACTACAAAAAAAAATATAAAAAAATAAGAGGAGAAGAGATAGAGTGCGACGAGCATAGAGTAATAATGGTATTTATTTCTAAATAAAATACCAAGCAGCACACACACAAAATTTGAGAGAGGTCAAAGCGCTATAAGTCCCATGGCGTCCAACATAGGTTATTTCTGCCACATGCTTGTTGTTGTTGTGAATGTTTGGACATTTGTTTGCAGAAAAATAAAGAAAATCAAACCCTATCTCGCCAGAGACAATAAAAATGGTGCTATATTCTCACTTACATTTGTTTGTCTGCAATGTGTTAAATCGTATTTGTCTGTACCATTAAAAAAAAACTGTCATTGTGGTGGCTAAAAGATAAGAAGTTGGCGAAGGAAGATCATTGGTTAGAGTTCAACTATCAATATTGAGTTATCTTGAATAGGTTTAAGAACTTTATTAATACTTTCTGCATTTGCTAAACACTGACAAGCCATTCCAAATGCCACCTGGTCACACCTTGCACAGAGCTGTGTAAACTTATCATGACTTATTTATATGATCCGCAATACTTTTAATTGTGTTTTGGCAGAAAAAGGCGCACTAAACATATTTTTATTTATTTCATATTTGTCGGTTTATCGGCGATGTGCAGTATGCGCCATAAATCCCACATGTATGGGTGTCCCCTGTACCATTTAAGGTCAGCAGTTGTAGGCGTGTCCTATCGACGCCTAAACACGCGTTCGCTGCATTTGTCTGTGGTGTTATTTTATTGGTTTGCGCTTTTGTTATTTACTGTTATGCTTTATAACATTTTCATACGCTGCTGCTCGCCATCTATTTCAATTTTTAGATACAGAGAAAAGCGAGCGAAATAAATTGCTAGGCTTTTGTTTTTTGGTTAAGCGCTTCACCCGACCGACCAGTTATCAAATGCATTTAAGCATTATGGGTGGCTATAAATTATTGTTGTTTGTCAAATAGTACGAGCATTTGAAGGAATCGGCTTATAGCAAAAAGTGGGCATACGATGCCGCGCCTTACATTTAACACCAGTGCAACACACACAACTGTACACAGCTGTAGTCAAATGCAATTCATTTTTCATATTTGCGAGGGGAAAGAAGTGAACAAAAAAGAAATAATAATAAAAGGGAAAGGGAAAAGTTGTGTTGTTGTGCGTGTGAGTGTGTGTGTGTGGGTTGCAAAGTAATTTAACAAATGGATTTCTAAACAAATACGGAAGTTTAATTTGTAACCAAAAGGACATGTGCATGGCGGAAGCAACAAACAACAACAACAACAACAAGAACAACAACAGCAAAAGGAAGTTAAGGAAATGTATGCCAATGGCAGCCAGTGGGTGGGTGGAGGGGGTGGCTGAGGCTAAGCCTTGGGGAGAGCTGATAACTTGGTAGCTGTGTGTCCGCAGACCGCTGCTACTACAAGCAAAAACCGCAGGCCAAGGCAGCAAACGCAGAAGGCGAAGCTAAAACCAACACAGTGGCTGTAAGCAACCAACGACTCTACTACTACGAGTGTGCGTATATCCTGTGTGTGTGTGTGTGTATGTGCTGGTGTGTGTGTGCTTGTGACATGGCAGCATATTCGCACTTCAAGATGGCTTCGATATTTCTTAGTCAACAAAATGGCGATTGCAAAATTGTCGTCCTTGCTGCTGCTGCTGCTGAGCAACGCAACGCAACGCAGCGTTAAGAAATTACTTTACTTGGCCAGCGACATTTTGTGGCGTAGAACCTCCCCCTCCACCCACAACTCCCCCACTACCACTCACAAAGTTGACACAGTTTACTTTGTTGCCACATTTATATAGCTTGGCTGGCAGCTTTTATGGCACTTTGGCTTTTGTCTTGAGCTCGATTCGAGTCAGAGTCGGAGTCTGAGTTTGAGTTCGAGTTTGAGCCAAGTCAACGGAAATGGCGGCCGTCGTAATTCTCAATTTGCCAAGGCGACAATTTAATGGGTTTTCAGGTGTGTGTGTATGCGAGTGTGTTTTCAAATTGAATTGAAATTGCAGAAAATGACATTAAAAATTAATTAAATTGATTGCAAGGCAGCACAGCAGGCCAAAACTGTCACAGCCAGAAAGCAAATAGAGTAATTAAGAGAGAGCGACTGAAAAGTTAAGGTCAGAGCTGCATTTCTATTAATCGACTGTTCAAAAAAATTATATTCCTTACTGAATCAACTTAGTTTCTCGATAGCCACACTTCTGAGAGTATCTCACCTTCGTTCATTTTGTAGCTGTATGGGTTTTGCGTCCGTGTGATTGTTTGCATTTCTTTGCAATTTCATTTAATTGCCCGTGCCATAGCCTCCTCCTCGATTCGATTCGATTCGAGCAGCGTCTGTCGGCTTTGATTGCCCATTTAATTGGTTGCCTGCCACATCAAAGACAGTCGAAATGAAGAAATATGTTTGCCTACACTCTCCCTTTTGCAATGTTGCAAATCAATTTGGTTTTGGGCAACTTTCTGCTACCTGCAGCTAGCTGGATCTCATTCTCTCCTTCTTTGCCCCATGTGCATTTTGTTGCTTGTGTGAAAACATAAACAAAAAGTTTCGCTTACTTACAGTGCCCAAGAAGTTGTTCCTTGTGGCATTGAGGCAGTATCGAACACAAAACTATGGATTGCCAATCCCAATTTGAGCAAGTCTCAATTGCAGCGTTTGGTTTTCATGCTGTTGTTGTTGTTGGCAAATGATGTGAATTTCAACTGGAAAAGAACGCAAAGAATTTTGCTGTCATGCGCTGCGGTCCAAGTTCTTGACACAAGCTTTTTTTATATCTTCAACATCCAGGTGCTGAAAGGCTATTAGAGCAAGTGTAAGGCTGAAAGCCTGTCGAATGAAGTGTATAACGCTGGCAACCCTCACCTTAAGCAGTTTGTTAGGTATCTGACACCTGTGCCTGAGCAGTACATTGAAACAAAAGGGATTTCATAATTATGCGCCTGTCTGCGGCTACGTAAACAATGTATACGGCTTAGCAAACAATGCAATGGCGTCGCAGACCAACAACAATATCAAAAACAACCAACAAGGTTGAGACCAAGGTCTTGGCTGTTGTCTCTCTCGGTTTCTCGTTGATCAAGCAACATTTTAATAGAGTTGACATCGGCAATGTTGTTTACGTCTCGTCAACAAGAACGTTATTGTCGTTGTTCTCGTCGCTCTGAAGCTGCTTTAATTAAATTTTTAAATAATTGTATATCGCTTGTTTATCGCTGCATGTCGCTTTTGAGTTATATGACAATGTGTCCGTAAATTAAAATTGCATTACAAAAAAAAAAGAAAAAAACACGTATACATTTTTTCAATACATATGTGAAATTGCAATGGCAGATTTTTAATTGCCCGCCCAGAAAATGTCTCGGCATGGCCACGAAATTATCATAATGAGCTGTAAAAATCGAAACCAAACCGACGAATATCGAACTATATGAAATATTGCGCATACGACACTTGAACCGTGACCAGCCATGCAACGTCAGCTAGCAAAAAGTCGCGACCTCGACTTTGTGGCTCGCACCAGGCGCTTCATTTGTCTGGCTGGTCAGGGTGGACCATCATTTGTAAACAAAAATAATTCAAAACCTTAAAAAGTTACAGAGAAAAGTATTACATAAATAATTGATAAATTAGTCATTCATAAGTTTCTAGATAAGCACATATATTATGAATTAAAAAGCCAACCTAATGCAAACATAGTAACCTTTGCTTTATGAGACGGTCTTTACGGTCTTGCACAGTTGCAGCCTTTCGACTTTTGGTCATTTCAATTGCTTGCTTCCTCACTTTTATTAAGCCTGACGTTGGGTTTCTGAAGGGAATGAGAGAAGAAGCAGATAAGGGATGGACACAGCATCGGTTTATTTATGTGGCCATACAATATATATATATACATATATGTTGGGTCTCTGGTCTCGCTGCTGCTGCTTCACATAATTATGCGCATTTTTTGTAATTAAATATTCCTTGTAATTTGCATGCGCTCTGCACTCTGCTGGCCACGCGTCTGCATACATTTATTATATGGTCGCCCGCCTCTTTTGTTGTCAATTTTAAAGGTAATTGAAAACTACAATAAAGCGGTTTTTATAATTATAGCCACGGCTAGAGCTGGGCCCAAATTCAATCCATGTGTTTGGCTTACTGTGCGTTGGCACAGAAACTTTTAGCCAAAGCTAAGAACAGCAATTTTTGTGTTGTTTTTTTTTTTCAATTTCCGGCTTATGGCAAACAAATGTACTCTCCCTGAGCTGGCACAAGCGAGCGGCTTCACTTGCTCCGGCAGCGGAAGTTGCTGTTGCTTGTTTAAAAAACAACAACAACAACAAGATATATACCAAAATAAAAAAAAGAAAACATTAGAAGAAGCAGTGCAGATTTTACTTCTTTCTGTTTTTTATTTACACCGGATATTAATTTTATAGCAGACGGCATCGAGGTGCAGAAAACTTGACAAACGCGTTTTGCGGGCTTTTGATCTTAATAATACACACACAAAGGAGTTCACGCTTCCGCCTGTCCAGCGTGTGTGTATGCTTATGTGGAAGAGAGAGCTAATAACATATACAACTTCCGCTGCCGGATGCATGCAAGTGAGCGGCCATTTTGATATGCGCCTTATGCGACGACCTTTTGATATGCTAAAAGCATATGTCTTGCAGCCCAAACTCTTCACACATCCAAGACCAGGTGAGCAGTACTAGTTACCAGAGTTGTCGTTGGTTAGTACTTTCTAGAAGTTACCCCAAGCAAGTGGGCGAAACGCATCGGTAAACACCTCAACCGACTTTTATGTACATTTTCTTTTATGTCTTGTCAGCATAAAAAATGCATGCACAACCATCCAGGGGTAAACAAACAAACAAGACGCCCCCCCGTTGGTGTCAACCAACGCACCAAAGCCTTTGTGTGTGTACTCCCACTTCCGCTCCTCTGCATGAGTCCCTATTTTATGCGCTTGACAGCAACGCAAATAAACAACAGGTTGATCTCAAAATTTATTTAGAAAACAGAAGAAAAAAATGATGGAGCCATCAAGTCGAGACTTAAATACGCTGCAATGAGTTACTAAAGTTTTTTTTTTCGTGTCTATCGCCTAAATATATTTATTATCAAACCAATCCATCTAGAAAAAGCATACATAAATACTTATTGTGTTTAAGACAAAAATTTCATGTACCCTTTTCACCTTTTAGGGTATCGAGACTGCATCAAATGCATGTAATGCATTCAAGCTGCTTTTGTAAACAACGTTTTTCTCTCTACCTCTGCTTTCATTTTTTTTTTTGTTAGTTGTTGTTCTTGTTTTTTGTGTTTTATGTGTTGAGAATGGATATTTTTTGCCCTTTGTTTTGGCTGTTGCAGTGCATCACAGAATCGGCCCATGCTGCGTTTAATGTGCTTATGAAAAACAGGAAGCTGCTGCCTGTTGCCCTCATATCATGCCACTCTGTCTCTGCCAAGCAAATGAAAAATGCACAAAGGTAGCAGCAGCTGGTGGCCATAGCTGGCACCCGAAAGCTTGAAAGTATGCTATGAAAAATATGCTAAATTAAATTAATTACATCACAAATGTGGAAAAGCCGGCTTGTGTTTAATGCATGCTGCATATGCAGCTCGCCAGTGGTTTTTACAGCTTACAGATTAATAAATAAATTGTTGAGCAAATAAACAAAAATATGCGAGCGTTTGCCATACAACAAAAACACAAATCAATAAAAGGAAAAGTTTTGAAACATAATAAAAGTCAGCTACGGATAAAGTTTTCAAATTGAATTAATAGCACAAAATGTCAACTGTAGCTTTTATGTAAAACTCTATCCACAAAAAACGGAGTAAGAATTTAATTTAATTAAGTAATATTAAAGTTGAAAATTCCTAAGCTATGCTTAGGTAACTAAAATTATTTAGATAGGAATTTATCTACATGCACAAATAGCATAGTAGTTTAATATTTAGTCATTTAAGTTCAGCAATCAAGCAATCATTAAATTGTAAAAAAGCTTTGTCCAGCTCAAATTACAATAAATTAATTATCAGAAGTTTTTTTCTGAACGTAGTTTCAGCTTACTTTCAAAATTAATTAAGCTAAATTAATTTTGACAGCATTTACAAATATACATACGTTTAATTAAGGCCCAGACCAACATTTACGATATTAAATTAAATTAACTACATGTATGATGTAAAAAAAGATAGAGGAAACAGTTGTAGAAAAAAAATAATATATTAAATTACTTATTTATCATTTTACATCAATTTGTAAAATTTACTCATTAATTTAATTAAAACCAATTAAATGAAATTGTCACTGTCATTTGGGCATCGATTTTCACCAGCGCTCGACTCTGGCTTTTGCCAAATGTGGTTTTTCTGGTTTCTCGTTTCCTGCTCGCTCTCTCTTTCTGTCACTGTTGCTCTCTCTATCTGGCAGACTTTAACGATTAAACATGGAACCCGAATCTGGCCACCGCCTTGGCAATTACATATTTCACATTGTACAAATTGCAAACGACTGTTGTTGCGGTAATTTAATAACTGTACATTTAATGAAGCGACAGCTGATGCCTCACCACTCACCACCCACCCCGTTGATAGGCGTGTCAAGGCCTGCCAAGGTATTTTGTTCATTATTTATGACAATTCCCATTCCTACTATTTGATCAGTGCCCGAGCCGCATTTGTCCAAGTAATTATTGGAGAGTGAAAAAATTGAATTACGTAACATTGGCACGTCTCATGTTGCGCATACGCAGCGTTTGCTCAACACTGAACGTGCTTTAAGCTTTCTGAAATTTGCACTTCATTAAAGTTTATTACACGCATGCGGTAGCGATTGTGTCCAAGTGCAGGACGTCCTCAGTTCGCAAATTGTGCAGTGTAATGAAATTGAATAAAAATTAAAATGCACTGAAGTTTGGAAGCAATCGAATCAAGAAGGCTATGAAACTGAAGCAAATGTAATTATTGAAAATTGTGTAAAATATTGTAATGAAAATTTTTACATTTTTGAGTCTATTAAAAAAGCGGCTTACTCAAGTTTATTTATCAATGGGTTGAATGGAATGTGCTTTAAGGTGTTGTAAAAAGTTGCTCTAAAATATTCTGTAAGCTCAATTTGTTTCTCCTGTGTTCTTATAACTCTTAACCATTAGGGAGCTTCTGAATGACGCTTTACAACGCACAAGCCATTTACTTTTCACAACATGCATGAATTCAGCAGCATCTCAAAGCTGTCACTGAGGCGCATACATGTTCAAAATTGATGTCCGCTGTTGGCTGTTGCGTTCTGGTCAGTTTTTGACTTGGGCTGTAGAAGGGAAAAAATCAAAACTAATCAAAAGGCTCACACGAATGTCAGATGGGGCTTCGCTGCAGGAAATTGGCGCAACAACGGCAAACAACATTTCCATTTGAACACATAAATTTTCGCAACAAATTCAATTTCCTCTTTGATTTTAGCAAACGAGCAGCACCAGCAGCAGCAGTGGCAACAGCAGTGGCAAGTGGCAAGCGGCAATGGCAAATAAAATAAATAACTTTCCGGGTAGCGCAACAGTTGCCTTACAAAACGAAAGCGGAAATGCGGCGCAGTGTTTGTGTGTGAGTGTGTGTAAGAACAAATAGCAAATAAGTGCAAAGCAACCAATTGATAAAGTAAAAAACACTTGAAACTGCATGCAACGGCTTGCAACATGTAACAAAGGCCGATGAGTGTGTGTGTGTGCGTGTGTGTTGTAAACAATAACAACAATAAGAGCAATAACAACGAGGCAACCACTTCATAAATAATTCATTTCCCGCCTCTGTTACGCTAACTTAAACCAGCCAGCCAGCCTCCTAGTACCGTTTTTTTATTTTTTGGTTTGTTTGTTGTATGGCAGACATGGCGTATGCGCAACATATGCAGCCCGTTTTGAGCAAAGAGCGAGAGGCGTCGCCGCTGACGCCAAACTAACGTGAAATAGACACGAACAAAGGCTTTTCATGCCTTTGCAAGCATAAAATTGCTTTTTTGCAACAAATATCCTGGCCAGGAACACGCAAGCAGCCGAAAGTCCTTCTTCAACAAGACTCCTTCGATCTCGTTTTCGTTCTCGCTCTGTGTCTGTGTCTCTTGTTTGTCTATGAGCCAGTCGTCTGGCATTCGCTCTATTTGTTTGCAATTGCATGCGTATTTGATTCAATTTCTGCAATTTATTTGCAATTTGGCGACGGGCGGCGCCTTCTTCTTTGCTTTTTTATCTCTTTGATGATTGAAAGCACACGTTTCATCAACACAACCAATATCACTTACCAGCCAGGCGGCAGTAGTATCAACACTCTTTTTAAATGTTTGCCAGTTGCTCATTCAACATGGTAGTTGTATTCATTGTTGTCGCATTGTTGTACCAGTTGTAGTCAGTTGTTCGCACTCGAAATGCATAAATTTAACACCTAGTTAGCAACATACAGAAACTAAGCCATTCACACAGACACAGACGCACACACACATCCACATACTCAATGTGCAACACCCAAACATCCGTTTCCGGCTGCATCCGCTTTTGGCGGTACGTCGGCCATTTGTTTTGAAAGCGGCAGCCGCTGCCGGAGCTTGCAACACTCTGCGCATATATTAAATGCCGCTAAAGCAACCCAGCAACTGTATTATAATTAAATGCATTTCCCATACCCCCTCTCCCACCACCCAAACACAAGAAGGAAGTGCTTCAAAGGCGGCAAGCTAGCCTCAACAGTCTCAATGCATTAGACACAGCAACTAACGAACCAACTAGGCAAGCAAATGAGCAATGAGACACCACACAACAACAAGAACCAACAAATGGTAAACTAAGATATATAGCTTTAAGATAAGATATGTTTGTGTACAGCGAAAATGTTGCTAATAGTTAAGCACATTAAATCAAATACCATTCATTTCAATTAATTTATATTGCATGCACAAAATTAGGTTTTGAAAAGAAACTTTTTACTAAATTAATCTAAAATTGCTTGCAAATGATTCAATTTATTCTTTACCATATGCTGTTTATTTTAATTGTTAAATAGTTTTATGATCTTATGGCAATAACATACGAGCTGGTTGGTCCAAGCAGACAAAAATCGCTTAAGTGGAAGTGCAAGGCGCCATAGAAGCTACACATTTGACCAGGAACTGGAGCGGCCCTAAGAATGGGAGAAATGGAGCCAGCAGACGCCACTACAAAAAGGGTATACAACTACAATAACAACAAAGAGTATATGATAATAAAGGCATTCATTATTATTCCGATTGCTGTCTCCCTGGCTTGAATGCTGCCTGTGGAAACTGCTGCTGCTACTGCTGTTGTTGTTGCATGCTTCTGTTTTTGTTGCAAGTGTGTGTGGCGCCAAAGAAGCGATTAAATGGAATTGTGTCACAAACAAAACTCAAAGCTGAGCCAAAAACTCAAAATTTATTCATACCCCATACGTCTCTGTATGTGTGTGTGCTTCTAGTTGCATTATATGGTATATGTATAGTTTTTGGTCATTTAAATGCAAACGTAAAAATAATGCACCAACAATTCGCTTTTGCTCGTTCGTCAGTCAGAGTGTTTACTGTTTGTGTGTGTGTGGCGTTGTAATTCACATGATGCAATGCCGCCTGCCTGCCTGCCTGCCTCCAGTAACTGACGCATAAATTGTTGCTACCCAATTACGAGCACTAACAATGAACGCCCCTCACTCCCTACCCTCCATTTCCTCTTTATCTCACTCTCAGAGGTTGTTGTCTTCTCTGGCGGACATTGACCATTGTCTCTAAGCTGTTGTTGTTGCCAATTTTAGGCCAAAATGTTATCATGTCAGTCGCAGTCGTTCGTTCATTCGTTGACTGCCTGCAACAGCAACAAAAACATCAACAACAACATTGCAGCAGTAATGTCCAGCCTTCCTTCCCCTTGCGTACCGCCCACGATTTGAGTGAGAATTTGCGTAAATATAATTTATTTACGCACTAGCACGGTCCTCGGCTTTTAACTCTCTCCGAGTCTTGGTCCTTTAACACACAGCACAGACAGCGACACAAAACCCTGATTACATAAGCCTAACACACACACGCACACACACACACTAAGAGGATGTCTGGTGTGGGCGTGACATTTAAGGCTTTAAAAATAGGCAGCAAGTGTCAGAGCAGAATCCGGAACGTTTAATTAGAATGCGCCCGCTTTTGCCAACTGTCTCAAATATACCGGCCGACGACACACTCTCCCCTCTCCCCTTTATATACACCACACAGAACACAATGCATGAGATACTATTGAAGTTGTTTGTATGGTAAGCATTTCATTTTGCATCACAATAATGAGAAATTCTAGGAAATCTAGTTCCACATAGAGATCAAACAAGCAATAAATATTATTCACAGAACTGAACTTTTATAGTCAGTGCACAAAAGTTGATTAAAGTCTTTGAAAATACTAAGAACAGACACATAAAAACAAACAAAAATTCACTCTATCAGAAACACAAAATACAGATATGATCTCTTATTAAAGCATTCATTCCATCAATAATTGGGAATGTTATCATAGAGCTGCGGCTCATAATTGGATATTCATAATACGCAAATCGTCTCACAGCACTCAACACGCAACTTCAATCAAAAAGCAGCAGCAACAAGAGCAACAACAAAAAATGAAATCAAAGCCACAGATACAAAACACATCAGCGATTGAAGTGAAGTCCACATGGGGTATAATATACAGATGCCAGGGACAGGGTTGGGCTCTTCGTGGTTTTTGCGACAGGGTGTAGTGTGGGCGAAGATAGAGGGGGCAGGGGGGAGACGACAACACCACGGACACCGGCAAGGATGTGCCAATTGGCAATTGCAATTGCAAAAGCATTTCCTTTCCACGTGTATTAACATAATCAAATTGGATTTGTGCACAGGATAATGATGAGCTTCATTATTGGTTGTGTTGTGTTGTGTTGTGCTGGGTTGAGCGTTGCGTTGCGCAGTTTCTATACCCTGTAATGTGTACATTGAAGGGGTGATATCAAGATATGTTGCATACTTAAAAGCGTAAGATAAAAAGTTTGACGAAGTTAGCATTATAACTCCCAATAAGTATCACCTAACTATTTATTTTTATAGACTATCTCAAAGTCGACATCAGCTCACTTGTTATTGCATTGCACATCTGTGTTAGTGTGTATGTCTGTCTCTGTGTTGTGTGTGTGTGTGTGTGTGTGTGAGGTTTTGAGAGGAACTTCAGCTCATGTCCTTTTTTTCGCTGTTGTCGCCATCGTTGCTGCTGCTGTTGTCGTTCTTGCCAGCGTTGTTGCTTATTATAAATTATAATGAATTTGCTGCTGCTTCCAGCCACTTGTTGTCAGCGGCAACCAGTCAACCCTGTGCTGCCCTGCTCTGCTGCTCATTCCGCTGGAAAATTAACGCACATGAAGTCGCTTCAGTAGCTGCTGGCTGGCTGGCTGGCTGTGTGCTATAATCGAAGCACTTGCCTTAACATTTTGTTGTTACCTGTCAGATAGCTTATAAACCTGTCTCGGCATGTGTCGCCAGAGCCCAACTCTCCCAACTCCCAGTTTCCGATTTAGCCATGACTCTTTTTTCGGTTTCGTTATTCTTGCCTTTAGGGCCCAGCAAATTTTGCGCTTATTATGTAAATTTCACTCGCGCTCTCTCTCTTCGAAAAGTATGGCCGCGAGCTGTGAGCGTCTACAATTAAAATTTAAATCAAATACGAAGAGTACAGTTTCCCTGCTTCTTCTAATTTAATTGAGCCAACAATGAAGCCAGCCAGGCAACTTGGCTAACTCTTAGCCCGCCGGTCATAATGGCACTTCCACTTCGAGTCGCGTTTCTTTCCTTTTTTTCTTCTTTTTTTTGCCAATTGAGTTGGAGTTGGAGCCTGCTCTCCGCAACAATTAACTAGCAATTTTCAAATAAGCGTTTTTACTCATAATTGAGCTGCTCCCAACCCTGGGCTGTGGCAATGTAATGAAAAGAGCTGCAGCAAAGAATAACCGCTGAAAAGGATTTTCAATTGGCATCGTCGTCGTCATCGTTTGGCAGCCGCAGCTGCATTATCAACATCATTATCATAGCCGTAATGATTGCCTTCATCAGCTGCCACATTATCATTGGCATAACGCGCTGACTCTGCCTGCTTTTAATTTTTTCGTGTGGCTGCAGCAAGTTGCAGCAGCAGCTTACTTTGCCACTTGCCTTTGTCGATAGAGACACAACCCATTGAAGAGACAGATGCAGACTGAGAGAGGGAGGCAGACAAAGAATGATTGCAATTGTTGCTGAAGCCAAAGTCAAGTACTCAGATGCTAGGTGAGCTAAGTAGTTGGCTTGCTTTGAGCTCTTGCCCAAGTCCTTGCCAAAGGGCTTTTTGTTATTGCACTTACTTTAGTTTCTTCTCCTCTTTTTATAAACTGCTATAGAACTTATGATTGCATCTAAATGATTGTCTGTGGGCTGCATTAGGAAACTGTCATTGTAATTGGCTTTGGGTTCTTTTTTATAAATCGCTTAAGTTTTCATATTAAATTTATTAACCTTGTATTGGGCTCTTCTTCATTATTAAGCATCTTTAAACCACAGCCAATTTGTATAAAACCCTGGCAATAAGTTGAAATTGGCGAGGCCTAAGCACAGTTTAAGTCAAACTCAACGGCTCTTTAAATGCAGCCATTTCGGACAACTTAGCAAAAGGAGAAAGAAAGATCACATCAAACCGCAAGACAATACACACCAACACACACACACACACACACACACACACACACATGCACATGCACAGCATTTACAGTTATGTGTCCCATGGGCGCAGCATTGCCAGATGCCCCCCAAAAAAAAAAGCAAACCAAACCCGAGCTGTGTGTATGGGTAACTGCCAACACTTTAAGGCCGATAAAACTCGAGTGAAAAAGGGGCAAAAAAAAAAGGAAACCTATACGTATGTATGTGTTTGGGTGGCTGTTGAGTCAGATACTTGAGGTAAGATATTAAAAATACATGAGCATATAAAGATGTAAAGGAAGGGCGGGCATTGGAGTGGGACTTTGGGAAGGCACTCGCTTTGCAAAGCTATGGCTAGCACAGTATGTCTGCTTTTGGCTGGGCTCTCTGCTTGAGTTACAAGTGGCTTATTTACCTTACGATAAGTGCAGCCTGGAGTGCCATGACTGCCAACGAGACTCCGATTCACACACACACACACACACACCCACACCCACACACACACACACACACACACACACACAAACACACATACACACATACAAACACCTACTGAAGCGTAATCATATTAATAATTATTTCTTATAGGGCAAGGCCAAAAGGTTAAACATAACGGCACTCTTGAGCCTAATCAACTTGAATGTGTGTGTGAATGTTATCGTTGAGTAGTTCTTTATTGTACGTTTGATTCTCAGCTGATATTTAAATTAAGTACATGCGTAAGTAATTGCTTATGTTGTCATTACATGCAATCCAAGCCTCCCTTCAGCCCTCAAGCATGCACATCGCAATCATTCAACATCGGCGTCAATATGTCATATGGACCAGAAGGGAAAGCCAGCCGTATATATGGTCAGATTTTGAGCCCTCGTTTTGTTGCCATCTGATTAATTTTCAGTCAGTGTTGGGGCGCAGCCTATAAATCAGGTGAATGTTTCAATAAAATCATTGCGAACCATCATGCTGACGAGAACATGTTTCCTCGCGCCTCTTGTTGTTGTTGTTGTTGTTAGTGGTGGTTGCAGTGTGGTGTGGCATCTGCCATTTATGATTTATGTGCGTGGCCCAATAATAACCAACAAACATGGACACCAAAAGTTGCACGGGCTGACAACGTTGCGTATGCGTCATATTAATGAACAAGCTTGGTGAAAAATATGAGGTAGCCTTTCAATTAAAGTTCCCAGAGCAGCTATTAACCAACACAATAACGATTACATAAGGGTAACAGCATTAAAAGGCCTAGAGAGTATGCCTTTTTTTTTTTTAAGATTCCAGTAACTTAAACAAAAGTAAATCAAAAAACATTTATTTATAAAGTAATCTTTATCAAATTAACCGCATTTGAATGCTAAATCAAAAGCTGCTCTTTCATTTCAGAGATATTGTAACCATTGGGTAATTTTCACCCGCTTATTATCTGTGATTTACCAAGAAGTTGCGTGTGAGCTGCACCATATGTTGTTTTCTGTCTCAGAGTGCTTTTGATTTTAAAGAATAAAAAAATATATAAAGCGGCAGCCAAAAGGGTTTTTACTTGTCGCCCCACCCAAAAACACAAACATACGCACTCATAAACGTTTGCTGCTGTTGTGTACATACATAAGTAGCTTGTGCCACGCCCCCTAGCAACTGCCTCTTTCCACTGAGCATCACATATACGCAAATTATTTACTTTACGCCTTACACACACAGATGTTTTTTTCCGAGCTATCTTGCACACAGATTTTATTTTCTTCTTTTGCTGTGTTTTATTTTTATTTTTTATTCCTGTCATTTATCAACAAATTAATGAGATTTTTATGAAATGTGGAGACATCAAAGAATTCTCTGATATTATTCACTGTGCACCAAATTAAGCTGGCTTATGACGATGGCACTAAAAACTACAGCGCAAAAAACCATGGGATATACTTATGACACTCATACCTACTTTTACATGTATGTATGTTATGTACATAGATACTTGTATAAGCATGAGTACTTTGATATAATACATATGTATATTCATATAAATGGATAAGTTTGTGCACAGTCGGACAGGGGTATACTGATTATGTGAATAGATATGTAACGATTTGAAATTAAGCTTTCTTTCTTGTTATTTGAAGTAGGAGAAACATTTTTAGTTGCTTCTTACAACTCTAATTTTGAATTTTTATTTTGTAGTGTATTATCCCCTCGGACATTTAAAATGGCAAGCGAATTTGGATACTTATTGTTGGGTGTTTTTTTTTTTTCACTGCTGTGGCGGTATTATGTATTATCCTCAATTAGTGCGCTTATTGTTTGTCTGTGCGGCTGAGAGACGCTTTCCTTCTATCTCCCTCAGCGAGTGTGTGTGTGTTTTTGTGCCCAATTATGCCTCTTCGCTTTTCAATTTTCAGGCAGCTTAAGTTTAAGCGCCTAAAGTTGGTTTTGCGCTTTGCTTGGGAGATATGCACACTTTACAATTTCAACAGTCCGACAGTCATTCAGACGTGCAAATATTCAGAAAGCTACTAACCATAAACCAAAGCTGCTCCTAGTTCATTTCATCGCTCTAATTCTCACTCCACTCCATTCTTTGCTTTCATTCCCTGCGACTGCGTACGGTCCTGTTGTTGTTTTTATTTGTTGTGCATTTTGCCCGGAAATTGAAGATAATAAGCATATTGTTGTGCGAAAACAATGGCGCTGCTAATGATGTGCATTTGTATGGGCTCATCTCCTGCATATGTCGACTATACATTGTATGTGTATGCGTGTGTGTGTGTGTGTGTATGTGTGTGTGCGCGCGTGTGTTTTTAACTGCTTACGTATCAAGCCATGTGAATGAAGCTGATGTAGAGAGCCACCTCTTAAAGCCAATCCTAAAAGCCCTTATGCTATAGTTCAATGCTTAAATGCCACAGCTGCCTGCATTGATCTCATCAAGGCTTTTAAGTGCAAAGTAAGTGAATCTAGAAACTTTAAAATAAATCCTAAATGAGCTTAATTTCCATTGTTTTTTAAGACATTATTCGAGCATTAAAATTCGTTTTGGAAATTATTAGTTATGGCATTAAACAAATATTATCTTATTAAAAAATAAATATTAAGTGATTTCCTAGTTAAAAGCACTCTTAAGCTAAATTTTGAGAATCATAATCCTATTCATTGTTCTTAGCATTAATTCTATAACAGAAACACTTAAATGAGCCCCTTCAACCCCCAAAGAGTCACAGCAAAAGCAACCAACCATTACAAAACCCGAACCTAACCACACACACTCACAAGAAGGTTGAGCAAAAGTGTGATTCGAGAATGGTTGCCAACCAGTTGCATTCATTGCCTGACATCGTAAAGCCCAACCGAACGCCTCTTTTGGCTGGCTGCCAGGTCAGTCAGGACGCATTTTGAATGCAGTAGGCGTTGCCAGCAATAAGCAGCGGAAAAAAGGATACGAAAAACCCAAGTCGTAACAGGCATTAAGCATGCGCCCAAATAAGTAGGCTATGAATTTTATTGCCGTTGTGCCTGTTTTGCATTAGCTCGACGCCGTTTCAAGAGCTTAGGCAAAGTGCATTACAACATCAGCGACGAGGCCAAAAACAATGCAAGAAGCGAAGAACACACGGCCAACTAATTGAATTAAAAGTAAATGCAACTTTTATCCTAAGCAATTACATCCAGGCAGGCAGGCAGGCAGGCGAAAGAGAAAGAAAGAGATAGAGTGCGAGTTGAAACAAACATCAAGCCATAGAAATTCATTTTCATTTTCATTTCTATTTCATTACAATTTCATTTAAGTGAAGCTTAAAAGCGAACCAAATGGCTGCCAGCCGTGGCAATTATTTTTGTAGATTTTTGTTGCTCCGACAAACAATGGCAAGAATAAGCCAAAAGCACCTGTAAAACAATGGCCAAGGTAAGACAACAACAAGGCAAACTGGCAAAACAGCAACATCAACAGAGCAAATAGAAACGAGGCGTGCCTCGAGATTGAAAAACAAGTTAATAGCAATGCCTTTCCACTTTTTCTCTCTCTCTCTCTCTCTCTCTCTCTCTCTCTCCCTCTCTCTTTCTCGATTGCCAAGGCTTGCACTGTGCCGGACAGGGCAAACAAAAGGAATTTTACAATTTTCACAAGACATTCGTTTTTTTTGTGTTTTTTAACGTAAACAAAATCAAGTTGTGGGCGGAGCATGTGTAGAGCGCTTAAGTGAAGTAATTAATTTGGTAAAACACACATACACACACACACACACACACACACACATACACACACAAACATATTTCTAAGAAGGAGGAGCAGAGGAAGTTAGCTTAGACACACGTTCTTCAGCTGCGTGGCAACATAAATTTCGAGTCAAACGTGTGGCATATTCAATATTTTATTAATTTAGCTGTTGTTGTACCAGCGAGCGTGCCAATTGGCAGTCAGTCCTGGCCAAGTTAACTGCCAACGCCAATAGCAATTACACTGCTGATGCGAGCCACAACAGTTGAAAGTAAACGCAACGACTTGTAAGTCTCATGTGGCATTTACATTTTTAATTGTCTGGCAACCCCCTCATCCTTCCATTCCTCCTCCTGACACTCCTCCCTCCACTCATTGGCCATCAATTTGTGCGCGACTTTAGGTCATAAAATTTCAATTGCTTTTTAATTTGCATAGACTTAAGTTGCGCTGAGGCTCACCTATACCACAGCAACAAATATATTACCAAACACAGCAGCGTCGTTTCACTAATTACAAATTGTTAATGAATAGGCAGCAGGCACTTACCTGTAACGACACGAACGCAATAAGATAGAGTGAGTGAGGAAGAAGGCAGCAAAGTTTTTCTGTTAGCATAAAATGAACTTAAATTGTATGTTGGAAAGTTTAATAACAATGCTTGTAATAAATAAAATTGCCGGCAATCTGTTAAGGCATAGAAATATTGAGACTTACTTGAAATGCAATTTCATAGCATGTAATATTTCAACTATTAAAAATCTGGTTAAGAGAAACATGAAAACATTTAAAATGAGTTTAGTGTAAATTATGTTTGTGGTCTGTTTTTTAATCCTGGAAGTTTTGTAAAACCACAAGTTTAAGGCTTTAGAAAAAGTATGCTCTATTAAGCATAGACATTTTCTGAAAATTTCGAGTGGCTCAATTTATATTGGATAACTATGGAAGTTTAGTTTTTGAATAGAGGCTTTATAGAAATGTAAAGCTAAGTTAGCTTAAATTTAATATTTCCAATAAGATTTCTTGCTGCAATTATCACTGCTTATAAGTAGTCTACATTTCAGCTCAATTTATCAATAAATTACTTTGGCTTAGCTCATTGAAGTAGCAACTAATTTCGAGGGGCCGATTAAAAAACTTGTGCAAATTATACGCTGCATTAAGCAGACTCAAATAGCCTCACACACGAACTTTCGCATGAGTGTAAATAGACAAAACAAAAAAAAAAAAAAAAATGAATGATGAGTAAAAAGTTGTAGTTAATTTTGGGTTATGTGTGGTAAGCGTACGTGGCAAGGAAGCGGCAGACACTCATAAACCCAATCATATCACCACTTGCCTGCTTAATGTGCCATGCAGTAAATTTTCCACACAGCAACAAAAACCGCAGTGCGAAAAAATTGCTGTAACACCACAGTCAGCTCCCACCCCCCAAAAACCCCGCCTCATTTACTCTGTGTGCGTGTTTTGCATGCACGCATCGACAAGCAACAAAAAACAACAAAAACAACAACAAGAGGTAGTTGTAGGCGGCTGCACAAAGCGTTGCAATTAACGTTGCAGCAGCTCAGTTGAGCAGCAACCGCAGTGGCAACCATTGGCATTGGCTTAATTTCCATGCAACACTCTCTCTCAACTTAACTGAACTCAACTTGGCTGCTGGTCGAGCTGTTTATCTTGTGTGCGGCGGCGTTGAGTTTTTGGGTCGCGCCAAATTGAAAATACGCACATGCACATTACGCATACGCCATGTGGAGTGCAATAATCCATAATAACAATGGGAATGGCGAGTGCTGAAAAACAATAAGCAGCATTGATTGCAGTCTATTGGCAGACACTGCCACGTTGGTAATTTTAATGCTCGGCACGCACAAATGCACTTGACTTTTGTTTCATAAACAACAACAGCAACAACAATGTTGATCAATTATACGAATTGTTGAGAGAGAGAGAGAGAGAGAGAGAGAGAGAGAGAGAGAGGGAGATAGAGAGCTAATTAATTAAGTGAAGTCTGCCATATATGAAACTGCTGCAGCTACAGATACAAATGCTCGTGCCTTAATAGAATTATAGGTTTTTTTTTCATTCTGCGCATATATAAATATTTGAAGTTTTTGGGTGGCGATTACTAAACCGCTTAGCAAAACTATTTGCAGCAATTATTTTCGCATTAAAACTCAATCAGACACAAACACACACAGACACACAGACTGAAGCTGAACTATGCAGCGAGCTGCAAGTTTATATGCTGAAGATCAAGAGGCATTTTATGCAATTTACAAATTATTGCCTGCAAAAATGTTCTACACAGTCGAGTGTTCGACAACTCAACCAGACACAAGTGGCACAAGCTATGGGGATGAATGGCAGGAAAGGGAAGGGAAAAAAGGATGGAGAACAGATTTGGATTCTAGCTGAAAATAACGTTTGCATATTCGTACGTATCATATTAATATGTTGAAAATGGTTCAACTTTTGTTAAAAATAATATGCAAAATGAGTTGGCAAAATAGTTAAGCAGCTGTCTGCTTGGCTGCTTTTGCGGCTACATCAAGTGTGTGTATGTGTGTGTGGGTGTATGTGCTCGAATCGGATTAAGTTTGTGGGTTGAACCCGAGTGCTGAGTGGTGCTTATGTGCAGCTAATGCACATATTGTAGGGATAACATTTGTTGTAGAAACAAATGATTGTTGTAACGAACACTGAGCAAAAAAGATGGTACTCTAGATAAAGAATCACTGAACCTCTTAAAAGCCGCCTCTATGTTGTGATATCTTAAGGATCTTAAAAGCCAAAAGCTTAAACTTTTTGAGAATCATAACGCCCATTTCAACCTTTTGTTTGTAAAACACTTGCAATACGATTTTTGAATTTTTGGATCTTATTTTCTCTCTCTTTAAGAGCTACCTTTTTAAAAATTTAACATGCTCTTGCTCATGACGTCAAATTTTACTTTGCATGCGTTGAGGGCCTGGCTCACCTTGCTAGGTCATCACTCATGGCTTGTGTGCTCCTATGAGTCAACTGCTTTTTGCCTGGGATCTCACTTCAATTTGGCTGGGCATACCTGGTAGCCACAGCATTTCAATTATTAGACCGCAGAAAAGTAAGTTTGCCAGCAGTCAGTGTAAAACTTTTCTACAATGCAGCTGCACGGCACTAGACAAATATTTGGCCATCGAGTTTTGCAGCTGCAGCCAGCCGCCAGCCCTACGGAAGCTAAGCGTCTAAAGTCCAGGCCAAGTTAACCCTGACGGAGTCGCAGAGTCAGAGGCAAAAATGCAAACCGTAGGCTGCTCGAGGGAAGAAGGATGGAAGAGGGTTGGCTTGTAAAGTTAATGCTGTGGCAACTGCACCACAAAACATTTCACTTGGCTTTTGTTATTAAAAAATACCTAAAATTACCAAAGATAAATATTAATAACAAGCCGCAGCCGCAGTTGCTTACTCCCCTCGTTGTTGTTGTTGTTGCTGTTGTTTCCACCTGAGCTATGGTATTTTTTAATTTGCCTGCCTCTTAATTCCTTGCAGCAGCTTCAGCAGCAACTCAAACAATTTGCGGTTTTCATTAACTCAACTTTTTTTTAGACGCCGTTTGCAACACGCGCTTGGAGAGTTTATTATATGAAATAACTTTCCAAGCGGCATGCAAAGATGGCTGTCATTAAATGCAGCACCAACAGCAGAAACAGCAAAGACTCTTTCGTCATTGTCTGCTAAGCATTTGAATAAACCTGCGACTTATTTGATGCATGTTGTCAAAAATTACAATTACTAAAAAAAAAAATAAACTGTTCGAGTTTCTGGCAGTGCGTTTAATAGTTTCCATTTTGTTGAGCGGCATTTCAGTGCACTGCGGCTTTGACGTTGCCACTTCCGTTTCCGCTTGAATTATCGCGCAGCAGGCGGCATGGGAGGGGGCCTGGCAAAATTGCATTAACTGTGCATAAGTCGACCCCTCACCCACCCTCCAGCAAACCAACTGCTTCTGTCTGCGTTTAATATGCAACTTTTCAACACACACAGGCGAACTGAGCTTGGGTGCTGTGCCGGCTACCCGGCTGCCTGTCTTGCGTCATTTTGAAATATTTGTGGCATCAAATGCAGTCGTCAACTTGATTAAATGTCATGCAAAAAGCAACAGAAGCAGCCAAGATTTGTAACCAGGAGATGAAGAAGATGCTTGTGGCATGATAGAAATTTCAAGGCGTTTGAATAGTAGCATGAAAAGGCTTAGTGTGAAAAGCGACTGTGGCGAGGGTGTGAAAAAAAAACGAGAAAAAAACAGAAACCATTGATGCTTAGATTTGCAACTGAAAATTTACTCTGTGGATTGAAGCTTTTGTTAAAGCTCTTAGGTAGATTTTTAGGAGAAAAGCTAAATGAAAAATATTAATTCCAACTTCAATATATCCTTGGAATAATGTTAAATCATATTTAGTTTGTATTAAATCTTAATATTATCAAGAGTCGGCCGCAAGATCTTCAGAAAATCCTTTGGCACACCTTCTCCAGGCACACGCATTTATCAACGTTAGCACTGAATAAGCTTGAGCTGCTTTTAAAACGCAAACATTTGCATAAGAAATGCAAATTTGCATAGTTTATACCCAACACAACCCCACACACACATGCACCCACAATTGTCAGTTGGGACGTTTGAAACTCAGCTCGAAAAATGATTTAAATGAATTTGAATTTGTTGTTGAATTATGCTAAATAAAAGAGACTTGCAAGATGGCTGTAAATTAATTAAATTTATTTTGCACTGAATATTACATATTATTATTGTATATTACTTACGCAACGTTGTTGTTAGACAACGTCATCAAAGTCTTCTAGCTATCAATCTGGGCAGACACTGTTAAATTATCATGACTTTAATTTCTTTTGACACGAACACACACACATCGCAAACAATGCTCTGCATATGTGCTTGTGAATTAAATCAATTTATTTGCAATTCCTTGGCCTGGTCTCCTTTACTCATTTGGCGAACACACAAAAGTATGCAGCAATTTATTTTCAGCCAACCCAAGTGACGACCTCAAGAACACCCACAGCAGACCCCTCCAAAGTCTCACCCGTGTGCATTTGATTGAAAATGCGTATTACTTATGTATATACCAAAGTATAGATGTATATATATAGGGCGAGTGGCAAATCTAAAATCAAATCAAATCAATTTTCTCAAATGTTACTTGGCAGTCACTGCCAGCCACAGCAGTCAGTCTTCCAGTCAGTTAGTCAGTCTTTCTCTTTTGACGTCGCTTGTGCCTGAATCTATCTTCTAAGCTGCCAGCTCTGATTGATCGAATTTAAATTTTTGTGGCACATTTCAGCCGTGCTATGTAATAAATGTAAATCGCTGACGGCCTGTCTTTAATTATGCCATTCTTTTGCTTGTCTAACGCTGTAAAAGGATTCTGCGATGGTGGTGGAAAAAAAAAATTGTAATACAAAAAGTAATGGTAAAAAACAGTTTAATAAAAGTCTAAAAACCATAAAAACTCTTAGCCAAAAAAATACTGCCCGAATATGTAGTGTTTTTATCTTTCCAATTGGTTGTACATAAGTTTTTGTTCTAGTGCTTGTTCCTTCACCAACTACAGCACTTGTAAAGAGAAGAGGCGAGTGAAAAAGTTTTCTTCAACCAGTCAGTCAACATGCGTGCCACACTCAAAGCCGCACACATACATAGACAAACTCTCCGAGCAATAGACAAAGGGCAACAAGCCGCAAAAATGTTTGAAATTTTACAAATTGCAATTTTATTGAGAGGCCAAAGCAGCCAAATATGAAGCAAAACTTGTGACTCTATTTGAATCGCTCTGTATGTGTGTGCGTGTTTGTGTGTGTGTGCACAACCAACCAGACATAATTAGCTAAAGAATTTTCTCATCAAATGTGCAAAATACAGCAGCGACAACAACAACAGCAAGTTGGGTTTCACAAACGAAATGGGAAAGAGCGAAAGGGGAAAAAGGAGGCAATAAAAATTCAGGGCAACCTAAAAGCGCCATAAGAAACTAGCAAACGAAACAGAAAAGTTACCCCAACAAAATATAAGGGAAATGCAGAAAAAATACGGAAACGATTTTTTTCTTTCTATGATTTCAATAAAGTTGTTAACTTTATTAAAATATTGTGCTCAGCTGAAAAGTTGGCTAGAGCCCAGTCGAGCATAGAATTACTATGAAATACTTTTGCCAAAGCAACCGACGATTCCCATAAATTGACAATTTAAGTTCGCTGAGCGTTGTTGAGCGGCGAGCGAGTCAAGTAACTAAAAAACTCAAAAAACAGAATAAAGAAATTGAAAGAAAAAAATGTATATATATATAAAACATGATGGAAAGCAAAAACGCGCATCAATGAAGCATAAATGCATTATGCCAAAGCAAGTCTAACTAATAAATGTTTGAGCCGTTGCAACATAGCCGAGCCAGCCGACCCAAACAGTGATGCCAAGTCGGCTTGATTTCAGACAAAAAATTACTAAGCAAAAACGTTATTGAAAATACCAAGCAAGTTCTATTTATTTATTCCACTGATTACCAATTCATTGGGAGTCACACAAGTTGGCAACACTGGCACGAAACTTGGCTCTTATGACTACAATTGTAAGTGCTCTGGACCATCATCGTTACACGCTAAATTACACGCCAAATTGCGCACGGTTTGCCTTATTGATTTGAAAAATCCGAAAAAAAAATAAAAGTATTCTCAATCCAGAGCAATTCCTAAACGTAACGTTAAGAAGTATCCGTCAGTCACTCTTGTGGTTGTTGTTGTTATTGTTGGCGCACTTGTGCAATAAACAAATCAAATATTTCTTTCATTTTTTTACGCACAACTGCATCAGTTGCCAAAGTAGCATGAATAAATGTTTGTTGCATACGTCAAGGGGCAGCCTCCCTTAACTCTAGGTATAAAGGTGTATGATTGCAGTTGCAAATCGCTCACGTATTTAACAAAGTATGCGTAGTTTAAGTCCAATGCCTGCCAATTCGTATTGGCATTTCTGATCTTTAGCATTTCCATGTGCGACTTCACTCTCATAAATTCATCAGCAAATCGCCAAACGGCAGCCGAATAACTAGAGAAAGAAAGAGAGTTGAGTTTGAAGTGAGAGCTCAGTTTTGCGGCTCAATGACTCGCAGATTTATCGGGCTGCGGATTCGGATTTGGAAAATGCTTGTTGCAAATCAAAGACAAGCGAGCAAAAAGCTGCTGTGAGAGATTCATGTAAAACTCAATCAGAGCTTGGTTTAGCATTTCATGCATGGAACGCATGATTGAAGCAGAGTAGAAAAGCTCACTTTTTTTTAACATGGTAAACATCATTGTTTTAAAACTTATGTAATCAACATTAAGTTTATTAGCATAACAAATAATGTGTGCATTTCTATTATTAATTAAGGGCCAAAGGTTTCTCTGGCGCGTGTTTTATCAGAGTTTGGTATTTATATGATAAGCATAGTTAGACGGGCGGCAAGCCATCTTTGCCACATAATTAAAATCTCAACTTTATCAGCAGATTCAAGCAACAGCAACAACAATGAGAAGCGAATTGGCTGTGCAAAACATGCCCAACGCTGTGGCAAACAACTGAAAAACAAGGTAAATAAAGGTACAAATTATGAAGCACTTCATATTGCCGTTCGCAGAACAAGAGAACAAACTCAAACCAACCAAAGTCCGGGGTGTGCGGGCAATCAACACAAAACGACCTCGTCAACAACTCAGCTCAAGAGCAAAAATATCAAAAGTAGAGGAAAAAAATATAAAAAAAAAAATTCATGCGGCAGCCAACCAAACTCGGGTGGCAGCAAGCAGCGAGCAATATCATCACCCCTGGCAACTTTGTTGCTGCCAGCATAGTTTGGAAAAAGTTCACAGGAACTGAAGCAAAGGAGGATTGACTAATGCTGCTGCCTCTGCTGTGGATGCTGATGCTGGGGCTGTGTAGCCGGATTGGCAAATTTGTTGGTAGCTCGGGTTTGGTTTGGGTTTGTGCTGGCTGCTATTGCTAAGCAACGCAACAGTTTGCCATGGCTATAATACGTTATAATTTGTTATTGAGTTTTACACAGAGCAGCTGCAAAAATGCAGGAGACACGTCAAGGAAGACTGTGAAAAACATTAAAAAAGAACAAAAACAAAAATGTACTAAAAAAAATCGCATGGCAAAAACACAAATTTAATAACCGGAAATCTCAATGCTCTTAAAATATCTCAAGCCTGTTTATCACATCAAAAGTGATAAATTAAAGATTTACAATCAACAAGTAAAAACGATTATTTAATTTATCAGCAACTATTATAGCCTTAAATTTGATGGTATTTCTGATTAATACATTTCGGCTTAAATAAGTTCACAAGCCGACTAAAAAAACTATAGCCACCCTTCTCAGCATAGGGAATATCTGTAATAACAAGCGAGAAGAGACAGCGAGCGGGTGTGCGCTTGGGGCTGTCATAAGTGTGCTTGTTGTAGAGCCATTATCCTTGTTGCTGGTTGGGTTCGAGCCTGACAAAAGTAAAAAAAAGAAAATATGTCTATATGATTGGCAACAGCAGCTTTTTAGTGTGCTGTGTCCCTTTTTTCTATCATATTTACTTTTTGCTTCCTCTTTTTGTTTGTGGCCCCATCAACTTTTTGCCGATTTCTTTTTATTTTTAATATTTATTTCATGTTTTTCAACTGCCTTTTTGTCCCTGTACAAGCAAATAAAAAAAAGGAAGCAAATATTTATATGTATGTATATATAAATAAACTTCATTATGTTCTATTTTGCCGTTGCTTTTTGTGCTCTTTCTCCCTCTATCTTTCTCTTTGTGAGCTGCTTTTGCTTTTTTGTATGCTTTATGAAATTGATGCTCGAAAATCGCACTCAATTAGTAGGGATTTTATATTTATTTATTTATTGTTGTTGGCCCAAGTAGAAGCAAAAGCAAAAAAAGCAAAAATGGGGGCTAGTGGGGATGTTCAACGATACGTGTATCAAGAGCCATGTGTGTGTGTGTGCAAATGTGTGTGTTCGGATGTGTGTGTTGTGTGCGTATGTTGGATATGGAACTTGGGCTAAGCTTGCAAGAGCATTCCGGCTCAAAGGGTGTCAACTTGTATACGCTTAATTTAATTTATTGCTTATTTGATTTGTAAGCTGGGAGTTTACTGAAATTTTCGACTTAACTACTTGACAGTTGCGTAGCAATTGCAATATTTGCAACTGTTGATTTTTTTTCACAAATAAATGCTTAAGAAGTTGTTCAAATACAATTGATAGTTTGTTGTTAGTAAGTGGAAAGCGAAAATTCCTTGGAGTTATTGAAGTGTTTTAATCCAAATTGGAAAGTATTAATGTGACAGTCACTTTACGATGGGTGGTTGAGATGCTCGTAAATCAAGGACTTTAGAGCACACAAGCACAAGGAAACAAATAAAGCGACATCTATTGGTATGTACTGGAAGTTTAACTTTGCTGAAGTTGGCATGAAAGCTTTAAGCTTGAAGGAATGACTAACAAACTGGAATATTTACTTCAAAAAGTCATTTGGTAGAGTTTCGGAAGGGGAAAAAACTTTTTAAAAATCAAAGCTTTTGTATGCATTCTGTAAGTTTAAATGTGAAAAGATTTTGTCTCCTGAAAAAGCTCCTAGTGTAATAAAAAGCTCAAAGCTCAACCATCTAACGGTAACTTAAGCTTCAGCAAATAACTGTTATACAGAGTGCTTTTCACCTCAACTCAGCCAATATCCCAACCAACTGCCCGTGTATAACACATGCCAGTAACTCTGTTAAGTAACAGCCGTAATGTCATGCAACTTAACAGCGATTAGCGACCATTACTTGTCTCTCTTCGTCTTACCCTTCTTCCTGCTTGATTGTGCGTAAGTGTCGCAGGCTCCCCTCTCGTAAGTGTGTGTCTGGATGTTAGCTTAAGCGCAGGACATTTACTTTATGCGTTTTTAGATGACACCAGCATCAACCAGACAGCATAACGATTACATTAGGAGCAAGTAAAATTTCATAAAAATGCTCTAAGTGGGTTGCCTTTTTGAATATGTAATGATGCCACAAAACGAGTGCAATTTGAACACGCATACACACATTTGCCCACTAAAGTACTCACACAAATATACCACAAACGCTAAAATTCCATTTGTGGTTAGAGCGGACAACTTTATTACAGACCAAAAAGTACAACAAAGAGTGAAAGATGAAACATGTTACAATCAATTTTCGAGGTTGGCATTAATTTGCGCCAGTTTTTGGCACTACGCCCGAGCCAATTGTGGCCATTTTGACTCGTATGTGGCTAACAGGTTTTACGGGTTGGAGAGGTGTGCAAAACCTGTCGAAACTCTGACTGGACTTTCAAGCATTTTCAAATCAGCGAGTTTACAAAATGAACTGTGGAGCTACAAGTGAAATTTATAGCTAAAAATTTACATTTAAGTGTGCTAACACAGCGGTTAGTATTAAGTTGAAGTTTTTAACTGTTTGACATGTTTTGCACAAATAATATTTTGTATAAATATTTGTTATCTTCCATCCACCGTGCATCGTATGCTTTTCAGCATCAACTTCACCAGGTTCTAGTGGCTGTAGGCGACTGTGGTTTTCATTTCGTTTTCGATTTCGTAAATTTTGCAGTCGACATTACCGCTTCCCCCCTTCAAACTTACCCCTTACTCCAACCACATACTCTTTCAGTTGGGTGCGACTTAAGCGGCTTTGCTTTTTGTTGCCCAGGACGGTGGCAATTTAGCTAAAACGGTGCACGCCTACCTGGAGCCCCACACAGAAACGCACTACGCAAATTACTATTTATGTGGGCGCTGGACTACACCCCCTCTGGCGAAACTGTTTTTTGTGTGTGTGTGTGTGTTGGTGCGGTTGAAAATTGTATGCAATTTTGCCAAGAGGCAACACAAAACTACAAGAGGAGTAAAAAGTGCAACCACCGCAGCTGCCGTCTGTAAATGCACGAATTTGGGTCATATGGTCGACATATTTTCTCTTTTTTCATAGTCCAAACTTACTTAAAATAAATTAGTTGCATTAAACCACAAAAGGGCTAGGCTCGAATATATCTAGGTTAAAAAACAAAAAGGTATGTACAATAAATGGGAAGAAATCAGTGCCAATGCCCAAAGGAATGCTCACAAAACAACCAAAGCGAACCAAAAATTTAGCAAAAGAACTATAAAAGAACCATAAATGGACATAGGTCTGGCCTTGTGCCTTCGACAAACACACTGCAAATTTTATGGCTAGACACGCAATTTTCACCCCGCAATAAAGTAATGGGTAGCTCCTACTCTTAATGTTTGTGTTGTGTGCGTGTGAATGAGGCCAAAGATAAAAGACAAAAGAGAAAAATTGCCAACTATTTGGCATTGAGTCATAGTGGGGAATTCTTTCTCCTTCCCCCCTTGGGCCAGCAATTCGATTAAAGGCCATACCGTTAAGCAGTTAAGGCTGCCAGATTGCCTTTTGCAGCTAGCCAGTTGCACAGTAGGCCAGTTAAGCCACATTTTGAGGCATGACGTCAGTGAAATCGCCAAATGAAGTGCACAGAGTAAAATGACTGGCGACCAGCGGAGAAATGAGGCAGACAAATTTCATGCAGCAGCGGCTCATAGCGGCTTGGAGATATTTATAACCCAACAGGCAGTCAGACCAACAGTTCAACACACAGAGAGAGAGACTTGACAGGCAATTTGGCAAGCAAAACTCTCAAAGCGTAACTAACATTTATATTTGTCGCCAAGAGTGCCGTCTAAACAAGCAAATGTCACACATAACACGACACCGACAACAACTGCCAGACGACTTTCAGGCTACGCCCTTTATCCCCCTACTTCACTCGTGTAGTAAGTCAAACTCGCCTGCTCCTTTGGCTCGCATGCACATCAGCGAGGCGACGCGATGGTTTAGGCCTGCTACTGAAATAAATGGCGAGGCAAACTCACGAGTTGGCTGCTTGCTATAAAAGGGGCAAATATTATTGGTAGCCCACCATGGCATTAATAATTAAATAATGCATAAATGCTGAGACACATACTCATGCATTATAGAAGGTTGTTAACTGCGGTGAATAAGAAAAAAAAAATTACTTACTATAAGAACATGTCCATGGTCAAAAGAAATATCTATATATATATACTTTAAACAACAACTCATCGTTAAAGATGTTCCTCTGATTTAAGGGATATTCGATTCCCCGACGCATTTAGTTGTATGCCGGTTATTGGATTTATCTGGCTAACACCGAATAACTAAATAAAAGCCGTTCACTTAAAAGCACAACCACAAAATAGCAACAACAAACCGCTATAACTCAACTGTAACAACAGAATAAAATAAAGCACAACAATTGAATTTGATATACGAGAGTGCCGTGGTTGATATGCTCAAAAGCAAATACTGGACAGCGCCTCTCTCGCTCCCTGAAGAGCCTTGTTTGGGGTTTTGTTTTTGGGGGCAATCTATTGCCAAAGCAAATTAAAATTCAAATGCGTTTGCATGTTAGTTACAAGACTAAATAAAATGCAAACAAAAACACAATCCAGCGAAACATAAAATGAAATATATTTTCTGTTGTGAGTTTTAATCAAAAACAAAAAATAGATAACAAAATTTGACTACTCGCCCACTGCCAGCACCAAATAGAAGATTATTCATACGCACTGTGAACGACCCTACCACGCCCACAACATGCAACTGCTGCTGTTGATGCCACTGCCACTGATGCTACTGCAGCTGCAGCAATGCAAAAGTCTCCGACATGTTTGATGTAAAAATCCCTCAACTGAAATAGATTTACGTCACTGACAGCCTGGGCCAACTACGTTTGTTAGCCATTTTTAGGGGGTCCTTTCTCTCTATTTTTGGCTTTGGCAATTTATTTTCAAATATTTTTCAGCATCAAATATATGTGTGTGCCGCTCCTACCAACCAGCTGCCTGCAATAGTGCAGCAGTTGTTAGATTTAATTTCTTTTGCATTTTTATTGTCGTTTGTTTGTTTGGATTCTCGCCTGGGCTTTAACTCGGATTTTAGCCTGCTGCTGTCAAATTATATTACGCATACGTTCTGTTGCAACAGTTGTCATACGATTTAAAATCCAACTAGGAATAGTGAGAATACACAGACACGATTCTGGTCTCATGCAACGTTCCTGCCACTCAATTGCGGCACCATTGACTAATCTCGCTTTTGATTTTCCAAAACCATTAGCACACACATCTACACACAGATGAGCCGCTTTGGACAGTACAAAATATGACAATAGCGAGCTAGACACCTGCACGCAGCAAGGACAGCAAAGGACTTTACAGCCAGGACACTAATTTTCGCACAGCACCCACTGAAAAAGAGAGAGAGAGAGGAGGGAGTCGGAAATCCAGTTGCAGTTATCATTCCCATTGGTGGCTTGTGCCAGATGAGTTGTCACATGTCGTCGGTCTAAGCTCAGCTCTCAACTCTCATCTCTTGTCCAGATGCTGCTGCTCTGTGCCTAAGTGCCCATCTACTAAGCTGTCTGTCTATCTATCTGTCTGTCTCTCCGTATGTCACAAACAGGAGTTGGAATGGCTGAAAACTATTGAGTTGAAATTATGCAAAGTTTAGCTTGCAAATATTTTTTAATTAAAAGCATTTTGCATCAAGCATCGCTTGAGAAAGCAAACTGGCCGCATGCCTTGTTAAATTTAAAAAATATGCCTCACTGATTTTCCATAGAGGTGCGGAGAGTGTGGAAAAAAAGAGTTGACATCTGCAAAAATTCATCTGGCTAAACTTCGATTGTGTTCTCTCTCCATTTACTTTCTTTTTCGTCTGTTTTCTGTTATGGAAGCATACTAGTTAGAGATAGAGTATGAAAAATAGTAAAAACATGCCGCATTCGCATTCATTCATTTTCATTTACTGGCATGTTGAGTATACACCACGTTGTGTGCCAATGACAATGCTATGTAGCTGTCAGCTTGAAAGGAGACAGGGTTAAAGAGAATAGTTCTCAGTAGAATATTTAATTTAGTTTGAAATGCCAAAAGCATCAATGGAAACGTGACAGTGTACAGTGGTATAATTTTACCAAATATTGTTTAGTAGTATTAGTTACTAATAAAACTTTATGTCAGTTATCGGTTCCGGGGTTTTTTGATTTATTATATACTCGAAAATTTCTCTTTTTATATTTACACAGTTATTAGAATATTTTAATATTTTCTGCTGTTTGTTGTCTCTTTACCTAAATAAATTTCCCCTTATTGTCAGCTCTTTATTATATTTCTTCCCATTGTGCAAATCAACACCTCTGTGAATAATAAATTATGCACTCCACAGCCAACAGAAACAAACAAAAACACAGATAAAATCATAAGACCATAGGCGTGGCCAAGTAAACAAAACACACACTGGGCAAAAACAAAAGCCTAAATATTGCCTGGCTGCTTATAGAAAGAGGATGAGGAAAACACACATACACACGAATAAAAAACCCAACAAAAGTCTGGCCTTAAGTGACAAGACACAACACCAACAGGACATAACAGAGCACACAGGATAGACTCTTCACTGTTGACTGGGCCATGTGCTGGCCTTAAGGCACTTTCGGCAAACAACAACAAGAGCAACAAGAACACAAACTTGTCCATTTATAGCGCTTCATTTTAAACAACAAACACTTGGCTAACACTTGCCATGGTGCCTGACACGCATCACTTGGCTTGATTTTTTAATTGTGCCTGCTGCGCATTTCAATTGAAATATGAAAAAGGCGAGAGAAACTGCCACTGGACCCCAACGGGACGAGCCACAGAAACTAGAACCAGGACCTTGGTTAACAGCTCGTCTGACTGTGGATGCCAGTCAAACAGTCGACAGTAGACCGTAGGCCTTTTGAAGCATAAAGATAACTTAAGTCGTCCCCACTGGAGCACTGACAGAACGGGGGAACGAGAGAGGAAAAGAGAGAGCAAAGTTCAGTTGCAAAACCGACAACTCGAGAAACGACGGTTGCAAACAAATGACACTGAAGTTCACCTTTTTATGCCAAGTGGGTGGGTTGAGACAAGGGGTTGGAGGCTGGACGAGCTGTCCTGGGATCCGGTGCTTACATAATAAAGTAACTCAAGTGCGCTAAGCAGTGAAAGCTTTTTTATCCGGTTGTCTCTGTGGAACTTCGTTGAGGCTGCTCTTTTTGCAAAAACATTAAAGAAATTATTAATATTATGAGTAATGTTGCTAAGCAGACAATTAAAAATTCCATTTGTGGTATTTGAAACAACGCATAAGAGCAAATAAGGGTTAAAAGGTGGGAAGAGCTGGGAAATGGATAAAGTACTGAAAGGTTGGTCGTCAAGGCATTTCTACAACATCACAATAGTTCTTTCTTAAAAACTCAAATTTAAACAGAAAAATAATACTTATTTTTTCATAAAACAGTTGGCTTTTTAATTATTTTTCTGTAATTTTCTTAAGCCGTCAATATGCTAAAAAATTCCACAGAAAAATAAGCAAATACACAATCTTACGCCGCGTACTACCAAAATTGAACGGCCTACACCGAGAAAAAGGTTAAACCCTTTACCACTACTCCAAAATGTGCCACAAAAACCAACGCGATCTGAAAAAATTGCTAAAGTGACAGCTGAACTAAATATCGGTTTAATGCAAAGATTCTATTTTAAAATTTAAGAAAAAAATTTAATAAAAATCAAAAATGAGTTTTAACAATTTTCAAGAGCATTTGAGCTTCTTATGAACATTACTAATATGAGCGCTTAGTTTTACTTTGCTTTCAAAATCGGCTTAAATTACTTTCAAAGTGGTAACAAAAAATTTAACAATTTATTTAACTGCCCGGCCACAATTCGCATTGTTCTTGTACGTTGTTTATTCCGATGTTTTATGTAATTGACCATTGGGTAGTGTGGTGTGCTGTGTGCATGTTTTAGGCCAGAATCGCATAATTGATTTAAATGGCGAACAACAGGCTGGAAAAAGCTGCTATCTGAACAATTCCCAGTGCTCAAATCCATTCGCTGATAGCAAAGATAATGAAGGGCATAATGGAAACCCGGACTCCCCACAAAACTGTTAATTAGCAATGCAATTCCATTCGCCACATTCGTCATGTTGTGCAATATGCCAAGCGAAAACAAATAGAGCCCGGAAGTCTATAATTATGCTCGCCAATTGGAGGGTGTTGGAAATGGGAGTTGCATTGATTGAATGCCAATTCACTTAACCCAATTCAAAGGCATTTGCAACAACTTGGCAGCCGTAGAAAGATTTTTTTAGTTTCCCTTCTTTTTATTTGTATTTTCTATTGCCACAATCGAAGCTGACAAATGACCGATTGGCAGCTCAATGGGAGCCACGCTTTCCGTTTTGGCTGCAGCGGCTAGGGCCAATAAAAACCCAAAGAATTGTCCAAGCAGACTAAGAAACATGCTAAATAGTAAAATGCTTCAGTGAGCCCAACAAACAGCTGCTGCTGCTACCCCGTTTTGTATGCTTTATAAATTTAAATTCCCTTCTTTTTGGCTGGCTGCAAGCCAAAGCCAAATTCAAAGCCAAATCCAAAGTAAGTAAGGCAACTTCTAACCCAAACTCCAATGGGAAATGGAAACCCCAAAGTAATAGCTACAGCTTCTACAATTTGGTGGCTTGGCCAACAATTGTTGCTGATTTAACACAAAATACAGCCAATCTGCTGCTGAAGGCCCACCAAAGAAAGGGAGAGAGGGAAAGAGGCTGATGCCGCTTTGGATATTAGTCAATGTCTATGGCAAACAGTTCTGGCAATGCCTTTCGTACTTTACTCTGACTATATGTGTGTTTGTTTGCAGCAGCTGCTTTATAGGTTTATTATTTAAGTCTGCTTGGCAATGCACACAGTAATAATTCGATTTATAATTTATTCTGGGAATAACTTGGCGTATACTCAACATTTGTTTGCTTAAGTGAATGGGTTGGCAGCAGTTGTTGCCGATATTTTATTGCATTATCATCTATTTGATTCAATTTATATTATTTTTATTCACTCGAAAAGTGTATATCAATTTTGTGATTGAATGTGTAACGCATAGAAGGAAGCGATTCGCCCCCCAAAAAAAATATATATTTTTTAAAAATTTAAAAAAATTTTTTTTTTTATAAATTTTTTTTTTTTTTTTCCTCTCTTTCCCCTGTTGGTATATCAAGTTATTCCTTAGTTTTAGAGATATCGAACTGAAACTTTGGGCAATGTCTTCTTTGAGTTGCGGTTAGATTGTATGCCATATCGGACAGCTAAATCATATAGCTGACATACAAATACAAGACATTTGGTATATCAATTTTGATCTGGGTTTGCAAAAGTAAACTTTTCAAATGTGTATAATTTTGGGTGGCCGAAAATAGCTTCCATTCTTGGTATATTTAAATAATAATATTTTCACTTACACCTTGTCCATTTCAGTATAACAAAGAGTATTTTTGTATTGAGTGATTTTAGTAAACACAATGTGTATAATTAACTTATATTTAATAACAATAACACACGCATGCTAAAACATTTACTTGTACTTACGCATTATGAAAACACGTCACTAAATTTTACTTTAATCAGTGGAGCTAACTTTAATTTTTGAGAATCGTAAGTAGTGTTTATAGTTTTTAGTAGATAAATATTTTTTTAAAGCTGTGTTTATTTTTAAGTTAAGTCTGACTCAAACTTGCAGCGTGCATCTCTTAGCTCAGTTTTAGCAGCTATCATCGTCTCCGTTTGCCCCGACGCCTTACGTGGTTTCCTATGTCCGTGTTGGCAGGATGGTGTTCGGATTAAAGCTTGCAAGCTCTTGCTAACTGCCCTTTACAGATTCTATATATAATTTAATTTTTTTTAGAGAAGATATAAAAGACTTCAAGAGAGAAAAGTTATTTTCTTTTGGTGTTTTTGTTATGCCTGGTGGGGAGTATTTGAAGAAGAAAATAATAAAAGCGCTTACTATCCGCGCTAAGGAAAGAAAGAAGAAAAAAAAAGGAGAAAGATATCGGACTGCTTGGGGGTGAGTGGACTGGGCACAGCCTCCGGGCGTTAAAGTTTAGGTATTAAACTTAATATTTGTGAGCTGTGAACAGCTTGATGTTTTTGGCATGAGCCGCTTATAGTTTATTTTTAATTATAAACATTCGGAGTACTGTTGGTAATGTGAAGCGTTGGAGATTTAAACGGGTTGAGTTTATTTTTTTTTTGATTTAACCCATGTGTGTGTATAATCTTATATAATATTCTTTAACAGCCAAACTATCAACGGTCTGATGTGAGAGTGAAATTACTGTAAGTTGTTTATAGAAGGGCGTCTGTGATTTAAATATAATTATATATATAGTAAAGAGAGAGAGTTAAAAAAAAAAAGTAATTGTTGTTTTATTATTTTTTGGTTTATTAGTTATTTTTAGTGTTTTTTTAATATTTGATATTTTTGTTTGTTTGATTTTTTTGTTTGGGTTAGTTTTGGGTTGAAACATTCGTTAATTTTTTTTTTGTGAGTGGGGTGAAGAAGGGTGGAGTACAGCAGTGTCTTAATAGTCTTTACATTTACGTTACGCTACGAAATTAAAAAAAAAAACCAATACGTTAGTTTTACACACTTTAAAATAAACATGTTTGTGTGATATTGTTAAATATAAAATACTAATTGTAAACACACACATTGTTTTGTGTCTACCAAAATCACTCAATACAAAAATTCTTTTCTTTATACTGAAATGTAGAAGGGGTAAGTGAAAATTTAATTATAATTTTTAATATAAAAATAGCTCATGTTTTATATATCGCTCAAATTTTTCTTTAAGCTTTATACCTTTACTTGGCAAGAGTATTTTTATAAATATCTCAAAAAAAAGTCAGGCAGTACTTTCAAGCAGCAAGAGAAAGCCATTAACTTTACTATTCTGTTGATTAAATAATATCTCAAGTTTTCGTATAAGTACTTCAAAATAAGCTTTAATAGGTATCAAGATTGAATCTCTCCAATTAAATGGGTGGCAAGGGCGGTGAAACTTTTTGGAGAGTTTCTTTTAAGGCTCACATGTTTATCGGCTTATTTTTTCACAGTCTCTACTGCTGGCTTTCTTGCATGCTGGCTGACTTTGCTCGGCATGGCTGGTAGCTGACCGCACATAAAACAAACTTTGCGGTTACTTAATGAAGCTGAAAAATTGCCTTGGTTTTCTATTTTATTTGCACTCAATCTCGCTTATTCACACTCACACTAACAGAGATATCGTTTGCTATTTTTTTCTGCTTTTCAATGTTATTTTCTCCTATCCCTTTTTTTTTGTCTGCCCACAGACACATTTTAAACACTTGGGGTGGCCCTCATCTCAGTTGTAGAAGCATCAACGACGACTATTTATGCTGAGTGACTGTCTGAGCAATGCTGACGCCCCTGCCATTAAGCAGGCAGTTAAGGGGAGTCGGCACACAAATTGAGGCAAGAGCTTTGCTCTTATGCTCAACCTGCTGATAGAAAGTTCTCGAGCCACTTTAACCGTCTCTCGCGTAGCAATCTGTGGCAAGGAAAAATAATATATTTTTTCTTCGAAAAAGCGTTCAACTTTTGAGCTTGTTCATCATTTTTTAACTGCAGAACTTTTTGCATATCTTTTTAAAAGTTTTTTCCGTTTTTTTAAGTGGCCAAAGAATCTTAAAACTGACAACATCCAAGTGCGTACAAGTCAACTTTAACCTTTTTGCTATATGCAAATTAATTAGAAACACACTTCTTTTTCACACTTCTCTGATTGCCTGCAGGCCTCCGAGAGCACATAAATAATTGGCGTTGATTTGTAAATGTCGGCAGGCAAGTCGACGCCTTGGACTCGAACAGAACTGAAATCCAAACTGTCCGCCATGTTTGCCACTTCATTCATCTATCTTAAGTGCTTACATATATAGTATATATGTATGGTCTGTTGGCTCTGCTTGTCATTCTGGCGCCACATGCAAAGTACATATGTATGTTTGTTTGTATGCTTTGCTAATTGGCCAAGTAAGCGTGTTTTACACCCTGTATATAATTCCCAGCCGTGATTGATTTGTATGGATTAAGCTATGTGCGCGTGAAACTCACGATAAACGGTGTAAAATTAATTAGTCACTGTATTTTTGTATCCTTATATCCTCGCCTGAGGCAGTCGGCGCCTGTCTGACTGACTGTCCTCCCTCATCTCCTCCCTCGCTGCTTTGTTAACAAATAAATAAATGAGCACTCTTACGTTGGCTGCCCCTATTGGCAACCAGGACCCATCAATTGCAGTCACTGTGAATAGCCGGGTCATTTGTAGCTGCCACTGAATGTGGCACTCAGCTTTAAAGCAACTCTTTGTCGAGTGTTAACAACTGTCAATTGATTTTGGTTTAGTGCGAGAGTCAAAAGTTGACCAAAATAAACGCAAAGTTGTTCAGAAATTATTGCCAAACAATAAGTTGAGAGTTCGAGTAGCAGTTGTTGTAGTTGTAGTTGTATATGTGGATGCAGCCACAACGACACAATAAACATTTTATTTCTGAACAACCACACACATATTGCCACTTGCTACTTGCCACTTGCCAAATGGCAATGCCACTCGACCACTTTTGGTTGTGTGGTCAGCAGATGGGGCAGATAATTTTGTGACAAGTGTCAGCCATCGTTCGATTGTTCGTTGCACTTTCCCCCACGCTTCCTATATGCAACACCAAACCAAATACTTGCTACAGATAAAGTTTATGCTTGTGTGTTGTGGAAGTTTTTAGCTTGCTTTAAAAGTAATGGTGAGAATCAAGTGTATTTTGTTTTATGGCTTGGAATTAAAAGCAAATACTTTTTAAGAACTGTTGAAAAACTAAAGAAAATTCACAGAGTAAAGATTGACCGGATTCAAAGCTTAAATACTTGACAATTTGATCTGTCTTTATTACTTTCCTTAAATATGAAAACACAATCCTTAAATTCACTGCCTTTAATAACTATTAAATGCTTGGAACGCCTACAAAATCCGCTGGGCTCACTTTCCTCCAATTTGTGACATTCATTGTGTGCTTGAGGGTGACGTTTGTAGGCGGAGTCTACTGCACGCAATAAATCAATCAATATCCTGCTTGCTCGTCTTCCCCTCTACCCTCTTCCCTTCGTCATCCCCATCCTTCTTCTGTCTGCCTTATTCATCCTTAAGCTCCGAAATGTCTAACGTCTGCGTGTTTAAGCCAGCCTGCTTTCCATTTTTTTCTTCTTTTCTTTCTGCATTTGGTATTTATACTTTGATACCGAAGGTTTCATAGTATATTGGTTTTGTGCAATGTCCGTCATGGTGTCCGTCTGTCCGTCTGTATGAACGCAACTTTTTTTGACACCCGTAAAGCTAGAGACTTGAAACTTTGCAATTATGTTTGTCTATAAGCGAGACAGATAAAGTGTCAAGATTGGGTTGCCACGCCTACTAGGAGGCTGGGAAATCGATAAAATCGATAACTAAAAACCGATAAAACCAAATGTTTCTCACATTCCTTCAGCTAGAGTTACCAAATTTTGCACGAAGATAGCTAGTCACATCCCTGAAAAACAGCATCAAAATTTTGGATGCCACGCCCACACCTTCCGCCCCCCCCCGCCGTTGTTAAAACGGTTATGCGTGTATACTCCACATTTTTTGAACTAGAGTCACCAAATTTGGTAGGAAGATATATGGTGACATCTACAAGGGATCTGCATCAAAAATTTGGATGTCACACCCACCTCTGCCGCCCACCTTTTACATTTGGAAGTTCAGTTATCTTCCACAGTTTTTGAGCTAAAGTCACCAAATTTGATAACATGATAGCTGGCGATGTTTACCACCCGGCCCACTCCCTTGCAAGCTGACTCCTTAACATCCATTCTTTTACTGGTATCAAAGTATTCCGCAGTCGGTTGCGTCCGACTGCAACGATTTTACTTGTTTCTTGTTCTTTTTGTGCTAAAGTATGTAACAGGCAAAAGGAAGCATCTCCGACCCCATAAAGTATATATATTCTTTATCAGCATCAACAGCCGTCTGTCCGTCCGTCTGTCTATCTGTCTGTCCGTCTGTCTGTCTGTATGATGGCGTCGATCTCAGAGACTACAAGAGCTAGAGACTTCAGAATTTGAATCTAAGTTTTCCTATACCATAAGCAAAACAAGTTTGTTTCAAATTATCGATAACTATTCTGGTTTCCGATATACACATGGAATCGATTACAAAAAAATTTGGAAAATGTAAAAATGGGGGTTGAAATAATGGGTAACGATAGATTTTTTCTGAAAATTGCATTGAAATCGGTTGAGAAACACCAGAGATATTGAAGATTGAAGTTGATGTCACAGATGCATACGGACTATCACTGTACGTGTTAAGTATGGGGTTCGGGGTATCTCCTAGTCGGGAAATCTCGTCTAGAGCCTTCTTACTTGTTTTTGTTTGGGACATTGATAAACATGTGTTCCTATGAACTTTGCAGTTGTCCTTTGTTTACCGCAATGTTTGCGGCTTGAGTGTGTGTGTGGGCAGCGGTTAGCTTCCAGCCTCTGCTACTGTATTTTGTGTTTTCTTTTTGGCTTACAATCTCACTTGCAAGTTCTCAGACAGGATATTATTATTGTTTGAGGTCTGTCTGTCTCTCTGTCTGGCTGACTGCAGGCCTGTCAATCTGCTCATTGAGTTCTTTCTGGTCGCAGAGTGCGTTTTAAATCCAATATCAATTGTAATCAACTCGAGCCTGGACAAAGAAGAACAAGGCGATAAACTGTTAGGGACAAAAAAAAGTTTACAGACCTCAGGAGTTTGAATGGTGTTTTAAACTTACTTATATAAGGAAATCAAGGAAATAAAACCTTAATTATACGCAGAATAGACAGACGAGTGAATATTGACTGGGTGATGAAGAAATTGCTAAAGAGATTGAAAGCTTTACAAAAAAGGTTTCTTAACTAATGTCATCCTTACTTAAAAGTGAAATATAGTTAATATTTAACCTATTTTCCACTTACCTTTTATATCATAAAAGATTTAAGATTATGCCAAAGCAAATTTTTAACTTACCTGCAAAAGAGTAATACAACTTTATTAAGAAATAGTTGTGAATAAAAGTTTTAAAGATAAAATCTATCAACAAATTGAGTTTCGAACATATTTGTTTTGTTTGTTTTAATTACAAAAAGTTTATTGAATTTTGGCAAAGTTTACCATAAGACCGTAAAGCTTTTATTGTTTCTCAAAGCAGCACAACCTGCATAAACACAATTCGTACCTAATTCCCACATCATCAACAATTGACAACACATGAGCCGCATTTCTGGCACACAACACACAAACAAGTAAGAAAAGGCAGCCCAGGCACACAGATGGCAAATATGCATATCGGTCTAAACCAAAACTATGCCTGTAACCCCCTTGCCCCTTACCAACCATTCACGTACTTGAGGCATTCCGAAAAAAAAGAAACAAGATGAAGCAAAAGCGATAACAAAACAATATAGAAATTCAAAGAAATCTCTGGCACAAGGCCAAGTCGTCGCAGGCCCAAAAGTACGAGTGAATATATCGAAAACAGACGAATTCAAGAATAAAATATTCTATGGAAGAGAGAGGGAAATAGAGGAGCAGAAGGACAAGGCAAAGAATTACTAAGTATTTTGTATTGTTTTCAATAGTTTGTTGGCAGCCAAGCAGAAATATGATATTGATGAGGATGCAGGCAACCTAGAGAGACTCTCAGTCAGCCATACTAATACATATACAAATACTTGTGTGTGTTACCAATATATCTTCTTCCATTTCTTCTTCAACTTGAGTTATGCATGAATTTAAGGCAACTACTTTAACGGAAAAAATCATTTCTATCAATTTTGCTGTTAGATCGCTCACAAACTGAAAATGCAGCCAAGCAAAACGTGTACCAAACACTTCTAATAGCCCACCAGAGGAACCCCTCCAGGGAATAGGATAGGGTATGCAATGATTCTTCGTCGTCGAGGTTTGATTTATTGCCAAGCCGCACACTCACTGCACACACTCACAACACACACTTTCACAGCACACACTCACAACACACAGTTCACAGTTCAACCCGCGACTCTTGTGGCTTTTGGGTTAGCTTCACTTGACACTCGTCGCTTTGTGGCGCTCCAATCAGCGTAAGTTGATTGAACTCTGCATAATTTAGGGCAAGCAGCTAAAGCTCTAGCTACCCACACACACACAGGACACATAGACAAGGACTCAACGACGTCATTGCTGCCTTTGGCTGTTGACTGCCATCATTAACAGAATTGTGCAAACTTGCTAAAGCTCTTAGCGTTTTTACAGAGAGAATCTTAAGAAAAAGATTGTAAAAATACCACATATTGTGCAATGTAGATTCAGGTTAAAGCTCTTTGCATAATATATCGATAATGGGAGCATAAGAATAAGTTAGTAGAATAGAGGATAGGAAATGCTGAGGAGATATTAAAAAGTTGAATAATTCCCACACTCTTAATATATTTGCCAAAAAGTTCCTAATTTGGTATCACCAGAAGTTTTATACACTAAAATCCAGCACTCAACGCTCACTTTTGCTATTAAAAACTTGCAAATACCAGCGACAACTTTTGACGGCAACAACGCCTCCCTCTTGCCCCCTGTCAACCCGTTTATGCGACGCAATGCCGACGCAATCGATCACAGGGGGTTAATAAAACGCAGCCAAAGGTTTTTAGGACTTTGAGGCAAAGTAAACTGCAACTCCTTCTTCCATTCTAACTAACTTAGCGCAGGTGAATGCGTTACAAAAAAGTGAAGGAGAGGATGAGAGCCAACTTGAACTCGTTTTCAGTTTTTACTGCCATAAAGTAGAAGCCCTGCCTGGCTATTTACGGCGTTGCAACAAAAGTAATGTTGCTTACAGTGCGACGCCGCAGTGATTTATGCGAGTGCGAAAAAGGGTTCAAAGACTTTTTTTGTTAAATGCCTGAAAACGCATATGGACGATGGCTGTGGGTTGGCCACGGTCCTCTTCCCTCTTCCCACTCACCTCAAACTAACAGGACTTAGCAAATTTCAACAAAAAGTTGATTCAATATGCACACACGCAAGCGCCCTCAGTTTTGTCCAAATGCAATTTCAACACACATACATATGTATGCAAATATACCTTTAAGCGAGACTAGCTTATAATTAAAATCCATTCACACGCATGCAGTCATTTTTGTACAAGTACCAGTATTTGTGAAAATAATAATAATTGCTCTGGAAGAGTGTTGTATAAAAAATCGATTTTACTTAAGTACTTTCAGGAAAGTTACCATATGTCTTGAGTAACTTTCACTTCAAATGTATTATTTTGATTAATTTATGGTTGTTAAAACATCTAGGCAGCTTAAAAAGTCTATTTTTGCGCCTTGAGACCACCGTAAAAAGTATTTTACTTCAATACGATGTGTTTTTTTTTTTAATTGTCCTTTTGAAATGCAAGTGCAAGTTTACCCAAGACAGGGAAGCAGCAGAAGCTCTATTGCAAAAGTAAAGCAAATCCTGCTCACGCATCCTTGCAGCTGGTGTGTCAGGACTTGTAAATTGCATTTGCAGCCAATTTACACAAAATTAAATTGAATTTACGCTACGCTTGCACAAAATATCAATGAATGTCGTGTTACAAACGCTGCCAGCGACACACACACACACACAGTTGAGAAGAACAGACAGACAGGACAAAGGATGTTCGCCCACAAAAAAGTCAAACTGCATTTTATCAAAATTCAAATGGTATTTTCTCTCTCTTCGTTGTCGCCAGAGCTTCGTTGTCGTCTGCTTGTTTAGCATGCGTGATAAGCAGCTAGCAAAAAGCAGTAACTGCAACAGCAACAGGAGACAGCTGCGGCAGGACATGAAAGCAGGACCGTTATGTGTTGCATGTAGTTGGTTGCATAGCTAAACAACTAAGCTAGTAAGTGGATGGTGTGGGGAGACGTGAGTTAGTCTTGTGCCAGGGTAACAACAAAACTTAGTAGCCGCTTCGGACAAACTTGTGAAGCAAATCAAAAGAGTTTTACACTAGCTATATGTGTGTATGTACGTGCAGCAAATGAATCAAAACTTCCGAGCAGACCCAACTTAAAACCCCTACCCCTACCACTGACGACAAGTGTTGAAATGTGGAAGGAGTTCTTTCTCTGCTGGATATATTCGTCAGCTGTATAAAAAGCAAGGTATTTAGTTAAACAGTAGAAGAACTGTTTATAAGTATGTATGTACAATGGACACTTTTATGTCTTATTGGAGTTTAAAAGCATTTTTAGCAAAAGTAACTTTTTTTTGTAAGTCAATACTAACCTCTTGCTTAATTCGGCTTGCTTTCATTCTAATTGTTTAACTGTTTACTCATTATGCTGCACATTGTTAACATATGTGTTGCACAATAAATATTGTCATTAAAAATGTTTTTAATATGTCCTGATCGGTTGTATTGAATTGAGTATTGTGTGTGTTAAGACTATCATGCGCTTAATTATTTTTGTCGCAATATGATTTTAAAATTTTTATTGTCATAATTGTTAATATTTGTCATAAAGAGCAATTTATTTTTACCCCAGCTGCACTTTTTTGTTCGTTTTGTTGTTATTGTTATTTACGTTGTCTGCGGTTTTAATCTGAAATCACTTAAAATATGCAATTAATGGCAATTGTCGCTGCCACTTGCCCCACAACGTGCAGTTGTCGTAAGCCAAGTGTGTTGTGTTTACCTTGTTGCTCCAACAACAACAGCAGCAGCAGCGTCATATTTTTGCATATGAATATAATTAAATCGTTTAATTTAACAACACAAAAAGGTGTAGGGAAAACATGAAATGACCGGAATGCAGACAGGCGTTAAGGAAAATATTTTCAGCATTGTCATTAAGAAAAAAACACTTGCATTAAATATGCATCAGAATGAAAAATACTCAAAGCGAGCCTTTGGTACAAATATCTTTGTTACGCATTAATCAGAAGAGGTAGGAAGGCGTTAGTTAACTGGCCTCAAACTCTAACGAGAACAATAAATAATTAAAATGATAGATTGGCTTAAGCTGTTGATATTTAATTTATGATGGGGCACAAACTGAACCTTACAGTTTTCAAAGATATAAATAAATATTTTATTGACTTAAATTGTTCTGGAATTTAATAGATTAATGTAGAAAACCATGACACCAATTGTGACCCACCATTTGCCTCAAATAATTATGTAATTAGTGCCACAACCAAAAGCAAAAAGCAACTGCTTAAATGTTGCCACAAAATGAGTCATTGAATGCTTGGAGAAATGAAAGCAACTGCTTCACATTTGACCATTGACTTGTTGCCCCCGCATTGCCCCTTCCTGCATCACGTAAACCAATTGAAGCATAATTAAGCATATTACCAAAAGCAGTTAATGCGAGTTCCCGCCAAAAACTGGGGACCTGATTTGCGCCTGATGGGAAAGTCAAGAGTTCCGGTCACTGAGGTCAAAAGGCTTTAGTACGAGCGGAAGTGAATGAAAGGGGTTGATTCAGTTGTAGAAATGTCTTCCGTTTTGGTATGCGCACGGAATTCTCAATTAATTTTAATTTCAAGTCAACACCTTGCCGACGACTGCAGCTTCCAGCCACCCAGCCAGCCAGCCAGTCATCCAGCGAGTGTAATTATCCTTGCATTCCGCTTTGTGGTCTACAGGATTTTTCTACACTCTCTCTTTCTCTTTGTAAAGCAAATCTATGCGAACTCCAACTAGCTGGACTGGCTTAAAGCTTTAAGCGTAGATGCACGACTGGACATGTAGCATTTACCTGTGCACACACACAAGTGTATTATATATGGCTGTGTGTGCAGTGACTACAAATCACGAGGACGTGGTAGGAAAGGATAGGCAGAGAGAGCCTTGGACACAGCGTCTTGTTTGGCATTTACGTGATGCACATTTGAACGCGAACCCTGCCGTCCAAACTTGCAACATAAATTTTGCTTCCAGTTGAGAACTTTGCCCAAATTGGCAAAGCAAACTGCAACAGCAACGGTTACGTGCATTCCGCGAGCCTAAAAGAGTATGCAAAGGGCAACCAAAAGGAGAATGACAGCAGGAACAGGTAAGAAGAGTGGGTGAGAAGAGCACGTGTTGAAAAAAATTGATTGATGATTGAAGGCAATACAAAATGCGACGTGTGCCACACGCCATGCCACAAACAGTCACAATCTTCACCTCTTTTACCTTGTTCTCGCCCTTTTAATGCTTACACAGAAAAAATTAAAGTTTCAAAATAAAATTCTGTTATCAAAAAAATAAACTTTGCTTACAATAAAAAAAAAATTCTTGTAATTTTTTTTACTAACTGTTGCATATTTATACAGTATGTATTTTCATTTTGCTGAGTGCATTTTTTTTTCCTGTCTGCCTCTGACACACTCTCTCCGTCTCTTTCTCCTGGTGTACCAGCCCACATCAAACGTTGTGCAAACGGAAAATGGCAATTCAAAAACTCGGCAAAAGGCACAATTTCACATATGTGCAGAACCGAGCCTTATGCCGCTTTTGCTTCTGCCTCTGCCTTTGCTTTTGCCTCCTTTTGCCCCACATTCCGGGGCACAAATATTCATGTGCAAGCTGCCTTCCCTCTTCCTCTCACCGTGTGACTGCGAATTTGCATAAATTTGGCATTTGAAAAGCTATTCAGCCTGATGGAAATGATGACGACGTCGACGATGATGAAGAGCTAAACTCAACTTAACTCAACTGAACTGAGCCTCAATCCCAACCAGTCTGTGTCTCTGGCGATTGTGTAAAGCCATTAAATGGTTTCACCACACATGCACACAATGATGGCATAAAAAGGCCAACAGGCTGACGCCAAAACGGCCAAGATAGAAGGCTGTCATCAACGTAAAACATACGCGTTAAATATAAATTTGTGCAATAATCGACAGACGGAAGACAAAGATGAGACCAAGAAAATATCAAATCACAGCTGCTTGTGGGTTGTGAAAATGTTTATATGTGGCAAGGACTAATGAGGGATATATTTTTTTGAAGCTCATAGATTTTCTGACATGACAGCTGAGGCCTGTCAAAATATTAGGGTAATATAAGTTAAGATTCTAGCCCACATATGAGACTTTGAATCTTAAGCTCGTCGATTTAAGAAATATTTACAAATAACTTAAATTACAATATGGCTTCAGCAACGCGATTTTAACTTAAAATTTAAATATTTTGTACTTATAAAATGGCTGATGGATTAAAAATAGATTTGAATTATTCCCTAAATTAGAAGGTTTGTGTTGCTCCGCCCATAATTTACCACATTTGCATATATCAAACTGCACACACCCAATTACACACACGTTCCACACACACATACTGTTAATACTTATATAGACCAAAAACTATATAATGGCCACCTACCAATTTGTTTTGACTAATTTGCGTAGCACACGGCAATGGCAATTGTTGCTGTTGCTGTTGCAGTTGCAGTTCATGTTGTTGCAGTGGTTGTTGTTTTTTTTGCGCTTGCAGTTTTTGCGATTGCTTCGCTCTTGTTGTTGTAGTTGATGTTGTTGTTGTTGAGCTGTTAACCGCCACATTACTACTTATTGTTGCTGTTGTTTCAATTGCTGCTGCTGTTGTTGCTGTTACTGCTTCGGTCGAGGCAATAAATTGCTGTTAGCAAATTGCATGCGTTTTACAAATTTCACGCAAATTACTGTGACTTCTGCTGATTAGGCCAAGGCTCGACTCCGCTGTCTGCAGTTCATGTTGCTGATGATGTTGCTGTTGTTGCTGGTAATGATGTTGTTGTGGAAGTCGCGGGGTGAGGCCTAAACGTGCATACGGAGCACCATAGTGCTGTCTGTGTTGTAGTTGCTGCTGCTGGTATTCCTGTTGTTGGTGATGGTGTCGCCAGCGCATGCGTCGCAGACTCAATGTTCTGCAAGGATACGCGACCTGAAAAGAGATTGATAGAGAAACATTTTGGAGATCGAGAAAGGCACTGTAGGGAGAAGGAGGAGCACAACAACAGCGAGCTGAACGGCAAATAGTAAATGTATTTGGCACAACATTTATACAATATCGAGTAGGAAAAGAGAGCAAGAACAAGAAAATTAAAATCAAAAGTGTCAAACAATAATTACATCAATCGAAATCATGATATAGTATGTAGAAGTGTTTGTATAACATATTTTGTAGAGCATACTGTTTAGTTTTGTTTAAATTTAGTTAACTTTAGTAGTAGTAGTAGTAGTAGTAGAACAACATCAACAACAACAACATCAATTATAGAACAACATCAATATATGAAGTCAAGAACAACATCGATTTATAATTATTTTTATGTAAGTGTGATTGAAAAGTCATCATCCATGTTTAATAATCACAACAATAAACATAATCAGTATTCTGGCATTAAGCCTGTTTTTCATCACAAACTCCTGTCTCAATAAATCATAGAAATTGGTGGTAGACAATAAAACTTGCTTCAAGACTTAAGTACATAAATACACACAACAACAGACGCAGACATATAGTATATTATATACTTACCGTAAATATGTTTAATAGTTAAATATTTTATGTATTTACAGAGTATTTAGTTTGAATTTTCAAGCTTGACTGTGTGAAAAATGCTTGAATCATGCAATATCAAACTAACATGCAATACAAATAATTTACAAAAAAAAGAACAAAAAACATATGAAAGAACAGAAGCAGGTCGATAAATATGTTGGAAGTTTGAGCTATATCCATAAAATCTTTAACGTAACATAATTTAAAGATTTGTTTATTACTCTGAGTGCAGTATCATAATATTTTTAATTTTTTTTTAATATATACAAATATGTTTATTAAACTATAAATGGCAGCGACAACAAACAGCTGCTCTACGCTCTATTCAAAATGAAAACGGGTCAAAGGCAAACGAGCATTTCCGGTTGCTGCTCTTTAAAAACGGGGCAAAAAACGTTTGACCGGAAACTGCACGCAAATAATTCAAATTAAAATGGCGTTGGCCAAATTGCACTAACAAACGCAAACGAAAAATTGCTTAATAAAAATGGTCAATGAATGGTAAAGCCATAAAAAATAGATTGGAGCTATGAGTATACACCATAAAATAATTAAAAAAATTGAATCTTCTCTTTTAAAAAAACAAATCTAATTAACTAGCACGAATAACATTCTATAGAGTATAATTACTAAGCGCAACATGCACAAATGGCACAAAATTTGCCCTTTGTCTGACGACAAGCGTAAAAAATAAAACTTTAAAACTCAATAAATAAAAAAATATATATATATATATATTTGTGTGTATGTAGGATTTGGCCATCGGATTCGGGTCGACTTTGTGTTAACATATGAGCCATTTTTAAAAGCATGTTCAAGGCATTTTACTTTAAGCTATTGTTTGCCCTTTATAGCCATCGCATTGTCTAACAGAGACCAACTGTGAACAGTTCAAAGATGACGCTTTCCAGTTTGTTTTTATTGCATTTATGTTAAAGTTTATAACACAAACATGAATTCAAGTTAATGAATACATTGCTTAACTTATAAGAGCATTAAAGCTCAAACCAAAATTTGACACAATATTAAAGTGAATAAGACTAGTCTAAATATTTTTGTACAGCAACAGTTGCCACTTTATGAAGTTCTTCCAGCTCCTGTTAAGGTTGACAATGGCGTGATAAATATATCACAAGCACCTTGGCAGGCGAGTGTTCTTCAAGGGTGCAGAGATCCCAAGGATTTCGACATTTTTATTACAGTGTTCAGACTTCAGCTGTCTGGGTTCTCAATGAAATGAAAAGTACGCAAGGAAAAAATGTCGCGCTCGTTGGAATTTTTGAAATGCAAAAGAGACGCATGAAAACCATGAAAAGCAATGTAGCATCCTTGCAGCTTCTAATAAAACATATTTTTACACATTTCACATGCGCTTGCATAAAATATTCTCTTTGTAGTCCCAGTCGACCACATTTCATGGATTTTCCAAAAACTTGAAAATTGCCTTTTCTCCCCCACACACACACAACGAGTGAAAGGAAGACAATTTTTATGGCCCGTTGTTTCAAATGTATGTATGGGAAGATATATAAAGAGAGAATATGAGTATAAATGAAGAGAGTCAGCTACTCATATTAATCAAGCAGCTCCGTTTGTTTTGCCAACAGTTTTTTTGTGTGTGTTAATCTTTACGCTTTGCTAAGTTTTTTTGGTTCATTCAGCTCGACTCTTTGCTTTTTACTTTTTTTTTTTGTGGACGTTTTATGCTTAATTGCTTCGTTTGCCAATGTTGCGTGTTTTTCTCCTTCAGTTTTTTTTTGCTGGGCTGTGTGTTTCATCGTTCGAGTGCGCACTTAAGAGTAAATCGAACATAAGGCAGCAAGGAGGCATTCTATTTGCATACTCAAAGACTTACTTATTTGTAATTCCCACAGGGACAGAGGTTGGCATAGCTGGAATATTTTGTACGGTTTTCTTTGTTGGAGGCTGCTGCAAAAACCGCAAAGAGCAATTCGATGGTCATAAATTTGCAAAGCGGATTTAATTGCAAACAGCGAGCAACGAGAACAGGCAGCTGATCCAGGAACAGCAACAGAAACAGGAGTAAAAGCTGGAGTAAAGTGCATTCTCTTGTCCTTATATATGTGGTGTAGAAACAGAAGTGGGCATGGCGTAGGCATAAATAAGACTCATTAGACCATTATAAGCCTAAAAGTGTGTTGTAAGCATGAGTTTATTGTGGAAATAAAGAAAGTATGGGTGTTATACCCCATTTTCGTTAAATATGACAACAAAATAGCATCTGAAGATGCTACGAATGCAAAATCTAAGTCAAGACGTACTTGAAAGTTTCAAGAGTGTATAAATAAGAAGAGGGCAATCTTGAACCCCATAAGCCACATAGCTTTCCAATAATAGCTATTTTATTCTTTCTCTGATTTATCAAGCAGAATATTTCCGTTTCGTGACCTTTTTAATTGATTCACAAGCAGATTTTTCAAAGATGTTCATCGCATGTCTTAACTCACGTTTGCCCTTGCCGCTATCGCAATCTCTGTCATCTTAATTAATTAACTGATTTGCAAAAATAATAATTAAACTGTCAGTCTTAACCATAGCCTGTTACAGCGACAACAACAACATTAAAAACACCCCGCAGCTGTCACTGTTTTCCTTTCCATTTTTTCTCACTTCCGTTCTAAATGTTAAATTTTTATGGTCAGAGCGAAAAGAAGACACGAAAAAGGCTTTGGCCAGGTGCCAGAACCACAAAAGCTTCGCAACGGTTTGGTTTGATGTTCGTTACAGGCGCCCCAAACACTTTATTAAAATGGCATCCGGCCACGCTAACAAAAACAACAACAGCAACATCTGCAGAAAAAAAAAACCCAATAAAATAGACCGAGCGAAAAAAATCCGTGGCATCCACATTCTGCTCTGTCTCGACTTTAGTTCGTGTGAGTAAGCGAGTTCATTTCCCGCTTTTGGCCGCTGATTGATATGCCAATGAAGCGCGCCGAGTGCAGACACAGCAACAAGCCTCCAAGCCTCGAAGTACGAGGAAAAAATCTAGTTCGTTAGCTCTTATGCAAAGCGGACAATAGCATACATTGCGGCGCAAAATCAACAAATGCAGATGGGCCAGATAAATTTGCCAAATTGAAGCTGCAACATCGATGTCTGCCCAATCTCCTGACTAAGCCTGAACAACCGGCTGAGCTAGAGCATCGGAAATTGTTAGAAATTTTTTGCGCAAAGGAAGCTAACATTTTCTTATTTTTAATATATAAATTTTAAGACACTCAACTTAAATGAACACATGAAAAGTTCATAAGCATAGCATATAATGGTCGTTAACATATTTCAATTATTTGGCTCTTGTTATTTCCTCCCCTTGAATAAGGGGTGTGCTTGATTAATTGCAGACAGCGGTTTCACATTTTATACTTTGATACCGAAGGTCTCATAGTATATTGGTTTTGTGCAATGTCCGTCATGGTGTCTGTCCGTCTGCCCGTCTGTCCGTCCGTCCGTCCGTATGAACGCAACTTTTTTCGACACCCGTAAAGCTAGAGACTTGAAACTTTGCAAACATGTTTGTCTAAAGGCGAGACAGATAAAGTGTCAAGATTAATAAAAGATAAGATAAATTCGATAACTGAAAACCGATAAAACCACATATTTCATCACTATTCCTTCGCGCTTTTCCAAATTTGAACGCTATAGCTTTCCTTTTGGTGGCCCCAAATTTTGTGTCAAGATAGCTAATGACGTTCCCAAAAAAAAGCATTTTGGATGCCACGCCCCCTAATTCCGACCCATCACCCATTATCCTTGAAATTGAAAACGCCTATAGCTTTCACATTTTTTGAGCAGGAGCCACCAAAGTTTGTGTCAAGATAGGTAGTGAAGTTTTCCACAAAACTGCATCAAACATTTGTATGCCACGCCCACACCTTCCGCCCCCCACCCCCCGCCGTTGTTAAAACGGTTATGCGTGTATCTTCCACATTTTTTGAACTAGAGTCACCAAATTGGTAGGAAGATATATGGTGACATCTACAAAAGATCTGCATCAAAAATTTCGCCACAACCACCTCTGCCGCCCACCATTTAAATATTGAAGTTCAGTTATCTTCCACAGTTTTTAAGCTAAAGTCACCAAATTTGGTAACATGATAGCTGGCGATGTTTACCAACCGGCCCACTACTTTGCAAGTTGACTCCTTACCATCGGTTCTTTTACTGGTATCAAAGTATTCCGCAGTCGGTTGCGTCCGACTGCAACGTTTTCACTTGTTTCTGCTGATTTTGGCAGTTTTTCTACAGATTTAATTTTCGCATCTTTTATCTTTAGTTGAACACGTAAGCAAAAATATTTTACAGAGAGCAAAAGAGGTCAAGAAGAAGGTTATAGATACATAGTTTTTATTGCTGCTGCTGAGAATTAGCAAAGCTCGCGGCTATTAATCAATGGCACCAGTGGCATTTACAGCTGTTGGATTGGGAATGTTCTTCACTCTTAAAGTTTGCGCTTTATTATTTATTGCATTCTACAATTCTTTCCAATGTGCCGCTTGGTGTTTTCCGCTTGAAAGCTTAAATTTCTTTGCAGACACTTCCTGGTCTGGCGTCGAGTCCATGGCTGCCTGCATGGCTGCCTTGGTGGCATGTGTGCAAAGTTACTGCCCACATCCTGTGCACTCTGTTCGGTTCTGAAGATATTTTTCATTTTCGAAAAAAATGTCCGTTATGATTTCCTAGCATTGCATTTAGCCAAAGCACAAGTTTTCCGCCCACACAAATGCAGAATGCACTGTTTGGCTTTTTAAATAGAAATTTGAATACGACAAAGCAGCGTATAAGATTCAGATAAAGCTGGACAGACTGCCTGCCAGTTGCCTTCTAGTTGTCGGAGTTCGAGGATTTCATTTTTTTTGACTTTTCATGTTTATGCTAAACTGTTTCCCTTTTACGGACAGGCGCATTTCATTTGCACAAACTTTGCCAAAGTATGTTGAAGCGGAAACGGAAGCTATATACTCCCTGATACTGATAAGTTTGTCAGTTCGAAAAAAGGAAGCTCTTGAATTAGTGAAAAGTACAGATAGACTCTTGATTCTCTCCCTTTGGCCACTTGCCACAGTTAATTAAAAATTGCTTCAATGAATGGAGCAACTATTAAATTGCACAATTGATTATGCAAAAGTACACTTGCACTTCCTGTCCGTCTTGTTTCTCTCTGCCCCTCCTTGGTGCTCTTCTAGTGTTCTACAATATTAAAATAACAAAGGGCGCACTTGGGTCAAAGACAACAGCAACGAGAAGAAAAACTCTGTAAGCACTCTGCTCAACTTGTTGTCTTTCTAAGAAAATTTTAATAAGTATCACAACAATAACAATGCAAAAGAGTTGGCAGCAAAGTTGTTGCAAAACTGCCGCCACACAAGTGGCACAAACAAAGTTCTGAATGAAGTAGAAACTTCTCCTTGCACTCTCTCCTTCTTTTCATGCAGAGAAAATGTAATAAATTTCTATATAAAACGACCACAAAATCGTTGTGTGTGTGTAAGTTTAAATGTGGGTGTGTGTGTGTGAATTGTAGACAAAGAAAATATGAAAGCAAAAACAAAAGTAATTCTAGCCAGAAATGCGGCTATCTATCCATCTATTTTAGCTTTTTATTATTGTCTTACAATGCAAAATTTTGCATATTCAATAAACTTGTTTCTTGTTGTCCCTTTCTGCTGCTGCAGTTGTTGCAAATGTTTTATAATTGCTTTTTAATATTGTATGCAAAGTTATATTTCGGCTATGGCTTTGGTTTTTTGATGAAAGGGCCAGCAGAATTTTAATAACTCATAAAATGAATTTCGGTTATTGTGAATAGTTTAAATACCATATATGCAAAAGGGAAACAAAAAATATGAATATATTTTTTAAACGCACTTCTTAATAATTAAATTTGTACTGAAAAAGCCTTGGGCAAGAATATTTTTTAATATAAATATTTTTATCAAGGCATTTATCGCACAATTTCCCTTCATAAATTTTCAATAAAAAAAAAAATACCTAAAGAACATTTATCAACTTATTAACACTTGTTGAATTGATAAATTGTGTGCTGTTAGTGCTTTATTTATTGACTGTGAAAATTTTAACACTTTTGCAATTTTATCTCTTACATTTCACAGTCATTTACCACGTTCACAAACCCACACAAAGGCGCCTGGTTCTAATTGCCAAAATCAACACAATTTGTGAATGGGAGAGAATCACAATTTACAAAATAATTAATTACAATAGCAACAAATTGCAACAACAGTAACAGCAAAAACAAACCAAAATGTAGTTCAAAATTTTTCAATTGTCATTGAGTAAAAGTTGGAAAGAAGCAAATTAAATTTTAACAACATAATAATTGAAATTGCAATACATTGCAAATTAAAATAATGCATGGATAAAGTTAATCGAGCGGGTTCTTTTGGCATACTCAAACTAACTAACAAATTTGTGGAGTTTAGCTATTGGCTTTTGATTTATGGCAGATACCAAAAAGTGTGCAAATAAGTGAAAACAAATACAGATAAAAATGTTTGCATTGCAGATAAATTTCAATAGTGCATTTATATATACAGATAACTTGTGTTGCATTCCTTTTACTGTGTTTTTTCTTTTATTAAAAATTGAATTTACCCCTGCTATAGATTGTTTGTCATTGTAAAGCGTTGCTTGAGCTCCAGACGTTGGTGAATTGGCAGCCGTTGTCGAGCTGTCCGGACTGAAGTAGGTGAGGAATGCGCAACCTGTAAAATAAAACAAAGAACGAGTTATTAAAATTATCTCCGTTTGTAACACAATAGAAACTTGTACTTGTAAATAAACAAATATTTGAAAAGGATTCTATCTGTGTTGCATGAGTTTTTTTTTCATGTTAAGCATGTCAGCTATACTTCATTTTGTCGCTCAATTAAAGCATTCATTGTGTAGTTTTAGTGCTATGAAGGCAACACTTTTTCCCCCTATCAGCTTCCAGTATGCATAATTTTGTGGTGCTATGCGTGTTGAGCGCGTCAACGTGTTTAGCGTCATTTTGTGACTATTTTATAAATCCGTGTAAGCTGTTTTTTAACATAAATTGGTAGGGGTGAGATATTTTTATATGGTATTAGAACAGACTGACACTTTGTGTAATGTGTTTTTCCTGATTTTTCTATTCTCATTTAACTGTTCAAATAATTTTCCATGGATATATCCTCTAATCAACTATATACCTATATAACCGGATCTAAGCAGCACATGTCAAGCAACAACAACAACAACAGTTAAACCAACAGCCACTTCCCATACCTGCAACTATGATATGTGGTTCTCTTAACGTCACACAGCATGGACACAAACCTCAGCCCAACCCCGAACATAAAATGCTGCTGTCTAATGTCTGATGTCTGCTGTCGTCGCTTGGGTGCCTGTGCTGCTGGCCTGTCCTCAGTAGTGTTAACCAGCTAACCACAGCAACAACAACAAATATATTTAATTTTTAGTCAAACTCTCGCACGTTCCCCTATCCAACTCTAATTGGTCTGTTCGTGGGCCTCATGCAACACGTCACAAGTTGAACGACAGGAACAAAAGCAAAACAACAGGCGAAAAACGTCTAAAAACATAAAAATTGTCGGCACATTGTTGAAATGCCAGGAAATTATGTGGCAGCAGCCACCAGACGGGTCAGCTACATATACATACATATACTCAGACACACACGGCAGCTGCCAGTAATTAAAATGAGTAAAACAACAAAAAAACGACCAGGCCTAATGAGTTTATTAATTAAAAATCACTCATATATATGTGTGTGTGCTATGTGGTCGCTGTCAGGACACGCTCTCCACTCTTCCAAAGCTCACTAATTGCGCCAAGTCAGAGTCGGGCAGCAAATTTGCTACAAAACATAATGTTCCAAACACGACACCTACAAAAAGGAATACATGGAAAAAACGTGCTAATTATCAAAATAAAAACAAAAAAATTCACCCCGATTCAAAAAAGGTCAGCTTACAGATTACCTATAAATAATTGTTTTTGTATTGTATTTACTTAGATTTTGATAATAACAAAGATAAGAATCTACACAATATTAAAAAACTTGATGAGCTAGCAATTTCTTTAGCTTTCTTTCAATACTACCCATTTTCGACCTGTAAGTGTTCATAGGGTTTTACAAAGGGTACAACAATTGGGCGCCACGTATGTTATGGCACGAGTGTGTCTCAAAAAGGAATATGAAAAATTCGCAATGACAGGCAGCAAAGCTGCTAATGACTTTTAAAATGCGTTTTTTATAACAACAACAACAACTGGCCTGAACTCTATTGTTGTGCTTCGCTTTATTTTGTGTGTGTCCTTTCCTCTCGCACGATTGGCGACAATTTGCAACATGTGCGTCGTTTAAGCACTCAAGTGCCTCTTCCTGGTCTTCAGTTTTAGTCCTGTTCTCTCTGTGTGCCGTTAAATTCATTCAAATTGGCTTCGTTTAATTGGCTACTCTTTTCTCTCACTGTTTTCGGTTGTAACTATCGTTAGCTTCCCGGTCAAACCAATTAGTTACGCATACGCCGCGTTTAACCAGCTTGACACGGGCAACAACAGCAGCAAAAGCATCACAGTAGGGTACATAAACGTTTCTAGTCGAAAAAGGAGCTGAACACAAATGAACTTAATGAAGGAACTGTAAAGCAAACTTATCGTTTGCAAATGGTTTTGATTGGTCCCTAATCGTTTTTTTTTAACTGGACGGTATCTATTAAAATATTTAAATGTCTTTATAGGTGTCATTTAGAAAGTGGCTTAATTGCCAACAATTAAAATTAGAAGCAGAAAAACCAAACATAATATACATTCAAAAAACCCATTTTCTTTTCTCCAGTGGCATATTTTTAGTTTGCTTACTAAATTCTTTTTCAAAATTAGCTTTGACCAATTATCAAAGGTAAAAATTCAATTGATGACTCCGGCTTCATTCGTTCTCTCCCCTCTCCCTTTGGCATAGCGACAAGGCCAAAGCTACCAATTATAATTGCAACTCATCAAAGCTGGGCATCCCAGCACAGCACAGTACTCAGCACTCAGTACTCAGTGAAGTGGCTCTTGGAATGAACTTTTTGGCTACCACAAAAGTGAGACCTTTAATTCGCTCGCTGTGGCTTGTTGTTTAGTTGTGGGTTACGGTTGGGTGGTGCTGGTGGTGGTATGGCTTTTTGAAATGGCTCTTCTAAGTAAATTTTTTATGCATGCACTGAATTTGAATGACTTTGACAGCCAGAGTACCACTAGTGCCAGTCTCACTGTGTTTCCGTGAGGCAAAGAGACGAGAGTGGAAAGCTTGTTTCTCTTTTTCCACTTCATTCTACTTACATTTGCCATTGCGCTTGGCGAAATGTTTTGCAACTTGTAATAAAATAAACTTATTTGCACAATATATACACATACATATAACATTGTCCGAACTCCTCTTTGATAATTCAAATTTTCAATTTCGGCTTCACTTTTCGTGCCAAACTTATGCTAATGAAATTCTTTAAGTCGCTTGTCATTTTTTCACTTTTCCACCCTACACACTCTTGTTTAGTACGTTTGTTTGTTTGTTTGTTTGTTTGTTTGTTTGTTAAAAGCACAACGAACCGTCAAGTTTTGAGTTGTTTCTGTTACTTTTCTTTCTGTCTGTTTAGTACTTGTTTCGCATTTATAGCTGCGGTCAGTGTGGCCAAAGTGATTCATTAACGTGCTTGTCGTTCATGTTAATATGCTTGCTAAATGTCAGTTTTTGGTCAGCCACAAAGAGATTCGTTTGTACAAGCATAATATTGGCTTCCGGATGGCTTTTGTTTGTTTTATGTGAAAGTGAAAAGTTTTCAGTTTGGGTACGCACAAAAGTATGCACCGCAAAGGGCATGAAAAAAACCGCATGTCGTATACTTTATTCATAACCCTATATTTATGTGTGGTTGGGTGTAAGGTTTAAAATTGATAATGAAATATTTAACGTTAAAAGTGAGAGTGGGAAGTAATGGTAAAATTATTGACTGTAATCCTCTAGAGTCAATGGGTACAATAAGATTGGAATTGATTGATGAAAAGGTTGGTAAGGATTTTTGTGTTATGAGTTTAAAGATTAGTCTATAACCGAGTAGAAAGGGCATTTTTAACATTTATCATTCGATAATATTTACACAGAATTGCAATTTAGCTAACAATCTAAACGTACCTTCAGACAGCTACTTTGAGTTCTTAAAAAACTTTTGTTTAATTTTCGAGTTTCGGTAAAAACCATTTTGTTTAATCTCTAGATTAACTTAAACTTAAAAAATATTGATCTAAAACAGTAACTACTTCTAGTCTGAGCCGCCTTAAGATTTTGGTAAAAGCGCAAATGACACCAAATAACATTTAACACACGTTAAATACACCAGCGACAAAGTTAGAAAGATTCAGTAGAAACTGTTTTTCTGAAATACTTAGTTTTGATTAAATACACTAACAGTAGAATTTCAACAGGAAGCCATGTAAACTCAAAAGCCATTAAGCATAACAATTTCCGCTCCAAAAGGGAGCAGAAGAATAAAAAATAACACCAAGTAACTGAAAGCTGGTAACTGAAGTGGTGTGCAACAAGCGAAGCTGCACCTAAGACGTTTAACAAAAGGTAAAGTCAGATCAAAGGAGAGAACCAGACCAGCAAGTGTGTGTGGGAATCCTGAACTGTATTCTGAGCACTGCCAATAAACAATAAAAGCTGAGCACCACTTCTCAAGGCTCCTTCAAAGGTTGTTGCCAGTGTGTGTACATTGTGTGAACTTTAAACACATAATAACTTAATGAATAACTTATATAGCTCATAATACCTGGCCAATTACGTGAGAGCAGCCTGTTTGGCAATGGGAGTCAATTATTTAACTAGACGCCTGTGGCATATTAGATAATATGAGTGTTGTGCATAATTCATAGTTGACTAATAAGGCGGCATTTATTTACATTTATATGCCCTTGCCACGCCCCTATAACGCTTCTTTGCATGTTGAGCGCCGCACATTGCCCAAAATTTATTTTCAAGTTTTGTGGAATGTTTTTGTCTGAGGGTGAGTTTTTTTTTTGCACGATTGCTGCTTTGTTTGAGTGCCACTTTAAAAGTTGAGTGGCACGCCCAACAATCGCCTCCTATTTTATTTCGGTTTTTGTTCCTTTCACCACTTGCCAGCGTGTCTGTGGCTTGGCTACTACTTTTGGCTATGGCAGGCCTTCTCATCTGATACCCTTTTAAGGAGCATTATGGCAATTTGATAAACTGAGTAACACAAAACAAGATGACTGGCATATGAAATTCCAGATTGCACAATTTGAATATTATTGTCTGAACATGACAATTACCAACTATTATGTGAAGGCGAAAGGGTATTCAGTCTACGTTACATAAAAAGAAAGTGTTCTTTCGTATTTTTGTATTTTTTTGCATGTAATAAACCAAAGTTCAGCGGCCATTATCAGCGAGCAAAATCGAGCCAGACGAACCGGACGTATAGACAGCACTAGACACATAGACCTACACACACACACACACACACACACACACACACACACACACACACACACACACACACACCACAGAAAGACATAAACAGACAACACACACAGAAACGCACTACACACTGAATTGTCTTCAATTTTTTTTTTTTTTTTTTTTAACCACATACACACACACACACAAACATGGGAAAGTTGGTTTTGAGTGCAACACATCACACCCACATACATACACACATCTATCGCATCACACCAAATGTAGCAATGTGCTGCGGTTTGTGCTTCAACGATCAGATCAAGACATAAACAGACAATTGCAATAGCAGAAAGCGCCAAAAAGTGTGCTTTAACTTTTGCAGACTGTGAATGGCTGTCGTTTGCAATTGTTGTTGTAGTTGTTGGTATTATTTGGCTTTCGTTTTGGCTGCCATTTTTCGCGTTTGAGCGCCGATTGCCATGCTGCCGCTGCTGTTTATGTTTATTTTTTTATTGTACTTTGTTGTTTGTTGGAAGCTTATGAAATATTCAATTGAATTTAATGTACACGACCGACTGACTGACTAAGCTGGGTTCATAGCCAAAGTGCTCAGAGTTCAAGCCAATGATGACTGTCTGTTTGTCATTAGTTATTTGGTCCTTTTTAGCTGGCTCAAGCTTGACTACAGTTTAATCTTGATATGGGTAAAGTGATATAAAGCTTATATATATTTTTTGTGCATTATAATTTTATTCCGTCTTGTATTTGCTGCTCGATTATTTTGCAATATCTTTACGGAACTCATGTGTGAATGTGTTTTGAGTTTATTGCCAAAGTCTAGAAGGCAGTCTGTAATATTTTCATTTCTTTCATCTATCTAATTTTTGTTTTATTATAACATAATGGCGCAGCATTACAGTAAATAATTTGCAAGTGTTGCCATGCGGCAGTGTTCGCCAGCCTCTATCCGCCTTTTTTAGCTTGCAAAAATGGCAAAAGTCGACTTCATCTCCTTATCCCCAAGTTTTCTTTGGCTGGCTGTGTTGAGTAAGCGTCCCATATGAGCAGCTGGTTCTGAAAGCAAATTGCTTAATGGCGCTAGTTGCCTTTTAAGTGTAATTGCCGAGTCCCAAGTGTTTGTAATGTGTACAAATTTCTACCATTTTTTCAGCCAGCAAAAGAAACGAGAACCAGGCGCTCCCAAACCATAACCGTCTGTGCTTTTAAAATTATTACTTTATTTGTCTATATGGCTTCTCTTAAAGCTTAAAGACCAGCAGCATGTCTGATACGAAAAACAAAATAAAGGTAGAAATAAGAGTAGAGTTTAGTTTTACTCACTGGCAATGTGCTCGTTGTGAAAGGCCAACATGTTGGTTCGAAGGTTTTTTTAACAGCTTTTACCCAATACGTATATGTTTGTTTGTTTGTTTAAAAGTCGTTTTTATATGGTTAACGTCGCTCTAGAGCAGCTGCTGCATCCGCTGTCTGCAAATGTTCTGGTTGTTATTGTAACTCGACCGATGACAGTCAGAATCGCGAGTATTGAGGCTGTGGCGAATTTCACACTTTGATTGCCGATATTTAATCGCAGTCGTATTTAAATCCGCAACAATTTGTAGCCACAAATGCCTGTAACAAGAATAAAAGAGATTTCAATGAGTTAATATATGTATACGGTTTAAGCATCTGTAGAGATACATTCTGTGATATATGTAGATGTGAATAAACCTTTTAAAAGTGTAGTGATAAAAGAATTAAATGAAACTAGGAGCATTTCCTTAATTGTAACTAAGACACTTGAACATTGTTATAAAATATAGTTCTCATATTATCAAATAATAGAAAAACTAATCTGAGCTTTACTTTACTTTTTCCCTCCAAAGAGTCAAACCAGCATAAATAGCTCTAAAATTTATTTTCTTCCTATCTTTTCAATTAGTCGCATTTTGCCTTGCCTTCTCGTTGCCTTTCTTGTTTACCAAAGTCTTTACAGCCTTAAGAGACAGATTTATTGTTTTCTACCTTTATCATGCCCCCAAAACAAATTGCAATGCCCTCAATGAAATATGATTTATAGCCCAAGGGAGGAGAAGAAGATGTCTGGCTGCCGAAATAGTTAAGACCATGGAAATTATTTAGAGAATAACTTTTAAAAGAAAATACTAGAAATAGTAAACAAAGTAATCACAAAATATATTGCATTGTGCATGGAACTTTTACTCTCTCCCTCTCCTTTAGTGGAGGCATGCAGCTAAAGCGGAAGCACATGGTGCGGAAGTGAATTTCTTTGCTTCCGTTTAAGCGCCATAAAACGGCTACACATAGTTAAAAGAACCGGCGTGCAACAATAACGATCAAAGCTTAATCATGAAAATAAAATATGAACAACTAGTTTTAGGCAAGTCCAAAAATACGTTTGACAGCAGTTGAAACTATCAAACTAGGAGTCAAACAGTCATTCAGTAAAGTCAGTTAGTTGCTTAGTTTGTTAACTAGTCAAAGCCATCAACAGAAATGTCCAAATGAACTAAGCGAAATGGCTAATCAAAACACTCCAAATTGATTATTGCGTTAAATGGGTTTAAATTTTGAAGTGCTGACTTGAGTTACTTCATAAACTTCTTCGAATTCGATTTCAATTACGTTTTGGCACGCAATAAACTTTTGTTTTTGTTTTTTTTAACAATAAGAAGATTTTACTCCTGCGATTTTTAGATTTTCTTAAACAATATTCAAGGAAATGGTATTCAAAACTTAATGTATGGACAGGACTATAATGGTTTAATGAAATCAACAAAACCAGACACATTACATTTTTATAAACAGCATAAAAGAAGTTTTTAGCAACTCATTCGACAGAGTCGAATTGGAAGTCATCGTATTTTAGTTTTTCTTTGTCATTGTAATCGAAGTAGCAACAACAACAGTCATTTGTGTGTGTGTGTGTGTTTGGGACTCAATGAGTGTGTCTGACTGCGCGACTGTGTAGCACTTCCGCTTCCGCAACGGAAGCTAATGAATGTAGCCCGAATGTCGAAGCCGTGCGAACAAAATGGCAGTGAGACCCTCTAAGAAAATGCCTTGGCAAATGTTAAATTAATAATAAAAGAGCAGAGAAGCAGCCAAAATCGCAATGAGCGGAAAAACTTTGACCCCCCTTCTCACTCTTTTTTGTTCTCCTCTTTGGGTTTTGTTGGCGACATCGGCATTTCTGTGACTTTAATTTAAATAACTTTGGTTAGCGTAAGAGTGTGCCTTAATACAATTTCAAGCGACTAAAGAGATTGAAGAGCATGTTGCAAGGTGGCTTGCCTGCTGCACAACCAAAATGTGCTAAGAATTTTCAGTAGCAAGAAGTCAGTTTAAAATCGGCGAGAGTGAAAAAAGGTTCGAGCACGATCTCACCCTACATCCCTTCTTAGAGGACTCCAAGTTCTTGAGTAGGCGCTACTTTAAGTCACACACCGCACCCCCTATCAAATTGAGAGCTGACTGGCACAAATTCATGTTGAGAAATCAAATTTGTAACACTTTCGCTCTTCAATTATAATTTTGGCTTTTTTGATTGCTTTCTTGTGTGCTTGAGCGCAATTTGTAGTTATCTGTCCGTTTTCGTCTTTACCACTGACCTCAATTGGAATATTGCTCTCAATTCCCTTCCTATCTATATATCTCTTAACAGCCAAACAAGTTTCTTTACTTTGCGGCTTTTGGCTTAATTAGCAAACTGACAGCATGACGTTGAGTGAAAAGCATTTACGTGGTGCCTCTCTATGGCTGTTGTTGTTGTTGTTTCGTGTCCTGAAATATGGCCCAAAGTAACTATCGAACAAAATAGGCTAACTTATGTAATAAAATCAATGCGTTTAATTGGTTTAAAAATTGTGACGCTAATGTGAATTAGACATTTTGTTAAGACAATCAGAGTAAAGTTATAAAATAACGAACTTATTGCTCGCTATATCAATGACATCCGATTAGTTGGAATGAAGAAGCAATCCAAGAAATATATCTTCAAATTCGTGATATGCTTTAACTTTAATAAATGCATATAAAATATAGTCTTTAATGAACGCATTCTATTGGAAAACTAAAGCTGCTTATACGTAATTCATAGTTCGTTGCGTGAAAATCTCAGTATTATTACCTGGATATTCCTCCTGCTTTTAACTGCTCTGGTAAACATCTCTTTAATGAAACACATTTTCTGAGTTCATTGAAACTTTAATGAGCCACCCCAAAAATCACACACAAAGTACAAAAGTATCGATTTTGGTTTTTGCTAATTTTCAGCTCGTTACTGTTATTATTGTTGTTGTCATTGCCACATTTTGCTGTTGTTATTGATGCACACACACACACACACATGAGCAGACGAGTTCACACCACCCACACACAAAACTGAGGTAGACATATCCACGTGTGCTTGATTGTTGGAGAGAGAAGGGATGCCAGACGAACGTTAAGGTTATGTGTTTTTGCCTTTTGGCTACCTTTCGACTGCCGGACTGCAATCCCCATTGCCATATGTGCTTTTTCAGAACTTCAACTTTCTGACCATTCAAGGCAAATAGTCGGCACATTGTAACAAAAACAAAGAGGCCTCTTCTGCCTCCGTCTCTCCTCCTTCCACATTCCTGGCTGACTGACTAGTTGAGTTTTCTTATACCATTCCCATCATCGCAGCAAAATCGTTTCTTTTTTGGTTAGATTCAAACCTAGTTAGCTTAAGTTTTGCATTTGCAAGTCTGCCTTCCCAGGAAAATCTAAACTCAAACCCGATTCCGATGTTATGTGTGTGAGTCTAGCAGGTGTTAAAAGATTTTAAACCCTTAATGAGGATGATGATGATGATTATATTGTTGCTGTTAAAGGTATCGTGTGGTGGCGTCAACAAAAGCGCTTTGTTGTTGTTTTTTATGTTAAGCCAACTGCTGTTGACTTATATTACATGAAGTTTCCATTGCTGTGTTGCTGTTGAGCCAAAAGCCAGAGATAATGCATTGTTTTGGCTTGGGTTTTGTCTAGCCTCCGATGAGCTGCAGCCTCCTCTTACGGGGTAAACATAATGGAATTTTCATGTAAACAATTTGCATGTTTTTAACTCCAACACACACATAGAAAACACACATAGATGTATGTGTTTATAGCTGTAAGGGTCAAAAGCTGCTGCCAAATGACTAAAAGCTGGGTTATTCATTCCACTTTATCAATTAACACATCAATTTTAGGTCCCTTTGTTTGCTTTTGTCCATTGGAATCTTTCATAATAAAAAAGAGAGTGTGAAAGAAGTAAGCAGATTCAGGTTATGTTAGCCATAATGATTAACAATGCTTGCTGAAAACAATAGAATATGTCTAATGTAAGATACACCTAAAGAACTTTGCCTGTCAAAAATCCTAATAGGGGATTTGTTAGAAATGATAATAGCATGTTTTCTATCTTATTACTTTTTTGATTGACCGCTAAAGACTTCATAGAAGTAAATCAAAACTATTGCTGATAGAAACTTAACTAACATTACGCATACGACACATACGCAACACCAACAACTAATTGCAGACTGCTTACGAGCTTAATGTTTGCCCGGCTTCTCATTAAAATTATACGAACTAACTATGACTATATATTTGTATGCAGTAGGTACTAAAGGTGTTTACCGGCAAATAGAAAAACGAATTTAATTAAAATTTATGTATGCACACTCATAGTAGTCTCAGAAATGGGAACAACAAACGTAAGCAAGGCAATTCGGGGGCTTTCATTACGAATACTACTAGGAAGAGTGAAAAACTGTTGGACAACCGTTTGGGGCAACACTACGCAAATTTTTAATTACTCGGTGCTCAGCTTTTAAAAAAAAAAAAAAAAAAAAAACTCAAGCAGGACAAGCTCATTTTGAAAATTTGCATAATTACTCGACTCAGCAAGAAGTCATTCCGTGCCTCTCTATATATATGAGTGTGTAAATTATTGCTGGACCCAGACTACAACTCGTACCCGAACCTGAACTCGGTCGACGTCGGCTCAAGTGCACTCGCATTTGCAGCGACCAAAGCTAAATGAATTTATGCACACACACATACACAGATGCATACACACATTTGCGAGTGTGTGGCTTCGCTTGAGCACCTGTGCACTACTCTGCCTTCCACCAATGCTCCAAATATCTTCACATGGAGACGATGGCAGATGGGAGAACTGTGCGCACTTGAAACTAAAGGCTAAGTAGGTGCATTCATATAAACATTGCTCCACCTGTATATGCACTTTATCTATATACATATCAACACATAAAGATACATCTGCTGAAAGCTGAGTTGTCAATGCAATGTTGGAAGCAACGATGATTGCCGCTCAGTTTTGGGCTTGGGTCCGCAACGGTGAGTACCTGAAAAACGTCTATACTCTCATCTGTAGGAAATCATTTCAAATGCAGATCAGAAACATTTGGGGGTAGCAAAGAAATTGCCATTATTTCTTGGGAAAATAAGCCACAAGAAATTTTGTTTCCTTTACTTACATGCATTCTCAAACAATGTGCGTTTAAAACCGCCCTTCTTGTAACACTTTCTTAAAAATAACACACACTCGACACATACTTCGATTGCTGTGCAAACATTCATCGCGTATACAACAAAACAACAAGTGTGGCCAAGTATCCGACTGTGACTCTATATATATACTATATATGTGTGTTTGTCTGTGTTAACAACTCAAGCATGAATGTCTCGTCCTTAAGCACACATCAATTTCAAAACAATAATTGAAAATTGCAACAATTGGAAGCTTTCGTTCGGTTCGCTTGCGCCACGTACAGAAAAGTGGAAAGAAATGAAAGTGCAGCAAGGCAAGCAATGGACAAAATGCAAAAAATACTTTGCCAAGCAGCTATTGTGTTGCTTGACTCCCAGTTGCCATTTGTGGCATGGCAAAATAAACTTGTGCATTTTATTATAGTGCGAGCGGTTTCGATTTAACTTGCACACTTTTGGGTTAAATCTTTGAACTTAAATGTGTGCAGACACGGAAATTTTCAGGAAAAATAATAGAACTCAACTCCTGTCGCGTTTCTTTTTTCTCTTTGCTCAATTCTCTTTGTCTGCATTTTATTCACGATATAGTATTTTTAAATATTTAAATATATATTTTGTGACACGCAAAGTTTGGCCTGGCAGTGTGCTTAAATAAATAATATTGGTCAACATAACGAATATAGGAAATAAATAACAAAAGCAACTCACCATTAATTATTTAAAATTATTATAACAATAATACAAGTTACACATATTTTTCTCTTTCATTCATTGATTTATTTTTCTTTCATGGTGAAAAACATCAATTTAAGGTTAAACTTATAAAGTTCTATTAATTAATTTTACACAACTCGAATGTGCAACAAATAGCTTTCGTAAAATTAATAGAATCTCCCTGTCAACTTCAGCTTCCTTTATATTTATTTATTTAGTTTCATCTCTGCAAATATTCGTGCTCATCATTAAATAATGTGATATGTCGGGTGACAAGCGCTGAGACAGGTGAGTGACTCTTTTATTTGTTTTGTGTTTTATATATTTTATTGTCATTTGCAGTTGGCGGCGCAGTGTTTATAAAATATTCAAAATTTAATTTTCATCGCTTTGCATTTGACACATTTCAATAAAAACAATTACAATAACAATTAAGTTGAAAAGTCGCTGCACACCAGTGCACTGGTTTGACATTTTATTTGCTGTTACTGGCCAACAAAAACGATTTAATAAAAAAAAAAAAACGGTGAGAGGGGTAGCCCTTTTAGTTGAACGCACGCTTTGTCTATGTGTAAACATTTATGCAATTTTAATTTTAAATTCATTGTTGGATTTTAATGAGAATTGCCAAATGTCAACAGTAGAATTGACCGTAACAATAGCAACAACAACAACAACATTAGGTATAAACGAATAAGCTGTTCAAATTATAATGTATTGAAGTGTAAAATACTGCCATGATTTAATAAGTAGATTTAATGAGCAGCGAACGTGGTCGACAACATCAAAAAACATATCCAAAACCTGGAATGTTTATTGATTTTCCCATATAAAAGTTTGGTTTGCATTTTAAGTGGCTTTTTGCTGTTGCTTCATTCTTTAACTGTACCCATACACCACTTTTACAGCTCTGACTACAACTACATAATCCTAACTGTAGTTCAGCCCACAAACAAGACCAGACAGCGCAGTAGCTTTCTTGCTAGCTGGAGTTCGCATCCATTGTGATGTCATTCGAGTCGATGGCGGAAATGAAAATTGAATTTTATGCAAACACAAAAGCCAATTGAAGTCAATTATTGTTTATGTAACTAATTTTGTTTAAATATAAGTCGATTCGTGTGCAGGCAATGAAGGGAGACACAAACAAACGAAAAGGAAACAGAGCAAAAGAAAATAAAATAAAATAATTGATTGTAAAAAAAAATATATAAAGTTGCTTAACTAAAACTGTCGCTGAGTTTGTATTGATTCTGTCCTTAGGCTTATATAGGCCATGAATGAATATGCATATATATTGTATTTACCCAATGTCTCAAAAATGTCGATAACTAACTGCACGTAATTGTCTCCCCTTTGCCCTTCCGAATGTCAAATTTTAGAAGCTGGCAAATTTAGCAGCTTGATTCTCACGCTCGTTGGCAGCTAGCCAAATAGACAGCAACAAAAAAGCCCAAGAGCGTCAAAACGACACACACACAAACATTCAAAAAATCGAGCAACCCAAGATGTCCTTGGCCCTAGTGAAAATTGTTGGGGCCATCCATCAGCTGTTTGTTTTGTTGAGCGCAGAGTTTTCAGCTTTTTGCCGTTCCGCTTGCTATCGTTATTTTTTTATTTTATTTTTTTTCTTATTGGGGTTCTTTTTTATGAGACAGCGACAAAGTGCAGCCCTTAGCAAAGCGGTATTTGAAGAGTGTTTGTGTGTGTGTGTAAGTTATTTTGATTGATTGCATTATTTCGTGCAACAAATTTATTTGCGCCACGCCCACTGGAGCACTTAAGTCCAAGAGCCAAGCCAAATTGCCACTGCCTTTTTTGGTTTTGGCTAAGCTACATCATTCTCAGCACCAAGAAGATGTCGCCTTGGTACAAACATATGTAGGTAAAGAATAAAGCCAGTCAAGCATCATCACCATTAGGGATATTACACCATACTGGATATGGGTTCATCTTTGACACACAATCTCAATAATGTTTTGTGCATCGTTTTCTTCCTCAGAGCCAGCATCATTAGTGAAAATGATTTCTTATTCAATGCTCGCCTCTACTCTTCATTGCTGATTGCTGGGTTTTTCTTTTGCTTCGTTCTTCTTCGCGCTGTTGTCATGCTTCATCGATTTTTTATGCTTTACTGGTTGAGTTGATGGAAATTTTTACTGCTGCTGCCTGCTGATTTTCTGTCAGCCGCCTGAACTTCAACAACAGCCGCCGCGTTCGTTGTCTTAGCCTCAGCTTAGTCGTAAAAGAATTGTATTGTATATGTATTCTTGTCCGTCCCAAAAAGGTTCAACTTTGCTTTGTTTTCTTAAATATTGATTGTATGCAATATTTTAAAAGTTAAAAAACCATTTATTTTTTTTAGATCGGCAGCAAAAATGAACAAAAACTAAGTAACATACTGCAATCAAAAGCTAAACGAAACTTCCTAGGTCTATAAGCAATATCTTACAATTAACAAGAGCATGATAAATAAAGTATAGCACCTTTAATAAGATGACACATCAGTAACCAAACCACAAAAAAAAACTTTTTCAGCAAGTTTGTAGTGTATGCATTTTGCACAAATAAATTTTTTTTTAAACATAATGATCATTACTTAGTATATTTTCGAAGTCTACTGTTAAGTTAACAGAAAAGTATTTGTTTCAAAAATCAGTATTTTTCTTAGTATCGATACTATTTGCATACAGTATTTTTATTGTATGTTGCGGCTATTATTTACAACTCTGCACCGGAGAATTGCTTTTCCGGAATTCTTATAAGCCGCTTAAGCTTTGCCTTTTTGAAACTTAATCCAAGCGCCGCATCAAATCGTTAAACTTTTAATTTGTTTTTTTTGTTTTTGCCGTTGGACGACGGTCCCTATATTTTGAATATTCATTGGAACAAATTGGTGTCGCTGACCAACTTAGTCAAACACCACATCTCCCACGTAAGTCCACTAAAAATCCTCATTAGGATTGGCATAATTACAAAAAGTATTTTTTTCGTATTAGTTGCTGCGAAAACAGATCACTCCGGCTGCCCGAAAAGATTAGGAATTGCATCTATCGATCCACGAAATTTTGTGGCTGTTCAAGCTTCCCGTGGCGATAGTTAATTTTAATTCGTAATAAATGTAAGAGGATATCTTTTTTTTATCTAAATGCTGCGGCTGCAGTAGCCTCATCAACGACATCAGCAGGCATAACAAATTGCACAAAAGTCTGGAGATAGAGCTAGGAATGCAGAGCAGGCGCATATTAAAAAAGCGTATCGGAGCAGTCAGCAGTGTATAGTGAAAGTGGTCCCAAAAATATAAAACAAACTCTTTTCCCCTGAATTTGAACAATTAAAATCAATTGTTCATTGGCAAGAGCATCAAAATTGCATATTTCAATTTGTGTGGAACAGATGCAAAGACAAACAAACAAAGTAAAATTGAATAATGAAAATCAAATGTGCATTTAGGTTAAATAATTCTTTAAAAATTTAAGATAACAGCAACCCAAAAAGTAAATAAAATCAATCTTAAAATAGTGCATTTATATTAAAATAGAAAAACGAAAAAATAACAAAATTAACAACAAATTAAAAGAATTTGTGCAAGACAAAATTACAGTCTTACATGCATACATATGTAATCGGCAAGCAACATGAACTGAAATTACAATTATTTGCAATTAATTTTAAGCCCCCCAAAAAAGAAACAACAAAAACAACAACAGACAGCATGGGAAGGCCTTCAACATCGGTTCTGGATATTGGTGAGTGCTAACATATTATAATTTCTTTTGTTCTTGTTGCCAAATAAAGTCAAAATCTTATTGTAAAAGTGATAAAAAAAAAAAATTAAAATTTTTTTATTTTATTTTAAAAAAAAAAAAAAAAAAAAAAAAAAAAAAAAAAAAAAAAAAAATTTTTTTTTTTTTTTTTTTTTTTTATACACTAGTTTAAAGGATCGCATGGACATTTAGTGGTTTAACGATTATACCATTTAAATGTAACATTCAGTTGAAACCGAGTTTTGGTATTTCTAGATGTTGAGCTTTAACGGGTGTTGTTCGGAACACAAACGTTTTGGTGCAATTTTTGTACTTTACAAATTTAACGCCACAAAAAGGGTACAATCCCTGTTCATTATAAGTTTATTATAATTATCCAAATATCAAAGTTTAACACACAATTTAATCTTAGATCCAAAGACCTATAAATAATTTAAAGACATTCGTAAAGCATACAACATCCATATACCTATTTGCATGCTTAAGTTTAGAGCTAATTTGGAAGCATTTCCACTCGAAAACCGTCTAAACCAACTTGCTTCGTCGTTTTCGCTCATATAAAAGTAAAGGCTGTCAGGCCTATTTTCACCCTTCTGATGAGTATAACTCATAATAAAACCACAGCGCTTGGTTTCCGCCTTGTTCAACACCATCTTTTCATTCAACACATTAACATTTAACTCGGAGAAGTCATGTAAATTATGATTTCCACCACTTATCCTTATCTGACCTGTATCGTATTGATGTGCCTTCATATAACGAAGAAGTGAAGATTCCTGCGGCATGTAGCCCCAAAAGAATGTTTCGCCCTGTTTCATGTACATGCTCTCTAGCAGTATTGTGTTCATGTGGGACATTATCAAGTTGAATGGCTGACGCAGATGATTCATTTGAGTCCTTCCCAAATCCTTAATGATTCTCTTTCTGCTAGTGATGTTCTTCCTGATAAAGAGTTGAAATTGAGAATGAGAGGTACGTATAAATTTCTTGTTATAGTCCTTAGCACAGTCCAGCATGTGAAAGCTTTCCCAATGACAGCTCTTTAACTTCACAAACGATTGCAAAAGCGAATCGATTGGCTGATCATTGAAGAATACCTTCGCGTACGCCAAGAAGGATTTAAGATCTTCTGCTTGAAACAGCTTGCCAGTGAATCCTAGATCACAAAAACTCAACACAATCCAAGTTTGAAGACTCAAATAAGAGTTTGAATTCAAGCTCGTATGCTTTTCAATGTAATCCATGTAACCGACATTTGGTTTAATGTCATCGCTTAGCTGAAGATAGTAATCACCACGGTTTTGTGCATAAGACATAAGGAACATATAGTTCAGATTTGGTTTGGTTTGTGAAGCATGGTTGAATGCAATTTGGTAGGGGTAATAATTAACTGGTGGTGATATGACACTGATCAGCCCATCATCCAAATGATGACCAAAATAGTCGTTGATGTCTAGAAAAATTAGCTCCACATTTTGTTGACGAATCTCACCAATAAAGACAACTATCAAGCATTTGCGACGATGGTGCTTATTCATGTTGCCAATTATATGTTCTAGTGTTTGCATCAGGTATCTTTTTCCCGGATGAAATGTAGTAGGTACTCCGAGCACATAACGAACACCAGTTCGACCGCGATCGTAACTGAAGCCAAGCTTAGGACTTGGTGATGCCAAAATGCGCTGGCATGTTAAATCGTGTAGTCCGGGTTGGCGATATAAAACATGGTTGTCGTGAGAATTCGGAATAGCTTCAGTGGCAGCTTGTGAAGGTCTTTTTTGGTGAGCAATCCATGCCAAGGTGAGAAAAGTACATCCAACCATTATGTAACAAACATATAGCTTGGTAAGTATCATCATAATTTTTCCTTGCGAAATCTATTGGTTGTTAGGGAAGTAAGCCAAAAGTTATCGTCTACCAATATTTAAATAAAAGTAAGATACAAATTATTTTGTAAGTCTTTTGTAAATAAAACCAATTTTTATAAGAGCTTGTACAAAGCATGCTTCAGCTTGAAAAAAAACTATGCCACAAGGATATGTATTTTTTTTTTTTTAAATAAGAGCACAAGGCCATAAAAAAAAATAGATTGACAAGAAATTAAAATACGCTCACACCCTTACACATAGATAATCAAATTTTTAAGGCGCACGCATACACGCACGGAGAAGACGCCAAGAACCTGATGAGAAACCCCAAAGCAATGAATATTTAGAATTTCGCTGCCATTCTTGAACACGCCCAAGAGAGATGGAGGAAATGCATAAATAAAACGCTGAAACACCGAGCCTAAAAAGTAACAACAAAACACATTTAATTTAAAACTTGCACAAAATTGGATTAAAACTTTTGTACTTCACAGGCATTTATAGCTATGTATATATGCTATATGTACATTTGCATGGTTCAGGTTAATGTCAATCATCTGCATTATTTATAAAAATTTGCATGTACTGATAAAAATGTATGCATACACTGGTCCAGACACTTTTTCTGACTTCCAGCTTCGGTTTGGGGAGTTCGCACATTAAACAAATAACCGAAAAACTTTTCAACTTTCATGAATATTAATGACAGCAGATTTGTATACACAATGCGTCAACGATGATGACAGCCAAGTGACAGAGTGAACGTAGCCAACGTTGCTCATACGCCGCATTGTCCGCTCAAAAATGTAAAATGTGCATTTAAATTGAATTCCTTAATGAATTCGCAGCAACGCCTCGCGACCACAGAGACCACAGAACGAACCGCTTCAGTTTGCTTGCTGGAGAAGGTGTTGAAAAGCGTTGCCCAATGCGACCATCGCACTTTTTATCAGATTAAAAAATATTTAACTTATATATGTTAAATATGTATACACTTGCAGAAGGTATATCAGCAATCTCATCTATTTAAAATTTTAAAAAATTATTTTTATATAAGAAAAAAATTTTTCTGGTGATCCAATCCGTTTGATGAAATCAGTTAAAAACTCAGCTTATAGATATTTTCTTCATAGAGTATCAAGGCTTCGTTTTTCTATTTCTATACTAAATACTTTAACGGAGCTAGGGGCGTTTACTGCTTACTTTTTTCAGCCACGCCGTGGAAAATTATGCACAAAATTCAGATGCATAAAGTTTGGCGCTGAGTTGCAGTTGCAACAGAAGCAGACTCGACTCCTAATTAAAATGCATTAAGTTGTGCGCAGGGCGTCAACCACAACATTTGACCTCAAGTCTTAACATAAAAGTTTATCGCATAAAAAATCTAATCTGCGAATTAGAGTAGTTGGAGTCCTAACGAACTGCTATTGTAGCAAAAATCAGACATTAAAATACAGAGAGAACAAATTTAACCATATGTATATAAATAAATAACTATGCGTTATGTAATGATGTAAGTCCACCATCCACGTTGATTAATGGCCGTGTGCACTGGTAAAATTAAATCTAACACCACATGAACTGAATATCTAGCCACAAAATTACATAACCGACGTGCCGAAGCCCTGCTTTTGATGGTTGCTTCGGCTTATGATAATGGTCCCCAAAGCGCAGTTTTTTTTCTCCTTTTTTGTTGGCCAACCATTAAACGGAGCACGTAACATGTGTTTTAGTTTTTAACAGCGGGTCAAAAGACCTAAAAAGAATATAAACTAAAATATTAATGGTGGGCAAACATAAACGATACTTAATTTTCGTTGGTTTCAACTTTTCAGAATGTTTTGTGCGCTATACAAACTTAATTTTAAATATATCAAAAATTAAATGAATTTAAGTTCACAGATTTTTTGCAGTTCTCTTTTTTTAGAAAACTAAAATACCCCTATAAATGATGAACTATGAAGCACAATTATTTCTAAAATAAATCCCGCATTGGCTTACCCGTGTAATCTTACCCAAACAAACTCACACACAACGTACAAACGTACGAGTATAAGCAGATACAAAATAAATAAAAGAACACTTTCAAAAAATTGACAAAATCTACGGAGCGTGAAAAAATGTTATAAAAGCTTATGGGCCCTGAAGGCCATTTCTGCTCTTTCCGGCTGCTGTTCCTCAATTTCCTCTCGTTTTTTCATCGCTGTAACAAACGTGTGTGTAGTACCCGCAAATAAGATAAATTTCACACCGAAATATTAATAACTTTTTAAAAGGTCATAAAATCTGAGCCGAGCCAAAAATCCCTAACAAAAGCTGCTCTGAATAACAAATCGTGCACATAATTTGCACATTTCTAATTTTTCTGATATTGGAAAACTAGTAAGAATGTGTTTTGGTCATAAATTGCTGCTTAATACATTTAAAATTAAAGTGCATCCAGTCACAGCCCAGCCAACCAAGTCCAACAAGTGACAAAAGAGGCAAAATTTTCAAATAAAAAAATAGAAGATCAGGGAAACGAGATGGGAAAGAGAGAGAAAGAGCTGCACGGAAGTGCTGAATCACCGGAAAACCATTAAAGGAAGTCACAACTATTGATTATGTTGGCGGCGTCAACGACGACAACGACGACGACGATGCAAACTAAAAATGGCTTTGTGTGTGCAAGCAGCGGAAAAATTATGATAGCACCCAGACCAGAAGAGGCCCACAAGCCCTCTCTTCGTACCCTACCAATTGTTTCCATCCCTTGGCCTCGACACATATAAATTTGCATCGCTTGTCGTTTTAGGGGTGGCAAGTTGGGAGGCAGTGAAGCTTTAAATTGAATTTGATGGCTTCTATTTGCAGCTTTAATTGCAGGCGATGCTTGTTAAGGGCATATGCAATATAAAATCAGCTTCGTATGATTATATAAACAACCATACTTTTATTCTAGTCTGCCTACAAGTTTTCAAGCACTAGCAATTAATCGAATTCAGTAGAAGTAAGCGCATAAAAATTTCGATGCATTAAAAAAATGTGGTTTTTGTTTTGGTCGTTGCCAGGCAAAGAGTATACACAAAAACACACATATTGAAAAAGCGGAAACGTTGCTCGATGAAATAGTCGAAAATCATGGCGAGATAAATTGCCAAAGATAGCAAATGGATGGAGTCGCCGCTTGCATTTCCCGGGCATTTCTATCTTCTCTTTCTATTGTTCAAAATCAATTTAGTGTTGAATTGGTGCCAAGAATCTCATTTTCAAATAGCGTCAACGGCGATGTTGATGCCGCCGACGACGACGACGACGACTATGTTAGTAGCGTCAACTAACACATAGGAAATGAAAATAACGGAAACGCCCACATTTTCTCAATGAAAGTCAACTAACCGAGCTAAAATTTGAAAAAATGTGCTAAAAGCTTTAAAATAAATTTTAAATCCCTTACAAAAGAAAAAACTGCCATTATTGCCCCCTACTACTAGACAGTTCCACAGGCTAGCTTAAGCCGGCGCACAGGCAGACAATGAGACAGTTTCTATTCTGGTACAAACTCGTATGTATGTGCCTCTATTTCCACACATAACTCAGGAGCCTAATCCTGACCAGGCAAGGCCGTAAATTCAGATAGAGTCGCGTTTCAGTGGCTTAACTTAAATGGCGTCGGCGTCTGCGATGGCGTAGTCGAGGTCTGTAGCCAATTTAAAAGTTGTCACCAGTTCATTTTTTATCACGAAGTATAATTTAATGAATGGAGTTAATATAATCATACATAAAACACTTTAAACTATCAAACTCATCACATTTTCAAAGCATAAATCTCCCAAACTGGAACTTTAACTCCAACTTAAGAGATAGAGAGAGGGTTATCGCAAAACACTTTCATTAAAAATAGTTTGGTCCACAAGCTTCAAACTGAGTTCGTGCTCAGAATTTACGACGCCTAAAGCTTTATGTGCGACTTGCTCTGTTTCTCTCTCTCTCTTTCTCTATCTCTCTCTCTCTCTTTCTCTCTCTCTATCTTTATAAAACTGTTTTGACCTTATAGCGTTAGCTTTGGCTATAATTGCGTTTAACTCTTGACCGAATAAAGGCCAAGTCCATTTTTTGTGTGTCTGCTTTGCTCAATACCATTTAATTTAACTAGTCTAGATAAACAATAACCATAAAATATGTTTCATAACACAATTAAAGACACAGCCACACACATTACTGATTAAACAATGTATACAATAAAACAATTATTTTTGGATTTATAGAGTTGTATCAGTGCATTTGCTCTATAAAATTTGCAATTTAATTTCAAATTGTGTGTAAAATTACGCATGAAATAATACAATTAGCATTATTGGCTAGTGGATTACGAAACTATGAATGCAAATGAAAAACATAGTTAAGTATGGAAGCTACAGTGGCTGCAAGAAGTTTGCTAGGTGCAAATATTTACCATAAAGTGTCCTTTACTCAAGATTCGTCTCGAGTACATGATTGTGCATATTAACAACTTGGTTAGCCGCAAATGCAAACAGAATTGCTTTTAATCTGACCACTATAATGAGCAAAAGCTCTACTCACAAAGCCAAAGCAAAAGCCATTCAACAGCTCTGGACACAGAACAATGCCAAGGAATGTTTGACTTCAAGGCGTATGAGCAATATGCAATCAAGTTTAATGAGTTGAGGAGCAATGAAAGTTGTTTACGCAGTACGAGATTTTACAACTATTTTAAGACTTTTATTACAAGCGAATATAAAAAAAAAGCTGAAATGCAACTGTGGCAAACAAGAGGAAATTTTAATAAAGCTTTCTTAATATCAAACACAATATCATATGAAAGTTTTACTACGAAGGATGTGTGTAAAGATCTGGACACAAAGGCACACGAAATTCTCTGTAAATTTAACTAAAATTACATTGCCATGGTCTGAAATCATTTATTCATAAAGCCGTAATTTGCTTTTGACAAAGCCAACAGTCGAGGCAGGCAGCCAGACAACCTTTCGGTCATTTCCACTCCAAATTATAAGGAGCAGACTTCCACACCTACAACAAAGTCATTGCACAAAGAGCCAAAAACTTATTTGCGGTTGCCCTGTTTGGCCAAAAGGGCGGGATAGCAAATGCAAAAGTTTGTTGACATGCCTTGAGCCTTGGATATGCAACCAAACCAAACCAAATCAAACCGAACCAAAGCAGAGTTGTGTTTAGTTCAGACTCAAAGTCTGTTACAGGGAGTATAAATGATTTTGACATATTGTAATGACAAAACAAAGGCAGACTCCATTTCTGCATCAGCATCTGTATCTGTGTGTTTTATGGTCTGTTTGTGTTTGGCTTTGCTAAGATCTGGTTAGGATTGTTTGGTTAACTGGCTGACCAGTGCAGGTCGAGGCCAGTGTTAATTGTTATAGCCAGTTTGCCTTTAACGGAAATTATAAATCAAAATGTTAACTCTTGACACAGTCAGATCAATTGTCTAAATGCAATTTAAGAGTAAATAATAAAAAGGATATTTCTGTTAAGCTATCACAATTTTAACTTAAACTATAACTTAGTTTATAGGTTCAAAGTTTGAGAGTGCGTTAGCGGGTTCAAAGTTAAGTTAAACCCGATAAACTGTTCTTTAATTCTGAAATTTTCTAGAATAAATTTTCCGATGACTCATTGCAAAACCCTCGATGCACTCAATCCTTGTGAGTCAGCTGAAATGTTTCACATTGTGTGTACTGCCAAGTGCCTTCTCACAACCACATTCACAAGCTTCACGTGTTGGAAATCCGAATGCATTTTGGAAGCACAAAATAGCACCTACATCTGAACATTTATATTAAATATGGTAAAGGGTATTAAAAAATTCACCATAAAGCAAGTTTGCTTGAAAAGTTTCAAGCTACAGGTTGTATTTATATTAATATGTACACCCTCACGTTTCAGCCACAGCTCGTAATTATAATTAACATGGTAAACATTAGACTCTCGATCACAATGCAAATGGCAAACAGAAGCAGGTAACAACAAAAAATAAAGTCCGACAGCCCAGAGGCAACAACATGGCGTATACATAACATGAATCAGAAATCAAGCCCACAACGAATATTAAAATATATATTTTATATACTGTTGCAGACAGAAAAAAGAACGTTTGTGGTGGCAAAAATAATTATTTCAAAACTCGACTATGCGGAATGTTAACAATAACAATGAAATAGAGAGCAACGAGAACAATAATAATGAAATAAAAGTCAAGTTAGTACAATAGCTAAACACCGAACATGAAAAATGTTTCGAGGGCTTGGCTCAAAACGGATATACAACTACCCCTACTTTATGAACAGGGTAGGGGTTGCCCCATCTGTTGTTGTTGCTGTTGCTCGTTAGCGTTACAGCAACATCAGCAGGGCAACAGCAACAACAATTGTAATACACATTGTTATAATAAAAATCAGCTTGTTTCACTTTTCCAACGATGTACAACTGAGTACAGCCCGCCAAAGTTCCTATCCTCAACTCTCTTTTCCCTTCATTTTTGTTCTACCCATCATATAAAATGTTTATTTGTTTGTTTGTTTGTTGCTCTCGTTCTCTCTGTTTAACTCACACTCTGCTCAGGCTTTTGGTTTGCCAGCGCTTGCATGCAGGTTTAAATTTGTTGGCCCCTCTCTCCCCCTAACCCACATAGTGTCCCCTACAGCTACTAACTGCTCAGCTCAACTACGCCCTTCAATGTTCGTGCTGTTGTTGGGAAACCCAGGCAAAAGAGTGCTGCAGGTGCAAAGTGTAAATGAAGACTGATTGCAGTGCACATGATTCTGTAGACACACACACACACATACTAACACAGTTGGAGGCATAAAAAACGTTGCAAGGGCTGCTAGCAGGTTGGCTGGTTCGGGGGCAAAGTCGTTCTTGTTTGCAAAGGGGGTAATTGTGGTTAAGTGCTGGTTTATTGGTTTGGCAAAAGGGCTTAAAAGATATATGCATGCATTTTAGCAGCGACTAACACTGACTAAACGTTCTAAGGTGAAGGGCAAGTTTTTGGGCATAGTGTGACTGGTACAGGTACATTTTAGAGTTCAACATTTATATATTTGACAATTGCATGGGCTGCCAAGTCATGGGTCAGTCCGAAATACATGTTTAACATGCACATTCTTGAAAGAACAGAAAAATAAACATAGTTTATAGTTGGGTAACATGTGAACTGGTTTTAGCAGGTGAAATGAAAATTGGTTTCTACTATTGTACTATTGATGTCAACTAATATTATTGATGTTTGTAGGGGTAACCGATTTACTAGCTGTATAAGACAAGTTTATTTTCCATTACATTTATTATTTAATTATTTTAAAGCGTTCTTGCTTAAAGCTCATTCGAATCCACTCATATATAAAAGCGCAAAAATTCGTGCACATGACATGCTAAAAATATTTGTTCCCATATATTACGCGAAATTAATATCATTCATTTCTAAAAATGTTAACTTCCCCTTATGCGAGAAACCCCCGAGCAGTGGAGCAACTCGCTCACACACATTAAAAAATCGTTTTTAATTGAAATGCATTCCCCTTGGCAATCAGTGTGCACGCAAATGCCAAACTAACTCGCAGTGTTTCCCATCACCAAAGGTGGAAAGCGGGAAAGCATGCGGGATCAACCACAGCTCACCCACACACATCATACATACATTTATACACACCAAGAACCAGAGGGCATGGGCACTGGCACTGGCACAAGGGGAAAGGGAGCAGAGAGCAGGAAGCACTTGGCAGGGGGGGCAGGGGCATGCTGTCGCTCACTTAAGTTAATACGCAAACCAAATGTCACTCAACATTATCAAAAGCAAACGTAATCAGTTAAAACTTTGTTTTGCTGCTGCTTCTGCTGTAGGCAGAATAAAAAGCAACCAACAGAAAGACAGACTAAATTACAGACTGAACGAATGAGAGGCAAGTGTTTGTTGTTGTAAAGCGAAAGTTGGCAACATGTTTGTATCCTATTTCAATTTTTAAACGAGCATCGCAGAGAAGTGCAGAAACAATGAGCAACAAAAACAAATTGATCAACAAGTCGCACTTAAAATACTCTACACTGCACTTTATCAGAGTCAATAGAACTTAAGAAAGAATACATATTTATTTACAATATTTTTCAAACTTTTCGTTTAATTTAAAGCTATGAGCTAAGCAATATGTAGATGTCTGCGGGTCCTTGTAGAGTTTCGCCTTAAGCCTGCAACTTAAAGTGGAATTTTTTGATAAATGAAAATGTCTAAATTATGTGGAAGGGACGCTCATATGTTGTGGTTATTGCTGGTGAAGTGCTGAAACTTTTTGAATATTCAAACAGCATTAAAAAATTACAGACTAACCAAAGAAAACTGGAAAAATCAACCGAAACGACATGTCAGTCAGCGAAATTTCACATGAGAAATTGTGATTAAGAGGGGGTGACGGGAGCTCCACGCCCACAAACAAGGCGAGCAAAATCAAATCAAGAGATTGGCGTGCCGCAATGGAAGGCCGACCGTGACAATGGCAACAATGCCGGATGCCAAATTCAGTTCGCTTGTCGCCAGCGACAGCAAAAGGGTTTGCCCAAGGAGTAAGGGTTGTGGAGGGGGAAGTGGTTGGAGCAGGGCTTGCCAGTTGAGGCTGTGAACCAGGCCTAGGACTAGGACTAGTTAACGCAAATTGAAATTGTTGTAGACGTTGAGGGGAAAGCAAAAGACGTTTCGGCAGCTTGTTCGTGCATAAATCAAAGTAAAAGGCACATTCGGTCAGTACTTGAGCGGGGAACGGGGAATCTAAGGGCAGGGAAACTAAGCACAGACAGCTTGCCGGCTGAGAGCTGTTAAGTCAGTTGGCATTTACAAAGCCAATTAAATAGGCTTAGATTTAAGTATTTAGCTTCAGTATTTAAGTACGAGAACTGAGCTTCTTTAAAACCACTTTCTTGTGGCAAATGTGTGCCTATTTTACCAATATAACAATCGCTTTTCTCAATATGTTTGTCTTAAACCTCTTCCGTAATATAATTTCTCTCTTCACATCATTTCCACAGTTACAATTTAAACTGCATTTTATTTTATTATCACCTCGCCATACTTATCCAAAACTTTCGTATCTGCATGCAATTTTAAAGAACTCTCTCTTTAGATTGTCGCCTGCTCTATACTCTTTTTGCCTGCTCCGCCAGCAATTGCTGTCACACACGTCGTATGAGTTATGTGCATTTACCCTCTATTGCTCATATAGTACATATGAACATGTGTATATATGTACCAGATATGCAGCTGGCGGTTGTTGTTGTAGCTAACTTTTCGCCCTTATCTTGCACAGACTGAACTCCAGGCATATACGAAGCTATGATTTAAGCGCAAACTTGTGCTACATGACTTTGTCTTGCGATGCTGCTGCTGCGTGGGCTTCTGCTGGCTCTGTGGCAGTTGCAACTTCTACTTACCGCCAGGAACTTGCACAATTAACTATCTTTTAATTGGCCCGGTGCGCCATGTGTGTGAGGTAATGTATTTAAATTTTACACACTCATTTTGCTGACTGACAGCGCACAGTGCAACACCACATACAACCACAGTGAAAATGTCTAGGGCCGCACAGAAATCATATTATCAATGCACTTTGTTCAACACTTTTGTAAATTTTATGCTACAGGTTTTCTTCTGTGTGTGAGTTTTGGTATTGTGTGCGTATGTTTAAATATTCATTGCGAATTCCAATTGCATTTGCGCTTTAATTGGCAATGCCAACAAATACAACAGCTGTTGCTTTTACTGCAGCTGCAAGCCAACGAATTTGCTTTGCACTTCTTTTTTTTTCTTTCCTCATTTTCCTTTTGAATTGTGTTGGCTGTTGGTCAGACTTCATTTGCTCGAAACGCCTGAATTTTTGTGGTGATGAACGTTTTGGTTTTGTTGGTTCGATTATATGTATGAATAGTTTGCTTAAACGTTTTCCATTTCGAAACTAGTAAGAAACCTAATTAAACCAAAAAGAGAGCCAACAATTAAAGACTTTTATACAAAGGCAATTAATGTCACATTCACATGGTGTTGGAACTTAAAATTTAACTGAATTTACAGCAAAACCGCATCAATCTCGGCAGTCAAATCCCAAAGCAATAAATAAATCATATATTTAGTTATAATTCTGCATAAAATACGCAAAAATAGCTATTAAAAAGCAATATATTTTGGAATAACAAATTGCAAAAGAATAAATAGCCATAAATAAAATAATAAAATGTTTAGCCAAAAATAAACAGGGACTAATTTTTAATGGCGGACAACGAGCCTCAACGGAAACCTCATACATAAAATACAATTGGAAATGCATAAATTAAATTGTACATTAAATGAGCAAAGGCAAACGCATTAATTCTATACGTATGTGTATGAATATTTAATATATATTGAAATTTCCAAAAGCTATCTTTATACAAACATAGATAAATTAGTTAAATCCAAAGCTTTAGCGACAGCCAAACAAACCAATTACTTCACCACACACAGACACAACCACACACACACTCACTTGTTAACCGAAAACCAAATCCAAAATGCATTTGCAATGCCAAACACCAAAATGACATCAATTTGCGCTCATATTTCATAAGCGTTGCAGCAGCACAAACAGCAGTAAGGGTAAAACGCAAATGCTATTAAAAGCATTACGATGAACCCAGTGACAACCTCCAGAGCCACAGATCGTAAATTATGCCCTAGGCAACCGAAAGCGGCTTCTGACTCGGCGTTGTGCTCCGTTTTCTCGATTCTCTGCCCTTTGTCTGTGCAAAGGCAGCAAGATTTATGTCTTTCAATGCACTCTCAATTCGTTGCACAAGGCGGCAAGCACAGCATCAATAAATGTAGTACCACGCTGCGTATGTGCAATATTTTAATTATGCAAGCAATTGAAAAATTGACACAGAAGACACTCACACATGTGTACTCAAGCAATACCGTATCAGAAAATCAGTTCAAGGCACCTCCGACTTTTGCACTGAGTTGCATATTCATTTCTCTGTAGCATGCTTTTCAGCGCGACTTATGGTATTAACTTATTGAGCTGAGAATGATGGGCTTGTACATTTGTGTGAGTGCATTAAATTTTTAATCCTTTAAGGCTTTTGATATATATTAACGCGTCACAGAACTCATTAGAGTGGTCCTCAATAAAGTCGCGGAAAAATAAGGATTTTCATGGGTCATGAATAAACAATTTTAGATTATTATGAACATTCATCATTTATATAATGCTAAAAAGTTTATCGACAGCATTTAACTCAATATTAAACACAAAGACAGGCATCCTGCCCTGCCAACTAGGCTGACAAGGAGTCAAGTGAAGTCTGGCGAAAGACAAGCCTGCCGCCAGGCGAAGAGCAGTCTTGATGACAGAGTCAGCTTTGGCAACGTGAGCTCATATTCATTGATTCGAATTGAGTTGGGTTGAGTTGAGTTAAGTTTCTGCCAACTTCAGCAGCCGCATTCGGTAGTAAAGTGAATGTCCGTCTGACAAACACACCAACACACACACAAGCCCACACATGTTGTGCATTGATTAAATGAAGATGACAACAATGATTGACATTGTTGACTTAAGTCATTACATATTGTATGCAAGCTGTTGTTTGTTGCAGTTGCAGCAGCTGCGCTTAATGCAACCATCTTCATAATGTGAATATGTATGTATGTATGCGTGTTGCTGTGTTGCATGAGCAAACAATTCAAGGCGCTTAATTTGTTTGAGTGCTGGCTGCAACATCAGCAACAACAAGCAAATCCTGAGCATTCGTTTGGTTGGAAAATTAATTATTTTTAAATTAAATATAAAACTCATTGCACAGCTTTTACACACACTCATTCACACGCACACACATGAATTTATCACACAATAAATTACAGCAAATAATTGCCAATTCAGCAGCAAATAATTTATGTGACACACACAATTTGTTGTTGCCTATTGCCTGGCTCTTATTTCTTGTTGTTATTATTACTGTTGCCTGTTGTTGTTATTTTTACCCTTAGCTTATTTGATTTCATTGCTTGTTTGTCGCTCGAGTTATTCGCAGGCTTCGTTTGTCCGTGCGTCCATTCGTCCATTTGGTCGGATACGCTCTGGGTTCGGTTCGGCAATAGCCATAAAGATTATGATCTTGATATGGTCGGTCGCCGAGCTGTGGCTACAAATATTGGCACAGTGCACACACAAATTGCTCTTGCCACAAACCAGCACGCATACATTTACTTTTGTATATATGCCTACCAAAAATGTAGAGGATAAAAAAATATATATAAACATTTTTTTTCACCAAATATTTTCGTTTAAAGAATGATGAAATATGTTTGAGTGCGTGCATCATGTATGCTTGTGGTTGATAGGCAGGAAAGAGATTGGGGGATGGACTTGTGAGCCAAGTGAAAAATTTTGGTTTTCTGTTTGTAAATAGATAGATAAATTTAAAATATGTTAGCTCAATATCTGAAAAAAAATTACATCAATATCTATATAATTTTCATGCAGTAATAAATTGAAATACAATGCATTGCTTTAAAAGCTTTCAATTTGTTAAAAACTGAACGCAGAGAACGAAGACTTCACTTCAAACATGCCCCCAAAATGCCAAACAACAAAGAAAAGTCAATGCCTGCCACACAGAACAGTACTAAAAAAAAACTTAAAAATAACTTCCAAGCTATAAAAAAAACTCAGAGCAAGAAAAAAGACCAAGCTCTCTCTCCATCCACAAAAATAATAAAAAGGCAATTGCAATCACAACAAAAGACAAGAATGACAAGCCTTTAAAAGAGGCCAAGTCAAGGTCCGCGTTCCTCGGTCAGTTCCCGCTTTGGGGCAATGCTGTCTTGGTTAGTGACCAATGACCAAATGACAAAAGGCAGAAAAGAAGAAAAAAGGATAAGGAAACGTATTTAAATTAAAAAGAAAGATATATCTGTCCTGAAATATATACATTTGAGTGCATTTGGCAGATTTAAGACATAAGCTTGATATTATCACAAAAAACGAGATATAGAAGAGAAACGTATAAAGTCTAAAGCTGATTTAACTAGTAAATTATATAAAAATGCAGCTCAAAGATACAAGATACAAGATACAAGTGACACTCTCCCACCCACTCAGTCTCTTTGTCTTGTTATCTAAGCACAGTTTCAGCTTATTAAACACTTTCTATTGATTTTCCTTCGCCTTGGCCAAGTACACACAACTTTGCTATTGTATCTATAAGATGCTTGGGCAATTTAAGAGATAAACACGAATACGATGTTAGTTCCACTCACTCTTATGTGTGTGTGTGTGTCTTAGAGACACCTACTAGAACTTCACATATTAAATACGTGTCGTATACACAACAGTTATCTTTTCTTTTGTTTATCAAGCATACGACATGCTGGCAAAACTTGTTATGTCTTGTGACATGAGTCAATTTTTTATGTTGAGTTCGAACGCCAATCAAAACTTTACAGTAAATATAATACATACATGAGATATTGTATTCAATAAGCGGAAAAAGATAAATAGCTTAAGTATATGCAACATCTGCTAGATTCAAAAGCACTAACGAAAAACTGACAAATGGCAACAAACCTGAATAAACAAATCCTTGATAAGTGGACAAGAGTTTGGAAAATAACTGAATTGGTACATTCACAAATTGACTACCGGGTAAAGCCCCTTGGGGCAATTTGCAACCTGCTGCGTGGCACCCTTGTGAATGTTGCAAGTGCAGCAGTTTAACGTGAACTGCTTATAAAAGATATAATGCGCACATATTCTTATGGTATTTAGGTGCACTTTATACTATACAGTTCATTAATCTCGTTAAACATTCGCCATTGACAAGGCATAACTGAATATGACTTGCTGAAAATAGGAGGTAAACACGTAGCTTTAGATGCCGAACATAAAAAAAAAACAATATTAGCAGCTTTTTAGATAAACTTAACGGTTGGGCTATTCACATTAACTTTTAGACATCATTTTTACAGCTGCTCATAGAATCAACGAGGCAGGCAGCCATCTGGCTCTTGAGAAACAATCGTATCAAGGATAGAGAAATCCTTTTAGTAATATTATACACACCCAAAATATTGAATAACTTACAGCTGAGGACTGAAACTCATGCCTGAGTGTAGTTTGTGTGTGTGTATCTTTCGAGCTCATCAAAGAAGCGCGTCCTTGAAAATGCTAAACAGAATGCGAATGGGATTCTGAATGCGAATGAGGAATGATAGAAAAGGCAAAAAGTTTTCCCTGGCTAACAGGGAGCGAGAGAGAGTAAAAGATGAAGATAAAGTTAAAGTTGGAAGATATGATGTTGAGGTTGTAGAGATGAAGTGTTAAAGGCAAGGGACTGGCCAAATTCCCCAGTGTATATAAACATAAACATGTTTGTTATTGTCTGCACGTTAAAGCATTCATTCATTCACCATCAGTATTTTCTTCAGTTTCTGCAAATTCTCCCCTTTGTTATCGGGGGTTTTATCCTTTATTCTCCCGTACGCGCCAACTTTTCAATCAACAGCCCAGGCAGCAGTTGGCAGCTGCCGGATCGGAGCAGAGAGAGAGAGTGAAGTCACACAAGCAACAAACAATCAGTTATACCCAAAAGCTTAATCGATTTTCAGCAGGTAGAAGCTTCATCCGCAGGGCTGGTGGCTGATGGTTTAATATGGAAAAATGTTTTCCCAAACCGAAACAAGCAAAATCTTTTGTCGAACACACACAGAGAAATACACACAATCATCACATTGCGTGTGTACAGACGGGCATTAAAAAAGTAATTTGTTATTGTTTCTTTTTTTTAAGCCGCCTGAGGATATCATTGTAACGAATTTTCAATATGCGCACAACGTCAGTGGCAAGTATTTAAAAGTGATTGTTGTTCAAGCTCCCACTTTTAATTTTCCCCTGTTTATTATGTTGGTTTGTTTTGCAACCGAGCACAATTTCCCTTTAATCAAGGGTAGATTAGTGTCGTGGCAAGGTTCAAATGTTTATTTAAGGACTGTGCTATAAAAATGTTTCAAGGAAGTTCGAAAAAGTATATCCGAAAATTCTGTTACGAAATGTCATTTATGTTAACTATTTTATCAGAAACTAGGTCACATATTATATAAGAGAACGTGAGTTAAGTAAATAAAGAGCATTTAAGTTTCGTATTGTGGTATCTACTTACTCTTTATTTTTTTTTGCCCGCAGCTCTCATTTTAATTTGCCAGACAAGTGAAGAAAAATTGTTACCAAATGCTGTGAATTTAACCAAAAATAACAAAAAAAAAAAAAAAAAGTGAGTGTAGTACCCCTTATTTATATTTACATTTCATTATATTCACAATTCGTTTGCTTGTGCACTTGAATTTCCATGAATTAAACAAACGGCTTATTGCCCGATTCAGTCATATATGTATGGAAATGTGTTTATGTATTTAGCATACAAACTATTTTGAGTCGTCTCTTTCTATATGTGGAGTGACCCTAATGAACACCAAATATGCAATTAGCTAAAGTTGAGTTATTTGGCAAAAATATTTGTGGACAGCAAATCCATTGGCTAGCTATAATAATGACCAGATCCAACAACGTTTGGTTCTATTTGCTTGTTGATGTTGCTGGTTCTGGTTCTGGTTCTTGTGCACATTGTGTGCTCATTGTTTGGGTTCGGTTTGTATTTTCCAATTTGTTTTGTGGATTATGCAATTTATTTAGTTTAACTTTGCATGGCCCAAAACGTCTACTGCTACAACGTGTTTTTCTATTTGTTTTGTGCTTTGAGCCCTCGATGATAAATTTTACGGCTGCACGTAATATGGAAATTAAAACGCGCCAACAGAGAACCTTGCTCCCTACCAACCAACCAACACCTTGGGCAGCCCTATAAAGCGCAGTAGAAAAAAATAAACCACAATAAATAGAAAAGTGCACATTGATTTAATTACTTTGGCCCCGGGAAGCAAACACTCTAGTGCAAAAACAACAGTTACAACTACAACTAGTAACAAAATGTTGCAAAGTCATAGTTCAAGCGACTGTATTAAAGCACTGAACTCGATGTTGACTATTCTACAGCTAAGCAATTTGTTCAGTAATAAAAATAATTGCATGAGCAACTAATTATTTATAGGTGGATGTTATGTTTAGTTACATAAAACTTACTCACTCTCCTTAGAGTCGGTACGCATCACTAATTAAAGACTTCACTCATAAAACAGAGTAAATAAAAGCACATGTGAAATAATTTGCCAATAAATTTGTGCTTAACATCATTCGGACACACGAATATGGAAAGAAACTAAGTCGGAAACAGAGTGGGAATTGAGAAAGATATAAAGTCATTTCTCTCCTGCCACACCACGCATAAAACTAAACGGCATAAGCGACCATGTTTACAAGACAGTAGACACAGTAGATGATGACTGGGCTGCTTTCGCTCCTACTTCTTCCTTATTGGTCCCTAGCATCATCATTATGGTATGGAGGCAAAAGCTACTCGTTGGCAGAGCAGCTTCCGTTTGACGCTTTCCATCTCTCTGTCTCTCCACCCTTCAAGTTGAAAATAAGCGTGTAATTAGAAAAGTAAAGTGAGAGAGGAAAGAGAGAGAGAAGGATCCAGACATCAACTCAGTCAGTCAGTCAGCTCTTGCAGTGCAAAAGTCACGACTATGTCGCACAGGAAATGTGAACACGCAAAAGCAAAATTGCAAATGAAAATGAAATAAAATGCCACAAATGTAAACACACACATATACACATACCAGCATACACACTCATTGGCTACGGGGCGTATTTTATTCTTTTCCGCCTCAAAGTCTCAACAATGAGCAACATAAAAAGTTATGTATAAAAATTATTGCTGCTTGCTACTTTTTCGCTTGCATTTCCGTTACAAGGGAAACTGAATTTGCATGTGACATTTGCGGCTGACTTCTGTAGGGGAAAACAGAAACGCAAGGAGTAGAAAGGGCTAAAGAGGCAAATGTTGCAACATGAGTTAAAGAGCAGAAACAAGAGGTTTTCAGTTCTTGTGCCTAATAAATGAGCTGAGTGTTTTGCATTTTTGACTCAAGAGGGAGAAAAATTAAATAATATAACTAAACTCATTCATCAAAACTATTTTTGACATGAATTTAAATGAATGTAAGATAGCAGATAGACTTACCCAAATGTGTAGACGAACAGACGAAATAACTAAAGCTAATGTTATTATATTTTTTTTACCAGATGAAAACGTTTTTTGCTGCCAATTAAGCTTTAAAGTATTGCGGTATTTGTATTTCAAATAAAGCTACGTTTTATTCTGTGTTTACTTTGACCTTTTATTTATTAGCATAAATATATATATTTTTAATTTTATATCGGGATTTTATAATTTCGTAAATATTTATTTGCAATTTCTTGATAAATTGATATATTAATACTTATTACACATGGCATTAGGCACTACATTAATTCCTGATTTTATGATGTTTGTTTTAATTTATAAGAATTACACGACGTGTTGAGCTTTTATTGTAATGCTGTTGAATAAATGATTACGTTGTCAAATGAGCATTCGTATTTTTCAGCTGTGTAGCTGTTGTAAAAGAGCTGTAAATTAAATTTAACTTTTTATATGTTTTAATCACATAATTTTTTACAGACATTAACAAAAATAATGTCAAAATATAAGTATATAACTATAATAAACATGCATAAAAACAATACATTTTTCATAGGACTAACGGCAATATGAACTCAAACAGCCAACCAACAAGAAATGTACAATTATCAACAGCAGTCCCATAAATTTTCATTAAATACAGAGCACAACACGTATACGCCATGTGCAATGCGTGATAATTATGGGATTAAAGCACGCAGCACCGAATATTTTTAAATTTTCACCTCCTCCACCTGCTACCGCCTGTTAAAAGCGAGACGCGTCGAAAAGGGCCGAGAGAGCAAAAGGATCATAGAGAAGACACGAATGGAAAAAAGAAGAGGAGCTCGAACTAAGGCGCATATACCCGTAAGAGCGAAGTCTACTTCACTGCTGTATACCTAATATATAAACACACATGTCAATGTCGGCTGTATTAATTGTGGGTGAAAATACGTAACGATAAGAAGAGGGAAGTAAGCACAACTTTCAGATAATTATTTTGAGACTTGACTTGCATCAAGCTTAAAATAAATACGCTTTACCTTTGAGAAGAAAACAGTGTTAATTAAATAAGCAGAGGCAAATAATTAATGTGTTGTTCATTTTTAAAGGAACATATGAAATATTCAAACAGGGAATCTTTAATCTTTGCTACAGAAAATTATTATTGTTGCCTAGCTTTATTTGTGCTCTTGTTTTGTCAACATGTTGCCTCTTATGTTGTTTAAACTTTTACGCTTTATTGAGTAGCACAAAGTGCCGAGAAAACGCATAGAGATACAGTACACAACTACAGACACAAACAAACACACAATATAGCAATAAAGGGACGTAGGCTGCTTAATGCCGCCCTCATTGCCCACTACCAATACAAAGATGAAATATGTATGTGTGCCATATACTTAAACCTTGCACATGGAAGTGAAACTTGTGCTCCCTCTAAGGCATTGCCTTATAACAACAGCAACAACTATTTTCACAACATCCTTTTCGCCTTGTGTTTGTTTTTCTATGTATACAAATAAATATAATAAATGTAGGTGAAAATATACATAAATAATGCCAACATGGCAGACTTTATTATTAGTGTCTGGGTGTGTGTGTGTGTGTGTGTGTTGTGTGTGTGTGTGTGTGTGTGTGTATGTATGCGACGTCTGTGAGAATTATAAAACAGATGAACAAAAAGTCATTCCTCATTCGCCTTAGACTTTTACCTAGTATTGAGTTTAAGGATGAGTTTTGTAGCTTCACTGCGAAAGGTTGAAGTGTAGGCGTGTAAATAGCGAAACGCAGTGAGGCATGCAACGAGTCATGCTGAGGCACAAAGTGGGTGTAGGTGGGCTTAGGGTATAGAACTATAGGGTAGGCGTCTGTCAGGCCAAGGCAATCATGCTTAGATTTAGCTTTTGACATTTTGGTATGAACTTGATTGGATTTGTTCCATAGAAATCAGTGAGGAAAATGTTGCCAATCATAAATTCGTAACAAAATGGATGTTAGATGTGTAATTTCTTGATTTATAATCGAGGCGAAAACAATAGCAAATTACAAGGATGTTGCAAAGCCCTGGTTACCCCTTACATACCTCCCCTTTCCCCTTACTATCACACTGACTTTTTTCTGGCAGTGATGTGGCACATGCAGAAGAAATACATTTGCATATATGCCGGCGCATAAATATATAGAGCGCAATTTATGTGTGCATCTATTTAAAGTCGGGTTTTTGTTGTTGTTGTTGTTGTTAAGGGACGCCTGCACTTGTCACACGTTGTCTCCTACTTCCAAGCATGTGGGTATGTGTGTGTGAGGTTATTTACATAAGCATATATGTATGTATGTAAACGTTTAGTTGTGTGTGCGGTTTGCCCTCGTTGTGAATGCAAAAAAGCGCAAGCAAGATAAATACAAATAAAAAAGGGCACACAAAACACAAAAAAGGATAACATACGAAGAAGAGCAAAACAAAAATGCCAGTGGCAGCTAGAAGAGAAAGAAACCTAGTCCAAAGAGTTCTTGCTGTTGCACACAGAAGAATAAGTTGTGGCATGTTCGGAGAGCTTGTGACACAAATTTTTACTCCCACTCTCACTTCCCTCTCTCCATTTCTCTCGTCTTCTTGCCGCTTGGTTGTATATTTACATATCTTAGCCAGTTTTAAGGCTAAAGGCAATCCAACTTTCTAGCAACAACAAAAACTGCGAATCTTGTTGGAAACTTTCAATAAGTTTGAAGTTAAACAATTAGCTTAACTGACCAACTTAATCATAAATCCTAAGATTCTTGCAAAAGCCACAATCATAATTTTTGATTCAAAGAATAATTCATTCAAGAAAGAGGGAAATTCCTAGGCATGAAATATTTGATAATGTTAATAATAGATATGAAATATTTGTTCTCTTAAGTTTTTAGTATTTTCCTCAAATTTCATGAAAGTTTTCTGTAATTAATATATTTTTTGCACATTTCAAAAAAGTTTTATTAACTTTTCAGCAACTTCCTAGAGAATATACCGTTAACTCATTTTATTCAGTTTGTTTTTGCATATTTGCATGAACAATTAAGCAAAATAATACAAGAAAATACTATTTTGTGCGGTGGTAATATTTTCGACGGCTATTATTTCAGCCTCCTGCTTGCATAGTTGATTAATTAATATTTCTGTGTACGTCAAGCAACCAAAACGAACAACACCAAAATCGGAAAGCTGGCAAACTATGAGAGCAATTTGCGAAAAACTTCCTCTCAATAAAAGTCGCTGAGGTATTGAATAATTATCGCCTGCTATGAGAGAGCAAGAGAAAGATTCCTTAAGCACAATGAAGTGGTTCTCCAAAAATAAGTTGCTCTCCAAACAAACTTTTCTTTGTTTTTTCTTTTCATAACTTATTGAAAAATATTGAATGAAACGCAACAAAGCCAGGCAGGGTTTAGTTCAGCACAAGTTTAATAAAGTTTAGAAAGTTGGTGACACTTTAATTTTTTAGTGAGTTGCATTCGTTCATTGTGATAAATATATATACTGTATACATAAAAACTGAATTATTTCTACCACAAGGGTTAATGAGCCCAATGTGTGGGCCTTCAGTTGGCCAAAGGCAAGTGAACTGAGGAAAACTGCCGACGCCAGCAGCAGTGGGGCAAATGGGCGCGCCGGCTGCTGTGACTCTCAGCAGTGGGTGTCAACAATTGCACAGCTGGTCTTTCACTCACTCACATACACAAAGTAAAAGTAGAAGAAATAACAGTCGTTACAGCTAAGAAAAAGAAACACACACACAGAGTTTGGAGAAACTTTCTCTGAACAATTTTAAAAAAGTCGTTTCTGTAGCTTTGAAAAATGTCAACAAACGAAGCTTAACATAAAATCAAGTTATTTTTAGAAGATTTACTTTACTTCTTGTGGTCAGCACATCAAGCTTTAGTTAATACTGCAGTACGAATCGATAAACATGTGTTTTTAGTGCGTAAAGGTAATGTAATATCAAACAAGTGGCTGCATTGATAAGTGTGCCACTGCAATTAGCCAACTTGAAAGCGCTTAAATAAGAAAACAAACAAACATTTTATAAACAAGACAAGTTGTATGAGCTTATTGTCTTTCTTTTTTCCAATTTTTTAATTGTAATAACCCATTTTATTCCTTTAAACATCTCTTTTAAAAGGCTTAATAGCCCAAAGAAATTGAAACACTTTCAACTCATTTGGCTATCAAATCCAATATACATTTATAGTATTTGATAAATTCTGTCCACTTGAAGACTTTAACACTTTGAATGGACACACGTGCAACAACGGCCTGGAAACCACATTGACCACAAATGCTTCAAAAGTTTGATAACCGAAAATTTCTTTAAACGGTGCTATTAAAATTTAAAGTTTTGAAAAGAAATACCAAGTTCAATAACTTGAGCTTAAACTGTCTACAAATTGAGCATTTGTAAATGATGTGGGAAAACTAACACAGATGTGAGAAAACTTATACAGAAGCTACATAAGAAAGTAAATAAATGACTTCATCGAACTTGTTTTGAAACTTAAACAACAAATATTTAAATTATTTTGAACAATCAAAAAATTTGTTATATTATTTGACGCTTTAGGATTTTTTAAGGAAATTACAATTGTTTTGGTAAATTTTGTTAAATATCGATACACTGAAATCATAGACACGCACCGATAAATCAAAAATTATATTTGAAAGCTTAACTCATTTATAGATTTAAATACATTTATTTGTATACTTTAAGTTTAATATTTTCTTCAAAGTGAAGGTACAAACAACAGCAGCAAAAAGTATGCAACGCTTTTGCTTGTTGGTAACGTAACGTAACGAAACGTAACGCGAATAACGATAAAGACGACGAAAAACGGAGACGAACAACGACGTAAGTAGAGACAACGACGACAGGCGACGGGAGAAACGACGCGTGGTGCAAACAACGGGAAAATGTTTACAAAGCGGCTACTGCCACACAACTGAGGCGACAGGATGCAATTGCTATCGCCAGCAAGCGGCTGGGGAACGAAATAGAATTGGAACAGGCAACGACACGAAGGCGCGCACTTTACACGAGCTCTGTGGCTCCCCCACAAAAACATCTGTTCACGAGTGAGAACACCACAACACACAGCAGAGAAAGAGAGCAAGAGAGATGAGCAGGAGGGAGGGGGAGAGTAAGCAATAGAGAGAGAAAGCGAAGTGTTATAAAGCGGGCTAACTAACCTACCGCAAAAGGCTTTATCAACGTGTGCCTAAAGAAATTTAAAAGATTATGTGCTTACATAAATAAATAAATTAAGCCAACTTAATCAAGAAATAAAATGCAACTTTATGGCCTTTTCTTTCAGGTGTTGTGTTATTATTGCCTTGTTGCTAGACTAAAATGGCGCCTGCGCAGCATATGAGGTACAAATGCCTAAGCCAAAATAGGCCTAGGCGAATCAACATTAAGCAAAAGTGCAACGAAAATTGCCTGAACTGAATATATTTGAACCATTGCCAAAAACACGAACCGACGAAGCAAAGCTGACGCAGCAAAAACAGAAACAGCAGAAAGAAAGCAAGCAAGCCGACGGAGGGACGAATGGATAGACGGGCGCTACGAAGTGAATTCAGCGCACAAAACGAAATATGCAAAACACAAACAGAATGGAAGTAAAAGCACGTGGCACAACACACAAAGCCGGCATCTTGCTTACATATACATATGATAGTGTGATTGTGGGTGTTTATGTGTGTGATTGTGTGGGAAGACGTAGTTGTGTGAAAAACCTGGCTGTGAAGTTATGCCTTTGTCACAATATATATGGCAAACATTTCATTGGAATAAATAAATTTAGTCGAACACTTTATTTTTTTTTTACTAATTATGTTTTTATTTTTTATTATTTATTGATTTTTTGTCCCTTAGGTCATTAATTTTTTTCTTTTTGTGTAGCCTTATCGTGAATTTAATTCATTTAATGTAGCTGACAGGGTTAGGGAACAGGGAAAAGCCAAAGTGTGTTGCTTCCACTCTCTCATCCAGAAATGTTTAATATTAATAATAATAATAACAACAAAGCCGACAATAACAACAAATACAAAGTCATCAAAGTGTACTTTTCGTTCATAATCAAATGAAAAAGGCGTGAACTGCACGCTAACAAAAGGCTGAACAACCAGAAAAATGGACAAAAAAAATTAGCATTATAGTTAAAATGTAAGAAATAAACAAGCGAAATATTTACCTAAACGATAAGTTTCCCTCAGTTCACAACAGAAACATGCAATGCAAAAGAAGAAAAAACCTTTCAACTTGAAATAACTCATTTGCACACGCGACATTATTAAGACACCGAATAAAACTTCCATAATGTATTCTTTATACGAATTATTACCACGACAATTGAGTTCCCTTTTAAGAAGCCGGAAAATTATACATTATTTGCTATGCGTTGCCAACAAGAATTAGGCGAAAAATAAACTAATTAAGTGTGAAAGTAATCAAAATTAATTTACCTTGTAATAGAAGTAATAATAGTAGTTTCGTCACCTACTTCAAATCATAAGGTAATAGTAATTGTTTCAGTCAAAGTATTTTAACAGTTTCTGGCATATGTCAGCGAAATTTTTTCTTGCATTCTTATCAAATTCTACAAACAAGAAAATCCTTTTTACTTTTACGTTTTTTAGACATCGGCACAAGAAAAGAAAAACCACAAGAACCGACAGCACGGCGTATGAGTAACATATATGACACATGTCACGTGACGCCATAGCACATCACTTTACCTTTTTTTTTTGTTTTCTTCTCACAGAAGAGAGAAACAGGCATAAAAAAGGAAGCAACAACAAATAACACGGGTAATGACAACAAGCAAGCTTCAAGCTAGGCAGACCGAGGCAGGCTAACCGAGGCAGGCAGGCAAATAAGACATTTTGTGATAAGCGCACAGGATAACAAGTTGAACGTGACGAGCATGTGAACACAAAACAAAGCAAAAGCAACAACGCAAAATAAACTCGTTGTCGTGATGTGTTATAAACAATGCCAGGCTCAGTCAACCCACACAGCTCGCACACACACGCATGCAGGTGTCAGAAAGCAAAACATTTAAAATAAAATATGTACACTACACAGTGCGAGAGATAGAGAAGCCAGCGAAATGTCGCTGATAACGCGAATGTCAGCCACCGAAAAAAAAAAACTTTTCACTCTTTTAGAAACTTTTTTACAACCTTTGCTAGACTTGAACGACTTTCACTTTCTATGACTTAATTTTCTCTAGCGTCTCTTTGGTTGAAAAGCGGCAAGCAGCAAGTGCAAAATAGAAACAGACGAAAGCAACGATAGCAGAATAGAAAAGTAGAATAATATGCTGGCACACATAAAAATGAAAAGTTGCTGCAAAGGATTTCAAAAGACAAAACGCGCATAAAGTGTTTGGCATTTCCTACTCTTTTACTTCTCACTCCAACTTTCTCTATGAATTTCACTGAATTTTCTAGTTTTTCTGGCAAATGCAAATGCCAGCAGAAACAAAATAAAATACATATACATTTGCTTATTATGTTTCAATTCGTATACGCCAAATGTAAAGTGTATGCAACTGTAGAAGCAAAATATCAAAACAAACAATTGTACAATAGAAGGACAAAAAGTAAACATATGTCTTAGACTACCGATCTTAACAACCCTTTCCATAACTTTCATACTCCATTTCATATATCATACATATTCCAATCAACTTTCAATATGGTAATGCAAGCGTATTCTAATTTAAATAATTTTTCAATCAATCGAGTGCAGTTACACTTGAACGGCATATCAATTCAATTCCATTTTCATCTCTGTCAGTTAAACGCACAATCTAAACTGATTCTCTTTTTCCGCTCCTCTCCTTACTAAGTTCAATTTCATTCGATTCGAGGCAATCTCATGCAATCCCTGGCTTAATTTCAACGCCAACCAGTACACACACTTCACACCCTAAGAAAGCTGTATGTGCACATAAAATATTACTCATACGCACGTTTGCACTTTAATAAACTGTGAGTAGAAAACTTGCATGTCACTTGGCCAGGCAATCGCAATTTCAAGCTCATGCATAACGCGTTTACAATTTATGTTGAGATGGTGTGCGAAGCGAAGGAAGTTGGCAAACACAACTAACCTGAATCGCAATGTGGCAGATAGAAAACTCTCAGGTTTTAGGTTTACCTTGTCCTCATGGCAAGATTTCTGATAAAAACTACAATCACTTTTTTCTGTACTGCCAAAGCAGAGTAGTCATTTATTCCACAATATTTGCACAGTTTTTAATACGAAACATATAAATATCGAATAAAGAATATCTCGATAAATGATATAAAAGAATTACCACACACATGTTGTTTAACACAAAAAAAATCCGGAAATGCAGTCAGCAAACGTCAGTTGTCTGTATTGGTTAACTCCGCTTCATCTGATATCTGATATCTGGACTCAGAGTGGACTTGTTGTAGCTGTCATATATGTCACTTGTGCCTGATAAATATCAACAATGAACCTCAACAATAACAAAAACTACACAATAGCAATACACTGATACAATGCTTACAACAATGCAAATACATAAATGATTATGCCACGAGCTAGCATGTATTCGTATTTGTATTGTGTATTTGTAAATTTTCTTGACGCCTGACTCGATCGCTGTGAGCCTAATAAATAAACATTATCCAACACTTAACCAATATTTACATTGTAATTTAGTCATTATGTCGAAAAGTTCCAACAACGTTTCAGCTGCCTCTGGCCATTTTGCATTTTTCCAACAACAAACCCAAAAAGCAAAGGCCAACATTTAATCGTTTTTACCTGCTCGGACAAATAAAGCAATTTGGGCGCGTGTTAAGCTGTTTTACATAAACAGCAGGTAAGGCAGAGTAGCTACAGAGGAGAGTTTGGAGTGAGATGAAGTGGATGGACTTCAATGGAGGATTGACTCATATGGTGGGTCAACTGCAGCTTTACTCGTTGCCATATTTTGCATGGCAATTTGGGTTGTCTGCCTGGGCAGGCACAGGATAGCTGAAGCACAAGCCTGCTGCGCCTTGGCAATATTTAGGCAGTTTTAATGCAAAAGCGTCCACAAACCATAAATAATTGAAAACTGCAAAGACGTGCAAAAAATGCCGAGGCAAGCTTCTAAAAAAAGAGACACAGAAAAAGAAATGAAACGATATAGCAAGAGGCAGTTCAGCAGCCAGCCAGAGTTGTTGTAGTGAGGCATGCAAAAGTCCCATTAAGGCTAATAGGCCCAAAAGGACCAGCGAAAGAGGAAGACAGCTCGAGACGGACACGGAGTCGAGG